>JALAZF010000013.1:8887500-10137500 GCA_022829125.1 Lathyrus tuberosus | reverse complement strand
AAAAGTTAGATGAATGTAATAAATAATTAGGGGCATTATAGGTAAAAGGAGAATTGTTGTTTGAAAAGTAACTATATTGATTAACTTTCTTAGTAAGTGTAAAAAGTCAAAAAATGACACTTGAGAAGGAACGAAGGGAGTAATTTTTTATTCTAATAGTACAACTTTAAAAATCTTATATTGAGTCCCACAACTTTATCTAATATACTAATATTTTATTCATTTTAATTTTATTTCATTGCCTTTCATTACCTTTCATTATCATAAATTATCTAAAATATAATATTATATTGATATGTGTCAGTAAGATACATTGCATTTTGAAGCAACAACAAATCCATTTTGCGAACTCCAATCAATAAATCTATTTAAAAATTGATAGTTTAATATTACCGTGGCGAACCAAAGCAAGGAACCACTGCTGGAGTTTGGGGACTCTTACTTTAACTAAAATATTAATACCGCCTCATTACTTAGACTCTGTTTGGTAAAACTAATTAATCGCTGATAGTCGATGACTAATAGCTGATAGCTTATAGTTAATGACTGATAGCTTATAGCTGATAAGCTGATTTGAGTGTTTGATAAATTAGTAGTAACACTAGCTAATAAATACAAAATGACATAAAAGATCATTCTTAATTAAAAAAATTAGTGATCCTATTTATTAAATTAATTTTTATTCAATAAAAATATACGTATTAATAATCAAATGCAAAACATTTTAAATATAAATATAAAATTAAACATAACACAAAAGTATATTAAACACTTATATATAAATTTTATAATGAAATTTAAATATCTAAAATAATAATATTATAATTTGATCTAAATTCCAATAAAATGCATACTTCCTTCTCTCTTTTTCTCTCTCTCTCTCAAAATCCATGATATGCCTACTAATAAACAAAAATATTTAATCATTCATTATTATATTTATAAAAATAATACATTAATAATAAAACTCAAGTAATAAATAATTAAAATTTAATTTAAATATAATAATAAAAAAAATTCAATATAATGAGTCAAAATATTTCATTAATAATAAAATGGAAGATGAATTGCATCGTGAAATTGTTCGGTAAAAATAATGACTAACATTTCTTATTTTCTGTTAGCTCGTAAATTCGACGCCCATATGTAGTTGGAAGTGTTGAGGGGAATGTTAAGCTCTTGAAGAGGGTTAGAAAAGCTTTTGACAGGATTTGTGTGATAGGTTTGAGTCGAAGGTACTCATAAGAGGAGAGGAGATCTTTTGGGACTTAGAAAATATTTCTAAGAGTTGAAGGGGGAACCTTCGACCGAGAATGTTGATGATGTCTGACGCTGGGAATTCAAATTCAAATAAAGGAGGGAGTAGTTACTTTGGTTCGCTCTTGAAGAAAGACAGGTGGCGTGTATCCAAGCAATGGAAGCATGCAATATGACACTTGTCATTTGTTGGTTATTTCAGGTAGTTTATAGCAGTTAGTTTTAGTATTATAAATAAGGGTCCTAGCAATAGGATTAGAGGTGTTGTGTTCACTTTGTACAAGTAACTCCAAATTGACTCAAAAGTATTCGCGTGTTGAGAAAAGAGTATTGTGAGAATGTACATGATGTAAACACCATTTATCCTTTAACACAATTTACTTTGATCTTTACTTAAATTTTTATCTTTTATTTGAAGCCAGTTACGTTTCTGCACTTACTTTCGTTTTATACCTTTGATCTTTATTGCACACGTTCGACCCTTCCTTTTACATTTTCAGCCTTTTAACTTCACACTTTGAAGTGTTGTCTTGTACTATATTTTCAACAAACTTTCCTTTTTGAGTATTGTCGAAGTATTCATTGCTTTAGAATTTAACTTAGATCAACTGTTAGCACATGTCCTAGGATCAATCTGATCGATCCTGTGAGTCACCAAAGTTAGATTTGGAAGATCAGCGGTTGTTTACCAATTTTCACGGTAAACAAATTGGCACGCCCAGTGGGATCGTGCTAACTATATAAATATTTTTCTAAATTTGAAAAATCGTCATTCATCAATCTCTTTCTCCTTAAAAAGCTTCGTTGCATGTTATTAAGAAGTGGTAAGGTAGCCACTACAAACAAAGAAAGACCAAGGAGAAGATATACTAGAAAAATGGCGACGAACACTAGTCAGCCAAACAATCCAAATCCTCAAGGGAGTGGTTCTAATCCACAGTCAAGTAATTCGAATGCCCAACCTAGTAACACAAACCCTCAAAATGTGTCTAGGAATGATGTGTTACCACCCCCAGTTCCTTCGACAGGAGAGCCAATCCCACCTCCTGTTATGTCCGACCCATCAATGACAGGACCAGGGTCGACATATATAAGGGCTTACACTCAACCTATTTTGGAGTACATAGGCCCACAAGCATCTAATCCCCAAACTCCACTAGGTGGAACTTCGACATTTAGGCATCTTCCTTCTCCATGATTTTCACAACCCTTACCAAGGAATCCACCTTATGGAATGCCAACGTCAATAATGCAAAGCCTCCAAAATTCCCCCCCAGTATTCTCAGACAATGTAATGTCTTCGCCATTATAGGGGTCGGGATCTGGGATAAATGTGGGTCTAAACAGCCAAAGTGTAGGTATAGGATATTCCACTCAAGGTCCTAGTCTAACAAACACGCCTATAGCATGTTTAAGACAACAAATGGATGAGAGTAATCTACAAATGGTACAAACTTTGTCTCAAACTATGGGGGGAAGTTTTCCAGCCTTTGATTCAGAACACTACCCAGACCAACCAACAACTAACGGCACAATTGGCACGCATGGCAAAATTTATGGGGGTATCAGCCCCTGTGCGAGGTGCGACGGTGGTAGAGAATATCCCATGGCAAAACCTAGAGACTATGCCTGAGGCCAACCTGGAACCCCCTAGAGCCGAACTCCCCAGAGTCGAACCACCTAGGAACCAAGGGCCAATTCTTGAAGAAGGGGAACAAGGGGTAGAGATAGTGAATAGAAACCAAGATGCTGATCAGGTTGTACAATATGTTCGACGTAACAACATAGCAGCGGATAACAACCTAGCAGCCATGGTCGAAAGAATAATGGCTCGAAATGGGGTGAACTTTGGCTTTACTAGGCTAAACTATACCTCACCCATAGTGGATTATATCCTGCAATCAAAATTACCCCCTAGGACGAAGGTCCCAAAGTTTACCAAGTTCTCAAGAGATACAACTGAATCTACTGTCAAACACATAGCCCAGTATACGATCGAAGCTGGAGAGATCGCAAATGACAAAAGTCTTAGGGTGAAATATTTCCCAAGTTCTCACACCAAAAACACTTTTACTTGGTTTACAACCTTACCTCCTAACTCAATTTGGAATTGGACCCAGTTAGAGCGCTTGTTCCATGAACAATTCTATATGGTGCAAACTAAGATTAGTTTGAAAGAGTTGGCCAGCATAAAGCGAAAGCTTACTGAACCAATAGACGATTACCTAAATAGGTTTTGATTACTTAAGGCTAGGTGTTTTACTCAAGTTCCAGAGCATGAACTGGTCGAAATGGCCGCTGGTGGCCTTGATTACTCTATTAGAAAGAAATTGGATACCCAGTATCTGAGAGACATGGCCCAACTGGCTGATAGGGTTCGACAGTTAGAACGTCTGAAAGACAAAAAGGCTAAGTTCAATAAGGGTAAAAAGGTAGCTTTTGTTGAATATAATGAGGATGTCGAAGGTTTGTACAACGAACCATTATACTTTGACGAGAGCGAGGTAGACGTTGCTGAGTTAAAGCAAGGTCCTCCGTATGCTTGTAAAATGTTAGCCCCTTCGACTGGAAAAAATTCTGGCGAATCCGAAAAGAATGATAAGTTTCCCAAGAAAACATACACTTTCGATATCACCAAATGTGACAAAATTTTTGATTTGTTGGTAAAAGATGGGCAGATGATAGTGCCTACTGGAGCTAAAATGCCACCTTTAGAACAAAGAAAAAAGAGAGGATTTTGTAAGTACCATAATTTTTTGGGTCATAAAACTTCTCAATATTTTCTTTTCAGGGATCTGGTGTAAAATGCTATTCAGGAGGGCAGGCTGAAATTCGGAGAGAAGAGCAAAGGTCAGATGAAAACTGAATCTGACCCATTGCCAACAGCAGAGGCCCATTATGCTGAGCCAGAGATACATATGGTGGAAATTACTGAAGATTTCACCAATAACGCTGTGATAGCCAAGGTTACTGAAGACCTTGACATTTATCCTGTAGAGAAACTCATGAGCAAGGCCGTGGAGGGTTTCGACAAAACCACTGAGGGCTTAAATAATGGGAGTACTGAAGGCTCCAACATGATGCTGGTTACTAAAGAAACTGCTGAGAGTTTCATTAAGATGGACAAGGCTGCTGAGGGCCTTGATATGGACTTCTACGATCTGAATCTTGGTGCTGATGTCGACATGGACATAAATATGGTCGAGATTACACAACATAAGACCAGGGAGGTTGATGAAGCAAGCTGCCAAGAGGAGCGTAACAAAGTGGCATATCCAAAATAGGATGAAACTATCATTGAATTCCTTCACCGCTGCCAAAAGAAGGGTTCAGGCGTCATGTTGTGCCCCAGATGCAGTGCAATCTTCGATCAGAAAGCTGCCCATAATCTTGAGGGGGTTAGGAAGGCTAAAGAGAGAAGGGAGCAAGGAATGTCCCATGGTCAAAGGGGTTTCGACACTAGAAGGTCCTCTTCAAAACAATTGGGAGGAAAAACACAGTTCCCAGGGGCCAGACCCAGTACCTTCAAACTAACAAGCAATGCACCAATAGGGAGCTGGATGAAACCTGTCGAAGGAAAGGAAAAAAGTCAGAGAAAGTGGCAACAGTTTGATGTGGGCAGAGGCTCTTCAGTAGAATATCGAAAGGAGTTTGAGACTTCTAATAAATCGGCGTATGTTTTTGAAAACTATAAGGGGAAGAACCCGATGTCGCGATCTCAATGGAGGAGAGAGTAATGTCGAAGGAAGGCTCTCAGGGAGGCCCAGTCGAAGGATCAAGGAGAGTCTAGTACTAATATCCCTACTGACAATAATGGAGGGAACCTAATGAGGGTTACTGAAAAAATACCTGTAGGACGAAACCTGTTTGCCTCTCAAGAGGATAAACCTGAGAAAACTGTCGAAGAGGATGACGAAATGACAGACAACTTCGACTCTGAATCTGATGCTTCTCTTGACATCATAGTCAATATGGTATCTGTGATGCCCATAGAGTTCGACCAGCTCACATAAGTCGAAGATTTAGATGCCTGCACTGAGGCAGAGATGGCAGCACACAAGCCGATATGCTACTATATTATGAACAATGGGTGTGTCGAAGAACAGAATGCTTTTTTCGAGCGACCCACAGAGGAAATGAGGAGTCACCTAAATCCCCTCTACATTATTGGCAAGGTGGCGAATGTGCCAGTAAATAAAATATTAGTCGATTGTGGCACAATAGTGAACTTGATGCCACACTTCTTAATGAGCAAGATTGGTAAGTACGATACTGACACTAAGCCACATAACATGGTTCTTTCGAATTACGAAGCAAAAGTTGGCTCTACTCTGGGGGTGATACAAGTCGACTTAATAGTGGGGACAATCACTAGGCCTACTTTCTTCATGGTAGTAGAAACAAAAGCCAACTACAATCTACTCTTAGGACGAGAGTGGATACATGGCATTGGTGTAGTGCCATCTTCGATGCATCAACGCATCACCATCTGGAGACCAGACGACATAGTCGAAAACATTGAGGCTGACCAGGGGTATTTTAAAGCACCAATCAATCATGTAGACAGACATTTGGCTCACATTACCCCCTGTGGTCCAGCAGATTTTGAGTTTGTCCCAGACGACGAGACATTTTGCTCATTGTACTTACATCCCGTCGAGGGTTTCCGTTGGGATAAGGAGGTGCCAGGGGAAAGACTTTCGTACCTTGGCGAGCCTGCTGTAGACCCTACAGGGTGGGGAAGTGAATTCAGTGATAATGACTGAGTTCGAAGCATTGAGAAGAATTTCGGCCTACATGGATGAAACCAAACTACAAGCGGCTTTGGAGGCTGCTAACGAATATATGGCTGGCGAAGCCAATCCTGAATCCCACCAAGAAGGTCCTAGTAAGGACTTCGACCCAGAGCCACCTGATAAGGTTCAGGGTGTAGAACGAGGCCAGAGGCTTGACGCTATTTATGACGATGAGCCTTTGGGATTTGAAAAAGATCCGCTGGAAAATCATGTTAAGATGCTGGCGCAAGATCCGTTAGAAGAAATCGACCTAGGCGAAGGGGCAACCAGAAGGCCAACATATGTTAGTGCCAATATTGACCCACAACTTAAGGTCGAAATTACCCAGTTGTTGCAGGAGTTTAAAGACTGTTTCGTCTGGGACTACGATGAGATGACCAGTTTGAGTAGAGAGTTGGTCGAACATAGGTTGCCGATCAAGCCTGGGAAGAAGCCAGTTAAACATAATCCAAGACGGTTTGCCCCAGAGATTCTCTCAAAGATAAAGGAGGAAGTCGAAAGACTCCTTCGATGCAAGTTTATCCGCACTGCCAGGTATGTCGAATGGTTAGCTAACATTGTACCTGTTATTAAAAAGAATGGTTCCTTGAGGGTTTACATAGACTTTAGAGATTTAAATTCTGCAACTCCTAAGGATGAGTATTCTATGCCTGTAGCAGAAATGTTAGTTGATTCCGCCGCAGGACATGAGTATCTCAGTATGTTAGATGGGTACTCTGGTTATAACCAAATATTCATTGCTGAAGATGATGTCCCCAAAACAGCTTTTCATTGCCCTGGAGCCTTAGGCACCTACGAGTGGGTGGTGATGCCTTTTGGCCTCAAAAATGCTGGTACAACATATCAACGAGCAATGAACTCAATCTTCCATGATTATATAGAGACTTTCATGCAAATATACATCGATGATATCATGGTTAAGTCTATTTCAGGGAAGAGTCACCTAGACCATCTTCGACACTCCTTTGAAAGGATGAGAAGGCATGGTCATAAAATGAATCCTCTTAAATGTGCGTTTTGTGTGTAGACAGGGGATTTTCTAGGCTTTGTAGTCCATAAAAAGGGGATTGAGATCAACCAGAATAAGACCAAGGCCATCATGGAAGCGAAAACGCCATCAACGAAAAAGGATCTGCAGTCGCTGCTGGGCAAGATCAATTTCTTGAGGAGATTCATATCGAACCTAAGCGGAAAAACGCATGCCTTTTCACCATTGCTTCGACTCAATAAAGATGGATTCGAATGGGGGTAGGAGCAGCAGGCGGCCTTTGACAAGATCAAGGAATACCTGAGTCATCCCCCAATTCTTTCCCCACCTTGTAGGGATAGGAGTATGAGATTGTACATAGCTGCATCAGACAAAACCATAGGGAGTATGTTGGCTTAAGAGGATGAGGATGGTGTCGAAAGAGCCATTTATTACCTTAGTAGAGTTTTGAATGATGCAAAAACTAGGTATAGCATGATAGAAAAATTATGCCTATGCTTGTATTTCTCTTGTACAAAATTGAAGCAATATATAAAGCCAGTTGATGTTTATGTTTCGTCTCATTTCGATGTTATTAAGCACATGTTGTCAAAACCTATCTTGCATAGTCGAATCGGTAAATGGGTACTAGCATTGATTGAGTACTCTTTAACGTATAAGCCTCTGAAGGCGGTTAAGGGACAAGTGGTAGCAGACTTTATAGTCGACCACTCCATAAACGAAAGCATGTTGAATTATGTCGAATTGGAACCTTGGAAGTTATACTTCGATGGCTCCAGCCACAAAGATGGCACATGTGTAGGTGTGCTGATTATTTCTCCGGATAAAATTCCAACAAAATTCAAGTACAGGGTCGAAGGATTTTGTTCCAACAACGAGGCTGAGTATGAAGCCTTAATAGCTGGACTTGAAATTTTGTTAGAATTGGGGGCAAATCGAGTCGAAATAATGGGAGACTCAGAGTTGGTCATAAAGCAAATTACAAAGGAGTACAAATGTGTTAAGGAGAATCTTATCATGTACTTCGTAGTGGCTAACAGACTATTGAAGAGGTTCGAAGTAGTGAGCATTCGACATATACCTCGACTAGAGAATCAAGTGGCCAATGACTTGGCTCAGGTTGCTTCTGGGGGGTATAAGGTTTCGAAGGAAAATTTACAAGAGGCAATCGAAGCTAGAGGTAAAGTGGTATCTGTTGGATTATGCCCATCAGACCTAGAAGTGATAAAGCTTGGATATGCTGACGAAGAAAATTTTGAGATTTTCGCAATAGAAAGCTTGACGGATAAAGACTGGAGGAAGCCTATAGTCGAGTATTTGAAAAACCCGACAGCATCCACAGAGCGAAAGGTTAGGTATCAAGCCTTAAGTTATGTCCTTCTATGCAATGAATTGTTTAAAAAGACCCCTGAGGGGGTCGTATTTAAGTGTCTTAGTGAAACAGAAGCATATATGGCCCTTTCTACTGTCCATAGTGGGGCATGCGGGGCACATCAGGTAGGCCATAAGATGAAGTGGTTATTGTTTCGACAAGGCATGTATTGGCCTACGATGCTAAAAGGTTGCATTGAATTCGCCAAGGGTTGCCAAGAATGTCAAGTTCATGCTGGCATACATCATATCCCTGCAAGTGAGTTGCATTCCATAGTCAAGCCATGGCCTTTTAGAGGTTGGGCTTTGGATCTGATTGGAGAGATTTGATCGGTATCCTCAAAGAATCAGAGATACATTTTGGTAGGGATCGACTACTTTACGATGTGGATCGAGGCGGTACCTTTACCAAATGTGGATCAAGAGGATGTGATCGAGTTCATTCAAAAATACATCATTTACAGGTTTGGAATCCCAGAAACGATCACAACAGATTAAGGATCAGTCTTTACTGGCCGAAAGATGCAGGATTTTGCAAAAGAGATGGGTTTCAAACTCTTAACCTCTACACCTTATTATGCTCAGGCTAACAGTCAAGTCGAAGCAGCTAATAAAGTGGTGATTGGTCTGATAAAGAAACATGTGGGAAAAAAGCCTAGAAATTGGCATAAGACATTGGACCAGATCCTCTGGGCATGTCGAACCTCTCCCAAGGAAGCAACCAACACTACTCCTTTTCGATTGACTTTTGGTCACGATGCAGTGTTACCTGTTGAGATATACCTCCAGTCGACTAGGATTCAGAGACATCATGAAATTCCTTCTGAGCTTTATTGGAATATGATGTTAGACGAACTGGTAGATTTGGACGAGGAAAAACTTAAAGCCTTAGAACTTTTAAAGAGACAGAAGAAAAGAGTGGAGAAGTCTTATAATAAAAAGGTTAGAATCAAGACCTTCTCACCTGGAGATTTAGTTTGGAAGGTAATCCTGCCTATGGATCGAAAGGTTAGAGCCTTGGGCAAATGGTCCCCAAAATGGGAGGGCCCGTTTCAAATTACACAAGTATTTTCTAATGGAGCCTATGAAGTTGAAGAATTAAATGAGGATAAAAGAATCTTGAAAGTAAATGGCAAGTATTTGAAAAAGTATAAACCAACACTTCAAGAAATTAAAATTGTTAAAGAGTAATTCGACGTAACAAGGGCAAAGCCAATAATGGTATTTATGAATGCCAAAATGGCTTAGTAGACATTACATATAAAAGCCTCAAGGGGCCATGGAGCATCAAATTAAAAATTACAAAGAAAGTAACAAGCTAAAAGGGGAGATTCTCCTTCATCTTCAAGTACTTCAACTTCTGGAGATCAAGACGCCTTTCACACAAGGCCTTGTCAGATTTTAAATGTGCAACTTACTTCTCCAGTTGTTGAGCTTTCTCAGCAAAACTTATGGCACTTTCAAGCTCTTTCGACAGGCCAGATTCATCGAAGGCAAAAAATTCAGCGTTATGCTTTTTGGCCTTTGAGATCTTGGCTCGAAGTTTCTTGATCTTTCGCTCCCAGGAAGCAATACTTTCTTCATTGGATATGATTTCTTGCTTGTTCTTTTCTTTTGTTTCCTCCAACTCTGCTACTCTATTCTCAGAATCGGTGGCAGCAATCCAAGCGGCAGCCCCACTTCCAGCTTTGGTTGAAATGGCTTTTTTGATTTGAGGCAGGCGTTTCAGGTCACCATGGACTTGATCAATCATAGCGCCAAGCTCTAAGATGATGTTGGCAGATTCTGGGGAAATGGCATAGATGTCGACTTGTTGGAGGAGGTTTTTTAGAGAGATATGAGTGACATCATACATCTGCAAGAGTGTGAAAAGGTCACCCTTAAAGATCTTGTTTTTGATCTTTAGAAGGATATTGTCTGCAGGTTTACTCGAAGGCTGATCCCCAGAGATAGTCGAAGCACTGAGAGTTTTATCAGATGAGCTTCCTCGACGCCCAAGAAGTATCTTTATGTATTATCGAGGATTACTTGCCTTCAATGCATCAAGCTCTTTTTCAGAAAGGCCTGCTCCATACACAGTTGATGTGGCCTTGCCTTCAGTAGCAGCAGTAGTTGCTGGGGGGAGTAGCTTCGACATGAGTTGGCTCGTTGATAGGTCCTTTATTAGCCTTCTCCTCCTCATCTTTGTCCTCCTCCTCTTCATCTTCTTCCATTTCGTCATTATCATCGGCATCACTTTGGCCATTAAGTTCAGATTGGTGCACGACCTCATCATCATCTTCTTCCATGTCTTCCTCTCCTTCTGGGTTAATATTGGCAGCTCCAATGGGTTTGTCATTTGGGGATCCCTCTTCATCGACCAAGGTTGGGTCTTCATCCATGGTAGCCATTTTTGGATCTGCTGTGTCAGGATCCTGCTGAACGTTGTCATCTGCCTCATGGTCAGAGCCATCTATTTGAGATTACTGGGTAGTAGTCTTTGCTGGTGAAGGGGGAGCTGTTTCAAAACCAGGCTTGTTAATTTCACCTAGTGAACTCATTCCAGAGCCCAAGTCAGAAGTGGGATGATATCTGGGCTCACCTTGGCTATTCAGGAGAGTGATGGGAGAAGGAGGATGATCCACCGTTGGTTTTGGACCACTAGCATCAGCCTGAATCAAATCGAAGCAAGTCAGATCAAGGGAAACAAGGTAAATAAGTTTTTATTTAACAAAAATATGACAAGTTACCTTGACTCCTTCAGCATCAGGGCTAGAGTTATTGCTTTCAGCATGACCTGTAGCTGGTTTAGAGGCGGTTCCAGAAGGGGCTTCTGCGGCTTTACTTGGAGTAGTGGTCTTTTTGGGGACTTTAGCCGTCGCAGGTTCAGATTGGCCACCAGCAGCACCGGATTCTTGGTTTGGTTTCTTCCTCTTCTTGAGCTTCAAGTCTTTAGGAGGAGATTGGTCCTCATCCTCTGAATCGAAGATAATTTTGGTAGTGCCCTTTTTTGACTTCCTTTGAGGTGTCGGAGGTGGTTTGCGAGAAGCCTGAAATTGAGAAGCATCAGGGGAAGAAGGAATAATCAACGAAAGGAAAAGGTGTGTAATGTACCTTGCTGCCTTCGCCTTTGGCTTCGACCAGGTGTTGAGGGGCGTTCCTTTTGGGTACAGCTGCACAACGAACCAAGTTACCACATGTCAGTAATGATAAAGTTCAAATAAAAGAACATAAAATCGAAGAATCCAAACCTTCATGTATTTAGAATTCGATGCGAACATCTTCGATACCGACATGAAGGTGTCCTTTGAAACTGTCTAGCGTATGCTTAGTCGGAACCACCCGCTAAGCCTTGCGTTTCGACTGTGTAGCGAGCGATTTTGGACGCGGTTCTTAAGCGCTGGTCGCTCTCTGCGGTTTGAGCTTTGACTACAGGTCGATTCATTTTTTATCCTATTGTGAGCTGAATAAGGAAGGGAAATAGATGTCTCCAATTAACCCTGCTTGCATACTGAGTTTAAACAGCGGTCTGTTAGGTTACGGATGCTATCAATGTAGGGGGCCCTTTGTACTGGTTATTCGTATTTCGCCAATACGGTTCTTTCTTTCTTTTTTCTAGGTAAAGGGTTTCTGGCGGGGAATAAGGATTAGGATGTTAGGACTGATGCTTTTGAATTACTGCTTTTAATTGATGGAGATATGGGATTTGGGTTTTTTGTTGATTGCGCTCGCTAAGATCTTTTCTTTCGATCTTATGCCTACGTATTCCCGTTTACCGAAACAAGGAAATCAGAGCATTCGTAGTTCCTCCTATTCTATGGGAGGAAACTGGTTTTTGGTGTCTTGTTCAAAGCCCAAGACGTGAAGCGAAAAAGTGATTTGTATCTTGTTTAAAGCCCAAGATGTGAAGCTGAAAAGTCTATTTGTGTCTTGTTCAAAGCCCAAGACGTGAAGCTGAAAGACCTCGACTTTAGAGAGAATTTGTCATCTCTAAAGAGGGGAGAAGGAGAATTACTTTAACTGGGATACGCGGATCCGAGCAATGCCATAATTTCCGAAGAAAGGGTTTTAACCTGAAGGAGAAGACTTTAACTCAGTGTAGAGCAATGCCATCTTTCCTTAGGAATTTCTCATGCTAAAAGAGGGACAGTAGCATGGATATAGATGATCCAGAGGCTTGCCGCTTACAGCGATTAGATGAAAGGAAAGGAGTTGTTGATGTTTGTGTACTGCGAACGAGGCACAACTTTGATGCTAAAAGGTCGATTGGATCAACCAATGGTTTTCTTATACAAAGCCTAAGAGGAGGCTAATTTCCACTAGGAAAATCATTATACAAAGCCTAAGAGGAGGCTATTTTGTGTCTCGTACAAAGCCCAAGAGAGAGGCTAAAGGTTTTTGACCCAGTGGGGCATATCGTTATACAAAGCCTAAGAGGAGGCTAGCAAAGAGTTCGACTCTTGCTTAAGGGATTTATATCTCGTACGAGGCCCGAGATGGAGGCAAAAAAAGGGGTGATTGACTCAAAGAGGGAATCTTTTGTGTCTCATACAAAGCCTGAGAGAGAGGCTAAAAGGTTGTTTTGACTCCACTGGGGAGAATTTTGGTATCTCGTACGAAGCCCGAGATGGAGGCTATTGTAACTGTTTCAGTTGAGTGACAGATCCAATATACTGATTTAAAAGAGAAAATCAGTTCTTATATGAGTAACACTGTACACAAGGATTTAATTTGAGGATCAGGGATATTTCCTTTTCTTTGAGGAAACGGGAAATTCAAAGGGTATTGAGACTATCCGAGTCTGCGGGTTTCCTTCCTATTTAACGAAGGGTGCTTGAGAATGTCTTTGAGACTCAAGGAAGTTAGACTGTCCGTATCTAGAGTTTTATCTTTCGTACTATGCTTCGAGAAACAGTAGTAGACTCTATGAAAGGACTGCTCTATGAGGATGACTAGGTTCTGTTCCTATACCTCTAGGAGGTCGTCGGGACAATTTGTACGAAGCCCAAGAGGAGGCTGGAAACTTTTAAGAAGCCGACGGGTCCTTGTACGAAGCCCAAGAGGAGGCTATCATTCCCGGAGGAAGAGATCATTATACGAAGCCTAAGAGGAGGCTGATGCTTTTAAGAAGCCCGTGGGTCTATCATCTCCTTTCCATTTAGGAGAGATAACTCTTTTAAAGATGAAAACCACTGGTAAACGTGCGAGGTTTACTATCCAGCAACTTTTAGCTTTTATAGAGGGTTCCTTGGTTAAGGTCCAAGATTATGACCGTAGTGGGTACCCAAACCCCGAGACATTCAAGGAAAGCTATCCACAAGGAATAGATCAAGTCAGGAAAGTTTGAGAATTGGGAAGAAACTCAAAGATGCCATTCACGGAGAATACATTCATCTTGGGGAGTAGAGCTTCTTGACGATTCCTAAGGAGGACAGCCGAAGAGAAGACTGTATCTGGTGCTCCTATTGGGGATCTAGGCGTCTATTTCTACGAATAAGTGAAACGGCGTCACCTAGTTCTAGACGTAGTTGCCGGGGAAACTCGAAATATCTATACTATTATTACACAGTAGATATGAGTTTATGAAAGGAGACTTACAGTGAGCAGCCCCACAATACAGTTTATAATATGAAAGCAGTAAATGAAAGCGATAACCACTTACTCGGTTGTAGTGCTTCCATGCTGTTTGGTTAGTTGTTCAACAAAGAAAGATTGAAAACAATAGTATATTCAAAATCAAAGGAGAAAGTGCTTTGAAAAAGAAAGATTTGGGGCTTACAGCTCAAGGAGAGGCCCAGGGTTTTATCAGTGAGCGCACTGTTTGAATTTGTACAGAGGGACTTATACAAGTGACTGGGGCCCAAAAAGGTTATCTGTACAAAGGGATGGGTCTTACACTCTCTCAAGAGGCCCAAAAAGGTTTAAAGAAAAGAGAGGGGCTTATAACACGAGGGTAGGCCCAAATGATTTTTCGTTTAAAAATGGCGATCGCGCCGAGGTTTTCTTTTAACGCAGAGGGACTTATACAATAAGTGAGGCCCAAAATGTTTTGGTTAAAAGGGAGATTGGGTCTTACACTCTAATAGAGGCACAAAGTGTTTTGAATGGGTCTTATAGCTCAAGGAGAGGCCCAGATGATTTTGTTATTTTTAAACGGGCGACGATCGCGCCGTTTACTTGTACAGAGGGACTTATACAATGGATGATGCCCAAAAAGTTTTCGTACAAGGGGGGATGGGTCTTACACTCTCTCAAGAGGCCCAAAGTTTTTTGAATATAAATGAATGGGTCTTACTACTCGAGGGTAGGCCCAGATGATTTTTGAAAAGGCGACGATCGCGCCGTTTGTTTTTTGACGGTATCGGGACTTATATAATAAGTGAGGCCCAAAGATGATTTGGTCAAAAAAAGGATTGGGTCTTACACTCTAATAGAGGCCCAAAGTGTTTTGAAAATGATTTATGAGGGTTGGATTAATCCAAAACCCTAATTTGTTTTCAAAATGTATTTAATTGAATAAAAATTCAATTAAAATGATCAAAAATTGTTTAACACATGGAAAACAAATTGTGATCTTGGATTAATGCTTCAAAAATTAAGTATAGACCTACAAAATAATTAGAAAGCATTAAAAGTTGCAAAATCAATGTAGAAAAAATATTTAAAATGCCAAAAACAATCAAAATATTAATTCTTTACAAAAATATCAATTATATGAAATAAATAATATTTTTGGGATTTTTTGATAAAATAAAATATTTTAACATTTTTGTGAATTATTAAAAAAAAGAATCAACTCAAAATGATTAAAACTCAGAGAGAAATTAATTTTTGAATCAATTAAACAAAATCACAAAATTCAAATATTTGAATTATTCACAAATGGCGCCAAGAACAGCTGAAGAACACGCGCGTGTTCTTGGTTTCTCAGATTTACGTTTTCTATCCAATCTCCATGAATACGTAATCATATCATGCAATCCACATATCATTATGCTCGTCTCAACCTCACGATCATGTCTATGTACTTTAATTTCATTTAAATTAAACATACAACAAGAAATCACGAAGAGACCTCAAGAACCCTAATTTCTGCATGAAGGCTAGGATTTTTGATACACGATTCAAACAATGCAATTAATTGAGGGAAAACATTCCATGCATGATTATGAACATATGGCCAAATTATTGTGCGAGGAAATATGCATAGATTGAGAGATGACCAAGTATGTGCTTACCTCCAAGTCGTGACAGCAAGAGCATATGTGATTTTGAGTTGGAGGTGTTACAGACAAGTTGTGATGATCTGGACAGCTTCCCTACACCATATGGAGTGTGTTTGAACACTTGGATTGAATTGAAATGGACTGGATCAGTTTATGGCATCTCAGCTGCAACTTCACTTCAAACTTGTGTGGATGGCAAGTGATTTTGTGAAATTGATGTTTCAAAAGTTATGTGAGTGTTTGATCAGCTCATATGTGATGTATGTGAGGTGTGTGAGTGATTGGTTTGTGCAGAATTGCTCTCAAACTCAAAACCCGATAGCTACCTTGCTAAGAAAGGCATTTTTGCCAAGAGAAAGAGATTTTGAGGAAATCATCTGTTAGATGGCTTTGGTGTACTTAAACTGACCACAATTAAGCTCTATTTATAGTGGAGCAAGTTTGTTTTGCAAGGAATAGTGCATGGCAGCTGGTAAGTAGGTTTGGCCAATGTTGGCAAATGAAAATCCAAGTCTCCTCTAGCCATTGACTAGAGGTTAGGGCACAGAGCTTTGGTCCCCTTGGTCTTGGATAAGTCTTGACTGATTTCAGATGAGAATGGCTCAGTCCATGCCACCTTGATGGTTCCATTGAATGCCTCATTCCAAATTTGAAGTCTTGTCCCTATTTTGGCAACTCTAGGTTCAACATGCTATTCCTTGTTCCTTGGACCTTGGAGGCTTGGCTCAGTGATTGTCCCCTTTGGATTCAATCCCCTGAGGTGTCCAAGTGGATAGGAACTATTGAAATTGGCTGATTTTGGCAAATCGAGCCAAAGTGCAAATTCTGCCTTGCCTTGACAGATTTCAGCAAGGCAACTTGCCAATGTTGTATCTCATGATGTAGGTTGAATTTGGCAATGTTCTTGGCCATTTTGGAAAGCTCTTACATGATACAACAACTGTTTGAACAAGTTTGGTTTTGATCTCTTTTGATTCCAAGTGAAAAATCCCCCTACATTTGGCAAAAAGTGAGGCAAAATCTGACTTAGTGAAAATTTCACTAAGTGTTGGAAAAAGTGACTTTTTTCACTTTTCAGCCACTTTGATCACTCCATAACTCAAAATCCTTAATGAATTGGAATGACTTGTAGTTGAAGTTTTTGTAGGTGATAATGAGGGCTACAAATCCATCTTTTGATGAGAAAAAATGGCCTTGTGGTTTAGGAGTTATGGTCCTCCAAAGTTGGTACCTTTGCCACTTTATTTTTAACTTAGAAAAATTTCTAAGTTTTATGGTTACCCCTTTTACAAGTTATCTCACTTTTCTTGATTTTTCTTGATGAATGATGATTCAAATCATACATTAACATCATTTTAGGGTTAAAAATCCATTTTGGTGAAAAATCTCAAAAAGTCAAAGTTGACTTTTGTGCACAGTTGACTTTTTATCAGATGAATTCCAAACTGTGCAATTCTTCAGGAAATCATGTCCTTGACCTAAATCAAACTTGATGGACATGTTCCATGGGTGTCATAGGGTATATTCAATCATGTATTAGGGTTTGGGAGCATGTCTTGGTCAAAAGTCAAAGTTACAGTTGACTTTTCCCTTAAAACCCTAATTGTGGTGCAGATGAAAATGAAACTTGTTGTTCAAGCTTCTTGGATCAATCCATTGTTCCAAATGGATCAATATGGTGTATTAGAGACCCTCAAATCATCTCTTGAGGTCTTGGCTCATGGTTTGTCCCAAAAGTCAACTTAGGGGTGAATTAGGTCAAGAAACCCTAATTCCTGATTTTTGATGAATGCATCCCCTGAGGCAAAATTGACTTGATGCATGGGTTCATGAGGTTCCATGAAGTATATTAGGTCATGTTTTGGATCATTGCCTTATGCCCAGAGGAAAATTTCCATCTGGAGGCCCTGGTCGACCAAAACCCTAATTTGGTGACACTGTCGATCTTGAGACTTGATCCACCTAGAAGGGAGCAGCCTTGTGCTTAATCCTTGAAGTGGGAGTCCTTTTTGATCCATTGTGGATGTTTGAGAGATTAGACAAGTTGAAGATCATGTCATTTCTTGATTGATCCTTTGTCTAAAGCTCAGAGAGGGCTTGAAACCCTAATTTTGATTGTATTGGATGCTCACCCATCTTTGGGGAGACTGATGAAGCATAAAGGTACATCCATATTGTGATGATGATTTTCACAATGATGGGAAATCTAAGTGGTCAAAATTTGGGGTATTACAGATGCCCCTATTTAATCTTCTTGGACCCGAAGGTATGAATGACGTTAGTATTCGAGCATTCGGGGTGCAAGAGGATTAAATATCGGAATATCCGAAATTTTGATGGTGGTTATGAATGGTAGCTTACACATTCATCTTCTTAAGCAATGATGCTTAGAAACGGTAAACTTCCCCTCGATCCTGGTTTTCAGCCAAGGAACTGGTCTCAGTTTTCTTTTGAAATAAACCTCCCCTCGTTCTTGGTTTCCTACCCAGGAACTGGTCTTAGTTTCTGATTTAAACTTCCCCTCGATCCTGGTTTCTTACCAAGGAACTGGTCTTAGTTTCTGATTTAAACTTCCCCTCGATCCTGGTTTCTTACCAAAAACTGGTCTTAGTTTCTGATTTAAACTTCCCCTCGATCCTGGTTTCTTACCAAGAACTGGTCTTAGTTTCTTTTGTCAATAAACTTTCTTGACAGGGGACGCTATTCATAGCGGCTTTCCTCAAACTTCTCGCCGAATTTTCCTGGGGAGATGCCATTTGAGTGGAAAAAGTTTTGATGTCAGACTTGCTGGGGAACCCAGTCGTCTGAGTTGTAGAGTTGTACAAACTTCTCTGTTGGAGACGCCATCTGTCGATTCTACTGGGAAAAGCGAGTCTCTTGAGAAACTGTTTTCGTTTGGGATCTTTCATCATACTTTTCTCGGGATCTTCCCGGAGAAATGCCATATGATGGGGTCCAATTTTGTGGGGCCGATGACCTTTTCATCAGCGGTCCTTTCGGAGCAAAACTGGCATGCTGCCGAATCTCTGATCACGAGGCTTTCTCTGTGGATTTTCCTTAATCCGGGAAAGCGAGGATATCATCTTCAATGGCGAAGAGTGACATTTGTTGAAGGTTCTCTGATCTTTCAGAGGTTCAAGTTATCAAAGTGGCCAAGTGCCGACTCTGATCTAAAGATACACTGGTGGCGAGATTGTGCAGACGCAACACTTCTTGACGAGGAAAGAACTGACAAACTCGATTGAGAAAACTGTTTTTCACTAGGGGACAAAACCGACTCAAGTGATAGTGATGCAATACGAAATGCGAACGCAAATAAAATGCATGAAGTATGTATGTTTATGCTGACAAAACAGACGCGACATACAGACTAATGGATGAACACAATTGGATACTCGGCCATCGCGGGGCGAAGAAGTACCGTTGATTCAGAATAGCAATTCCACTTTGCTTAGGAGAGATAGTCCACGCGGGGAGCTATGTCAATCGGGCTTAGGAGATGAGAACTCGGCCGAGGCGTGTCAGACAAAACAAGGTCTCTGACACAGTTGATCCCTTCATTCAGGCATACTGGCTTAGAAGGAGTACTTTGACTCTGCACTTTGAAATTCGCTTACTTCGGGAGAAGCAATCGATGTTCTTCTGATGTTCAACAGTCAAAAGAAATGCCATCTTTAATTTAAAAGCAGAAAAAGTTTTAACAAGTAAATTCATTTTTGTTTTATTTCAAGAATCGCTGATTAAGTTTAAACAACGTCGTTCTGTAAAGCTAAAACAAGTTAAGAATTACAAACAAAAGCACAAAGGCTCAAATTTTATTGATAAGATGGAGATCAGCCAAACGCGTGATTCCAAAGAGTATATACAAAGTTAGAAAATGGTAATTTACAGGGAAAAGGGCTACGTTGAAACATAACGACCACTATCCTTCTATCAACTTTGAATTCGGGGCATCCTGAGCTTCCGTCGAAGATGACCTTTGACTGGAGATTTCCTCCGATAGATGATGCTGTAACTGCTGCTGAGGGACTTGCCTCTGTTGAACATAGTTACTTGCCATTATCCCTAATTTTTGCCTGGATTGTACTATGAGATTTCCAATCCATCGGGATGATTCTTTTTTTTCCATGTCTCTAACTTTTGCCTGGACCGCCCTTTCGAGTTTTCAATCCACCGAGACGTTTTTTTTTTAGTTTAGGCGAAGTATTTCTTGACTACATCAACATTCGTGGGGTAGGCAAATTCCTCTCCGTCCATGGTTGCAAGTCTCAAGGCGCCGCCTGAGAAAGCTTTCGTGACCACATAGGGGCCATCATAATTCGGAGTCCATTTGCCTCGCGAATCAGAGAGAAATGACTGTATCTTCTTGAGCACGAGGTCTCCTTTTCTGAAAATACGAGGTCAGACCTTTTTGTCGAACGCCCTTTTCATTCTCTGTTGATATAACTGACCGTGGCATAGTGCTGTGATTCTCTTTTCTTCGATCAGGTTCAGTTCGTCGTGTCGACTTTGACACCATTCAGCTTCGGTGAGCTGAGCTTCCATCAGTACTCGGATTGATGGGATCTCTACTTCTATGGGGAGCACTGCTTCAATGCCATACACTAGAGAGAAAGGGGTAGCCCCTGTTGAAGTGCGGATAGATGTTCGATAACCGTGAAGAGAAAAGGGTAGCATTTCGTGCCAATCTTTGTAGGTTACAACCATCTTCTGAATAATCTTCTTGATGTTCTTGTTAGCCGCTTCTACCGCTCCGTTCATCTTGGGTCGGTAGGGAGATGAGTTATGGTGTTCAATCTTGAACTCTACACACAACTCTTTCATCATCTTATTGTTCAAGTTAGATCCATTATCAGTAATGATCTCGTTTGGAACACCATAACGGCAGATGATATTGTTTTTGATAAATCGGACAACCACTTGTCGGGTTACATTGGTGAATGACGCTGCTTCGACCCACTTGGTGAAATATCAATGGCTACCAGGATGAACCGATGTCCGTTTGAAGCCTTGGGCTCAATCATACCAATCATATCGATTCCCCATATGGAAAATGGCCACGGGGAAGAAAGAACTTTGAGATGTGATGGCGGTATATGAATTTTGTCGGAGTATATCTGACACTTGTGACACCTCCTCATGTACTTGTAGCAGTCGGATTCCATGGTCAACCAATAATACCCGCCCCTGAGAATTTTTCTCGCCATTGTGTGTCCGTTGGCATGAGTGCCAAAGGATCCTTCATGAATTTCTTTCATGAGCATGTCTGCTTCTGGTCTGTCGACGCATCGGAGCAAGACCATGTCAAAATTTCTCTTATAAAGAGTGTCACCGCTCAGGAAGAAGTTTCCAGCCAATCTTCTGAGGGTTTTCCTGTCTTTTCTGAGTGCCCCAGATGGGTACTCTTGTTTCTGAAGGAAGCATTTGATATCGTGATACCAAGGTCTGTCGTCTATGACTGCTTCAATCATGAAGATGTAAGCTGGCCTTTCAAGGCGCATGATGTCGATCTTAGGTACGTCATTCCATCGACCTACACTAATCATGGAAGAGAGAGTGGCTAATGCATCAGCCATGTGATTCTCATCACGAGGGATGTGATGAAAGTCGACTCTGTTGAAGAAGGGTAACAACCTCCTTGCATAGTCTTTGTAAGGAATCAATCCTGATTGGTATGTGTTCCAATCTCCTTTTATCTGATTGATAACCAAGGCTGAATCGCCGTATACGTCCAAGTTTTTGATCCTTAAATCAATCGCTTCTTTGAGACCCATGATACATGCTTCGTATTCGGCCTCGTTGTTCGTACATTTGAACGTAAGTCTAGCAGTGAAAGGAATGTGGGAACCCTGAGGGGTAACAATGATTGCCCCAATTCCGTTTCCATAATGATTGACTGCTCCGTCAAAGATAAGTCCCCACTGGGAACCTAGTTCTGGCCCTTCACTGGGTAGCGGTTCATCGCAATCGTTCATCTTTAGATACATGACATCTTCGTCTGGGAAGTCAAACCCGATTGATTCCTGATCGTCAATCGGTTGATGAGCCAAATGATCGACTAAAATACTTCCTTTAACGGCTTTCTGAGCATGGTACTCTATGTCATATTCTGATAGTAACATCTGCCAACGGGCAATCCTTCCCGTGAGAGCAGGTTTTTTGAAAACGTACTTGATTGGATCCATTTCGGAGACCAACCAAGTAGTATGACGAATCATGTACTGGCGAAGACGTTTGGCTGCCCAAGCCAAAGCGCAACAAGTTTTCTCGAGCATCGTGTATCGAGTTTTACAGTCGGTAAACTTCTTGCTCAGATAGTAAATGGCAGACTCTTTCCTTTTAGTTTCGTCTTGTTGGCCAAGTACACATCCCATTGAGTCCTCTAGGACTGTGAGGTAAATGATTAGTGGTCTTCCTTCCACTGGAGGTGATAGAATCAGAGGATTCAACAGATATTCATTGATACTGTCGAAGGCGGTTTGACAATCTTCTGACCAAACGCAATCCTGGTTCTTTTTCAATAACTTGAAAATCGGCGCACAAGTGGCGGTCATGAGGAATATGAATCTAGAGATGTAGTTCAAACGTCCCAGGAATCCTCTGACTTGTTTTTCAGTTTTCGGAGAAGGCATTTCTTGAATGGCCTTGACCTTGTCAGGATCAACTTCAATTCCTTTCTGGCTGACGATGAACCCTAGTAGTTTCCCCGAACGGACACCGAAGGTGCACTTGTTGGGATTCAAGCGGAGCTTGAATTTTCTTAGACGTTCGAACAATTTTGACAGATGTTCAACGTGCTCATCCTCTGTTCTTGATTTTGCAATCAAATCATCGACATATACCTCGATTTCTTTGTGTATCATGTCATGAAACAGAGTAGTCATGGCCCTTTGATAGGTTGCCCCGGCGTTCTTCAAACCGAACGACATTACCTTGTAATAAAAGGTACCCCATGGGGTAATGAACGAAGTTTTCTCCATGTCTTTCGGCGCCATTTTGATCTGGTTATAGCCCGAGAATCCATCCATGAAGGAGAATACTTTGAACTTTGCTGTGCTGTCTACCAGCATGTCAATGTGTGGTAAAGGAAAGTCGTCCTTTGGACTTGCCTTGTTTAGATCTCTGTAATCAACACACATTCTGACATTTCCATCCTTTTTGGGAACGGGTACGATGTTGGCTAACCATTGAGGATATTCAGATGTAGCAAGGAAACCCGCGTCGATCTGTTTCTGTACCTCCTCTTTGATTTTGATGGCCATGTCCGGGTGAGTCCGTCTCAACCTTTGCTTTACTGGCGAACATTCTGATCTTAACGGTAAATGATGTTCCACAATGCTGGTATCCAACCCTGGCATATCCTGATAGGACCAAGCGAATACATCGGGAAATTCTTTGAGAAGCTTTATCAAACCCTCTCTGGCAGTTGGACTGAGCAGTGCTCTGATCCTGATTTCTTTTCTCTCTTTTTCTGAACCCAAGTTTACCGTTTCCAACGGTTCTTTGTGAGGTTCAATGGACCTTTCCTCTTGTCTGAGTAGTCGGGAGATCTCTTCTGGAATTTCGTTGTCAACTTCTTCTTCAGCCTCGAATACCGGGAACTCAAAGTTGGAAGAAGGCATCGGATCGTATGTTTCAACGGGGTATAAAACAAGCAATCTGCATGACGTGATGATTAGTGTTTAGAAGAGATAGAGAAAATGCAAGTGTGTGCAGTGTATTTATTTTACTGCTTGTTTTTATTATTGAATGTTTTTTAGGATTACCATTTTCTGAAAAAGCAAAAAGAGAAAACAACAATTAATGCGGAAATTACAGAACGACGTTATTTTATTAATGAACAAGTCGAATCTTGAAACTACAGCCCTATAAAACAAAACTCACTCGCTTCGGGCAAAGCGAAGAGGGAAATTTACAGAAAACGAGCCCTATCAAAATATCCGTTTCACCTGGGCAGGGTGAAAGGTTAAAGATGGCAATTACTTTGACTGGCGAACGACCTTCGGACCCTCGACAACAACCCATTGGCGGCAAACTCCTCGGTGAATCACAAAGTCTGGCACCTTCCTTGATTTGTCTTTAGAAATGACGCTGATTTCTGGTGGAGCAGGATCATTGGAATCAGTCTCCCAGGCAGAATTGTCGTAGGAGAATTCCTCTGTTGCATTTTGCATAACATTGGTGCTCTCAGCTGTATCTCCCCATCCAGTTGACTGGATATCTTCGAGCCTGATACGAGAGCTTTCGAGAGCGGTGTACTTGACCATATAGTCGTATTTTCCACTTGGTTGTCCCAGAGTGTCCCAAACTTCTTTGGAACTTGAGGAGTCGTCCCTCTCGATGACGTTGACCTCGGGAAAAGCATAGTTGATGAATTCTAGTCCTGCAAACGTTGCGAATTCATCTTCATGTTGAGTAGTTTCCGAATGACCTGAATGTTGATCCCCTGACATGGTGGGGACACAGGTATTCTGTTCAATGACGCTCAGCTGAGTTTCATTACTCGGCTGACTTTCTTGCCCCAAGTTTCCTGGGTAAGGCTGCCACATTGGCAGGCCATCCATCGGGCCATAGTAATTGCGATCAAAGTTTTCTTTCATCAGAGTGTCTTCCTCTAATGAATTTGGCGGAGCACGACATCCTTCCGGATCACAATCTCCGTAGATCATTTCGACATCTGATCTTGGTATAAATCTCGGACTTTATGGAGGAAAGCAAAAAGGCATAGACACCTCTTCCTGAGACATATAGCCGTCCTTGTTAAGGTAGGACTTCCATTCTTCATCCGTGTCAGAGGGATCTTCCTCATTGATAGCATGAACTGTCTGAGACACTGGGTGAAGAAAACCTCCACTGTGGAAGAAGTTTTGAAGGGGATGAAGACTTTCATCGTTGGCGACTGTCTGGGTACAGGTTGCAGAAAAACCAAGACCCTTCTTTGTTTTATTGTCAATAGGAATGACAAGTCGTCCCCATCCTGTCGTATCGGTACTCTCGACCGCTTTGATAGCATCTTTGTATGAAGAAATTGAAGTTCCTTCTTCAGATTGATCCTCCTTGCTCACCGATAGCGCTTGGAACTGAGTTCCAATAACCTCCTCGGGTTCCACACAAGTAGATGATGATAGGTTACTCACAAGCAAGGCTTGTTCCCCACAAACTGTGACAAGTTGATCGTTCTTGACGAACTTTAGCTTTTGGTGGAGGGTTGAAGTAACCGCTCCAGCCTGATGTATCCAAGGTCTTCCTAATAAACAACTGTATGTTGCCCGGATGTCCATGACCTGGAAAGTGACTTGGAAAGTGTGAGGACCAATAGTTATGGGAAGATCCACTTCGCCGATAACTGTTTTTCTAGATCCGTCGAATGCTTTGACGACGACCTCACTGACTCTCATCGGAGGGCCCTTGAATGATAATCGCATCAAGGTGGACTTCGGCATAACATTCAGGGATGACCCTGTGTCTACCAGTACGTTGGCTAAAGCATCGTCCTGGCAATTAACTGTGATATTGAGTGCCATGTTATGACGACGACCCTCTTCAGGTAATTCCTCATCACTAAATCCCAAATTGTTGCAGGAAGTGATGTTAGAGACAATGCTATCGAACTGTCTGATTGTTACATCCTGTTCCACAAAGGCTTGCTCCAAGACTTTCTGTAGAGCCTCTCTGTGTGCTTCTGAACTGAGTAACAGTGATAATACTGAGATCTTTGAAGGAGTCTGTAACAGTTGATCAACAATGTTATATTCACTCCTTTGGATGAGCTTTAGCATCTCATCTTTGTCTTTTGAACAGTCGGGATTACCAGATCGACCGACTGGTGGATCAGGAATTTCTGCCTGAAGTTCCTTTTCTTTGTTGGATTCTCCAACCCCTCGGTTGAAGATTCGACCGCTCCGTGTTACACGACTGATGTCTGCAATATTCACGACGGAGGGTAATGGAATTTCCTTTCCATTCTCGATTATTGTTGCACCGTATTTGTAAGGGATCGCCTTAACTGATTCATACGGTAATGGCCCCGGTAGATAGATGACTATGGGAACCTTCTGATTTTTCTGACCATCATAAGTAACCTTGATCCGTTCCCGGTTGGGAACTCTAGATTCGTCAAGTAGAGGAATGGTGGCAAAAACATCCCTGATCTGGTGATGACCAGAGATCGTGACAACATCCTCAACCTGATCGGCAAGGTAGTTCGGCGACCAAATGATGGATCCTGAACCTGGATATGGACGAATTTCTCCGTGATCGATCTGACCCTGAAGAGATGCTCTCACAAGGTAACACCCTTGGTTACTTTCCGAACAGACGCTACAACTGTCATAGTTGTGTGGTGGCACCTGGCCACGCCCACTTTGAATGCAATGCAACCTCACTAGGTTATCTTCCATTGATCGGACATCCTGACTTTGACAACGAGTAGGATTCCTGTTATTGATACTAATCTGCTGAGTATCTTCGTCCATATAGATTGGCATCCACCAGTGATTTAACAAGTGCTGAAGTGCCTCCTGGACAAGGGTACAACCTCGATCGTTTTCGCAACCTGCTTTACAGTTTTGATAATCATGTGATATTAAGAATCCGAGTCGGACCTGCTCAGCATGTAACTCTACCAGGTTGGTATTCATCACACGGATGTCAAAGATCTGAACCATGTTGATTTGATAGGAGTTCCTATCATGGTAGTCTTGGATCCATCCAAGATCCATCTGACGCTGGAGGGCCTCTTGTATGAAAGAGCATCCCTGTTTGTTTACCGAGCAAATCAGACAGGAACTGTAATCGTGCCGCGGCAGATTATGATACTGGCTTTGCCTTGAGTGCATCGCCACTAAGTTGGCATTCATCGCACGGATGTCGTGGTTTTGAATGACGTTGGAATTCATGTAAACCATGTTAACTCCACGAACTCGGTGCTCCTGGATCCATCTGAGATCCATTTGTTCCTGTAGAGCTGATTGCACTACCGAACATCCTTGGTTATCTTTAGAGCAGATATCACACTGGTGATAGTTATGAGGTGGCACATGGCCATATCCACTCTGTCTACAATGCATCCTGACCAGATTGGTCCCCAATAAGAGTACATCGTGAATTTGATAGACATTGTTAGTCTCTTTCTCAATCAGATTGACTGCAGCCTTCTCATGTTGAGGCAGCGGGTTCGTGAGAACATTGGGGTTCGTATCTTTGAAAGATAAGAGCCCGCTCCTAACAAGCTTTTGCACGTCGGATTTAAAATTGAGGCAAGTCTCAATGTTATTCCCGGAACCTCCTTGATGATAAGGGCATGTTTGATCCACCTTAAACCAGAAAGGCGGATTTTCCGGAACTGAAAGGGGAGACTTAGTCTGAATGTGCCCCTTGGCTAGCAGTAACAGAAACAGTTCTGCGTACGTTACAGGTATAGGATCAAATCCTGGTGGCCGTGTTGTACGGTTGTTGTTATATGGAGGACGAGCCTGCTGAAGAGGCTGTTGTGTCCTTTGTTGGTCAGGTTGGCTCTGCGCAACCTGAGGTTGATACGTAGGAACAGGCGCGGGGCCGATAGCAGGAGTAACAGCTGCTACTGGCTGATAACACCGCCTTTGCTTTCCGAGAGAGATATTCCCAATATCTTGCTATTTTTTCTTAGGGAGAGCACTACCATATTTTTTAGTACCGCTCGTCGATCCGGTGTCTTTTACCAAACGTCCTTCTCGGACGGCTTCCTCAAGACGTACACCCATGCCGACCATTTCGGTGAAATCACTGGGCGCACTGGCAATCATTCGGTCATAGTAAAATGAGCTTAAGGTCTTTAAGAAGATTTTTGTCATCTCTTTTTCCTCAAGAGGTGGACAAATTTGAGCGGCAATTTCACGCCACCTTTGAGCATACTCCTTAAAGGTTTCCTTGTCCTTTTGCAACATCGATCTGAGTTAATCTCTGTCGGGTGCCATGTCCAAATTGTACTTGTATTGTTGGACGAAGGCAGTACCAAGATCTCTGAATGTACTGATCGTAGCACGGTTTAAACCCATGTACCATTTGAGTGCGACACCGGTCAAACTATCCTGGAAGTAGTGAATCAGCAGGTCCTGATTCTCCGTCTGAGCTGACATCCGCCGAGCGTACATCACCAGATGGCTCTGAGGGCAAGAGTTACCCTTATATTTTTCAAAGTCGGGCACTTGGAACTTGTGCGGGACTTTCACATTTGGGACCAAGCAGAGGTCTGCGACGTCCTTTCCAAATAGATCCTGACCGCGAATGGCTTGCAGCTCTTTCTGCATTTCCAGGAACTGTTCCTGGAATTCCTCCATTCTGTCAAACATAGTTTCCTTCTTACCAGAAGGTGTTGGTGGAATCTGTCCTTCCGGGACAGTGTGCACCACAGGGGGTGGTACCGTGACTACGGCAGTAAGTCTTGGCGCCTCCTGAAGTTTGTAACCTTCAGGAGTCTTGAGTATGCCCCTGGCATCTTCGCTTTCCCGAAGTTTGTAACCTTCAGGCCCAACGGCTTCTGTTGCGATTCCCTGATCTTCAGTGATCGGCGGAACATATCCTTCCGGGATATAGTTAACAGGCATGCCCCAAGGATGATCTTTCGGTATCTGATACCTAGGATCATACTTTTCTATGATGGGCGTTGAGGTGATCTCTGAGATCACAGTTCTTTGTAGCTGAGCTTCTGCCATGGCTTGCATGTCGTTACGAAGCTTTCTCATATCCTCTCTCAGAGTGTCGATCTCTTCTTTCAACTCTCTGTTTTCTTCCTCAAGATCATCCATCTTTTTCTGACGATTGGCCTGAGTATTATATGAATGAGACAGTTTGACTCTAGAATCGAGACACAAACGTGAGATTCGTAGGTAAGGAGAATACGCGATGTGAGAATGATGAATGCAATGATTATATTAATTGTTTTTAGGTTTAATAAACTTCGACAATTAGATTGCAAATATCAAACAGTGGGGAAACCCCTTTTTATTGAAATTCAAAGGATTACAGAAATGGAAATACAGTAGATTACAAAGTGCAGAAACAGAAACCTAAAATAATGGGTCCCGAGTCCTCTCTGGGGAGAAACCGGGTGCTGACTCTGGTACTTTCCTTTTCTTTGACCGGGGCGCTTGGGTCGTTGTCGGGTTGTCATTCCCTTGCCAGGTGAAAGGAGTGAGCAAATTCCTTTGGTCATCTTGATTCTCTACAGCATGCTGCTCCAAAATTTCAATCAGAGCATCTTTCTCTTTCAGTAATTGCTGTATTTGGATACACTCTACGTCGAGGGTGCGGTACTTGTTCTTCCAAGACCTTCTTTCCTTTTGAACTTTGTTGAGAGTAACCTGAAGCCTTTCAGTTTCCGTCATGAAGTACATGACAATTTCCCTCGGCGGAAGAATTCCGTAACGAGGATAAGGCATCTTTAGCTTGAGAGCTCTAGTTTGTACCCAATAGAGATAAGGCTCCACCGAGACACAGTCCGGTTTTCCCAGAGACTCTCGTCCTTTCTTATGAACATGTTTCCAAGCTTGCACTATTTCCATCTTTAGTGTTCTGTCATTTTCTCCTTCTTTGAAGAAAAGACCTTCCAGATGAACACCCCGTGGGATGTGTCTCATCGGGTATCCAAATTGACGAAGAACTAATATCGGATGATAGTTGATTCCTCCTTTAGTTCCTATGAGGGGTACGCTGGGGAAGTTTCCACAACGGTCAATGATTCTGATTCCCTCATAAATCCTATTACACCAATCTATATCAGAGTTGGTGAGGGACATGATCTTCTGCGACCAACGTAAGACACTCTTGCAATCCCAAAAAGCAGCAGACTTGGGCAAGTGCGAGATAAACCATTTGTAGAGCAAAGGTACACAGCATGTGATCTCCCCTCCGCTGTACAAATTTCCCAAGTGTACAGAATGATACGCATCTGCGAGCAAAGTCGGCACATGGTTTCCAATGAGAAAAACCTTAATAGCGTTGATATCGACGGAGTTATTGATGTTGGGAAACAAAAATAACCCGTAGGTGAGCAAGACAAAGATGCTTTCAAAAGCAGTCCCGTTCCCTATACTAGCAAAGTACAGAGCTTTCTTGGTCAGGAACTGGGCTGGCAAACCTTGGGTGCCACCCTTAGTAGTCATGTGAGTCCTGACCTCAGACTCGTCCAAATGAATTGCTATTGCAATAGTCTGATTCTTTGGAATTTCTTCCAGTCCAGAAAACGGAGCTCGATCAGTGATATGTAAATCAGTCAGATGAGAATACTCCTCCAGCGTTGGTGCCAGCTGGTAATCCGGGAATGTGAAACAATGATAAACTGGATCGTAGAACTGAATGAGCGCGTCCATGATCCCCTTAATCACATGGACTCTTAACAGTGGTAGCAAACCACCGTGCTTGGCTCTGAAAGCCTCTGGGTTAACGATCATCCTTGCTAACTTTCTCAAATCCCCTAGTTTTGGAACCTTGAAGGTATACTGGTGAGTTCTCCTTCTACCGAAATCCATTAATGCAATCTTTTTCTCTGATATTTGCAATCACAGTCTTAGTTTAATTTGAAAAACAGAGAGACTAGAAGAGAAATTTTTTTTTTGAATGTTTTAATGTTTTATTAAATGAATGCATGAATGCAGCACACAAAAACATAGAAAAAACATGGGGTCAGAGGGTCGTTGTCATGAAGTCAAGGCTCTACCCATCCCCAAAGGTTTATACTAGGGTGATTTTTGTATCTGTACTCATTATCATCAGCTCCTCCCAGGAAGGCAGACAACAAGCGGATCGCCAGCGAGTTGTGTGCAATCTTAGAGTAAGTGCTATTCACCGAGAATAGATCACCAGCCTCAAATGAGGGTAGTATCGCGTAACAACTATTTTCGATAGCTTCCGCACTACGAAAGGGTTGGCTTTTCTTAAGTGTATACTCAATCTTACCACATGCGGCATCACACGCATTCCCAGTAGCAGAAAATAAACACGTATAGCAATTAGGAAAAGCAGTATATATATTTGTCCTAATCATCCTAGACTTATAAAGCTATGAATCTTAAGTTCCTGACAGAAATGGGTTCCCCGGTTGAAGCCCCAATCTATGGTTCCCTGCCTAAGAGATGGACCAGCATAGGTCAATCTTTCTCTTCGGTAGAGTTCCCATTTTCCGTAGAAAACGGGGATGATGCCCTAAGGCAGAAAAGGAGACTCCCCAGCAGAGTCGCCATTTGTGTAATTTTTCACACAAGAGAAGTAGAAAGTCAGTGAACGGCCCCACGGTGGGCGCCACTTTTCTGTAGCGAGCGATTTTGGACGCGGTTCTTAAGCGTTGGCCGCTCTCTGCGGTTTGAGCTTTGACTACAGGTCGATTCATTTTTTATCCTATTGTGAGCTGAATAAGGAAGGGAAATAGATGTCTCCAATTAACCCTACTTGCATACTGAGTTTAAACAGCGGTCTGTTAGGTTATGGATGCTATCAATGTGGGGGGGCTTTTGTACTGGTTATTCGTATTTCGTCAATACGGTTCTTTCTTTCTTTTTTCTAGGTAAAGGGTTTCTGGCGGGGAATAAGGATTAGGATGTTAGGACTGATGCTTTTGAATTAATGCTTTTAATTGATGGAGATATGGGATTTGGGTTTTTTGTTGATTGCGCTCGCTAAGATCTTTTCTTTCGATCTTATGCCTACGTATTCCCGTTTACCGAAACAAGGAAATCAGAGCGTTCGTAGTTCCTCCTATTCTATGGGAGGAAATTGGTTTTTGGTGTCTTGTTCAAAGCCCAAGACGTGAAGCGAAAAGGTGATTTGTATCTTGTTTAAAGCCCAAGATGTGAAGCTGAAAAGTCTATTTGTGTCTTGTTCAAAGCCCAAGACGTGAAGCTGAAAGACCTCGACTTTAGAGAGAATTTGTCATCTCTAAAGAGGGGAGAAGGAGAATTACTTTAACTGGGATACGCGGATCCGAGCAATGCCATAATTTCCGAAGAAAGGGTTTTAACCTGAAGGAGAAGACTTTAACTCAGTGTAGAGCAATGCCATCTTTCCTTAGGAATTTCTCATGCTAAAAGAGGGACAGTGGCATGGATATAGATGATCCAGAGGCTTGCCGCTTACAGCGATTAGATGAAAGGAAAGGAGTTGTTGATGTTTGTGTACTGCGAACAAGGCACAACTTTGATGCTAAAAGGTCGATTGGATCAACCAGTGGTTTTCTTATACAAAGCCTAAGAGGAGGCTAATTTCCGCTAGGAAAATCATTATACAAAGCCTAAGAGGAGGCTATTTTGTGTCTCGTACAAAGCCCGAGAGAGAGGCTAAAGGTTTTTGACCCAGTGGGGCATATCGTTATACAAAGCCTAAGAGGAGGCTAGCAAAGAGTTCGACTCTTGCTTAAGGGATTTATATCTCGTACGAGGCCCGAGATGGAGGCAAAAAAAAGGGTGATTGACTCAACGAGGGAATCTTTTGTGTCTCATACAAAGCCTGAGAGAGAGGCTAAAAGGTTGTTTTGACTCCACTGGGGAGAATTTTGGTATCTCGTACGAAGCCCGAGATGGAGGCTATTGTAACTGTTTCAGTTGAGTGATAGATCCAATATACTGATTTAAAAGAGAAAATCAGTTCTTATATGAGTAACACTGTACACAGGGATTTAATTTGAGGATCAGGGATATTTCCTTTTCTTTGAGGAAACGGGAAATCCAAAGGGTATTGAGACTATCCGAGTCTGCGGGTTTCCTTCCTATTTAACGAAGGGTGCTTGAGAATGTCTTTGAGACTCAAGGAAGTTAGACTGTCCGTATCTAGAGTTTTATCTTTCGTACTATGCTTCGAGAAACAGTAGTAGACTCTATGAAAGGACTGCTCTATGAGGATGACTAGGTTCTGTTCCTATACCTCTAGGAGGTCGTCGGGACAATTTGTACGAAGCCCAAGAGGAGGCTGGAAACTTTTAAGAAGCCGACGGGTCCTTGTACGAAGCCCAAGAGGAGGCTATCATTCCCGGAGGAAGAGATCATTATACGAAGCCTAAGAGGAGGCTGATGCTTTTAAGAAGCCCGTGGGTCTATCATCTCCTTTCCATTTAGGAGAGATAACTCTTTTAAAGATGAAAACCACTGGTAAACGTGCGAGGTTTACTATCCAGCAACTTTTAGCTTTTATAGAGGGTTCCTTGGTTAAGGTCCAAGATTATGACCGTAGTGGGTACCCAAACCCCGAGACATTCAAGGCAAGCTATCCACAAGGAATAGATCAAGTCAGGAAAGTTTGAGAATTGGGAAGAAACTCAAAGATGCCATTCACGGAGAATACATTCATCTTGGGGAGTAGAGCTTCTTGACGATTCCTAAGGAGGACAGCCGAAGAGAAGACTGTATCTGGTGCTCCTATTGGGGATCTAGGCGTCTATTTCTACGAATAAGTGAAACGGCGTCACCTAGTTCTAGACGTAGTTGCCGGGGAAACTCGAAATATCTATACTATTATTACACAGTAGATATGAGTTTATGAAAGGAGACTTACAGTGAGAAGCCCCACAATACAGTTTATAATATGAAAGCAGTAAATGAAAGCGATAACCACTTACTCGGTTGTAGTGCTTCCATGCTGTTTGGTTAGTTGTTCAACAAAGAAAGATTGAAAACAACAGTATATTCAAAATCAAAGGAGAAAGTGCTTTGAAAAAGAAAGATTTGGGGCTTACAGCTCAAGGAGAGGCCCAGGGTTTTATCAGTGAGCGCACTGTTTGAATTTGTACAGAGGGACTTATACAAGTGACTGGGGCCCAAAAAGGTTTTCTGTACAAAGGGATGGGTCTTACACTCTCTCAAGAGGCCCAAAAAGGTTTAAAGAAAAGAGAGGGGCTTATAACACGAGGGTAGGCCCAAATGATTTTTTGTTTAAAAATGGCGATCGCGCCGAGGTTTTCTTTTAACGCAGAGGGACTTATACAATAAGTGAGGCCCAAAATGTTTTGGTTAAAAGGGAGATTGGGTCTTACACTCTAATAGAGGCCCAAAGTGTTTTGAATGGGTCTTATAGTTCAAGGAGAGGCCCAGATGATTTTTTTATTTTTAAACGGGCGACGATCGCGCCGTTTACTTGTACAGAGGGACTTATACAATGGATGAGGCCAAAAAAGTTTTCGTACAAGGGGGGATGGGTCTTACACTCTCTCAAGAGGCCCAAAGAGTTTTGAAAATAAATGAATGGGTCTTACTACTCGAGGGTAGGCCCAGATGATTTTTGAAAAGGCGACGATCGCGCCGTTTGTTTTTTGACGGTATCGGGACTTATACAATAAGTGAGGCCCAAAGATGATTTGGTCAAAAAAAGGATTGGGTCTTACACTCTAATAGAGGCCCAAAGTGTTTTGAAAATGATTTATGAGGGTTGAATTAATCCAAAACCCTAATTTGTTTTCAAAATGTATTTAATTGAATAAAAATTCAATTAAAATGATCAAAAATTGTTTAACACATGGAAAACAAATTGTGATCTTGGATTAATGCTTCAAAAATTAAGTATTGACCTACAAAATAATTAGAAAGCATTAAAAGTTGCAAAATCAATGTAGAAAAAATATTTAAAATGCCAAAAACAATCAAAATATTAATTCTTTACAAAAATATCAATTATATGAACTAAATAATATTTTTGGGATTTTTTGATAAAATAAAATATTTTAATATTTTTGTGAATTATTAAAAAAAAAGAATCAACTCAAAATCATTAAAACTCAGAGAGAAATTAATTTTTGAATCAATTAAACAAAATCACAAAATTCAAATATTTGAATTATTCAAAAATGGCGCCAAGAACAGCTGAAGAACACGCGCGTGTTCTTGGTTTCTCAGATTTGCGTTTTCTATCCAATCTCCATGAATACATAATCATATCATGCAATCCACATATCATTATGCTCGTCTCAACCTTACGATCATGTCTATGTACTTTAATTTCATTTAAATTAAACATACAACAAGAAATCACGAAGAGACCTCAAGAACCCTAATTTTTGCATGAAGGCTAGGATTTTTGATACACGATTCAAACAATGCAATTAATTGAGGGAAAACATTCCATGCATGATTATGAACATATGGCCAAATTATTGTGCGAGGAAATATGCATAGATTGAGAGATGACCAAGTATGTGCTTACCTCCAAGTCGTGACAGCAAGAGCAGATGTGATTTTGAGTTGGAGGTGTTACAGACAAGTTGTGATGATCTGGACAGCTTCCCTACACCATATGGAGTGTGTTTGAACACTTGGATTGAATTGAAATGGACTGGATCAGTTTATGGCATCTCAGCTGCAATTCACTTCAAACTTGTGTGGATGGCAAGTGATTTTGTGAAATTGATGTTTCAGAAGTTATGTGAGTGTTTGATAAGCTCATATGTGATGTATGTGAGGTGTGTGAGTGATTGGTTTATGCAGAATTGCTCTCAAACTCAAAACCCGATAGCTACCTTGCTAAGAAAGGCATTTTTGCCAAGAGAAAGAGATTTTGAGGAAAGCATCTGTTAGATGGCTTTGGTGTACTTAAACTGACCACAATTGAGCTCTATTTATAGTGGAGCAAGTTTGTTTTGCAAGGAATAGTGCATGGCAGCTGGTAAGTAGGTTTGGCCAATGTTGGCAAATGAAAATCCAAGTCTCCTCTAGCCATTGACTAGAGGTTAGGGCACAGAGCTTTGGTCCCCTTGGTCTTGGATAAGTCTTGACTGATTTCAGATGAGAATGGCTCAGTCCATGCCACCTTAATGGTTCCATTGAATGCCTCATTCCAAATTTGAAGTCTTGTCCCTATTTTGGCAACTCTAGGTTCAACATGCTATTCCTTGTTCCTTGGACCTTGGAGGCTTGGCTCAGTGATTGTCCCCTTTGGATTCAATCCCCTGAGGTGTCCAAGTGGATAGGAACTATTGAAATTGGCTGATTTTGGCAAATCGAGCCAAAGTGCAAATTCTGCCTTGCCTTGACAGATTTCAGCAAGGCAACTTGCCAATGTTGTATCTCATGATGTAGGTTGAATTTGGCAATGTTCTTGGCCATTTTGGAAAGCTCTTACATGATACAACAACTGTTTGAACAAGTTTGGTTTTGATCTCTTTTGATTCCAAGTGAAAAATCCCCCTACATTTGGCAAAAAGTGAGGCAAAATCTGACTTAGTGAAAATTTCACTAAGTGTTGGAAAAAGTGACTTTTTTCACTTTTCAGCCACTTTGATCACTCCATAACTCAAAATACTTAATGAATTGGAATGACTTGTAGTTGAAGTTTTTGTAGGTGATAATGAGGGCTACAAATCCATCTTTGGATGAGAAAAAATGGCCTTGTGGTTTAGGAGTTATGGTCCTCCAAAGTTGGTACCTTTGCCACTTTATTTTTAACTTAGAAAAATTTCTAAGTTTTATGGTTACCCCTTTTACAAGTTATCTCACTTTTCTTGATTTTTCTTGATGAATGATGATTCAAATCATACATTAACATCATTTTAGGGTTAAAAATCCATTTTGGTGAAAAATCTCAAAAAGTCAAAGTTGACTTTTGTGCACAGTTGACTTTTTATCAGATGAATTCCAAACTGTGCAATTCTTCAGGAAATCATGTCCTTGACCTAAATCAAACTTGATGGACATGTTCCATGGGTGTCATAGGGTATATTCAATCATGTATTAGGGTTTGGGAGCATGTCTTGGTCAAAAGTCAAAGTTACAGTTTTCCCTTAAAACCCTAATTGTGGTGCAGATGAAAATGAAACTTGTTGTTCAAGCTTCTTGGATCAATCCATTGTTCCAAATGGATCAATATGGTGTATTAGAGACCCTCAAATCATCTCTTGAGGTCTTGGCTCATGGTTTGTCCCAAAAGTCAACTTAGGGGTGAATTAGGTCAAGAAACCCTAATTCCTGATTTTTGATGAATGCATCCCCTGAGGCAAAATTGACTTGATGCATGGGTTCATGAGGTTCCATGAAGTATATTAGGTCATGTTTTGGATCATTGCCTTATGCCCAGAGGAAAATTTCCATCTGGAGGCCCTGGTCGACCAAAACCCTAATTTGGTGACACTGTCGATCTTGAGACTTGATCCACCTAGAAGGGAGCAGCCTTGTGCTTAATCCTTGAAGTGGGAGTCCTTTTTGATCCATTGTGGATGTTTGAGAGATTAGACAAGTTGAAGATCATGTCATTTCTTGATTGATCCTTTGTCTAAAGCTCAGAGAGGGCTTGAAACCCTAATTTTGATTGTATTGGATGCTCACCCATCTTTGGGGAGACTGATGAAGCATGAAGGTACATCCATATTGTGATGATGATTTTCACAATGATGGGAAATCTAAGTGGTCAAAATTTGGGGTATTACAGACTGCTGGCGAAGGATCTTTATAGAATCCCCACAGATGAACCAATTTGGAAATGGAGGGGCAAGAGCCACTCCAAAATCAACAGATGGTAGTCGAGGAGTCTTGGGAGGATGTAGTGCAAAAGCCACCTCATAGCGTTTCTCAGGAGGAACGTATAAAGGGAGTTTCAAACTCTCCATTTTCTTTAAAAATTTCTCCTTCAGCGTAACTACAGCTTCGCGGACGGTTCGACTAATATCATCTGGTCAATAAACAGTTTCAAAGTACTTCTGGAAGGCGTGAATCTCCTTAACATGAATGGATGTACCTTTCTTGATCTTCTCCTGCACATTAACAAAAGCTTGGTCAATCAACTGAGCAAAGCTAGAGACATCAAGGAACTCCATAGCGTAATGTGTCGACCACCAGTCGTGGAATTCTTGGGTGCAGAGATGAGAAGGTTCAAAGTAGACGGGAGTCAGGAGTGATCGATGAGCATGTCGAGCAAGGTGTTTCGAACTCTCTATGGTATCGTAGATGGTATTGGAAAGAATAACGTGGACCTTCTTCTCATAAAGGCACTTGGGTAGAGTCTAGACCAAACCAAATTGTCGAGAGACAAGATTTGGTTGATAGGCTATCAGAGAGGTTTGGCCCTTTAGCAGGTTGAGTCGATGGACGATAAGTCGAGGGATCAGGAGTACCTCCCAGATGCGCTGCGATTCTTCTTTATGTTTCTTGAACGAGGGAGGAAAGGGCCTGGTAAACCATTCAGGGCCATATTTTTGTTCAGCAAAGGGCGCCATCCTTAGGGTGAACTTATAGCGCTTAACAAACATTTTGACGAAGCCAGAGAAGGACGCCCTAAGTGACTGTCCTTCTTCGTTTGGGGTCAGTTGCACCAATCGAACCCATTCGACTCATCTCTCTTTAATTTCAGCAGCATATTCGTCCATAGACCCTTTGTTGGGGAGGTTGGCTTCAAAAGTGGCATTAAGCCAAAGCTGAAGTAGCCAAAATGGTCTAGATAGCAGCAGGTTCCTGTTACTCTCTTGGTCTTTCAGACGACCAGCACCTTCGCTCAAAGACTCGTACAGACTGGCCAATATCATTTCATTTAGGCAGATGCCTCGATTAAAGTGGAGTTGATTGGCTAGAGTCAGATATTTTCTTGCCACTTGCAAAGATTTGGTACAGAATATGCAGCGAGAAAGCCACATAGCCAAGAATGATATGTGTTCTTCGTCTTCAACTGTTTCAGTTTTCCTATTGTGGTAATGGTTTATGAAATGAGTATAAGTGTGTTTGGTGGTGACGAACCCTATAGTGTTTAGAGCATCTATTTTAGGGTCGTAAACTAAACCATGAGGCTTTAGCCCTGTGATAGCGGCTACGTCGAACATAGTGGGTGTCATCATCCCACAAGGGAGATGGAAGGTATAGTGTGTACTATCCCAAACATACAAGGATGATGCCAATAAAGTTGGACAGTAGGCTAGACCAGTCTTTGACATCATGATCAAGTCGTAGATTCCTGAGCTCTTCCAGGTTTATGCTTTCACTTTCTCTAACTTGGTCAACCAGTTCAAATAGAGGTCAGAATCCTTAAAATACGGAGTTGCCCTAAATAGCCTAAACCCGTCATTCAGATACTTCAAATTTATGTTCTTTAGGGCTACATTGTCATGGGGTTCAGACGTTACCCTAACTTTGTCTTTCTGCCCTAAAGGTTTGGTTTTACGATATGACGGGAAGAAGTCACTAATGGTTGTATAATCTGCGTCTAAAGAAGATAAAGGACTAGATAAAGCTAACGGTTTCCCAGAAATGGTAATAGGAATCAGTACCTGGGATTCGTAGATGTGTCTTTTCTCCTCCTTGAGAGGCCCAAGAATGAATTGTTGATTCTTTACCAACTTGGGTCCATTCAACGTAGCAAATGGAGGAAGTAACGGTAGGCTCTTTTGACCTTTGAGCTTCTGGATTTTCTTTGGATCTTGAGTAGTAGCAGTTGAAGAAGTCATTGGTGAAATTTTTTGAAGAAAATGGGTTTGTTGAAGGTGAAGGGTTGAACGTTTTTGGAGAGAGGAGAAGGTGCGTAGTGGATACTTGGGAGTGGAAAAAATAAAAATAGGTTCTGAAGAAACTATTTATAAAGCGTTTTAGAAACACTAAAGGGATCACTAATCATCATTAAGGAGCTAAGGCTAGTGGGATACGTGTCCTCCCAGGAGCCAAACTAGGGGCGGTGACAGTTGCCACCTATATCCACGATCTCCTAGACTTTAGGGGAGGTTATGGTGATTTGCGGCTTGATGTGATTTACGAGAGGACGTTTCAGTTATAATCATAATTGGCTGTGATGTCATAAATTTGATTGAAAAGAAACTGAATAGTTTCTTGGAACGTGGGTCAGTCAGTTTCGATGAACACCTATGCATGGTCAAAAGATGGCGTCGAGCGGACACTATCTAAAAAGGCCCTTTTCTTCAGTACTGTCGAAAAAGACATTTTTGGGGGGCAATTTGTTATCTAGTAAATTTGACGCCCATATGTAGTTGGAAGTGTTGAGGGGAATGTTAAGCTCTTGAAGAGGGTTAGAAAAGCTTTCGACAGGATTTGTGTGATAGGTTTGAGTCGAAGGTACTCATAAGAGGAGAGGAGATCTTTTGGGACTTAGAAAATATTTCTAAGAGTTGAAGGGGGAACCTTCGACCGAGAATGTTGATGATGTCTGACGTTGGGAATTCAAATTAAAATAAAGGAGGGAGTAGTTACTTTGGTTCGCTCTTGAAGAAAGACAGGTGGCGTGTATCCAAGCAATGGAAGCATGCAATATGACACTTGTCATTTGTTGGTTATTTTAGGCAGTTTATAGCAGTTAGTTTTAGTATTATAAATAAGGGTCCTAGTAATAAGATTAGGGGTGTTGTGTTCACTTTGTATAAGTAACTCCAAATTTATTCAAAAGTATCCGCGTGTTGAGAAAAGAGTATTGTGAGAATGTACGTGATGTAAACACCGTTTATCCTTTAACACAATTTACTTTGATCTTTACTTAAATTTTTATCTTTTATTTGAAGCCAGTTACGTTTCAGCACTTACTTTCATTTTATACCTTTGATCTTTATTGCACACGTTCGACCCTTCCTTTTACGTTTTCAGCCTTTTAACTTCACACTTTGAAGTGTTGTCTTGTACTATATGTTCAACAAACTTTCCTTTTTGAGTATTGTCGAAGTATTCATTGCTTTAGAATTTAACTTAGATCAACTGTTAGCACATGTCCTAGGATCAATCTGATCGATCCTGTGAGTCACCAAGTTAGATTTGGAAGATCAGCGGTTGTTTACCAATTTTCACGGTAAACATTTTCTCAACTAAAAGACAATTATTTTAATTTAAATCATAACAATAAAAAGGATAAAAATGGTTTTTTATAAAATAGTGAGGGTACAAACGGAACAAAAAGTCATAAGTTCAATAGCTACTTCAAATAGCTTTTGAAAAAACAAACTAAAAACTAGTAAAAAAACTACAAGCTAAAAGTTAAAAAACAGTTATCAAACCGAGTTTTTTAATTAATGTGAGCTGAAAAGCTATAAGCTATAAACTATAAGTTTTTTTTTTGCCTTACCAAACAGACTGTTAACCTAAAATATTTATATACTTGTTACTATTTTAGATTTTAGCAAACAATTTTATTGATTAGTTTTAAATGTTTAATTTTACTTTGAATAAAATACTCTAGTTAAAATATTTTAAGAATCAATTTTATTTTAACTTAACTTTACATTCATTTTTTTCCTCAAAATTGTAACTTAATAATTTTATTTCATTTCATTATCTTCATTTGACAATAATTATTAATTTTATTTAATAATAAAATAAAATTTAATATGAATAAAATATTAATATATGAGATAAAAATGTGAAAACCAATATAAATTCTTTAGAATTATAAAATTAGAATAAAAATTAGATTAGTTATTTCAAAATAATGATAATGTAATTTAATGGTTCCCATAAAAAATAAAAAAATGAGTAATATCATTATGGCTGGAAATGAGTCAAATCAAGTCGAACTCGTCTCAGTTCGACTCGACTCGTTAAGAATTAGTCCAACTCATATCTTAATTTGAGTTCGACACGAATTTTTTTTAAAAACTCAAACTCGACTCGATATAAGTTTACGAACAATTTAATTCTTTTAATATATTTTTTAAACCATTTTTTAAACCACAACTTTCTTTTAATATATTGAAATTTAAAATTAATATTAAAAAAAATGAAAAAAAATAAAAATTATCATATTTGTCACACCAAAAATTAATGAAAGAGTACACCAAATATTACTAACCCTGTAAGATTCAGCACTTTACAACCTGTTTCTTCATCTTCGTCACACCATTTAGTTCAATCAACCTTTAGGTATGGAACAGGTTTATCTTCAGACTTCAGTAGTCCTTTCCACCAACCGCTTTATGCTTTCTGAATTGAACATAATATGTTTATTGAACTCAATTTTATTTTACAACCCTACACAACACAATGATGTGGAAATAACTGAAACTATCAGTTAAGGGGAAGAGTAAAAAATTTGGTATGAAATCGTTGATATCCAATCTCAATTTTCAAATGTAACTAAACAAAATATCAATAACCTCAGGTACAGGATGGCGGCTACGCACAAACCACAATCTCGTGGGTGACTCAAGGGCTGATCTGTGTTAACCCAACACTTCCAGCTTTGATAAATAGCTGCAGAACAACAAAATCAATAGGAAATTATCATCTTTAAATTGAACCATATTTAACGGATTAACTATAGTCCAACCTAAACAGATCAAACAGAAAAATGATTAAAAAAAACATAACAAAATTGAAGTTCATACCATTGGAGTTCGACAGCCTATCATTTCTGTCTCTTCAACAAGCACCGTTACTTTGACTAAAATATTAATACCACCTCTTCAACAAGCACCATTACTTATACTAAAATATTTATATACTTGTTACTATTTTAAATTTTAGCAAACAATTTTATTGATTAATCTTAAACGTTTAATTTTACTTTGATTAAAATACTCTAGTTAAAATATTTTAACAATCAATTTTATTTTAACTTAACTTTACATTCATTTTTTTTCTCAAAATTGTAACTTAGTAATTTTATTTCATTTCATTATCTTCATTTGACAATAATTATTAATTTTATTTAATATTAATATTAATATAAATAATTTAAATTATAATTTTAAATTAAAATAAAATTTAATATGAATAAGATATTAATATATGAGATAAAATTATGGATACCAATATAAATTCTTTAGAATTATACAATTAAAATAAAAATTAGACTAATCATTTCAAGATAATGATAATGTAATTTAATGGTTCCCATAAAAAATCAAAAAATGAATAATACCAATGGGGCTGGAAATGAGTTGAATCGAGTCGAACCCATCTCAGGTTGGCTCGACTCGTTAAGAATTTGTTCAGCTCAAATCTCAGTTCGAGTTCGGCATAAACTTTTTGTTAAGCTCAAACTCGACTCGTTATAAGTTCACAAATAATTTAATTCTTTTAATATACTTTTGAAGCCACAACTTTCTTTTAATATATTGAAATTTAAAATTAATATTTTTTTAAAAAAAATATTAAAATAAAATAAAAGTTACAATATTCTAATTTAACTTTATCTAAAAAATCTACTAATTTAAAAACTACATAACTTTCAGAAGATACATTTGAAAGTCTAATTAAAAAACTATTCGATTGGAGTTTTGTCTTAAAAATCCATAACTTTATCTAAATATTTAGGAACCTTACAAATTTAATGAAAAACTACACCAAAAATTACTAGAAATCGATACATTTCCATCTGTTCTGGACTGGACCAATGACTAGGCATGACCCAATCCGCTTCTGTTCCCAGAACGGCCCAATTGCCTAAGTCCAATCCATAAAGGGGCAAAAGTTACCTTTCTACCCCCCAACCGGGCAAGGAGTATATCGCTCCTCCCCGATACTGCCGCCCGTTCCGCACGGCTTCGTCGGTCCCTGAACGGCTAAGGGCATGTGCCCGAAACTACGCCTTTGCCCGACATAACGGCTAGTTTTGGGCACCCTGCCCGACATAACGGCTATTTTTGGGCAGTTACCTATTCTTCGGGAAAACAGTTATTTCGCCCCGAAAATAGGACCGTTGGCCACGTGCTGGGGGCACTATTTAAACCCTCTCACTTGAGAGGGTCAGGTATCCAATAATCACCCCAAAAACTCATACTTCGTACTTGCCCCTTTTCTTGGACCCTTTTTTACTTGAGCGTCGGAGTGCCTTGCAGGTACACCCCCTCCTCCTCATCTCACGCCCAACATTACAGACCTTCTTGGTGGCCTATCACAGGATCTGATCAAGCCTTCACGATCAGTGGCACCATCTGTGGGAAGTCTGTTCTCCCCGTCTTAACGTCCACCTCAGGTACTAAGACAAAAACACCTTCGTCCAAGATTATCATCATGGCCTCTCAAGATCACGTCAAAGGTGCTTTCCAGTCAGCTGTCCTCCCCGTCAACAAGACTGACATTGACGGTCCCTCATCCCTCCTCGGAGATCCCCGTTTTCTGAGAGACGGGGCCATAACCTCTCCTTCCCCTACTCCTACTAACCGCGATAACGGTCAGCCTTCGCTGGCCATCCAGCCCATTCCTGCTCCACCTAACGCCGACCCTGCCGTGGTGGCCCTTCTTGAGGCGATCAACAAAACCAACCTCCTGATCCTTCAGCAGAATGAAAGGATCAGGGCATTGGAGGAATCTTCCCGTCCAAGATCCCCCCTCCGAGGAAATGCCATCGACGATCCAAGAGCCCACAACCCGACGAAAAGTCGATCGAAGGCTGCGCCAAGAACCAGAATCTCATGCTGTCCAGAAACGCGATCATGTTTCCCCGCGAAAATAGCACTCTCCCGGTCACAAGAGAACCCGGAGAGACAAACAATCACCCTCGGTCAGGTAAAAAGGCCGGGCCCATACACCTTCCCCCCGAAAAGGCCGTAGTCCAGAACGAGTCATCCGGTCTTCGTCACTAACCAGTTCCAGCAGCGATGATGAGCCTCACGGCCCATTGTCCCAAGAAATCTTGGCAACACGCCTCCCCAAAGGCTTGGAGAAGCCCCCGACATTGGGCATATACGACGGAACAACCGATCCCGACGAGAACAATGAAAACATCGATGCGCTGTTAGATTACCGTGGCATCCGGGGCACCATCAAGTGCCGTCTATTTCCGACCACGCTCCGAAAAGGAGCAATGACTTGGTACAAACAGTTTCCCGAAGAGTCTATCACTTCGTGGAAGTAGTTAGGCAGAATGTTTTCCAGGCATTTCACGACGTCGTGCCGCCATCCCAAGACTGAAGCCTCTCTTGGGGTAATCATCCAAGGAAAGGATGAACCTCTTCGGGCATACATCGAGAGGTTCAACAAAGAAGCGGTGCAAGTCCCTACCACCGACGATATGAAAAAATCTGCTCGAACAGGGACTCCGCCCACACTCAGAATTTTCCAAAGTTTTCGGCCTCACACCTCCGAGGAACCTGGACGCCTTCCTCCTCAAGGCGCAGTCGTACATCGAGTACGAGGAAAAGGAATCGGCCAACTCCGCCCGAGCCTCCCGCCACCAGGAGAATGCCCGGGCCGGCCGAGGCGAAGAGCCCTCGACATTTCGTCGAGGAGAAAAGAAGTGCGAAGACCGTCCTCGAGAATCTCGGGATAGCAAGGGACCTTCCGGACGATTTCACGACTACACCCCCTGACCGTCTCCAGGGAAAAAATACTGTCCAAATGCACGAATTCGGAATTCAAACAAGCAGGGGTCCGCTTCCCCAAACAAATACCGGCCAAGCCCAACGCCGACAAATCAAAGTACTGCCGTTTCCATAAGAGTCATGACCACACCACTGAAGATTGCATCCATTTGAAGGATGCTATCGAAATACTGATCAGGTATGGCCACCTGAAACAGTTCACAAAAAAGAAAGATACTCCCCGGCAAGATGCCTAGGAGTCAAAGAAGGTAGAGGAAGAGGTGCCTTCCTCGGAAGAAGCCAACATCCAAGTCGCCATGTCCGTATCGCGACCAGAAGATTTCTACGTCCCAGATGAGCTCAGCGCTCCTGCCTACTTCGCGGCCCACAGCCCGTGGGAAACGTTCCTCTCCACTATGGTCATCTCAGGGGGAGACTTTAATAAAGTCACGGTGGGCTCCGTGAAGAGGAAATTTGAGCACCTGATCAGCACAAGCTCCAGCAAGGTGACCACACTTGATCAAGCCCAGAAGGGCTCTATCCCCATTTCCTTCTACCAGGAAGAGCTTCTCGGAGGATCCCCAAACTCGAGCATCCCCCTGCTCGTCAGAGCTCGGATGGCGAACTTCGACATTCACAGGATTCTCGTCGACCAAGGCAGCTCGGTTGACATTATGTACTCCCAGCTGTTTTCAACGCTCCAGCTGGACAAATCACACCTCACTCCCTATGTGGGTTCTGACTTGCAAGGATTCAATGAGTCAGTGACCAAACCCTGGGGATACGTCGAACTGATCATAACTTTTGGATCAGCAGAGACGGCCAGATCCGTTAAAGTACAGTTTCTAGTAATCGATTGCTCGTCTCTGTACTAGTGCATCTTTGGAAGACCAACCTTGGCCGAATTGGTAGTCGTACCTTCAACCGTCTATCTCAAGATGAAGTACTACACTTTAAAGGGGATGGTCGCCACTCTCCACGGCGACATCGAAGCCGCACGATGATGCTTCGAAGCAGCCACGAAGGGACTCAGCGCCATTGCGTCCAAGCCGAGGGTATCTAACAAGCCAGCCTTGCCAAGCAGCTCCGAGGAAGCCAAGTCGTTGCCTCAGGTCGACACCATCGACCTCGACAGCTGCTTCCCCGAAGAGGACCAGAAGGAGGACCAAGCAACCTCGAACCGCTCGTCTGCCTCGACCAGCAGCAGCTCTCATCCGATGCGTCCCATCCCGGATGGCGACTTCGAGCTCTTGCTCAGTGACGACCCCCAGCGGGGAGTAAAAATTGGAGCGGATCTCCCTGACATCGCAAGGAAGTAACTCAAAGCCTGCCTACGTGAGAACGCTGATCTGTTTTCCTGGAGCGCCACCGAGATGCCCAGCTTGGACCCATCTGTCGCCTGCCATCAACTCACGATTGACCCAGCCGTCAAAGCGGTAGCACAACGTATGAGGAAGCAGTCTCCGGAGAAAACAGAGGCTTTAGAAAAAGCTGTAAAGGACCTCCTCGAGGCCAAATTTATCTCGGAAGCCAACTACACCACTTGGTTGTCCAACGTTGTACTTGTGAAAAAATCTAATGGCAAATGGCGAATGTGTATTGACTATACCGATCTTAACAAGGCATGCCCGAAGGATGCCTACCCCCTCCCCAATATTGATAAACTTGTTGATAACTCTGCCGGTTTTAAACTATTATCATTCATGGACGCCTATTCGGGCTATAATCAAATACCAATGGCAGTGAGCGATAAAAAATACACGGCCTTCATGGCCGAATCGGGAAACTATTACTACAATGTTATGCCCTTCAGCCTGAAGAACGCTGGCACGACCTATCAGAGGATGATGAACAAGGTCTTCCGGGGAGAGATATGAGACATGCTCGAAGTCTATATGGACGATATGATCATAAAATCCCGCGAAGAAACCGATCATACTCGCCATTTATGAAAGGTATTCGAACAGGCCAGGAAATACCAGATGCGTTTCAACTTGGAGAAGTGCACGTTCGGTGTCCGGGCAGGCAAATTCCTCGGTTTCTACCTAATAAAACGAGGAATTGAGGCCAACCCCGATAAGTGCTGAGCATTCTCTGAGTTTCCAACGCCCAAATCAAAGAAATCCATCCAGTCCCTTAACGGGATGCTCACATCTTTATGCCATTTCTTGGCCAAATCTACCCAGCACGCCTTACCCTTCTTCAAACTCCTCCGCAAGGAGGAAGCGTTTGAATGGATGGAGGAATATGACCATGCTCTCCTCCATCTGAAACGGGCACTCTCAGAACCGCCGGTCCTCTCTCACCCGGACAACGACGAGACTCTGTATCTGTATCTCGTCGTAGCGTCCGAGGCAGTGAGCACCGCTCTTATCCGTGAAACACCTGACGGGCAAAAACCCATATATTTCACCAGCAAAGCACTGCAGGGACCAGAGCTTAGATACCAACAGATAGAAAAAGTAGCACTGGCCCTCAACAACACAGCTAAAAGACTAAGACACTGCTTCCTGGCCCACACAATCGTGGTTTGGACAGATCAACCCGTGATGCAGCTGTTAGGACGACCAGACATGGCCAAAAAAATGCTCAAATGGTCGCTAGAGCTGTCCGAATTTGACATCCACTATGAAAGCAGAAAAGCCCTCAAAGCCCAAGCTTTGGCTGACTTCGTCGCAGAATTGACGTTCGCAGATTCCCCGACCTGCGGGGCGCACAAATGGACCATTTTCGTAGATGGAGCATCCATCTCGGTTGGAAGCGAGGCAAGCATCATATTGGAAAATGACAAGGGAATCATCGTTGAAGTATCGCTTACCCTATCCTTCCCCACCTATAATAACCAAGCTGAGTATGAAGCCTTCCTCGTCGGCTTACGCCTAGCCGAAGATCTTGGCGCGGAAGAAGTCGTCGTCTACACATATTTACAACTCATGGCCCTCCAAGTTCGTGGAGAGTATCAAGCAAAAAACGATAACCTGTCAGAATACTTAGCTTTGGTTAAGGAGAAAATAATAAAGTTCACAGCTGTAAAGGTAAAGCATGTTCCCTGCGAACACAACGTAAGGGCCGACGTTTTGTCTAAACTGGCAAGCACGAAGAAGAAAGGCGAAAATAAGTCCGTCATAAAGGAGGTACTTCCTCGGCCCAATATCGAGAAAACTTCCCCGACCCTTGACGTACAAATGATCAGCGACAACAACTGCTGGATGACCCCCGTTTACAACTATCTCGCTAAGGACGAACTTTCGTCTGACACCAAAGAAGCCAGCGTGGTCAGGCGAAGAACCTGCTCCTACGTCCTGGTAGAAGATAAACTCTACAAGCGAGGGTTCTCCATCCCGCTACTCAAGTTTGTCGAGGAAGAAATGGTCGCCCACATTTTGTGCAAAATTCACGAAGGAATCAACGCCCAACATCTTGGAGGAAGGTCCCTTGCCCGGAAGGCCCTCAGAGCAGGATACTACTGGCCAACCATGCAGCAAGATGCGAAAGAACACATGAAGAAATGTGATAAATACCAACGGCACGGGGACATGCACCTAGCTCCACCTAACGAGCTCAAGGCTATATCCTCCCCATGGCCATTTGCCTGGTAGGGCCTGGACATCCTGGGGCCGTTCGTGGTAGGATCAAACCAGAATAAATACTTAATAATAGGCGTGGATTACTTCACAAAATGGATAGAAGCGGAGGCTCTAGCCAAGATAACAACTCTTAACATACTACGTTTCTACAAATGAAACATCCTTGCACATTTTGGCATCCCCTAGGCGATAGTCATGGACAATGAGACACAGTTCACGGACAAGAAGTTCCAAGACTTCGTCGCCCAGCTAGGCACGAAGCAACACTTCGCATCCGTCGAACATCCCCAGACAAACGGGCAAGCTGAAACGGCAAACCGAGTCATCCTTCGAGACCTCAAATGAAGGCTTGACGAAACGAAGAAAGCTTGGGTTGAGGAGCTGCACAGCGTCTTATGGGCATACCGCACAACTCCACACTCTTCAACCGGGGAAACACCCTTTCGCCTGGCCTAAGGGACCGAAGCCGTAATTCCCGTTGAAGTTCACGTACCCTCCAGGTGGATAGAATCACCCCTGGACGAGGAAATGAACGACGAAGCACTAAGGGAGGAACTCGACCTCGTTGAAGAAGTTCGATCAGGGACAACCCTCCACGAAGCCTCGTTAAAATAAAAAATTTCCATCCGGCACAACGCCAAAGTCATACGATGAGAGTTCGACTTGGGCAGCCTCGTCCTAAGAAGAAACCATAAAGACTCTCGCGAGGGTAAACTAGCCACTAACTGGGAAGGACCCTATCATGTCCGGGCAAAAACGGAAAATGGGACCTATTACCTAGAACATCTCAATGGGGAAGAACTTGCTCGACCATGGAACGCCGAAAAGCTAAAGCAATACTATAGCTAAGCCATTAACTGTCAATTTGATTCGTCAAAATGACGAACGTCACCTACCGACCACGATGCACACCTAGGTACCAGCGTCGCATGTCAGTAAAGCAGAACCCCGCTCAGGAACGAGCCAGGTCCCTGCTCGACAGCGGTCCCTCAATCGAGCACCGCCGTCGTCAAAGTACCATGATAGGCAGAACACCTAGTTTCCGATGAGAGGTTCACGCCACGAACTCAGGCCTCAAAGGCGACCTAAGCTCCGTTCTCTCGCCCGAACATTCCCTGGCCGTTCGACCACTACCCCTCACTGCCGAACACACCTACAACGAGCAATTCCCTGAAACTTAAAGCTAATCAAAGTAATCCCTATTACAGGCATGCATTGTTGAAGCTAGAATAGCAGCAAGCAAAAATATATAAGTAACCCAATTTTGTCGTATCCACAGGGATCAGTGTGAGGGAAAGAATGCCATTCGACGGTATCTATATTTTTAAGCTCATGGTTTATAAGTTCTGGTTTAAAGCAAGACCAAAAGCAAATGAGGAAAATGTAAAGCAGAAAATATAAAGTAAAGACTGAATTATAAACAGAGCCTTGTTGGAATTGGATCTCATCAATTAATAACACATGCATTCTTCTGACCAATTTCATACATAAATCAAACATTCGTCAAATATCATCATGTACCACTCACACATACATATCCTCTCGGTCCCCGCATATGTGAATGATTTTGTACCGATCAATAATTCCTCCCGAACATCACCAATCAATACAAAGCATTTAAAGCCTACATGAATGTTAAGCCTAATCCATCTCTGGAATCAAAACCCAACATATATTACTATAACATCAATATCAAACTCATGAGCAATTCATACACAAAGCCAATGATCAAAATACGTACACACACTTAACCCTTTTTTTACATGCATTCAACTAATTTGCCAAATGAATGTGAACATCGTTCTTCATCCCTATTCTCACGCACCCTCACGATACCGTTTGTCAAGAGATAGCACGGTCTCTTATTGCAATGATTACTAAAAGCTATTCATTCTAACAATCAACACAATCCTAAAAAAGCTGAGATGCAAATGAATATCAAATCACAAACTCATGTCAAAAGCTTGCTCAATGACAAATGAAAATCTAAGATCACGGATTTGAAATAGGTTTTGTCAAAACCAACAAATAAGCAATCAAAGATAAGTATCAAAAGATTACATCATTCTTCAACAAGAAATCAAAGATCCTACCTTTTCTCCCTTGGAAATGAAGAAATATAACTTCTGATATTTTTCTTATAAGTTTCTCTACCCAAAATTACAACAACATTACCTTAAAAGTGTGAAAAATGTATTTATACACATTCAGGAAAATACACGTTCGCAAAGCGAACCATTCATTCGCACAGCGAATGGTGAAAAATGGCACTTCAGGTGCCTCTGAATAGTTAAACCGCCCCAGAAAATTTTGCAGCTTCGCAATGCGAAGGATTTGTTCGCAAAGCGAACACTCGCTTTCCAGCTCGCAAAACGAACTTTAGCTCCTTTTGCCCCTGCCAAAATCTGGGACCATTCGCTGGGAACCTCGCTAGAGTTCACAAAGCGAACCTTCGCTGGCACTCGCCTTCATGTTCGCAGAGCGAACTAACTGATATCATTCTCAGTTCTTTGGCAGCTTGCATTATTTCTTGTGTCTTACAACTTTAATCATTTAGTGCCTTTTCCTGCACAATAACACACACATTACAAGCACCAAAGGTATATTCTCAATGTTTAAATTACAACAACAATCATGGTTAAAACCAATGAAAACATGAGAAAAGAGAAGAAAAAGTGCAAAGAAAAATATGTCATTTTTAGGTCAAATCTGCACCTAACAACTCTCCCCAACTAAACTTTTGCCTGTCCTCAAGCAAAGTATGCCCCTCATTAAAACAAGAGGATTTGCTCAAGCTTAAGATTCAACTAAAACAAGAGAAATGTGGACAAGCATGAAAATGCGCACAAACAACGTTCACCACTCAATAAAAACAAACAATGACAAAGAATTAAGTTCTTAAACAAATATCATAATTGGTTCAAAGAACAACTAAGTTTTCATACTTGAATCACTCTAACACTCCTCTTCAAAATAAGAATAAAGAAATTGACGCGTTTGCAACCGCGCGGAAATTTCACTCACCTGACAAACAATGCAAATAGCAATCCAATTCATATAACTTCTAACAATCATAAATGAAAACATGGAAGCAAAAAGACCACTAAGGGCTTCAAAGGTTGTAGCTTGGTCGGGTTCACAACAAAGGGACATTTCTAAAGGCTATGGAATCGAAATTGCCGATGCAAAAAGAACATTCACTATACAAAGTATTTACACATCATAATTTCATTCACCATTTTCATTCCTTTATCACCAACCTTCTCAAACTTCCTTATGCACAATTATTTCACTCTATTTTTCTCATTCAAACAAGCATTCTTTTTCTTTTGTTTTTCACATTCATATTAACACTTTTTCTTTTCATGTTTGTTTGAACTTTTTCAAAAGTTTTAGCAACTTACCATCTCCTCAAGTGAATACTCCTTGCTTTTTAAGGCAAGGAAATCAAATTAAAACAAAGTTCAAAGGTTCAAGAAGAAATTTTTAGAACCTCACAAAATTCAATGATGAACTACACTTTCAAATTATGTACAACACAAAGTTCATCACTAAAATGAGACCTAAACTGTTTAGGCTCAAAGGGGCTAACGAATTCTCACTACTCACGGGTAAGATACTTTTGGATATGGTTGTGCTCGATTTAAACAAATGCCTTGATCGTTTCTAATGCTTCCACAAAATCACAATAATCAAAAGATAAAGCATGAATCAAACGAATTAGACAAAGTTACCAGTCATCCTAGCATATAGTAAACAATGAAGGTTTCCTCACAATTTGTGGCTTTTGGACCTAAGTGAAACAAGCATTCAAACAAGTTGCAAAATGAAACAAAAATACACATTTGCACAAAGCACAAAATTCTTAAATCAATCAAACATTCTATAAAGTAGTATAATTTACCATGCATACTTTCAAAGCTCAACATCCATCCAGACTCGGTTGAAGCTTCATTGAATACTTTTATACAAATAGCAACTAATCTAGAAGGAGTTCTCATCATTCCTGATCACACTAGAGAAAACATAAAAGAAAACAAATACATACAATATCAACAAATGTATAAAGCTAAAAAATATAGAAATTATCGCGATGCGATTCAATATCTAAACACTGATCCCAGCAACGGCGTCATTTTAGTTGAAGCTAGAATAGCAGCAAGCAAAAATATATAAGTAACCCAGTTTTGTCGTATCCACAGGGATCATTGCGAGGGAAAGAATGCCATTCGACGGTATATATATTTTTAAGCTCATGGTTCAAAAGTTCTGGTTTAAAGCGGAACCAAAAGCAAATGCAGAAAATGTAAAGAAGGAAAATATAAAGTAAAGACTGAATTATAAACGGAGCCTTGTTGGAATTGGATCTCATCAATTGATAACACATGCATTCTTCTGACCAATTTCATACATAAATTAAACATTCGTCAAATATCATCATGTATCACTCACACATACATATCCTCTCGGTCCCCGCATATGTGAATGATTTTGTACCGAGAAATAATTCCTCTCGGACATCACCAATCAATACAAAGCATTTAAAGCCTACATGAATGTTAAGCCTAATCTATCTCTGGAATCAAAACCCAACAGATATTACTATAACATCAATATCAAACTCATGAGCAATTCATACACAAAGCCAATGATCAAAATATGTACACACGCTTAACCCTTTTTTTACATGCATTCAACTAATTTGCCAAATGAATGTGAACATCGTTCTTCATCACTATTCTCACGCACCCTCACGATACCGTTTGTCAAGCGATAGCGCGGTCTCTTATTGCATTGATTACTAAAAGCTATTCATTATAACAATTAACACAATGCTAAAAAAGCTGAGATGCAAATGAATATCAAATCACAAACTCATGTCAAAAGCTTGCTCAATGACAAATGAAAATCTAAGATCACGGATTTGAAATAGGTTTTGTCAAGACCAACAAATAAGCAATCAAAGACAACAAATAATAGAGAATCCAAACTCAATTCACAAACATAGATTAGAAGAAATACAATAGGTATCAAAAGATTACATCCTTCTCCAACAAGAAATCAAAGATCCTACCTTTTCTTCCTTGGAAATGAAGAAATATAACTTCTGAACTTTTTCCTATAAGTTTCTCTATCCAAAATTACAACAACATTACCTAAATAGTGTGAAAAATGTATATACACATTCAGGAAAATACACGTTCGCAAAGCGAACCATTCATCCGCACAGCGAATGGTGAAAAATGGCACTTCAGGTGCCTCTGAATAGTTAAACTGCCCCAAAAATTTCGCAGCTTCGCAATGCGAAGGATTTGTTCGCAAAGCGAACTTTAGCTCCTTTTTCCTCTGCCAAAATCTGGGACCATTCGCTGGGAACCTCGCTAGAGTTCGCAAAGTGAACCTTTGTTGGCACTCGCCTTCATGTTCGCAAAGCAAACTAACTGATATCATTCTCATTTCTTTGGCAGCTTGCATCATTTCTTGTGTCTTACAACTTTAATCATTTGGTGCCTTTTCCTGCACAATAACGCACACATTACAAGCACCAAAGGTATATTCTCAATATTTGAAGAACAACAACAATCATGGTTAAAACCAATGAAAACATGAGAAAAGAGAAGAAAAAGTGCAAAGAAAAATATGTCATTTTTAGGTCAAATCTGCACCTAACACGCATGCATATCGAGCGAAAGTACAACACTTAGCAGAAATCAAAACAGATAAAACCATGCAAATAAAAAAACCGGCCATGAGGACCAGACACATACATAGTTAAAGTGATAAGTGGTCACGAGGACCACGATTGTGCTTGTTACATTAACAGGGGGCCACACCCCCATATAAAACAATAAGTTACATCAAAAGATACACGGCACGCAGGCCGGACAAATTACAACAAGAATAAAAACCCCATCACTCCTCCATCCGCTCAGGCTGTTCGAGGTTGGGCTGAGGCTCATGGGTCTCCCCGTTCAAAACATCAGCATGCTCGTCACCATTAAGGACAGACTTCGGACTGACTATCTTGCCATCCTCGACATGAGCTAAGTAGTGGATACCCTCGGTGGAGATCTCAACTCCACGGTTGACCACCCGCAGTTGGGCCACGACATTCTTAAAATATTCGTCCCCAATGATAATGTTGTCATCCTCGGCCTTCAACATACGAGCAACCAGCTCGGCCCTCGTCTTTATTTCCCTCACATCCTCGGGTTCATCTTCGGCCGGAGCACTTCCTAGCCTCAACTGCCCGATCAGATCCTCGACTGCCTTCTTCTCCACGACCAGCGTAGCATTCTCGTCCCGCAACCTGGTAGCCTCCTCGTCTGCTTTCTTCCGGGCATCACCAGCACTCTTAGCTTCCTCTTTGGCCTTCCTCTCCGTCTCTTCCAAAGACGACATGGTAGCCCCGGCAACCCTGAGCTCAGACTCAGTCGAAGAATCCCCTTCAGCATAGATGGCCGCCATTTCCAGGACTCTGACCAGGGCAGAGGCATCCTGCGCCACCAGTGTCCTCTTGCTCGGGCGATCCATGCCCTCCAACTGGAGAGACTCTGCCCGCGGCACGACCAGGGACGTCCCCTAGAAGAATCTTCTGTCAAGAATACATGGAGGAAGTTTGAACTTCCCTTTTTCTGGCGCCCGGGTGAGATCTACCCCTTCAATAGCCCTGGACCACTTGAACCTTGAGGCCAGAGGCAAGGGAGATCCCTGGCCAGGAGTAGGCGAAGAGGTCCCCGCAGTAGGTTAAGGAGGAGTAGGAGCACGCTGGGCAAATTGAGTCTTGGGAGCAACCGCCCCGAGCTTGTTCCTCGCCATAGCATTCTTTACCATTCTTTCATGAGCAGAAGACATCTCACCTGCAAAAACAAAATAAATATGTTAGACGACCAAGGAAAAATATGTCGGGCAAGTCAAGTAACTTAGACTACCGAGCAATTTGTAAGCATCCGCAGGAGTCTTGCACTCCAAAAGCGCCTTGGTGTTAATAAAACGATACTCAACTCGCTGGCTACCGTCCTCCTCAAAAATCGGGGACCCCTTCTTCGTCAAGCATTCAGCAAGCTGGAAAGAGTTAACATACTTCACCAGTTTCTCATAGCCAACCAAATCCTGCCCGTCCAGCATGTGTGGCTGAGCGGCATATTCGTTGGGCTCCTTGGAGAAGTGGCCAGGTCCCCAGTGGAAGGGAAACTTGAATTCTCTCTCCCCGATCAACTTCCCGTTTTCGTCACACATGTCGTTACCATCCTCGTCAATGGACACCGCCCAGACATACGTATTGTCCTAGGCCCTCTCTGACATAGGCTCTATGATATAGACCCTTTCTTTGAACGTCCGGATTGACTCCGAAAAGGGCTTGAACAACTTACGGGCCTGTTTCAACGACACCCAGCTGTATCTCTTCCCCGTCAACTGCTGCTGGAGATGGAAGATGGTGAAAAACAGAGGAAGAGTAGCTCATATTTGCAGGAATTCATACGTCAACTCAAAGGCATGGATGAACGCCAGCGAATTGGGATGTAACTGCGACGGGACCAGATCCAGATGCACGAAAACTGACTACTGAAAATCGGTGAAGGATAGCCTCAACCCCAACTCTTTAAATGCATATTCGTACATAGCAAACCGTTCCCCAAAATCTTTACAGATCCGATCATCCTCGGAGGGGAAATGCACCTTCCATTCCCCTTCTGGCCCAACAGCCGTAAAGACATCCCCATGGTAGGTCGCAAAGATAGATACATGCTCGGCAGGCTCGGCCACCGACCATTCCTCAGTAGAATCCTCAATGGCCTCCTCCCCAACTTCATTGGAGATAGTGGAAGCTTCCGTACTGTTGCTCTTCGTGGAACTCTCCTCAGATGAGTCTATTATAATCTCCCCGTCAGGCCCTGTCGCCATATCGATCACCTAAAAAGCAGAGAAAAAAGTGAATTCGACGAAGATTTAAATCCAACCTTCCACAGTGAGTCAAGTGAAAGGGCGCGCAAAAGGCTGAGGACGGCGTCCCCGACCTAAGCCGTAATATTAAACAAAAGCTCAACAGTCTCCTACGAGGAGACGCTCGAGACAGACCACTCCCGAAACGAGGAACCTCCTCGAGCCGCTTCCCAGTTTCCGTTTGAAGCTTCACCGGAAACTGAGTAAAAGCAACGGCTACCAATGCGTCCCCATCGTGACGACGCCGAAAACCGCCCTATTCGCGAGTTATCTAAGAGGTTCCAGCAACCTCATCGGCGGCAGAAAACGGCTTAGCAACCGTCCACCACCAACAAACCCAGAAAAGATGCCCTATGTCATCTAAACCTAACCTAGCTGTCATACCCCAAATTTGTCCTACCTGTGTATACATGACCTCTGTACATCCTTTTTTCCTTCCAAACCATTTTCAATCCAAACTTTTAATCCATGTCTGCTTCAAGATTATTTATCCATATCCATAAAAATCCACTTCATTTTTAATGTCCATAAATACCCATTCTTCAATTTTATCCATTTAACCAATTCTTCTAAATCCATTTATCCACATTAAAAAACCAAGTCATTTCCAAATCCATTTTCTAGTGTCCAATTCACTTATTCCAATAAACTCTTTTTTCAATAAAATCATTTACCATTTTTTCATTAGAAAGAAAGCTTACATAAACAAAAAGTTTCTACAAAATATGGAACCAAGTCCATTTTTCAAATCCCATCTCACAATAAGCCCATTTAGTTTTTTGGCACTAAATTAAATTATAAAAAAAAAATAGAAAGTACAGCACGTGGCATCTTTGGTCAATACTTGTTTTTTCACGCCTTCCCCATTTCATACAACAAACAACCTGCACAAAAAAAGGTGTTTTCAACAACAATTCACATTAAGCTTTAGCAGAGATTCCAACAACCAACACAGCTGCAACGCTTTAAGACTTCCACATGAAAGCTACAATTCAACAATAACAAGACAAAATTCTGCACCACTTGAAAGAGACTCATCACAATTTCGCAAGACCTATGAACGAGTTTGTTTTGGCATAAAAATAAGGAGAACAAAGTGAATAAAAGGAGGACATCAAAAAATAACAAGGGGACCTCTTCACTATGATCAGAATCTTCATAGAAAAAACCTTCTTGCTACTAATACACTAACCTACAATCCCTCCACCATTCTCATCCGCAAATCGCCATTTCCAACACTTCCTTTACAACACCGTACCACTAAACTCCCACCGCCATGATACTCGCTTCAATCACCAAACATATACAACCACCCTTGAGTCTTCTCTGATTCGCTGCCCTCAACCACCATTTCGCACCCTTCCAAACTCCAACAGTACTACCACGAAGTGATTCACGGCCAAGCGCTCTACACCACCAACTTTTGCTCCAACCCAAGTCTTAACTCGTGTTTGACTCGGATGCGCTCTGCGAAAAATCCGTTGTGTTTAGATGGAAATTGTTCATGGTTATAGCATTTTATTTTGGAAGCACTAACGGAGAGGTAGAGGTTCATCTCAGTAATCTGATCTGCAACAAGAACTTGGTTTTGCTCCATGCCCACAAGACATTCATTGCATCAAATAATAACAAATTGCAGCAAAACACAATCTTCTCGCCATTGAAATCTACACAACTTCAACTTTTTCCATCACAACAACGCGTCACCACCTTCAAACCGCCTTCTGCCATCATTAAAAATCCATCAGAAGTGCCACCGCAACAACACCACCGCCGGAAAAGATCGGAAGAACTGAACAAAGGGAGCCACCGCGAGAAAGAGAGATCGAGAGAGAAAGATCTTGAAGGCCATCGCGAGATCGAGAGAGAGGAAAGCGCGAAAGCAGAGGGAGTCGCGAGAGAGAATCTGCGAGCGGAGAAAGGAGATCTGTGAAGGAACTACAGAAGTAACACGTGAGGTAGTGTTTTTTCTCAAATCCTTTATTCTTTTGTTTTTTTTCTTTCTGAATTTTCTTATATAATTTTTATTATTTTGTTTTTGACACTATTGGGATTTAGGCCCATCTCAATATGCTGGTCATCTCCTTAAATTCAGGTCGCACCCTCCACTTTTTACTTTTATTTCACGATTAATTATGTTAATTGTTTTGTTTTTAGATTAATTAATGTGTTTTTAAATATTTGAAATTTGTTTTCTATAATTATGTTTTATTTAAGATTTTGATTAATTAGTTTATTGTTTTCAATTAATTAAAAATCTCAAAAAAATATTTTTAATTAGTGTATAGATTAATCCTTTTCATTTCAAATTCATGTTTAGAATGTAAAGATGTAGGTTTTACCTTTGATCACTTAGATTTTTGTTAATTTATTTTTTATTAATTTCTTCAACTTTTCAACTTAGCAAGTTTGTAGCTTAGACTAGATCTCACTATTTTGATTCCTTGATTGACTTTCTTTTTGTCTCATTTTGATTTTATTATGGCCAATGATATAACAAAAGATCTCGATTCAAAATCTTGATCAATATGAGGCATTTTCTTTTTGTATTGTTTTTCAATTTTATTTTCTATTTCTCTTTTATTATTTGTTTGATTCATAAGAAAAAAGAATTATAAAAATGTATGTATTGTTAATTATCTTAAATATATTTATTTAAGATTAATTAATTTATTATTTAATTTTATTAAATATTCATATTTAATTTAGTTAATAATTTTGTGTTGTTTAGTTTGGTTTAATTGTGTGATGATCGATTATTTATTTTGGTTGTGTGATTTTCTTAAGCGATGTGTTTATATCATGATAACATTTGATTAACCTCTTAGATACACATTCAAAACCATTTTTAAAAAATAAATTCTCGATTCGATGTCGAGCCATTTTTCACCCTTGTAAGTCGATTGCTTCGTGCGTCGCCATCGACCTTACCCTAGCACTCTAGGTCCTTCACCCCATTTAGTTCAAACCCTTAATTGTCTCGAACGCAAACTAAAACCTCGATCAACTTCGAGTATTTTTCTCAAATCAAATCAATACATTTAATCATACTTAAACATTATTCCTTAGAAGGTGAAAAGTGAGGGGGATCGAGTCTTTGGTCTTTCTCTTCGATTGTTTGGGTGCGAGTTCTCTTACTCGTGTGTGAACAATTGACACCTCAAAAAACTTAAACCTTAACCTGTCAATTGTTTAGGTGCAAGTTCACTTACTCGTGTGTGAATAATTGACACCTCTAAAAAACTTAAACCTTAACCTGTCGATTGTTTAGGTGCGAGTTCTCTTACTCGTGTGTGGACAATTGACGTCTCTAAAACACTTGTAACTCGACAACATTCAAAACCCTTTTCCAAGTAATCATTAAAACACTTAATCTCCATCTAAACACATTTTACTAAAGGTGAAGTGAGGGTGGTCGAGTCTTTGACCCTTCTCCTCAATTACTTGGCTGCGAGTTCTCTTACTCGTGTGTGGACAATTGTCACCTCTAAAATATCCAACACGAATAAAAAACTCCTTTCCTCGCTCACGCAACTGAAACCCTAATACACTTAATCCATAACTCAAACACCTTTCCCAGAGAACATTGTTTAAGACATTCTTTCGCGCATATGAACTCGTGCTTCAGCCTCCCCTAGCGAGCAGACAAGCCAATGTTTAGCAGTTAGAATGCAACCTAAACTCTCGTTTGCCTAAAACACGTCCAAATCAAACCTTTTTCTCAATCAAATATCTAATACACTTAATTCATACTCAAACAACTTTCACAAAAGAACATTGTTTAATCCATTCTTCCGCGCATATGAACTAGTGCTTCAGCCTCCCATGACGAGCCGACAAGCCAACGTTTAGCAGTTAAAATGCGAATTAAACACTCGTTCGTTTAAAAGACACCAACCAACCGTAGTCCCACGAACTACGAATGCTCTGACTTTCCCATTGCACGAGGGAATACGTAAGCCCAAAGGTTCTAATCCTTGCCGAGCACACTAATAAAAAAACCACCCGTTTTCCCCTTAAGAAAGCAATAATCCTTTAGAAGATAAACAAACAAACCTAGCTAACTTTCTCACGAATCGATTCAGGAGGTTCCCGTTGAGTACAACGGACGTAGAGGGTGCTAATACCTTCCCTTTGCGTAACCGACTCCCGAACCCGAATTTGGTTGCGACGACCATGTTCTTATCTCCCTTTCAAAGGTTTTCTCGATATTTTCCTTTCCCTCTTTTGGGATGAATAAAGTTCGGTGGCGACTCTGTTTCGAACAGTTTTTTCCGCGTCCATCGCGAGGATCGTATTTTTCGAGGTACGACACTAGCCACATGTGATCTAGAGAAAAAGATGAAGAAAAACAAAAAACCGAAAGACTTACGTGGTTGAAAAGCTGAAAAACGGGGTGCGCGAAGCTGGTGACGGCGGTTGAAGCAGCGGACGACAGCGGCAGGCAAAGTTTTCTGAGGAAGACAAACAAGAAGAAAGAGAAGCGAAAGTTCCAAATGGCCTGAGTTATTCTCCTTTTATACTGCTAAGGAGCACGTGCAGAGGCACACCCACGTGGGTCATAATGACTGTAGACTAGCCGTCATTGCCTAGTTACTGCAGCACAGGGCTCGAGCGCCCCGACATTTCAATTCTTCCTGACTGTTAGCTTCCCCGTACGACGGTTCAATTCTTACGAACACCCAGGGCCCATGAGCACCACGAGACAACTCCATCCGTCGCCAAACGACGACTCCACTATGGTTCCCCGGAACAACGGGCTATCCTTAAGTCATCACTCCCATGCTCGGGAGCAACGACTTAGGGGGCTCCTGTTCTTGACTGGACCAATGGATAGGCATGGCCCAATCCGCTTCTGTTCCCAGAACGGCCCAATTGCCTAAGTCCAATCCATAAAGGGGCAAAAGTTACCTTTCTGTCCCCCAACCGGGCAAGGAGTACATCGCTCCTCCTTGGTACTGCTGCCCGTTTCGACGGCTTCGTCGGTCCCTGAACGGCTAAGGGCATGTGCCCGAAACTACGCGTTTGCCCGACATAACGGCTAGTTTTGGGCACCCTGCCCGACATAACGGCTAGTTTTGGGCAGTTACCTATTCTTCGGGAAAACAGTTATTTCGCCCCGAAAATAGGACCGTTGGCCACGCGCTGGGGGCACTATTTAAACCCTCTCACTTGAGAGGGTCAGGTATCCAATAATCACCCTAAAAACTCATACTTCGTACTTGCCCATTTTCTCTGACCCTTTCTTACTTGAGCGTTGGAGTGCCTTGCAGGTACACCCCCTCCTCCTCATCTCACGCCCAGCATCACAGGCGTTCTTGGTGGCCCATCACAGTATCTGATCAAGCATTCACGATCACCATCACATAATGACTCAATACTATTTACCAATCATAAATACTATTCTTACCATAGTAAGGATAATATTAACTTTTGCCCAGAAAACACAATTTAAGAAACTCACTACTTAAAAGTTTGCATTGAAAAAAATAATAAAAAACTAATTCTATATTTTTATTAGTCTCTCTCTCTCCTTTTATTATACTCATTTATTATTTTTTTCTTTTTTTAATAAATATTTAACGAAATTATAACTTTAAGAAAAAAAAATTATAACAAAATAGGAGTAACTTTTAAAAAACATAAGAGTAAAATCAAAGCACAATTTCCAAGACAACTTTGCTTTATTTAAGCCTTAATTTGTGTGATTAGAGCATAAGTTATCATTAATCTAATAATAATCCCTAATTTTAGCCATTAAGTTCCGGAACAATTTCCTATCACACTCGCAATTAATGGTCTAGTTCTCCTACTTCATCTACATATCCTCACTTCAACTAAGCAACTCAAAGTAAATTAAATTTTTGAACCCCACTTTCTCTCATCCTCACTTCAACTAAGCAACTCTAAGTAAATTAAATTTTTGTATGTCGTTACAGGTTGCCCTATTTTTGAACTCCACTTTCTCTCATCCTCACTCCCATTCCCTTTAACTTCCACAGTAAGATTTTGCATATTTTTCAGCTGTTTTTTTTTTTTTTTATAATCATATTTTTCAGCTGTTGTTACTTTTCCCTTCCAATTAACGTTTTCATTTTTTTTTACAGCAATCACATTCAGAGTATTATTACATGATTTTCCTGGATATACTCAATCGGTAGCTTCACATGGTAGTTTCTCTAAATCTTCTCTGTAATATTATAATACTATATTGTATCAGAGTATTAGGAGAAAAATCTAAGATTTTTTACTCTATTTAGGAGAAAAAACAAAATGTATTTTTGTAATTTGAATTTTGAAGAGTGACTTGTGTTTCTAGAGGTGGGACTAGCAAATATATTCTTGTATATACATACATGCATGTACACTAACTTAGTTTGTTTTCTAATTCTTGTATGTTCCCTTTGTTTCAATATCAATATATCTATCTAAAGGCAAGTAAACGATCAAAGTCTACTCGTCCAACCGTGATTGATGCGGAGCCGGAGGATAGAATTAGTTGCATACGGGGTCATGTAATAGACCAGATTCTGTCGCACATGCCAATTAGGGATGCTGTGAGAACAAGTGCTTTATCAAACAAATGGAGATACAAATGGACCACATTACCAAATCTTGTGTTTGGTATGGAGTGCTCGACAATTATTGAACACATACTTTTACTTCATTCTGGGTCAATCAACAAGTTTGAGCTCTACTACCATAATAGTCACAATGATCCCATTAGTGTGGTTGAACTTGACAGGTGGATACTTTATTTAACCAAAAGGTCTATCAAAGAGCTTGAGCTGGATTTATGGCTTGAGCAGCCCTATAAGTTACCTTGGTGCTTATTTTCTTGTCAAAGTTTACATCGTTTAACATTATATAATTGCTGCCTTAATCCTCCATCGGCAATTAAAGGCTTCAAGAACTTGAAAATTCTTAAAGTGTGTGATGTTACAATGACTCAAGATGTTTTTGAAAACTTGTTATCCGGCTGCCCTGTGCTTGAAGATTTGACATTGTTGACAACAATTTTTAGTCGGTCTGATGTTACAATCACCCAACTTAATATTCACGCACCAAATCTCAAGGTTTTTCACATCTTAGGTGAATTTGAGAGTATAAGCTTTGAAGACACTTCCGAATTGGCTAAGGTAATTGTTCATTTAAGTAGGGATCTGAACTCTGAAAGCAATCAAACCAGATTGCATGGATGCTCTTGCAATTTGCTCAATTTTTTCGCTCATCTACCTCACTTACAGAAGCTGGAGTCTAGTAGCAATTTTTTAAAGGTATTCTCGATCTTCTTAATGTTGAATTTGACTGTAGGAGTGAATCACCTAATGCTGTTTAAGTTTCCTCCACCCACCTAACACTGTGCACACTAAATTTTTTGCCTCTTTCTTCTTTAATTTTCAGTTGGGATCCTTTTTGAGCTCTGACCGTTGCGTTTCTTACACCATTCTTTTGTTTTGCTTCAGTATTTGGCGGCAGGTGTTGTGCCATCAAAGCTTCCTACACCTTGTATCGATCTAACTTATCTTGATTTATCTCCAAACTTCAATGACTTGAAGGAAATTTCGGTCATTCATTGCTTAATTAGAAGCTCACCTAATCTTCAAAAATTAGAATTATATGCATGGGTAAGTGTCTGAGCATTGATTGCATGTTTAACGGAATTATACATATAATTATAGTATGCTTTAAACTTTAATTATAATTTAAATTTGACCGTAAGTCTTTTATATTACAAAAGAGTTATTTTTCATAAAGAGTTCAAAAATGAAAAGTTGAAAAGCCAAAATTTGTTTCGCACTTTATGTTGGCCAAATTTTATTTCTCATGCAAGTTGAGGTCAATGTTATGAATACTTGTTAAGTGTAAAAAAATATGTTTTAAAACAATCACAGTTTTGTAATCACAAATGGCTTTGTGTTTATCACAAGATTAATGGTCTTTGCCTTTGGAAAGATTAGGAAATAATGAGATTTTAAAAGTAAGTGATTCATCTTATATGCATTATGTGAATCAGTTGCAATTTAGATGGAGTTGGTTACTTTATCAGTCATACAAATAAGATAAATAAGAGATTTTTATACTTCATTTTTATTTTCCGTTTTTTATCTCATATATGCGTCTTTTATATCATATGCATACAGCTTTGCCCCCTTCCTTTTTGATCCATAAATTTGTAACAATTTCTTGTAGCCAGAGAAGACTGCCCTTTCAGAACCAACATCCTGTTGTTGGGAAGATATCTTTTCAGGGCCAGCTACACCCTTTGGAGTGCGACATGTGACGATTCAAGGCATCTCTGGTACCAAATCTGAATTAGAATTAATCAAATTTCTACTTTTATATTCTCCTGAGCTAGAGCATATGATTGTGAAGCCTGATCCAAACGTTAAACCAGAGTTGATGGCTGAACTAATTCGATTTAGAAGAGCGTCGGTACAGGTTGAAGTTATTTACGATGCTCAAACTGCTTTGTAATGTTTTTAATTATCCTCAAATCACTAATGTATTATGATTAAAGTTAAACTTTCAATGCTGCAGATTGATATTGTAATTTTTGTATATTGATGATAATACTTATATATGAGTATCGTTTTTTATCTTTCACCAAACACCGAACCAATATCAATTAGAATGGAGAGCATGAACCAAACACAAAGGACGAAACAAAGTAGAACATATATATGCAACTGGTGTTATTTTACACTTTACTTTTAAGTTATGTCATTCTACAACTACAAGAGACAGAAGAAGCTAAGGCTAGAGATGTCTGCTCTTATTAGGAAGATCTTAGAAGTCCCACATTGGTTGGAGATAGAGCAATGAAATAGTTTATATAGAGTGGCACCCATCACCTTACCAACCGGTTTTGTAAGGTTGTGTTAGGCCAAACTCTAATAACTCTCTTGTATGGCCAAAGTCTGTTTGACATGAAAACAATTCACGAGGAACATTTAGGCCATACTAATGAAATTCTTTCCAAAGCAAAAATAATACTATTAATAAATTTAAAATAATTAACTTCAAAACTCACTTTTCAAAATGTATTCACTAAGATTTAGTATTTGAAGCTTATTAAGATTGAAAAACAAAATCTGAAAATGCTCACGAAGAAAATCTTTGTTGATATATTAAACAAGTGAAATAAAATAGGTAACTTAGCCGATTAAAGAAGAGATCAATAACGACATTTTTCTTTAATCGATATGCTTTATTATAGTTATTATAACTTATAAGTATCAATGTATTATTAGAAATATTAATTTATTATATTATTTATGTTTGTAACTGATTTGTTTTAGTTTGTCCTGGTCTTTAGGAATATTTGATTGAGTTAGTAGTGGGTGCTGAATTTTAGGAACATATTGTTAGTGGTTCTCAGTTCTATTTAGCACTTGCAATCCTTGTTGAATAAACTTTAAATGTTATTTTAAGTGTGTTTTAATTTAGAAGTCAATTAAAAGGCCAAGAGTTATTGTAGTGGTAAGGCCAAGAGGTTAGTGGTCTATTAATAGAACTTAGTTGCATTTAATTCCTAGAATAGCAGTATCTTGGGTCTATATAAAGGCTTGATTGTATTTTCATTAGTAGAAGCAAGAGAGCAATATATATAAATTAATATTTCTGATATCAATCTTTTTAGTTATCAAATTGGCATCAGAGCTAATGGCAAACGTGATGAGTCAAATGCCGCTGCCGCGACTAACGAAGTTAAATTACGAAAACTGGAGTATCCAAATGAAAGCTCTTCTTGGATCTCTAGATGCGTGAGAGGTGACCAAAGACGTTTTCGCAGAACCTGCAGACACTACGGAATATACGGCGGCTCAACACAATGCGTTGAAAGAGACGCGATCAAAGGATAAGACGACACTGTACATGCTGTTCCGAGCAGTCGATGAATCAGGCTTTGAAAAAATTGTCGGATCGACTACGTCGAAAGAAGCATGTGACACGTTAGAAAAAGTGTTCAAAGGAGCAGACCGAGTGAAGCAAGTTCGACTCCAAACTCTCCGTGGCAAATTGGAGAGAATGCAGATGAAGGAGTCAAAAACTGTATCTGACTACATCACGCGTGTACAAACAGTGGTGAATAAACTCACTTGAAATGGCGAAACGGTGACTGATACACGAGTTGTCGAAAAGATTCTGAGATCTTTAACAGATAAATTTGAGAATATTGTGTGTGTAATAGAAGAGTCGAAGGATCTTTCGACGCTCTCAGTCGAAGAGCTCGCTGGTTCTCTCGAAGCACACGAGCAACGTAAGATAAAAAAGAAGGAGGAAACAGTCAAAGAAGCACATCAAACGAAGGAGTCAATCAAAGACGAAAATGTACTATACTCTCAAAACTTTCGAGGAAGAGGACGTGGCAGTGGCCGAGGAGGTCGTGACAGTGGTCAAAGTGGTCGAGGCAGCAACTTCGAGAGAGGACAGTCGAGCCAGCAAAATTGGCGTGGCAGAGGAAGTGGTTAAAGAGGTGCTCGATCGAACTACTCAAATATTGAATGCTACAAGTGTAACAAGCATGTTCATTATGCGAAGGATTGCAACTCCTACAAATGCTATAACTGTGGTAAAATGGAACATCTTGCAAAAGATTGTCGAGTCGAAAAGAAAGCATAAGAAATAACCAATCTAGCTTTGGAAGCCGAAGCGAATGAATGCTTTCTGCTGTTGACTCAAAAGGAAGTAGACGCGGAAAATGACACTATGTGGTATCTCGACTCAGGGGCAAGTAATCATATGTGTGGTCACAAACACCTGTTTAAAGAAATACAAAAGATTGATGATGGTCATGTGTCTTTCGGAGATGCATCGAAAGTGAAGGTCGAAGGCAAAGGTACGCTTTTCTACTTGCAGAAGGATGACTTGACTGGGTCAATCCAAGATGTTTATTATGTACCAGAACTCAAGACAAATATTTTGAGTTTGGGGCAACTCACAAAAAAAGGTTATTCAATATTCATGAAAGATCGAATATTGCATTTGAATGACAAGCTAGGACACCTGATTGCTCAAGTCGAAAAGGGGAGAAATCGAATGTACAAACTGAACTTGAGAAGTGTTCGAGGAAAATGTTTGCAAGTCAACGTCGAAGATAAAGCGTCACTATGGCATCTACGCTTTGGTCATCTACACCATGCTGGCCTGAGAAGGTTAGTAAAGAGGAACATGTATGAAGGAAGATTTTGTGAAGAATGTGTGTTTAGCAAACAAACAAGAACCTCATTTCAAAAGAAGGCAGAATATCAAGCTAAATTTGTTCTCGAACTGATTCATATTGACATATGTGGGCCAATCACTCCGGAATCTTTCAATGGCAAAAGGTATTTCATTTCCTTTGTCGACGACTTCTCACGAAAGACCTGAGTTTATTTCATAAAAGAAAAATCTGAAGTATTCGAGGTGTTCAAAAAATTCAAAGTAATGGTGGAGAAGGCAACTGACAGACACATCAAAGCCGTTCGATCTGACAGAGGTGGTGAGTACACTTCGACAGCCTTTATGAAGTATTGTGAAGAACAGGGCATAAGGATATTTCTAACTGCACCATATTCACCTCAACAAAACGGTGTAGCTGAAAGAAAGAATCGAACAGTTCTCGACATGGTTCGATCAATGCTTAAGAGAAAGAACATGTCGAAGGAATTTTGGGCAGAAGCAGTACAATGTGCTATTTATGTTCAGAATTGATGTCCATATTCGAAGTTAGAAGATCAAACACCACAAGAAGCATGGAGCGGACAGAAGCAAGCAATTTCTCATCTCAAAGTATTTGGTAGTGTGGCTTATGCACACGTACCGGATCAACGAAGAACAAAGCTTAAAGACAAAAGTCAGAAGTATATATTCATTGGATATGATGAGAAGATAAAAGGGTACAGGTTATTCGATCCCATAAGCAAGAAGGTGATAGTGAGTAGGGACGTTCGAATAAACGAAGCGAGCAAGTGGGACTGGAACGATTCAACAGAAGTTACCGTCGAAGTTGGAGAATCATCAGTCGCTGCACCAACAAGCATCTCGATAGACCTTGAAGATTCTGAAAATGAAGATGAACCTCTACAACCCAGAATGCGAAGTCTACAACATTTGTATGATTCGACAAGTGAGGTGCACCTTGTATGTCTTCTGGCAGATATAGAAAACATTAGTTCTGAAGGACGGAGAGATTAAGGCGATTAACCACAACATCACATGGGAGCTAGTCGAACTGGCAAAAGGAAGTCAACCCATTGGTGTGAAGTGGGTATTCAAGAAAAAGATGAATGTTGAAGGCGAAGTGGAACGATATAAGGTGCGACTTGTTGCAAAGGTGAAAGCTCTGCTGATTTGAGCAAATTTTTGGGAAAAACAGAATGTCAAAAGAGATGTTTAAACATGAAGAAGTCTGATGAAAGAAGACTGGTCAGAGAATATGTCCTAACAGAGACATCTGTATCTGATATTGCAGGATATTTCTAAATCTGTGGCAAGAATTACGGAAACAATCAGTACATGGATCAAGGACTGAAGACTGAAGCCCAAGGAAGCAGAAGACACTATAAATAGAAGACTTAGACCTAGGTTTTGAGAAGCCTTAGTACGCCGATTGTAACCTTGTGTTCTTGAGTAAGAAACAAGGGTTTAGGGTTTTGAGAGTTGTTGGCTTTCTAGGTTGTAAGTCTCCATTTGTATCAGTTGATACACTGTGGTAGATATAAGTGTCGCATAGATCCATAAGCCTTGAGGTATTGGATTGCGCACTGTTCTTGGATGAAGCTTTTAAGCAAATCTGAGTTAGCTTGTTTGTCAAGAAAGCTTGACAGATTTCTGTATTAATAGGGACGATGTAGAAATCACAGTTGGTGATTAAGGGAAGTGAGTGGGGTATCTCATATCAGGGTTCTAAACGTTTGAGTTTAACCTTGGTAAAGATGTTCATTGGGTAGATGTTAGGTACGAAGTTGTAAACAGGAGAGTTTAACTTTGTAACAGTCTACAGATAGTGGAGTCTTCTTCCTGGATTGGTATCCCCTAAATGTAGGTGAGTTGCACAGAATTGGGTTAACAATTACTGTGTTCTTTATCATTCTGCAGATTTACATTTTCTGTTAGGGTTCATGATAAACATGTTGGATCAGATGTCGTGACATCTGTGATGGTGAAGTTCTGATATTCAAGGTATCAGTCTGCTGTTGCGTCTCTGAGTTTAAATGATTATGTAGCATAATGTATTGACATGTGTTAGGACATATGCTGTCTGCATTGGCCAGAATTTCAATTGGTATCAGAGCCTGGTTTCCTGTCTGGTTCTGGATGAGATCTTTGGGAGATACTTTCTGGCATTTAAACAAGGAGGAGTTTTGAAAATCAAATCAATCAACTCAGACACACTCAAGGGTATTAATGGATGAGATGCATGTTCTGGATCGAAGGGAGCAACCCAGAGGTTGTTCATGTTGCTGAGGAGATTTACAACAACTACAGGAGAAGTGGCTAGTTCTCTTGTTGGTGTGTCTTATAGGATGTTGTGACATCTTATTAGGGCAAGCAGGATCTGTTCCATGGTGGTTCCGCTGCATGTGTTTCTGATGGAAGAACTCTAGAATTATGGGATTCTGGAGTTGTTACTGAAGACAATTGGTGGAAGGTCTCAATCGTCGGCCTCTATATTTGAAGATATCCGCATTCTTTTATTCCAAAGTCGGGAGCTATGGAGTGAAAGGAGTTATGGTTAGAAATCTGGTATGATGACTTGGTACTTTGAAGCTTGGGCTCTTGGTACAGTTGAAGTCAGTTGAAGAGGAGAGGAGTTAGGTTAAGTTTATCAGGTTCTTGCTCTAGGAGTTTGATAAATTATTGGTCGGCTAGGTTGTCAACGGTACTTGAGAATTCTCTCAAGTCCACTCATAAAGGCATCTATGTCGTGTATCTGGAGTCTTCTAGTTACTCTTCTGACTGGAAGGTGTTTCTTTGAAACACAATCTGAAGAAAGTGGAGGTGATTTATTTTCACCATCCAAAAATAGCAAATAAGGATTCATCTCTCTTGACCCTAAGAGTGGATCCAATCTGATTGAAGAATTGTTGAGGTAAATAAGGTTTGTTCAGAGAAAGTCTTAGTTACTTGAGTCAAGGGTGACAGCCTTGGTATCTCAACTTTGTCCTTTGAAGAAGATACTTGCAAAAAGATTGAATACTTTATAAGTGTTCATGACATGATCTGGTGGAGCTCAGCTACAGCAGTGAAGAAGGGTTATTAGACAAGGATTTAAGATCAATTGCTATTTGTGGAATCCACAAGTATTTAATTGATTATCCTTGAAAGTCAAGATTGCTAATGTTCAACAAGATGTTGGAACATCTCATCATCAGAGTTTGTGCAGAATCATGGGAGGGGTACTGCATACGCTTTAGCATTTGTTTTAGTCTTGGGTGGTGACCTAAGAAGTGGCTTCAGTCGGGTGTGAGAGAAGCATGTGTTCTCTGGAGAGTTTCCTGGAAAGAAACTAGTCTGGACTTTGATGCTGTTGAAGATGAAGATGAAGACATCATAATCTTGATGGTTACAACTTGGATCAGTTTATTTCTGATCTAGGTGCTTTGGAGCATGGATTTTGCTTTGTTTGTGAAGGTCGAGGATAAGTGGGAGTTATCTCTGGCTTTCTACTGACGACTCTACTGAGGAAAGTGACATTCTTTAGTATGGCTATGGGGTAGTCTTGGACTACTTATTTTCTGAAGATTCAGACGTGGCAGGTTTGAAGTCTTTGGAGTTTCAAGCAGGATGGAGGTTGTCTACTCAAACTTGGTTGTTGAATCAAGTCTATGAGAGCATGAAACTCTTGTTCTGTGAAGGGAGGAGGTTCTTCTAAGTGGCAGAAGGAGGAGCTAAATTCAACAGTTGGATGTCATATCAGAATGTTCTGACATCCACCTTAACATCACAAGTCTCAGCTGGTGATGTGGCACATCAGCTTAAGATAAGGTGATCTACATGAGAATGGAAGTTATTGATGCTTTAAAAAGGTCTATCTCATGCAGTTTGCGGGAGCTGTGGATGGGAAGATATTACATGACTAGGAGGCTTGGTGGATCCAAGATGTCTTGCTATGGGGCAAGTAGTTCATGTGACTTGAAGGTCTGATTTCGTTAGTGGATCAGTGTATCTTGTGGGAGTTTTGAAGAAGTTTGAGGTCAATCAAAAAGTGGCATTTGGTTGATTTCACGATGTGCATTCAAGCAGGATGCTTGAAAATGATTGCTCTTGTACAGAAGAGTAGTTAGTTGAAATTATAAGGAGGTTCTGGTTCTCTGGGAGCTTGTGGCAGAAGTTATGGGTTGAGAATGGAAGCATACATTCATTTAGTGGATGAGAGTTTATTTCTCTCTGGGTTTTTGAAGTTTTCTTTATTCAAACTGGTGGCGCAGTGTTGTGTGAAGATCTTCAGTGTATATTACTATGCTAATAGTAAGTCCAGTGGTGGAGCATATCAAGAACCATGGTGTGTGGTGTCTGTGATGTGTGAAAGATGTCATAACTGATGTTAGAACAACTTTGGGTTAGATATCCTTGGTGAAGGATTTCAAGTTCTGTGATGAACTGGTTACTTGCATCGTGTCTAAGAAGTATCTACATTGTCATACGGGAGAATGATGGAGTAGAAAAACTTTCTTGGAGGTCTGATGTAAGGTTTTAGAAGACTGGAGTGGATCATGGGATGATTGCATGAAGGTCTGGATTCTGATGCGTTCAGAAGTGGATATTCACCAAAAAATCATAAGTATTCCAGGTTATCATACGGGAGAATGATAAGGAATTACTGTCTTGGATTGTGGGGTGTCTATCTCAATTGTTGGCTGGGTGAGGTCAGTGGAAAATCTTGCGAAGGGGATGTTACCCTGGCTGCAAGTCATGCTAGTAGTGGATCAGTTTAGCAGTTGTGAAGCTTTGGAGCATGCATGTGATAGCTGACATCGTTATAACAAACTAAGGGGCCCTGTGCGTCTCTTTGAGGAATATGAAGCATTCTGATTCAAGAGGAGTTCGTGCGGTGTATAGATGGTTTCAGGATGGGGGATCAATGGGACTTTGATCTTAAGCCAAGAGCTTGTTATGGTTGGTATACATTTCCTCACGGGTTGCATGATGGTGATCATGTGTGAGTGATTATTGTTTCTTGTCAGAGGGAGCAATAAGAGAGTTGGTGATTGTGTTCAGCTGGTAAGTTGGACTGAGGGTGCACTCTTGAAGACATGAAGATGCATTTTATGTTTTCCATTCATTAGCTTAGGTGTTCTGTGGAGGAGCACTGGTTACCTTAGATAGGCGGAGATGCCCCTTGATCTAAGATGTTTACTGCGAGGGTGCAGTTGAAGTTCCAATTTGCATTTGTGCGTCAAGCAAGCTGAGATGTTAAGGAGGATGTCTTGAAATTGTTGTATTGTTGCAAGTTGTGGGAAACTTGGCAGTACATGTGTTTTGGTAATGGTTTTTATTGGATGATTAAGAATCATTGATTGAGTCTGGGGGAATTTAATTTTCTCTGCAGGCTGTGATCACAAAATTGTGAAATTATTGATCAATACAGAAATCTATGGGTTCTAATTGGGAGATGTTTGAAGAAATGTCTTACCATCTTGGCCAACTCTATTTGTCTTCTGGATTCTTCTTGGGACTTATCAAAAGGATGGTGACTGTGATTCAGATGGACTAAACAAGACTGACAAAATGTCAAGATATTATTTAAGACCTGAATATTGAATGGTGGGGAGTGCTTCGTAAGAGAAGGCATGAGTAACATGTGTTTTGTTACAAGTGATCCTTTTGGACGTCTACTCTCAAAAGTTTGAACAGTCTTATCCAAGTTGGGCGGTGCACAATTATTAATGTTGAATTCACCTACCTAAATTTATTTCTCTTTTAATTGTTCAGCGGTAACTTCTTTGGACCATGATTATCATGAGAAAGTGTATAGGTATTTAAAGAGTGCATCTGTCTAAGGTAGTCCAGAGTGTGGGTTGCTGCATTATGTCGTTCATTCGTGTTTGGATAAGTAACATATGGATATGGTACTGCATTGGCACAAGTAACATATGGATAAGTAACATAAGGAGGAAAATACATCTCTAATTGGCACAAGATAACTGCATCCTCATTTTCCAAATCGTCTAACTTTAATGGATCAATGGCTTTACAACAAATTGCATTGAAAAATAAGCACAACCTAGTTATAGGCTTCCTAAAATTGTTAGGCAATATCCCACGAATAGCCACTGGTAGTAGCTGTTGCATTAAGACATGACAGTCATGAGATTTTAAGCCAATTAATTTGAGATTTTTAACTGATACAAGCCTCTTGATATTTGATGAGTAACCATGCGGCACTTTAATACTTTGTAAACACTCACAAAAACGTGTTTTCTCTTTTTTAGAAAAAGTGTAGCAGGCAGGAGGAAAATATATCTTGTTACCTATATGTTATGGAGTTAACTCTTCTCGTATACCCATCAAACCCATATCCAGACGATCATTATAACCAACTTTTGTATTGCCTTGAATGTTGAGAAGTGTTCCGATTAAACTATCACATACATTTTTCTCCACGTGCATCACATCAATACAATGTCTTACATCAAGACTAGACCAATATGGAAGACCGAAGAAAACCGACCTCTTTTTCCATATCTTTTTCACAGTAGATTGCTTTTGGTACTTTCCAAAGACAACATTAATGCCCTGTTGTCGTTGATAAACATCCTCTCCAGTTAAGGGCTTTGGAGCAACACCATGCTCTTGTTCCCCATTGAAAGCTTTTCACAATCAACGATATGGATGATAACAATTTAGAAATTTTGAATGCCCGAGATAAAAAGTCTTCTTTCCTTTTTCAAGTTAATGATATAATGTTTCTTTTTCACATATAGGACACGTTTTATGCCCTTTAACTTTATACCCAGACAAATTTCCATATGTCGTAAAAATGTTGATAGTGCAAAATAACATGGCACGCATATTGAACTGTTCACTAGAATACGAATAAAAAACATCCACCCCTTCCTCCCACAACACTCTTAAATCATCAATTAGTGGACTTAGATAAACGTCTATGTCATTTCCTGGTTGTTTTGGGCCCGAAATCATCATCGATAACATAATATATTTACGCTTCATGCACAGCCTAGGAGATAGCTTGTAAATCACCAGGAGAACATGCCAAGAAGTATGGTTAGTAATTAGATTACCAAACGGATTCATTCCATTAGTAGAAAGTCCAAGTCTAAGGTTTCTCGACTCTTCACAAAAGTTTGGAAACAAAGAATCTATTTTCTTCCATTGCAAAGAATCCGCCACATGGCGAATTTGTCCATCACATTTTCTTTCTTCTGCATGCCATCTAAGATTCTTTGCGTCATTTGCATTAGCGAATAATCTCTTGAACCTTGAAATTATTGGTAGGTACCATACCACTTTCGCGGGAGGACCTTTTTTGACCACCTCATCGTCACTAGAATGACCATCTTTCTTTTTGTAGCGTGACGTCTTGCACTTCAGACAATGATTATAGTTTACATACTCTTTTCTGTATAATATGCAATCATTAGAGCATGCATGTATCTTTTCATACTCCAAACCCATCAGACACAATAATTTCTTCGCGTCGTAATAACGATTTGGCATTACGTTACCTTCTGGAAGCATTTGTGTCAACAATTCAAGCAATTCAGTAAACTTTTGTCAGTCCACCCATTATTTGCCTTCAAATTAAACAATTTTAACACGGCTGACAAACGTGTAAAATTTGTGCATCCCGAGTACAAAGGTTTATCCTTGTCACTGCATAAAGTATCATACGCATGTGCCCTCTTAAACGAATCTTGTCCAATATCATGCATCATGTCTTCTAGACGATCAATCATTTCTACACTAACATTATCTCTTTGGGACACATTTGACTTTGCTACTACTTCACCGTGCCATATTCATTGTGTATAACTTTGGCAAATCCCTTCACAAATTAGATGATCCATGATTTCTTTCTTATTAAGTTTTCGTTCTTGATTTGCACAACGAACACATGGACAGAGAAAAAGCACATGAAGACTTTTTTCAGCATTACTTTTAGGAGGAGGAAGATTTTTTTTAGCATTACTTTCAACAAACTGTAGAAATTCCATCACTCCATGTTCGTACTCAGCACTTAATCGATTAGCTCTCATCCAACTACGATCCATACCTATGTTCCGAAATTAATTCATACAGAGTTAAATCATTGGGACACCTACAATAGTCCCTCTTTTGGACACATTAAAGAGAACAAAAGTCTCTACGTGCAAACACGTGGCATTAAATTAAATCATAAAAATTATTCCTAACAAAATGGTATTATCATAAAAATTCTATTACTCAATTTTAACCCAAATAGAACCAAATTGACATCAAAATTATTTGGCATTTTTATCTTCAGGACTCACCCAAAATTCATTCAAACCAAATAGTTTCAACATCAAAATTCATCATAAATTGTCACGCAATTCAACAAGTTTATCAGCAAAAAAACAAACATGATATCATCCAATTTCATCTTCCAAAATGGCACACAAAAAAGACATTGAAATGATAATTTCTAACTCAAATTCAACACTAGTAACAAAGTCATCAGAATTTCACAAACATCTATAACGAACAACACAACAGATTGAAATAAATAAAAAATAAAGAAAAATAGTACGCACCTTAACAGATTATGTCGAAGACGGAAGATGAACAAGAACGGTTGAAGGATTCGTGGAGATGCGGAGGTAGCGGATTGAATTATTTTCTATCCCTATCAACAGAAACTAAATTAATTTAACATCAAAATTATTTTCAATTAAGGATCAAATTCATTCGAGAAAAAGAGAAATTGAGAGGACGAGTGAGACTGGAGTTTTCACATCAAACTGAGTAGGAACCAAAACCAAGAAGAATCATAATATCCAAAAAAATACTTCTATAAATAATTCGAAACAATACCTCTAGAAATCCAAAATACCTCTGTAAAAATCCAACACTAACCGAGTCGAAACCATTCAAAACCAATATTGAAGAATCCAAAACAATACAGAGTTGAAATCAACATCAAAACCGTGTCAGAAAAAACAAGGCAATAGAGGGGAATTGAAAACAGAGCCAAACACATAATCGATTCGAAAACACATCGAAGTCCAAACAAACGGAACTGAATCCAAAATCTTACTGAGACCCCATAAAAAATGAAATCAAAATCAGAACCAAAAGGAACCGAACTCGGAAATCAAAACAGATACAAAGCAGAAATATAACCTTACCTAAGTCACACCACAAAAATCCAGCCACTGTCCTTCCGTCAGCAACCGCACAAGTCACCCGCTGGAAAATCACCATCACATGTTTCAATATCACGAGCCCTCTCCGACTCGTCGAAGATTGTTCTTGATTTGCCGTTGTTAGAAAGAACAAGCTGTGTGCACGTCGTGGTGGACCTCACGGTGGTGATGCTTGTTGTTTCGGCTTTTGTTCTCGTTTCTGGTTTGTATATGATGCAAGTTTGTGCTTTATGGAAAAGATCGATTATTTGCAAGCGCTCTTTCATTTTTTCTTCCCCTCATTCTGATGGATTCAATGGGTTTTGTGTTAATGGTGTTGCGACGGGAAAAAACGAAGGACTAGGTTTTTAGTGAGTTTTCACATCGGTTGCAAAGAGGCTCGATGTAAAGGCCCATTTTTCACATCGGGTGCAAATCCAGGCCCGAAGTGAAATCCTTTATAATTCAACTTTTCACATCGGGTGCAAATCCAGGCCCGATGTGAAATCCTTCATAAATGAACTTTTCACATCGAGTGCAAATCTAGGCCCGACGTGAAATTCTTTATAACAAAACTTCATATTATTTATGAAAACGTCACCTTGTTATTTTTTCATCAATGAACTTTTCACATCGGGTGCAAATCCATGTTCGATGTGAAATCCTTTATAACAAAATTTTAAATTATTTATGAGACTGCCACCTTGTTATTTTTTCATTAGTGAACTTTTCACATCGGGTGCAAATCCAGACCCGATGTGAAATCCTTTATAACAAAATTTTATATTATTTACGAAACTGCCACCGCGTTATTTTTCACATCAGTGGAAATAACTGTCTGATGTAAAATCTCTAAATCAAATATTTTTCACTTCATATTGTTATGAAATCTGATGTAAAATCCTTTGACAAATATTTTTCACATCATATCTTGAAATCTAATGTAAAATAATTTAATCAAATGTCTTATTTTTAGTAGTGATTATTCCTAGTTAGCCAAAGGTTCAAGGTTGTACAAAGGTCCTTAGAGTCATGAATCCCAATGAAAACATTAATCGCTTACGCCAAAAGCTTAAAGGTCATCAATATCCTCAATAGAATCTATTCCAAGCGAGGTTCTCATATCGACCCTTACGAGAAAAGCTTATCTGTGGCCCATACTACTCAACCTCTCTTATCTTAAGTTTGCACTCTAGACTCGGGTGGAGAGTCTTTCCCTTGAGGTTTGCAACCAAAGTACCCAATCCATACCACATCATAAGAGGGCCACAACAGATAAGATACGAAAACAAAAGGGAAAGTAATAAATAAAGCAAGCAAGAAATAAAGACAAACACCCAAACATGCGAAGAAGGCAACCTAGACTAGAATTGACTTGCTTAGGGAAATTTCTCCAGCATAGTCGCCAGCTGTCGCAACGCAAAAAATGTACAGAGTCGCCACTGAATTTTATTTATTCTGAAGAAAGAGAAAATATCGATAAAACCCCCTATAGGTGAAGAAAATGGTCTTGTAACCAAATTTGAGTTCGAAAGTCGGTTATGCAAGGGGAAGGTATAAGCACTCCTCACACCCGTTGTACTCAACAGGAACCATATAGGTTGTCTAAGAGCAAATGAGTGTCGTTTATCTAAAGGTTACTTGCTAAAGGGAAAGTGGTGGGTTTTTTTATTAGGGTGCTCGCCAAGGATTGGGGTCCTCGTGCCTACGTATCCTCATTGTGAAATGAGGAATCAGAGCTCCGTAGTTCGAAGTAGAAAATAAGTATTTGATGATTGATTTTACCTTCAAAAAGGGTTTTCGGGATGATGTCCTAAGGCACAAAATGAGTTTGATGAGTTGATGTTGATTTTAGAGTTTTTGAAAAGAGACTATTTTTTGTTAGGATTGCACTAAAGACTATGGGTAGAGGCGAATATTTCAAACTACTAAGCCAAACGTCTTGTGTTCAAAATACTCAGAGTGAGGGCAGGAAAGCTCCATTCTCACTCCTTCTCCACCACTTAAGGCTCATGGCGCGCAATCCTAATCGTATTTATTGTGTTTTTTGAGTTTATTGAGAAAATTTTGCTTGACGTTGGCTTAAGGTTTTTATTAGGAAAGTACTACTTGACGTTGGATCAAGGGCTTTAGAAAATGCTGAGGTCAATCCTAGTCCCTAAGGAAAGCTAGCAAGCAAAACCAAACCAAAGAAAGGCGGGAAAGTAAAGAAAGTACATCAAAAGGGGAGAGGGGTACATGAAAAATACAAAGGAAGTATTGCATGAAATAAAAGAGTCTAGTTGTCAAGTAGTCCAAGAGAAAGCCGTGTGTGTGTAAAATGTCCTAAGCTATGAAAAGAGTAGGAATCAGAGGTTACATGTCTCCCTTCTGCTTGAGGGTAGTGCCATGAACTAAAATCTTGATGATTAAGACCCAAAATCCCTAAGAATGCTCCATGTTAAGCCAAGGTCAAAATACAAGGTCCAGTATTGTCCAAAATACTCCAAGCCATGCTAAGGTCAATCACACAGTCCATAGTCCATGCTCAGGTCATACACAAAGTCCACATTCATTTATATCTCACAAGTTTTTTTAGGTCTTTTCCATTTTACCATGTTTTTAGTTCATTTTACCAAGATAAAAAATAAAGATCAAAAAGGAAGAAAACTACATAAAGTAAAGTGCATGAATGATAAATGAGCAATTAAGTAAATTGCGAGAAGTAAATTGCAAGAAGTAAATTACGAGAAAATAAAGTGTAAGAATGTAAAAAGTTAGAAGTTAGGAATTAGTAGTTAGAGGTTAGTGATCGAATGACCGATTAATCGAATCGGGACAAATCGAGTGCTATGTTAAGCAATTATAAGTGGACTAATGTAGAAGTCACACCTATCTGAAGCTGGGCAATGAAATCTATTCTTAAAAAGCATTAGAGAATTAATATAAAATTAATCTCTTAAATTTCTAAATGCAATAGAAAATTAAAGAAAGAAAAATAGAATAGAAAAAAACAATTAATCAAACAAATAAAAATAAATTGAAAAAGGTAAATAAAATCATCATAAAATCAAGGAATTAAAGAGGAAATGAAAATGTAAAAATGAAATTGACAAAAGAAAATCATATGAAAATAAAATAAAAAGTAAATGAAAATAAAAAAACAATGAGAGGGGGGGGGGGGGGGGGAGGGGTGTTGCAGGCCTGTCATGGTGTGTCAAAAGCAAATCTACTGCGGGCTTGGCAATCCAAGCCCAAACTTCAACATCGGCCAGACAGGGAGGTGTGAAATGCGGTGCAGGGTACTAATAGCAACTTGTGGAGAAGCCCAGTGCTCACATGATATAACAAGTAGGGTTGAAATGAAGGCATCTTTAAGGTCCATGCCATTCACGCATGCCTTCCCTCCATTCTTTCTCAAAATGCCTCACCGAAAAAAAAAATACAAAAACCTCACCAGAAGTAAAAACAAATGCAACATGTTTTTTATTTTTTTATTTTTTTATTTTGGTTAGATGACATGCTAATAAGTATGATGCATCAAGAATAAGGCAAGACCTAAGTTATAGAGGCACCAAACATAAAACACCATGATAATGGTGAATGAATCAGATGAAACCCTTTGGGAAAGCAATCATAAAGAAAACCCTAATCTCCATCCTTTAGGCTTAAACTGATGAATAAACATGCTAGTGAATCAGTGGTAAATTGGTATGCCAATGACATGATGCATAGATGATGAGAATGCTAGGGTGAAAATAAAGGTATGACAGCCGGACTACAACTCCTCAGCCTCCTCGCGCTCCTCGGCGTCCGCTACCCTCGTCCTCCGACGATGTCTCTAGTAAATTAGTGCCTCTTGTACCTCCATCATAATGGCATCCAGGACCTGCCTCACCTCAGGCCTATCAAGGAAGATACCTTTGTTAATGCCTGCATGCACAATCTCCACTATGCGACGACATCTAAGTAAGATATCATGAGCATGATCAAACTATGTATGCTAGCCTCGGTGGATCTCCTAGAGCAGCATGCACCATATATGAATGTGACACCGTGAAGAACCACCTAATGTACTCGTCCACATAGCTCCAATCACTCTCTGCTATGGAACTCTATGCCTCCTCTGATATCAGATGACTCTGATAATTATCAAACATGACATCCATCTCTCTACGTGTCATAGTAGGAGGAATAGAGGAAACAAAGTGTTTGGAAATGGTCTGAGTGTAGCTGAACTACCGCATCACACACACAGGCAGATAAGGAGCAGTGAGATGTGATCTGCAAGCCAACCATCTTGAGTATAGCATTATATCTTCAAATGGTCGTGTCTCACGGTGATCGACATATCTATTTAAGTGCATGTCCTCGGCAACCAAGCAGTCAAGATACACCCTGAATGACTTTATCGTCTGGTTCCTTTTAGGCAGGGCACGCGACACATGACTTGTAAGAGATGAAAAGGAAGTGCTGAAGGAACAAGCTTGAAAATGTTGGAACACAATTAAGGGTGTTGCAAAAATGTAATGAAAATGAAATAGAAACATTAAAAGACCAATAAATATTGCCGTTAATAGTGTGATGTTGCCTGTGATGTAACACGCCAATTTTATTTTAATATTTTAATTAAATATTAAAATATTTGTTTGTTGCAACCTTCTAGCATCTGATCCATAAATGACAGTAGAAAATGATATGGAAATTTCTTAACACACCACCCAACCTTCTTAGGCACCATGCGCGCTGACGAAAATACCCATGCGTTTCGGATGTGCAAATCCGGACGCACCCTTTTTTTTTTTTAATTTTCAGTTTTTTCCGGATGTGCACATCCAAAAGAAATTCGTATTTGCAAATCCGGAATAAATCCTGATACAGAACACCAAAAATCCAACAATGTTTTTCACATTCATAAAATAAAATCGGGATTACATTCAGAAAATCGCCATTACATCGACATAAATTTAAATATTACAAGATCAATAGATCGGTGGACGTTTGCACATCTTTAAGATGTCATCGATCGTTCTTTGAATTTTGACGGTCGCCTCGAACTCGAGCGGGAATCGTTCTTCATAACCGAAAAATGTTTGCCACGTCGCTCTAACATCGTCTTGATTCTTGAGCTCAACAAGGCTGTAAGCGACGTTCCCTTCGTTGTCAACCGAAGGTGAATGATACTGAAGCTTCACAACCTTCCGTTTGTCTCCATAAGGTCAGAGATGTTCGATGTCGTCAATGATCTCGCCGATGGAGATGTCCCTCGTTAGCTTAAACGTGCGACCGCGTGTTTTGCCGTCGGTGTAGGAGACACTTGCGACATACCAACGGAACTTGATTTCATACAATTGAGACATTTTGAGTTTGTGTGAATGATATAAAATGAAACCCCTAATTTATAGAAAAGTTAGGGTAAAGTTATTTCTGCCTAAGTTCGTTCCGGATGTGCAGATCCGGAAAAACCCTACAAATATTCGCTCCGAATGTGCACATCCAGAAATTTTCCAGAAATGCAAATCAGAATGTTTTACTGATACATTTTCAAACAGAATTGAACATGTTATGCAACCAATTGGAATGCTTTCATTGCAATAAAATTCATAAGAGTATTAAAAAGACATATGAATGAAAATTCAATATATTTCACTTCAAAAATGTACATTTTATCGTATGATTATACAAAAGAGTTAAAACAAAAATCTCCGTCTAAATCTATTGGAGCTTGAACTTTCGACTTTTTCGCATTTGATGCCTTTTCAATTGCGTTCAATCTTTCGAATTCAAGCATTCTTTCAACAAAACTATCCGGCCATGACTCGGCAATTGCGGTTGCATGCGTCGCCCATTGCGGTGATTTAGGTGGTATGGGGCATCTGAGTTTCAAGATAACTTGTACAAAATGTCTTGATTTCGCAAGCCATCCGATACACATGATGCGATCATTTGGATTGGACGGAGGTGCGGTGTGGAGTGGAAAAAAGGTTTCCGAAAAACCGTATCGCGTCAAGTCGATACACACCATATCGTAGACGCATGCGATAAAATGACCCATCTCAGGGAAGCTCATCCATTTCGATACCGGAGCCGGACCACTCAACCACGGAACAAGTGAGTCGTAAACCTTGTCGTATTTTTCTTGATTTTCATAGAGACACAAGTTTGCTTCTTTATGCGTCTCCAACTCTAGGATAAGTTAATGACAGACAAGTGCATGACCTTCCTCTCCTTTACTGAGTAGAGCCGACACGGCTCGGTAACCGCAATTACCATCCCCTACAACATCGATGATACCGTCGATATGCTTGTGCATTAAAACCGACATCTCGTCGATAAAGGAAATTATACGTGGAGTCGGAGTCGGAGTTGGAACTCGTGGAACCGGTGTCAAGCCAGTTTGGAAATGCGAGCTCCTTTCATCAAAGTCTTGCTTGTTGTTAAAGTCACCGCCGACATCAACCGACTTTACGAGCATGCCTTCATCTTTCGGGAAAATCGGCGCAACTAATTATTTTGACATGTTATCGGGGTGCACCATATCTATTTATAAACAAGAATAGAACAATAAATATATATAAATAAAACATATTAAAAATTGCTAAAATTTTAAATTAATTAGTTCCAGACAATTTTCTGGATGTGCACATCCGTAAATGTTCATGCTAAATTCGTTCCGGATGTGCACATCCGGAGGTAGTGTAACTTGTTTTTTCAAAAAAGTAGATTGATAATGTGAGCAATGTAGTGGATGAAGTTGAATATTTACTTGAAATTCAATCTTTTCTTGCTCCCTTTGATTTGTTGCACTAAAAATTTGAACTTTTTGAGTGAGAAATGGTATTGATGAAGTAGGGTTTTTTGGGTTGGTGAGAGTGAGTGTGGAAGAAGAAAGGTTGATAATGGGTAGGGGGAGTGATCATGCAGCTTCAAATATATCAGTAATTATTCCGGATATACAGATCCGGAGGTAGGTCTTCCGGATATGCACATCCGAAACAATTTTGTTTTAAGGTTACGGTGCATCCGGATGTGCACATCCAAAATTAGGGGGCAAATAAGAAATTTCACGTGATGCTTAAGAAACTTGGGTGGTGTATTAAGAAACTCTCAATGATATTTTGTGGTGGCTTGGTTGAGCCTTCGATTGTCTATACATGCATATTCTCCACCTTGTGATCGTTCGATACAACTCTAATTGCATTCATCTTGGCAAGGCCTATATCCCCCACAACAACTTTAGAAATTAACATATCTAAGATAAACGACTACCTAATCATTTCTAATGTACAAATAAAACTTTATTTTTGTTCATGTTCTAAATAAGTCAAAGTTACGGGAAATGTTAACTCCATGTACTCAAACAATTTCAAGTGTTTTAACATCAACTTCAACTATATCTGACTCAATTTGCATAAATATTAAATTAAATTTAAAAATTTGTATAAGTAATGTAATAATTTTTTAAAAATTCGTATACTAAGTGTTTTGGACTGGGCCGGGGTCTGTTACTCAGTCGAGCAGGCCCAACCCACACGTCTTGGGATGACCCACCAAGGGACTTTTAGCACGACCAATGTCGGGCACTTGCCCCCCTTCACGTTGTCGGGCACCCTCAAGGCATGGGACGTCGGGCAGGACGCTAGGCCTCCCCGAGTTCGTTTCTCCTCGACACTCAGGTGCTCCTCCCCGTGAGGAGCCATCTCCTTCTGCACATAAGAGTCCTCCCCGCGAGGGCCCTTCTCTCCCCGACACGCAAGGCTCCTCCCCGCGAGGACACGTTCTCACGTAACCGCCCACTCCCGATGGAATCGGTCTGCCCTAGTTTCGGAGATCTAGGAACGGTTACCCCAGGGCGAAGACCACGTGCTGGTCTTCACTACGCCACGTAATCCCTGGCAGTTACTTGGATTGGGCCTTGCAATCCAGCCCAGTGCAAGTAACCGTTGGCCCTGCGCTGGGGGCTCTCTATAAATACCCTCTCACTTGTGAGGGTCAGGTTACACATAATTTCTTACCCTAACCTGGTACTTGCTTTATCTGACCGATATCTTACTTGAGCATCGGAGTACCTTGCATGTACACCCCCCCCCCCCCCCCCCGCCGTCTTTCAACCGCACCGGAGCTGAAGTTCAACAAACGCCGCTGGCCACCGGTACTGTCTGAAGCTGGTTGTCGTCGGGGGGAGGTGTTGTCTCCTCGACGTTCTGCGCTTCCCGGGAGCCGGGACGAGGAGCGTCACTCTTCTGGGCGTATTTCTTCAAGTGCCCCTCGTTGATGAGAATTTCAATGGCATCCTTGAGATGGATGCAGTCTTCCGTCACGTGCCCGTGGCTCCGGTGGAATCTGCAGTACCTAGGAAGGCTTCCCCAAAGCAATGGTCATCTCCGGGGGTGGTCCCGAGAAATTGTCCATTGGATCGATCAAGCGAAAGTTTGACGAACTAGAGTCCGTGACGTCGACGAAGACAACCACTCTCGAGAAGGTGCAAGGGAGATCAAACCCTATCACCTTCTACCTCTAAGAACTCCCCGGCGAAGCGCCCAACCCCACTATCTCCCTCCTAGTCAGGGCACAGATGGCAAACTTTGACGTCCCGAAGGATCCTAGTCGACCAAGGAAGTTCGGTCGACATCATGTATGCCCATCTGTTCGGGACCTTTCAGCTCGACGAGAGACATCTGACCCCGTACGTCGGCTCAGACCTGCAGGGTTTCAACGACACCACCACTAGACCATGGGGCTACGTTGAGCTGATGGTCACCTTCGGGGCCGAGGATATTGCCCGACAGGTGAAGATCCGCTTCCTGGTGGTCGATTGTCCATCCCTTTACAACTGCATCCTCGGGAGGACCACCCTGGCCGAGCTCACGACGGTACCATCAACGGTCCACCTCAAAATGAAATACTACACGCGCAGGGGACGGGTAGTACCGATGCACGGGGACATTGACGCGGCCAGAAGATGATTCGACGCCGCCGTCAAAGGCATGAGCTCCATCGGCCCCAAACCGAAAACCGTGACGAAACCACCACCTGTCTCCGAACAGGTACCTCTCCTGCACGTCAACGCGGTCGACCTCGACAACAGATTCTCCGGCGAACCAAACAAAGTCAGGGTCGAAGATCTCGACCACCAGGCAGAGAACAACGGGTGGCCTCTCCACCCAACGCTCCCCATCCCAGATGGAGACTTCGAGCTCGTGATCCTCGGGGACGATCCAGACCGCAACGTGAAGATTGGCACCGAGATCCCCGACCTTGCGAAGGAGCAGCTGAAAGCATGTCTGAGGGAGAACGCTGATCTCTTCGCGTGGAGCGCATCCGAGATGCCTAGCCTCGACCCCGCAGTGGCTTGCCATCAGCTCGCAGTAGATCCGGCTGCTAGGGCCATAGCTCAACGTAGGCGTAAGCAGTCTCCCGAAAAAGCGGAGGCTGCTGAAAAAGCTGTAAAAGACCTCCTAGAGGCAAATTTTATTTTGGAGGCCAGGTACACGACCTGGCTGTCCAACGTTGTACTTGTTAAAAAGAATAATGGAAAATGGAGGATGTGTGTTGACTATACTGATCTTAATCGGGCTTGCCCGAAAGACTGTTATCCATTGCCTAACATCGACTAGCTGGTCGACAATTCTGCAGGTTACAAACTACTATCCTTCATGGATGCATACTCGGGATACAACCAAATTCCCATGGACAAAGTAGACAAACAACACACGACATTCATGACCAAGTCGGGAAATTACTACTACAACGTAATGCCCTTCGGCCTGAAAAACGTCAGTGCGACCTACCAACGAATGATGAACAAGGTTTTTTGAGCTGAAATCGGCGATATGCGCGAGGTGTACATGGACGACATGATCGTCAAATCCGCGGAAGAGGTCGACCATGCCGCGCACCTCAAGAAAGTGTTCGACACGGCGAGGAAATGTCGCATGAGATTCAATCCCGACAAGTGCACCTTCGGCGTTCGGGAAGGTAAGTTCCTCGGTTTCTACCTCACAGAGCGAGGAATCGAAGCCAACCCCGACAAGTGTAGAGCTTTTTCTGAGATCCCCACTCCGGACTCGAAGAAGTCGATACAGTCGTTGAACGGGATGCTCACTGCCCTTTCCCGTTTCGTCGCCAAATCTGCACAGTACACACTCCCATTTTTCAAACTTCTTCGACAAAAAGCGGAGTTTGAATGGAGCGAAGAATGCGAGCAGACACTCCTCCACCTAAAACAAGTATTATCCCAGCCCCCGGTCCTCTCACGGCCTGAGAACGGGGAGGCACTTTTCTTATATCTCGCGATAGCGATCGAAGCAGTTAGCGCCGTCCTCATTCGGGAAACCCCGGACGGGCAGAAGCCAGTTTACTTCACGAGCAAAGCCCTCCAAGGCCCCGAGCTCAGATATCAGCAGATAGAGAAAGTCGCCCTGGGCCTCGTTACCGAGGCCAGGAGGCTACGGCACTACTTCCTCACCCACACCGTCGTCGTGAGGACCGAACAGCCTATAAGGCAGCTCCTCGGACGACCAGACATGGCAGGGAGGATGCTCAGGTGGTCGCTCGAGCTCGCCGAGTTTGACATCCAATACGAAGGGAGGAAAGCCCTGAAGGCTCAGGTATTGGCCGACTTCGTAGCGGAGATGACCGTCCCGGAACCTTCGACCAACGGATCCCAAAAATGGACAATCTATGTCGACGGAGCATCCAGCCCGAAGGGAAGCGGGGTGGGCATCATCCTCGAAAACGAGGAAGGCATCCTGATCGAGGTATCCCTCGAACTATCCTTCCCAACGTCTAACAACCAAGCCGAGTACAAGGCTTTCCTCGCTGGACTTCGGCTGGCCGAGGACCTCGGCGCCAAGGAGGTCAAACTCTTCACCGACTCCCAGCTCGTGGCCTCGCAAGTCCGAGGAGAGTACCAAGCCAAGAACGACAGCCTCATAGAATACTTGGCCTTGGTGAAAGAAAAGATGAAAAAGTTTACCTCCGCGGAAGTAACTCACATCCCCCGCGAGCACAATGCCCGAGCAGATGTCTTGTCCAAATTGGTGAGCACAAAGAAGAAAGGCGGGAACAAATCCGTCATACAAGAAGTGCTTTCCCGCCCGAGCATCGACAAACCGGCCACAGTTTCGGATGTCAACACCATCGGGGATAGCAATTGCTGGATGAACCCAGTATACGAATACCTCATAACGGGTAAACTGCCTGAAGACCCCAAAGAAGAAGGAATGGTCAAGAGGCGGGCGTGCTCGTACACTATAGTCGAGGACAAGCTATACCGGCGAGGGTTCTCTATTCCCCTCCTCAGATGTGTCAAGGAGACCCAGGTCTCTAGCATACTCCAGGAGATCCATGAGGGAATCAATGCACAACACCTCAGCGGGCGATCGTTAGCCCGTAAAGCAGTTCGAGCAGGGTATTATTGGCCCACCATGCAACAGGATGCCAAGGAACACGTCAAGAAGTGCGACAGATGACAACGGCACGGGGACATGCACCTTGCTCCTCCCAACGAGCTCAGTCCATTGTCCTCCCTGTGGCCGTTCGCGTGGTGGGGAATGGATATCCTCGAACCTTTCGTCCAGGGGTCGTATCAAAACAAGTACCTCATCGTCGGGGTGGACTACTTAACGAAGTGGATTGAGGCGGAAGCGTTGGCCAAAATCATGGCCTTTAATATACTACGTTTTTACAAAAGAAATATCCTCGCCCGATTCGGCGTGCCTCAAGCTATCATCACCGACAACGGAACACAGTTCACCGACAGGAACTTCCAAGACTTCGTCTCTAAGCTAGGCACGAAGCAACACTTCACGTCGGTCGAACACCCTCAAACGAACGGACAGACTGAGGCGGCGAACAGGGTGATCCTCCGAGGATTAAGACGTCGCCTAGGCGACGCCAAACAACGGTGGGTCGAAGAGCTACACAGCGTCCTCTGGGCCTACCGAACGACCCCACACTCCACAACCGGGGAGACCCCTTTCCGTCTGACCTATGGAATGGAAGCGGTGATTCCCGTGGAAATCAGGGAACCCTCGAGGAGCACAGAAGCCCCCCTCAACGGGGATGCAAACGATGAAGCCCTGAGAGAGGAACTCGATTTCGTCTAGGAGACGCGTTCGGGAGCCTCTCTCCGAGAAGCCTCACTTAAGCAGAAAATAACTTTGCGTTATAACGACAAAGTTGTCAAACGTGATTTTTAGGTGGGTACCCTCGTCCTGCGAAGGAACCAGAAAGACTCGCGAGAAGGCAAACTCGTCGCAAACTGCGAGGGCCCGTACCGCGTCCGCGCGAAAACGGGTACAAGAGCCTACTTCCTAAAAAATCTGCACGGGGAAGAACTTGCTCGACCTTGGAACGCTGAGAAGCTAAAGCAATATTACAGTTAAACACTGCCCGCGACACACTAGCGTCACGACCACGGTGACACACTAAGGTACAAGCACGACACCCCTATACGAAACACGACGGTCAAGAGCTGCGTAGTGTGTGCGCGAGCACTTTGACCCGACGAGGACACCTCGACCGAGATCCTGCGTCGTCGTACCAATTAGGCAGAACACCCAGCTCACGATGGGAAGTTCACGCCACGAAGCTAAGACCTCAACCGAGCTCTTATCCTCGTCGAAGGTCGGAACACATCTCCGACCACCCGGCCAGCTCTCCACGCGGTCAGGGCTATCATTGTCGAGAAAACTCCCAAAGTATATCACTTAGACAAAAATAAACAAAATATAGCAAATACAATAGCATCACACACAAGCGAAAACATACAAACATCACACATGCAGATAAACAAAAATGCATTAAGCGAGCAAAAACCCATTGTATAGGTGTTACAAACAAACGTCAAAAAGCCCCTGGCACGCATGCCGGGCAGAAATATTACAATAAATCAAAACGGCTCGCAGGCCGACCAAAACGAAGATAAAAAAGCCTATTCAGCTGCAGTCCCGTTGGGCTCCTCGTGCTCGTGAACCTCGTCCACCCGCATCGGTTGCACGATCTGACCATCCACCACCTCGGCGTCGGGGTCAATCCCTTCGGTGACGAGGTCGGGGTTGAGGACCCGAAGCTGCTCTACGACGTTCCTGAAGCCTATGCAAGCTACCTCGAGGTTGTCGTCCTCGGCTTCCCGGAGCTTCGCTATCAGCGCTGCCCGCGAAGTCAGCAACCTGTCCTCCTCGGTCTCCTCCTCAGCCGGACAGACAGCCTCCTCCAACTCAGTGATCGTCGCCAAGAGACGATCCCTCTCCGCTTCAATACCGGCGAGACATTTCCGTTCCTCCTCGGTGCCTTTCAGCTTTTCCTCCAATTTCTGCTGGAGCTCGACTTGGGCCTGGTTCTAGCTTTTACAGTCAGTCAGCTCCTTTCCCACCTTCTCCATCTCGGCCGAGATGAACTGGAAACTGTCTCGCAACTTGTTCAGCTCGCCGGCGGAGCACGCCTCGTCGTTCAGGACCAAGGCAGCCGCGCAAACCCTCATCACGGCAGAGACATCGTCCACCAACGCCCTTCTCCGTGAAGCCTTGTCGACGCCTAGGATGGCCTGAGCTTCGGGGCCACCCATGCACAGCGAATTATTCCCCGTGAAGAAGTTCAGCCTTGTATGACAGGGCAGGAGCACAAATTTTACGGTAGGCGGGCTCTCGTGCTCGGTGAGGTCGACGTCCACGGTGCTCGCAAGCCGTTGCCTCTCCGGGGAGTTCTGAGGGCTGAGAGAACCACTCTCTTGGTGAGAGCCAGAGGAACCCCCGGGTGTCGGGGAGGGAGCGGGCTCCTGCAATCGAAGCTGTTCGACGCGACCCTTGCCTTCTTTCTTCGTGGCACGGTTAGCCTTCAGCTTCTTGAATCGCTCCTCAGTGGTCGACATCTTGCCTGCAAAATGGAAATAAACATGTCAGCAAAATAAAAATCAAGACGCGAGGAAAAGTAAGTCGGGGAGGGTGTCACCACCTAACAGCTCGAGAGCCTCCTCGTCAGAGAACGTTTCGAGGAGGGCCCTCGTGTTAATCAAACGACGCTTTGTCAACACCCGCCCGTCGTCTCCTCTGACGAATTCCCCGTCCATCGTCACAAGCTTGCCCCTATTAAAGCTGTTGACGAACGCCACTATCCGCTCGTATGCTAAGCGATCCCCCTCCTCAAGATGGCTAAGCCGGACCTTGTAGCTGTCTGTCCCGGACTTGAAGTGTTCTTCGGTCCAGAACAATGGGAACCTAGGCACGAGGACCTCCTGTCGCTGACCATCTATCTCCTCGACCTCCCAATGGTACATCGTATTTACGGCCTCAAGTGTGACCGGCCGCACGAGGTAGTACCGGTACTTAAAGTCGCGCACGGAGTCCAGGTAGGTGTGAAACAGGCTGTTCACCTATTTGAAGGACACCCAACCGTGCCTACCGTCGACGGCCTGCCTCTGAAGATGGAAGATGCGGAAAAAAAAGGGTACAGTCGCCCCAATCTGCAGATATTTACACACCAGCTCGAAGGCCCTAATGAAAGCTAGTGAGTTGGGGTGGAGGTGGGAAGGGGCCAAGCGCAGCCAGATAAATACGTCCTGCTGGAAATCTGTGAAGGGCAGGCGCCACCCCGCCTCGTCGAACATGAACTCATAGACGGGGAACTGCATCCCGCTGTATGTCGAGCAGATCCGGTGGTGCTCCTTTGGCCTGAATACATTCCATGACTTTGCCGAGCCCACCAGGCGGTGCTCGACGGTGCAGAAGATGTCTTCCTCATCCCCATCGACAAACAGAGACGACATGTTTAAGGCCTCCTCGCAGGCCCATTCGTCGGGCGATCTCTCCTCGCCACTGGTTGTCTCGGCCATAGGAGAGTCAGGCTCGTCGTAACTGTCCAAAGATCCCTCAGCCACGGGCAACACGTCTATTTACCTGAAAAGCAGAAGGAAATGGTGAATTCGATGACCCGTATCAAATCCACCCCTCCATCGCTGATCAAGTGAAAGGGCGATGAGGGAATGTCGGGGAACGCGAACCCGCGGCCATCCACGGCCCCATGGGGAGCAAGGTTGGGGCAGGAACCCGAGATATATTCGACCCATGTCCCTAAGACAAACTTTGGTTCCCCGGGGGTCCCATCTTTTTTCCCCGGGGAATTCAACAAACGAACTAAGAAACATTCATCTCCGGACCCCGGGACATTCTTCATGACCTCGGGGATTTCATCACCCTTCCCCGCGAGATTCAACAACTAAACTATGAAATTCCGCCGTTTTCGCCGGATATTTCGTGATTCTATGGGAACTTCATCAGTTCACCATAAGAGTCACCCTACAAATGCAGACAAAAGGAGAAAAAAGGAAGAGACTTACTTGAAATACGCATTTTAGGGTTCCGGCACGGCGATCGTTGGTGGAGGACGGCGGAGAACGGTGGAAGCTAGCGGCGGAAGAAAGGAGAAGGGAAGAATAGAGAGTCTGAGAGTAAAAGAGCAAACGGTGCAAATGAAACGAGGTGAGGCCTATTTATAGGACCCTCACAGAATTCGAAGAGCTTAGAACACTTGAGTACACTATACTAGCCTAGCAGCCCTAGGCAATGATGGCGTCTGACACGTGGCATACATGCGACCGTTCGCTCCCCAACACGCGTCTCTCCGTTTGCTTCGACACTCAAGTTCAAGCTTCTCGCATCCCCGCTGAGTCGAGCAAACTCCAACTACCGCGCTCAAGTCTCCCCGACAAAACGGTCAGTGGATCCCTAACGAATTCCCGCTCCTCGCAGTCACGCGATCGATACTTCCCCGACATACTTATTGGCCCTTAAGTCATCACTCCGACACTTCGGAGCAACAACTTGGGGGGCTCCTGTTCTGGACTGGGCCGGGGTCTGCTACTCAGTCGAGAAGACCCAACCCACACGTCCTGGGATGGCCAACCAAGGGACTTTTAGCACAACCAATGTTAGGCACTTGCCCCCTTCACGTTGTCGGGCACCCTCAAGGCATGGGACATCGGGCAGGACGCTAGGCCTCCCCGAGTTCGTTCCTCCTCGTCACTCAGGTGCTCCTCCCCGCGAGGAGCCCTTTCCTTCTGCACATAAGAGTCCTCCCCGCGAGGGCCCGTCTCTCCCCGACACGCAAGGCTCCTCCCTGCGAGGACACGTTCTCACATAACCGCCCACTCCCGATGGAATCGGTCTGCCCTAGTTTCGGAGATCTAGGAACGGTTACCCCAGGGCGAAGACCACGTGCTGGTCTTCACTACGCCACGTAAGCCCTGGCAGTTACTTGGATTGGGCCTTGCAATCCAGCCCAGTGCAAGTAACCGTTGGCCCCGCGCTGGGGGCTCACTATAAATACCCTCTCACTTGTGAGGGTCAGGTTACACACACTTTCTTACCCTAACTTGGTACTTGCTTTATCTGACCGATATCTTACTTGAGCGTCGGAGTACCTTACAGGTACACCCCCCGTCCTGGGATGGCCCACCAAAGGACTTTTAGCACAACCAATGTCGGGCACTTGCCCCCCTTCACGTTGTCGAGCACCCTCAAGGCATGGGACGTCGGGCAGGACGCTAGGCCACCCCGAGTTCGTTCCTCCTCGACACTCAGGTGCTCCTCCCCGCGAGGAGCCATCTCCTTCTGCACATAAGAGTCCTCCCGCGAGGGCCCGTCTCTCCCCGACACGCAAAGCTCCTCCCCGCGAGGACACGTTCTCACGTAACCGCCCACTCCCGATGGAATCGGTCTGCCCTAGTTTCGGAGATCTAGGAACGGTTACCCCAGGGCGAAGACCACGTGCTGGTCTTCACTACGCCACGTAAGCCCTGGCAGTTACTTGGATTGGGCCTTGCAATCCAGCCCAGTGCAAGTAACTATTGGTCCCGCGCTGGGGGCTCACTATAAATACCCTCTCACTTGTGAGGGTCAGGTTACACACACTTTCTTACCATAACCTGGTACTTGCTTTATCTGACCGATATCTTACTTGAGCGTCGGAGTACCTTACAGGTACCCACCCCCCCCCCCTCCCCCCCGTCTTTCAACCACACCGGAGCTGAAGTTCAACAGACGCCGCTGGCCACCGATACTATCTGATCCAGGTACGATCACTAAGAATAAGAAAGAATCAATTATTTTTATTCAATCAATAAAAAATAACACTTTCACTTAAAGTTATCGATTTAATGGTAGTGCACTGTCAATATAAGACAATTTTACACATACAACCAATTAAAATATCTACAATTGCCATGTAATATCAACATTTTTAAAATAAAAATATGTTTGATTCTGATACATCATTGTGTTTGGTTGACAGTGTAAAATATTGAGCATTTTTTAATGCACCACCCAAGTTTCTTAGGCATCATGTGAAATTATTTTTTTGCCCCCTAATTCTGGATGTGCACATCCGGACGCACCAAATTTTAAAAAAACGTCCATGTGTTCCGGATATGCATATCTGGAAACAATTCTGATGTGCACTTCCGGAAGGATTTCTTATTAATTCGTGTCAGGCCTTCTTCCTCCCCCTCATTCTTCAATTTTCCATTTTCCAAACTCTCTCAAACTCTCTCAAACTCTCAAATTTTTAATCCCACAGATCTCGATTTTTTCCACTCGAGTTCGGCGCAGAGCAACTTCTACAACGATCAGGACACTCCAAATCCTCCGTATCTCATTTTAATCGGCAAGTTTTCAAATTTTAGAGTTTCGGAGTTATATTTTCGAGTAATCGATTTAGAGTAGACATTTAGGTGTAGAAATTATTAGGTTGTATGAATAACATAGGTTAGAGACAATGTAGGTCTTTTTTACTGCTTCAAACGGACGACCAGGGCATTAAAATTCTCTTTTGCATGTTACAGTGGCCATGGTTGCCATTTTTAAACTTCAAAAAACGTACCGGATGTGCAGATCCGGAAATATTTTAATGTTTAGTATTCTGAGTGTTTCTGGATGTGCACATCCGGAAATACCCAACGTTAAAAATTCGGTGTCCTTCCGGATGTGCACATCCGGAAGACTAGTTTTTATTTTATTTTGTTTATTTGTTTGTTTTTGTTTAATTATTTAAAAAAATCTAATTTATTTATTATGCTTTGCAGATTAGATGGTTGACAGAGACAATCATATCATACATGGACGGACAGCTCAGCACGCGTTTATCCGACGTGAGCGGACGCAGTCTACAACCGAGGCTTCCGGCGCCGAGGGAGTTGGGGTATCCCCTACAGCTGAGGGACATCCTACACCACATCCTACACCACAGCCTTCCACATCACAGGTTCAGACCACTTCCACATCACAGGTTCAGGCCACTCCCCCGTCAGCCGCCGATTCTACATCTCGGAGGCGTCGGGCTTCTACTGCTGGTGCATCAGGGTCCCAGCCCGCACGCAGACGTCGTCGGGAGACTCTAGCTCCATTAGCTGCTCTTATTCCTGTTCCTGTTCCTGAGGGTGATCACCCAACATATGAGGGTGGTGACGGTGATGACGATTTCGATGAGCTGGGCGGTTACCTCAGGGGACCGTCTGATATGTCCCTACTCGTGGGGTACTCTGAGCATACTGCCAGATATGTCTGGCTAGGACAGGTAACCTTTCTCGGTTTATTTATAGAATTGTTTACGTTGATAATATTTTCATTTGTAACATTGTTTAATTTGGAAATTTTCAGGCGAAGGATTCCCAGAAGTTCTATAACCATGGGGGCAACGTTATAGACATGCTTGAGCTGCTGACAGTGGATGAGTGGTTCACGTCTGCAGTTGCTGAATCTGGTCTTGGAGGCCTGTCTAGGATTGGGTATTCGCAGATCCAGTACGGTATGCTGATGGCCTTTGTTGAGAGACGACGATCAAACTCGATGACATCTCGTGCCTTTTACATCTACCCATCACGGGTACCCTTCTCTGTCACGGTAGGTTGTCGAAGGCGGACGCGATCGAGATGCTGGTTACAGACCTTGGGGCTAGCGCAGATGATGCACTTGAGGAGGTGACCCAGTTGAGGGGGGCACACGTCCGGTTCAACTTTCTGATACACAGATTTAGTGAGGTGCTTGCAGAGGCAGGACAAGCATCAGGAGATCCAGCTGAGGTGGAGATCCACAGGCAACGCGCCCTGAGATGCTACTACCTCTTTTTGCTCGGCACGCAGGTGTTTGTGGATACCAGCGCCTATTATGTTGATGTCGTCTACCTCAGGTACCTTCTGGATCAGATAGAGATCCATTGGTACAACTGGGGGGCAGCTGCACTGACATTCACCTACTCTAGGCTCTCTGATGGTTGCCGCTGGGCAGCCAAGACTGTGGCAGGCAGCTCTATGCTATACGTGGTAACAATCTAATATTCTAAGTGATTTTTTCATTTATTTTCTTTCTATATTCATTATAATGTTTGACACCCATGTAATGTTTTTCATTTCAGGCGTGGATTTTACAGCACTTTCCCAACATTACTGGTTGGGGGAGTGTCGAGGGGTACACTGAGGATATACCACGTGCTGCTACATTTGTCCTGCTCAGAGGGAACCAGGTGTTGGACCCCTTCAGAGTGTATATTAATCGGATGACTGCTGAGTACGTTTTGTATAGCCCCTATGTCGATCACCGTGTGACGTGCCCGTTCGATGAGGTTTGTTTGTTCTCGGGATGGTTGGCATGCAGTTCGACCGTTACTGCCCGATACCTGCCGGAGCGCGTCTTGCGTCAGTTCGGTTACACGCAGACGATCCCCAGGATGCCTCATGAGTATGCTCCTCTAGGCTTGACCCGCAGGCAGATAGATGAGCTATATGCTGACTACCAGTCCCACTTGGTACCGGAGGAGGCTCGGGCGACCAGAGCGGACAGAGACTGGAGCGTTGCTGTCGGGTACATTGTGTGGTTCTACACCGTCTCACACCCATGCAAGGTGCCCAATGCTGAGGGATCGCCACCCAGACCCGCACATCAGGAGATATTAGAGGAGCGGCAGTCTCAGCTGGACCATACTCAGAATGTCCTACCAAGTGTCGTCAGATAGAGCAGATAGCGGAGCAGGCCATTGAGGTCGGTCACCTCCTTGAGGGCTCTGGTGCCAGACTTGCCGTGGACAGGATTATTGCGATTGTTCGGGGGGCACTTCAGTACCGCAGACATCGATCTAGGATGGCGGGTAAGGGCAGAGGAGCAGGAGAGCCAGGAGAGATCATTCGCCATACGCAGTAGTTTTTTGTTTGATGTATTTTATTTATATTAGATGTATGCACTGCATTTTGACAGAGTTTTATTTTATATATATATATCATTTTATTTTATATAAGGATGTTGTCAAATGTATATTAAGTTACGACGATATATTAACATATGCGACCAAGCAACGAAACCGATTTTTAAAAAAAAAAATAAAGTTCAGCTGTTTTCCGGATCTGCACATCAGAAATGTTTCTGGATGTGCACTTACGGAACGCATCAGCGTTTTTTAAAAAATTGGTGCGTCCGAATATGCACATCCAGAATAAGGGGGCAAAATCGAAAATTCAGGTGGTGCATAAAAAAACAAGGGTGGGTTATTTATAAGGGTAATTTAAAAATAAAATAATTAAAAAGTGAAAGGAGTAAAAGTATAAAAATGGACGACGGCAAGTAGATTCTTCCCAGAGATGTGTATGGTAAGACGGCCCAATTAGGATATATTCCACAATGCATATATAGTTTCAAATTGCCCTATTTTCAACTCTTACTTTCTCTCGTCTTCACTTCCACCGTAGGTATGGTTTTGTATCCTTTTTTACTTTTCTTTTTTCTCTTGTTATTTTTTCTATCTCTAATTTGCGTTTTTATTTTTTAGTTGTAGCATTCACTATTAGAGGAATAACTCAATCGGTTGTTTCATATGGTAATTTTTACTAATTGTCTAAATATTATAACATGCATTCCATTGCTTCATGATTTAATAGAGGCTTGTGTTTCTTGTATACATATACACTAACTTAGTTTGTTTTCTGATTCTTGTTTGTTTTCAATATTAATTTGTATCTATCTAAAGGCAACAAAACCATCAAAGACTACTCGCCCAACCATGATTGATGCGGAGCTGGAGGATAGAATTAGTTGTTTACCGGGTCATATAATAGACCAGATTCTGTCACACTTGCCCATTAGGCATGCTGTGAAAACAAGTGTTTTATCAAAAATATGGAGGTACAAATGGACCACAATACCAAATCTTGTGTTTGATGCAGAATGTGTCTCTGCATCTTCCCAACGTATTGCGAGTGAACTTTTGACGATTATTGGTCACGTACTTTTACTTCATTCTGGGACAATCAACAAGTTTGTGCTCTTCTACCCGGAACCCATTAGTGTGGCTAACTTCGATAACTGGATACTTTATTTAACTAGAAGGTCTATCAAAGAGCTTGAGCTGGAGGTATGCAATTTGCAGCCCTATGAGTTACCTTGCTGCTTATTTTCTTGTCAAAGTTTACATAGTTTAACATTATATCATTGTTGGATTAATCCTCCATCTGCATTCAAAGGCTTTAGGAACTTGAAATTCTTAATTTGGATGATGTTACAATAATTCGAGATGCCTTTGAAAATTTGATATCCGGATGCCCTTTGCTTGAAGATTTGACATTGATATATCCTGATGGTTTCACCCAAGTTATTATTCACGCACCAAATCTCAAGATTTTTGAGATTCTTGACATCACGGGTAGTGAATTAGAGAGTATTATCTTTGAAAACACTTTCCAACTAACTAAGGTAATTATTGATTTAGACTATTATCTGAACTTTGAAAGCAATCAAAGTAGATCGCGCGGATGCTCTAGCAACTTGCTCAACTTTTTCAGTCATCTACCTCACTTACAGAGCCTGGAGATCCATAGCTGTTTTTTAAAGGTATAATACTGAAGCAACTAATAGGATTTGTGTAATTTCGGTTATGTGTATCTATATAAACATGGCTGATGCAATGGAATAATCAAGAAAATAATTAGTGTTGTAGTGCAGACTTACAGTTTTACCTCTTTTAATTTTCCGTTGTCGTCCTTTTTGAGCTCTAACCATTGCATTTCTTACACCATTCTTTTTTGTTTCAGCATTTGGCTGCTGCTGGTGTTGTGCCTCTAAAGCTTCCTACATCTTGTATCAATCTAAGTTATCTTAGGTTAAGTATACGATTCAAATACTTAAAGGAAATTTCGGCTGTTCTTTGCTTGCTCAGAAGCTCACCTAATCTTCGAAAAATAGAATTATATGTGAGTACTCATTTAGTTCGGTTTGACTTTGCTTTCCTTTCGGAATTTTGGTTGTACTTGCACATTGTGTTTTTGTTTTTAGGCAAACTAGTAAAAATACCGGTTGTCTACATTGGAACATGTCTGAGAGTTGTCTAGTCTTGGAAGTTAGTTTCTAAGACTTGTACTTGTGAGTTGTGATTTGCTAACATAAGTTATGAATCAATTGCAATTTAGATGGATTTAGTTACAATATCAGTACTGTAGAGTCTTATAAATAAGAGAATTCTGTTCTTCATTTTATTTTTCTGTTTTTAATCAGTAAATACAATGTTACTTTCATAGTTTTAATGTGCTTTATATCTCTCGTGCATACAGCTTTGCCTCCTTTGCGTTTGATCAATAAATTTGTAACAATTGCATGTAGGAGACAAAAGAGGAGGACGATGAGGACAAGGGGACAGCCATTTTTGCACAGGTCTCCTATTGTAGGAAAGATGTCTTTTCTGTGCCAAGCATACCACTCGGAGTACGACATGTGAGGATAGTTGACATCTCTGGTACCAGATCTGAATTAGATTTAATCAAATTTCTACTTTTATATTCTCCATTGCTAGAGCAGATGTATGTGAAGCCTAGTATAAATGTTAAACCAGAGTTGGTGACCAAACTAAATCGTTTGAAGAGAGCGTCAAGACGAGTTGAAGTTATTTACGATGGGAAAAATTCCAAAACATTTTGAAACACTTTCTGCATATGATTTCTGAGTTTGATTATGTTAGTTTCCATGTTTCAAACTCTAGACCTTATATTTAAAGCAAGACTCATTTGATATTAATTAGCTTACCACCAGCTACTTTGTTGAGAACATATGCAACTGGTGTTATTTTACTTGTGCAACTAGAAAAACATTTCAGCTATCACCAAATATGTTTTAGTTTGGTCAAATGCAGCTGCGGATTCAATAAGCCCTAAAGAAATATTTAATTATATCAAGCATTGCTCACAAACTACAAGTTTATCAAATTGGTGGCTTCGTAATACTGCATATGAACTTGAACCTAGACCATTATGTTTCCTTCCAAAGCTTCTACCAAGGAGGTGGATCTTCAGAGAATTTCAACAGGTTTGTTAAGTTGCGGAAAGAATAAGAGTTAGCATTTTATAGGTTGCTAGTTTTGAATAAATAAGAGCAAGATGTACGTGCTTTTATATTTTCTAATTGCTGTATCAAATTATTTTCAACAATTCTTTTGTATGATCAAATTGTTCCAACTAAAAAGTGAAAATACGGTTGACCAGAAAAGAGTGCCTCTATTAAGTGTTAATGAATCATATTTATGCCCGAATTGGGTTATACTTCCTCTAGCATGGTAGGCACTTAAAATGAGTTTTAGACAGAAGATAAAAAGAACAATCAATAAATTCAACAAATGTAGACAAGCATAACCATGAACATCTCGAGTCTTATTCGGTGTCAGGTGATTTAACCATAGTAAGAATAAGGAAAATAATTGGTAAACGAGCATATAAAGATTAGACACTGACAATATTATTCAGAGTAACATAAAGATACCAGAACAGCCTATTAAGAAAATAAACAGCTTTGATCATCATCAAAAGAACGAGAAAAGAAAATGACAAACCACCGACAAGAAAGGTGTGATGTAACTTATTTTGAAGACAAAATTTAAACTTCAATGGCATACAATTTCAGTAATGGAGAGAGAAGGAAGAGAAATTTATCAACATACTATATCTGACAAGTTTTTGCCAGTCTCAACATCCCATTTCCTAATAGAATGATCAACTCTCTTTGTGGCCAAATTACAGAAGACACACACTGTGTATGGCAGGCCAACTAGAGTTGTAAAAGCTTCTCCCTATAAAACAGTGTATTATTAATAAAAAATTGATCACTCCTTTTCAAACAGTTTCAGAGTTTTTCCAGCAGTACAAACATATTGACAGAAATTTTTAAAATTTTACCATTATATCTCAAATATTTTTCTTCTTATTCATAAAGATGCTAGGGAATAAAGCACAGCAAACTCAACAAGTAGAGAAAGTAGAATCAAATCAAATGCCAGCTTTAATGATTTCTTAGAGGTTAGAACGGATTTCGGAAAACATAATACTCCTATTTGAGAGATATTTACGTGAAAACAAAAATAATGTGTAGTAATACAATTTGTGAAATGTGGAATAATTTTCATTATTGAACTTCTCAAAGAAATTACAACAACAAAGTATATATATACAAGCTCTTGCTTGTTTACCAAGCAATTAATTAAACCTAACTATATGCACCAAAATAGGAAAAGTAGTTGAAGATTAAAAACTGAAAATAACTGAATCTGATAACTTAATACCCCCTCAAGTTGGAGCGTAGTTAGACGAGATTCCAAGCTTGGACAAGAGAAGAGAAAAAGGATAAGGATTAAGGGGTTTTGTCAAAATATTTGCAAGTTGTGCAGAGCTAGGGACAAGCAACAAGTGAAAGAGTTTGGCCTGGAATTTTTCCCTAACAATATGACAATCAATGTCAATATGTTTGGTTCTTTCATGGAAGGTTGTGTTAGCTACAATGTGGCGTGCTGAATGATTATCACAGTAGAGCAGTGCAGGTGCGATGAAAGAGATATTAAAATCATGCAAGAGGAATGTTGACCATTGGAGCTCACAAACAGTCGAGGCAAGCGTGCGGTATTCGACATCAGAAGATAACCTTGAGATAGTAGCTTGTTTCTTGGACTTCCATGAGAAGAGAGAATCTCTAAGAAAAATGCAAAACCCTGTGATATATCTTGTTGTGTCAATGCACGAAGTTTAGTCTGAGTCACTGAATGCTTTAAGCTGAAGGGATGATGTGGAAGAGAAGAACATGCCTTGAAAAAGAGATTGCTTGATATATTTGAGTACACAATACGCATCTTGAAGATGAATGCATGTTGGAGAAGACATGAACTGACTAAGTTGTTGAACTGAATAAATTAGGTCAGGTCTGGTGGAACATACATATATTAGATAACCAATAAACTTACGATAAGCAGTGTCATCTGTTGGTGGTGAAGGATCAACAATGGAATGCTTATGAGATTTGGTCATGGGTGTCGGACAAGGTTTGGCAGCAAGGAGGCATGTATCATGAAGGAGTTCAAGTGCATATTTGCGTTGGCAAATAGAAATACCAAGAGGAGAATGTGTGATCTCGAGGCCTAGAAAATACTACAAGTCTCCAAAGTCTTTAATTTTGAAAGTGGTGTCAAGGATATGTTTGCGATGGATGATTGCTTCAATATCATTACCAGAAATGATTAGGTCATTGACATATATGAGGAGTGTAATGAAGGTGTGATCAATGGTTTTCATACGTTATTTTACTATTTGTTTTATTTAATCTTTTGTTATTGTTTATTTGTTTTACATCTCTTTTACCACATTTTATGCCTTGGTTGTGTCCTTTAGTGTTTTCAGGTTCATACAGACATTCAAGAGGAATCGGAGCGAAAAAATGATAAAAATCGCAAGTTTCAGAAGTAGGAAGACAGTAGCCTGACATGGCCACCCGTGTCGCCTGACACGGCCCGTGTCAGGAGAGTACCAAGAAGAGGCGATGATTTGAAGTATGGCAGGGGGCTGACACGGGTGCCCGTGTCACCTGACACGACCCGTGTCAGCAGGTCTGGAGCGAATATGTTTTTTTTTCACGATGCCAGGAAGCCAACACGGCCACCCGTGTCAGCTGACACGGCCCGTGTTGGCAAAGACGCTACATCTTCTGATTTTTGTGGTTTTTTGTGCTAAGTGACTCTAGAGGGTATTTTGGGCATTTCCTAGTGCTATTATGTGATCTGTGACTACTTAGGCTACATTTTGGAAAGAGAAAATGGACTTTTGGACAAAAAGAAAAGTTAGGGAAAAAGATTGAGCGATCAAGAACCAAGGGAGAACGGAAGGTTTTCATGCGCGGGAGCAATTGAAGATCAACGTAATCTTGAATTCTTGTAATGTTTAGTTTTCATATTGTAATTTCTTCGAATATTATGAGTAGCTAAACCCCCCATTGCTAGGGGTGTCCCTGAATTGCTTCTGTAATGACTTTGCTTTTCTGAATTCTATGACATAAGTGCTTATTTTATAATCAATTTTTATTGTTCAATGTTCTTAATGCTTTTTCTATCTGACAAATAGGATTTGATTTACGATTAGCTTTAGGTCGGACAAACCACTGTTAATGCTTTTGAACGATAATGCACCAGCAGATATTACCTAGGAACAGGATTACCCTCGTGCACTCGTAAAACTGTTGACATTATAATTCTTGATTTCAAATCTGATTACATCTGGACAGAGTAGTCAGATTGTGAAATCAAAGGTTTTTTCGCTAAGGAATTAGGATTAAACACAGTGCAGTCAAGAAATTAAGTCAAATAAGTTGTGTCACTGAAATTAGGATTAAGGTTGTTACAGGGAAATTCATACACTTTCCCTAGAATGTTTCTCATAATTGTTTCAAATCTCAATTTTATTGCTTTATTTTATTTCCCCTTGCACACTATTACACGAAAACCACAATCCTTATTATTTTTGTTCAATTGAGTTACGATAAAGCTTGTATTTCACTACGCAGTCCTCGAGATCGATACTGGGGATAAACCCCTATTATTACTACATCGGTGAAAATAGTACACTTGCTATTTTTCCGATCAAGTTTTTGGCGCCGTTGCCGGAGACTGCCAAAATATAAGTTTAATTGTAGTTCAATTGGAATTTTGTCGCTCTGCGACTAAAATTTTATTTTATTTTATTTTTTCTTTGTTATAAATTTTAATTTTTGTTTCTCTAACAATTGTCTAATCTGTGTACGCGAGGCCATACCTCAGCTAAATTAATTTTTGTACGCAGGCGCAGATACCGACACAGAGACACGTCCAGAAGCTGTTAAGATGGCTGTAAATCCGCCGCCAGCAGAGAGACTTCTAGGTGACTATGGGAGAGCAAATGCTCCAACATGACGGTTGGCGATAGTAAATCAACCGGTGAATGTTGATCATTTTCAACTTCACCCATCTACAATCTGTTAGCTCGAAAGGAGACCTTTTTCGTGGAAAATCAATGAAGATACCAACAAGCACCTCCAAAGGTTCCTTACTCTAAGCACATCATTAAAGATTGAAGGGCATTCTGAAGAATGGTGGTGTTTCCATTTACTTTTTTCGAGGATGCTGAAGAATGGTTTTATTCTCTACCTGCTGGGAGTATTACCACTTGGCAAGAGATGGAGACAATGTTTCTCAATGAGTACTTTCCTGCTTCTGTGTACATCTGTAAAAGGTATGACATAGTGAACTTTAAATAGAAGGAGGGAAAGTCGCTGGGGGATGCTTATAAAAGGTTTAAAAGGTTGTTGGTTGCATGTCCTACTCACAACATGGATGCAACATAACAGATGCAGAATTTTGTGAATGGCCTCAAGTTGAAGACGAAGCAACTGATTGATACAGCACCCGGTGGCTCGTCTAATTTTACAGCAACCACTGGTATCAAAAAGATAATTGAAGCTATTGTGGCAAATGAGCATCTGGAATTATATGATCGTAGTGTGAGTCAACCTGAGGGAATAATTGATCTGAAGCTAGCAAATCAAGTTGTCAAAATGGAAGACCAAATTGCAGCGGAAGTAGAAAGAATACTCAAGAAGATGGATATTGGTGCTCAGCCTGTGGCACAAGTTCAACAAGTTCAAACTGGTCAGACGGTGAGTTGTGAGATTTGTAGCGGACCCCATTATATTGTGCATTGCGTTGCAACTGCGCAACAAATTGAAGAGATAAAGTTTCTGAAGCAGAACAATCCCTATTCTCAAACTTATAATCCAGGGTGGAAGAATCATCCTAACTTCTCCTAGAAAGACCAGAATCAATTCCAATACCAACAGCAACAACAGGCTCCCCAAAAAGCACAATGAGAGATAGCAATTGAGAAGATGGCAACTCACAGTATGCAATTCCAAGAAGATACTAGAAATAATCAAAGGAATAATACAGCTTCTATCAAAAATCTTGAAGTTCATTTGGGACAAATAGCACAACAACTCTCCATGCATGCTCAAGGATCCCTCCCGAGTGCTGTTATGTGATCTGTGACTACTTACGCTACATTTTGGAAAGAGAAAAAGAACTTTTGGACAAAAAGAAAAGTTACGAAAAAAGATTGAGCGATCAAGAACCAAGGGAGAACGGAAGGTTTTCATGCGCGGGAGCAATTGAAGATCAACGTAATCCTGAATTCTTGTAATGTTTAATTTTCATATTGTAATTTCTTCGAATATTATGAGTAGCTAAACCCCCCATTGCTAGGGGTGTCCCTGAATTGCTTCTGTAATGACTTTTCTTTTCTGAATTCTATGACATAAGTGCTTATTTTATAATCAATTTTTATTGTTCAATGTTCTTAATGTTTTTCCTATCTGACAAATAGGATTTGATTTACGATTAGCTTTAGGTCGGACAAACCACTGTTAATGCTTTTGAACGATAATGCACCAGTAGATATTACCTAGGAATAGGATTACCCTCGTGCACTTGGAAAATTGTTGACATTATAATTCTTGATTTCAAATCTGATTACATCTGGACAGAGTGGTCAGATTGTGAAATCAAAGGTTTTTTCGCTAAGGAATTAGGATTAAACACAGTGCAGTCAAGAAATTAAGTAAAATAAGTTGTGTCACTGAAATTAGGATTAAGGTTGTTACAGGGCAATTCATACACTTTCCCTAGCATGTTTCTCATAATTGTTTCAAATCTCAATTTTATTGCTTTATTTTATTTCCCCTTGCACACTATTACACAAAAACCACAATCCTTATTGATCTCGAGTATTCGATCAGATCCACGTACGCTGGTCGTCAGATGGCAAGATGCTCGGACGGATGATGGTCGTCAGACGGGCAGGTTGTTCGGAATGTTGGTGAGGAGAAAAGGGGGTGTACCTGCAAGGCACTCCGACGCTCAAGTAAGAAAGGGCCAGAGAAAAGGGACAAGTACAAAGTGTATTCTTAGGGTGAAAAAATGTGATACCTGACCCTCTCAAGCGATAGGGTTTATATAGAGCCCCCAGCGCATGGCCAACAGTCCTATTTTCGGGGAAAAATAGCCGTTTTCCCCAAAGAATAGGTAACTGACCAAACTAGCCGTTATACCGAGCAGGATGCTAGAAACTAGCCGTTATGTCGGGCATAGACGCAGTTTCGGGCACCTGCCCCTTGCTGTTCGGGCAACGAGGAAGCCGTGCGTAACGGACACCATAGCCGGGAGGAGCGTTGCGTTCCTTTTCCGGCTGGAGGGGCAGACATGTCAATTTTGCCCCTCTGTGGATTGGGCTTAGGCAGTTTGGGCCGCTCTGGAGCAGAGGCGGATTAGGCCAATTCTCGCCATTGGTCCAGTCCAGAACAGGAGCCCCCCAAGTCGTTGCTCCCGAGCATGGGAGTGATGACTTAAGGACTGCTCGTCGCTCGGGGGAGCTAAGGCAGAGTCGTCATTTGGAGACGAGGATGATTGTCTCGAGGTGCTCGTGGCCTCTGTGTTCGTGATGTTTGTGGTCGTGACCCTATTGCCCGGTATACGGGAAGATGAAGTGTCAGACAGAATGGAAGCGTTGGGCTGCCACGTGTACATCGAGCCCTGCGTAGCAGTTAATAGGTAATTATGGCTAGTGGGCAGTCATTATTGCCTACGGGCGCGTGTGTGCACGTCGCCGTCTACAGAGCAACCGACCACCGTGCTAAGTTTCGAGTAGTCTTTCTCTTTTACTTAAATCAAGTAAGTTCTCTGATTTCCAGCTTGTTTTACTCTCTCTCATTGTTAATGGTAGATTGCATGCAGCTAGGGTTAGTTTTAGGCGACAAAATACGTAGGTTTCCAGTGAGTGTTGGTGGTGGGCGGCGGTTCTACCCTTCTGCTGCATTAGGCATCTCGCCGGAGTAGGTAGCGCGTTTGGTGAACGTGGTGGTCCACGTCGGGGTTGCGAGTCGTGACCACCGCGTCTTACCCTCTTCTGATGGATTGGTGACTTTTCTGGTAGAACGTTTCCAGATTCCGGTGGAGCTTTGCAGTTTTCGGCGGAGCGTCAAACGGAATCTGGGTACGAGCGCGGGGAGGTTCCTTATAGGAAGATGGTATGTCTCGGGCATCTCCTCGCGGGGAGGTTTTTCTTTCTTCGTTTGATGTTAGGGCTTAGGCCGGGGACGTTGTCCTTAGCCTTCTGCGTGCCCTTTCACTTGACCTAGCAGTGGAAGGGTGGATTTGATTTCCTGTTGAATTCACTATCTTTCTCTGCTTTTTCAGGTGATCGTAGTGGCGATGGAGCCAGAGAGGGAAGTTATCCCAGTTACATCCGAGGAGGAAACTGTCTCCGAGGAGAGTAGCAGTGCAACGGCTTCGAGTTCTGCGTCTTCGAGCTCGACGGCGTCGAACTCCTCGAGCGAAGTCGAGGGGGAAACGAGCGAAGTTGAGGGAGAAGGAGAGGTGGACGTCATGGAGGAAGATGTTGAAGGATTCTGTCCGGACGAGTGGGAAGTGGCCGAGCCCTCCGAGCATATTTCCACGTTCGCGAGGTCTCCGGCGGACGTCTTTACCGAGGTGGGACCAGCGGGTGAATGGAGAGTGCTTTTTCCTAATTCGGACGAGCGGGTCTGCTCGAGCTTCAGGGACTGCTTCTCGATGTATGAATATGCTTTCAAGGAATTGGGGCTGAGGTTGCCCTTCACTGACTTCCAGCGGTCAGTGTTTGTGCATCTGAATTTGGCGCCTTCCCAATTCCATCCCAATTCGCTGGCCTTTATATGGGCTTTTGAGTTGGTGTGCGAGCACCTTGCTTTGGGGACCACCATTCCTCTATTCTTTGCTATTTTCCACCTACAGCGGCAGCTGGCGGGGAAAAGGTACGGATGGGTCTCTTTGAAGCAGCCCAAAAAGTTGTTCAAGCCGTTCTCGGAGTCCATCCGAACGTTCAAGGGACGGTACTTCATCGTCGACCCATTGTCTGAGGCTGCCCAGGACAACATGTACGTCTGGGAGGTAGAGGTGGATGAGAACGGAGAGGAGTTGCTCAACGAGGAGGGGAAGTATATCAGGGAGAGGTTGTACAAGTTCCTGATCCGCTGGACACCCGACCACTTCTCAAAGAAGCCCAGTGCCTATGTCTTCGAGTCGAGCGCTCTACGCGGGCAGGATGTCGTGTCTTATGAGACGCTGGTGAAGTGGGTCAACTCCTTCCAGCTCGCGAGCTGTTGGACGAGCAAGGGTAACCCCATCTTCGAGGAGGATGGTAGCTAGAGGGTTGAGCGCAGGTTTATCAACGTGAAGGCACTGCTGGAGTGCAAGACTCCCGCGGATGCTGAGAAGCTGCTCGGTAGTCATAGTCACTTAGATTTTGTTTGTGTTATTTTCTTTCCCCGTAACTAACGTGCTTGTTTTCATTCGCGCAGGTGAGATGCCTCAAGCTCGTGATCGTGTGGTGAGGAACGCCATGGCGAGGGGTAAGGCTGGAGCGGCTCCTCCCAAGACCCGTCCTGCTGGTGGTGCTCGTGCTCTTCCTCTTGTTCAAATTGCGGTGGGGACCTCTGCTTTTCCCACTCCAGCTCCCCGGGACTCCCCACTGGCTCTGGCTGGGCGAGCGAAGCGGCAAAGGTCGTCGGATGCCGTGGACCTGACTCGGGCGCCTGAGAAAGGGAAGTTTGAGCTCCCTCCCTGCGTCCTTGACCGGAGATTCTTTGAGGGTAACACTTTGGTCGTTCTGCGGGCAGAATCGCTCAACCTGGGAAGCATGGACCGAGCGAGCAAGAGGGCGCTGGTGGCCCAGGATGCTTCTGCCATGGTGAGGATGCTAGAAATGGCGGTCGTTTATGCGGAAGAGGACTCCGTGCTTGAGGCTGAACTCACTACTGTCCGGGCCTCCGAGGCGTCCCTAAAGGAAGAAGTCAAGGGTGCTCGTGAGGCTAGGAAGAAGGTCGAAGAGGAGGCGACCAAGCTGAAAGAGGAGGTCTCCAAGCTAAAGGCGGAGAAGAAGGCTGTCGAGGAGTTGAACAAGGAGCTGATGGCGGCCAGTGCCCCGGGTGTTGATGAACCGGACGAGATAAAAGTGTTGAAAACTAGGGCTGAGATGGTCGCCAGCATTCTGCAGGCCGAGGATGACGACATCGTTGTGGCAGTGGAGTCCTTCGAAAGTGCCGTGGCCCAGTTGCGGGTGGTGAACCCTGGGCTCGACATTTCGACCAATGGTATCCACTACCTTGCGCGAGTGGAGGATGATCGCATCGTCTTGCCCGCAGGCCTTGTTCTTGACACCCCTGAGGTTCAGCCCGAGGAGCAGCCCGAGGAGGAGTAGAGACCCGAGCCAGAAACAGCCGAGCAAGCGGACGAATGAGGAGCTTTGGTTATTTTGATGTTGTTGTATTTTGTCCGGCCTGCGTGCCGTTGATTTATCTGTAATCTTTTGATTCGGGGGGGGGGGGGGGGTATGGCCCCCTTTTTTATGTAATATGCACAATCTTTGGCCCTTGTGGCCTTTTTATTTAATGCTCGGTTAATGTTATTTATATAATTTTTGTTGTACTTTACATTTTTGCTGTGCATGTATGACTGCCCGTCAGAGGGTGTGTCTGTTAGCGGAGTTTCTTTTTTGAAATATAGCTTGCTGTGTTTGAATTCACCAGTGCGGGGAACTGGTCGAATAGCCGGGGAAGGTCATGGCGAGGTTGCGGATCTCAGGTCGCGATCGAGGCCTGAGGTCGCAGCGTGAACGTCCCATCGCGAGCTGGGGTTCTGCCAATCATGGTACTTGGGGCGAAGGTGGTGCTCGGTTGAGGACCGCCGACAAGCAGGGTTCCGGCTCATTTACTTGAGCGGGATTCTGCTTTGTGTGCATGCGTTGTTTGTACCTGGACGAGCATGATGACCGTTGGGTGGTCCTTTGATGCGAGGAAGCCTATGGCTACTTTAGCTGTAGTATTGCTTAAGCTTCTCAGCGTTCCAAGGTCGAGGGAGTGCCTCCCCATTAAGGTTTTCGAGGAAGTATGCACCATTTCCCGTTTTGGCGCGGACTCTGTATGGCCCTTCCCAGTTGGCTGCTAGTTTGCCTTCGCGAGAGTCCTTGTGGTTTCTTCGCAGGACGAGGCTGCCTACATCGAACTCTCGTCCTAAGACTTTGGCGTTGTGCCTGATTACTATTTTTTGCTTAAGAGATGCCTCGCGGAGGGCTGCTCCTGTTCGGATTTCCTCGACAAGGTCGAGCTCTTCTCTTACCGCTTCGTTATTCATTTCCTCGTCTAGAGGTGATTCGGTCCTTCTGGACGGTACGTGGATTTCAATGGGTAAAACAGCCTCCATGCCATATGCTAAGCGGAAATGCGTTTCCTCGGTGGTGGACTGGGGAGTAGTGCGATATGCCCACAAGACGCTGTGGAGCTCCTTGACCCAAGCTTTCTTTGTTTCATCCAGTCTTCGCTTGAGGCCACGAAGGATGACGCGGTTGGCAGCTTCCGCCTGCCCGTTGGTTTGGGGATGCTCTACAGAAGCGAAGTGTTGCTTTGTTCCGAGGTGGGCGACAAAGTCTTGGAACTTCTTGTCCATGAACTGTGTTCCGTTGTCCGTGACGACTGATTGGGGAATCCCAAAGCGGACAAGGATATTCCGCTTGTAGAAGCGTAAAATGTTAAGTGCTGTTATCTTCACTAAGGCTTCTGCTTCTATCCATTTTGTGAAATAATCTACGCCCACTATCAGGTATTTGTTTTGGCTGGACCCCGTCACGAAGGGTCCTAAGATGTCTAGGCCCCACCAGGCGAATGGCCACGGGGAGGTCAAGCTCTTCAGCTCGTTAGGTGGAGCTAGGTGCATATCCCCGTGCCGTTGGCATTTATCGTATTTCTTCACACGCTCCTTGGCGTCTTGCTGCATGGTTGGCCAATAATACCCTGCCCGGAGGGCCTTGCGGGCAAGGGACCTTCCTCCCAGGTGCTGGGCGTTAATGCCTTTGTGGATTTCTCGTAGTACGTGGGGGACAACCTCCTCCTCTATGCACTTGAGTAGTGGGATGGAGAAGCCCCTTCGGTATAGTTTGTTTTCGAGGATGACGTACGAGCAAGCTCTTTGTTTGACGGTGCTGGCTTCCTTGGGGTCATCCGGAAGTTCGTCCCTGGTGAGGTAGTTATACACGGGCGTCATCCAGTAGTCGCTGTCCCCGATCGCGTGCACGTGTAGGGTCGAGGACCCCTTATCGATGCTGGACTGGGGAAGTATCTCTTGGATGACTGACCTGTTTCCGCCTTTCCTCTTGGTGCTCGCTAGTTTGGACAAGACGTCTGCTCGTACATTATGTTCGCGTGGAACATGTCTTACTTCTACCGTTCTGAATTTCGACATTTTCTCTTTGATGAGGGTGAGGTATTCAGAGAGACTGTCGTTTTTGGCCTGATACTCCCCAGATATCTGGTGGGCTACGAGCTAAGAGTTCGTACAGATGACGATTTCTTCAGCCCCTAGGTCTTCGGCTAGGCGCAACCCGGCGAGGAAGGCTTCATACTCAGCCTGGTTGTTCGACGTGGGAAAGGACAATGTGAGAGAAGCCTCGACTATGGTCCCTTCTTCGTTCTCCAGAATTACTCCTGCCCCGTTGCCGCTCGAACTGGATGCTCTGTCCACGTAGATGGTCCATCTATTAGCTATGTGGGGCGAGGAGTCAGAGAAGGTTACTTTTGCCACGAAATCGGCCAGGGCCTGTGCTTTAAGAGCTTTTCTGCTTTCATACCGGACGTCGAATTTGGACAGCTCCAACGACCACTTGAGCATTCGACCGGCCAGACACGGCCCAGTAATTTCTTAATGGGCTGATCCGTCCTTACTACGATCGTGTGGGCCAAAAAGTAGTGTCTTAGTCGTCTGGCAGCGTTGACGAGGACCAACGCTACCTTCTCTATCTGCTGATATCGCAACTCCGCGTCCTGCAACGCTTTGCTCGTGAAGTATACTGGCTTTTTCCCGCCAGGATTCTCGCGAATGAGAACGGTGCTAACGGCCTCGGCAGTGACGGCGAGGTATAGGAACAAGACTTCCCCGGTATCTGGCCGTGATAACACGGGCGGTTTCGACAGAGTTTGCTTTAAGTGAAGGAGGGATGCCTCGCATTCTTCGGTCCATTCAAACGCAGCTTCTTTTCTCAAGATCTTGAAGAAAGGAAGGGCGTGTTGGGCGGATTTTGCGACGAAGCGGACAACGAGGTGAGTACCCCGTTGAGGGACTGGATGTTCTTCTTAGACGTAGGCGTTGGGAACTCAGAGAATGCCCGACATTTGTCGGGGTTAGCTTCTATTCTTCGTTCCGTTAGGTAGAAACCAAGGAATTTACCTGCCCGTACACCGAACGTGCACTTCTCTGGGTTAAAGCGCATTTGATACTTTCTTGCTTGCTCGAAAATTTTGCGAAGATGGGCGACATGGTCTAGTTCCTCGTGGGACTTGACGATCATGTCGTCCATGTATACCTCGAGCATGTCGCCTATTTGTCCTTGGAAGACTTTGTTCATCATTCGTTGGTACGTGGCGCCGGCGTTCTTCAGGCCGAAGGGCATTACGTTGTAGTAATAGCTGCCCGATTCGGTCATGAAGGCCGTGTAGGTTTTATCGCTCGCGGCCATTGGGATTTGGTTGTAGCCCGAGTAGGCGTCGAGGAACGATAAAAGTTTAAAACCTGCTGAGTTATCTACGAGCTTATCTATATTGGGGAGGGGGTAGGCGTCCTTCGGACATGCCTTATTAACATCGGTATAATCAACGCACATCCTCCATTTGCCATTATTTTTTCTTACAAGTACAACATTTGAGAGCCATGTAGTGTATTTGGCCTCAGAAATAAACCTAGCTTCTAGAAGGTCTTTGACAGCTTTCTCCGCGGCTTCCATCTTCTCCGGGGACTGTTTCCTTCTGCGCTGGGCAACGACTTTGACGGCCGGATCAATTGTAAGCTGGTGGCAAGCGACGGAGGGGTCCAATCCTGGCATTTCAGTAGCGCTCCATGTGAACAAGTCTGCGTTCTCCCGGAGGCACGCTTTTAGTTGTCTCTTGACCAAGTCAGGGAGGTCCGCTCCGATCTTCACTCCCCGTTAGGGGTCTTCTCCGAACGGAACGATCTCGAAGTCGCCATCTGGGATAGGACGTAGGAGATGGCCGCTATTGTTGGACTGGCTGCCCGGAGTCGTCAGGTCTTTGGCGTAATCTTCCTCACTGAAACGGCTGTCCAAGTCGATAGATTCGACCTGGGGGAGCAGTTTTGGCTGTTCAGAGCTGCTGGGCAGAGGGGGACGACCAGAGGTCCTTGGCCTTGCTGAGATGGTGCTTAGTCCTTTTGATGCTGCTTCAAAGCATCGACGGGCAGCTTCGATATCGCCGTGGATGGTGGCGACCATCCCTTCAGAAGTGTAATACTTCATCTTGAGATGTACGGTGGAAGGCACTGCAATCAACTCTGCCAGGGTTGGCCTTCCAAAAATGCACTGGTATAGCGACGGGCATTCGATTACCAGAAATTGTGCTTTGATTGCTCGGGTTGTCTTTCCTGAACCGAAGGTCACGATGAGCTCTACGTAACCTCGGGGCCTTGTCACTGCTCCGTTGAATCCCTGCAGGTCGGATCCAACGTATGGAGTAAGGTGAGAGTCGTCCAGCTGCAGTGTTTCGAGCAAGTGGTTGTACATGATATCAACTGAACTGCCCTGGTCCACGAGTATCCTGCGAACGTCGAAGTTCGCCATCCTTGCCCGGATGAGAAGCGGGATGCTTGAGTTCGGCGCCCCGCCGAGAAGCTCCTCCTTGTAGAAGGAAATGGGAGCCGACCCTTTGTGAGTGGTATCCAGCGTGGTGACTTCGTTGGAACTTTTGCTGATCAGTTGATCGAATTTCCTCTTGACTGAACCGACCGTGATTTTGATGAATCCACCACTAGAGATGACCATGGCTGACGGGAAGGCCTCCCACGGGCTGTGAGCGCCGAGGAATGTGGAGACGGGCAGACTATCAGGGATGCGGAAGTCCTCTGGCCGAGTTACGGACATGGCGACCTGCACGTTGGTGTCATCCGAGGGCGGAGTCTCTTCTTCAACCTTCTTGCTCTCCTGGGTTTCTTGCCGGGGAGCTTCTTTCTTTTTCGCGAACTGCTTCAGGTGGCCGTCGCAAATGAGGATCTCTATGGCATCTCTGAGGTGGATGCATTCTTCCGTCGTATGGCCGTGGCTCTTATGGAAGCGGCAATACTTGGACTTGTCTAAACCCGGCCTGGCCGGCAGCTGTTTGGGGAGACGGACTCCCGCCTGTTTGAACTCTGAGTTGGCACATTCGGACAAGATTTTCTCCCTCGAGGTAGTGAGGGGGGTATAGTCATGGAACCACCCAGAAGGTCCCTTCTGTTCGCGTGCATCGCGAGGCTGATCATCGCGTCTTTTATCTCCTCGACGGGATGTCGAGGGCTCTTCAGCTCTGGATGACCGGGCACCCTCTTGGTGTCGGAAGGCCCGGACAGAGTGGTCAGCAACCTTCTCCTCGTACTGTATATGTGACTGGGCTTGGTGGAGGAGGGCGTTGAGGTTCCTTGGTGGATCGAGGCCGATAGCTTTCGCAAAGTCTGAACCAGGACGTAGTCCCTGCTCGAGCAGGAATTTCTTCATCTCGTCGATCGTTGGCACTTGGACGACCTCCTTGTTGAACCGCTCAATGTAGTCCCGAAGAGGCTCATCTCTTCCCTGTACGACAGCTCCGAGGGACGCCTCAGTCTTTGGATGGCGTCGTGATGCAGTAAAGTGACGGAGGAAAATCCTCCCGAGCTGCCTCCAGGATGTGATGGATTCCTCTGGCAGCTGTTTGTACCAGGTCATTGCTCCCTTCCGGAGCGTGGTCGGGAACAGGCGGCATTTGATGGCTCCTCGTACCCCTCTGTAGTCTAAAAGAGCATCTATGTTTTCTATGTGCTCGTCTGGGTCAGTGGTTCCATCGTAAGTCCCTAGAGACGGAGGCTTCTCCAGTCCTTTAGGGAGGCGGGTGGCCAGGATCCTGCGGGACAACGGTCCGCGAGGCTCGTCGTCGCTGTCCGAACTTGAAGTTGACGGTGACCGTTGTATGCGCTCGCGGCGGCGGTCTCTGCGAGGTGAGGGTGATCGTGGCCGGTCGCGAGGTCTGACCGGTTGAGAATGCCTGCCCTGCCTCGTTCTTTTGTGTCTTGGTGGTGACTGATCCCGCGGGGAGATCTGGTCGCGCTTCCGAACGCGTTGTGGTTCAGGCTCACGCCTCGTCATACGGTCTTCCCCGTGTCTAGGTGGCGGGCTTCTTGATCTCTGGTGTTTTCTCTTGGGAGGAGAGGATCTTGGAAGAGATGCCTCCTCGAGAGCTCCTATCATTTCTCCTTGTTGCAAGATAAGGAGGTTTGTGCGGTTGACAGCTTCCAGAAGGGCTGCAACGGCCAGGTCAGCGTTGGGAGGGCCAGGAATTGGTCGATCCCCCAACGGTAGCTGTTTGCCTCCTTGCTCTGTGGGAGGAGGAGTTGGAGATGCAGGGGCCCCGTCTCGAAGGAAGCGGGGATCAGAAAGTAACAGAGATCTTCCGTCAACATCCATCTTGTTAACGGGAACGAGGACTATAATATCAGCACCTTGTGCGGAGTTCTGAGCGGCCATAGGTGGGTGGATTAAAGATAGTATGTTTTGATCTTTTAGTTTCTGAGGAGGAAAGAAAGAAGGGGAGAACAAGGAGTTCCCACAGACGGTGCCACTGATCTCGAGTATTCGATCAGATCCACGTACGCTGGTCGTCAGATGGCAAGATGCTCGGACGGATGATGGTCGTCAGATGGGCAGGATGTTTGGAATGTTGGTGAGGAGAAAAGGGGGTGTACCTGTAAGGCACTCCGACGCTCAAGTAAGAAAGGGCCAGAGAAAAGGGGCAAGTACAAAGTGTATTCTTAGGGTGAAAAAATGTGATACCTGACCCTCTCAAGCGAGAGGGTTTATATAGAGCCCCCAGCGCGTGGCCAACGGTCCTATTTTCGGGGCGAAATAGCCGTTTTCCCCAAAGAATAGGTAACTGCCCAAACTAGCCGTTATGCCGAGCAGGATGCTAGAAACTAGCCGTTATGTCGGGTATAGACGCAGTTTCGGGCACCTGCCCCTTGCTGTTCGGGCAGCGAGGAAGCCGTGCGTAACGGGCACCATAGCCGGGGAGGAGCGTTGCGTTCCTTGTCCGGCTGAAGGGGCAGACATGTCAATTTTGCCCCTCTGTGGATTGGGCTTAGGCAGTTTGGGCCGCTCTGGAGCAGAGGCGGATTGGGCCAATTCTCGCCATTGGTCCAGTCCATAACACTTATTATTTTTGTTCAATTGAGTTACGATAAAGCTTGTATTTCACTACGCAGTCATCGAGATCGATACTGGGGATAAACCCCTATTATTATTACATCGGTGAAAATAGTACACTTGCTATTTTTTTGATCAAGGTGTTGCCATGAACTTTGGTGAAGAGATAGTGATCATAAGGTGATTATTTGTAGTGCACGGAAAGAAGCAAGAAAGATAATTTGGAAAACCACTATGTGTAAGCCTGCTTCAGGCCATAAATGGACTTTTGAAGCTTGCAAACATGGTCAGGATTGGATGGAACAAGGCCAGAAGGTGCTTTCAGATAAACCTCTTCATCATGATCTTCATGGAGAAAAGCATTATTAACATCGAGTTGGATCAAATGCCAATTTTGTTAGGCAGCAATGGCCAAGAGGAGCCTTATGGTGGTCATTTTAGAAACTGGTGAAAAGGTGCCCATGTAGTTAATACGTTCAGTTTGTGTGTAACTTTTAGTAACCAAACTAGCTTTGTATCTCTCTATTGAGCCATCATCGTGTCTCTTTATTTTATAAACCCATTTGCAGCCCATAGATTTCTTGTGAGCGGGTAAAGGAGTCATGGTCCAAGTGTTGTTCTGTTGGAGAGCTTGAAGCTCAATTAACATACTTTGATTCCAATAATCATGTTGATAAGCCTATTTAAAGGAAGTAGGCTCAGTTTGAGAGGTGATGGTAAGAATGTAGTTATTAGAAGTGGGAGAAATGTGAGGATTATGGAGATAAGGTTGGATATGGTAGATAAGGAGATGAGAGGAAGAGAGGTTATTGCAGACAAAGTTATCATATTGTTTAGGCATATGGATAAATCTGTTGGAAATATTAAAAACAGTGGGTGGTGGATTAGGTGAAGTGTTGTTGGAGGGAATGTCTTGAATGGTGGGTTGGGATGGTGAAAGAAAAGGTGAAGGTTATAAAGGACTGGTGATAGAAGGATGATGAGTGAAATGTGTTGAAGGTGAGGGTTGAGTGGCAGGTGTTGAAATTGAGGGTTGTGAAACAGGAGATATTTTAGATGGAGCTAAATTTTTTGTAGGCGTGTCTAAGAATGGTATGTCATAATCAAGAATCTTGGGTATGTGGGAGGTCTGTGTTAGAGAAGAAGTATGGAAGGGAAAGGAATCTTCATAGAAAGAAAAATTTCTAGTGATGAGGATTTCCCTAGTAGTAAGGTGTATAACAGCATAACATTTTATTCCTTGTTTGCAACCAAGCAAAATGCATTTGGAGGCACAAGTATCAAGTTTTTGATGCCCTTGAATAACTATGGAGGCAAACCCAAGGCATCCAAATACCTTGAGATTGTCATAAGATGGAGGAGTACCATGAAGTAGCTCATAAGGAGAGTTAAAATTGGTGACAGGAGAAGGCAACCTGTTGATGAGAAAGACAACATGACTTACATCATAGTTCCAAAAAACTTTGGGGAGATTGGATTGAAACATGACGACTCTAGCAACATTCATGATGTGCCTGTGTTTCCTCTCTGTTACAACATTTTATTCAGGAGTCTCTATACATGTTCTTTGATGAATAATGCCCCTTTGATTGAAGTAATCATGCATAAAAAATTCCTTGCCATTATCTGTCTTGACTTGGGGAATAAATTTGTCGAATTGAGTATGAGCCAAGCTAATGAACTGCATAATCAACGGCCTGGTCTTGGATTTGGATTTCATTAGAAAAGCCCATGTGTGCCTTGTGAAATCACCTACAATTGTCAGAATATATGAATGAACATGGATAAATAAGGGTGTAAAGGGGCCCTATATATTCATGCGGATTATTGCAAAAGCAGAAGTAGATTTAATTGTTCTTAAAGGAAAGGATAACCTTGTTTGTTTTGAAAAGTGACAACAATCACAAATAAGATTCGAATGAGTGATAATATGAGGAAAACTTTGTTGTACAATTTTGATGACACTATTAGAACGATGGCCCAACTTATGGTGCAAAGAACTAAAAGTGATAGCAACATTATAGTTACATTGAGTGAAAGATACATCAATGTTAAAAGTGAAATTGATGATGGAATCTTGATGAATGATGTACAAGTGATGTTGAAGCTTAGTAAGCCCAATCATCTTCAATGAAGGTTGTTCCTGAATGACACAAGAGCGATTGTCAAAGATTATTTTGTAGTTGTTGTTAATAGACAATTGGGATGCAGAAATGAGATTGAAATTGAAATCAGGAACATAAAGAACATGGTATAAGGTTAGATCAAAATTCAATCTAATGGGCCAGAAATGTGAGAAAAGATGTGTGATCCATTTGGTAATTTTATGGTGATTGAACTAATAGAATGATAGAAATAAAAGAGTTTAAAAGAAGAACAAATATGATTCGTAGCACTTGTGTCAATAATCCAATTAGTAGTAGAAAAAATGACATTGCTATGCACAAAATCATAAAGCAAACCTGATGAGGAGGTACGAATTGGATGAGAAACAAAGGTATTGGATTCCTCAGCCTTACTCGGCAATGCTACGAACTTGTTGTACATAGCAGGGCTGATTTCCACCTTGCTTTGTAGTGTATCAGCAGACGGTAATGATAAGGATGGATCTTCATCGGTGGTTTCAATGTTGTTGGAGAAACCTACCTTATCTTTGAATCTAAAACCAGGGGGAAAGCCATGTTTGAAATAGCAAGTGTCAAGGTATGTCAAGTTTTGCCACAAAATGAACAAACTTTGGAGTTGCAAAAACTTTTGCCTTGAATGTAAGGTTTGCCACGACCTTTACTTTGTTTGGATTGGAACTTAGCATGTTGTGAAAAATTATGAGCCTGAGCCATAAGAATCTTGGAATGATCAAAAGGAAAAGCTAATTGCCTTTCTTGTTGTAAGATGGATGAAAACACTTTGGTAACATTAGGTAGTGGTTCCATCATAAGGATTTTGACATGGTTGAAATTATCATTCAACCCTTTAAGAAAACATATAACATATTATGCATCTCTTTGTTTCTTAAGTGCATCATGAGCATCACAGGTAAAGTTGGGAAGGGTTCCTAGAGCCTCAAGATCTTCCCACAAATTCTCTAACTCATTAAAGTAAGATGTAATTGATTTGTCATCTTGTTATATTGAATGAATTTGTTGAATAAAACTAAATAAATGAAAGTGGTAACCTTTGGAAAACCAGTTGTGGAGATCAATCCACAATTGTGCAGCATTTTCAACATAAATTGCACTCTGAGCTATGTCTGGTGATAGAGAAGCAGAGATCTAAGCACACAGGAAGTTGTAGCATCGTTCCCAAGCATCAAAGAAATCATTTTCTTCATTTGGTCTATGGAGTTTTCCATTGATGAATTTGATATTGTTCTTGCTAAAGAGTGTCTGCTTCATTGAGCTACTCCAAGATTCATAGTTGTTCTCCAATAATGGTGGACAGACTAAGGCAACACCAAGATTCTCAGTGGGATAGAGGTAACATGGAATGGTTTGATCAAGAGCGGGATTCTTGATTGTGTGATTATTGTTGTTATTGGAGTTGGTGTTGCTGTTATTGGAAGTGTTGTTTTTGTTGGTGGTGGAAGAATTTAATTCAGGATTATCTTCCATTGAAGGAATATGGGTGTAGCTCAAGAATAGAAGAAGGAAAGGTTAACAATGGCAAGTTTGTAAAACAGTAAGAAAGAAGAAGAAAAAGAAGAAGAAGTTAATATTCAATTTATTCTTTCTTTTGATACCATAATACAATTTGTGAAATGTGGAATAATTTCCATTATTGAACTTACCAAAGAAATTACAACAACAAAGTATATATCTACAAGCTCTTGCTTGTATACCAAATAACTAACTAAACCTAAGTATATGCACAAAAATAGGAAAAGTAGTTGAAGATTAAAAACTGAAAATAACTGAATCTTATAACTTAATAATGAACGAGAAGCCTGTACAAACCTCTAAATGAGAATCCTCCACCCGACCTTCAACTTTTCTCTTCTTGGACACTAGGTTATTTTCTGCATTTTTGACATTGATTCGCCATAGGTTGATGGTGCAATCCCAAGAATTAGAACAAACCTAATCATATGAGACAGAAGAAGAAGAATTGTGTTACAAATTACACTACATAAAACCAAGTGTTGAGAAACACATAATAGAAAGGCAAAAGAAACCATTTCTCCATTAGTCCACGCTGCAACACTCTGTATAGAAGACTTGTGACCGTGCAAGATTTTGTAAGTCCTAACCCATTTCTCCATTTTGTATGGCCAATTGGTGCCAATTTAATTTTGATTTTCAATTAATGTAGGATTGTTGTCAATCACAACATCTGAATCCTCCCGCTTTCTTGTTTATTCATATAATTTTCTTCTTCTTTTGATTTTTTTTATAAGTAATTAATTCACTAAATGCACAAGAGGTACAAAACCCAACGAGAATACAACAGCGGGAATATTACTTCCGCTTCATACAAGAAATAGGGGAACTAAACTACTCGTAAAAAGAACAAGCGGAAGGCAGATTGACTTTCAAATATAACCACTTCCAAGACATATGTTGGATCAAATGGATCATTTCGTCTATATCAAAAAGCATAATTTTTCAAATAACATTATTTCTACCCTTCCAAATTGCCCACACGACTAAAGGCTAAATGAAGTTACCATTCTCGTTGCCCACCTCCTTTCTCAACCTACTAACGAATTGAACAAAGGAGGAGGCACATCGATAGTTCTGCCCTCCTTCAAACCCAACCACCTGTCCACACCCCTCTACACTCTAACAGAATTTGGACAATCCAAAAAAAGATGAAGAATGGATTCAGTAGAACAATTACACAAAACACAGTCCAAACTATTACCTCCAAGAAAGACGCCTCTCTTAGCCAGCTCTTCTTTCGTTGTTATCCTCCCCAAGCAAGGCCTCCACGAAAACAGTTGCATCTTCGACTGACTCTTAGGCCTCTAAAAAATATTCAGCGCCTGTTCCACTATCTCTTCAACGAAAACGGATTCGTGATTGACTAGGGTCAGTGCTTCATAACATGATTTGACGATATACCCTCAATTTTCTTCTAATTCCCAAACGAAGGCGTCCTCCCATGCACCATCTAGACGAAACTCGGATAACATTATTTCAAGTTCCATCAATTCTGTAGACAGAGCTGAACCTGCAGGGAAAGAAGGGACAGAAGACAACCAATTCCGAGAATTGTCACGCCAGAATCCAGAAGCTGCAATATTGTTGTATGGTTTGAAAAAATGTTGTACAAATTATAAAATAAATCCTTAAGACAGATTTTTTTTAGCCATAAAGTGTGCCAAAAAGGGACCCTACTACCATCACCAACTCTCTCACTAATATTCACCACAAAATGATCCCTCGACTCCACCTTATCGTAACCAATTGACATAACGTCTCTCCACCATATAGAGTCATTTTGACCTCCGTGTAAGCCACCTTTACTCAACACCTCCACTGCAAGAATAAAGTTCGATGTCGAGTACTTATGCTCCAAAATGTCTTTCCAAAGCGCGTCTTCATTCGATATAAACCTCCATTTCCACTTAATTAGAAGAGATTTATTGAACAAGGTGATATCCTTAATCCCAAGGCCACCTTTTTCCTTCGACAAACACACTGTATTCCAACTAATCCAATGCATGTGTTTACTATCCGAATTACCACCCAATAAAAATCTGGACTGGATTTTAATGATCTCCTTCATGATCTTCACGGGATCCTTGTAAAAAGAAAACGTGAAGACAGGTAACGCACTCAAAACTGAGTTTAACAATACCACTCTCCCACCAATCGATAAGTTCTTACCTCTCCACGCGGCCAACCTTTTCCTAAACACTTCCACAACTGAAACCCATGACTTGACTTTTCTCAAGCAGTCACCCACAATTATACCCATGAATTTGAACGGTAAGGAGCTCACCGAACAATGAAGGAATTTAGAGGCAGCTTCGATAAAGTTGTAACACCCCAATTCCCATCGCGGATAAATAATACATAAATAAATCAGAGTAAATAAAAATTTATTCTTAGACAGAAACAAGGATGCCACATTTAAAGAAAAAAAACACAAACCCTGCTCATAAATTTGATACATAACACAAAATGGAATAAACATAAAAGGGAAACTTTTTCCAACAAAGGGAAAGTTCAATTATGGAATAAAGCGGAAAGATCCATAACTGACTTGTTTTACAAAATAAATTATTTTATAAAATCAAAATATTCATACAAAGGTAATACAAAATAGATCCAACAAATGTATACATATATAACAAAAGCGTTCCCCGACTCCCGTGTTACGTATCAGAGCAGACAGACCGACAAAAGGATGGAGAACTAATCTTCACAAAAGCCTCCAAGATACTAATATGCAATTGCCTCATAGAGCAACAAACCACAGCAGAAGGGTGAGAAATAACAACTAAATCAAGATTGCATAATAATATGCAAACACATATAAATTCACATGCATAATTATTCTCAACACAAGCATCACATACTAATACAGATAGCATGCCACAGATACATAAGATATTTCTAATAATCCAACCACATAGCATATATCAATTATACCAACATAATAGCATATTCACACATAATGCATCCCAAAGTTATAACATATGGAAACACACCACCACATCACGTATATTCATATATAGCATACCATAGAGAATTAATACAATCATTGTAATGTACAACATCCCCACAAAACATAGCATATGTCTATACATAAAACATATCATCCATAACCAATGCATTTATCACAAATGCATATCAAATCACCAATGCTATCACGAGCTCAATACATAATCAATCAATTCACAATTCCCCACACATAATCAATCCATTCATGATTTATGCAAATGCACAGAGACCGACACAACGACTCTATGCAATGCGGTACCATTCCATCCATCATTCTCATCATCATTAATTCACTCAGAAATCATTGGAATCATTGCTTGTTACTTAGTGTAACTCCCCGTCGGGCAAACGATGTTCCCCGTCGCTTTAGGTCCTCTTTGTATAAGGCACACGACGTTTATGGATCGCTTTAGGTCCTCTTTGTATAAGGCACACGATCCGATCGCTTTAGGTCCTCTTTGTATAAGGCACACGATTGTCTATAACGTCGCTTTAGGTCCTCTTTGTATAAGGCACACGACCGTTACAGCAGATTCCCTCTGGAATCGTTTCGTCGCTCACACCCCACAAGGGCACACGACATCACAAGATGCATATCATGATGCTTGGAATACAAATGACTCATGACAATCAAATGCATACTCACAAATCAACAATATGAATTATCTCATCGTCATTATTCATGCATTGGAAATCAATTCAAACAATGCCTTTACTTGCCATAAGACCACCAAATAACACACATTGAATTTCACATAAACAATGCATTTCATCATAATCCACAAGCCACAACAATTAGCATTTTAGCATATACACTCATATCAATTCACATCAAGAATTACTCACCATCAACCACAACAATCCTACAATCATACAATGATACTCACAACACTAGGATTCACGCCACAAAGGCTACCCACAACAACATACGTTAATACCATACATTTGTATTCAAGTCAACAAAGTATTTTGCCATAAGGCCACAACCATTACAACAACTTATCACATGCTTCAACATCATATAAACCACATAAAAGCTCCACGTCATATAACAATAACACAACACACTGTAAAACACCGACCGCGCGCATTTAACGCGATAAAAACCCGACAACCCAACACTTTTACACAACCACGACTTAAATAAATCATCTACTGTCCTCCAAACCATTTTTTTAAGAAAGAACATCTCATTAGCTTTCCAACGCTTCGAACGGCGACCAAAACGGACTTACGGTTTGAAAGTTATGAAGAAAACAAAATAGAAAAATCAGTCACGTTCGCTCCAGTATTCACTAGGCGAACCCCAGCGAACCATGGCAGAAAAAAATAGCATAAAGTTCGCTAGGCGAACATTCACCCGGTCCTTCGCTGTGGTTCGCTAGGCGAACCTACGAAACCCAGAATTCGCAGCAGCGTCAACATAGGTCATTTGGGGCCAAAATCCATTATTTCTTCCACCCAAACCCTTCTAATTCATACCATAACAACCAAAACATGTTCCAACATAATCAACAAGTATTCCCATGCATTTATATCGCATTTCAACCGTGAAAACATCGATTCCAATCAATTGTTCATCAATTTATCAAATGTAAAAACATTATAAAAACAAGAAAACATTCACACACATATACGTATACAATCGCAATATAAACGAAACTTCTCACCCTTACCCGATTAATCGCGCTTGAACGGATGATTTCTTCTTCCATAAGTTTTCCTCTCCTTCTCTTTTCCTTCCTCTTCCTTTCTTTCCTTTCTCTATCTTTTCTCTCTTTTTCTCTCAAATCTCTATTTATAAAAATATCTAATTTTTCTAAAATATCTAACCCCTCAAAATGACCATTTTACCCCTCAGCTCAAATATCTCGTAAACGCTCTCAAAACGCAATAAAACATAATAACGATGAAAAATAATATATTGTCAAATAAAAGTCAAGAATAAAATAATATAAAAACAAAAATAATTAAATCGACTCGATTAAATAAATCGGACAAAACGGGGCGTTACAATTCTCCCCCACTTAGACATTTTCGTCCTCGAAAATATACTTGGTGCAAACAACTCCGGATACGAATCTCGTATCCGACTAACCCACTCTCATGCCATTAAAGGCAACACCAAGAATAACACCACTAACAACCCACCTTGCTAACAACAACTACTACAACGACACGACAGCGGTAATAACGACAACAACAAAATTCAATGCCCATACAACGCACTTGACGACCAACTCACAACTTAAAGAATACCCAAGTTACGAACACACAGGTTCACTCTTGAACCGAAACACAACAAGATCGTTACCCTCACCATAGGTAACACTTCCCTAATTCCCCACAAGGAATTAGCTACTCGCACTCGAACTCTCACGATAGAAACGAGGCAACAACACAAACAAGAACATAAAGTTCCACGACCCAACATCGTTTCAACAACCTTTACATAACCACAATACCAACATCCTTGTCACACAACAATATTACAACTATGCTACGATTCACAAATAGAACATATAACCATAACATCCATCTACATAGTAGCCCATGAATAATATTTAAACCTTTCACCTAACACTTCCATTCTGAAACATCCAATGGCCTCACCATTCCTACATATTTTCAATGTTCAACCTATGAACTCTTACAAGTCACACACTCATATACGAAATGTGCCACATCACGCTTTCGATGCGCACTCTGATTACTCGCAACAATCAAATCTACCAATTCCATATCCAACTTCTGACTCTCTCTAATATTCACCAGAAAAAGCATAGTTAATTTCTAATAGACCCGACCTTACACTCCACTGAGTTATCTCACACACCTGACACAAGTCTCTGAACTACTCAAATAATTCTAATTCTATGACCATCAAAACAAACATGCATAAAAGCTTTCGACTTAACTCATCAGGCACGACATTAACTTCACCAATAGGATAATTCCAGCTAAAGTCATAACTCATCAGGAATTCCAACCATCCTCGTTGTCTCATACTCTATTATTTCCGACCAAACAGGTACTCAATATTCTTGTGATTACTAAACACTTCGAACTCAAAACCATAAAAATAATACCTCCAGATTCTCAACACAAAAGTAACCACAGCCATCTCGAAATCATTAATCCTCAATTGTCGTAAAGCATAAGCCACGACTTTACCATCTTGCATTAACACACCGACTAAACTCATCATAGACGCATCCCAATACCTCACAAACAGTTTATCAGGATCACGCAGAATCAAAACTGGAGCAGTAGTCAATCTCTACTTCAGCTCACCAAAACTTACTCACAACGAACCTCCAAAACAAACGACTTACCCTTTGCAAGTCAACTAAAGTAACAAAAAATGATAACTTGGAAAAGCCGTCCATAACCTCCGGTAATAATCAACTAAAGTCCAAAAAGCTTCTAATCATCTTAACCGACTTCGGAGCCTCTCATTGTCGAACTGCATCTACTGCCGATGGATCCATAACAATACCATCATCAGAAATAACATATCCAAGAAAACTAACCTCTTTCAATCAAAATTCTCACTCGATAATTTATCAGAAAGCTCCCTCTCTTTCAACCATTGTAACTCAATCCTCAAATACTCTACATACTCATCCTTTGATTTAAAATAAATCAGAATATCATCCAATAAACATCACTATAAACTTATCCAAACAAGTATGGAAGATACGATTCATATACTCCACAACCATAACATATACAACCCATAACAAAAGTAATACCATCAAGGAACTTCAAATCGTTCGCGATTCATCACAATTCAAAACTCAAGTTATCCAGAACACAACCGCAAGTTTCCATACTACTCACTGATTAACACGCAACCTCATGCTATCATCCTTCTCCTTACCAACCATGTTGGACCTCTTCAAGTCGACACACTAATGTTTCATCCAAAAACACATCTGAAAACCATGCACAACTGACGGCCCATCACTGTGGCTTTCTGCCAATTTCCCGAACACTATCATCACAAACATGACAAACATCTGAGTTTCACTTCCTAAAAGTTCTTCTACTTACTTAGCAGATCCAAACCTCAAATCCCCACCTTCGTCAAATTTGAGTTCACACCATACTCTCTGAGAACAACCATTAACGATACCCAATCATTCTCTCTCAATGACTTCCCAACTAGACCAACATACCAAAACCTCTAATCCGTCTCATCTTCCGATATTAGAATCTTCATCGACTCACCAAAATAATCCGTAATCATTTTCTTAATTCCAAACAATTCTTTGCACACATTATCAAAGCCGGAAAGACACGTCTATTACATCCAACATAATTCCGTCTACTATCAACAAGAGATTAAGGGTGATCAGTTCCTCAATTTGTCCATAGATAGCCGACAATCATGATGGGGCATAAACCGTCCTTACCAAACTATAATAGCATTTCTTGCATCTTGTGCACAAAACTACCTAAGGCACAAATCCTTAGTTGACATAAACCTTACCTCCGCATTCCCTCCGGAACTGGGAACAACACTGTCCAAACAACACTTACAATCTTGCAATCTACAACACACTGAGCCAACGCTCCACACCTGAAGCAACTTGGAGAAGCACCAGCTTCTCCCCCACTTATCTCATTCTAAATCCTGCAGACAAGGGATTAGAAAAACCAGAAAGTACTGACAGTGTTTCACACACATATCACATACTAAGGAACAAACAACATCGACAGTATTCAACTGTCACACCAACTGACTCAACAACATGGCCGGAAGGACCGACCTACTCTGATACCACTAATGTAACACCCCAATTCCCATCGCGGATAAATAATACATAAATAAATCAGAGTAAATAAAAATTTATTCTTAGACAGAAACAAGGATGCCACATTTAAAGAAAGAAAACATAATCCCTGCTCATAAATTTGATACATAACACAAAATGGAATAAACATAAAAGGGAAACTTTTTCCAACAAAGGGAAAGTTCAATTATGGAATAAAGCGGAAAGATCCATAACTGACTTGTTTTACAAAATAAATTATTTTATAACATCAAAATATTCATACAAAGGTAATACAAAATAGATCCAACAAATGTATACATATATAACAAAAGCGTTCCTCGACTCCTGTGTTACGTATCAGAGCAGACAGACCGACAAAAGGATGGAGAACTAATCTTCACAAAAACCTCCAAGATACTAATCTGCAATTGCCTTATAGAGCAACAAACCACAGTAGAAGGGTGAAAAATAACAACTAAATCAAAATTGCATAATAATATGCAAACACATATAAATTCACATGCATAATTATTCTCACCACAAGCATCACATACTAATACATATAGCATGCCACAGATACATAAGATATTTCTAATAATCCAACCACATAGCATATATCAATTATACCAACATAATAACATATTCACACATAATGCATCCCAAAGTTATAACATATGGAAACACACCACCACATCACGTATATTCATATATAGCATACCATAGAGAATTAATACAATCATTGTAATGTACAACATCCCCACAAAACATAGCATATGTCTATACATAAAACATATCATCCATAACCAATGCATTTATCACAAATGCATATCAAATCACCAATGCTATCACGAGCTCAATACATAATCAATCAATTCACAATTCCCCACACATAATCAATCCATTCATGATTTATGCAAATGCACAGAGATCGACACAACGACTCTATGCAATGCGGTACCATTCCATCCATCATTCTCATCATCATTAATTCACTAAGAAATTATTGGAATCATTGCTTGTTACTTAGTGTAACTCCCCGTCGGGCAAACGATGTTCCCCGTCGCTTTAGATCCTCTTTGTATAAGGCACACGACGTTTATGGATCGCTTTAGGTCCTCTTTGTATAAGGCACACGATCGTCTATAACGTCGCTTTAGGTCCTCTTTGTATAAGGCACACGACCGTTACAGCAGATTCCCTCTGGAATCGTTTCGTCGCTCACACCCCACAAGGGCACACGACATCACAAGATGCATATCATGATGCTTGGCATACAAATGACTCATGACAATCAAATGCATACTCACAAATCAACAATATGAATTATCTCATCGTCATTATTCATGCATTGGAAATCAATTCAAACAATGCCTTTACTTGCCATAAGACCACCAAATAACACACATTGAATTTCACATAAACAATGCATTTCATCATAATCCACAAGCCACAACAATTAGCATTTTAGCATATACACTCATATCAATTCACATCAAGAATTACTCACCATCAACCACAACAATCCTACAATCATACAATGATACTCACAACACTAGGATTCACGCCACAAAGGCTACCCACAACAACATACGTTAATACCATACATTTGTATTCAAGTCAACAAAGTATTTTGCCATAAGGCCACAACCATTACAACAACTTATCACATGCTTCAACATCATATAAACCATATAAAAGCTCCACGTCATATAACAATAACACAACACACTGTAAAACACCGACCGCGCGCATTTAACGCGATAAAAACCCGACAACCCAACACTTTTACACAACCACGACTTAAATAAATCATCTACTGTCCTCCAAACCATTTTTATAAGAAAGAACATCTCATTAGCTTTCCAACGCTTCGAATGGCGGCTAAAACGGACTTACGGTTTGAAAGTTATGAAGAAAATAAAATAGAAAATTCTGTCATGTTCGCTCCAGTATTCGCTAGGCGAACCCCAGCGAATCATGGCAGAAAAAAATAGCATAAAGTTCGCTAGGCGAACTTCTAGGCGAACATTCGCCCGGTCCTTCGCTGTGGTTCACTAGGCGAACCCGCGAAACCCAGAATTCCCAGCAGCGTCAATATAGGTCATTTGGGGCCAAAATCCATCATTTCTTCCACCCAAACCCTTCCAATTCATACCATAACAACCAAAACATGTTCCAACATAATCAACAAGTATTCACATGCATTTATATCGCATTTCAACCGTGAAAACATCGATTCCAATCAATTGTTCATCAATTTATCAAATGTAAAAACATTATAAAAACAAGAAAACATTCACACAATCACACACATATACGTATACAACTATGATGCATAGGTACGGGTACGGTACCCGGTGCGGGTACGGATACCGGTACGGAATACGACATTTTTTTAAAAAATCTAGGTACGGGTACGTTAATAAGAAATAAGAATTTTCTATAAAATAGATGAGTAGAGAATTAAATTATTAGGTTCATAATAAAACACCACTATAAAAAACTTGAAAAAATATCAAAAGTAATGTCAAGATACAGTAACAAAAGAATTAAAACACATAAATATATTATTTTGAAATTTGAGAAAACCACAAATTTCATTCAAAACCGAATAATGAGAAAAAATGAAGTACCACAAGTACGGTACGAGTACCCGGTACGGGTGCGTACCCGGTACGGGTGCATACCTAGTACCGGTACTTCACCATTTTAGAAGTACCCATGCTTCAGAGGTATACAATCACAATATAATCGAAACTTCTCACCCTTACCCGATTAATCGCGCTTGAACGGATGATTTCTTCTTCCATAAGTTTTCGTCTCCTTCTCTTTTCCTTCCTCTTCCTTTCTTTCTTTTCTCTTTCTTTTCTCTCTTTTTCTCTCAAATCTCTTTTTATAAAAATATCTAATTTTTCTAAAATATCTAACCCCTCAAAATGACCATTTTACCCCTCATCTCAAATATCTCGCAAACGCTCTCAAAACGCGATAAAACATAATAACGATGAAAAATAATATATTGTCAAATAAAAGTCAAGAATTAAATAATATAAAAACGAAAAATAATTAAATCGACTCGATTAAATAAATCGGACAAAACGGGGCGTTACAAAAGTCACCATTCAAATTAACACAATATACACTACTTTTATAGAAATTTCCTTCAATCCCGACAATAACTCAAAGCTCTTAAGAATGACCTTGACACACCAAAGTTTATCCCAACTCCCTTCTCCAACTATTTAGTGTCATCCGCGAACTGGACAACGCTATAGAAACTCGCTTCATTAACCTTAAAACCTTTAAACATACTCTTCTCCACGACTTTCTTAATAAGTTTCGTTAAACCTTCCATGACAATGATACAAAGAAAGGGAGATAACGAGACACCTTACCTTAGACCTTTTCCCACCTTGAAGTCCTTAGTAGTGCTTCCGTTGACGAGGACCGACATAGTGTCATGGAACACTAGAGCTTCCATCCATATGATCCACCTTCTACCGAAATTAAGCTTCCTCAACATGAATCTTAAGAAGTCTTAGTCATAAGCTCTTTCAAAATCAACCTTAAGAATCATACACTCCCTTCTCGAATGTTTCTCCAAATCTAGGATCTCATTAACAACAACAACCCCATCTAACATATACCTTCCTTCCACAAATGTCGTTTGCTCGGCTGAAATAAGGCTTTTAGATATCATGTATCTTATAAATTCCAACACATGTGAGATTATTTTTGTTTAAATCTTTCAATACACCTAATATCAATCTCAATGCCATGTTAATACTCTTTCATGTTAGAAAAAACTTTATCTTTTCTTCACTTTAACAATCAAATAAAGATGACAACAACTCAAGATATATTTATGTATAATAAATTAACAAATTTTAATATCAATTAATCTTAAGAACATATTTTTATTAGAAAACCAATCAATAAAATCTAGGGATAAATTCAGTGCATTAACCGTTTTAACATTAAAATTAACTTTATCTATTTCGGACTCAATTCGTATAAATATTGAATAAAAATTTAAAATTTGTATAAATAATATAAGAGTTTAATTGTAGTGCACTGTCAGTGTAAGACAGTTTTACACATGCAATCAATCAAAATATTTACAATTTCAATATTTGTAAAATAAAAATATGTTTTATTCTGATACATGGTTGTGATTGATTGACAGTGTAAAATATTTTACACTCTCAATGCATTTTCTTTTTTCTCAATGAGAAAAGAATATGCACTGACCGTGTAAAATATTTTTACACTGTCAACCAATCACGGACATGCAAGGCCGGCCCTAGGGGTAGGCCACCAAGGCTACCGCCTAGGGCCTCAATTTTTTATTTTATTTTTATGTGGGAGGTTTTAATTAATTAGTAAAAAACAATAATTTTTTTAGAATGTGTGTAATAATAACATTCATTAATTACTAGTAATATGCATTATATTATTGGTTAATTTAAATTCACACTCATAAATAACAAATTTTTAATTCCTTTTGAATACTTAATATTTTAGTTTTTTAAAAAGAGAAGTTTGGGAAAGCTTTTTCTCTATGAGTTTGTCAAAAAGTGATGAGAAAAGTGCTTAGATAAATTAATTTTATTATCAATGTAAGAGAAAATTTTAAACTCAATTAAAATAATTTAACAAATTATTAAACATTCTAAAAAATTTAAAATTAAAATATTTATATTTTGTTAAAAAAAATCTCATTTTAAATTTCGCCTCAGGCCTCAAGATATGTTGGGCCGGTCCTGCGGACATGTATCCCGCCAAGTTACACGTTTAATTTTAAAATATTAATATAATATGACAAAATGTTATAATTCTATTGAATGATGGTGTAAAATAAATCTACACTCACAATGTAACATTTTAAAAAATATTTGTTCATTAAGAATAAAATAAAAAAAATCAATTATTTTTATGCAATCGACAAAAAAAATATTTTCACTTAAACTTATTTATGAGGGTAATATGGAAATAAAAAAAAAATTGAGAGTGAAAGGAGTATAAGTATAAAAAGGGATGATGGCAAGTAGATTCTTCCAAGAGATGTGTATGGTAAGACGGCCCAATTAGGATATAGAGTTTCCAAATATATTCCACAATGTATATATAGTTTCAATTTGCCCTATTTTTCAACTCTTGCTTTCTCTCGTCTTCACTTCCAACGTAGGTAAGTTTTTGTATCCTTTCTTACTTTTCTTTTTTCTCGTTATTTTTTCTATCTCTAACTTGCGTTTTTTTTTTTCTTTTGTAGCATTCACTATCAGAGGAATATATTCAATCGGTTGTTTCATATGGTAATTTTTACTAATTATCTAAATATTATAACATGCATTCCATTGCATCATGTATATGTACACTAACTTTGTTTGTTTACTGAATCTTGTATGTTTCCTTTGTTTCAATATCAATTTTTATCTATCTAAAGGCAACAAAACCATCAAAGTCTACTCGCCCAACCGTGATTGATGGGGAGCTGGAGGATAGAATTGGTTGTTTACCGGTTCATGAAATAGACCAGATTCTGTCACACTTGCCCATTAGGCATGCTGTGACAACAAGTGTTTTATCAAAAATATGGAGGTACAGATGGACCACAATACCAAATCTTGTGTTTGATACAGAATGTGTCTCTGCAGCTTCCCAACAACGCCCTTCACTTATTGCGGGTGAACTTTTGACAATTATTGATCACGTACTTTCACTTCATTCTGGGCCAATCAACAAGTTTGTGCTCTTCTATCAGGATGACATTAGTGTGACTGAGTTTGATAACTGGATACTTTATTTAACCAGAAGGTCTATCAAAGAGCTTGAACTGGAGGTATGGAATTGGCAGCCTTATGAGTTACCTTGCTGCTTATTTTCTTGTCAAAGTTTACATCGTTTAGCATTATATCAATGTTGGATTAATCCTCCATCTGCATTTAAAGGCTTTAGGAACTTGAAAATTCTTAAATTGGATGAGGTTACAATAACTCGAGATGCCTTTGAAAATTTGATATCCGGATGCCCTTTGCTTGAAGATTTGACATTGATATATCCTGATGGTTTCACCCAAGTTATTATTCACGCACCAAATCTCAAAATTTTTGAGCTTTATGACATCGCGGGTGGTGAATTAAAGAGTTTTATCCTTGAAAACACTTTCCAACTAACTAAGGTAACTGTTGATTTAAACGTGTATCTAAACTTCGAAAGCAATCAAAGTAGATTGCACGGATGCTCTAGCAACTTGCTCAACTTTTTCAGTCATCTACCTCACTTACAGAGCCTGGAGATTCATAGCTGTTTTTTAAAGGTATAATACTTGAGCATCTAAATGTTGAATTTAACGGTAGGAGTGACTCACCAAAATCTCCAACCCCCTAGAAATCATAATATTCTTATTTAGAGCCATTGCTCTTGTGCTTTAAAACATTATATTCTTTTATGCTTCAACACATTATTTCAAGCCAGGAGAAACAAGAATAAGCCTAAATTCTTGAAAGACTTACACATCCTAGAAATAGGAAGGGTATTAGTACAAGCTTTAAATAACCCAGAGATAATGTTCTCTGTTGTGGTTAGTTACCCGAATATGATTTGTGTAATTTCGGTAATGTGTATCTATATAAACATGGCTGATGCAATGGAATAATCAAGAAAATAATTAGTGTTGTAGTGCAGACTTACAGTTTTACCTCTTTTAATTTTCCGTTGTCGTCCTTTTTGAGCTCTAATCATTGCATCTGTTACACCATTCTTTTTTGTTTCAGTATTTGGCTGATGGTGTTGTGCCTGTAAAGCTTCCTACATCTTGCATCAATCTAAGTTATCTTAACTTACGTATACACTTCAAATGCTTGAAGGAAATTTCGTTTGTTCTTTGCTTGCTCAGAAGCTCACCTAATCTTCGAAAAATAGAATTATACGTGAGTACTCATTTAGTTCGATTTGACTTTGCTTTCCTTTTGGAATTTTGGATGTAATTGCACATTGTGTTTTTGTTTTTTTGTAAACTAGTAAGAAAACCCGGTTGTCTGCATGGGTGCGTGTCTGAGCGTTGTATGCTTAAGTACGACATTATACCTATAATTATACTATGCATTAAAATTCAGTTATAATTTAAATTAGACAAAGAGCAAGTTATTTTGTGAAAGTGTTCAAAGTAAATGAAAATTAGAAAAGCGGAAATTTTTGGTTGTTGGCCAATTAAGTTAGTTAAGATGTGAAAATTTCTCATGCAAGTTGAGGTCAATGTTACGCATAGTTGTTGAATGTAAAAAATCTTTCATGCATACAACTTTGCCTCCTTTCCGTTTGATCCATAAATTTGTAACCATTTCATGTAGGAAACGAAGGAGGAGGATGAGGAGGACAAGGGGACTGCCCTTTTAGCACAGGTTTCCTATTGTAGAAAAGATGTCTTTTCTGGGCCAACCATACCACTTGGAGTACGACATGTGAGGATAGTTGACATTTCTGGTACCAAATCTGAACTAGATTTAATCAAATTTCTACTTCTATACTCTCCTTTTCTAGAGCAGATGTATGTGAAGCCTAGTAAAAATGTCAAACCAGAGTTGGTGTCCAAACTAAATCGGTTCAGGAGAGCATCAGGACAAGTTAAAGTTATTTTCGATGGGGAAACAAAGTAGAGAGGAATTCCAAAACATTCTGAAATACTTTCTGCATATGATTTATTTGTTTGATTATGTTAGTTTCCATGTTTCAAACTCTAGAACTTATATTTAAAGTTAGACTTTGTTGTTTTAAGTATAATTTGATTAATAGAATATAATTTGATTGAAGTATTATTCATGCCTATATGAATACTGATTTATTATATCTACTTGAAACACTGGTGTATGATATATATTTGAAGGACCAATTTGTGATGGTGTGAATTTTTAGGATATGGTTCTTTAGCCGCTAGTTTTTGAAAATCTAAAATGAGTATTATTTCATTCCATCGTTGATAGTTGAATAGTCATTTCTATATGCTGATGCCCCTAATATTTACAAGGCATGTTAGTAAAATCCATCGCTAGGCAATAATCAATGAAACTATTGTAAACATTAGAAATCTCCGTCACTTTGGGGTCTGGTAAGCTCTTTGAGGCAGAATACTAGCTGGTATCGGGGTTCTGAAGTAGACAGGGCACCTGCCATTAGATTTAGCTCGAGGATACACTTACGTGTGTGGTTTATACAATCTCAATAGTGAATAAGTTGTGCTAATAGCTTCAATTTGATTTGCTGCATAGATGATGTCTATATTACCTGCTTTAGCTAAAAGTTTTAGACATTTCAAATTGGTTGTCCTCATGCTTGAAGCTACAACGCAGGCTCAAACATTTAGGGTGACTTTATGCAGAAGATAAAATAGAGCACCACATCAATGTTGTGACTTAAGAGCATCGAATACCTTTCACGATGCAATGAGCTTGGAATTTGAAAAAAAAAAAAACTCCAGACGACTCATAAACATGTTAATTAATTTCTATAACCTCTATTCAAGTTACAAAGGTTTCACTAAATGGAACGTCTGCTAGCTGGTATCAGACAAAATTATGAATTCATTAAAACTAACATAATCAAACAAATAATTTATTTGTTTAATTAATTTCTTTGAATGTTCTAAGCTTCATTATTTTGACAAGAATTCATAATTTTCTAGAGGCAGAATGCTAGCTGGTATCAGGGTTCTGAAGTAGACAGAGCGTCTGTTCAGTGTAAACCACCGCCATTTCTAGGACTCTTGTCAAGGCAGTAGCATCCTGAGCCAGCATCATCCTCTTGCTCGAACGATCCATCTCCTAGAGCTTCAGAGACTCTGCCCGAAAGAGTGCAAGAGAGGAGCCTTCGAAGAAATTCCTGTTGTGAAGGCACAGTGTCATACCCCAAATTTTGACCACTAAGATTTCCCATCCTTGTGCCAATCATCATCACAAAATAGAGATACTTTCATGTCTTATCAATCTCCTCAAGGAATTGTTGAGCATTCACTACTAACAAGAATTAGGGTTTCAAGCCCTCTTAGGGCACTTAAACAAGAGATCAATCAAGAACTGCCATGATCTTCAACTTGTCTAAAATCTCAAACCTCCATAAAGGATCAAGAGGACTCCCACATCAAGAATCAAGCACACGGTTGCAACATTCTAAGTGGATCGAGCCTCAAGATCGCCAGTGTCACCAAATTAGGGTTTTGGTCGACTGAGGCCTCCAAATGGAAATTTTCATCTGGGCATGAGCCAATGCTTCAAAGCACAACCCAAGATACTACAAAGGACCTCATGGACCCAATCATCAAGTAAATTTTGCCTCAGGGGATGCATCCACACAAAAATCAGGAATTAGGGTTCTTGACCTAATTCACCCCTAAGATAACTTTTGAGACAAAACATGAGCCAAGCCCTCAAGACATGGTTTGAGGGTCTCTAATACACTACATTTATCCATTTGCAACAATGGATTGATCCAAGAAGCTTGATTCACAAGTTTCAATTTCATCAGGACCGCAAGTTGGGTTTCGAGGAAAAAAAGTCAAATGTGCCTTTGACTTTGGACCAGGACATGCTCCCAAACCTTGGGACATGATTCAATACACCTTATAACACCTATGGAATGTATCCCTTAGGTTTGATTTAGGTCAAGGACTTGATTTCAACAAGGATCGCACAGTTTAGAATTCATCCAATAAAAAGTCAACTGTGCACAAAAGTCAAGTTTGACTTTTTGAGATTTTTCACAATTATGGTTCCTTGACCCTAAAATGATGTTAATGTGTGATTGGAATCATCATTCATCAAGAAAAATCAAAGAAAGTGGGGTAACTTGAAAAAGGGGTAACCATAAAAACTTAGAATTTTTCTAAGTTATGGAACAAAGTGGCTAGGGTACCAACTTCCAAGGACCATAACTTGAGATCCAAGCAACCATTTTGGATGGTCCAAAGCTGGATTTGTAGATCTCATGGCATACTTTAAAAGTGTCAACTACAGCTCATTCCAATTCCTCATGGATTTTAAGTTATGGAGTGATCAAAATGGCTTAAAACACAAAAGTGACATTTTTCCAACACTTAGTGAAATTTTCACTAAGTCAGAATCTGCCTTATTTTTTCCCAAATATAGAGGCATTTTTCGTTATAATTCAGGTTGACTCAAAACCAAAGTTGGACATCATGTTGAAATAAGATATGTCAGCTTTCCAAAATGCCCAAGAACTCCATCAAATTCCATCTGAGCTAGGAGTTATGACAGCTGCAACATGCCTTGCTGTAAACTGTCTTGGCAACGCAGATTTGTGCATTAGTGCTCGAATTGTCCAAATTGTGCAACTTCAAGCATGGTTATCCATCTGCACACCTCAGGGGGGAACAACCAAGGGACAAACACTAATCAACAAGCCTCCCAAGTCTTTGGAACTACATATAGGTTTGGCACCCCTAAAAGCTAAAGACGCCTCAAGACTCCAATTTTGTTTTGAGGCATTCAATGGATGCTTAGAGGTGGCATGTATCAGAGCAAAGATGAACACTTTAGTCAAGCCTTATCCTTGAATCAAAGAACCATAGGCCTGTGCTCTAATCACAAGTCAATGGCTAGAGGAGACTTGAGATTCCATTTGATCCACAATTGCCAAAGGCCTGCTGCAGTTGTCATTCCCTATTCCTTGCAAAACAAATTTGACACACTATAAATAGACCTCATTTCTGATCAGTTTGAGTACACCAAAGGCCTATAACACTTGCCTTTCTCAAAATCACACTCTCACTCCCAAAAATGCCTTCTAGTGCAAGCTACTATCGGGTTTTGAATTAGAAAGTGTTTCCAACCAAATCAATCACACACACACACACCTCATAAACATCATATGTGAGCTGATCAAACACTAAACCAACAACTGGAACACCAATTTCACAAAATCACCAGCCATCTGCACAAGCTTTTGACAGATTTGCAGTTGAGATGCCAAATCAAGTTTCAGCTCAATTCAATCCACTCCAAGCATTCAGACACACTCCATAGCACCTAGGGAAGCTGTCCACATCATTGGGACCAAGCTGTAACACCTCCAACCTAGAACTCGGTCACCAGCTGCAAGAGGTAAGCCTCAACTTGGTCATCTCATGATTCATGCATATTTCCTCGTACAATAATTTTGCCATATATTCATAATCATGTATAGAGTGTTTTCCCTCCATTAATTGCTTTGTATGAGTCGTGTATCAAATTTCTCAGCCTTCATGCAGAAATTAGGGTTCTTGAGGTTTCTCTTTGATTTCTTATTCCATGCTTAAAATAAATGAAATTAAAGACCATAGACATGATCGTGAGGTGAAAATGAGTAGATTGATATGTGGATTGTGTGATTTCATCAAGTATTCTGTGAGATTGATGAGAAAACGCAAATCTAGGCAAAACAGAGCACGCGGGCAAAACCAATATGTTCTTGGTGCCCTTTTTCAAACTTTCAAATATTTGAATTTTTGTGATTTTATTTAATTGATTAAAAAATTAATTTCTTTCTGAATTTTAATGATTTTGAGTTGATTCTTTTTTTAATAGTTCACAAAAATGTTAAAATATTTTATTTTACAAAAATTTCCCAAAAATATTATTTATTTCATATACTTGATATTTTTGCAAAGAATTAATTTTTATTTGTTTTTTAACATTTAAAATATTTTTTCCTTCTTGATTTTCCAAACTTAAATGGTTTTTAATCATTTTGTGGATAAAAACATGATTTTTGAAACATTAATCCAAGATCACCACTCATTTTTCACATGTTTTCAATAATTTTTATTAATTTTTAAACAAAATTAATTCCATTTTTAAACAAAATTAGGGTTTTGATTGATTTCACCCTCATCAAATCTTTTTCAAACACTCATAGGCCTCTTATAGAGTGTAAGTCCCATCTCTTTGTAAATAATACCTTTTTGGGCCTCACACATTGTATAAGTCCCTCTGTATATTTTCAAAAGTTCGGCGCGATCGTCGCCTTTTTAACAAAATCAACTGGGCTTCTCCTTGAGCTATAAGACCCATCTTTATTCATTTTCAAACTTTTTGGGCCTCTAATAGAGTCTAAGACCCAATCCCCTTTTAACCAAACCTTTTTGGGCCTCAGGTATTGTATAAGTCCCTATGCGTTAAAAAAATCTCGGGGCGATCGCCAGTTCAAAATCAAATCATCTGGGCCTACCCTCGTGTTGTGTAACGCCCTAAATTTCGTAGAATATTTATTTAATTTATTTAAATATTATATTCGTGAATTTCGGTGATTTGTGTGGATGTCGGTGATTTTATGAAGTTTGGGTTATTTAATTAAATAATAGCATATGTTATGGAATATGATGTATTATTATTTAAATTAAATAATATTAGAGGAATTAAGGGCGAAGTGGAAATTTGAGGAGAATTAGTGGGGGTAAGATGGGAAGAGCACATTTAGGGGTATTTTAAGAGAGAATAGTGAAAGGAACTCATTATTCGTATTATTTTGGAGAAAGAGGCAAAGGTGCTCTAAAGAACAAGTGAAAGGGAGGCTAGGGCATAGAAAATTTTCAGCGAAACTTCGAGAGAAAATCGAAAGAATCAAACTCTAAGGTATGGGGAGTATCACCTTGCAATATTTTGATATAACGATTAGGTGTTAGTGGGCAATTGGGGATTTGAGGGAAAACCTAGGAATTGTAGGTTAGGGATGATGGATTTTGATGATTTAATATGTGATGATTGTTGTTGTTGTTGTTGTATATGTGGTAGATATATGTTACAAGGTCATAATCTGTGGTAAATTGATGTTAAAAACCTGTTTAAGGGTAGGAAATCGCAGAGGGATCATTGTTGTTATCGCAGGGTTTTTCTGCAGAAATCTCCGAGCCCGCTTAGCGCGGTAAAGGAAAATTTCGCCTCTTCGAGGCAGTGAGCAGCGGGCTTAGCGCGGGTGGGGCGCGCTTAGCGCGACCTGGAACCGAAAATATTATTTTTATTGAATTAAAATTCATGAATAATATATGTCTTGTGTTATATTGATGATGTGATGTTGTGGTGAATTTCTGCTATGTGTTGACGTGTTATATGTGATGAAAATGATGTTTTGATGATTATATGATGATATGACGTTATTGATGCTTATTAGATGTTTGTATGTGATGTTTGATGATAAAATGATGATGTGAAGTACCATGAGTATATTGACGATTATGAGATGACTATTCATGATGTTTTGATGATTAAATGACGATGTGGATTAACATGATATTTGATGAATGATGATGCACTTAATAACTTTTGTTGATGATAATGATTATGAAGTTGTGCATCATGCATTCATAGCATTTAGACTTCGGTCTATTGATGATGTTAGGACTTCGGTCCAGTGACGATTTAGGACTTCGGTCCAGTGGTGGCTTCAATCCCATTGTGCGGATTGGAGTATTTTGTGGCGTGCTCCCTTGTGGAGGGTTGATGGCCTAGTGTCCATTATTATGACGATTTGGTACCACATGCATTCTATGACGTTGCATTTCATCCTTGGTGGCATTACATAATTGCATATGAGTGATATTGGTGATGTGATGTTTTATATGATGTTTAGGACGAGAAGCTGTAGTATGTGATGAAAATAACTGTTGCCTTGTTAATGTCTTTTCTTTATATGATTATATTGAATTGTGATTACTCACCCTGCCTGTTTGAATGTTGCCTCCACATGGGTAACGTGCGGGTGATCAGGTTTAGCCGTGGAGGTTTTGAGGACTTGAAGTTTAATTGCTTTGGTCGATTTAGAGGGTCTTGCTCTGATAGTATAACATCGGGTTGGGGTCCTTTGAGTCGAACTATGTTGTTTCTTTATTTTGGTGCTATTTTATGACGTATTTTTAATTGAATTATTATGACGTTTGTTGAAAACCGTTTTAATTGGAAGTTTTGAATTCCGCTGCCATGTGAAGGCTTTTGATTTAATTTTGATGGAAGTCCCTTGGTGTATAGGGAAATTGTGTTATTTTGAGTTTATTGAGAAATGTGCACCCTTTGAGGTGATTATTACTCTGATATTTTGTGTATTTTGCCATGTTTCTTCGTGGGGTAGAAAAGGGTGTTACATGTTGTAAGTCCCATTTCTTTTCAAACATCCTTGGGCCTCTCCTTGAGTTGTAAGACCCAACCCTTGTTGTACATAAACCTTTTTGAGCCTTAGTCATTGTATAATTCCTGGTACGATAATAAAAACGATGGTGTGATCACTGTTAAACCTTGGGCCTCTCCTTGAGTATAAGTCCCACAATTCTTTTCAAAACAATTCCCTTTTTATTTAGATTCAATATACAGTTGTTATCAAAACTTTCTTTAATTTCTTTAAACAACTAATAATACAGCATGGAAGCTCGCTCACCTGTAAGTTTTATCCGCTTTCATTTACTTGCTTTAATATATATATATATATATATATATATCTGTATTGTGGGAAGCTGCACACTGTGAGTCTTCTTTCATTCTTTAAAATACATGTCAAATATATATAACTGTATTGTGGGAAGCTGCACATGGTTAGTCTTCTTTCATACCCTTTTAAATACTTGTCATATATCAACTGTATATATACTAGTATAGTTAATTAGAGTTTTCCCCGGCAACTAGGTCTAGAATTAGGTAAAGCCCTGTTGGTCACTCTTAAATACAAACAAAACTAGATCCCCATAGGATTACCGGATACAGTCTTACCTTCTCTTGGGCTTAAACAATATGGAACAAAGAGAAAGGCAGTATTCTTCATGAACCTTTTCTCAGGCTGTCACCCCTAGAAATTGTCAAATAAATTCTACTCCCCAGAGTTGATCTATTCTCGGTGAATAGCATCTCTTGAGTTTCTTCAAATCACAGAACTTTCACTAAATGATCTATTCTCGGTGAATAGCATTTCTTGAACTTTTCTTGGTCTGGGACCCACGGGCTTCCTACAAGCATTCCCGCCTCCTATTGAGCTTTGTACAAGGACCTCCGGCTTCTTAGAAGTTCTCATGCCTTCTCTTAGGCTTAATACAAGGACCCGGACGACCTCTTAAAGGTATAAGACAGAACTTAGTCATCCTTTGCTAGAGCAGTTTTTCCAGTGTCAAATCACAGACCAATTTAGAGTGTGTTTGGATGAGAAATTTGAGAAATTTTAGGGAATTTAAAATTCTAAGTAATTCAAATGATTCAATTGAAATTCATTCAGTTTTAAATTCTTTTGTTTGGATGGAGTATTAAAATGATTCAATGTAAAAAAATTGGGGTCATTTTCATAATTTTTAAAGCTTTTAGGTCAAATTTAAAATATGAAAAATAGGGACCAATTTGTAATTTTTGAAAATTTGAAGGGACCAATTTGTAAAATTTGAGAATTATTAGGGACTAATTTGCAATTTTTTGAAAATTTTGGGGGTAAATTTGACATTTTCATAAAATATGAGGATCATCTTGCAAAATTTGAAAAATTAATAATAAACAATTTAACATTCATATTATATAGAGTTAAGAAGTAATTTAAAATTGTTTACTTTTTGATGTCATTTTAAATTCCTTAAATTTAACATGAATAAAATACTCCATAAATTTACATTATTTTAACAATTCTCCATATTTTTTTATCCAAACAATAGATTTTGATCAAGTCATTTCAAATTCCCTCAAAAAATTACTTTCCCTCGTTAAAATCCTTCATCCAAACACACTCTTAGGGTTGATTCTCATCCTTTAATACCCATGCCTCCTCTTGAAGGCATCATACAAAAGATAAAACTCTTCCACACCTGTAGACTTGGACAGTCTAATCCCCTTGAGTCTCAAAGACATTCTCAAGTTCCTTACAAATATAGGAAGAAACCCTGGGCTCTCTGGATCAATCTCCAACAGAAACCCAGCCTCTCTCTTGAGAGCTCCCCAACCAAGGCCAGCTTATCCCAAATCAGAACCTCAAGGTCTCTGATATCTCAACTCTTCTGTAATCCTCAGCAAGAGTTGATTCCCCATTTGGACCTACCTCGGGTTCTTAACAATCCCCGACAAAAGTTAGCCTCCTCTTAGGCTTTGTATAATGATCTTTCCTCAGTAAAGTTAGCCTCCTCTTGGGCTTTGTACAAAGATTCTCCCCAGCGGAGCTAACCTTTTCAAACTCTCTTGTTAAGTCCATCACTTTTCCAGACTCTCTCGCTGAGCCACTCGCCTTTTCAGACTCTCTTGTTAAGTCAATCACTTTCCAGACTCTCTTGTTGAATCAATCACTTTAAAACACTCTCTTGTTGAATCAACCCTTTTTTAGCCCCAATCTTGGGCTTTGTACAAGATAGATAAAAGCACTATCTTGTTGAGTCAGATCCTTTCAGCCTCAATCTTGGGCTTTGTACAAGACATAAATCTCCCTTTCTTGAGCTTGGGACAGATATCTTTCCTAGCAGAGTCATTTCCTCCCAGCCTTCCTCTAGGATTCGAGGAATGATCTTCCCCAAGAAGAGTCAAACTCATTTTAGCCTCAATCTTGGAATTTGTACAAGACACATACAAACCTCCCCGGCGGAGTCAAAAACTTTTTTTAGCCTCAATCTTGGGCTTTGTACAAGACAGATAGAACATTTTCCACCGGAAAAGTCAAACTTTTAGCCTCCTCTTAGGCTTTGTATAATGATATCCCCAAAGAGTCAGTCTCTTTTTTGCCTCAATCTTGGGCTTTGTACAAGACACCAATATATACACTCTCTTGTTGAGTCGGTCTTATCCAGCCTCTTCTTAGGCTGTGGGTAAGGATTTCCCCAGTGGAGTCAATCAACCTCTTAGCTTCAACCTTGGGCTTTCATCAAGTATTCAGTGAGATTGATGAGAAAACGCAAATCTAGGAAAAACAGAACACGCGGGCAAAACCAATATGTTCTTGGTGCCCTTTTTCAAACTTTCAAATATTTGAATTTTTGTGATTTTATTTAATTGATTCAAAAATTAATTTCTTTCTGAATTTTATTGATTTTGAGTTGATTCTTTTTTTAATAATTCACAAAAATGTTAAAATATTTTATTTTACAAAAAATTCCCAAAAATATTATTTATTTCATATACTTGATATTTTTGCAAAGAATTAATTTTTATTTGTTTTTTAACATTTAAAATATTTTTTCCTTCTTGATTTTCCAAACTTAAATGGTTTTTAATCATTTTGTGGATAAAAACATGATTTTTGAAACATTTATCCAAGATCACCACTCATTTTTCACATGTTTTCAATAATTTTTATTAATTTTTAAACAAAATTAGGGTTTTGATTGATACCACCCTCATCAAATCTTTTTCAAACACTCATGGGCCTCTAATAGAGTGTAAGTCTCATCTCTTTGTAAATAATACCTTTTTGGGCCTCACACATTGTATAAGTCCCTCTGTATATTTTCAAAAGTTCGGCGCGATCGTCGCCTTTTTAACAAAATCAACCGGGCTTCTCCTTGAGCTATAAGACCCATCTTTATTCATTTTCAAACTTTTTGGGCCTCTAATAGAGTGTAAGACCCAATCCTCTTTTAACCAAACCATTTTGGGCCTCAGGTATTGTATAAGTCCCTATGCGTTAAAAAAATCTCGGGGCGATCGCCAGTTCAAAATCAAATCATCTGGGCCTACCCTCGTGTTGTGTAACGCCCCAAATTTCGTAGAATATTTATTTAATTTATTTAAATATTATATTCGTGAATTTCGGTGATTTGTGTGGATGTCGGAGATTTTATGAAGTTTAGGTTATTCAATTAAATAATAGCATATGTTATGGAATATGATGTATTATTATTTAAATTAAATAATATTAGAGGAATTAAGGGCGGAGTGGAAATTTGAGGAGAATTAGTGGGGGTAAGATGGGAAGAGCGTATTTAGGGGTATTTTAAGAGAGAATAGTGAAAGGAACTCATTATTCGTATTATTTTGGAGAAAGAGGCAAAGGTGCTCTGAAGAACAAGTGAAATGGAGCCTAGGGCATAGAAGATTTCCGGCGAAACTTCGAGAGAAAATCGAAAGAATCAAACTCTAAGGTATGGGGAGTATCACCTTGCAATATTTTGATATAACGATTAGGTGTTAGTGGGCAATTGGCGATTTGAGGGAAAACCTAGGAATTGTAGGTTAGGGATGATGGATTTTGATGATTTAATATGTGATGATTGTTGTTGTTGTTGTTGTTGTATATGTGGTAGATATATGTTACAAGGTCATAATCTGTGGTAAATTGATGTTAAAAACCAGTTTAAGGGTAGGAAATCGCAGAGGGATCATTGCTGTTATCGCAGGGTTTTTCTGCAGAAATCGCCGAGCCCGCTTAGCGCGGTAAAGGAAAATTTCGCCTCTTCGAGGCAGTGAGCAGCGCGCTTAGCGCGGGTGGGGCGCCCTTAGCGTGACCTGGAACCGAAAATATTATTTTTATTGAATTAAAATTCATGAATAATATATGTCTTGTGTTATATTGATGATGTGATGTTGTGGTGAATTTCTGCTATGTGTTGACGTGTTATATGTGATGAAAATGATGTTTTGATGATTATATGATGATATGACGTTATTGATGCTTATTATATGTTTGTATGTGATGTTTGATGATAAAATGATGATGTGAAGTACCATGAGTATATTGACGATTATGAGATGACGGTTCATGATGTTTTGATGATTAAATGACGATGTGGATTAACATGATATTTGATGAATGATGATGCACTTAATAACTTTTGTTGATGATAATGATTATGACGTTGTGCATCATGCATTCATAGCATTTAGACTTCGGTCTATTGATGATGTTAGGACTTCGGTCCAGTGATGATTTAGGACTTCGGTCCAGTGGTGGCTTCAATCCCATTGTGCGGATTTGAGTATTTTGTGGCGTGCTCCCTTGTGGAGGGTTGATGGCCTAGTGTCCATTATTATGACGATTTGGTACCACATGCATTCTATGACGTTGCATTTCATCCTTGGTGGCATTGCATAATTGCATATGAATGATATTGGTGATGTGATGTTTTATGTGATGTTTTATATGATGTTTAGGGCGAGAAGTTGTAGTATGTGATGAAAATAACTGTTGCCTTGTTAATGTCTTTTCTTTATATGATTATATTGAATTGTGATTACTCACCCTGCCTGTTTGAATGTTGCCTCCAAGTGGATAACGTGCAGGTGATCAGGTTTAGCCGTGGACGTTTCGAGGACTTGAAGTTTAATTGCTTTGGTCGATTTAGAGGGTCTTGCTCTGATAGTGTAACATCGGATTGGGGTCCTTTGAGTCGAACTATGTTGTTTCTTTATTTTGGTGCTATTTGATGACGTAGTTTTAATTGAATTATTATGACATTTGTTGAAAACCGTTTTAATTTGAAGTTTTGAATTCCGCTGCCATGTGATGGCTTTTGATTTAATTTTGATGGAAGTCCCTTGGTGTATAGGGAAATTGTGTTATTTTGAGTTTATTGAGAAATGTGCACCCTTTGAGGTGATTATTACTCTGATATTTTGTGTATTTTGTCGTGTTTATTCGTGGGGTAGAAAAAGGGTATTACATTAGTGGTATCAGAGCAGGTCGGTCCGTCCGGCCAGGTTTTACTTGATGTCCGTCCCTGTCAGTCGACGAGTGTGTGTACACTGTCGATGTTTTAGTTCTTCTAACCTTGTTGGTGGTGTACAGGATGGCTGGAAGAAATGATCGTGCAATTGCTGATGCGTTGGAATTGGTTGCTAATGTGGTGGCGCAGCTGAATCCAAATGGTGGAGCTCCTGATGAGTTTCGTGCTTTGGGGAAATTTCAAAGGAACAACCCACCGACTTTTGTGGGTACGCATGATCCAGCAAGTGCACACAAGTGGCTGAAGGCGATCGAGAAGATCTTTCGGGTGATGGGGTGTTCTGATGAGCAACAAGTTCAGTTTGGAACGCATATGCTGGAAGAGGAGGCTGAGAACTGGTGGGATAACACCTGTCAGAGGCTTACTGATGTTGGCACTGTGATAACTTGGCCTGTGTTTAAGAAGGAGTTTCTGGGCAAGTATTTCCCAGAGGATGCTCGTGGCAAGAGAGAAGTGGAATTCCTTGAGTTGTAGCAAGGAGATATGACTGTGGCAGAGTATGCCGCGAAGTTTGAGAAGTTGGTGAAGTTTTGTTCGCACTACAATCGTGCTGATGCTGAGATGTCTAAGCGTCTCAAGTTTGAGAATGGGCTGAGACCAGAGATTAAGCAGGGTATTGGGTATCGGCAGATCCGCAGGTATGCTGAGTTAGTTGACAAGAGCAGAATATATGACGAGTATAGCCGAGCTCGATCTGCTCACTACAAGTAGTTGAGTGAGAAGAAAGGGCAGTATAGGGGTAAGCCTTATACAACTTCAGCGGACAAAGGAAAGCAGAAGGCTTCAGAGGGGAAAAAGACAAGTGGGGGAGCAGCTCCCGCTTCTGGAAAGTGTCATAAGTGTGGTGAGCAGGGTCACCGTGCTTATGCGTGTACCAATAATGTAGTGAGGTGCTATCGATATGGTAAGAAGGGGCATAAGGCTACTGACTGCAAAGATGAAGGTCCGACCTATTTGAATTGTGGTGAGAAAGGTCATATCAGTACTCAATGTCAGAAGCCGAAGAAGACTGCTACTGCCGCCCAGACCAGTGGCCGTGTGTTTGCTTTGAGTGGTGCAGAAGTTCCAGAGAAGGACAACCTGATTCGAGGTACTTGTTTTATTAATAACTAGTAACTAACCCGTGCGTTCGCACGGGCCGGTCTGTTTGAGGATTTTATGTTATGGGCGCGTAATTGTTAATCAAATTGAAAAAAGAAATTGCAAAATTATAAAAACAGATATAATTTAAATTAAAAAGTTATATTGATAAATATAAGAAATTGTCGAGAAATTTGTAGTATTCAAATTTAATCAAAATTAAAGTGGCGCTCCTTTATAACAATAGTAATTGTTTCGTATATTAAAAATTTTGAATCAAATTTATAATTGTGTCCGTCTAAAACATATGTATTCATTTTTTGTTTAAAAAAATTTGAATCAAACAAAAAGTTGTGCCCGTGGATTACAGTAGTATTTGTTTCGTATATTACAAATTTGATTCAAATTTAAAGTTGTGCTCGTTTATAAGATATGTATTTTATTTGTATATAAAAAAATTTGAATCAAAACAAAAGTTGTTCCCATTGATTACAATAGTAATTGTTTCGTAGATTAAAAAACTGATTCAAAATTAAAGTTGCGCTCGTTTATAACAATAGTATTTGTTTCATATATTAAAAATTTTGAATCAAATTTATAATTGTGTCAGTCTAAAACATATGTATTTATTTTTTGTTTAACAAATTTTGAATCAAACAAAAAGTTGTGCCCGTGGATTACAGTAGTATTTGTTTCGTATATTAAAAATTTGATTCAAATTTAAAGTTGTGCTCGTTTATACGATATGTATTTTATTTGTATATAAAAAAATTTGAATCAAAACAAAAGTTGTGCCCGTTGATTACAATAGTAATTGTTTCGTAGATTAAAAAAATGATTCAAAATTAAAGTTGCGCTCGTTTATAACAGTAGTATTTGTTTCGTATATTAAAAAATTTGAATCAAATTTATAATTATGTCCGTTTAAAACATATGTATTTATTTTTTGTTTAACAAAATTTGAATCCAACAAAAAGTTGTGCCCGTGGATTATAGTAGCATTTGTTTCGTAGAATAAAAATTTGATTCAAAATTAAAGTTTTGCTCGTTTATACTATATGTATTTTATTTGTATATAAAAAAAATTTGAAGTAAAACAAAAGTTGTGCCCGTTGATTTCAATAGTAATTGTTTCGTAGATTAAAAAATTGATTCAAAATTAAAGTTGTGCTCGTTTATAACAATAGTATTTGTTTAGTATATTTAAAAATTTGAATCACATTTCTAATTGTGTCAGTTTAAAACATATGTATTAATTTTTTGTTTAACACAATTTGAATCAAACAAAAAGTTGTGCCCGTGGATTTAAAACAAAATATGTATCAATAACACATAATCTATTATTCTCGTATTTATATCAATGAGTAATATTTATTCGATAATATAAATTAATTTTTTTAAAGAAATATATGTTAAATATTTGAAATCATAATTTCTTATATCAATGTCAAAACGTTTTCTCATATTTTGCTTAACAGTAATTATAAAAAAGTAACAAATTATTATTTAATAAATAGAATTAAATGAATGTGATTAAATTATAAATAATAAATAATATTAAAAGAAATAGATAGTTTTTATAAAGTGTAATAAGATTTATTAATAATTTAATGATGAATCTATGATATAAATGACACAAAATAAAAGTAACTTATATTTAAAATTTAAAATTATTGATTATGATTTTGTTTCTCATAAAGTGTAATAAAGTTTATTAATCATGTTATGATTTAAAATTTTAATATTATTGATTACGGAATACAATAATAGCAAATTAAATTTAATATTGTAAATGATTTTCTTATTGTAAATTTGTAATGATTTCATTATTTTCTTATTGTAAAAAAATAATTTTGTCTTTTTTGTGATTATTTTAAAGACACAATTGATTCATGGTAATGGTAATAATAATAAAAATAAACATGATAATAATGATAATTAAAAACTATTGAATAATAGTAATAATGGTCAAATTTTTATTATAAAGACACAATTTATTAATTGTAATGGTAATGATAATAAAAAGAAACATAATAATAAATAATAATAATGATTAAAAGATATTAAATAATAATATAATAATAGTGAAATTTCTTCATTAATTCTCCATATTAATACTTTTAACATTATTAGAAATACCATTATTATATTAATGGTCTAATTTCTCAAATTTCTCAAATAATAGAAATTTTAATTCTCAAATTCCATTATTATTGACTTCCATTATTAATGATTTCTATTAAAATTCTATTATTCAAATTTCATTATTAAAGTTTCTCAAATTCCATATTAATGATTTCTATTATATTTGAGAAAAATAGATTATTTAAATAAAGTCAATATAATATAATATATAAGTAATTTAAAAATTCAACCATTGTGATTGCAAGGTATAGAAAGAATATAACTTAAAATAATAATACAAAAGAAGATATATTAATACATTTGAAGTAAATGAATAAAGGGGGGAAATTTGAATTTGAAAAAAAAGAAGACAAAAAGATTGAGAGAAAATTAATAATGATTAAAGTGACATGACAGAGAATTGGTAAGAAAGGAAAAAGTGAAAAAAGTAAATATAACATTAAATATTATATCAGTATTTTCAAATGTCAGCAAAAACATCATCTTCATTTACTCTAATACTCCAATAAACTTAACCTTTATGAATCAAATAAAAAAAGAGATATGAAAAAAAAATGAAAAAGTCAATTCTTAATAAGCAGATCTTCAGCATCATTCAGTCCGCCTAGCAAGCTTGATTTATCTGGGAACCTCAGTTTTCTCAGACCTGCAAATTGAATTTATAAATAAAACTTAAGAAGAGAATAATAGAATCAAGGTATTCTGAGAGAAAAATCAATAAATTAATCAATGTCTAAATAAACTTTTATGTTACAGAAATTACAAATTGTATTAACGTTAGATTGGTCATGAATTACAATGTAAATTTTACAAAACTTTATTGTTCATCTTCATTAATAAGGTTTACCGGGGTTGTTATCCTCTTATTGCAGATTTAGCATGATATGGGGAATCATAACTTACAAACCCTGCAAAATGAGAGTGTTTATCAAACACAAGCTCCAAACAAAATCCATGAAATTGATTGCTATTATAAGAGCATAGGTTTACCGAAACATTTGCTGACACTGGTTGCTTTGTCAACAAAAGCTTTAGCACTTAAAACTCTAATAAAAGGTTGAAACGCATTAGCAAGCTCTTGATTTCCAATTTTTTGAGGTATGTGGTAGATAAATAGCTTTGAGTCAAGTGGTCCAACGTGATAGTATAATAATATGCATAATAAGCACCAAGTAACATTTATCGTTGTAAGGAAATGGTTATGGAAAAAATATAAATATATCAACATGCATATTATTATGCAGGCATTAATTTAGAATCAAGTAACATTTATAGTTGTAAAGAAATAGTGGTATGAAAAAATATAAGTATTTTTTTGTCAACAATACTCTTTCTTAAAACTCCGACTTAAAAAAGAATAGAGGGAGTATAACTAACCTTCAATCTGGCCACCGCTTGGATTTTTGTTGAATCCTGAAGATGTGGCAGAATTAACATTTCCACCGGAAGGCGAAACAGAACCGGGAGGACTATTCATAGGCCTTGTACTAATCATTCTTGTAGGATAGGGCATTGGAGGTTGTAGACCTGGAAAAGCTGGATGAGAACAAATAAAACTTGCAGAAGGCACATGATAGTTTCTAGAATTCATTTAGAGCCAAGATCGAGCCGCAAAGTGTTTCCTTTATTCATATTGCATCATTTATCTAGGAACCTCAGTTTTTCCAGACCTGCAAATTGATTACATATCATTAATTTCATGATATACATAGACAAATGGAGATCTTAATAAAATTGAAAAAAAAATGTATGAAGAAAAAATACAATTTCAATGCATTTGTAGAGAAAAATGTGAACATCATATATTTAATAAATGTCCATTTCACAGTTTAATAACCATGAGGTTTAGATCTTGGAATCATTAACCTTGTTTTCTCCAAGGTTTGGACCTGTGTCCAGATCTTTTAATCACTTCTCTTGCTCTTTTGCATACCTTTCCTCTTGAAAGGATTGTAACTGAAACATGAACCACATATACCAGTTCCATTTCGGCAAAATCGTTAAACCCATAAACCAATAACAAAGATATTAGTTTGCATAAAGTTATTCATTAAAAGATCCACAAAGATTTCAGTTTGTATAAACATTACCTATTCAATGCATGGAAGATGTTATAAGAATAAGATACAACAAATGTTTGAAAGATAAATTATTTAGAAGTCATTACCTATTCTGCTATTCACTGCAAGGAGATGGAGAACAATATTAATAAATTTCTTTAGTATTAATAGCAAAGCTCATTGCAAAAACCTTCAACTCTTAATAATATCACAACTATCTAAAAACAAAAATTGTTTCCTTTTCTACAAATAATGAGAACATAGATAAATTTAGATTTCTGAAAGCACAAAATATAGATAAAAAATGTGAAAAAACATGGAAAAAACATACATATTAACAAACATTCATACTTAAAATAGATGGTTTGGATCGAGAAAAAAATAAAAACAGAAAAAAAAATTCAAGAAGAATGGAAAACAAAAGAGAAACATAAATCAAATCAGAATGCATTAAACCAACACCTCAATTCAAACCCAAAATATGCAGCAAGGTTAAAAAGGTGAAAAATAGATGAATCAAAGTTAAAGTTAGTACGAAAGTGAAGATTTCAACGATCTAAAAAACATAACAAATCTTCCAAATTTTTTTAGATCTTTTTTGATTTCACATATGTGAAAAACATCGTTGATTTTTTCACAGATCTCAAAAACATCAATGATTTCATCGATCTGAAACATCACTGATCTAAAATTTAAAGTAAGAATAAAACCTAAAATCGTATATGAACAGAAGATAGAAGTTGTTCAAAATGATTCAGAAGATTGAAAGATGAAAGAAACATTTTGATTCACCACAGATCTAAAACCGCGATATCGCATATCGGTGTAAAATCGACGGAAACGCCGCTGCCATCTTCCCTAATTCCTGCAACACCAACAATCTTAGGTCAAAACAAAAGAGAAGGAAAAGATTTAATTTTTGAAAAAAGTAAGACACAAAATACACAGAGAAGGCAAAGAAACACGAGAAAGATGGTTTTGGATGCACAAATGGTTTGTTTTTCTTTTCATTCTTGTTTCTCAGGAACTTTCTGCAAAGATGAATCAAAAGGGTTTATGATTATTAAATGAAATGAATATTTTCAATACAAAACTTCAAACATGAATCCAGAAAATTACCTAACTATATCAACACCAAGTGAACGTAGCCCTTTTTCTGCAAACTTTCCAATCATAACATGAATCTTCTTCTGAGTTTCTTCCTTCATGTTACACAACTCTATAATCTGTTCACAAACACAAAAGTATATTAGCATCTGAGAAGTCAAAGACGAGATGGAAGAAGAAGATAACAACAATTGATTATCTACATCCAGATCTGAATGAAGCAGAACATAGAAGAAAAAGAGAGAAATGAAGAAGGCAGAGAAAAAAGAGGGTTCTGGAAGAGAGAGAGAGAGAAGTGACATAAGAGAAAAATGAAAAATGAAAAATGGAAGAAAGAGAATTGAAATTAAATCTATCCTTGGATGAAGAGAAAAGAAAAGAAAACGTTGGCTTGGAACCGTGTGACATCATCATACCAACTACACCAAGCAAACCATGGCTTAATTGACTAAGTATGTAGTTGAAATAGAACAAAATGACATCATCGATTGCAAAAAGTAATATTTGGACACAAAATACCCTCAATTTGATGAGGTGGCAGAATAAGAGGGTAGGGCATAATAGTATTTTCCATAGCATCTTCTTTTCTTATATTATAGATATCGAGTTGGTTGCTATTATTGATACTGGTGCTACTCATTCTTTTATCTCGCTTGAATGTGCTAATAGAGTGAGTTTGAAGTTATTTGATTTGAATGGTAATCTGGTAATAGAAACTCCAGCTAATGGTTCTGTTTCTACTACCCTTGTGTGTTTGAGATGTCCTGTGACGATTTTTGAGAAGAGTTTTGTGATGGATTTGGTGTGCTTACCCTTGCACCAGATCGATGTGATCTTTGGAATGAACTGGTTGGAGTTCAACCATGTTCATATCAATTGTTATACCAAGGATGTAGAGTTTCTTGAAATTGATGATAGTGGGGAGTTGATGTTCTTATCCTCCAAGCAAGTAGACGAACTTCAAGAAGACGAAGCGTTGGTGTTTGCAATGTTTGCATCGTTGCAAATTAATCATGAAGCTGCGAGTGTGGAGTTTCCAGTTGTCTGCGAGTTCCCAGATGTATTTACAGATGACATCAGTGATTTGCCCCCAGAGCGTGAAGTAGAGTTTGCAGTGGACTTAATACAAGGTACGAGTCCAGTGTCGATGGCTCCTTACCGGATGTCAGCTTCTGAGTTAACTGAATTGCAGAAACAGTTGGAAGAATTGCTTGAGAAGCAATTTGTTTGACCAAGTGTTTCTCCATGGGGTGCTCCTATGCTGTTAGTGAAGAAGAAAGATGGAAGTATGAGGTTGTGTGTTGATTATCGGCAGCTGAATAAAGTGACTATCAAGAATAAGTATCCGCTACCGAGAATTGACGATTTGATGGATCAGCTAGTAGGTGCCTGTGTGTTCAGCAAGATTGATTTGAGGTCAGGCTATCATCAGATTTGTGTTAAGCCTGATGATATTCCGAAGATGGCTTTCAGAACGAGATATGGACACTATGAATACACTGTGATGTTGTTTGGTGTATCTAATGCACCTGCTGTGTTCATGGAGTACATGAATCGGATTTTCCATGAGTATTTGGATAGGTTTGTGGTGGTGTTTATCGATGATATCTTGATATATTCTAGATTCGAAGAAGAGCATGTTGAGCATTTGAGGACTGTGTTGCAAGTGTTGAAGGAGAAGAAGTTGTATGCAAAGCTGTCAAAGTGTGAGTTCTGGTTGAAGGAAGTGAGCTTCCTTGGCCATGTGATTTCAAGTGGTGGTGTTGCTGTTGATCCTTCTAAGATTGATGTTGTGTTACAGTGGGAGACTCCGAAGACTACTACTGAGATACGAAGTTTTTTAGGGTTAGCGGGTTATTACCGCAAATTTATTGAAGGCTTTTCTAAGTTGGCATTACCTTTGACTTAGTTGACTCGAAAGGGTTAAGCTTTTGTGTGGGACGTAGCTTGTGAAGAAAGTTTCGTGGAGTTAAAGAAGAAGTTGACGACTGCTCTAGTGTTGATCTTGCCTAATCCGAGTGAATCTTTGTGGTGTATTGTGATGCATCGAAGATGGGTCTTGGTGGAGTATTGATGCAAAATGGACAAGTGGTTGCCTACGCTTCGAAACAATTGCGAGTTCATGAGAGGAATTATCCTACACATGACTTGGAATTGGCCGTTGTGGTGTTTGTGTTGAAGATTTGGAGACATTATTTGTTTGGCTCTAAATTTGAGGTGTTCAGTGATCATAAGACTCTGAAGTACTTATTTAATCAGAAGGAATTGAATATGTGGCAGAGAAGGTGGTTAGAACTGTTGAAGGATTTCGATTTCGATTTGAGTTATCATCCGGGCAAAGCAAATGTAGTGGCCGATGCGTTGAGCAGAAAGTCATTGCATATGTCGATGCTTATGGTGAAAGAGTTGGAGCTAATTAAGCAATTCAGAGATCTGAGTCTAGTGTGTGAAGCGACTCCTGACAGTGTGAAGTTGGGAATGTTGAAGTTGACTAGTAGTATTCTGGAAGAAATTAGAGTGGGACAGCAATCTGGTTTAAAGTTGGTTGACCAATTGACTTTAATCAACCAAGGTAACGGAGGAGATTTCCGAATTGATGAGAATGGTGTAATGATGTTCAGAGACAGGGTGTGTCCCAGATGTCCCATATATTAAGAAGAACATTCTTGAAGAAGGACATCGAAGTAGGTTGAGCATTCACCCCGGTGCTACAAAGATGTACCAGGATCTGAAGAAGTTGTTTTGGTGGCCAGGTATGAAGAGGGATGTTACAGAATTTGTTTATGCGTGTTTGACTTGCCAGAAGTCGAAGGTTGAGCATCAGAAGCCTTTAGGTATGATGTAGCCGTTGAGGATTCCAGAATGGAAATGGGATAGTATTACCATGGATTTTGTAGTGGGATTGTCGAAGACTACCAAGGGAAATGATTCAATTCGGGTGATCGTGGATAGATTAACTAAGTCGGCTCATTTCTTGCCGATGAGGATTAATCATTCCATGCAGAAGCTAGCCGAGATCTATATTGCTGAAATTGTGAAGTTACATGGGATACCTTCGAGTATGGTGTCGGATAGAGATCTGAGGTTTACATCGAGGTTTTGGAAGAGTTTGCAAGATGCCTTGGGTACTAAGTTGAGGATGAGTTCTGCCTATCATACGCAGACGGACGGTCAGACAGAAAGGACTATCCAATCTTTAGAAGATTTGCTGAGGGCTTGTGTGTTGGATCATGGGGGATCTTGGGATAGTTATTTGCCATTGATTGAGTTCACGTACAATAATAGTTTTCATGCTAGTATTGGGATGGCGCCCTATGAAGCTTTGTATGGGAGAAGGTGTAGGACTCCTTTGTGTTGGTATGAATCGGGCGAGAGTGCTGTACTCGGACCTGAAATTGTGCAAGAGACGACCGAGAAGATTAGGAAGATACAAGAAAGAATGAAAGCTTCGCAGAGTCGTCAGAAAAGTTACCATGACAAGTGGAGTAAGGCGCTTGAATTCCAAGAGGGAGATCATGTGTTTTTTAGAGTGACGCCAGTGACTGGTGTGGGTCGAGCTTTGAAGTCTATGAAGCTCACTCCACATTTTGTTGGTCCATATCAGATATCGCAGAGGATAGGAGAGGTAGCCTATCGAATAGCTTTACCACCGTCACTTTTGAATTTGCATGATGTGTTCCATGTGTCTCAATTGAGGAAGTACATTCTAGATCCGTCACATGTGATTCAGATGGATGATGTACAAGTGAAGGATAATCTGACTGTGGAAGCATTACTGGTGCGTGTTGATGGTCGAGAGACGAAGCAAGTACAGGTTAAAGACATAAATTTGGTGAAAGTGTTGTGGGGTGGACCAGCCGGTGAAAGTTGGACTTGGGAACGTGAAGATCAGATGAGGGAGTCGTATCCGACTCTATTCCCTTGAGGTAATTTTCGAGGGCGAAAATTCTTTAAGTGAGGGAGAGTTGTAACACCCCAAATTTCGTAGAATATTTATTTAATTTATTTAAATATTATATTCATGAATTTCGGTGATTTGTGTGGATGTCGGTGATTTTATGAAGTTTGGGTTATTTAACTAAATAATAGCATATGTTATGGAATATGATGTATTATTATTTAAATTAAATAATATTAGAGGAATTAAGGGCGAAGTGGACATTGGAGGAGAATTAGTGGGGGTAAGATGGGAAGAGCACATTTAGGGGTATTTTAAGAGAGAATAGTGAAAGGAACTCATTATTCGTATTATTTTTGAGAAAGAGGCAAAGGTGCTCTGAAGAACAAGTGAGAGGGAGGCTAGGGCATAGAAGATTTCCGGCGAAACTTTGAGAGAAAATCGAAAGAATCAAACTCTAAGGTAAGGGGAGTATCACCTTGCAATATTTTGATATAACGATTAGGTGTTAGTGGGCAATTAGGGATTTAAGGGAAAACCTAGGAATTGTAGGTTAGGGAGTATGGGTTTTGATGATTTGATATGTGATGATTGTTGTTGTTGTTGTTGTATATGTGGTAGATATATGTTACAAGGTCATAATCTGTGGTAAATTGATGTTAAAACCCAGTTTAAGGGTAGGAAATCGCAGAGGGATCATTGCTATTATCGCAGGGTTTTTCTGCAGAAATCGCAGAGCCCGCTTAGCGCGGTAAAGGAAAATTTCGCCTCTTCGAGGCAGTGAGCAGCGCGCTTAGCGCGGGTGGGGCGCGCTTAGCACGACCTGGAACTGAAAATATTATTTTTATTGAATTAAAATTCATGAATAATATCTGTCTTGTGTTATATTGATGTTGTGATGTTGTGGTGAATTTCTGCTATGTGTTGACATGTTATATGTGATGAAAATGATGTTTTGAGGATTATATGATGATATGATGTTATTGATGCTTATTAGATGTTTGTATGTGATGTTTGATGATAAAATGATGATGTGAAGTACCATGAGTATATTGACGATTATGAGATGACGATTCATGATGTGTTGATGATTAAATGACGATGTGGATTAACATGATATTTGATGAATGATGATGCACTTAATAACTTTTGTTCATGATGATGATTATGATGTTGTGCATCATGCATTCATAGCATTTAGACTTCGGTCTATTGATGATGTTAGGACTTCGGTCCAGTGACGATTTAGGACTTCGATCCAGTGGTGGCTTCAATCCCATTGTGCGGATTGGAGTATTTTGTGACATGCTCCCTTGTGGAGGGTTGATGGCCTAGTGTCTATTATTATGACGATTTGGTACCACATGCATTCTAGAATGTTGCATTTCATCCTTGGTGGCATTGCATAATTGCATATGAGTGATATTGGTGATGTGATGTTTTATGTGATGTTTTATATGATGTTTAGGGCGAGAAGCTGTAGTATGTGATGAAAATAATTGTTGCCTTGTTAATGTCTTTTCTTTATATGATTATTTTGAATTGTGATTACTAACCCTATCTGTTTGAATGTTGCCTCCAAGTGGGTAACGTGCAGGTGATCAGGTTTAGTCGTGGACATTTCGAGGACTTGAAGTTTAATTGCTTTGGTCGTTTTAGAGGGTCTTGCTCTGATAGTATAACATCGGGTTGGGGTCCTTTGAGGTGATTTTTGTTGTTTTTTTATTTTGGTGCTATTTGATGATGTAGTTTTAATTGAATTATTATGACGTTTGTTGAAAACCCTTTTAATTGGAAGTTGAATTCCGCTGCCATGTGAAGGCTTTTGATTTAATTTTGATGGAAGTCCCTTGGTGTATAGGGAAATTGTGTTATTTTGAGTTTATTGAGAAATGTGCACCCTTTGAGGTGATTATTACTCTGATATTTTGTGTATTTTGCCGTGTTTATTCGTGGGGTAGAAAAGGGTGTTACATGTTGTAAGTCCCATTTCTTTTCAAACATCCTTGGGCCTCTCCTTGAGTTGTAAGACCCAACCCTTGTTGTACATAAACCTTTTTGAGCTTCAGTCGTTGTATAAGTCCTGGTACGATAATAAAAACAACGGTGTGATCACTGTTAAACCTTGGGCCTCTCCTTGAGTATAAGCCCGACAAATCTTTTCAAAACAATTCCCTTTTTATTTAGATTCAATATACAGTTGTTATCAAAACTTTCTTTAATTTCTTTAAACAACTAATAATACAGCATGGAAGCTCACTCACCTGTAATTTTTATCCGCTTTCATTTACTTGATTTAATATATATATATATATATATATATATATATATATATATATATATATATATATATATATATTTTGGGAAGCTGCAAACCGTGAGTCTTCTCTCATTCTTTAAAATACATGTCAAATATATATAACTGTATTGTGGGAAGCTGCACATGGTTAGTCTTCTTTCATACCCTTTTAAATACTTGTCATATATCAACTGTATATATACTAGTATAGTTATTTAGAGTTTTCCCCGAAAACTAGGTCTAGAAATAGGTAAAGCCCTGTTGGTCACTCTTAAATACAAACAAAACTAGATCCCCATAGGATTACCGGATACAGTCTTACCTTCTCTTGGGCATAAACAATATGGAACAAAGAGAAAGGCAATATTCTTCGTGAACCTTTTCTCAGGCTGTCACCCCTAGAAATTGTCAAAGAAATTCTACTCCCAGAGTTGATCTATTCTCGGTGAATAGCATCTCTTGAGTTTCTTCAAATCACAGAACTTTCACTAAATGATCTAATCTCGATGAATAGCATTTCTTGAATTTTTCTTGGTCTGGGACCCACGGGCTTCCTACAAGCATTCCCGCCTCCTCTTGGGCTTTATACAAGGACCTCCGGCTTCTTAGAAGTTCTCATGCCTTCTCTTAGGCTTAATACAAGGACCCGGACGACCTCTTAAAGGTATAAGACAGAACTTAGTCATCCTTTGCTAGAGCAGTTTTTCCAGTGTCAAATCACAGACCAATTTAGAGTGTGTTTGGATGAGAAATTTGAGAAATTTTAGGGAATTTAAAATTCTAAGTAATTAAAATGATTCAATTGAAATTCATTCATTTTTAAATTCTTTTGTTTGGATGGAGTATTAAAATGATTCAATGTAAAAAATTTGGGGCCATTTTCATAATTTTTAAAGCTTTTAGGTCAAATTTAAAATATGAAAAAAAGGGACCAATTTGTAATTTTTGAAAATTTGAAGGGACCAATTTGTAAAATTTGAGAATTATTAGGGACTAAATTGTAATTTTTTGATAATTTTGGGGGTAAATTTGACATTTTCATAAAATATGAGGATCATCTTGCAAAATTTGAAAAATTAATAATAAACAATTTAACATTCATATTATATAGAGTTAAGAAGTAATTTAAAATTGTTTACTTTTTGATGTCATTTTAAATTCCTTAAATTTAACATGAATAAAACACTCCATAAATTTATATTATTTTAACAATTCTCCATATTTTTTTATCCAAACACTAGATTTTGATCAAGTCATTTCAAATTCCCTCAAAAAATTACTTTCCCTCGTTAAAATCCTTCATCCAAACACACTCTTAAGGTTGATTCTCATCCCTTAATACCCATGCCTCCTCTTGAAGGCATCATACAAAAGATAAAACTCTTCCACACCAGTAGACTTGGACAGTCTAATCCCCTTGAGTCTCAAAGACATTCTCAAGTTCCTTACAAATATAGGAAGAAACCCTGGGCTCTCTTGATTAATCTCCAACAGAAACCCAGCCTCTCTCTTGAGAGTTCCCCAACCAAGGTCAGCTTATCCCAAATCAGAACCTCAAGGTCTCTGATATCTCAACTCTTCTGTAATCCTCAGCAAGAGTTGATTCCCCATTTGGACCTACCTCGAGATCTTAACAATCCCCGACAAAAGTTAGCCTCTTCTTAGGCTTTGTATAATGATATTTCCTCAGTAAAGTTAGCCTCCTCTTGGGCTTTGTACAAAGATTCTCCCTAGCGGAGCTAACCTTTTCAGACTCTCTTGTTAAGTCCATCACTTTTCCAGACTCTCTCGCTGAGTCACTCGCCTTTTTAGACTCTCTTGTTGAGTCAATCACTTTCCAGACTCTCTTGTTGAATCAATCACTTTAAAACACTCTCTTGTTGAGTCAACCCTTTTTTAGCCTCAATCTTGGGCTTTGTACAAGATAGATAAAAGCACTATCTTGTTGAGTCAGATCCTTTCAGCCTCAATCTTAGGCTTTGTACAAGACATAAATCCCCCTCTCTTGAGCTTGGGACAGATATCTTTCCTAACAGAGTCATTTCCTCCCAACCTTCTTCTAGGATTCGAGGAATGATCTTCCCCAAGAAGAGTCAAACTCATTTTAGCCTCAATCTTGGGATTTGTACAAGACACATACAAACCTCCCCGGCGGAGTCAAAAACTTTTCTTAGCCTCAATCTTGGGCTTTGTACAAGACATATAGAACATTTCCCCCCGGAAAAGTCAAACTTTTAGCCTCCTCTTAGGCTTTGTATAATGATATCCCCAAAGAGTCAGTCTCTTTTTTGCCTCAATCTTGGGCTTTGTACAAGACACCAATATATACACTCTCTTGTTGAGTCGGTCTTACCCAGCCTCCTCTTAGGTTGTGGGTAAGTGTTAGTTCTTGTGTTGGCTGGAATTTTGGTAAAACAAAGTTGAACAATGTTGATGTCATATGTCTGATGTCATAACATTGGTTCTTATTATTAGCTGTTGCAGGGTTGGAAGTTTTGTATGCTGATGTTATAATTGATGTCTTGACATCACTGAACATCAGAACATCAGTTTGTGATGTTTTAGGGCTGCGCGTGTTAGGATGTTTTGTTGTTAGTGAGATTTTCTGCTGAGAGATAGAGAGATTGCAGGCGAATTTATTGGAGAAGATTTATTCTGATACAATTAATTCTGCATATCTTGTGGAGAATAGTTTGTTACTATTTTTGTACAAATAAACATGGAGAATTGTTCCTATTTGTGTGGAGAAGATCTTGCAGCTGAATTAAAAAGTGAAGATTTAAAAGATACATAATATCCTGGAAATATTATGTGGAGCTGAAGATTGAGTATTTAAAATATGTAGATTTAATTGAAGATTTGATTGAAGATTTAATTGAAGATCTATTTAGTAGCAGAATCTTTTGCAGATTTGGTACAAAAGATTTGATATGATTTGAAGGCCCGAATCCAGTTGGGATTATATTATAAATAGAATGCTTGTAACCTAGAATAGGTACGGGTCCAAGATGTAGATCTTTAGGGCTTTGTCAAAGTGAACCACTCGGGTTGTGAGATGGTCACTGTGGTTAACTCAGAAACCTGTAGGTAATGAGTTTGGGTTTGTTCTTAGAGGAAGCTTTGAAGCAACTCCAATGTAAGTCATGGAAGTGTGTCTTCTAGTTTTTCTGTGTTAGAAAAGTTGTTGGTAAACAAGCTGTTGATGCAGTGACGGTGTAGTTGACTGCTAGACATCATTGTGATGATAGGAAGTGAGATGGAGTCTCTTACCTAGGGAGGACTTAGGTAGAAGGGTCATTGGGTAGTGATTAAATTAGGTAGATTATCAACTGGTCTGTTGAGTCTGTAATTTGATACTACTAATAGTGGACTTCCTTCCTGGCTTGGTATGCCCCCAGATGTAGGTTGTTGAACCGAACTGGGTGAACAATTCAGTGTGTTGTTTACTGTTTCTATTATTGCCTTGTTTAGCAGATTGCGATGTTGTGACATTGCACAAAGACATCACACATCTGTACCAGAATTTCAATTGGTATCAGAGCAGGCATCCTGTCTGTTTCTGGATGAGATCTAGGGAAGATACTTTCTGGTTCATGAGCAAGGAAGATAGTTTTGCAGAGTTATGGACTTGGTCAGTTCATATAGTTGTTTGTATGATCCCTTGAAGGGAAGGATGCACTATTCATGATAGAGTATGTATTGGACCTGTCTGTTGTTATCAGGAGAACTGCTGTTGTGAGTTTGATTTGTTGGCACTTGGTTTATGGTGATGGTGTGCAAGGATTATTGAGTAGTGTCTGAAGGTTGTTGAGGAGTTGTTGTGTGTTCCGCTGCATGGTATCTGATGTAACCCTGGTTGGTTCTTGTATCTCTGGTGGTGAGATTCTAGGTAGGTATTCTCTTGGAAAGACAATAGGGTTTGGTCTCCTCAGTAGGATATTCTTTGATGTTGTAGTTTATGCAAGACAGCTTCAACCGTTTGGTTAGAGATGCCAAAGATACTTGAGGATTATCTCATGTTCTTGTTTTGGGAAAGAAGTGATCATAAGGTGAATGGATCTTATTGAAGAGTGTATGACATGGAAGTTTCAGTTTTTTGGAGAAGAATATATTTCATATCAGGCATTGAAGACCAATCTGTCCAGAACATTGATTCCTTCTTTATCAAGTTTCTTGATGGTGAAAGAAGAGGGTGGAGCCAAAGCAAAAGAGTATCACTGACAAATCTTTCATCTGGGAGTGAAGATCTTGATAAGCTATCTCTTAAGCTTAGTTGTGGTGACCTAATTAGGAGGATCTTCCTGGTTATGATGTCAAATATAGTTCTGGTATATCTGAAGATGAATTCTCTTGTGAAGATACATGAACTGGAGGAAGTTTCATCAAGAAAGAAGCTGAGCTTAATATGTCAATTCTAATGTCTCGACATCGCGCTACACATCAACAGTTTGTGGTAAATACTAAGTCAAGACCTTTTAGAGTGTAGCTGCTTTGAAGGATCACTGAAGCTGTGAAGTTGAACAGTTTTTGAGATGCTGTTCATAATGTCATAGCATTTCAGCAGGAGCTGGTTGAATAGAAGGGAAAAGGCATCCAAGAGTTTGTGTGCAGTAGCAGGGTAATTCAGCCGGTGGTCAATTGGTGTTTGCTTGAGCTCTTTCAGTTTTGTGCCTTGAAGGATTCAAAGTAGCAGATTGTCTATGGTATGTTTCTGCAGAAGGATGGCAGTTATTAGTCTTTGGTTAGGAGGTATGAACCTTGTGCTTATTAGAAGAAGCCTTTGGAAGAGTGGGTTATGCAAGATACTATAGTTTTGTTGGTATAATCTTTGAAGATGCTGATATGCTCTCATATGTTCCCTGCAAGAGATATGTGTGGATGAATATGATTAGGAGATGTGATTAAGACTAATGTCAGAACTGATGTTGAAACATCATTTCAGTTCTTTGCTCAGGGTAAAGTAAAAGATCAAGACACTGACCTTACTTGGAAGAGTTTTGTGGTTGTCATGATAGTTTGTTTTGGAGAAGAATCAGCAGATGGCGGCTGTGTGAGAAGGTTACCTTGACAGGAGTTGAGTATTTATCTGCTTTTGATAAGGATGTGCATTCAAATAATGACAAAATACATTGACGGGAGACTATGTATATGTCTGATGTAAAAGTGCAAGTCTGTTGAAGTATTGAGAATATATTGTTCTCTGTGTGGCTGTTTATTTCTCTTCATGGTGTGTTGGTGTTGTTGAAGATGAAGATGGGAGCTATGAAGACATCACATCTTGATGGTTACAGCTTGGACCAGGTTGTAGAATGGTGTTTGCTCTGGTTGTGAAGGTCGAGGATAAGTGACAGTTATCTCTGGCTTTCTACTGACGACTCTACTAAGGGAAGTGCCTCTCTTTAGTATTGCTATGGGGTGGTCTTAGACTACTTATTTTCTGAAGATTCAGATGTGGTAGGTTTGAAGTCTTTGGAGTTTCTAAGCAGGATGGAGGTTGTCTACTCAAACTTGATTGTTGAATCAAGTCTATGAGAGCATGGAAATCTGTTTCTGCAAAGGGAGGAGGTTCTTCTGAGTGGCAGAAGGGAGAGCTGAATTCAACAGTTGGATGTTCTGACATCTAGCTTAACATCAGGAGTCTCAGCGGGTGATGTGGCACATCATCTAATGATAGGGTGATCTACAGGAATGAATAATAGGATGCTTCAAAAAGATCGTTCTCATGGCAGTTTGCGGGAGGTGCAGGAAGGAGAAGATGTTACATGACCATGGCTTAGGGAGTCTAAGTGTGTTTGCTTTTGAGCAAGTGGATCATGTAACTTAAAGATCAAGTTTCCTTGGTGGATCAAGATATCTTTGTGAGAGTTCTGACAACGTGAGGATTCATGAATGAGGTGATCAAACTGTGGCATTTGGTTGATCTCAGAAGTGGATTCGAAGAATCAAGATAATCAGAGTGTGGCAGCTGGTTATTATTGAGGATTGTCTTGGAACAAGTTACTCTTGGGCAGAAGGGTGATGAGTTGAAGACTCAAGGAGATTATTCTTCTTGAAGGTGGATGAGAAGTTAATTCTCTAGTTCTTTGGATTACTATGCAATAGTAAGTCCAGTTGGTGGAGCATATCAAGAATCATGGTGATGATATCTTGGTGTGTGGCAAATGTTCTAACTTGTGTTGGGACATTATCTGGTAGGATATCCTTGGTGAAGGATGATTATTCTATGGTTCAGAAGGTTGGTGTATACATTATGCCTAAGGAGCGTCTACATAGTCATACGGGAGAATGATGAAGTAGAAGGTCTTCCTTGGATGGAGAATGTAGAGAAGACTGAAGTAGACCAGGTATTGATTGCTTGGAAATCTGAAGATGAAGAGTATGATAGGGAATGACTGGTTTTGGAGAGTTGGGGAATCTATGTGACTTTGATCCTTATCTAACAGTTGGATTGAAGGAGGATGGTGATTCTTATGTTCCTCACGAATAGCCTAATGGTAACTTCATGTGGAGATGGATGCTCAAGCATTATTGTCAGAAGAGGTGTTTCTGACTATGTGGATTAGAATGTGGAGATTCTGAGCTTGTTTGTAGTAGTATGTTCTGGCAAAGCATGACTACTAATTTTTGAATGTAATGGCAGAGGAATTGTGTCATATGATGTGATCTGATCAGAAAGTTTTTTTAAAGAGCTGTTCTTTTTCTGCTACAAGTATCTCTTGAAGAGATTAGATCTCAGTAAAGCTGATAATTTGTGGAGTCTGTGAGCAGTGTCATACCAGTCAGGATAATTGAATGTGTTCTCCAAGAGTGAAAGTACAATATGTGAAAGTGCTCAGCAAGTGTGCTCAAATGTTCATCTCCATCTAGAGCTTTAGTTAACCATGATAGGGGGAGTTGTAACAGCCCGATTTTGATTATTCCATTATTCTTGAGTCTTTTATTTTAATTGGGCAATGATTATTTTATCTGTTAAATTGGTGGGTTAAATGTTATTTTACCGTTTTTGAGAGTTTTCGGGGAAATTAGAATGGAGGGTATTTTAGACTTTTTTTCAATTAATCATAAGTTAGAAATTTTGTGGAATTAGAATTATGTGAGAAAAATGAATTAAATTGATTTAGTGGAAAATGAGAGAAGAAAGAAATAGAATAGAAAGAAAATAGAAAGAAAAGAGAAATAAGAGAGAAATAGAGAAAGATAGAAAGAAAAGGAAGAGAAAGAAAAGAGGAGAGAAAGAAAAGAGGAGAAAGTTGGGAAAACTAGGAAATCATCAAGATCGATCAATTAGCGAGCTTGGAATCCGGGTAAGGGTGTGAAACATTGTTATCTTATCAATGTGTATGATTATGTATGGGTTTGCTTGGATGTTTTCTTGTTTCCATAGCTTTTGAGTTTTAGGTCGAAAACGATAAAATGATTGGGAATCGATGTTTTTACGGTCGGAAATCGGTATAATTTGTGTTGTATGATTACCATGTGTTTATGAATCATTGCTGATAATTGTTTTGTTGTTGGAATTAATTTGGGATGATTTATGTGATTATTTGGGGGTATAGAAAGGGGGTGTTACATTAAACTTAATGTAACACCCCCTTTCTATACCCCCAAATAATCACATAAATCATTTAGGCACATATAAAATAATTCGCCAGAGTACGATTAAAACATAGTATAAAAGAGGCATGTCACATCATACACTCATTTAATACATACATCACCTGCTCATAATATTGATATGCAACAGTGGGGTAACTTGCCACAGAGGAACTTTGTCCTTACACCCACATCTCAATATTTAGAATAAAAGCGGAAACATCTAAAATATTGAATAACAACCACATATATATACGTCAACATATATATACATCATCCAGTATGAATCACAAGCAACATCATTTTTATATACACAAATTTATCAGCAAGATACATATGCAAATGTATCACAAAAAGATCAAACGTCCTAGCTACCCGGTGCTACATATCAGAGCCAACCGACCAACAAGGGAAATGAAGACACGCTTCACAAAAAGAGGTAACTTGAGATTTATTTCGTACTGAATTCTTGAGGAAGTATTACCCTGAGAGTGTGAAGGGAAAGAAGGAGATGGAGTTCCTTGAACTGAAACAAGGTAGTATGTCCGTGGTGGACTATACTGCTAAGTTTGTGGAGTTGGTTCAATTCCATCCTCATTATGCTTCAATTACTGCTGAGTTCTCGAAGTGTATTAAATATGAGAATGGTTTACGTCCTGAGATTAAACAAGCTGTGGGGTATCAAAGGATAAGAAGATTTTCGGATTTGATGGAATGTTGTAGAATCTTCGAGGAAGATAGCAAGGCTCGTTCTACACATTATAAAAGTTTGAATGAGAGGAAGGGAAAGCAACAAGCTCGAGGTGGACCTTATGTGACACCCGTTGATAAGGGCAAGCATAGGGGAAACTTTGATAGGAGGTCTGGAGGAGGAAGTTCTGGTCCCGTAAAGTGTTTCAAGTGTGGAGGTATGGGTCATAAATCATTTGATTGTAGGAAGACTGTGGTGAAATGTTCTAACTGTGGAGGAGTAGGGCATGCTACTACTGAGTGTAGGAGGAATGTAGTGAAGTGCTATAATTGTGGAGAAGTGGGTCACATTAGTACTAAGTGTACTAAGCCGAAACAAGCTCAAGCGGGCGGAAAGGTGTTTGCATTAGCGGGGACTCAGACTATGAATGCAGACCGTTTGATTAAAGGTACATGCTTTATTAATAGTATACCTTTAGTTGCTGTTATTGATACGGGAGCGGCTCATTCGTTTATTTTGTCTGAGTGCGCGAAGCGTTTGAACCTTGCGTTAACTTTGATGGGTGCTGAAATGGTTATTGAGACTCCTGCTTCAGGGTCGGTAACTACGTCTTTGGTATGTGTAAGTTGTCCTTTGACCATTTATGGTAAAGACTTTGAGATGGATCTAGTGTGTTTGCCATTGGAAGGATTGGATGTGATCTTGGGTATGAACTGGTTGCGATTTAATCGAGTTCATATAGATTGCTATCACAAGTTAGTAAGGTTTCCTTCTTTGGAAGATGATGAATTTGAGAGTTTCCTATCCACTAAAGAGTTGAAGAAACTTTTAGCGGACGAAGCTCAATTGTTTGGTTTGTTTGCATCATTGTCGGTGGAGAGTCAAGTTGAGCTTGATGTGTTCCCAGTAGTGTGTGAATTTCCAGAAGTGTTTCCGGAAGATATTACGGATGTACCGCCGGAAAGAGAAGTTGAGTTTTCTATTGATCTAGTTCCGGGTACTGGACCAGTTTCGATGGCACCGTATCGTATGTCGGCGTCGGAGTTGGTAGAATTGAAGAAACAATTGAATGACTTGTTGGACAAGAAATTTGTAAGATCAAGTGTTTCTCCTTGGGGTGCTCCGGTATTGTTGGTAAAGAAGAAGGATGGGAGTATGCGGTTATGCATTGATTATCGACAGTTGAACAAAGTGACAATTAAGAACAAGTATCCGCTTCCAAGGATCGATGATTTGATGGACCAATTGGTTGGTGCGAATGTTTTTAGCAAGATTGATTTGAGATCAGGATACCACCAGATTCGTGTGAAAGGAGAGGATATTCAAAAGACGGCATTTAGGACACGGTATGGTCATTACGAATATTCCGTGATGCCATTCGGGGTTTCTAACGCGCCGGGTGTGTTTATGGAATACATGAATCGTATTTTTCATGAACAGTTAGATCGTTTTGTGGTTGTGTTCATCGATGATATTTTGATTTACTCTAAGTCTCAAGAGGAGCATGAAGAGCATTTGAGGATTGTGTTACGAATTTTGAAAGAGAAGCAATTGTATGCTAAGTTGTCAAAATGTGAATTTTGGTTGTCGGAAGTAAGTTTCCTTGGACATGTTATTTCCGGTAGTGGTATTAGTGTTGATCCATCCAAGATAGATGCGGTGATGCAATGGGAGGCTCCTAGGTCGGTTACGGAGATTCGAAGCTTTTTAGGCTTGGCGGGTTATTATCGGAGGTTTATTGAGGGATTTTCGAAGTTGGCACTTCCTTTAACGCAATTGACTTGTAAAGGAAAAGCTTTCATTTGGGATATTCATTATGAAGAAAGTTTCAATGAGCTAAAGAGAAGGTTGACAATGACTCCGATCTTGATTTTGCCTAATCCTAATGAACCATTTGTTGTGTATTGTGATGCTTCATTGGTGGGTTTAGGTGGTGTTTTGATGCAAGAAGGAAAAGTTGTGGCTTATGCTTCTAGACAATTGAGAGTGCATGAAAAGAATTATCCTACGCACGACTTGGAGTTGGCGGCCGTGGTGTTTGTTTTGAAAATTTGGAGGCACTATCTTTATGGTGCAAGATTTGAAGTTTTTAATGATCACAAAAGCTTAAGATATTTATTTGATCAAAAAGAATTGAACATAAGACAAAGGAGGTGGCTAGAACTTTTGAAGGATTATGATTTTGGTTTGAATTACCATCCGGGTAAGGCAAACGTGGTGGCCGATGCTTTGAGTCGGAAATCGTTACATATGTCCGCATTGATGATGAAAGAATGGGAACTTTTGGAGGATTTCAGAGATTTGAGTTTGGTTTGTGAAATGACGCCGAGAAGTGTGAGACTTGGTATGTTACATGTTACGAATGATTTTCTTGCAACGGTTAGTGAAAAGCAAAAGTTGGATTTGAAGTTCGTTGATTTGATGATGAATGAGAACGAGGATTTTAAGGTTGATAATTTTGGAGTTTTGAGATTCCGTGGTCGTATTTGTATTCCCGACGATGTGGAGTTGAAAAAGATGATTTTGGAGGAAGGACACCGAAGTAATTTAAGTATTCATCCGGGTGCGAATAAGATGTATCAAGATTTGAAGAAAATCTTTTGGTGGTCCGGATTAAAGAGGGATGTGGCTCAATTTGTGTATGCGTGCTTAACTTGTCAAAAGTCTAAGGTGGAACATAAAAAATCGAGTGGATTTATGCAACCGTTGGATATTCCAGAATGGAAATGGGATAGTATATCGATGGATTTCGTTATGGGATTGCCGAATACGCAAAGAGGTCATAATGCTATTTGGGTAATTGTAGATAGGCTTACTAAATCTGCTCACTTTATTCCAATTGATATTAGTTATCCTTTAGAGAAGTTAGCCGAGATTTATATTCTTGTGATTGTGAAGTTACATGGAGTTCCTAAGAGTATTGTATCGGATCGAGATCCGAGATTTACATCGAGATTTTGGGTGAGTTTATAAGAGGCTTTGGGTTCTAAGCTAAGATTGAGTTTGGCTTACCATCCGCAAACGGACGGTCAAACCAAGAGAACAATTCAATCGTTGGAGGATTTATTGCGTGCTTGTGTACTCGAGCAAGGTGGTGCTTGGGATGGTTATTTGGCGTTGATTGAATTCACTTACAATAACAGTTTTCATTCAAGTATAAGTATGGCACCATTTGAGGCTTTGTATGGTCGAAGATGTCGAACACCTCTGTGTTGGCATGAAACCGGTGAGAGGACGTTAGTTGGACCGGAAATGGTACAACAAACGACGGAGAAAGTGAAGTTTATTCGTGAGAAGATGAAAGCTTCTCAAAGTAGACAAAAGAGCTATCATGACAAGAGAAGGAAAGATCTTGAGTTTCAAGAAGGCGACCATGTGTTTTTGAGAGTTACGCCGGTTACGGGTGTAGGTCGTGCTTTGAAGTCGAAGAAGTTGACTTCTCGTTTTATTGGTCCGTATCAGATTACTTCACGAGTTGGTGTTGTGGCTTACCGTGTGGCGTTGCCTCCGAACCTTTCGAATTTGCATGATGTATTCCATGTTTCACAACTTCGAAAATATGTTCCGGATCCGTCACATGTTATTCCTATGGACGAGGTTGAAGTGAGAGATAACCTTACGGTGGGAGCTTTACCGGTTAGGATTTTGGACCGCGAAGTTAAGAAACTAAGAGGCAAGGATATTGCGCTTGTGAAAGTAGCGTGGGGAGGCGCTGCGGAAGGCAATATGACTTGGGAACTAGAGAGTGGGATGCGAGAGTCGTATCCGGAGTTGTTTGAATCAGGTATTATTTTCGAGGACGAAAATTTCTAAAGTGGGGGAGAGTTGTAACAGCCCAATTTTGATTATTCCATTATTCTTGAGTCTTTTATTTTAATTGGGCAATGATTATTTTATCTGTTAAATTGGTGGGTTAAATGTTATTTTACCGTTTTCGAGAGTTTTCGGGGAAATTAGAATGGAGGGTATTTTAGACTTTTTTTCAATTAATCATAAGTTAGAAATTTTGTGGAATTAGAATTATGTGAGAAAAATGAATTAAATTGATTTAGTGGAAAATGAGAGAAGAAAGAAATAGAATAGAAAGAAAATAGAAAGAAAAGAGAAATAAGAGAGAAATAGAGAAAGATAGAAAGAAAAGGAAGAGAAAGAAAAGAGGAGAGAAAGAAAAGAGGAGAAAGTTGGGAAAACTAGGAAATCATCAAGATCGATCAATTAGCGAGCTTGGAATCCGGGTAAGGGTGTGAAACATTGTTATCTTATCAATGTGTATGATTATGTATGGGTTTGCTTGGATGTTTTCTTGTTTCCATAGCTTTTGAGTTTTAGGTCGAAAACGATAAAATGATTAGGAATCGATGTTTTTACGGTCGGAAATCGGTATAATTTGTGTTGTATGATTACCATGTGTTTATGAATCATTGCTGATAATTGTTTTGTTGTTGGAATTAATTTGGGATGATTTATGTGATTATTTGGGGGTATAGAAAGGGGGTGTTACATTAAACTTAATGTAACACCCCCTTTCTATACCCCCAAATAATCACATAAATCATTTAGGCACATATAAAATAATTCGCCAGAGTACGATTAAACATAGTATAAAAGAGGCATGTCACATCATACACTCATTTAATACATACATCACCTGCTCATAATATTGATATGCAACAGTGGGGTAACTTGCCACAGAGGAACTTTGTCCTTACACCCACATCTCAATATTTAGAATAAAAGCGGAAACATCTAAAATATTGAATAACAACCACATATATATACGTCAACATATATATACATCATCCAGTATGAATCACAAGCAACATCATTTTTATATACACAAATTTATCAGCAAGATACATATGCAAATGTATCACAAAAAGATCAAACGTCCTAGCTACCCGGTGCTACATATCAGAGCCAACCGACCAACAAGGGAAATGAAGACACGCTTCACAAAAAGATCGCCAGATACCTAATCTGCAATGCCTCATAGAGCATCATAAAACAGCAGAAGGGTGAGAAATATTATCATAATAACAATGCATATAATTATGTACTACAACATAAACATATAACACATATTTTCACCACAACTCATCATATATCACAATATAGATATATCATCAAGCATATTCATTATGCATACATTCACCACTATCCTCGTTTCACATGAACACACACATACTTGTTCATCCAACAATGCATCATTATAAGATACAGTTTATATCATCTCCCATAAGCATACATATATCAATGTTTATTCATCAATGTACAAATACAAAGATGATCAATGCAACTCATAGAGACCGACTCTCGACTCTATGCAGATGCATGCGGTACCGACTCATCACCCGAGCTCAATTGAAGAACTTAATGGAAATATCCTCCCTGTCGGGCCTACGATATTTCCCCATCGCTCATACCATCATGGCATCCGATGTTTCTGGATTGTTCACGCAGACACAATCCGATTGCTCAAACCCCACAAGGGCACACAATCATTCTGAAGATTCCCACGGAATCAAGTGTAACTCATCGCAACGATTACACCCATTGACTACGCAATGTTCAGAGGATCCTCAATGATCATTTGTGTAATCAATCACTCACACCCAACAGGGACGTGATATTACACCCGATTCTCCACGGAATCGCGACACATGAATGCATATCATGATGTTTCTCATACAAAATGACCACATACACTCATGCAATGCACACATATTTCACAATATAGTCATGCATATACCATTAAATACACACATTGCAATTTCTTGCCTTTCAGCCATAATTCATCACCACAACATGTATTTCATGCAATTTCACTTCACAACAACACGGAAGTCATACCATATCCATACCATCAACACATTGCATGATATACACTAATTACACACAATTGTAACCGTAAAATTCGACAAAACAACACATTTTCCAATTTCCGACATAATTTAATCAGCCAACAATCTCAAAAACCATTTTTACAAGAAAGAACATTCCATAAGCTTTCCAACGATATAAAGAACGTCTCGATCCGAGTTACGGATCAAAAGTTATGAATTTTCAAAAGTTAAGAATTTATTGAGAAACAGCCAGATTCGCCTGGCGACTGGCAAATTCGCCTGGCGAATTTGCCTTCGCCAGTACTTCGCCAGCACTTCGCCTGGCCAATCACCATTCGCCAGCAGTTCGCCTGGCGAGCTAGTGGCGAGTCACCAATATAGAAAAACTCCAAGAGTTACAGAAGCTACCCCCTTTCTGTAATTCCAAATTCGCCTGGCGACTGGAAAATTCGCCTGGCGAATCTGCCTTCGCCAGCACTTCGCCTGGCGAGCTAGTGGCCAGACTCAATTCGCCTGGCGAATCCCAAATTCGCCTGGCGAATCACACCAGAACCATAAAAATGCTGTTACGGGTTACACGACCCAAAACCCCTAAAAACCTCATTTTTCATCCCAAATTAATTCCAACAACAAAACAATTATCAGCAATGATTCATAAACACATGGTAATCATAAACACATGGTAATCATACAACACAAATTATACCGATTTCCGACCGTAAAAACATCGATTCCCAATCATTTTATCGTTTTCGACCTAAAACTCAAAAGCTATGGAAACAAGAAAACATCCAAGCAAACCCATACATAATCATACACATTGATAAGATAACAATGTTTCACACCCTTACCCGGATTCCAAGCTCGCTAATTGATCGATCTTGATGATTTCCTAGTTTTCCCAACTTTCTCCTCTTTTCTTTCTCTCCTCTTTTCTTTCTCTTCCTTTTCTTTCTATCTTTCTCTATTTCTCTCTTATTTCTCTTTTCTTTCTATTTTCTTTCTATTCTATTTCTTTCTTCTCTCATTTTCCACTAAATCAATTTAATTCATTTTTCTCACATAATTCTAATTCCACAAAATTTCTAACTTATGATTAATTGAAAAAAAGTCTAAAATACCCTCCATTCTAATTTCCCCGAAAACTCTCGAAAACGGTAAAATAACATTTAACCCACCAATTTAACAGATAAAATAATCATTGCCCAATTAAAATAAAAGACTCAAGAATAATGGAATAATCAAAATCGGGCTGTTACAGGAGTAATTGCCTATGGATTCTGCAGCAAAGGTGCATATATTGTGAAGCTTGCATGCTGATCAAGCTTGTGGAGATTGGTTACCTCTTGTGAGGAGATAATGTCAGATAACATGTTATGACATTAGGCTGTTGGATGACATGTTGGTGTGGACATGAATGGTTTTAGCCATGTGAAGCTAATTGTTTGAATCATATGCGCACATGCTTCTGTGGAGGAGTCTGAAGGACGATTTTATTTGTGCAGATTTTGGAATTACTTTGTGAGGGTCTTTGTTGATGGGAGATGTCACACTTGTCTTGGTGTGTGAGTTCAGTGGAAGGCATTGTGTGTGTGCTTCATAACTTGTGGATGATTGTGTGAAGCATTCCTGACTGGATGAATGAATACTATGACTGGATTTTTCAAATGTTATGATCAAGGAGTTCATTGTGATCATTCCTGTGGATATTACAGAGAGAAGCTGATCAACTTGGCAAGATGTGAGTTTTGGAGCATGAGAAGATAACAAACCAAGAGGGAATCATGTGAGTTTTGGTATTTGGATTGTTTGAGGATGAAGCATTAAGTGAATGCGTTCAGCAGGTGTGTTGAACAGAGGGTGCGCTCTTGAAGACATGAAGATGAGTCTTATGTTTTCCATTCATTTAAGGTGTTCATCTTGCAAATGAGCACTGGTTATCTTAGATAGGGGGAGTTGATCTTTTGTTTTGGATATTTTGTTGAAGTAGTTGTCAGGCAAGATGTTACTGGTAAAGTTCATGATGAAGTTCATGGTGTGTCAATGGATTGAATCAGAAGTATACATTTACCCCAGTGTTTGTCATTTGTTATCCAAAAAGGGGGAGAGAATGTTCAGTAGTAGCTGCTGAGTCTGGATTTTGTTCTGAGTATATTGGTTGGATGATTCAGAGTTTGCCTTTGGAATTTTTTTGTGCTTACTGCTATGTTCAGAGTTTGTCCAATTATGGCTAAAAAGGGGGAGAGTTAGCCTAGTGGTTGCCAAGGTGTGGTTGTGAAGCCTTTTTCTGAATTGATGCAGAAGTTGAACAGCTGTGAGCTGGTTCTTGGTTTGAGGGGGAGTTTGCCCTATGCTGATGTGAAAGTGAGGTTATGCAGCTTGTTGGTTTTTGTTGCTGCCGGTTAGTGAGTTTTTGCAGCTTGTTGAAGAGGTGCTGCTAGGTGTTTTGAACTGATGATGGCAGAGTTTGTTTTAGCCAAAATTAGCCAAAGGGGGAGATTGTTAGTTCTTGTGTTGGCTGGAATTTTGGTAAAACAAAGTTGAACAATGTTGATGTTATATGTCTGATGTCATAACATTGGTTCTTATCATTAGCTGTTGCAGGGTTGGAAGTTTTGTATGCTGATGTTATAATTGATGTCTTGACATCACTATACCAGAACATCAGAACATCAGTTTGTGCTGTTTTAGGGCTGCGCGTGTCAGGATGTTTTGTTGTTAGTGAGATTTTCTGCTAAGAGATAGAGAGATTGCAGGCAAATTTATTGGAGAAGATTTATTCTGATACAATTAATTCTGCATATCTTGTGGAGAATAGTTTGTTACTATTTTTGTGCAAATAAACATGGAGAATTGTTCCTATTTGTGTGGAGAAGATCTTGCAGCTGAATTAAAAAGATACATAATATCCTGGAAATATTATGTGGAGCTGAAGATTGAGTATTTAAAATATGTAGATTTAATTGAAGATTTAATTGAAGATCTATTTAGTAGCAGAATCTTTTGCAGATTTGGTACAAAAGATTTGATATGATTTGAAGGCCCAAATCCAGTTGGGATTATATTATAAATAGAATGCTTGTAACCTAGAATAGGTACGGGTCCAAGATGTAGATCTTTAGGGCTTTGTCAAAGTGAACCACTCGGATTGTGAGATGGTCACTGTGGTTAACTCAGAAACCTGTAGGTAATGAGTTTGGGTTTGTTCTTGGAGGAAGCTTTGAAGCAACTCCAATGTAAGTCATGGAAGTGTGTCTTCTGGTTTTTCTGTGTTAGAAAAGTTGTTGGTAAACAAGTTGTTGATGCAGTGACGGTGTAGTTGACTGCTACACATCATTGTGATGATAGGAAGTGAGATGGAGTCACTTACCTAGGGAGGACTTAGGTAGAAGGGTCATTGGGTAGTGATTAAATTAGGTAGATTGTCAACTGGTCTCTTGAGTCTGTAATTTGATACTACTAATAGTGGACTTCCTTCCTGGCTTGGTATGCCCCCAGATGTAGGTTGTTGAACCGAACTGGGTGAACAATTCAGTGTGTTGTTTACTGTTTCTATTATTGCCTTGTTCAGCAGATTGCGATGTTGTGACATTGCACAAAGACATCACACATCTGTACCAGAATTTCAGTAAGGATTTCCCCAGTGGAGTTAATCAACCTCTTAGCTTCAACCTTGGGCTTTGATCAAGGCACACAAAAATCAATAATCCCTCTTTAGAGATGACAAGTTCTCTCTCAGTCAAACCATTTAGCTTCAATCTTGGTCTTTGAACAAGACTCAAATAACCTTTTAGCTTCAATCTTGGGCTTTAAATAAGACATCAAATATCTTTTTGCTCCCTTAGAATTGGAGGAACTACGATTGCTCTGATTTCCCTATTTCGTTTAAATGGGAATACGTAGGCATAAGATTGCGAAATCTTAGCGAGCATACTAATCAAAAAGCCTAGGTCCAGTACCTTCACACATCAACCAAAACTTAGGTTTAGTACCTTACCAAAAACATTGGGAACACCCGAACATCAACATCAATTCACTCACTCATACTTCCCAAGAAACTTTCCCAACTCATTAACAGATAAACACGATCAATTACAAAGCGAGGCCTAAAGCTAATATCATGTGGATAGCCACACATAGGATGGGTATTTGCGAACTCCCCATTGTATAACCTGACCCCGACTCCCCGGATCTCTTTTAAGCGTTTGTTCAGTTAAACATTTGCGTGCTAGGTTAGTTTTAGATAGCTTCCCTTTCCCTTCCAGCTTCATGGGATAAATAAGAAATCAGAAAGTAGCACCCCCTCCTACCATTGCGGTGAGGAAAACACAGCGATAAGGTGGTCGCGTCACCGACAAAAATCGCTCGCTACAGTAAAATGGCGACTCTGCTGTGGAGTCATTTTATTTGTTTAAGATTAAGATTAGCTCTTAAGAGGTCTAGGATGTTAGTTTTAGGATAAATATATATATCGCTTTTCCTACTTGATATCCGTGTTTATTTTTTCTGCTAATGGGACTGCGGGTGATGCTGCATCTGGAAAGTTTGAGTGACACCTAAGATAAGTGATGGCACTAGACGGGTAATCTTACAGGGAGTGACTCCCAAATAAGAGACCCTGGTCGACCATCGAATCAGGGGAGAGACTCTTTGCGAATTCAATGCCTATACAACTTCGGTTGTTGAAAGCAGATTGTTCGATTATGGTATTCTATGAAACTGAGGATTTAGTAGGCTGAAACCATGTTACTATTTTGTAGTGCGGAAGCTATCGGAAATAGTTGTCACACGATACTACCCTCATTTGAGATTACTCTAAGATACTGCAGCTCGCTCGGGTGAACCAGCCTGCTGTTGTTATCCCAAGAGGGGTCAATGATTTTGAGGGCATGTACAAAAAATCACCAGTACAACCTTTGGGGATGGGTAGAGCCATGACTTCATGACACCGAACCTTTGACCGCATGTTTTTTCTATGTTTTTGTGTGCTGCATTCATGCATTCATTTCATTAAAAAACATTAAAACAAAGAAAATTTTCTCTTCTAGTCTCTCTTTTTCAAATTAAACTAAGACAATGATTGCAAATGTCCGAAAAAAAGAAAGATTGCGTTATGGATTTCGGTAGAAGGAAGACTCACAAGTATACCATCAAGGTTCCAAAACTAGAGGATTTGAGAGGGTTGGCGAGGATGATCACCAACCCTGATGCTTTGAGAACTAAGTACGGAGGACTGTTGTCTCTGTTAAGGGTCCATGTAATCGAAGGAATCCTGGCTACCCTCATTCAGTTCTATGATCCAGTTTATCACTGTTTCACATTCCCGAATTATTAACTAGCACCAACACTGAAGGAGTACTCTCACCTGACTGGTTTACCCATCACTAACCAAGCTCCATTTTCTGGACTGGAATAAATTCCAAAGGATTAAACCATTGCAAGAGCAATCTATTTGGACGAGTCAGAAGTCAGGACTCACATGACCACTAAGGGTGGAATCCAAGGTTTGCCAGCCAAGTTTTTGATAAAGAAGGCTCTGTACTTTGCTAGTATAGGGAACATTACTGCTTTCGAGAGCATCTTTGTCTTACTCACCTACGGGCTATTTCGGTTTCCCAACATTGATGACTTTGTTGGTATCAATGCCATTAAGATTTTTCTGATTGGAAACCCTGTACCGACCTTGCTCGTAGATGCTTATCATTCTGTACACTTATGGAATTTGTACAGCGGAGGAATGATCACATGCTGTGTACCTTCTATACAAATGGTTTACTTCCCATTTACCCAAGTCTGCTGCTTTTTTGGATCATAAGAGTACTTTACGTTGGTCGCAGAGAATTATGTCTCTTACCAACTCTGACATCGACTAGTACAATCGGATCTATGATGGGATTAGAATCATTGACCGTTGTGGAAACTTCCCTAAAGTACCCCTCATAGGAACTAAAGGAGGAATCAACTATCATCCAGTTTTAGTTCGTCGTCAACTCGGATACCCGATGAGACATATCTCGCATAATGTTCATCAGGAAGGTCTTTTCTTCAAGGAAGGAGAAAATGATAGGGCACTAAAGACAGAAATAGTGCATGCCTGGAAACATGTTCACAGGAAAGGAATAGAGTCTCTAGGAAAACCAGAGTGTGTCTCGGTGGAACCTTATCTCCACTGGGTACAAACTAGAGCTCTCAAGCTGAGGATGCCTTACCCTCGTCAAGAAGTTCTTCCGTTAAAGGAGTCCGTCCTTTATTTTATGTGTGATACGGAAAAACATCAGGTTACTCTCAACAAAGTTCAACAAGAAAAGAAGTCTTGGAAGAACAAGTACTGCATTCTCAATGTGGAGTGTAAGAAAATACAACAACTGTTAAAAGAAAAAGACACTTTGATCGAGATTTTAGAACAACATGCTGTAGAAAATCAAGAAGACCAAAGGAATTTGCTCGCTCCTTTCACTTGGCAAAGGAATGAGAATCCGACAACAGCTCGAGAGCCCCGGTCAAAGAAAAGGAAAGTACCAGAACCAACACCTGAGCCCTCCTCAGAGAGGACTCAGGATCCATTAGCTTAAACATTTCCTTTTACAGCACTTTGTAAATTACTGTATTTCCATTTCCGCAATCTTTGAATTCAATAAAACGAGGTTTCCATTGTATGATATTTGCAATCCAATTGTTGAAGTTTCTTTTGATTAAACAAAAAAGTAATTAATATAATCATTGCATATCATTCATCATTCTCACATAACGCATTCTTCTTACCTATGAATCTCACATTTGTGTCTCGATTCTAGAGTCAAACTGTTTCATTCGTACAATACTCGAGCCAGTCAACAAAAGAAAATGGATAATCTCGAGGAAGAAAACAGAGAATTGAGAGAAGAACTCGACGCTCTGAAAGAAGGCTGAGTAAACTTCACAATAAAATGCAAGCTCTGGCAGTAGCCCAGATACAACAACAAAGGATTGTGATCTCAGAGATCACATCGACGCCCATAGTGGAGAAGTATGATCCTCGGTATAATATGCCTAAATATCGTCCTTGGGGCATGCCGATTAACTATATCTCGGAAGGATATATTCTTCCGATCACTGAAGATATTGAAACTGCAGCAGGAACCGCTGGGCCTGAAGGTTACAAACTTCGGGAAAGCAAAGATGCATGGGGCATGACAACAACTCCTGAAGGTTACAGACTTCGGGAAGCACCAAGAGTCACTGCCGTAATGACTGTACCACCACCTGTGGTACACACTGTCCCGGAAGGGCAGATTCCACAGATACCTTCTGGTGGAAACGAAAGTATGGACGATAAAATGAGAGAATTCCAGGAACATTTCTTGGAGATGTAGAAAGAACTGCAAGCATTCGCGGTCAGGATCTATTTGGAAAGTACGCCGCAGACCTTTGTTTGGTCCCCGATGTGATAGTTCCGCACAAATTCAAGGTGGCCGAATTTGAAAAGTACAAGGGTAACTCTTGCCCTCAAAGTCATTTGGTGATGTACGCTCGGAGGATATCAACACAGATAGAGAACCAACAGCTACTGATCCACTATTTTCAGGATAGCTTAACCGGTGCCGCGCTCAAATGGTACATGGGTTTAAACTGCACTAAGATCGTCACTTTCAGAGATCTTGGCGCTGCCTTCGTTCAACAATATAAGTATAACCTGGACATGGCACCAGACAGAGATCAACTCAGAGCCATGTCGCAGAAGGACAAGGAAACCATCAAGGAATATGCTCAGAGATGGAGTGAAATTTCCGCCCAAATTTGTCCACCTCTTGAGGAAAAAGAGATGACAAAGATCTTCTTGAAAACCTTGAGCTCATTTTACTACGACAGAATGATCGCCAGTGCACCCAGCGATTTCACTGAGATGGTAGGCATGGGAGTTCGTCTTGAAGAAGAAGTTCGAGAAGGACGTCTGGTCAAAGATGCCGGACCATCAAACAGTACCAAAAGATACAGTAGCACTTTCCCTAAGAAAAAAGAGCAGGATATTGGCAATATCTCTCTCGGAAAGCAAAGACGAAGGTACCAACCAGTAGCAGCTGTAACTCCTACTATTAACCCTGTGCCTGTTCAAACATATCAACCTCTGGTTGCTCAGAGCCAACTGATTCAACAAAAATATCAGCAAAGGACATAACAGCCTCTTCAGCAGGCCCGTCCTCAGTACAACAACAACCGTACAACGCGACCACCAGGGTTTGACCCTATACCAATGTTGTACGCAGAATTATTTCCACTACTACTGGCCAAGGGGCACGTCCAAACCAGGTCTCCTCTTACAGTACCGGAAAATCCACCCTTTTGGTTCAAAGCGGATCACACTTGCCCTTACCATCAAGGAGGACCAGGGCATAACATAGAAAATTATCTCAGCTTCAAGTCCGATGTGTAGAAGCTTGTTAGGAGCGGGGTCTTATCCTTTAAGGATACAAATCCAAATATTCAGATGAACCCGTTGCCATAACACGAGAAAGTTGCGGTAAATTTGATAGAAGAAGAGACTAAGCACAACTATCAAATTCACGATGTACTCTTATTGGGGACCAACCTGGTCAAGATGCATCGCAGACAGAGCGGGTACGGTCATGTACCGTCTCACAACTATCACCAGTGTGATATCTGCTCTAAAGACAATCAAGGATGTTCTGTGGTGCAATCAGCTCTACAGGAACAAATGGATCTCGGATGGATCCAGGATCACCGAATTCGTGAGGTCAACATGACTTATACAAATTTCAACATCATTCAGAACCACAACATTCTGGCAATGAATGTCAACTTGGTGCAATGAAGGTAATCAACCCTCCAAATGACACGGTGCTTCCCTTTTTCTCAATTGCCCTCATATGTGAAATCATAAATGGCACAGGATTTAATCTTCTTCTAAGTAAAGCAGCCTGTAAAAATATAAATTCTTTGGAATTCATCTTGTTAGAGTTTTCACGTGCAAAAATAGTATCAGCTATTAAAAGGCGGAATATCCGTATGGCCGGGTTATGAATGTCAGAAGCCAAATTTCCATCAAAGGAGCAAGTGGTTTGTCCTGAGATGTCTTTCCATAGTTGAAAGGCTTCAGTTGACCAATTTGTGTCTATAGGTGCTTCACATGCTGCACCATTCCCAAAATTGAATCCTAATAACTCAGCAAGTGCATCAGTGGTGTAAATGTATTCAACATTAAACATCCTAAATCTCACTGTGCCTACTTTGCTGGCAGTGTTCTCTCTGACAGTGTACTCCAAAGAACTCAAAAATTCGCGGGTTAGCCTTTCGTAGGTAGGCTCCTTGCGAATAAAAATATTCTCTAATCTCAAATTTTGTAACAGATAAAATACGCTAAATCTTATACCAAGGCTATGCAGACAATTATCATTAACGTACCTTGTTGCAAGAATGTTGCGTGTCCGCAATTTCTCCCATTTCTCCCATTGCTGGACTCCGTCATTTCCATCTCGAAAAATGATGTTTTCTTGGTTCTTCGCTGCCATTGTTGAAGAAAAATGAAGGTTTGGTGATGGAAAATGGGTAATTTTTGTTTTTGTTAGATTTTGGTTGCTAATTGGGTGTCCTCCTCCACCGGTGATTTTGCTCCAGAATTGGTCAAGCTCATCTTGCATAACATTGGTTTCATGCATAAAATGGATTGAATCCGAACTATATTGAAAACCAAGTATTCTAGCAAAATCTCTGTGGTTAAGGGCATACTCATTTCCAAATAATCTGAATCTTATGCTTCCATTGTTGTAACCTTTTCCACTATAAGGGTCATAAATGAGTGAACTGAGGAACTCTAAGGTCAGATGCTTATAGGTCACATTCATAGCTTCAGAATACTCGTCCCACTGGAGCTGATGACAGAGGTACCTCACACTAGCCTCAATACCTAAAGCGGTTAGATAGTTTGGGTCAGGGTACTTAGTGGGTAGGATTTGTCTCTCAGAAAGGACTACGTATTTCTTCCTCTATTCGTCATCTCTGAACACAATGTGCATGTCATCATAGCTCTGCATCCTGCAAAGAAAGTTAGTGTGGAATGTCTGAGATGATGTGATCGGTAACCTATAAACATAGACATTGCATGAGTCAATCACGTTAGAAAAAAATAACAATATGAATAATAAATAAATAAACATTTTTCTGAAATAAATTCTATGCATGAATAAGAAAAATAACGAAAAGAAAATCGTGGGTTGCCTCCCACGCAGCGCTTGTTTAACGTCCTTAGCTTGACAACTGAAGAACTTACATTGTGGATGTTGCTACAGGTGGGTCTATCAGAGTGTGACCAGAGTAGTAGGTAGGGATGTCACCTCCATAGTAGGGTTTCAATCTTTGTCCATTCACTAGAAAGGGACTACACGAATGATTTGCAATTACAAATGCTCCAGATCTCAGGACCTTGGTGACCTCATAGGGTCCAGTCCATCTTGAGCGTAACTTACCTGGAAACAATCGTAACCTAGAGTTGAAAAGAAATACAGGATCACCTACGTTGAACTCTTTTTTGATAATCCTTTTGTCATGCCATGCTTTGGTTCTCTCTTTATATATTATGGCATTTTCATAAGCATTTCGGCGTAATTCTTCTAATTTATGAATATCTAGAATTCGTTTGTCTCCGGCTGTTAAGTAATCCATATTAAGGGTTTTTATGGCCCAGTAGGCCTTATGTTCAAGCTCAAAGGGTAAATGGCAAGATTTTCCGTAGAGTAATTGATAAGGGGTTGTTCCTATAGGGGTTTTGAAAGCGGTCCTATAAGCCCACAAGGCTTCTTGTAGTTTTAAAGACCAATCTTTTCTAGATATTGATACGGTTTTCTCTAAGATTTATTTTATTTCCCTATTTGACAACTCAACTTGTCCACTAGTCTGTGGGTGGTAAGGTGTGGCTACTCGGTGTTTCACTCCATATTTCTTTAATAGGTTCTCAAATATCCTAGATATGAAATGTGATCCTCCATCGCTTATAACCAATCGAGGTACTCCAAACCTAGGGAAAATATAGTTTTTAAATAGTTTGATGACTACACGAGTATCGTTAGTGGGTGCAGCTATGGCCTCAATCCATTTGGATACATAATCAACGGCTACTAAGATGTACTTGTTTCCCATCGAAGATGGAAAAGGTCCCATAAAATCTATACCCCAAACATCGAAGATTTCTACTTCCTGAATATTTTTCAAAGGCATTTCGTCTCTCCTTGAGACGTTCCCAGTGCGTTGGCATCTGTCACATCTTACAATGTAGGCATGAACATCGCGCCATAACGTTGGCCAGAAAAGACCTGCTTGAAGTATTTTAGCGCATGTTTTGGACGAGCCTAGATGTCCACCATAAGGTGAAGAGTGACAATGTTTAATTATATTTTCAACTTCTTCTTCAGGGACACAGCGACGGAAAATGCCATCTGCGCCTCTCTTGAATAGAAGGGGTTCGTCCCAATAGAAGTGTTTTACGTCATGAAAGAACTTCTTCTTCTGTTGGTAATTTAGATCAGGGGGTATGATATCAGCTGCTAAATAATTAACAAAATCTGCATACCAAGGTACGGTTGTCATTGTGAATGCTTTTTCAATGTCTACTTCTAAGTAAGGGTCAGGACAATCATCGTGGATGGTTCTAATTGCTCCTACTAATCTATCGTATGCGAAATCATCATTGATAGGAACAAGATCTGGTTTTAAATATTCAAGCCTTGAGAGGTGGTCTGTGACCACATTTTCAGTGCCTTTCTTGTCTCGGATTTCCAAATCGAATTCTTGAAGTAAAAGGATCCAGTGTAGTAATCTAGGCTTAGCATCCTTTTTTCTTAATAGATATCTTATCGCAGCATGATCAGTGTAGACTATGATTTTTGCTCCTACTAAATAGGATCGGAATTTGTCGATTGCAAAGACTACTGCCGGGAGTTCTTTCTCGGTTGTGGCATAATTTAGCTGAGCCGCATCCAAAGTTCTACTGGCGTAGTAAATTACATGGAGTTTCTTATCCTTCTTTTGTCCCAAAACAGCGCCTATAGCGTAATCACTAGCATCGCACATAATTTCAAAAGGTTGATTCCAATCAGGTGGTTGAATTATAGGTGCGAAAATCAGTGCTTGTTTTAGGTACTTAAAGGCTTCAAGACATTTGTCATCGAATTTGAATTCGGCGTCTTTCATAAGTAAGTTGGTTAATGGTTTAGTTATTTTGGAGAAGTCTTTAATGAAGCGTCGGTAGAAACCGGCGTGTCCAAGAAAACTTCGGATTTCTCTAATGGTTTTGGGTGGTTGAAGGTTTTCTATAACTTCTATTTTAGCTTTATCAACCTCAATGCCTCTTTCGGACACTATGTGTCCTAGTACTATGCCTTCAGTCACCATAAAATGGCATTTTTCCCAGTTTAGAACAAGGTTGACTTCTACGCATCTTTCCAGGATTTTATCGAGGTTTATTAAATAGTTTTTAAAACTGGATCCACATACCGAGAAATCGTCCATAAATATTTCCATGATCTCATCAAGGAAATCTGTGAAGATTGACATCATACAGCGTTGGAAGGTAGCTGGGGCATTGCATAGTCCAAATGGCATTCGTCTGTAAGCAAATGTTCCATAGGGACATGTAAAGGTTGTTTTCTCCTGATCGTCAGGGTGAATGGGTATTTGGAAAAATCCTGAGTATCTGTATAAATAACAAAAGTAAGAATGCCTAGCTAAACATTCGAGCATTTGATCAATGAATGGAAGCGGGAAGTGATCTTTCCTAGTTACCTTATTGAGTTTTCTGTAATCGATACACATTCGCCAACCATTTTCTACACGTTTGGCTATTTGTTCTCCTTTTTCATTTTGTACAACTGTGACACCTCCTTTCTTAGGTACCACATGTACAGGGCTTACCCATTTACTATCAGATATTTGGTATATTATTCCAGCCTCTAACAACTTTAACACTTCCCTTTTTACAACGTCACTCATTATAGGATTTATCCTTCGTTGATGTTCTCTGGAGGGCTTAGCGTCCTCCTCCAGCATAATTCGGTGCATACACACAGAAGGACTTATTCCTTTGAGATCAAAAATTTTATAACCCAGAGCTGAGGGATATTTTCTTAAAACATCTAAGAGTTGATTAGTTTCAGGTCCATCTAACGTGGCACTGACTATGACTGGGCGATTCAGTTCTTCATCTAAAAACTCATATCTTAAATTCTTAGGTAGCTCCTTAAGCTCTATTGATGGTTTTTTCGGACATGGCATATGATCTGGGGTAAGTGCCAAGCATTCTTAAAGACTGTTATCAATGTAAGGTTTAGATAATCGTTCAAATCCGTCGTCCTCCATAATGGGGATCGAAGGTAGTTTGATGATTTCCACAGGATCTTCTTTATCTAATTCTCTTATGCATTCATCAATTATATCAATGACATAACATGAGTCATCTATGGCTGGTGCATTTAAGAATTGGGATAGTATGAATTCTATTTTCTCATTACCTACCTCGAAGGGTCTACCTAAAAGGATTGGGATTTCATCGTCTTCCTTAATGTCCATTACCACGAAATCTGTTAGAATATAAAGTTGACCAAGTCTAACTGGGACGTCTTACAAAATGCCAATTGGATATTTAACTGATCTGTCGGCTAATTAGAGAGACATCCTAGTTGGTTGTATTTCTCCTAGGTTTAACCTTTTACAAACGGCTAAAGGCATTAAGCTTACACTTGCTCCTAAGTCCAGAAGTGCTTTATCTATAACTTGGTTTCCCAAAACACAAGGTATAGAAAAACTTCCTGGGTCTTTCTCTTTCTTAGCAAGCTTATTCTCAGCGATTGAATTACATTCTATAGGTTTAGGATTTTCTAATCTTCGTTTATTGGTTAGAATGTCTTTAAGGAATTTGGAATAAGATGGTATTTGGGTAATAGCTTCGGTGAATGGAATCTCTACATGGAGTTTCTCAATCACTTTTATGAATTTCTTATATTGGTTATCCAATTTGGTTTGTTTAAGTCTTTGTGGGTATGGAATCGGAGGTTTGTAAGGAGGAGGTGGTACATAAACTTTTTCATTCTCTTCTCTTTCCTTCTCCTTAACTTCCGTATCTTTAGATTTCTCAGGTTCCACCGATTTCTCAACTTCTTTCTCAGGTGTGTTCACAACTTCTTTCCTGGGAGGTCCTAGATTATTCAACCTAGGGTTTATAGGCCCATCGTAAGTGGTCCCGCTCCTTAGGGCTATAGCATTAGCATGCCCTTTAGGGTTAGGTTGAGGTTGTCCAGGGAATTGCCCTCCAGGTGTAACATGAGTAGATTGTTGTTGTGCTACTTGAGATATTTGGGTTTCAAGCATTTTGTTATGAGTAATTACATAATCGAGTTTAGTACCCAACTGAGTAATTAGTCCATTTATGTGAATGTTTTGGTTCATGAACTCCTTGTTCTGTTGTAATTGAGCTGAGATGAATTCGTCCATCTTTTTCTCAAGATTTGACTTCTGAGGAGCATATGTTGCAGATTGGTTGGGTCTTTGAGTTTGGATACCTGGTGGTCTTTGAGGTGTTGAATTATGAGTGGGGTTATTATTCTTATAGGAAAGATTTGGGTGATTCCTCCATCCAGGGTTATATGTGTTTGAATATGGGTTTCCTTGGGCGTAATTAACCTGATCTGTAGCACTCTCTGCTAGCAGGTTGCATTCAGCCATGGTATGTCCCAGGGTTCCGCAGATTTCACATCCGGGTTGTACAGCTGCTACAGTTGTTGTGGGGTTGATAGTTAGGTTTTCTACTTTTTGGGCTATAGCGTCCATTTTTGCGTTCATATGGTCAAAACAACTTACTTCATACACACCTCCTTTGGTCTCTTTCTTCTCTACTTGTGCTCGTTTAGTCCCCCATTGGTAATGGTTTTGTGCCATATCCTCAATGAGAGCGCTAGCTTCGGCGTAGGGTTTATTCATTAGAGCACCACCAGCGGCAGCGTCTATGGTCATCTTGGTATTGTACATGAGTCCATTATAAAAGGTATGGATTATGAGCCATTGTTCTAAGCCATGATGTGGACATGCTCTTAATAGCTCCTTATATCTTTCCCAAGCGTCGAAAAGTGATTCTCCCTCGCTTTGGGTAAATCGAGTTATTTGGTTTCGTAGAACAGCAGTTTTACTCGGTGGAAAGTATCTAGCAAGGAATACTTTCTTTAGGTCATTCCAAGTGGTTATAGAGTTGGATGGAAGGGAATCTAACCATGATCGGGCTCTATCTCTGAGAGAAAATGGAAATAGTCTTAGACTTATTGCTTCAGGAGGAGCTCCGTTCGCTTTTAAGGTATCGGCTAGTTGAATAAAGACTTTAAGATGTTGGTTCGGGTTTTCTGTAGGAAGACCTGCGAACTGGTTCTGTTGAACTAATTGTAACAGAGATGGTTTTAATTCGAAATTATTGGCTGGTATAGTGGGGTTAACTATACTAGAATGAGGTTCTTCGTTAGAGGGTAAGGCGAAATCCTTAAGAGGTTTGGTGTTTTCTTCTTCTGCCATTGCTCTTTTAAGTTTTCGAAGTAAAAGGTGAGCTCGGGCGTAACGTTCAGGTTCTTCTAATGGATCAACTAAGTTTCCGGTACTGCGAGTTCTTCGCATTTACCGGCTAAGGGATGCCTTAGTCTAGACGGTGTAACAACAGGGTACGAAATTTTGACGTAATTGGTCCCCGGCAACGGCGCCAAAAACTTGATGCGTGTTATCTGCAAGTGTACGGATTGCGTCAGAGTAATATAAAAGATTTATCGTTCCCACAGAGACCAATGTCAATCTATCAAATACTATCGTTACGTTGTTTATCTAAGGCTAATGAATCAGAGTAAAAGTTTTCTACTGAGCGAAAATATAAATAAATCAGATAGATATTATATTGGGATGTAATTCACATCAATCAAACAATACTCCTATCATCTAATTAGTAATACTTATGGGGCAATGTTTTCTTCTTTGAAAAAGAGTTAATTAAAAAGGATCCGCCGCGTTAGCGTGATCGGAACCAGACCTAACCTTTAATCTATACCAGCCGCTCACGCTGCACCGGTCGCTCCTTGCGTTAAAGTGATAAAGTCCTTTTTTATGTAATTACCTCTAAGACTTAGTTAAAAAGTGCTTTCGATTGAAAATATTTTATACCAAAGGGTTTCCGGCATATGCTCGGCCAACCGGATCCTAAATCTATAAACGCGTCAGAAAATAGTTTTAAAACCTCTTTCTATTAATATAAAACTTTCCTAGTTAATCAATAAAGTGCTTCCGCTGTATTTATTAATTAACAACTAACAAACTCTTTTCTAAAGTGTCGGACGACTTTCGATCTTACCCGATCTAGTCACAGTCATTACGTGAATAAAAGCACGGTCTCATTTACGTAATGACCGATCAATTGAAGTTCAGAAGAGTTTAATTAAAACCAAAGAGATGACATATGGAGTACCGTCAGAACGACGATCCTCACTTCCCAGCAAAAGGGATTTAGCTAGACATAGTGATAGAGAACGTAAAAATAAATCGATTTGCAAAATAAGACATATTTAAAGTAAAGACGTGCGTAGTGTGAGAGTGTATTTCGAGAGAGTGAACACAAGTGTCACGCTTAAGTTCAGTTCCGAGAGACACAGATCACACAGATAAATAAAATAATAAGGTAATGGCAGAGACGGAAAATAAATGAATATAAAGCAGTGCAGGAAAATAAATTAATATAAAAGCGATGCGGGTAAAATAAATTATATTTTATAAAAGAAACCTGCTCCAAAGCGGAGACTGAATCTGGTACAGAGGCTAGAAAATAAATTGCGGAAAGTAAATAGCTCCTAACTATGATTGCTCCAATCCAACTCACAACTATAGTGCAACAACCCCTCGATGTGGAGGATTATTGCTTTACAAAGTGAACTCTATGCCTATGTTGAAGAACTAAGATTGGATGATTAGAAAGGGAAAATACAAGTCCTTATATAAGAAACTCAAAATTGTAACTGCCTCTAACCATAATGAAAAAGCGTTTTAGAAACTAAATTCTTCAGGTGTAACTGCCAAAAACGTTTTAAACCGTTTCCCCTTTATAACTGTCGGTGTCCGCCGACCCCAGCCCCGCGTCCGCCGAGTGTGTTTTGGATGGTGAAACGTCTTTTGTGACCGTTGGCGTGTGAGTGAAGTCATTACGCCAATGGCGTCCTCCTTGGCGTCCGCTGAGTAAAACGGCTAGTGCACAGTTTACACAAAAAATCTTCATTTTAGCTCTGTTTTGCCTTGTTTTCTTACTGTAAGCTCAAATCAGGCAATGTATCTGAAAGTAAAACAAAATACCATAATAGCAAAGGAAAATAACAAATAAACAACTAAAATTATGTAAAATCGGAGCCAAATATACAGTGTATTTTAGTGTTATCAGGAAGGCTGGTTGGTTGACCTCCAGGGTCAGTTGCCCCTCCTCGGCATTTCCTATTCGTCACGCATGGTTCTATCATCCAGAAATAGTCACGACGCATATGCCCGTGACCACGCAATTGCCCGCGACAACGGCTAGTTCTGAGCAGCTCTGCCCATCCTAACGGCTAGTTTCTGGCAGTTACCTATTCTTCGGGAACGAGTATCTCACCCAGAAAATAGGGACCAATGGCCAAGCACTGGGGGAATTATAAAACCCTTTCATTTGAGAGGGTCAGGTATTCTAAATCATCCTGAGACACACATACTTTGTACTTGCCTTATTTTTCCGATTCTTACATTAGCATTGGAGTGCCTTGCAGGTATACCCCTTCCTCATCTTTCAAACCCAGCATCGCAGACATAGTCTCTGGCCCACTTCAGGTTCTGATCAACCGGTAAGATCACCTTTGAATCCATTACAACCATTTCAAGGTGTTCTATATCCTTGCTATTAACGACAGACCATAGATCTACAATACGAACAACAAGACGCCACGTCTCCTTGGAATCATCAATATCAACAACGCTATCGAACTTGCGCAACATAGTTGCATATTTATTAAAATCAGATTAACAATGTCAACATGCAGAATGACGACATCACGAACAATAGTAAAAGAAATGAATAAACTAAAGCACAACGAAAGTGACAACAAATACAACAGGAATTGATGACACCTAACAGTATTTTGTTCTCACTATAATCAACCAAATCAATCGAACTTGCGCTAAATTTTTGTCGGTACAATCAATCATATTAACAATGGAAACATGCAGAAGAACTACACAACGTAAAACAAAAAGTATAATGAAAGCAACAAAATATATGGTAAAAGTAATCCATGACTTATAATATCAACCTTTTATCGCTAAAAGCAAGTAAATCAAATCAACAATGTCAATATGTAGAAGAACTGCATGATGGAACGAAGATGTAGAGCAAGATTCCTAATGAAAGTAACAAATACATGGTATTGAAATCCATAACAACAGTATGCAAAAATCAACTAAATTAGAATAGGAAGAAGAACAGACTACTGAAATGATAAACGATATATCAATGGAAAAAGTTACCTTTCTTCAACTAGTTGTCCTTTATGTTTGGAAACAATGAAAATTGGTGCTTTAGCTGGTTAGTTGATGATTTGAATATTGAAAAGAGGTTTGCTTCTTTATGCAGGAACCTGTGGAATGCATAGAATTTTATGGGGAACATAATAGCTTGAGTAACTTTAGTGTATGTGTTAAATAAAGCAGTAAAAAACTTAATTATAACATGAAGCAATTCACATTATTCAATGCTAATTTGAATTAAAGAAACTAAAGCACCTGAATTTACCTAATTGCCCATGAAATTAGGCATGTAAATAGCTCTAACTCTGTTTAAATCGTAATTAAGTATGTAGTTAACTGTTATATTTTAGTAGTAGATTGGGTACTTTCGAATATGTATATCCGGAATTAGGTGGTATATGTGTCGAAACAATGTAGTTCGACAGAAACAATGATTAGTCGAATTAGCCTAATGTGTATGTGTCGAGTTGTATTAGTGTATCGAAGTAGGTTGCTTCACACAGGATTTCGAATTAGGCCTATTTTAGTAATGTTAGCTATTTTGGGATTTGGCTTAGGGTGAAAGCTAACCTAAATCTATAAATAGGGAGTAAACCTTGTTTTGTAACAAGAAGAACACATAACAGAATTCACAGTTTTGCAGTTCCAAAGTGAATAAAGAAGTTTCCACAGTTTGTGGGCAGAGAGAAGCTCTGCAGAATATTCATATTCTCCTTCTCCAACGTTATTTTTCTTTCTTTCTCAACCTTTTCTTTCATTGTCATTACGTAAGTGAAACAATCTTGAGATCATGATTGAGTGAAATTCTCCATAGGTTGTGGTTGAATTCCAACATCTGGTATCTAGAATTCCGGTTACGATTAAAGGAAGTAAAACTGTGATGGCGTTGAATCATCCAAACGGGCACTTTTTGGCGAACCTTCTGATTCTCAAGAAAGATAGTTATGAGAATATGTGCAAGCAGATTAAGGTGGTTTTATGTTTTCAAGATCTTTGGGATCTTGTGAAGGAAGGAGGAGCACCGCTTGTAGAGAACGTGATGGATCAAGAAAAGGTTGCACACAAAGAATTGAAGAAGAAAGATTATAAAGCTCTCTTTATAATCCATTAATGTGTTGATCCAGATAATTTTGAAAAGGTTAGTGATGTAGAATCAACAAAAGAAGTTTGGGAGATTCTTGAAAAATCGTTTGGAGGTGCAGAAAAGGTGAAAGAGGTGAGGTTACAAACTCACAAAAGGACTTATGAACTGCTTCAGATGGAATAAAATGAAAGCATAATAGATTTCTTCACTAGGTTTACAAAACTAGTGAATCAAATCAAGGTATGTGGAGAAGTGTTGACATCAAGATCAGTTGTTACAAAGATCTTGAGGTCATTGGCTCTAAAGATTGATCACGTGGTAGTAGTCATAGAAAAGTCGAAATACTTGTCAGTATTGACGAATGAAGAGCTTCAAGGGATGCTTGAGTCTCATGAACAAAGGATAATTAAAAGAGCTATAGGAAAGTCAAAGAGTGATATGGCTTTGTAGGCGCAGTCAGAAAAAGAAAAGAAAGGTAAAGGAAGCTGAAATGACAACAAAGGTAGAGGAGGCTACAACACTTCGACTGGTCGAAAACATCAAGAAGGAAACTGGTCGAATCAGAGAAAACCCTAGAACCAAGGCAACCAAAGAGGTGTTGCTGCAGGTAGAGGAAGAGGTGGTGGTTGAAAACCTGACAAAAGTCACATTCAGTGTTTTAATTGTCAGAAGTATGGTCATTATTTTAGTGATTGTCCAGAAAAGAAGAAGTATCAAGAAACTGATGCAAAGCTTGCGAAACATGAAAACAAAGAGATGTTGCTGATGGTTACAACAAGGGATGAAGAAAGATTCCAAGACCAATGGTACTTAGACTCAGGATGCTCATCACACATGACTGGTAGGAAAGATTGGTTTGTCAACATGAAGCTCTAAATGAAGAATATGGTGAAATTTACAAATGACAATACTCTAGCAGCTGAAGGTATTGGTGATGTTCTGATTATGAGGAAGGGTGACAAGCTATCAATAATTTCCAATGTGTTGTCACTACTACGTAAATACCAATTAACAACGGTTGGGAAAGGTATATAATGACGCTGGCGCAGGCGTTGTTATGCAGAGTGCCGTTGTAAATTGATACTTATAGTCACATCCCATTAATCATCGTAATAATCTGGAAACAGAGCGCCATATCACAATGGTTATTAAAAGGCACCGTTGTGATAAGTATTATGCTCCTAGGTTAGATTCCCAGCTGCGCCGTTTTGATATTTATTTTTCTGTGCAGCACGCGAGATATTATGACGACTATATTTTATACCCGTCGTTATATATTCTACAAACACAAATATACAACTACGGCTAGGTTTTATAACCGCTGTCAAAACTTTCTATGTTTTAAATATGCATTTCTCAACAATTCAAATTTATCCCATTATTGAACCTGTAACCATTTTAACCATAACACATAAGGTATACATGCATAAAGAGCATAAAATACTTCCTATGTTTTAAATATGCATTTCTCAGTAATTCAAATTCATCCCATTTTTTAACTTGTAACCATTTTAACCATAACAGATAAGCTAACATTGTTCATTTGTAAGTATTGTAACTATTATAACCATAAAATACAGCTAACAAATAAGGTATACATTTTGTAAGTATTGTAACTATTATAACCATATTTACACCAAACACTATATTCATGTCATCAATACAGAAAAATGTTATTCACATCATCTCTACAGAAAACTGTTATTGACATCATCAATCAGCATGACCCTTAAGAACATTGTGGATATATGCCCAACGTTTACGAAGATCTACAAAGTCCTCAACAGGGAAGGGGGTTTCATCATTAAACATCTACATTAGAAAGAAGCAATAACATGTATGATAATAATTCAATAGTCAACTTATATATTAATATATGTAAACATTTTATGACATGTATACCTTATCCAATGAATCAACAATGCCGGCAAGGACAATGTTTAACATGTGTTTCATGACATAATAACCACACTCGTAATTCCCGGGTTATTTCCTTGTCTACAAATTTAAGCAAAATTCATATGAATACAACCACACATGAATGTAAATGAAAGAAACATAATCGTGCCACTTACTTTAGGACAGATGCATTTGGGCTTTCTTCTAACATTGTTCATCATATTCACTTGCTCCACAACACTGTACATTGAATTTGAATTAAACATATTACATGATAAACTAATTACAATGTAAAAAAAATGAATTAAGCATACACTTACGAATTATCTTTCATTTTGGTTTCCAGTGGATCATGCAAGGAACACAGAAAAGTTATCGTATTCGTCCTAAATGATATGATGATCAATTGCCAATGACCACTGAATAAACAAGAGCATATATAGGTTAATGGTATTTACTAAATTATCAGTGCATTTTAATGCACATTCTCTTATGTTTGTACTTAGGAATTTCCTTAGTTTGTTTTGTTTATTTTACTGTTTTATTATGTTTTTATAATTAAGTATTTCTTTGCCGTTAATCTTTTTTTTCGCAGTTTATTTTTAGCTTTAGCAGTTATTTAATACCTTTCCACTGTTTGGATCATAACTGGAGCAACGAAAATCGAATTTGCGCGTTCTACCAATCGTTGGAAAGCTGAGACAAAGAGATACAACTTTCATTTTTTACGCAGAAGCTGATTCGGAGTGTAGTAGGCTCGAATAATTCGTTGAAGTCAGGACCCAAATTCTGCCTTTAGGAATATTTAGTTTTGGGTCAGGTTTTTTATGTTTTTTGACCCAGTTGGGTTAGAACCAGATTTTGTGTGCTTCCCTATACCTAGTAGCAGTCGTGCTACTGTTCATTATGCTTTTTTCACTATTCATAATTTTGGTTTTTGCTTTTGTACGATTGTAATGGAGAACTAATTTCCGAAGGCAAATCTTGCTGCTTACGGGTTTCATCGCTTTGAGGTTATTCTAATACTAATTTAATTCGATTTATATTCAATTCTTTTCTATGAAGTCATTTGCTTAACTTGATTGCAATCGTTTGCTTAATTTGATTGTGTTCATAGGTAGAATTGATTAAATTTGATTGTATGCATGTTCCTAAATTTAATTGCGTGTTATCGTTTGCTTAATTCGTTAACTCGTCATATTCTTAACCGTTTGCTTAATTTGGTAAACAGGAACATAATTCATTTAATTTTGATAAACGCTTGTCTAATTGATCTCATAATCGAATAGGATCGAAGCCGCTTAGGGATTGGTGTTATAATAGCCGATGATAAGTCGGAATCCGAATCAATAGAATTAGTCGTTTTAGCTTTTTTGATAATCACTTATTTTAATCAGTTTTTCTCTTGTTTTATAAATCGAAACTTAAAACCCCCATAAACCTTTTCTTTAGTTGGTGTAAATAATACAAGAATCCTTGTGAGAACGATACTAGAGTTGTCGTTACCGCTAACTATTTTTCTTAAAATCACTCGTTTTGCTTCGTGCGCGACAGCGGATCAAAATTGGCGCCGTTGCCGGGGATTCTTGTCGTTTTTAATTGTTAGTTGAGTCATATGTGTCGATTAATGTGTTTTGAAGTTTCGTTTTGCTGTTTTTCCGTTTTCCCGTCTGGACGTCCGTCTTGCGTCAGACCTAGTAAAAAATTCGATTTTTAGGAAAATCGTCTTAGATTTGTCCGATTCTTGGTCGATTCATTAGAGAAAAAAATCATGGATAAAAAACATCTATTTAGGAGCTAATTAATGGACGCTGGCCTAAAAATCCAAAATTCATCATTTTTCTATTTTTTATGAATTTTTTACTGTTTTTATAGTTTCAGAAAAATCCGAAAAAATTCAAAAAAAATTATTTAGCTTAATTAGATTGGATTTTGTGTTTTTGTATTTTTTAAATTTTATTTTAATTGTTTTGTTTAGTGTTTCCCATCTATTTTGTTGTTTAGGGACATTGTCGGTATTTTCCTAGTTGTTACTGCATTGCTTGTTTGATTTTGATCTTAATCTCGATCTTGTGTTTTCTCATTCTTTGGATGATTCTTATTTTGAGTTTATCATGGTTGATCAAAGAACTCTGAGAGAAGTGGTTGCACTTGTGAATTATAATGCTTTATATATTGAATATCCTGATGTTGTTGTACCTTTTGAATTCAAATATGGTTTAATACACTTGTTGCCAAGGTTTAATGGTCTTGCAGGTGAGGATCCACATAAGCATATGAAGGAATTAGAAGTTGTGTGCTCTGTACCTTCCAAACCTTCACTAGAGGACCTTGTCAACCAAATGGCTACAAATAATATCAAGTTTCAACAACAAATAGATTCTAATTTTCAGACTTTGGAAATACAAATTGGACAACTTGCCACTTCAATGAATGCCATACAGCAAGCTCAAGGATCAAACCAACAGACCTTGGAAGAGCATTCTGTTTTTCAAATAGAGTTGTCTTCTGAAACTGTTGATGATACTTGTACTGATTTGTTTGCAGCTGATTTTCCATCATTGTCTGATTTTGATGATGTTTACTCTTGTGATGTTTGTACTGACACTAAAATTTATTATGTTTGTGCTGAAATTGAGGTTGCCTTGCAAGTTGATATTCTTACTGCAGATGAGGTTGCAAATGAAGTTGTTCATGTAGGTGAAGCTCTTGACACCCCGGCTGCTTGGAACAAACCATCCATCGAGAAACCACCCTCCTTAGAGCTGAAACCACTTCCTAATAATTTATTTGAATTTGTGCAAGAAGAGAAATCATTGCATGAACATAAGAAGGGCATTGGATGGATCTTGGTTAGCATTCTTGAGTTTAGGCAGCCCCAAAAGCGGTTTAATTGGATGGACCACACTTCCACTTTTCTAGGATCATTTTTTGATCCCGGAATACAAAGAGAAAGCGAGAGCTCTGATGATAACTTCAAATTTCACTGCATAAAAGAGAGCTCCACGTTAATGGAAGAGGAAAGCGTAAAATATATCTCTTTAGGAAATGTTGCTTATGTGATCACCTATCCACCTTGACTACTCGGGTGTGTTCTTTTCTTTCTCTCAACTTAAATAGTTATGTCCTTTCATTGAGGACAATGCTTGTTTTAAGTGTGGGGGAGAGAATCATTTATTTTCTTTGTTTTCTTTGTTTTGTTTGTTCTATTTTGTTTTATTTTATTTTGTTTTGTTTTAGAAACACTAGCCATTTTTTTTTAATTTTTAGGCTATAGATTAATCTGAGGTTATATTGTGGAGACTTTGGAAAAGTTCATAAGATCGGTATCATTTTAACACCTTAAGTCTCCCGAATATGGAAATCGATTTAAATACTTGTTATGACATAATCGTGCCACTTACTTTAGGACAGATCCATTTGGGCTTTCTTATAACATTGTTCATCATATTCACTTGCTCCACAACACTGTACATTGAATTTAAATTAAACATATTACATGATAAACTAATTACAATGTAAAAAAAATGAATTAAGCATACACTTACAAATTATTCATATCTTTCTTTTTGGTTTCCAGTGGATCATGCATGGAACACAGAAAAGTTATCGTATTCGTCCTAAATGATATGATGATCAATTGTCAATGACCACTGAATAAACAAGAGCATATATAGGTTAATGATTTTTGCTAAATTATCAGTGCATTTTAATGCACATTCTCTTATGTTTGTACTTAGGAATTTCCTTAGTTTGTTTTGTTTATTTTACTGTTTTATTATGTTTTTATAATTAAGTATTTTTTTGCCGTTAATTTTTTTTTCGCGGCTAATTTTCAGCTTTAGCGGTTATTTGATACCTGTCTACTGTTTGGATCATAACTGGAGCTACGAGAATCGAATTTGCGCGTTCTACCAATCGTTGGAAAGCTGAGACAAAGAGATACAACTTTCATTTTTTATGCAGAAGCTGATTCGGAGTGTAGTAGGCTCGAATAATTCGTTGAAGTCAGGACCCGAATTCTGCCTTTAGGAATATTTAGTTTTGGGCCAGGTTTTTTATGTTTTTCGACCCAGTTAGGTTAGAACCAAATTTTGTGTGCTTCCTTATACCTAGTAGCAGTCGTGCTATTGTTCCTTACACTTTTTTCACTATTCACAATTTTGGTTTTTGCTTTTGTACGATTGTAATGGAGAACTAATTACCGAAGGCAAATCCTGCTGCTTACGGGTTTCATCGATTTGAGGTTATTGTAATACCAATTTAATTCGATTTCTGTTCAATTCTTTTCTATGAAGTCATTTGCTTAGTTTGATTATAATCGTTTGCTTAATTCGATTGTGTTCATAGGATAGATTTGATTAAATTTGATTGTATGCATGTTCCTAAATTTAATTGTGTGTTATCGTTTGCTTAATTCGTTAACTAGTCATATTCTTAACCGTTTGCTTAATTCGGTAAACAGGAACATAATTCATTTGATTTTGATAAGCGCTTGTCTAATTGATCTCATAATCGAATAGGATCGAAGCCGCTTAGGGATTGGTGTTATAATAGCCGATGATAAGTCGGAATCCGAATCAGTAGGATTAGCCGTTTTAGCTTATTTGATAATCACTTATTTTAATCACTTTTTCTCTTATTTTATAAATCGAAACTTAAAACCCCCATAAACCTTTTCTTTAGTTGGTTGAAATAATACAAGAATCCTTGTGAGAACGATACTCGAGTTTTCGTTACCGCTAACTATTTTTCTTAAAATCACTCGTTTTGATTCGTGCGCGACAGCGGATCACTAAAACAAAACTAAATATAAAATACATAAACATCAACTCCAAAAATACTTACGAACAGAGGAATGGTGCTAAGTAACATTCTTTTCCTCCCTCGTTTAACCGTGTTCTCAAGTACTCTCGGATATCTTTTAGTTCATTAAAAGTCCAACGAATAAAAAATGGATCCAAGATTCCGTAAGTACTCGATTTATTCAACTCTATACAAAGACGGTGAATGTAACTAAATGGTTAAAGAAAATGAATAAATTAGGGGTGATGTTCTATAAATGATAATGTCCTATAATGACATGTATATTCAACTATATATACTTACGTGCACCAAACTTGCAATATCCCGATGTCCAGTCACTTATACCCACCAAGAAAATCCCTTACATCTTCAAGACTATAATAGAATACATCCAAACGTGGACAATGTTCTAGCGGGAAATGTTACGCTTCATTTATCACCACAACTTTCAAGTATAACATCGTGATTTCATTTGGATTAGGGTCCATTATATCATTGGGTTACCCGCAAGGTGGGATGGGCTGAACAATTACTTCCTTTTGTAGAAGCATGACGTACAACACTTCTACTAGGAGTTCGATCATCATCATCACCATCAACATTACAGTGATCTTCATTTGTCCATTGTTCAAGGTTTTCACTTAATCTCTACATCATAATATTCAATTAAAACATAAAACAAAAGTAAGCACAATATATATCATACATTTCCAATAAAACACTAACATCTCAAGTAAAGTACATACCGAATATAACTCTTGAAACCTTTCCATATCTTTCTCCCTTTTTTTCCTTCTCTTCTTCTAACATTCTCCGTTCTTCTTCTAATTGATTCTCAAAATTTTTAATCTTTTGTCTTTGTGCAATAATTTCCTGGCTTTCGGTACTTTTTCTTTGAGACCCAAAGAATTACCTCAAGCCGACACCTTCTCAACAGCACGGACACACCCACCATGCTCATATGTTCTGATAGCTTCGACTAAAATGTAATGTCGTGCTTGCGGAACAAATGCTCCTTTACGGGCTGCCTCAATTAACTTATCGTACACAACATGAGAAACTTACATATACTGTTACCAACGCATTTAATTAAAAAAATAACATAAGCACCACAAATCATACTTACAATTTTTTCGGCGACTACTCTTGACGCCTCAGAGGTGTACTCTTCATCTGGTCTTAATCGAGCCCTCTTCCATTTCTCATGTCTTGAAGGTGGAGATGTGATGCGATCATCTCCTGTTTCTGATTGTCTTTCAAGCATGATTTTTTTCTCAAGATTCCTATAACCCCCATGAGACAATCTATGGGGGTACATGTTCTTGGCGTTATTGAGTATTCCGACTTCGCTTTTAACCTGTTATGAACATAGTGAAAAAAATATATGATTAGTATCTATAACTCATTAGCATAACATTATCGGTTACATGAGAATAGTACAAACCTTGAATTCCTTAGAACGACGTATCTTTGCAAACCTTTTCCATTGCTTCTTTGATATAAAACTATATCGAATCCATGGATGAGCAAGACCGTTCTTAGGCCTCCTAATGTAGTCAGTCGTGAGTTGTGCCTTAAATCCCCTCCAACGAGTACCAGCATATGATATCCATTTTTTTTTCAAATTTGAGTTATCGGTAAACTCAAAATTCAACTACATTTAAATCAATATATAAGTATGTATTAGAAATTATAGATATTGATATTGACGACATATGAAAATTATAGTATGTAATACCTTAACGTCAGTCCATATGCTTTCTTTGACCTTATTATCAACTTATTTCCAATATACTGACCTTGCTACGTGCAAGGAACGAAACATAACTCTTAAAAGTAGAGTAGTGTTGACAATCCACTACTCTGTACAACGAATCAAACTGGATAGGAATTATTCACCTGATGAGTTTCAGACTGATGTGAATTGGGGCATCATTATGACACCTCTTTGTGATCTTTTCGTTTGACTTTCAGTTGTTTGAGTATCATTGGCTAACCTCTCATTTGTTTGAGTTTCTTCGCTAGTTTCTGATGAAGAACTCAACAAGGTCGACATCTAAGTTCAAAAACAACAACAACAACAACATGAACAACAAAAACATAAACATCAACCACAAAATAAAACAACAACAACCACAACAATTGTAAATGAAGTTTACTGTAGATGCATGGGGAAAAATATTTTACGTACCCTAAACTTCATGACTAAGTAAATGATGTTGGTGTTGGTGATGGTGTTGTCTTCCTTCCTTGTGGTGACGACGGTGTTGTTGTTGTTTTCCTATTAGATTGTAACAACTTGGTTGATCGTGATGGTTTATCAACTTGGTTGACGATGATGACGACAATAGCAAATACACAGTGAAGTAGGAACAATGGTGTTTTTGATGAAATCGTGTAATGTTTCAAAGTATTGAACATTAGGGTTTGGGTTGAAATCGTGTATTGTTTTGTCTAGTTTCTATTTGCAATGGAGAAAAATACGTTGAAGAGACAAGCTAACTAGGAGTGTATAATATTATCACGCTACCACAACGGCCAATACATGCAACCGTAGTGATATTTTACTTTCATGGTGAAATTTCATAAAAAAAAGCGCTACAGTATTAACAATTAAAAATTTTAAATAAATAAAAAATATATCACAACAGTTGTAATCATCAACCTTAGTCATAAACTTTAAAGTTTTTTATTTAAAAATAATTAAAAATGAAAAGGCGCGGCTTAACAACGGTTGGCTTTTCAACCGTCGTCTTAAACTTTTAAGTTTTTTATTTAAAAATAAATAAAAATGAAAAGGCGCAACTTAACAATGGTGGAACTCTTAAACCGTCGTCATAAACTTTTAAGTTTTTTATTTAAAAATAATTAAAAAAGAAAAGGCGCAACTTAACATTAAAGGAATAACATATATGAGGGCCCTGAAATTTAGCTCCTTAACTGTTGTTATATATGTCGTAACCCGAAATTTGACCTCCCTCTTTTGCCTTTTGCATAAGCATAAGCATTCACATCGCTGGCATACGCATTCGCATTTTTCCTCTGGTATTTTGATTGCAGGATATTCAGGTTTTCCAAGCCCGATCAATCATATCCTCACAAGGTCATCACCTCATCAAAACAAGCACAAAATGAAGGTTTCCATACCTATTCATCAATACAAGAGGTGGAAAATTGAAGCCGGGACCACATCACCCTTTTTTAGGCAAATTGGACATATTTTGGCCTGGTTAATCGATTAACCATTTGCAGTGCAATTGTGTTAATCGATTAACACAGGCAAAATAGGCACAATTTGCTGCTTTTTCATGACAACACCTTTGCACACATTTTGGTCTTGGATTCTAGCAGCATATGGAATATTCTAGACACCTCTAAACATTTCCAAGCTACTCAATTCATTCCAAGTGCATTTGCTATGATACTTCACTTCAAATCAAGTGCACCATGTTCCTTGTTCACCAAGTAATATGGATCTTTGGATGTTAGAATTCACCTTGGGATGGTTACCGAGTTGGTTCTAACTAACCGAGTTAACTGCCTTGACTCGGTGAGTCAAGTCCAACTAACTCCTAACCTAGTACCAAACCCAAAGCTAATTCCAAACCAAATTCCAAACCATCTCATATTCCAAACCTAAAGTCTATATAAACTCACCTCCACTCGCTTTTCAATTCCTCAACCATTCTCTACCATTTTTCACCAAGCTTCTCACATTTCACTCTCAATTCTCTCACTTTTTTCTCTGATTTCTCTACTCATTCTTCATCTTCATCTCAATTCTTCTCCATCAAACCTCACCAAAAGCTCTTATTCTTGAAAGATTAATCACTTTTCACATTGAAAGTGATTAATTCTTGAGCTTAAACTTCATCACTTGGCATTCTTTGGTTGGATTTCTGGAAGTACATCTCATTCTACTTCAATCCAAGGGTTTCACACCATTTATTTTGGTGCAAGTTCGATTTCGGCGCATTTTCGCGATTTTGATCGGTTTTGACGCGTTTCGTCTACAATTTAAGGATCCTCTAGTTTTCTTTAATCTTCTGCACCAAGATCACTTTGCAACATTTACCAAGGCACATCTCAGCCTTGTAGGTTGATGGATTTCATTCATTTTATCATTTCGATCGTTTTCGTATCGTTTGCGATGTAATTTCAATATTCTTGCATGTGAATTGATTACACTTTTGCTTGATCCTTGATCTTGATTGTTAATTGATTCTTTTGTTGATCATTTGCTGTTTCTAAGCTTGATTTTTTGTGCATAATTGTTTGCCCTAGCATTGGAGTGATTGCACAATCAAAAAGTTGGCCAAAAGTACTTTTCAAAACTGATTTTCTGCTCCCTGTACAGTGTTAATCGATTAACACATTGCAGTGCAATTGTGTTAATCGATTAACCAGTGATTTTTTTGCACTTTTTCACGTGTTAATTGATTAACACATTGCAGTGCAATTATGTTAATCGATTAACACTGAACCAGAAGTCATTTTCTTGCATTTTCAAGTGTGTTTGCCATGCTTTCTTCATTTTAACTTCCATTGATTGTCATGCTTGATTTTATGGATGTTTTAAATGCCATTTCACTTCTGGTTGAAGCATGTTCGTGAACTTTCGATGCATATTTTATTATTCATTTGTTTCATGTTCTTAGCATTGCATGAACATAGCAATTCTTGCACTATTTTGTTCACATGATACATGAGTTTGTGTGGCATTTTGGTGATCATTTGGCACTGTTTTGCACCTTCCATTTCAGTTTGCATTAAGTTTATTCTTCATGGATAAACTTAATTTTGTATAATCAATAATTCACTCATTTTTGCTTTAATGACTTTTCATCCTCTTTGGAAAGTTGTTAGCATGTTTATCCCTTGATTAATTGATCGAAACTTTGTTTCAATTAATCGATCTCCCCTTTTCCCCTCTTTAGGCCTCCTTTAGAGCTTTCTCTCTCATTTCCCATGTGGAGTTAGAGTTTCGCGTTGCGCCTTGCATCGGAGCGCTGTACAAAATGACGTCGTTACGCTGTCCGCAGGAGCACTGTACAACTTGGAGCTGTTGGGTCGTCCGGTTCAATTTCCGCATTACACCCTGTGTGTGTTAGGGAAGGGATGAGAAGAGAGAATTCCTACTCTCATTCTGACTACTTCAGGTAGGGGATGAATGACCCTGTGCTTGGCTTAGTCATCTCTATCTCCAGGCGGTAATGTGCTTTCCTTCCCCAATCGAGTTTATCCTTGATCACTCTTCTTTTTTTGCGATCTCTTCCGATCCTTAATCACTCTTATCTCTCTCAAGCTCTCTCTTGATCTATCACCATTCTTCTTGGTTACGATCCTATGTTCCTTAGGTTTAACAAGCTTTCTTCATTTCAATATCCTACGTTTTTCTTGTAATCAAGCATTGCTTTTGATTCCCCTGAAGAGTCTCTGTTCTCTCTCTTTGGTCCAACACAGTTTTCCTGTCACAACCATTTTTCCCTTGGAGTTCTCAACCTTCTCTTGGTTCTTCTCCTTTGTTGGGTTAATCACCTATTCTTGGTTAATCACCCTTTGCTTCAGTTAATCACAGTCCATGTGTTAATCAATGAGCACTTCTTGGGTTAATCACCTATTCTTGGTTAATCACCTGTCTCTTCAGTTAATCACAGTCCATCTGTTAATTACTGAGCACTTCTTGGGTTAATCACCTATTCTTGGTTAATCACCCGTCTCTTCAGTTAATCACAGTCCGTCTGTTAATCACTGAGCACCCCTTGGGTTAATCACCTATCATTGGTTAATCAACCGTCTCTTCAGTTAATCACAGTCCGTCTATTAATCACTGAACACTTTCGAGTTAATCACTTTCTCTTGGTTAATCACTCGCTTTTCTTTTCGGTTGGTCACAGTCCGTCTGTAAACACCGAATCCCCCGCAGTTGGTAACCTCCTTTTGGTTCGAATACTTGCACCCTTGGGTTAGTAACCTTTCTTTGGTTCAAATACCCTTTCTTCGGTCGAGTACTGTTTGATCAGTCAGTTTACCAAACCCCTTTGGGTCACGACCTTTGTTTGATCCTATACCCGTCCTTTGGGTTATGATCTTTATTCGGTCCTACACCCGCGTTCCTGGTTAATCACAGTTTTCTCCGTTAAAACCAATGCTTCTCTACCCCACAGAGTTGCAGTCCTTTCTTTCCTCGGTTAACCACTGTTACCAGTTAATATACCGAGGCCCCTTCAGAGTCAAACACCTTCTCTTGGTTCAACACTCTCTCTCTTGGTTTATCACAGTTCGTCTGTTGACACCAGTCTTTTCCCTGCCAGGGTCTTACTCTCTTTCCTCGGTTAACCACTGCCAGCCAGTTAATATACCGAGGCCTCGTTTTCTCTTGGTTATGACACCATCCCTTTAGTTGGATCCCCAGCGGAGTCTTTTCTATTCCCTTTGCTCTTACTTTCTTGGTTTTGACACCAATTCTCTTTGTTATCCCCAGCGGAGTTTTCTTTCTTTATTGGTTTTGACACCACTTCTTTCATCTCCTTGTTTCTTTCTTGTTTTGTTTTCCGTTCAGTTCCCCGAACTACGGAAGCTCTGATTCTGCATTCTTTTGAATGTATGATACGTAGGCATGAGATCGCAATGATCTTGGCGAGCACACTTCCACTTTCCTTCCTTCCTTTCTTTTTCCCCTTTCTTCTCTCCCTCCTTATTTTAGCTAGAAGCCTTTAGATAGATAACCCATCCAAGCCTAGAAGAAAGCGAAATGGTTCCCGTCGAGTACGACGGATGCGTTAGGTGCTAGTACCTTCCTTTCGCATAACCGACCCCCCCCCCCCGGGTTCCTGTTTCTCTTCCCCTTGGGTTTTATCGATATTTTCCCTGTCCTATGGGACTAAATAAAGTTTGGTGGCGACTCTGTTGTATCTTTGAGTGTGCGATTCACTCAGGTAGAAACCAGCCATCTTCAGCTGGCGACTCTGCTGGGGACAGATTGACCTCTTGCTGGTCCATCCCTTGAGGGGTCTCGCCTAGTTTTGTTTGTTTTTTCTTGTTTGTTTGGGTGTTTATCTTTAGCGCTTTACTAGCTTTATTTTATGCTTTAGCTTTATGTTTATTTATCGCATTTCTTTACTACTTTGAATATTCATATGCTGCATATTCTGGATATCTGCTATTCTCTGCTGTTGTTGGGATGTGTAGATATTATTGGAGAGAAAGGTCCTAACACCGGGCCTAGTATACACATAGGCTAGAACGTGGATAGTCGTGAGGCCTGCGTTTTGCGCGTTAGGTTATCACGAGAGCCACATCCCAGATCGTGATTCGCTTGAGAATACTTCTGTCCTGTGAGAATTCACAACGGCGGGGGATTTTCACTCTGAGTCCTATGGATTGGGCGACCTTTCTAGGGATCACCTTGTTATGTCTAGATCACACCTGTGAGAGGGATGGGTTTTGCAGGAAAACAAGCCACTTCATACCTTTGTTCTCTCATGCGCGTCAGATATTCCCACCTACACAGAGCTACATGGGAAGATTATCCAGAAGATGTTGCATCTCTAACTTACACTATTGCATAATGTTATTGCATAATGTTATTGCATCGTCATGTATGCCGAACTTTTGAACTTGAGTTATTGCATCACCATGTGTTTGTGGTACTTTTGCATCATCTAACCTTTGCATCATTGGGTGTTGCATATTTCATCTACACTCCATCTGTATAAGTAACATGTGCATACCTACACTTGCATTGCATTCAAACCAGAAAAAGCTCACTTTCTTCCCTTCATCATCCAGAAGACAGTGAAAACCTGATACCGGTACTTCCTCAGATTCAACAAGTCAAAAATCATGGGTGAATCTGATAATACCATTTACACGGAGACCTTGACACAATTCCAAGGTCAGATGGATCAGTTCCAGACGAACATGGATGTCATTATGGAGCTCCTTCGTGCCCAGAGGGACGCCGCTGCTGCTGCCACTGTTGTTGCAATTACTACTGGTGCAACTATTGTCACTCCTGTGACTGTTCCTCCTGTTGTTACAGCTACTCCTGATGTTGTTGTTCCTTCACCTGCTAGAGTTGAAGTGCTAGTTGAGCCTGTGAATCAGCCTGCTGTTCAGCCTAGTTTGAACCAGATGCCCGATGGTTTTCCTTGGGGCATGCCTCCGAATTACACTCCTCATATTGCAAATAATGGTAGTGCCTTCATGCCATATCAGCCTTTTGTTGTACCCATGCCTAATGGGGATACTGCCGCCTATCCATGGGTCATGCCTACTCCAGTCCCACCTCCAGTGGTGAATGATGATCCTGAGAATCTTCAGGCTCAAACTCATCAAACTGCCGGATTGGTCGACACTGAAACTCCTGATGATGAAGAGCATGTGTATAGGGGTCCTCCTATTCATGTTCCGGTTTCGTCTCAATCTGCACAAACTGTTGTTCACAATGTTCATTCTGGAATGCCTTACCCTGGGGCATCTGTAGCTGCTATGGGATCTCCTCCTAGTTACCCGTACGGTGTTCAAAGGGGTTAGATTTCTGGTCAGATGGTTAATTCTGGGTTAATACATCCGTCTCAGTTTTCCTCTCCTCAAGTGCTTGCTCCAGCCGCATCTCAGCCTCCAAATCCTCAGGTTCTTGCCAGACCTGCTAATCAGAACAAACCTGCAGACTACAAGCTATTAGAGGATAGAATCAGAGCTATTGAGGGTTTCTTTGCCTTTGACATGGATGCCAAAGACTTGTGCTTGGTCCCAAATGTTGTGCTACCCCAGAAGTTCAAGGTGCTTGTTTTGCCTAAGTACAAGGGGTTGAGTTGTCCACGAAGCCACGTCACCATGTATCGCAGAAGAATGGCTTCCTACATAGACAATGATGATCTGCTTATCCACTGTTTCCAGGATAGCCTATCCGGGGCTTCCTTGGATTGGTACATGAACCTTGAGCAAGGTAAAATCAGAACCTGGAAAGATCTATCTGAAGCATTCTTGAAGCAATACAAGTACAACTTGGATACGGCTCCCACCAGGTTGCAACTACAAAATCAAGCTCAGAAAGCCGATGAATCATTCAGAGAATACGCTCAGAGATGGCATAAGATGGCTTCACAAGTCCGACCTTCTCTATTCTATTCAGAGTTGGTTGATATATTCATGGGCACTCTTCAGGGTTTGTACTATGAGAAGATGGTTGGTAGCTCATCCTCCAATTTTACTGATGTTGTAACCATTGGGGAACGCATTGAGAATGGGCTCAAAACAGGGAAAATTGTTGGCACTGTGAGTCAACAATCAGGGGTTAATAAGCCACAAGGTGGGTTCTCTGAAGAAAAGGAAGAGGAAACAAATGCTGTCATGGACGGTGTCCACTTTCAAGCGCAAACTCCCATGGCTCATGTGCCATACTGCCCGTACCCATATGTTGTTGCTGCCTAGTACCAACAGCCACCGTGTCAACAGCCTCCTCAGGCTCATGATCAGTAAGCCCAAGGCCGAGAGCGTCAGAATCAGCGTAAGCCCAGGAATAATCTAGAACGAAGGAATGCTCCTCTAGATCCGATTCCTGTGACATAGACTCAACTTCTCCCATATCTGGTTCAGAATTCGCTGGTGGTTCCCAAAGCTCTGAAGCCTCCACCAGAACCATTTCCACCTGGGTATGATCCCAATGTGCAATGCGGATATCATGCTGGGTCGGCTGGCCATTCAATCGAGGATTGCAAATCTTTCAAAGCTAAGGTCCAACAGTTGATTGACAAGAAGCACCTAGCCATTCAAGGTGAGAATCTATGGGTGAACGGAAATCCAGTGTCCATGTAAGGGCCGAGACCACAAAAGAATCCCTTGAATAAGCCTGTGAGCACTTCCTCAACATCGGCAACCATTATGTCATTCCATATTTCCCATTTGTAATCTTTTTGTTTGTCAAGCGTTTGTTCACTTGTAAAACTTGTTTGTTTTTCATATGATAATAATAATGAATTGAATATGCATGTTTTGAATAAATTCATTCGTGTTCACTTATACTTTTTATCAGTATCACACATTTGATCAAGCAAAATCAAAAGAGAATGATGAAATCAAAAAGACATGAGATCGCTGTCTATATGCTTTTGAATAAAACCATGCTGAGGATGTAAGGCATTTGTTCAAATCCCCAAACACTGGAGTTATAAGGAAGATAATCCCTAGTTAACCCCTTTGGGCCTTGAAGTAGGAGTTTCTTTCAGTACACACAAGCCCTCAATTTTAACCAAGGGCAGGGTAGTTTTCAGCTAGTTTGATCATGCGTTCAAATTTCAAAAGAGGAGTACCCCATTTTGAGGATCAACCACATCCTACCCCTCGCAAGAGGTCGGAAAAATCACAAATCCACAATGGTTGTCTCTCATCGACCAAAGGAATGAGGCAGTCACTACTCACCTTACAAATCAAACACATGTCACACAATTTTGTTCAAGAAAAAAAATCAAAATCACACAAAAATCACAAAAAAAAAACAAACAAAAAGCCCGCTAAGTCAAAAACTCAAAAGCAAATGACTTAGGCAAAAATTAGGGCATCCCGTTAGACTGCAAATTCAAAATAATCAGTCTACGCAAAAATTAGGGAAAACAAAAAGAACAAAACAAAGAATCAAAAGAGAAAAATCCTCAATAAGAACAAGTTCGTGTGATCACATGTGACAAAAACAAAAGGTGAGTGACTTCCGCTCCGAAACCATCGTCGGTTCCTATACCATCACATCAACCATTCAAAATCCTCTTTTGAAAGATGAACGCTTGTGTCAAACTAGCTGAACTTAGGACTGGAGAATATCAAGGAGAATGGGTGGGGTAAAATAATTTTTGAGCCTTTTATCATTTCTTTCTTAAACCGTGAACCAGGCCACGTTACAACCCTCAAAAGACCTAATTGACGCAGGGTTTATTTTGAAAGCATACGACAGTAAAATCGCATCAAAGCTGACTCCTAACGATTTGCTTATCATTTGTGCCGATACTGACATGGCACTCTAATTGGTGATCCATTCATTATATGTCATAATCTTAGTGAACATACTTGGATTTCAAAACTGACATATGCATGGCATTAGCATTATCATTTTCAAAGCCAACACTTTTTACTTGCGAATAAGCACTTGACATCAAGAAGGGTTCCACAATGGAAAGTGTGATCACCTTAAGGGGCAAAACCCATGAAAACTCCGTTAAGCAAAAAGGGCCTAGCTACCTCAGGATTCAGTCGGTCTGAGCCAATCACGACGAGATCCGACAAATTTCTCCATGTTTATTTGGTCAGGGGCATTCCTCCAAAGATCGATCAGACAGGGGCAAAGTCACTTCAGAGCTCACATTGAGGCAAACCACCTCAAGAGCGCAAGAATCCAACCTCTCCAAGAGAAGTTTAATCAGGGCCATACTGTTCCAATGGACTAGGGCAAGCCGAATCAAGATCATCCTGTGACACAGCTGTTTCCTACCGTGTGACTAGGGAAATCCATGCAGATACGCAACAGACTGGAGCAGAGTTAGGCTACCAAGGTACAAGTTCTCGCCTCGTTTTGAGGCCAGAGCAATGGTGCAGCAACAATTGCTAATCCTGAAGTAGGTGTCGGGGAATCACGTCTTTATGGCTTACACCCTAACCTCAACTCTTTCACTTCTCACAATAAAAACACTTGAACCATTGCATAGACCTTCCTCACACTTTGATCACGTCACTTCACTCATGCACATCCTTCATCTGGCATAGCACGAAGCCTTGACATGAGCCTAATCCAACTTGACATCTTTTCAAAAACCAATTACCTACATTCTGCATATAGTAATCATCATCTCATAGCATTGCATTTTCAAACGCATAAGCATGTTTATCAAGATGAAGCATTACGCTATACAGGTTTAAACGCACGTCCCAATCAAAACCCAGTTCTTGTCTGGTAATCAGTTCTCGTCTGACTTATCTCTTTAAAACCCAGTCCTCGTCTGGTAGTCAGTTCTCGTCTGACTTATCTCTTTAAAACCCAGTTCTCGTCTGGTAGTCAGTTCCCGTCTGGCTCATCTTTGCTTAAATCCAGTTCACATCTAGTAAACTTAATTCCAGTTCTCGTCTGGTCGTCAGCCCTCGTCGAACTTATCTCTTTAACGTCCAATTCTCGTCTGGCTCATCCTTGCAAAACCCAGTTCTCGTCTGGTAGTCAATGCCCGTTTGACTTATCTCTTAAATTCAGTTCCCTTCTGGTAGTCGGTTCTCGTCTGGCTTAATCAAAATCCAGTTATCGTCTGGTAGTCAGTTCTCGTCTGACTCGCCTCTTCCAATTTCCAGTTCTCGTCTGGTGGTCAATTTTCGTCTGATTTGTCTCATCAATTTCCAGTTCTCGTCTGGTGGTCAGTCCTCGTCTGACCTGTCTCATCAATTTCCAGTTCTCGTCTGGTGGTCAGTCCTCGTCTGACCTGTCTCATCAATTTCCAGTTCTCGTCTGGTGGTCAGTCCTCGTCTGACCTGTCTCATCAATTTCCAGTTCTCATTTGGTGGTCAGTCCTCGTCTGACCTGTCTCATCAATTTCCAGTTCTCGTCTAGTGGTCAGTCCTCATCTGACCTATCTCATCAATTTCCAGTTCTCATCTGGTGGTCAGTCCTCGTCTGACCTGTCTCTTTAAGATCCAGTTCCCGTCTGGTAGTCAATTCTCATTTGACCTGTCTCATCAAAATCAAATTCTCGTCTGGCAGTCCTTTTCAACGTCCAATTCCCGCCTGGTAAACCTTTCCAGAACCTTTTCAATTCCTTGGTCCATCCAAAACTTCTCTGGTCCGTCCAGAACCTGCATAATATCAAGCATCATGTAGAAACGCATACATAGCAAATGCATCGATCATACTCCCTCTCTTTTTGCTTGACTTATCTCCCAGCAGATTTTCAGCAAACTTTGCGCTTATCTATTCAAACACTTTCAACTCTTCTTTTGTCGCCATCGGCCAAATTCTCGAGCTACTCTTTTATTTAATCCCCTTTTACCTCGAATCATCGAAAAGCTAGCGCAATTCGTACATTCAGGTCCAAGAGGATTAAATAGGGGCTGCTGTCATAACCCGAAATTTGATCTCCCTCTTTTGCCTTTTGCATAAGCATAAGCATTCACATATCTGGCATACGCATTCGCATTTTTTCCTCTGGTATTTTGATTGTAGGATATTCAGGTTTTCCAAGCCCGATCAATCATATCCTCACAAGGTTATCACCTCATCAAAACAAGCATAAAATGAAGGTTTCCATACCTATTCATCAATACAAGAGGTGGAAAATCGAAGCCGGGACCACAACACCCTTTTTTAGGCAAATTGGGCATATTTTGGCCTGGTTAATCGATTAACCATTTGCAGTACAATTGTGTTAATCGATTAACACAGGAAAAATAGGCACAATTTGCTGCTTTTTCATGACAGCACCTTTGCACACATTTTGGTCTTGGATTCTAGCAGCATATGGAATATTCTAGACACCTCTAAACATTTCCAAGCTACTCAATTTATTCCAAGTGCATTTGCTATGATACTTCACTTCAAATCAAGTGCACCATGTTCCTTGTTCACCAAGTAATGTGGATCTTTGGATGTTGGAATTCACCTTGGGATGGTTACCGAGTTGGTTCTAACTAACCGAGTTAACCGCCTTGACTCGGTGAGTCAAGTCCAACTAACTCCTAACCTAGTTCCAAACCCAAAGCTAATTCCAAACCAAATTCCAAACCATCTCATATTCCAAACCTAAAGTCTATATAAACTCACCTCCACTCACTTTTCAATTCCTCAACCATTCTCTACCATTTTTCACCAAGCTTCTCACATTTCACTCTCAATTCTCTCACTTTTTTCTCTGATTTCTCTACTCATTCTTCATCTTCATCTCAATTCTTCTCCATTAAACCTCATCAAAAGCTCTTATTCTTGAAAGATTAATCACTTTTCACATTGAAAGTGATTAATTCTTGAGCTTAACCTTCATCACTTGGCATTCTTTGGTTGGATTTCTGGAAGTACATCTCATTCTACTTCAATCCAAGGGTTTCACACCATTTATTTTGGTGCAAGTTCGATTTCGGCGCATTTTCGCGATTTTGATCGGTTTCGACGCGTTTCGTCTACAATTCAAGGATCCTCTGGTTTTCTTTAATCTTCTGCACCAAGATAACTTTGCAACATTTACCAAGGCACATCTCAGCCTTGTAGGTTGGTGGATTTCATTCATTTTATCATTTCGATCATTTTCGTATCGTTTGCGATGTAATTTCAATATTCTTGTGTAGCGAGCGATTTTGGACGCGGTTCTTAAGCGTTGGTCGCTCTCTGCGGTTGAGCTTAAACTACAGGTCGATTCATTTTTTATCCTATTGTGAGCTGAATAAGGAAGGGAAATAGATGTCTCCAATTAACCCTGCTTGCATACTGAGTTTAAACAGCGGTCTGTTAGGTTACGAATGCTATCAATGTGGGGGGGCCTTTGTACTGGTTATTTGTATTTTCGCCAATACTGTTTTCTTTCTTTCTAGGACTTTCTAGCGGGGAACAAGGGTTAGGATGTTAGGACTGATGCTTTTTGATGGGTATGTGAGAGTATGGGATTTTGGTTTTTTATTGATTGCGCTCGCTAAGATCTTTTCTTTCGATCTTATGCCTACGTATTCCCGTTTACCGAAACAGGGAAATCAGAGCGTTCGTAGTTCCTCCTATTCTATGGGAGGAAATGGGTGTTTTGGTGTCTTGTTCAAAGCCCAAGACGTGAAGCGAAAGGTGATTTGTATCTTGTTCAAAGCCCAAGATGTGAAGCTGAAGAGTCTATTTGTGTCTTGTTCAAAGCCCAAGACATGAAGCTGAAAAGTCTATTTGTGTCTTGTTCAAAGCCCAAGACGTGAAGCTGAAAAGTCTATTTGTGTCTTGTTCAAAGCCCAAGACGTGAAGCTGAAGGACCTCGACTTTAGAGAGAATTTGTCATCTCTAAAGAAGGGTTTGCCTGTCACAACTGTTGGGTGACTGGTTATAAAGGAGAATTACTTTAACCGGGATACGCGGATCCTAGCAATGCCATAATTTCCTTTAAAGGGGATTTTAACCTGAAGGAGAAGACTTTAACCCAGTGTAGAGCAATGTTATCTTTCCTTAGGAATTTCTCATGCTAAAAGAGGGACAGTGGCATGGATGTAGATGATCCAGAGGCTTGCCGCTTACAGCGATTAGATGAAGGGGAAGGAGTTGTTGATGTTTGTATACTATGAACGAGGCACAACTTTGATGCTAAAAGGTTGATCGGATCAACCAGTGGTTTTCTTATACAAAGCCTAAGAGGAGGCTATTGGCCCAACAAGAGGGAGTTTTTATGTGTCTCGTACGAAGCCCGAGAGAGAGGCTAAAAGGGTTGACTCAACAGGAGAATCTTTTATACTCAACAAGAGAGTGTTTTTGTATCTCGTACGAAGCCCGAGATGGAGGCTAAAAGTTTGACTGGCTCAACAAGAGAGCCTTTGTATCTCGTACGAAGCCCGAGATGGAGCCTAAAGGTTTGATTGACTCAACAAGGGAGTCTTTGTATCTCGTACAAAGCTCGAGATGGAGGCTAAAGGTTTGACTCAACAAGAGAGTTTTTGTATCTCGTACGAAGCCCGAGATGGAGGCGAAAGGGGTAATTGACTCAACGAGGGAGTCTCTTATGTGTCTCGTACAAAGCCCGAGAGAGAGGCTAAACGTTGTTTGACTCCGCTGGGGAGAATTTTGGTATCTCGTACGAAGCCCGAGATAGAGGCTAAACGTTTGCTTCGCTGGGAAGAATCATTAAACAAAGCCCAAGAAGAGGCTATTGTAATTGTTTCAGTTGAGTGACAGATCCAATATACTGATTTTAAAAGAGAAAATCAGTTCTTATATGAGTAACACTGTACTCATGGATTTGATTTGAGGATCAGGGATATTTCCCTCTCTTTGAGGAAACGGGAAATCCAAAGGGTATTGAGACTATCCGAGTCTGCGGGTTTCCTTCCTATTTAACGAAGGGGTCACTTGGGAATGTCTTTGAGACTCAAGGAAGTTAGACTGTCCGAGTCTAGAGTTTCATCTTTTGTACTATGCTTTGAGAAACAGTAGTAGACTCTATGAAAGGACTGTTCTATGAGGATGACTAAGTTCTGTTCCTATACCTCTAGGAGGTCGTCGGGACAATTTGTACGAAGCCCAAGAGGAGGCTGGAAACTTTTAAGAAGCCGACGGGTCCTTGTACTAAGCCCAAGAGGAGGCTATCATTCCCGGAGGAAGAGATCATTATACGAAGCCTAAGAGGAGGCTGTGAATACTTCTAAGAAGCCGTAGGGTCCTTGTACGAAGCCCAAGAGGAGGCGGGGTTGCTTTTAGGAAGCCTGTGGGTCCTTGTACGATGCCCAAGAGGAGGCCGATGCTTTTAGGAAGTCCGTGGGTCCCCAAACCCCGAGAAATTCAAGGCAAGCTATTCACAAGGAATAGGTCAAGTCAGGAAAGTTCGAGAATTTGGAAGAAACTCAAAGATGCCATTCACGGAGAAGACATTCATCTTTGGGAGTAGAGTTCCTTGACAATTCCTAATGAGGACAGCCGAAGAGAATACTGTATCTGGTGATCCTATTGGGGATCTAGTTGTCTATTTCTACGAATAAACGAAACGGCGTCACCTAGTTCTAGACGTAGTTGCCGGGGAAACTCTAAATATCTATACTATTATTACACAGTTGATATGAGTTTATGAAAGAAGACTTACAGTGAAACAGCCCCACAATACAGTTATATATATATATATATATGAGTTTGTGAAAGGAGACTTACAGTGAAACAGCCCCACAATACAGTTATATACATATGAAAGCGGTAAATGAAAGCAGGTAAACACTTACTCGGTTGTAGAGCTTCCATGCTGTTTGGTTAGTTGTTCAACAAAGAAAATTTGAAAACAACAGTATATTCAAAATCAAAGGAGAAAGTGCTTTGAAAAAGAAAGATTTGGGGCTTACAGCTCAAGGAGAGGCCCAAAATATTTTCAGTTTGAAAATGGCGATCGCGCCGAGATTTTTAACGTATCGGGACTTATACAATAGCTGAGGCCCAAAAATTGTTTCGTTAAAAAAGGGTTGGGTCTTACACTCTAATAGAGGCCCAAGTGTTAAAAAATGAAAAGAAATGGGACTTACAACTCAAAGAGAAGCCCAGTTGATTTTCGTTTGAAAATGGCGATCGCGCCGAAGTTTTCTTTTAACGCAGAGGGACTTATTCAATAAGTGAGGCCCAAAATTGTTTTCGTTAAAAGGGGATTGGGTCTTACACTCTATTAGAGGCCCAAGTGTTTAAAAAAGATTTGTTAGGGTGAAAATCAAAGAAAACCCCAATTTCATTTTTTAGGCATTTTTTCAAGAAAAATTAAGTAAAAAATGATAAAAATATCAAATAAAATCATTAAATAATGATTAAAGTTTATGAAAAAAAATATTTTATCAACATAAATATTTAAAATCATTTTGGATTTAAAAATCAAGAAAAAAAAGAAATCATTTTAAAAGCATTTAAAACGATTTAAAACACTATTTTTAAATATATTAAAAATAATACTTTTTTTGTGATTTTTTTGGATTAAAATATTATGGGGTACGAACTGGAAAATGATGATTTTTTGCTATATGAAAAAAATTGGTTGAGTTTTGAAAATAAAAAGTAAGAAAAAGAGAAAAGATATCAAAATATCATTTTCGACATATTTTTGGGGTAAAAACGAGTACCGAAACTTTAATTTTCAACACGTTTTTATCAAATTTTAAACACTCATAACTCTCTCAATTTTTATCGGAATCAAAATCCAGAAGTACCTACCTGACCGATTTTTCGCAAGGAATCCGATGGTATTACTCACGTGCACGGAAAATCGACGCACAAAATGCAGAAAAAACTGCTATCGTTTTAAAAATATCGTTCCGCGCCGAATTTCCAACACGCGTAACTCTCTCGATTTTTATCGGAATCAAAATCCGGAAGTACCTACCTGACCGATTTTTCGCAAGGAATCCGATGGTATTACTCACGTACGCGGAAAATCGACGTATAAAACACAGAAATTAAAAAAGAAAAACTGCTATCGATTAAAAACATCGTTCCGCGTTGAATTTCAAACACGCGTAACTCTCTCGATTTTTAACCGAATCAAGATCCGCGAAAGCCTATCCTGACCGATTTTTTGCAAGGAATCCAATGGTATTGCTCACGCATGCCAAAACTCAACGTACAAAACGCAGCGATAAAAAAATCAGAGCTACTGCGTGTAAAAACATCGTTTCGCGTAAAATTTCCAACTCGCGTAACTCTCTCGATTTTTAACCGAATCAAGATCCGCAAGAGCCTATCTTGACCGATTTTTCGCAAGGAATCCAATGGTATCACTCACGCACACGGAAAATCGACACACAAAACGCAGAAATTAAAAAACAAAAACTGCTATCATTGTTTTCGACGCCGTTTCGCGTAAAATTTCCAACGCGCGTAACTCTCTCAATTTTCATCGGAATTGAAATCCGTAAAAACCTATCTTGACTGATTTTTCGCAAGGAATCCAATGGTATTATTCACGCACTCGGAAACTCGCTGTACAAAGCGAAAAAAACAGAACCGCTATCGTTAATTCGACGCCGTTTCGCGTAAAATTTCCAACGCGCGTAACTCTCTCAATTTTCATCGGAATTGAAATCCGTAAAAACCTATCTTGACCGATTTTTTGCAAGGAATCCAATGGTATTATTCACGTACTCGGAAACTCACTGTACAAAGAGAAAAAAATAGAACCGCTATCGTTAATTCGACGCCGTTTCGCGTAAAATTTCCATCGCGCGTAACTCTCTCTATTTTCATCGGAATTGAAATCCGTAAATACTTATCTTGACCAATTTTTCGCAAGGAATCTAATGGTGTTACTCATGCAAACTAAAACTTAATGTATAGAACACACCAATGAAGAAAAGACAGAACTGCACATGGTTTCAAAACAACCAAAATTCCACATAAAAACATGTCAAGATGCAAACAGTGGGAGGATCACAACATACACATTAAGGGCCACATTTTTACCTCAAGAATTGTTCAATATGATGCATGTATGTGGACAACAAAGGAAAGCATGATTCAAAGAATTCAAGTTGTGAATTTTACCTCTTTTTTGGAGATTTTGGGCAACCTTCCAAGTGCTTTGTTCCAGAAATGATTTGATGCTTTGGACAACCTCAAATGACCTCTTAGAAGCTTTTAGGATGGTTGGAATTGGCTGGAAACCTCTGGAGCAAGTTTGTGCACTTTCCAGATGTGTGGCACCATTTGGGATAGTTCAAGGATGATATTTAGAGTGTGTTTGAGGTTTTATCTGGCTTGGAAAGTGACTGAATCAAGACATGGCTTGAAAAATGCAAAAAAGTGTCATTTTGAGGTTTTGAGAGGTGACTTTGTGATGTTGTGATTACAGGTCACTTTTGATGGTTTGCACAGCTTACATATGATATATATGAGGTGTGTGTGTGATTAGTTTGAGTGGAATTGCTCTCTAGCTCAAAAACTCATAATTTCCTTACTAATGAAGGCATTTTGGAGTGAAAGAGAGAATTTGAGGAAAGCATTTGTTTGATGGCTTTGGTGTACTCAAACTGAACACAAATGAACTCTATTTATAGTGGAGCAAGTTTGTTTTGGGATCCACGGTGAATGGCAACTGCAGAAGGTGTTTGGCCAATGTTGGCCAATGGAAATCCAAGTCTCCTCTAGCCATTGACTAGAGGTTAGGGCACAGGCTGCTGGTTCCCTTGGTCTTGGATAAGTCTTGACTGATTTTAGATGAGAATGGCTCAGTACATGCCACCTCTAAGCATCCATTAAATGCTCCAAACCAAAATTGGAGTTTTGTCCCTCTTTTAGGGATTTCTAGGCTTTGGCATGCTTTTCTTTGTTCCTTGGACTTGGGAGGTTCATGGATCAGATCATCCCACTTGGATTTGATCCTTAGATGTGTCCAAACTGATAACAAGGCTTGAAACTTCGTGTGGCACAAAAAATGTGCAAATCTGCCTTTTAAAATTCAGCTTCAGCAAGGCCTTTTGTAAGATCCATAACTCCTTGCTCGAGTATGCTACATGGACGTTCTAGGACTTTTCGGAAAGCTTAGATGACGTACTTCAACTTTGATGTTTAACATTAGACCTGGTTCAACTTGGATCATGGAGAAAAACAGCCTTGAAGTTGGGACATTGTGCTGAAAAATGTCAATTTTAACTTTTTAGCCATTTTGATCAAAGCATAACTCAAAATCCTTAATGAATTGGACTTAGGTCTAGTTGAAGTTTTTGTAGAGGGTAATGAGGGCTACAAATTAAGCTTTGGATGGAGAAAAATGGCTTTGTGGTTTAGGAGTTATGATCCTCCAAAGTTGGTACCCTTGCCACTTTTTTTCATAACTTAGAAAAATTTCTAAGTTTTTATGGTTACCCCTTTTACAAGTTATCCCACTTTCTTTGATTTTTCTTGATGAATGATGATTCCAATCACACATTAACATCATTTTAGGGTTAAAAAACCATTTTTATGAAAAATCTCAAAAAGTCAAAGTTTGACTTTTGTGCACAGTTGACTTTTTATCAGATGAATTCCAAACTGTGCGATTCTTCGGGAAATCATGTCCTTGACCTAAATCAAAATTGATGGACATGATCCATGGGTGTTATAGGGTGTATTTAATCGTGTCCCACGGCTTGGGAGCATGTCCTGGTCAAAAGTCAAAGTTACAGTTGACTTTTCTCGCGAAACCCTAACTGTGGTTCAGATGAAATTGAAACTTGTTGCTCAAGCTTCTTGGGTCAATCCATTGTTGCAAATGGATCAACGTGGTATGTTGGAGGCCCTCAAATCATGTCTTGAGGTCTTGGCTCATGGTTTGTCCCAAAAGTCAACTTAAGGGTGAATTAGGTCAAGAAACCCTAATTCTTGATTTTTGATGTATGCATCCCCTGAGGCTAAATTGACTTGATGATGGGGTTTATGATGTTTCATGGAGCATTTTAGGTTATGCTTTGAAGCATTGGCTCATGCCCAGAGGAAAATTTCTATCTGGAGGCCCTAGTCGACCAAACCCTAATTTGGTGACACTGGCGATCCGGAGACTTGATCCACCTAGAAGGGAGCAAACTTGTGCTTAATCCTTGAAGTAGGAGTCCTCTTGGTCCATTGTGGATATTTGAGAGGCTAGACAAGTTGAAGATCAAGTCATTCCTTGATTGATCCTTTGTCTAAGAGCTCTGCGAGGGCTTGAAACCCTAAATCCTGTTTGTAGTGAATGCTCGCCCACCTTTGGGGAGACTAATGAGGTACAAAGGTACATCCATATTGTACTGATGATTTGCACAATGATGGGAAATCTTAGTGGTCAAAATTTGGGGAATGACAGATGCCCCTATTTAATCTTCTTGGACCCGAAGGTATGAATGACGAAGGTATTCGGGCATTCGGGGTGCAAGAGGATTAAATATCGGAATACCCAAAATTTTGATGGTGGTTATGAATGGTAGCTTACGCATTCATCTTCTTTAGCTAAGCTAAGATGCTTAGAAAAGGTAAACTTCCCCTCGATCCTGGTCTTCAGCCAATGAGCTGGTCTCAGTTTCTCGTGAAATAAACTTCCCCTCGATCCTGGTTTCCTACCAAGGAACTGGTCTTAGTTTCTTTTGTAAAATTCCCCTCGATCCTGGTTTCCTACCAAGGATCTATTCTCGGTTTCTGATATAAACTTCCCCTCGATCCTGGTTTCCTACCAAGGATCTGGTCTCGGTTTCTGAAGTAAACTTCCCCTTGATCCTGGTTTCTTACCAAGGATCTGGTCTTAGTTTCTGAAATAAACTTCCCCTCGATCCTGGTTTTCTACCAAGGAACTGGTCTTAGTTTCTTTTGTCAATAAACTTTCTTGACAAGGAACGCTATTAGTAGCGGTTTTCCTTCAAACTTCTCGCCGAATTTCCCTGGGGAGATGCCATTTGACGGAAAAAGTTTTGATGTCAGACTTGCTGGGGAACCCATTCGTCTGAATTGTAGAGGTACACAAACTTCTCTGTTTTGGAGACGCCATTTGTCGATTCTACTGGGGAAAGCGAGTCTCTTGAGAGACTGTTTTCGTTTGGGGGCTTACACCATACTTTTCTCGGGATCTTCCCAGAGAAATGCCATATGATGTGATCCAATTTTGAGGTGTCGATGACCTTTTCATCAGTGGTTTTTTCGGAGAAAAACTGCCGTACCGCCGAATCTCTGATTAAGAGGCTTTCTCTGGGGATTTTCCTTAATCCGGGAAAGCAAGGATATCGTCTTCGATGGCGAAGAGCAACATTTGTTGAAAGTTTTCTTGTTTCTCAGAGGTTCAAGTTATCAAAGTGGTCAAGGACCGTCTCTAATCCAGAGATAAACGGGAGAGAGATTGCTTAGATGATTCACTTCCTAACGAGGAAAGGTCTGACAACTCGATTGAGAGGACTTATCACTAGGGGATAAAAACGACTAGAGTGATAGTGATGCAATATGAATGTGAATGTAAATAAATCATGCATGAAGTATGTATGTATATGCGGACAAAGCTGACGCAACATACAGACTAAGGGATGAACACGACTGGATATTCGGCCACAGTGGGGCATGTAGAAATATCGCTGGTTCAAGATAGCAATTCTGCCTTGCTTAGGAGAAACGGTCCTCGTTGGGGGCGACGTTGGTCGGGCTTAGGAGATGAGAACTCGGCCGAGGATGTCAGACGAAACATGGTCTATGACATTGCTGATCCTTCATTCAGGCGTACTGGTCTAGAAGGAGTACTTTGATTCTGCACTTTGAAGTTCGAACACCTTTGGAGACGCAATCGATGCTCTTTCGATGTTCAACAGTCAAAAGAAATTGCCATCTCTATTTTAAAAAAGCAGAAAAAGTTTTAACAAGTAAATTCATTTTTGTTTTATTTCAAGAATCGTTAATCATGTTAACAACGTCGTTCTGTAAAGCTAAAACAAATAAGAATTACAAACAAAAGCACAAAGGCTCAAATTTTATTGATAAGATGGAAATCAGCCAAACGCGTGATTCCAAAGAGTATTTACAAAGTTTAAAAATGGTAATTTACAGGGAAAAGGGCTACGTTGAAACATAACGACCACTATCCTTCTACCAACTTTGAATTCGGGACATCCTGAGCTTCTGTCGAAGATGACCTTGACTGGAGTTTTCCTCCTATGGATGCTGTAACTACTGCTGAGGGACTTGCCTCTGTTGAACATAGTTACTTGCCATTATCCCTAATTTTTGCCTGGATTGTACTATGATGTTTCCAATCCATCGGGATGATTTTTTTTTCATGTCTCAAACTTTTGTCTGGACCGCCCTTTCGGGTTTTCAATCCACCGAGACGTTTTTTTTTTTTTTTTTTTTTTAGTTTAGGCGAAGTATTTCTTGACTACATCAACATTCGTGGGGTAGGCAAATTCCTCTCCGTCCATGGTTGCAAGTCTCAAGGCGCCGCCTGAGAAAGCTTTCGTGACCACATAGGGGCCATCATAATTTGGGGTCCACTTGCCCCGGGAATCAGTGAGAAAAGATTGTATCTTCTTGAGCACGAGGTCTCCTTTTCTGAAGATACGAGGTCGGACCTTTTTGTCGAACGCCCTCTTCATTCTCTGTTGATACAACTGACCGTGGCATAGTGTCGTGATTCGCTTCTCTTCGATCAGGTTCAGTTCGTCGTGTCGACTTTGACACCATTCAGCTTCGGTGAGCTTCGCTTCCATCAATACCCGGATTGATGGGATCTCTACTTTTATGGGGAGCACTGCTTCCATGCCATATACTAGAGAGAAAGGGGTTGCCCCAATTCCATTTTCGTAATGATTGACAGCTCCGTCAAAGATAAGTCCCCACTGGGAACCTGGTTCTGGCCCTTCACTGGGTAGCGGTTCATCGCAATCTTTCATTTTTAGATACATGACATCTTCGTCTGGGAAGTCAAACCCGATTGATTCTTGATTGTCAATCGGTTGATGAGCCAAATGATCGGCTAAAATACTTCCTTTAACGGCTTTCTGAGCGTGGTACTCTATGTCATATTCTGATAACAGCATCTGCCAACGGGCAATCCTTCCCGTAAGAGCAGGTTTTTCAAAAACGTACTTGATTGGATCCATTTCGGAGACCAACCAAGTAGTATGACGAATCATGTATTGGCGAAGACGTTTGGCTGCCCAAGCCAAAGCACAACAAGTTTTCTCGAGCATCGTGTACCGAGTTTCGCAGTCGGTGAATTTCTTGCTTAGATAGTAAATGGCAGACTCTTTCCTTTTGGTTTCGTCTTGTTGGCCAAGTACACATCCCATTGAGTCCTTTAGGCCTGTGAGGTAAATGATCAGTGGTCTTCCTTCCACTGGAGGTGATAGAATCGGAGGATTCAACAGATATTCCTTGATACTGTCGAAGGCGGTTTGGCAATCTTCTGACCAAACGCAATCCTGGTTCTTTTTGAGTGCTTTAAGATCTGCGCGCATGTCGCGGTCATGAGGAATATGAATCTGGAGATGTAGTTCAAACGTCCCAGGAATCCTCTGACTTGTTTTTCAGTTTTCGGAGAAGGCATTTCTTGAATGGCCTTGACCTTGTCAGGATCAACTTCAATTCCTTTCTGGCTGACGATGAACCCTAGTAGTTTCCCTGAACGGACACCGAAGGTGCACTTGTTAGGATTCAAGCGGAGCTTGAATTTTCTTAGACGTTCGAACAATTTTGACAGATGTTCAACGTGCTCACTCTCTGTTTTTTATTTTACAATCATATCATCGACATACACTTCGATTTCCTTGTGTATCATGTCATGAAACAGAGTAGTCATGGCCCTTTGATAGGTTGCCCCTGCATTCTTCAAACCGAACGACATTACCTTGTAACAAAAGGTGCCCCATGGGGTAATGAATGAAGTTTTCTCCATGTCTTTCGGCGCCATTTTGATTCGATTATAGCCCGAGAATCCATCCATGAAGGAGAAAACTTTGAACTTTGTTGTACTGTCTACCAGCATGTCAATGTGTGGTAAAGGAAAGTCGTCCTTTGGACTTGCCTTGTTCAGATCTCTGTAATCAACACACATTCTGACGTTTCCATCCTTTTTGGGAACGGGTACGATGTTGGCTAACCATTGAGGATATTCAGATGTAGCAAGGAAACCCGCGTCAATCTGTTTCTGTACCTCCTCTTTGATTTTGATAGCCATGTCCGGGTGAGTCCGTCTCAACCTTTGCTTTACTGGCGGACATTCTGATCTCAACGGCAAGTGATGTTCCACGATGCTGGTATCCAACCCTGGCATATCCTGATAAGACCAAGCGAATACATCGGGGAATTCTTTGAGAAGCTTTATCAAACCCTCTCTAGTAGTTGGACTGAGCAGTGCCCCAATCCTGATTTCTTTTCTCTCTTGCTCTGAACCCAAGTTTACCGTTTCCAACGGCTCTTTGTGAGGTTCCACAGACCTTTCCTCTTGTCTGAGTAGTCGGGAGATCTCTTCTGGAATTTCGTTGTCAACTTCTTCTTTAGCCTCGAATACCGGGAACTCAAAGTTGGGAGAAGGCATTGGATCGTATGTTTCAACGGGGTGTAAAACAAGCAATCTGCATGACGTGATGATTCGTGTTTAGAAGAGATAGAGAAAATGCAAGTGTGTGCAGTGTTTTTGTTTTACTGCTTGTTTTTATTTTTGAATTGTTTTTTAGGATTACCATTTTCTGAAAAAGCAAAAAGAGAAAACAACAATTAATGCGGAAATTACAGAACGACGTTATTTTATTAATAAACAAGTCGAATCTTGAAACTACAGCCCTATAAAACAAAACTCTGTCGCTTTGGGCGAAGCGAAGAGGGAAATTTACAGAAAGCGAGCCCTATCAAAACATCCGTTTCACCTGGGCAGGGTGAAAGGTTAAAGATGGCAATTACTTTGACTGATGAACGACCTTCGGAACCTCGACGGCAACCCATTGGCGGAGAACTCCTCGGTGAATCACAAAGTATGGCACCTTCCTTGATTTGTCTTCAGAAATGACGCTGATTTCTGGTGGAGCAAGATCATTGGAATCTGTCTCCCAAGCAGAGTTGTCGTAGGAGGATTCTTCTGTTGTATTTTGCATAGCATTTGTGCTCTCAACTGTATCTCCCCATCCAGTTGGCTGGATATCTTCGAGCCTGATACGAGAGCTTTCGGGAGCGGTGTACTTGACCATATAGTCGTATTTTCCACTCGGTTGTCCCAAGGTGTCCCACACTTTTTTGGAACTGGAGGAGTCATCCCTCTCGATGACGTTGACCTCAGGAAAAGTATAGTTGATGAATTCTAGTCCTGCAAACGTTGCGAATTCATCTTCATGTTGAGTAGTTTCTGAATAACCTGAGTGCTGATCCCATGACATGGTGGGGATACAGGTATTCTGTTCAATGACACTCAGCTGAGTTTCATTGTTCGGCTGACTTTCTTGTCCCAAGTCTCCTGGGTAAGGCTGCCACATTGGCAGGCCATCCATCAGGCCATAGTAGTTGTAGTTAAAATTGTCTTTCATCGGAGTGTCTTCCTCTAATGAATTTGGCGGAGCACGGCATCCTTTCGGATCACAATCCCCGTATATCATTTCGACATCTGATCTTGGTATAAATCTCGGACTTTCTGTAGGAGAGCAAAAAGGCATAGGCACCTCCTCCTGAGACATATAACCGTCCTCATTAAGGTAGGACTTCCATTCTTCATCCGTGTTAAAGGGATCTTCCTCATTGATAGCATGAACTGTCTGAGACACTGGGTGAAGGAAACCTCCACTGTGGAAGAAGTTTTGAATGGGATGAAGACTTTCATCGCTAGCAGTTGTCTGGGTACAGGTTGCAGAAAAACCAAGACCCTTCTTTGTTTTATTGTCGGTGGGAATGACAAGCTGTCCCCATCCTGTCGTATCGGTACTCTCGACCGCTTTGATAGAATCATTGTATGAGGAAATCGAGGTTCCTCCTTTGAAGTGATTGTTCTTGCTCACCGATAGTGCTTGGAACTGAGTTCCAATAACCTCCTCAGGTTCTACACCAGTAGATGATGATAAGTTGCTTACAAGCAAGGCTTGTTCCCCACAAACCGTGACAAGTTGATCGTTCTCGACGAACTTTGGCTTTTGGTGGAGGGTTCAAGTAACCGCTCCAGCCTGATGTATCCAAGGTCTTCCTAATAAACAACTGTATGTTGCCCGGATGTCCATGACCTGGAAAGTGACTTGGAAAGTGTGAGGACCAATAGTTATGGGAAGATCAACTTCGCCGATAACCGTTTTTCTGGATCCGTCGAATGCTTTGACGACGACCTCGCTGACTCTCATCGGAGGACCTTTGAATGATAATTGCATCAAAGTGGACTTCGGCATAACATTCAGGGTTGACCCTGTGTCTACCAGTACGCTGGCTAAAGCATCATCCTGGCAGTTAACTGTAATGTTGAGCGCCATGTTATGATGGCGACCCTCTTCGGGTAACTCCTTATCACTAAATCCCAAATTGTTGCAGGAAGTGATGTTAGAGACAATGCTATCGAACTGTCTGATTTTTACATCCTGTTCCACAAAGGCTTGCTCCAAGACTTTCTGTAGAGCCTCTCTGTGTGCTTCTGAATTGAGTAACAGTGATAATACCGAGATCTTTGAAGGAGTCTGTAACAACTGATCCACAATGTTATATTCACTCCTTTGGATGAGCTTCAGCATCTCATCATTATTTTTCGAAAGGTCGGGATTACTGGATTGACCGACTGATAGATCGGGAGCTTCTGTCTGAAGTTCCTTTTCTTTGTTAACTTCCCCAACCCCTCGGTTGAAGATTCTACCACTCCGTGTTACACAACTGATGTCTGCAATGTTCACAACGGAGGGTAATGGAATTTCCTTTCCATTTTCAATTATTGTTGCACCGTATTTGTAAGGGATCGCCTTAGCTGATTCATACGGTAGCGGTCCTGGTAGATAGATGACTACGGGAACCTTCTGATTTTTCTGACCATCGTAAGTAATCTCGATCCGTTCCCGGTTGGGAACTTTAGATTCGTCAAGTAGAGGGATGATGGCAAAAACATCCCTGGTATGGTGATGACCAGAGATTGTGACAACATCCTCGACTTGATTGGAAAGGTAGTTCGGCGTCCAGTTGATGGGTCCAGAACCCGGATATGGGCGAATCACTCCACGATCCACCTGACCCTGAAGAGCTGCTCTCACAAGGTAACACCCTTGGTTACTTTCCGAACAGACGCTACAACTGTCATAATTGTGTGGTGGCACCTGGCCACGCCCACTTTGAATACAATGTAACCTCACTAGGTTAGCTTCCACAGATCGGACATCCTGACTCTGACGTCGAGTAGGATTCCTGTTATTGATACTAATCTGCTGAGTATCTTCATCCATGTAGATTGGCATCCACCAATGATTTAACAAGTGCTGAAGTGCCTCCTGGACAAGGGTACAACCTCGATCGTTTTCGCAACCTGCTTTACAGTTTTGATAGTCGTGTGATATTAAGAATCCGAGTCGGACCTGCTCAGCATGTAACTCTACCAAGTTGGTATTCATCACACGAATATCGAAGATTTGGACCATATTGATCAGATAAGGGTTCCTATCATGGTAGTCTTGGATCCATCCAAGATCCATCTGACGCTGGAGGGCCTCTTGTATGAAAGAGCATCCCTGTTTATTTACCGAGCAAATCAGACAGGAACTGTAATCGTGCCGCAGCAGATTGTGATACTGGCTTTGCCTTGAGTGCATCGCCACCAAGTTGACATTCATTGCACGGATGTCGTGGTTTTGAATGACGTTGGAATTCGTGTAGACCATGTTAACTCCAGAAAATGGGTTCCCTGGCGGAAGCCCCAATCTGTGGTATTCACACAAGTGAAGAGAAAAAAGGTTTGTCCAAGGTTTTCACCTTAAACGTTTAAGAAAGAAATTTAGGCCCCACGGTGGGCGCCATTTTTCTGTAGCGAGCGATTTTGGACGCGGTTCTTAAGCGCTGGTCGCTCTCTGCGGTTGAGCTTAAACTACAGGTCGATTCATTTTTTATCCTATTGTGAGCTGAATAAGGAAGGGAAATAGATGTCTCCAATTAACCCTGCTTGCATACTGAGTTTAAACAGCGGTCTGTTAGGTTACGAATGCTATCAATGTGGGGGGCCTTTGTACTGGTTATTTGTATTTTCGCCAATACTGTTTTCTTTCTTTCTAGGACTTTCTAGCGGGGAAAAAGGGTTAGGATGTTAGGACTGATGCTTTTTGATGGGTATGTGAGAGTATGGGATTTTGGTTTTTTGTTGATTGCGCTCGCTAAGATCTTTTCTTTCGATCTTATGCCTACGTATTCCCGTTTACCGAAACAGTGAAATCAGAGCGTTCGTAGTTCCTCCTATTCTATGGGAGGAAATGGGTGTTTTGGTGTCTTGTTCAAAGCCCAAGACGTGAAACGAAAGGTGATTTGTATCTTGTTCAAAGCCCAAGATGTGAAGCTGAAGAGTCTATTTGTGTCTTGTTCAAAGCCCAAGACATGAAGCTGAAAAGTCTATTTGTGTCTTGTTCAAAGCCCAAGACGTGAAGCTGAAAAGTCTATTTGTGTCTTGTTCAAAGCCCAAGACGTGAAGCTGAAGGACCTCGACTTTAGAGAGAATTTGTCATCTCTAAAGAAGGGTTTGTCTGTCACAACTGTTGGGTGACTGGTTATAAAGGAGAATTACTTTAACCGGGATACGCGGATCCTAGCAATGCCATAATTTCCTTTAAAGGGGATTTTAACCTGAAGGAGAAGACTTTAACTCAGTGTAGAGCAATGTTATCTTTCCTTAGGAATTTCTCATGCTAAAAGAGGGACAGTGGCATGGATGTAGATGATCCAGAGGCTTGCCGCTTACAGCGATTAGATGAAGGGGAAGGAGTTGTTGATGTTTGTATACTGTGAACGAGGCACAACTTTGATGCTAAAAGGTTTATCGGATCAACCAGTGGTTTTCTTATACAAAGCCTAAGAGGAGGCTATTGGCCCAACAAGAGGGAGTTTTTATGTGTCTCGTACGAAGCCCGAGAGAGAGGCTAAAAGGGTTGACTCAACAGGAGAATCTTTTATACTCAATAAGAGAGTGTTTTTGTATCTCGTACGAAGCCCGAGATGGAGGCTAAAAGTTTGACTGGCTCAACAAGAGAGCCTTTGTATCTCGTACGAAGCCCGAGATGGAGGCTAAAGGTTTGATTGACTCAACAAGGGATTCTTTGTATCTCGTACAAAGCCCGAGATGGAGGCTAAAGGTTTGACCCTACAAGAGAGTTTTTGTATCTCGTACGAAGCCCGAGATGGAGGCGAAAGGGGTAATTGACTCAACGAGGGAGTCTCTTATGTGTCTCGTACAAAGCCCGAGAGAGAGGCTAAACGTTGTTTGACTCCGCTGGGGAGAATTTTGGTATCTCGTACGAAGCCCGAGATAGAGGCTAAACGTTTGCTTCGCTGGGAAGAATCATTGAACAAAGCCCAAGAGGAGGCTATTGTAACTGTTTCAGTTGAGTGACAGATCCAATATACTGATTTTAAAAGAGAAAATCAGTTCTTATATGAGTAACACTGTACTCAGGGATTTGATTTGAGGATCAGGGATATTTCCCTCTCTTTGAGGAAACGGGAAATCCAAAGGGTATTGAGACTGTCCGAGTCTGCGGGTTTCCTTCCTATTTAACGAAGGGGTCACTTGAGAATGTCTTTGAGACTCAAGGAAGTTAGACTGTCCGAGTCTAGAGTTTCATCTTTTGTACTATGCTTTGAGAAACAGTAGTAGACTCTATGAAAGGACTGTTCTATGAGGATGACTAGGTTCTGTTCCTATACCTCTAGGAGGTCGTCGGGATAATTTGTACGAAGCCCAAGAGGAGGCTGGAAACTTTTAAGAAGCCGACGGGTCCTTGTACTAAGCCCAAAAGGAGGCTATCATTCCCGGAGGAAGAGATCATTATACGAAGCCTAAGAGGAGGCTGTGAATACTTCTAAGAAGCCGTAGGGTCCTTGTACGAAGCCCAAGAGGAGGCGGGGTTGCTTTTAGGAAGCCTGTGGGTCCTTGTACGATGCCCAAGAGGAGGCCGATGCTTTTAGGAAGCCCGTGGGTCCCCAAACCCCGAGAAATTCAAGGCAAGCTATTCACAAGGAATAGATCAAGTCAGGAAAGTTCAAGAATTTGGAAGAAACTCAAAGATGCCATTCACGGAGAAGACATTCATCTTTGGGAGTAGAGTTCCTTGACAATTCCTAATGAGGACAGCCGATGAGAAGACTGTATCTGGTGATCCTATTAGGGATCTAGTTGCCTATTTCTACGAATAAACGAAACGGCGTCACCTAGTTCTTGACGTAGTTGCCGGGGAAACTCTAAATATCTATACTATTATTACACAGTTGATATGAGTTTATGAAAGAAGACTTACAGTGAAACAGCCCCACAATACAGTTATATATATATATATATGAGTTTGTGAAAGGAGACTTACAGTGAAACAGCCCCACAATACAGTTATATACATATGAAAGCGGTAAATGAAAGCGGGTAAACACTTACTCGGTTGTAGAGCTTCCATGCTGTTTGGTTAGTTGTTCAACAAAGAAAAATTGAAAACAACAGTATATTCAAAATCAAAGGAGAAAGTGCTTTGAAAAAGAAATATTTGGGGCTTACAGCTCAAGGAGAGACCCAAAATATTTTCAGTTTGAAAATGGCGATCGCGCCGAGATTTTTAACGTATCGGGACTTATACAATAGCTGAGGCCCAAAAATTGTTTCGTTAAAAAAGGGTTGGGTCTTACACTCTAATAGAGGCCCAAGTGTTAAAAAATGAAAAGAAATGGGACTTACAGCTCAAAGAGAAGCCCAGTTGATTTTCGTTTGAAAATGGCGATCGCGTCGAAGTTTTCTTTTAACGCAGAGGGACTTATTCAATAAGTGAGGCCCAAAATTGTTTTGGTTAAAAGGGGATTGGGTCTTACACTCTATTAGAGGCCCAAGTGTTTAAAAAAGATTTGTTAGGGTGAAAATCAAAGAAAACCCCAATTTCATTTTTTAGGCATTTTTTCAAGAAAAATTAAGTAAAAAATGATAAAAATATCAAATAAAATCATTAAATAATGATTAAAGTTTATGAAAAAAAATATTTTATCAACATAAATATTTAAAATCATTTTGGATTTAAAAATCAAGAAAAAAAAGAAATCATTTTAAAAGCATTTAAAACGATTTAAAACACTATTTTTAAATATATTAAAAATAATACTTTTTTTGTGATTTTTTTGGATTAAAATATTATGGGGTACGAATTGGAAAATGATGATTTTTTGCTATGTGAAAAAAATTGGTTGAGTTTTGAAAATAAAAAGTAAGAAAAAGAGAAAAGATATCAAAATATCATTTTCGATATTTTTTGGGGGTAAAAACGAGTACCGAAACTTTAATTTTCAACACGTTTTTATCAAATTTCAAACACTCATAACTCTCTCAATTTTTATCGGAATCAAAATCCGGAAGTACCTACCTGACCGATTTTTCGCAAGGAATCCGATGGTATTACTCACGCGCACGGAAAATTGACGCACAAAATGCAGAAAAAACTGCTATCGTTTTAAAAATATCGTTCCGCGCCGAATTTCCAACACGCGTAACTCTCTCGATTTTTATCGGAATCAAAATCCGGAAGTACCTACCTGACCGATTTTTCGCAAGGAATCCGATGGTATTACTCACGTATGCGGAAAATTGACGTATAAAATGCAGAAATTAAAAAAGAAAAACTGCTATCGATTAAAAACATTGTTCCGCGTTGAATTTCAAACACGCGTAACTCTCTCGATTTTTAACCGAATCAAGATCCGCGAAAGCCTATCCTGACCGATTTTTCGCAAGGAATCCAATGGTATCGCTCACGCACGCCGAAACTCAACGTACAAAATGCAGCGATAAAAAAACCAGAGCTGCTGCGTGTAAAAACATCGTTTCGCGTAAAATTTCCAACTCGCGTAACTCTCTCGATTTTTAACCGAATCAAGATCCGCAAGAGCCTATCTTGACCGATTTTTCGCAAGGAATCCAATGGTATCACTCACGCACACGGAAAATCGACACACAAAACGCAGAAATTAAAAAACAAAAACTGCTATCGTTGTTTTCGACGCCGTTTCGCGTAAAATTTCCAACGCGCGTAACTCTCTCAATTTTCATCGGAATTGAAATCCGTAAAAACCTATCTTGACCGATTTTTCGCAAGGAATCCAATGGTATTATTCACGCACTCGAAAACTCACTGTACAAAGCGAAAAAAACAGAACCGCTATCGTTAATTCGACGCCGTTTCGCGTAAAATTTCCAACGCGCGTAACTCTCTCAATTTTCATCGGAATTGAAATCCGTAAAAACCTATCTTGACCGATTTTTCGCAAGGAATCCAATGGTATTATTCACGCACTCGGAAACTCACTGTACAAAGCAAAAAAAATAGAACCGCTATCGTTAATTCGACGTCGTTTCGCGTAAAATTTCCAACGCGCGTAACTCTCTCAATTTTCATCGGAATTGAAATCCGTAAAAACCTATCTTGACCGATTTTTCGCAAGGAATCCAATGGTGTTACTCATGCAAACTAAAACTTAATGTATAGAACACACCAATGAAGAAAAGACAGAACTGCACATGGTTTCAAAACAACCAAAATTCCACATAAAAACATGTCAAAATGCAAACAGTGGGAGGATCACAACATACATATTAAGGACCACATTTTTACCTCAAGAATTGTTCAATATGATGCATGTATGTGGACAACAAAGGAAAGCATGATTCAAAGAATTCAAGTTGTGAATTTTACCTCTTTTTTGGAGATTTTGGGCAACCTTCCAAGTGCTTTGTTCCAGAAATGATTTGATGCTTTGGACAACCTCAAATGACCTCTTAGAAGCTTTTAGGATGGTTGGAATTGGCTGGAAACCTCTGGAGCAAGTTTGTGCACTTTCTCGCGAAATGGTCAAAAACGGCCAAAATGCCAACTCTCTCAAATGGTGTTCCAGATGTATGGCACCATTTGGGATAGTTCAAGGATGATATTTAGAGTGTGTTTGAGGTTTTATCTGGCTTGGAAAGTGACTGAATCAAGACATGGCTTGAAAAATGCAAAAAAGTGACATTTTGAGGTTTTGAGAGGTGACTTTGTGATGTTGTGATTACAGGTCACTTTTGATGGTTTGCACAGCTTACATATGAATATATGAGGTGTGTGTGTGATTAGTTTGAGTGGAATTGCTCTCTAGCTCAAAAACTCATAATTTCCTTACTAATGAAGGCATTTTGGAGTGAAAGAGAGAATTTGAGGAAAGCATTTGTTTGATGGCTTTGGTGTACTCAAACTGAACACAAATGAGCTCTATTTATAGTGGAGCAAGTTTGTTTTGGGATCCACAGTGAATGGCAACTGCAGCAGGTGTTTGGCCAATGTTGGCCAATGGAAATCCAAGTCTCCTCTAGCCATTGACTAGAGGTTAGGGCACAGGCTGCTGGTTCCCTTGGTCTTGGATAAGTCTTGACTGATTTCAGATGAGAATGGCTCAGTACATGCCACCTCTAAGCATCCATTAAATGCTCCAAACCAAAATTGGAGTTTTGTCCCTCTTTTAGGGATTTCTAGGCTTTGGCATGCTTTTCTTTGTTCCTTGGACTTGGGAGGTTCATGGATCAGATCATCCCACTTGGATTTGATCCTTAGATGTGTCCAAACTGATGACAAGGCTTGAAAATTCGTGTGGCACAAAAAATGTGCAAATCTGCCTTGTAAAATTCAGCTTCAGCAAGGCCTTTTGTAAGATCTATAACTCCTTGCTCGAGTATGCTACATAGACGTTCTAGGACTTTTCGGAAAGCTTAGATGACGTACTTCAACTTTTATGTTTAACATTAGACCTGGTTCAACTTGGATCATGGAGAAAAACAGCCTTGAAGTTGGGACATTGTGCTGAAAAATGTCAATTTTAACTTTTTAGCCATTTTGATCCAAGCATAACTCAAAATCCTTAATGAATTATACTTAGGTCTAGTTGAAGTTTTTGTAGAGGGTAATGAGGGCTACAAATAAAGCTTTGGATGGAGAAAAATGGCTTTGTGGTTTAGGAGTTATGATCCTCCAAAGTTGGTACCCTTGCCACTTTTTTTCATAACTTAGAAAAATTTCTAAGTTTTTATGGTTACCCCTTTTAGAAGTTATCCCACTTTCTTTGATTTTTCTTGATGAATGATGATTCCAATCACACATTAACATCATTTTAGGGTTAAAAAACCATTTTTATGAAAAATCTCAAAAAGTCAAAGTTTGACTTTTGTGCACAGTTGACTTTTTATCAGATGAATTCCAAACTGTGCGATTCTTCAGGAAATCATGTCCTTGACCTAAATCAAAATTGATGGACATGATCCATGGGTGTTATAGGGTGTATTTAATCGTTTCCCACGGCTTGGGAGCATGTCCTGGTCAAAAGTCAAAGTTACAGTTGACTTTTCTCGCGAAACCCTAACTGTGGTTCAGATGAAATTGAAACTTGTTGCTCAAGCTTCTTGGGTCAATCCATTGTTGCAAATGGATCAACGTGGTATGTTGGAGACCCTCAAATCATGTCTTGAGGTCTTGGTTCGTGATTTGTCCCAAAAGTCAACTTAGGGGTGAATTAGGTCAAGAAACCCTAATTCCTAATTTTTGATGTATGCATCCCCTGAGGCTAAATTGACTTGATGATGGGGTTTATGATGTTTCATGGAGCATTTTAGGTTATGCTTTGAAGCATTGGCTCATGCCCAGAGGAAAATTTCCATCTGGAGGCCCTAGTCGACCAAACCCTAATTTGGTGACACTGGCGATCCGGAGACTTGATCCACCTAGAAGGGAGCAAACTTGTGCTTAATCCTTGAAGTGGGAGTCCTCTTGGTCCATTGTGGATATTTGAGAGGCTAGACAAGTTAAAGATCAAGTCATTCCTTGATTGATCCTTTGTCTAAGAGCTCTACGAGGGCTTGAAACCCTAAATCCTGTTTGTAGTGAATGCTCGCCCACCTTTGGGGAGACTAATGAGGTACAAAGGTACATCCATATTGTGCTGATGATTTGCACAATGATGGGAAATCTTAGTGGTCAAAATTTGGGGTATGACAGATGCCCCTATTTAATCTTCTTGGACCCGAAGGTATGAATGACGAAGGTATTCGGGCATTCGGGGTGCAAGACGATTAAATATCGGAATACCCAAAATTTTGATGGTGGTTATGAATGGTAGCTTACGCATTCATCTTCTTTAGCTAAGCGAAGATGCTTAGAAAAGGTAAACTTCCCCTCGATCCTGGTCTTCAGCCAAGGAGCTGGTCTCAGTTTCTCGTGAAATAAACTTCCCCTCGATCCTGGTTTCCTACCAAGGAATTGGTCTTAGTTTCTTTTGTAAACTTCCCCTCGATCCTGGTTTCCTACCAAGGATCTGGTCTCGGTTTCTGATATAAACTTCCCCTCGATCCTGGTTTCCTACCAAGGATCTGGTCTCGGTTTCTGAAGTAAACTTCCCCTCGATCCTGGTTTCTTACCAAGGATCTGGTCTTAGTTTCTGAAATAAACTTCCCCTCGATCCTGGTTTTCTACCAAGGAACTGGTCTTAGTTTCTTTTGTCAATAAACTTTCTTGACAAGGAACGTTATTAGTAGCGGTTTTCCTTCAAACTTCTCACCGAATTTCCCTGGGGAGATGCCATTTGACGGAAAAAGTTTTGATGTCAGACTTCCTGGGGAACCCATTCGTCTGAATTGTAGAGGTACACAAACTTCTCTGTTTTGGAGATGCCATTTGTCGATTCTACTGGGAAAAGCGAGTCTTTTGAGAGACTGTTTTCGTTTGGGGGCTTACACCATACTTTTCTCGGGATCTTCCCGGAGAAATGCCATATGATGTGATCCAATTTTGAGGTGTCGATGACCTTTTCATCAGTGGTTTTTTCGGAGAAAAACTGCCGTACCGCCGAATCTCTGATTAAGAGGCTTTCTCTGGGGATTTTCCTTAATCCGGGAAAGCAAGGATATCGTCTTCGATGGCGAAGAGCGACATTTGTTGAAAGTTTTCTTGTTTCTCAGAGGTTCAAGTTATCAAAGTGGTCAAGGACCGTCTCTAATACAGAGATAAACGGGAGAGAGATTGCTTAGATGATTCACTTCCTAACGAGGAAAGGTCTGACAACTCGATTGAGAGGACTTATCACTAGGGGATAAAAATGACTAGAGTGATAGTGATGCAATATGAATGTGAATGTAAATCAATCATGCATGAAGTATGTATGTATATGGGGACAAAACTAACGCAACATACAGACTAAGGGATGAACACGACTGGATATTCGGCCACAGTGGGGCATGTAGAAATATCGCTGGTTCAAGATAGCAATTCTGCCTTGCTTAGGAGAAACGGTCCCCGTTGGGGGCGACGCTGGTCGGGCTTAGGAGATGAGAACTCGGCCGAGAATGTCAGACGAAACATGGTCTATGACATTGTTGATCCTTCATTCAGGTGTACTGGTCTAGAAGGAGTACTTTGATTCTGCACTTTGAAGTTCGAACACCTTTGGAGACGCAATCGATGCTCTTTCGATGTTCAACAGTCAAAAGAAATTGCCATCTCTATTTTAAAAAAGCAGAAAAAGTTTTAACAAGTAAATTCATTTTTGTTTCATTTCAAGAATCGTTAATCATGTTAACAACGTCGTTCTGTAAAGCTAAAACAAATAAGAATTACAAACAAAAGCACAAAGGCTCAAATTTTATTGATAAGATGGAAATCAGTCAAACGCGTGATTCCAAAGAGTATTTACAAAGTTTGAAAATGGTAATTTACAGGGAAAAGGGCTACGTTGAAACATAACGACCACTATCCTTCTACCAACTTTGAATTCGGGACATCCTGAGCTTCTGTCGAAGATGACCTTGACTGGAGTTTTCCTCCGATGGATGCTGTAACTGCTGCTGGGGGACTTGCCTCTGTTGAACATAGTTACTTGCCATTATCCCTAATTTTTGCCTGGATTGTACTATGATGTTTCCAATCCATCGGGATGATTTTTTTTCATGTCTCTAACTTTTGCCTAGACCGCCCTTTCGGGTTTTCAATCCACCGAGACTTTTTTTTTTTTTTTTTTTAGTTTAGGCGAAGTATTTCTTGACTACATCAACATTCGTGGGGTAGGCAAATTCCTCTTCGTCCATGGTTGCTAGTCTCAAGGCGCCGCCTGAGAAAGCTTTCGTGACCACATAGGGGCCATCATAATTTGGGGTCCACTTGCCCCGGGAATCAGTGAGAAAAGATTGTATCTTCTTGAGCACGAGGTCTCCTTTTCTGAAGATACGAGGTCGGACCTTTTTGTCGAACGCCCTCTTCATTCTCTGTTGATACAACTGACCGTGGCATAGTGTCGTGATTCGCTTCTCTTCGATCAGGTTCAGTTCGTCGTGTCGACTTTGACACCATTCAGCTTCGGTGAGCTTCGCTTCCATCAATACCCGGATTGATGGGATCTCTACTTTTATGGGGAGCACTGCTTCCATGCCATATACTAGAGAGAAAGGGGTTGCCCCAATTCCGTTTCCGTAATGATTGACAGCTCCGTCAAAGATAAGTCCCCACTAGGAACCTGGTTCTGGCCCTTCACTGGGTATCGGTTCATCGCAATCTTTCATTTTTAGATACATGACATCTTCGTCTGGGAAGTCAAACCCGATTGATTCTTGATTGTCAATCGGTTGATGAGCCAAATGATCGGCTAAAATACTTCCGTTAACGGCTTTCTGAGCGTAGTACTCTATGTCATATTCTGATAACAGCAACTGCCAACGGGCAATCCTTCCCGTAAGAGCAGGTTTTTCGAAAACGTAATTGATTGGATCCATTTCGGAGACCAACCAAGTAGTATGACGAATCATGTATTGGCGAAGACGTTTGGCTGCCCAAGCCAAAGCACAGCAAGTTTTCTCGAGCATCGTGTACCGAGTCTCGCAGTCGGTGAATTTCTTGCTTAGATAGTAAATGGCAGACTCTTTCCTTTTGGTTTCGTCTTGTTGGCCAAGTACACATCCCATTGAGTCCTCTAGGCCTGTGAGGTAAATGATCAGTGGTCTTCCTTCCACTGGAGGTGATAGAATCGGAGGATTCAACAGATATTCCTTGATACTGTCGAAGGCGGTTTGGCAATCTTCTGACCAAACGCAATCCTGGTTCTTTTTTAGTAACTTGAAGATCGGCGCGCATGTCGCGGTCATGAAGAATATGAATCTGGAGATGTAGTTCAAACGTCCCAGGAATCCTCTGACTTGTTTTTCAGTTTTCGGAGAAGGCATTTCTTGAATGGCCTTGACCTTGTCAGGATCAACTTCAATTCCATTCTGGCTGACGATGAACCCTAGTAGTTTCCCTGAACGGACACCGAAGGTGCACTTGTTAGGATTCAAGCGGAGCTTGAATTTTATTAGACGTTCGAACAATTTTGACAGATGTTCAACGTGCTCACTCTCTGTTTTTGATTTTACAATCATATCATCGACATACACTTCTATTTCCTTATGTATCATGTCATGAAACAGAGTAGTCATGGCCCTTTGATAGGTTGCCCCGGCATTCTTCAAACCGAACGGCATTACCTTGTAACAAAAGGTGCCCCATGGGGTAATGAATGAAGTTTTCTCCATGTCTTTCGGCGCCATTTTGATTTAATTATAGCCCGAGAATCCATCCATGAAGGAGAAAACTTTGAACTTTGCTGTACTGTCTACCAGCATGTCAATGTGTGGTAAAGGAAAGTCGTCCTTTGGACTTGCCTTGTTCAGATCTCTGTAATCAACACACATTCTGACGTTTCTGTCCTTTTTGGGAACGGGTACGATGTTGGCTAACCATTGAGGATATTCAGATGTAGCAAGGAAACCCGCGTCAATCTGTTTCTGTACCTCCTCTTTGATTTTGATAGCCATGTCCGGGTGAGTCCGTCTCAACCTTTGCTTTATTGGCGGACATTCTGATCTCAACGGCAAGTGATGTTCCACGATGCTGGTATCCAACCCTGGCATATCCTGATAAGACCAAGCGAATACATCGGGGAATTCTTTGAGAAGCTTTATCAAACCCTCTCTGGTAGTTGGACTGAGCAGTGCCCCAATCCTGATTTCTTTTCTCTCTTGCTCTGAACCCAAGTTTACCGTTTCCAACGGCTCTTTGTGAGATTCCACGGACCTTTCCTCTTGTCTGAGTAGTCGGGAGATCTCTTCTGGAATTTCGTTGTCAACTTCTTCTTTAGCCTCGAATACCGGGAACTCAAAGTTGGGAGAAGGCATTGGATCGTATGTTTCAACGGGGTGTAAAACAAGCAATCTGCATGACGTGATGATTCGTGTTTAGAAGAGATAGAGAAAATGCAAGTGTGTGCAGTGTTTTTGTTTTACTGCTTATTTTTATTTTTGAATTGTTTTTTAGGATTACCATTTTCTGAAAAAGCAAAAAGAGAAAACAGCAATTAATGCAGAAATTACAGAACGACGTTATTTTATTAATAAACAAGTCGAATCTTGAAACTACAGCCCTATAAAACAAAACTCTGTCGCTTTGGACGAAGCGAAGAGGGAAATTTACAGAAAGCAAGCCCTATCAAAACATCTGTTTCACCTGGGCAGGGTGAAAGGTTAAAAATGGCAATTACTTTGACTGATGAACGACCTTCGGAACCTCGACGGCAACCCATTGGCGGCGAACTCCTCGGTGAATCACAAAGTATGGCACCTTCCTTGATTTGTCTTCAGAAATGACGCTGATTTCTGGTGGAGCAGGATCATTGGAATCTGTCTCCCAAGCAGAGTTGTCGTAGGAGGATTCCTCTGTTGTATTTTGCATAGCATTTGTGCTCTCAGCTGTATCTCCCCATCCAGTTGGCTGGATATCTTCGAGCCTGATACGAGAGCTTTCGGGAGCAGTGTACTTGACCATATAGTCGTATTTTCCACTCGGTTGTCCCAAGGTGTCCCACACTTTTTTGGAACTGGAGGAGTCATCCCTCTCGATGACGTTGACCTCAGGAAAAGCATAGTTGATGAATTCTAGTCCTGCAAACGTTGCGAATTCATCTTCATGTTGAGTAGTTTCTGAATAACCTGAGTGTTGATCCCATGACATGGTGGGGATACAGGTATTCTGTTCAATGATGCTCAGCTGAGTTTCATTGTTCGGCTGACTTTCTTGTCCCAAGTCTCCTGGGTAAGGCTGCCACATTGGCAGGCCATCCATCGGGCCATAGTAGTTGTAGTTAAAATTGTCTTTCATCAGAGTGTCTTCCTCTAATGAATTTGGCGGAGCACGGCATCCTTTCGGATCACAATCCCCGTATATCATTTCGACATCTGATCTTGGTATAAATCTCATACTTTCTGTAGGAGAGCAAAAAGGCATAGGCACCTCCTCCTGAGACATATAAACGTCCTCATTAAGGTAGGACTTTCATTCTTCATCCGTGTCAGAGGGATCTTCCTCATTGATAGCATGAACTGTCTGAGACACTGGGTGAAGGAAACCTCCACTGTGGAAGAAGTTTTGAATGGGATAAAGACTTTCATCGCTAGCAGTTGTCTGGGTACAGGTTGCAGAAAAACCAAGACCCTTCTTTGTTTTATTGTCGGTGGGAATGACAAGTTGTCCCCATCCTGTCGTATCGGTACTCTCGACCGCTTTGATAGCATCATTGTATGAGGAAATCGAGGTTCCTCCTTTGAAGTGATTGTTCTTGCTCACCGATAGTGCTTGGAACTGAGTTCCAATAACCTCCTCAGGTTCTACACCAGTAGATGATGATAAGTTGCTTACAAGCAAGGCTTGTTCCCCACAAACCGTGACAAGTTGATCGTTCTCGACGAACTTTAGCTTTTGGTGGAGGGTTGAAGTAACCGCTCCAGCCTGATGTATCCAAGGTCTTCCTAATAAACAACTGTATGTTGCCCGGATGTCCATGACCTGGAAAGTGACTTGGAAAGTGTGAGGACCAATAGTTATGTGAAGATCAACTTCGCCGATAACCGTTTTTCTGGATCCGTCGAATGCTTTGACGACGACCTCGCTGACTCTCATCGGAGGACCTTTGAATGATAATTGCATCAAAGTGGACTTCGGCATAACATTCAGGGCTGACCCTGTGTCTACCAGTACGCTGGCTAAAGCATCGTCCTGGCAGTTAACTGTAATGTTGAGCGCCATGTTATGACGGCGACCCTCTTCGGGTAACTCCTTATCACTAAATCCCAAATTGTTGCAGGAAGTGATGTTAGAGACAATGCTATTGAACTGTCTGATTTTTACATCCTGTTCCACAAAGGCTTGCTCCAAGACTTTCTGTAGAGCCTCTCTGTGTGCTTCTGAATTGAGTAACAGTGATAATACCGAGATCTTTGAAGGAGTCTGTAACAGCTGATCCACAATGTTATATTCACTCCTTTGGATGAGCTTCAGCATCTCATCATTATTTTTCGAAAGGTCGGGATTACTGGATTGACCGACTGATAGATCGGGAGCTTCTGTCTGAAGTTCCTTTTCTTTGTTAACTTCCCCAACCCCTTGGTTGAAGATTCTACCACTCCGTGTTACACAACTGATGTCTGCAATGTTCACAACGGAGGGTAATGGAATTTCCTTTCCATTTTCAATTATTGTTGCACCGTATTTGTAAGGGATCGCCTTAGCTGATTCATACGGTAGCGGTCCTGGTAGATAGATGACTACGGGAACCTTCTGATTTTTCTGACCATCGTAAGTAATCTCGATTCGTTCCCGGTTGGGAACTTTAGATTCGTCAAGTAGAGGGATGATGGCAAAAACATCCCTGGTATGGTGATGACCAGAGATTGTGACAACATCCTCGACTTGATTGGCAAGGTAGTTCGGCGTCCAGTTGATGGGTCCAGAACCCGGATATGGGCGAATCTCTCCACGATCCACCTGACCCTGAAGAGCTGCTCTCACAAGGTAACACCCTTGGTTACTTTCCGAACAGACGCTACAACGGTCATAATTGTGTGGTGGCACCTGGCCACGCCCACTTTGAATACAATGTAACCTCACTAGGTTAGCTTCCACAGATCGGACATCCTGACTCTGACGTCGAGTAGGATTCCTGTTATTGATACTAATCTGCTGAGTATCTTCATCCATGTAGATTGGCATCCACCAATGATTTAACAAGTGCTGAAGTGCCTCCTGGACAAGGGTACAACCTCGATCGTTTTCGCAACCTGCTTTACAGTTTTGATAGTCATGTGATATTAAGAATCCGAGTCGGACCTGCTCAGCATGTAACTCTACCAGGTTGGTATTCATCACGCGAATATCGAAGATTTGGACCATATTGATCTGATAAGAATTCCTATCATGGTAGTCTTGGATCCATCCAAGATCCATCTGACGCTGGAGGGCCTCTTGTATGAAAGAGCATCCCTGTTTATTTACCGAGCAAATCAGACAGGAACTGTAATCGTGCCGCGGCAGATTGTGATACTGGCTTTGCCTTGAGTGCATCGCCACCAAGTTGACATTCATTGCACGGATGTCGTGGTTTTGAATGACGTTGGAATTCGTGTAGACCATGTTAACTCCACGAACTCGGTGCTCTTGGATCCATCCAAGATCCATCTGTTCCTGTAGAGATGCTTGCACTACCGAACATCCTTGATTGTTTTTAGAGCAGATATCACACTAGTGATAATTATAAGGTGGCACATGGCCATATCCACTCTGTCTACAATGCATCTTAACCAGATTGGTTTTCAACAAGAGTACATCATGAATTTGATAAACATTGTTAGTCTCTTTCTCAATTAGATTGACTGCAGCTTTCTCATGTTGAGGCAGCGGGTTCGTGAGAACATTGGGATTCGTATCTTTGAAAGATAAGAGCCCGCTCCTAACAAGCTTTTGCACGTCGGACTTGAAATTGAGACAATTCTCTATGTTATGCCCTGATCCTCCTTGATGATAAGGGCATGTCTGATCCACCTTAAACCAAAAAGGCAGATTTTTCGGTATGGTAAGAGGAGACTTAGTCTGGATGTGCCCCTTAGCCAGTAGTAACAAAAATAATTCTGTGTACAACATGGGTATAGGATCAAACCCTGATGGTCGTGTTGTACGGTTGTTATTGTATGGAGGACGAGCCTGCTGAAGAGGTTGTTGTGTCCTTTGCTGATCAGGTTGGCTCTACGCAACCTGAGGTTGATACGTAGGAATAGGCGCAAGGTTGACAGCAGGAGTCACAGCCGCTACTGGTTGATATCGACGCCTTTGCTTTTCGAGAGAGATATTCCCAATATCTTGCTCTTTTTTCTTAGGGAGAGCACTACCATATTTTTTAGTACCGCTCGTCGATCCAGTGTCTTTTACCAAACGTCCTTCTCGGACGGCTTCCTCAAGACGTACGCCCATGCCGACCATTTCGGTGAAATCACTGGGCGCACTGGCAACCATTCGGTCATAGTAAAATGAGCTTAAGGTCTTTAAGAAGATCTTTGTCATCTCTTTTTCCTCAAGAGGTGGACAAATTTGAGCGGCAATTTCACGCCACCTTTGAGCATACTCCTTAAAGGTTTCCTTGTCCTTTTGCGACATCGATCTGAGTTGATCTCTGTCGGGTGCCATGTCCAAATTATATTTGTATTGTTGGACGAAGGCAGTACCAAGATCTCTGAAAGTGCTTATTGTAGCACGGTTTAAACCCATGTACCATTTGAGTGCGGCACCGGTTAAACTATCCTGAAAGTAGTGAATCAGTAGGTCCTGATTCTTCGTCTGAGCTGACATCCGCCGAGCGTACATCACCAGATGGCTTTGAGGGCAAGAGTTACCCTTGTATTTTTCAAAGTCGGGCACTTGGAATTTGTGCGGGACTTTCACATTGGGGACCAAGCAGAGGTCTGCGGCGTCCTTTCCGAATAAATCCTGACCACGAATGGCTTGCAGCTCTTTCTGCATTTCCAAGAACTGTTCCTGGAATTCCTCCATTCTGTCAAACATAGTTTCCTTCTTACCAGAAGGTGTCTGTGGAATCTGTCCTTCCGGGACAGTGTGCACCACAGGGGGTGGTACCGTGACTACGGCAGTAAGTCTTGGCGCCTCCCGAAGTTTGTAACCTTCAGGAGTTGTTGGTATGCCCCTGGCATCTTCGCTTTCCCGAAGTTTGTAACCTTCAGGCCCAGCGGCTTCTGTTGAGATTCCCTGATCTTCAGTGATCGGCGGAACATATCCTCCCGGGATATAGTTGACAGGCATGCCCCATGGACGATCTTTCGGCATCTGATACCTAGGATCATTCTTCTCCACTATGGGCATTGAGGTGATCTCTGAGATCACAGTTCTTTGCAACTGAGCTTCTGCCATGACTTGCATGTCGTTACGAAGCTTTCTCATATCCTCTCTCAGAGTGTCGATCTCTTCTTTCAACTCTCTGTTTTCTTCCTCAAGATCATCCATCTTTTTCTGACGATTGGCCCGTGTATTGTACGAATGAGACAGTTTGACTCTAGAACCGAGACACAAACGTGAGATTCGTAGGTAAGAAGAATGCGTTACGTGAGAATGATGAATGCAATGATTATATTAATTGTTCTTTTGGTTTAATCAAAATAAACTTCGACAATTAGATTGCAAATATCAAACACTGGGGAAACCCCTTTTTATTGAATTCCAAAGGATTATAGAAATGGAAATACAGTAGATTACAAGGTGCGGAAACAGAAACCTAAGCTAATGGGTCCCGAGTCCTCTCTGAGGAGAAACCGGGTGCTGATTCTGATATCTTCCTTTTCTTTGACCGAGGATCTGGGGCCGTTGTCGGGTTGTCATTCCTTTGCCAAGTGAAAGGAGTGAGCAAATTCCTTTGGTCGTCTTGATTCTCTACAGCATGTTGCTACGAAATTTCAATCAGAGCATCCTTCTCTTTCTGTAGTTGCTGTATTTTGATACACTCTACGTCGAGGGTACGGTACTTGTTCTTCCAAGACCTTCTCTCCCGTTGAACTTTGTTGAGAGTAACCTAAAGCTTTTCAGTTTACGTCATGAAGTACATGACAGATTCTCTCGGCGGAAGAATTCTGTAACGAGGATAAGGCATCTTTAGCTTGAGAGCTCTAGTTTGTACCCAGTGGAGATAAGGCTCCACTGAGACACAGTCCGGTTTTCCCAGAGACTCTCGTCCTTTCTTATGAACGTGTTTCCAAGCATGCACCATTTCCGTCTTTAGTGCTCTGTCACTTTCTCCTTCCTTGAAGAAAAGACCTTCCAGATGAACACCCAGTGGGATGTGTCTCATCGGGTATCCAAATTGACGGCGAACCAATACCGGATGGTAGTTGATTCCTCCTTTAGTTCCTATGAGGGGTACATTGGGGAAGTTTCCACAACGGTCAATGATTCTGATTCCCTCAGAAATCCTTTTACACCAATCTATATCAGAGTTGGTGAGAGACATGATCTTCTGCGACCAACATAAGGCACTCTTACAATCCCAAAAAGCAGCAGACTTGGGCAAGTGAGAGATAAACCATTTATAAAGTAGAGGTACACAGCATGTGATCTCCCCTCCGCTGTACAAATTTCCTAAGTGTACAGAATGATACGCATCTGCGAGCAAAGTCGGCACAGGGTTTCCAATGAGAAAAACCTTAATAGCGTTGATATCGACGAAGTTATTGATGTTGGGAAACAAAAATAACCCGTAGGTGAGCAAGACAAAGATGCTTTCAAAAGCAGTGATGTTCCCTATACTGGCAAAATACAGGGCTTTCTTCGTCAAGAACTGGGCTGGCAAACCTTGGATGCCACCCTTAGCGGTCATGTGAGTCCTGACCTCAGACTCGTCCAAATGAATTGCTCTTGCAATGATCTGATTCTTTGGAATTTCTTCCAGTCCAGAAAATGGAGCTCGATCAGTGATATGTAGATCAATCAAATGAGAATATTCCTCCAGCGTTGGTGCTAGCTGGTAATCCGGGAATGTGAAACAGTGATAAACCGAATCGTAAAACTAAATGAGCGCATCCATGATTCCCTCAATCACATGGACTCTTAACAGTGGTAGCAGACCTCCGTGCTTGGCTCTGAAAGCCTCAGGGCTAGTGATCATCCTTGCTAGCCTTCTCAAATCCCCTAGTTTTGGAACCTTGAAGGTATACGTATGAGTTCTCCTTCTACCGAAATCCATTAGCGTAATCCTCTTCTCTGATATTTGCAATCACAATCTTAGTTTAATTTGAAAAACAGAGAGACTAGAAGAGAAGTTTTTTTGAATGTTTTAATGTTTTATTAAATGAATGCATGAATGCAGCACACAAAAACATAGAAAAAACATGGGGTCAGAGGGTCGTTGTCATGAAGTCAAGGCCCTACCCATCCCCAAAGGTTTATACTAGGGTGATTTTTGTACCTGTACTCATTATCATCAGCTCCTCCCAGGAAAGCAAAACAACAAGCGGATCGCCAGCGAGTTGTAGAGCAATCTTAGAGTAAGTGCCATTTACCGAGAATAGATCACCAGCCTCAAATGAGGGTAGTATCGCGTAACAACTATTTCTGATAGTTTCCGCACTATGAAAGGGTTTGGCTCCTCAGTTTCTCAGACTTAACAACCGGCCCATTGGCTAGAAGAGTGAATGGGTTGCGTTGGTCAGCCTCCACTGAGGTTGATGGTCGACCCCATCGCCATCACTTATCTTAAGTGTATACTCAATCTTTCCACATACGGCATCACCCGCATTCCCATTAGCAGAAAAATAAACACGTATAGCAATTAGGAAAAGCAGTATATATATTTGTCCTAATCATCCTAGACTTATAAAGCTAAGAATCCTAAGTTCCTGACAGAAAATGGGTTCCCCGGCGGAAGCCCCAATCTGTGGTATTCACACAAGTGAAGAGAAAAAAGGTTTGTCCAAGGTTTTCACCTTAAACGTTTAAGAAAGAAATTTAGGCCCCACGGTGGGCGCCATTTTTCTGTAGCGAGCAATTTTGGACGCGGTTCTTAAGCGCTGGTCGCTCTCTGCGGTTGAGCTTAAACTACAGGTCGATTCATTTTTTATCCTATTGTGAGCTGAATAAGGAAGGGAAATAGATGTCTCCAATTAACCCTGCTTGCATACTGAGTTTAAACAGCGGTCTGTTAGGTTACGAATGCTATCAATGTGGGGGGGCCTTTGTACTGGTTATTTGTATTTTCGCCAATACTGTTTTCTTTCTTTCTAGGACTTTCTAGCGGGGAACAAGGGTTAGGATGTTAGGACTGATGCTTTTTGATGGGTATGTGAGAGTATGGGATTTTGGTTTTTTATTGATTGCGCTCGCTAAGATCTTTTCTTTCGATCTTATGCCTACGTATTCCCGTTTACCGAAACAGGGAAATCAGAGCGTTCGTAGTTCCTCCTATTCTATGGGAGGAAATGGGTGTTTTGGTGTCTTGTTCAAAGCCCAAGACGTGAAGCGAAAGGTGATTTGTATCTTGTTCAAAGCCCAAGATGTGAAGCTGAAGAGTCTATTTGTGTCTTGTTCAAAGCCCAAGACATGAAGCTGAAAAGTCTATTTGTGTCTTGTTCAAAGCCCAAGACGTGAAGCTGAAGGACCTCGACTTTAGAGAGAATTTGTCATCTCTAAAGAAGGGTTTGTCTGTCACAACTGTTGGGTGACTGGTTATAAAGGAGAATTACTTTAACCGGGATACGCGGATCCTAGCAATGCCATAATTTCCTTTAAAGGGGATTTTAACCTGAAGGAGAAGACTTTAACTCAGTGTAGAGCAATGCTATCTTTCCTTAGGAATTTCTCATGCTAAAAGAGGGACAGTGGCATGGATGTAGATGATCCAGAGGCTTGCCGCTTACAACGATTAGATGAAGGGGAAGGATTTGTTGATGTTTGTATACTGTGAACGAGGCACAACTTTGATGCTAAAAGGTTGATCGGATCAACCAGTGGTTTTCTTATACAAAGCCTAAGAGGAGGCTATTGGCCCAACAAGAGGGAGTTTTTATGTGTCTCGTACGAAGCCCGAGAGAGAGGCTAAAAGGATTGACTCAACAGGAGAATCTTTTATACTCAACAAGAGAGTGTTTTTGTATCTCGTACGAAGCCCGAGATGGAGGCTAAAAGTTTGACTGGCTCAACAAGAGAGCCTTTGTATCTCGTACGAAGCCCGAGATGGAGGCTAAAGGTTTGATTGACTTAACAAGGGAGTCTTTGTATCTCGTATAAAGCCCGAGATGGAGGCTAAAGGTTTGACTCAACAAGAGAGTTTTTGTATCTCGTACGAAGCCCGAGATGGAGGCGAAAGGGGTAATTGACTCAACGAGGGAGTCTCTTATGTGTCTCGTACAAAGCCCGAGAGAGAGGCTAAACGTTGTTTGACTCCGCTGGGGAGAATTTTGGTATCTCGTACGAAGCCCGAGATAGAGGCTAAACGTTTGCTTCGCTGGGAAGAATCATTGAACAAAGCCCAAGAGGAGGCTATTGTAACTGTTTCAGTTGAGTGACAGATCCAATATACTGATTTTAAAAGAGAAAATCAGTTCTTATATGAGTAACACTGTACTCAGGGATTTGATTTGAGGATCAGGGATATTTCCCTCTCTTTGAGGAAACGGGAAATCCAAAGGGTATTGAGACTGTCCGAGTCTGCGGGTTTCCTTCCTATTTAACGAAGGGGTCACTTGAGAATGTCTTTGAGACTCAAGGAAGTTAGACTGTCCGAGTCTAGAGTTTCATCTTTTGTACTATGCTTTGAGAAACAGTAGTAAACTCTATGAAAGGACTGTTCTATGAGGATGACTAGGTTCTGTTCCTATACCTCTAGGAGGTCGTCGGGACAATTTGTACGAAGCCCAAGAGGAGGCTGGAAACTTTTAAGAAGCCGACGGGTCCTTGTACTAAGCCCAAAAGGAGGCTATCATTCCCGGAGGAAGAGATCATTATACGAAGCCTAAGAGGAGGCTGTGAATACTTCTAAGAAGCCGTAGGGTCCTTGTACGAAGCCCAAGAGGAGGCGGGGTTGCTTTTAGGAAGCCTGTGGGTCCTTGTACGATGCCCAAGAGGAGGCCGATGCTTTTAGGAAGCCCGTGGGTCCCCAAACCCCGAGAAATTCAAGGCAAGCTATTCACAAGGAATATATCAAGTCAGGAAAGTTCGAGAATTTGGAAGAAACTCAAAGATGTCATTCACGGAGAAGACATTCATCTTTGGGAGTAGAGTTCCTTGACAATTCCTAATGAGGACAGCCGAAGAGAAGACTGTATTTGGTGATCCTATTGGGGATCTAGTTGTCTATTTCTACGAATAAACGAAACGGCGTCACCTAGTTCTAGACGTAGTTGCCGGGGAAACTCTAAATATCTATACTATTATTACACAGTTGATATGAGTTTATGAAAGAAGACTTACAGTGAAACAGCCCCACAATACAGTTATATATATATATATGAGTTTGTGAAAGGAGACTTACAGTGAAACAGCCCCACAATACAGTTATATACATATGAAAGCGGTAAATGAAAGCGGGTAAACACTTACTCGGTTGTAGAGCTTCCATGCTGTTTGGTTAGTTGTTCAACAAAGAAAAATTGAAAACAACAGTATATTCAAAATCAAAGGAGAAAGTGCTTTGAAAAAGAAAGATTTGGGGCTTACAGCTCAAGGAGAGGCCCAAAATATTTTCAGTTTGAAAATGGCGATCGCGCCGATATTTTTAACGTATCGGGACTTATACAATAGCTGAGGCCCAAAAATTGTTTCGTTAAAAAAGGGTTGGGTCTTACACTCTAATAGAGACCCAAGTGTTAAAAAATGAAAAGAAATGGGACTTATAGCTCAAAGAAAAGCCCAGTTGATTTTCGTTTGAAAATGGCGATCGCGCCGAAGTTTTCTTTTAACGCAGAGGGACTTATTCAATAAGTGAGGCCCAAAATTGTTTTGGTTAAAAGGGGATTGGGTCTTACACTCTATTAGAGGCCCAAGTGTTTAAAAAAAATTTGTTAGGGTGAAAATCAAAGAAAACCCCAATTTTATTTTTTAGGCTTTTTTTCAAGAAAAATTAAGTAAAAAATGATAAAAATATCAAATAAAATCATTAAATAATGATTAAAGTTGATGAAAAAAAATATTTTATCAACATAAATATTTAAAATCATTTTGGATTTAAAAATCAAGAAAAAAAAGAAATCATTTTAAAAGCATTTAAAACGATTTAAAACACTATTTTTAAATATATTAAAAATAATACTTTTTTTGTGATTTTTTTGGATTAAAATATTATGGGGTACGAATTGGAAAATGATGATTTTTTGCTATGTGATAAAAATTGGTTGAGTTTTGAAAATAAAAAGTAAGAAAAAGAGAAAAGATATCAAAATATCATTTTCGACATTTTTTTGGGGTAAAAACGAGTACCGAAACTTTAATTTTCAACACGTTTTTATCAAATTTCAAACACTCATAACTCTCTCAATTTTTATCGGAATCAAAATCCGGAAGTACCTACCTGACCGATTTTTCGCAAGGAATCCGATGGTATTACTCACGCGCATGGAAAATCGACGCACAAAATGCAGAAAAAACTGCTATCGTTTTAAAAATATCGTTCCGCGCCGAATTTCCAACACGCGTAACTCTCTCGATTTTTATCGGAATCAAAATCCGGAAGTACCTACCTGACCGATTTTTCGCAAGGAATCCGATGGTATTACTCACGTAAGCGGAAAATCGACGTATAAAACGCAGAAATTAAAAAACAAAAACTGCTATCGATTAAAAGCATCGTTCCGCGTTGAATTTCAAACACGCGTAACTCTCTCGATTTTTAACCGAATCAAGATCCGCGAAAGCCTATCCTAACCGATTTTTCGCAAGGAATCCAATGGTATTGCTCACGCACACCGAAACTCAACGTACAAAACGCAGCGATAAAAAAACCAGAGCTGCTGCGTGTAAAAACATCGTTTCGCGTAAAATTTCCAACTCGCGTAACTCTCTCGATTTTTAACCGAATCAAGATCCGCAAGAGCCTATCTTGACCGATTTTTCGCAAGGAATCCAATGGTATCACTCACGCACACAGAAAATCGACACATAAAACGCAGAAATTAAAAAACAAAAACTGCTATCATTGTTTTCGATGCCGTTTCGCGTAAAATTTCCAACGCGCGTAACTCTCTCAATTTTCATCGGAATTGAAATCCGTAAAAACCTATCTTGACCAATTTTTCGCAAGGAATCCAATGGTATTATTCACGCACTCGAAAACTCACTGTACAAAGCGAAAAAAACATAACCGCTATCGTTAATTCGACACCGTTTCGCGTAAAATTTCCAACGCGCGTAACTCTCTCAATTTTCATCGGAATTGAAATCCGTAAAAACCTATCTTGACCGATTTTTCGCAAGGAATCTAATGGTATTATTCACGCACTCGGAAACTCACTGTACAAAGGGAAAAAAATAGAACCGCTATCGTTAATTCGACGCCGTTTCACGTAAAATTTCCAACGCGCGTAACTCTCTCAATTTTCATCGGAATTGAAATCCGTAAAAACCTATCTTGACCGATTTTTCGCAAGGAATCCAATGGTGTTACTCATGCAAACTAAAACTTAATGTATAGAACACACCAATGAAGAAAAGACAGAACTGCACATGGTTTCAAAACAACCAAAATTCCACATAAAAACATGTCAAAATGCAAACAGTGGGAGGATCACAACATACACATTAAGGACCACATTTTTACCTCAAGAATTGTTCAATATGATGCATGTATGTGGACAACAAAGGAAAGCATGATTCAAAGAATTCAAGTTGTGAATTTTACCTCTTTTTTGGAGATTTTGGGCAACCTTCCAAGTGCTTTGTTCCAGAAATGATTTGATGCTTTGGACAACCTCAAATGACCTCTTAGAGGCTTTTAGGATGGTTGGAATTGGCTGGAAACCTCTGGAGCAAGTTTGTGCACTTTCTCGCGAAATGGTCAAAAACGGCCAAAATGCCAACTCTCTCAAATGGTGTTCCAGATGTGTGGCACCATGTGGGATAGTTCAAGGATGATATTTAGAGTGTGTTTGAGGTTTTATCTGGCTTGGAAAGTGACTGAATCAAGACATGGCTTGAAAAATGCAAAAAAGTGACATTTTGAGGTTTTGAGAGGTGACTTTGTGATGTTGTGATTACAGGTCACTTTTGATGGTTTGCACAGCTTACATATGATATATATGAGGTGTGTGTGTGATTAGTTTGAGTGGAATTGCTCTCTAGCTCAAAAACTCATAATTTCCTTACTAATGAAGGCATTTTGGAGTGAAAGAGAGAATTTGAGGAAATCATTTGTTTGATGGCTTTGGTGTACTCAAACTGAACACAAATGAGCTCTATTTATAGTGGAGCAAGTTTTTTTTGGGATCCACAGTGAATGGCAACTGCAGCAGGTGTTTGGCCAATGTTGGCCAATGGAAATCCAAGTCACCTCTAGCCATTGACTAGAGGTTAGGGCACAGGCTGCTGGTTCCCTTGGTCTTGGATAAGTCTTGACTGATTTCAGATGAGAATGGCTCAGTACATGCCACCTCTAAGCATCCATTAAATGCTCCAAACCAAAATTGGAGTTTTGTCCCTCTTTTAGGAATTTCTAGGCTTTGGCATGCTTTTCTTTGTTCCTTGGACTTGGGAGGTTCATGGATCTGATCATCCCACTTTGATTTGATCCTTAGATGTGTCCAAACTGATGACAAGGCTTGAAAATTCGTGTGGCACAAAAAATGTGCAAATCTGTCTTGTAAAATTCAGCTTCAGCAAGGCCTTTTGTAAGATCCATAACTCCTTGCTCGAGTATGCTACATGGACGTTCTAGGACTTTTCGGAAAGCTTAGATGACGTACTTCAACTTTGATGTTTAACATTAGACCTGGTTCAACTTGGATCATGGAGAAAAACAGCCTTGAAGTTGGGACATTGTGCTGAAAAATGTCAATTTTAACTTTTTAGCCATTTTGATCCAAGCATAACTCAAAATCCTTAATGAATTGGACTTAGGTCTAGTTGAAGTTTTTGTAGAGGGTAATGAGGGCTACAAATAAAGCTTTGGATGGAGAAAAATGGCTTTGTGGTTTAGGAGTTATGATCCTCCAAAGTTGGTACCCTTGCCACTTTTTTTCATAACTTAGAAAAATTTCTAAGTTTTTATGGTTACCCCTTTTACAAGTTATCCCACTTTCTTTGATTTTTCTTGATGAATGATGATTCCAATCACACATTAACATCATTTTAGGGTTAAAAAACCATTTTTATGAAAAATCTCAAAAAGTCAAAGTTTGACTTTTGTGCACAGTTGACTTTTTATCAGATGAATTCCAAACTGTGCGATTCTTCAGGAAATCATGTCCTTGACCTAAATCAAAATTGATGGACATGTTCCATGGGTGTTATAGGGTGTATTTAATCGTGTTCCACGGCTTGGGAGCATGTCCTGGTCAAAAGTCAAAGTTACAGTTGACTTTTCTCGCGAAACCCTAACTGTGGTTCAGATGAAATTGAAACTTGTTGCTCAAGCTTCTTGGGTCAATCCATTGTTGCAAATGGATCAACGTGGTATGTTGGAGACCCTCAAATCATGTCTTGAGGTCTTGGCTCATGATTTGTCCCAAAAGTCAACTTAGGGGTGAATTAGGTCAAGAAACCCTAATTCCTGATTTTTTATGTATGCATCCCCTGAGTCTAAATTGACTTGATGATGGGGTTTATGATGTTTCATGGAGCATTTTAGGTTATGCTTTGAAGCATTGGCTCATGCCCAGAGGAAAATTTCCATCTGGAGGCCCTAGTCGACCAAACCCTAATTTGGTGACACTGGCGATCCGGAGACTTGATCCACCTAGAAGGGAGCAAACTTGTGCTTAATCCTTGAAGTGGGAGTCCTCTTGTTCCATTGTGGATATTTGAGAGGCTAGACAAGTTGAAGATCAAGTCATTCCTTGATTGATCCTTTGTCTAAGAGCTCTGCGAGGGCTTGAAACCCTAAATCCTGTTTGTAGTGAATGCTCACCCACCTTTGGGGAGACTAATGAGGTACAAAGGTACATCCATATTGTGCTGATGATTTGCACAATGATGGGAAATCTTAGTGGTCAAAATTTGGGGTATGACATCTTGCATGTGAATTGATTACACTTTTGCTTGATCCTTGATCTTGATTGTTAATTGATTCTTTTGTTGATCATTTGCTGTTTCTAAGCTTGATTTTTCGTGCATAATTGTTTGCCCTAGCATTGGAGTGATTGCACAATAAAAAAGTTGGCCAAAAGCGCTTTCCAAAACTGATTTTCTGCTCCCTGTACAGTGTTAATCGATTAACACATTGCAGTGCAATTGTGTTAATCGATTAACCAGTGTTTTTTTTGCACTTTTCCACGGGTTAATTGATTAACACATTGCAGTGCAATTATGTTAATCGATTAACATTGAACCAGAAGGTTATTTTCTTGCATTTTCAAGTGTGTTTACCATGCTTTCTTCATTTTAACTTCCATTGATTGTCATGCTTGATTTTATGGATGTTTTAAATTCCATTTCACTTCTGGTTAAAGCATGTTCGTGAACTTTCGATGCATTTTCGATTATTCATTTGTTTCATGTTCTTAGCATTGCATGAACATAGCAATTCTTGCACTATTTTGTTCACATGATACATGAGTTTGTGTGGCATTTTGGTGATCATTTGGCACTATTTTGAACCTTCCATTTCAGTTTGCATTAAGTTTATTCTTCATGGATAAACTTAATCTTGTTTAATCAATAATTCACTCCTTTTTGCTTTATTGACTTTTCATCCTCTTTGGAAAGTTGTTAGCAGGTTTATCCCTTGATTAATTGATCGAAACTTTGTTTCGATTAATCGATCTCCCCTTTTCCCCTATTTAGGCCTTCTTTAGAGCTTTCTCTCTCATTTCCTCTGTGGAGTTGGAGTTTCGCGCTGCGCCTTGCATCAGAGCGCTGTACAAATTGACGTCGTTCCGCTGTCCGCAGGAGCACTGTACAACTTGGAGTTGTTGGGCTGTCTGATTCAATTTCCGCATTACACCCTGTGTGTGTTAAGGAAGGGATGAGAAGGGAGAATTCCTACTCTCATTCTGACTACTTCAGGTAGGGGATGAATGACCCTGTGCTTGGTTCAAATACCCTTTCTTCGGTCGAGTACTGTTTGTTCAGTCAGTTTACCGAACCCCTTTGGGTCACGATCTTTGCTTGATCCTATACTCGTCCTTTAGGTTATGATCTTTATTCGGTCCTACACCCGCGTTCCTGGTTAATCACAGTTTTCTCTGTTAAAACCAATGCTTATCTACCCCCACAGAGTTGCAGTCCTTTCATTCCTCGGTTAACCACTGTTACCAGTTAATTTACCGAGGCCCCTTCAGAGTCAAACACCTTCTCTTGGTTTAAGCACTCTCTCTCTTGGTTTATCATAGTCCGTCTGTTGACACCAGTCTTTTCCCCGTCAGGGTCTTACTTTCTTTCCTCGGTTAACCACTGTCAGCCAATTAATATACCGAGTCCCCGTTTTCTCTTGGTTATGACACCATCCCTTTAGTTGGATCCCCAACAGAGTCCTTTCTATTCCCTTTGCTCTTACTTTCTTGGTTTCGACACCAATTCTCTTTGTTATTCCCAGCAGAGTTTTCTTTCTTTATTGGTTTTGACACCACTTCTTTCGTCTCCTTATTTCATTCTTGTTTTGTTTTCCGTTCAGTTCCCCGAACAACGGAAGCTCTGATTCTGCATTCTTTTGAATTGTATGATACGTAGGCATGAGATCGCAATGATCTCGGCGAGCACACTTCCACTTTCCTTCCTTCCTTTCTTTTTCCCCTTTCTTCTCTCCCTCATTCTTTTAGCTAGAAGCCTTTAGATAGATAACCCATCCAAGCCTAGAAGCAATCGAAATGGTTCCCGTCGAGTACGACGGATTCGTTAGGTTCTAGTACCTTCCTTTCGCATAACCGACCGTTCGTTCTCGTTTCTCTTCCCCTTGGGTTTTATTGATATTTTCCCTGTCCTGTGGGACTAAATAAAGTTCGATGGCGACTCTGTTGTATCTTTGAGTGTGCGATTCACTTAGGTAGAAACCAGCCATCTTCAATATACAAATAATTTTTAATAAAAAAATAATAATATTATGATAGCGCCTTAGTTTAGAGATGTCACAACGGTGCAAGGAATAAGCGTGGTGACCATGGCGTTGTTGTTTACGCGGTTTGTAGTAGTGTGTACATACCAGACATACAGAGTAATTTGCTCAGTATAGGGCATCTAGTCGAAAAGAACTACAAGGTGTCGACTGAAGACAAGATGATGAGAGTTCTCGATGGAGGTGGTAGGTTAATCTTGAAGGCTCCAATGTTTCAAAATAGAACCTTCAAAATGAACTTAATGTGATGGAGCATAAGTGCCTTGCAACTGCAGCCAGCGGAGATGAATGGTTATGGCATTATCGACTTATCCATCTCAACCTCAAAGACATCAGAGTGTTGAAGAGACAAAAAAATATAGTTTCAGGATTACCAGAAATCGACATTCTAAGTGAAGTGTGTGAAGAATGTGTTCAGGAGAAACAACACAAGAATAACTTCAGCAAGGATGCAGTAAGTAGGTCGAAGGCAATTCTTGAAGTCATATACTCTGATGTATATGGTCATATCCAAGTGGGTTTGATTGGAGGTAACATATACTTTGTCACGTTCATAGATGATTTCAGTCAAAAACTGTGGACTTACCTGATCAAGAAGAAAAGTGAAGTGATCAAGGTATTTGCCAAATTTAAATGAAAGACAAAGTGGTCGAAAGGTAAAGATTCTGAGGATTGATGGTGGTGAAGAGTATGCGTCGAAAGACTTCGATGCATTATGTGTAAAAGAAGGGATTGTGCATGAGGTGGTGTCACCCTACACTCCACAGCAGAATAGAACTGCAGAAAGGAAGAATAGAACCATCATGAATATGGTGAGAAGTTTGTTGAAAGACAAGCATCTACCCAAGGAATTATGGGAAGAAGTTGTGTCGACTGCAACATATATTTTGAGCAGATGTCCGACGAAGAAGCTAGAAGGAATCATGCCAGAAGAATGTTGGTATGGTGTCAAGCCTAACCTAATTCATTTGAAAGTGTTTGGATCTATAGCACATAGACATGTGCCAGATCAGTTGAGAAGAAAGCTTGATGATAAGTCAAGTCAAATAATTCTGATAGGATATCATTCAACTGGAGGATACAAGCTGTTCGACCCAGTGAACAAGCAAGTAGTGATCAATAGGGACATGATCATAAATTGGCTTAAGGAGTGGCATTGGACTGAGAATGTTAAGAAGGATTCAGTGAGAATCCCATGTGAAGAACCAGCTAATGAAGTCGAAAGAGAAGTTCGACAAGAAGAAGTCAGAGGTGAAGCAGGGCCAAACAGACCTCAACAAACAAGACACGTGCATGCAAGGTTGCAAGAATGTGTGATTACATCAGATGATGTGGTCGATGAAGAAGGTGAGCTGGTATATTATGCTTTCTACGTAGATGTCGACCCAGTCAATGCAGCTGAGGCATTGAAAGATTCAAAGTGGGTGAAAGCAATGAATGAGGAGTTAGAGTCCATTGAAGTTAACAACACCTGGTCACTTGTCGAATTGCCTCAAGGCAAGAAGACAATTAATGTGAAATGGGTTTACAAGGTGAAGGTGAATCCTAAAGGAGAGGTAACTCAACACAAGGCGAGACTTGTAGCGAAAGGATTTCTACAGAAGGGAATAATCGATTTCGACGAATTTTTTGCACCTGTTGCTAGGATCGAAACAATTAGGTTGGTTGCTAGTCTAGCAAGCATGAACAATTGGCACACGTGTCATATGGATGTGAAATGTGCATTCCTGAATGGCCCCTTAGATGAAGAAGTTTATGTTGCACAACCAACTGGGTTTGTGAAACAAGGCGAAGAAAGAAAGGTGTACAGGCTGCATAAAGCCCTGTATGGACTTAAGCAAGCTCCAAGAGCTTGGAATAAGAAGATTAACAGCTTTCTAAGGGAGAAGAAATTTGTGAAGTGCACAATTGAGCATGGAGTATTTGTAAGGAGAAGCAATAGTGAATTGCTTATACTATGTCTCTATGTCGATAACATATTAATAACAGGAAGTTGCAAGAAGGAGATCGAAGATTTCAAACATGACCTAAGTGAGGAGTTTGAAATGTCAGACTTGGGAAATATTTCATATATCCTTGACATAGAATTCTACAAGAGTGGTAAAGGTTTGATGATGCGCCAAAGAAGATATGTAGGCGAAATACTCAAGAGATTTGAGATGCAAGATTGAAGCCCAACTTTGATTCCAGCTGAGACTAGATTGCAACTATCGAAAGATTCAAATGAAGATGATGTCGACCCACCCAATATAGAAGACTTATTGGGTCACTTCGATACCTTTGTCATACAAGGCCTGACTTAGCATACAGTGTGGGTATGATAAGTAGATTTATGCAGAAGCCAAAGGTATCACACCTAGAAGCGACGACGAGGATACCGAGGTATCTAAAAGGAACTCTCGACTACGGAATTTTGTTTCCTGCAACTGATGAAGGAAAAGAATGCAAGTTAGAGGGATACACTGACTCAAGTTGGTGTAGTGATGCTAAGGATCGAAAATCCACAGATGGTTATGTGTTTATGTTAGGTGGTGCACTAGTTGCTTGAAGTTCGAGAAAGGAGCCATTAGTGGCATTGTCGTCATGCGAAGCAGAGTACATAGATGCTTGTCTTTGTGCATGTCAAGCAACATGGATGATGAATCTGGTCGAAGATATTACAAGGAAGTGTCATGGAGCAATTACCATGAAGATCGACAACATGTCATCTATCAACCTGGCGAAGAATCCAATAACACATGGACGAAGCAAGCACATCAAAATGAGGTTCCATTATCTTCGAGAGAAGGTAGCAAAAGGGAAGATGAACTTGGAACACTGCAGAACTGAGAATCAGATTGCAGACATCATGACGAAGGGAGTGTAGGTCGGAGTGTTCAAGAAACTAAGGTCTATGGTGAATGTAGATAGCTTAGACACAATGAATTAGGTGGTGTGTTGAGTTGTAATTCCTTGTGGTGAAGTAGTGTAGCTCGACAAAAACAAGGATTAGTCGAATTATCCTAATGTGTATGTGTCGAGTTGTATTAGTGTGTCGAAGTGTCGAAGTAGGTTGCTTCACACAGGATTTCGACTTATGCCTATTTTAGTAATGTTAGCTGTTTTGGGCTTTTATAGTTTTAGGGTTTGGCTTAGGGTACAAGCTAACCTATATCTATAAGTAACCCTTGTTTTGTAACAAGAAGAACCCATAATAGAATTCCCAGTTTTGCAGTTGCAAAGTGAATAAAGAATTTTCCACAGTTTGTGGGCAGAGAGAAGCTCTGCAGAATATTCATCTTCTTCTTCTCCAACGTTATTTTTCTTTCTTTCTCAACCTTTTCTTTCATTGTCATTTTTGTATTAATTGAAATGAAATTCATCATACATATTAGTTCTTCATAACTCCAGTTTGCATATGAAGAAAAAAAATGGATGGTGTTATCTAGAAATGATGGCGATGTTATATTACCTCTTGCGAATGATAATTTTATTGTAGTCTCGGTCTTCAACCCATCTACAAACAACGCAATGCTATGTAGTCCACTTAGCATAAATAGGTTCATACCTCTCTGTCATAGAACAAAAAATTCTAGTTGCATTATCACTATGAGCTCAAGGGTAACCTTGAAAATCAACATATCACATTCCCGATTGTAGCAACCTGAAAAATACCACAATCACAAATCAACAAATCACACAAAAATCCTGACCATAATTACAATTAACAAAAGCATAACACTTTTTTAGATAGGGATCAAACTATGAAGAGAGACATCAGAGGAGAGAAAAGTCATTGATTTAAATGTCTATAAACCAATTGTTATCTCAAAATTGATATGCGAGTTTTAACCAAAATCTAAAGAAATTAGTAGTATAAAAAGAAACATACATTATCATATCATTTAGAAGTAAACTTCCAGGGATTTGTATGAGTTGTAGTGGTATCGGGACTTGGGGTTGGCATTCCTGCCCATTGTAGCCTAAACCATTGATTTAAATTACTCGCTGTCATCGTGAGGCAGTCTATAATGGAAATGCCATAGCCACATAGGTACTAAAACATATCTTCTGGGCATCTGCTTCCTACTACCTGGTCTCGCTTTTGTTCTTTGACCAACAACTGATCAAATTAATCATCTTAATAAATCATTCAACATCCATGTGCAAAGGTAGGATCATATTTTTTTAATCCATATCTAGCAAAATTGTTCAATAGAAAATTTATGCCCAGTGTTCTATAGCATGGATCTAACATGAACATGAAAGATAACATTAATAAAAACCCTAACATACAGATATCTCATAATCTAGTAATCCAGTGCTCTTTGTCTTTGAATGACAAAAGAATTGCAACCTGTAAACATTTGTAACTAAGAAAATGAGTATCAAACTTTTACCACTGCAGTTCCTCCACCAATAGCAGTTCCTCCATCAAAGATGAAATCACCTAGATCTAGATCTGAACTTCATAATTTCTCATTTACGCATCCAAATCGATTTGGAGGAAAAAGAATGGATTAAAGAATAATAATGAATATAAATGAAGAAGAACAAATTAATATTAAAGAAGAAGAGGAAATAGAGGGAGAGAAAAAAAAAAGGAAGAAAAAAAGGAATGAGAACACACAGAGAACGAGGAAGGACGAGAATGAGAGATAATGTGAGGCGGTGGTCACCGAAAATAGGGTTTAGAAGAGGTGGCGACTGCGTGCTAAGGTTTGGGAGAAAAAGATGGAAGAAAATTGAAAAGGGGTACAGAAAAATTGAAATGAGAGAGAGAGAAAATGTGAGAATAATATGAAAAATAAAAAAATAATGACACGTGTCAATCCTAAAAAGTTTTGGTTTGTTAATTAATTAGTCTATGTGTATGAGAAAAACTTGTATGGAAACACACATAAATCCTTATTATTAGGAATAACCAATGAAAAGAGAAAAAAAATTTAATTTATTATAAATTTAATTTCGTTTTTAATTAGAATAATGGGGGTGGTGATTATTATGCAGGAGAGAGAAAATATTATTTTTCCTATTTGTATTTTACTAATCACCCATTTGTCACTGAAAGTTTTTTTGATAGAAAGGGAATTGTTGGCAAAACATCAAATTGCTTAGTATTAGATAGATAATCAATTCTGTTAATTGACGAGTACTCTCTTAATTCAATTGGCAAAAATGACTATAAATAAGATAAATAAATAAATAGATATATGACTCACGTAGACTCGTTGGGTCGAGTTGAGTGGCTTCCTCGTGTTGACTCAACTCTATGGTTACGGTGTGAACCCTAAATCACAAATAAGAACAAACCCTTCTCTCAAGAGGATTTGTGATTATTCATTTGATTTCTTCTTCAACATGCAATGCATCATTTTATTACATTATGTTTTCTCAAATTAATTGATGTTTTTACTTTGTTGCAGCAATCACCTTCTTTTTATGGAACAACTCAATCGGTAGTTTAACAATGGTACTTTCTCAAAGTCTTCTTCTGTAATATACATTATGCATTCCATGAATGAATTTCATTATACATCATTATACAGTAACCACAACGTTATGATTCTTTTATGCATGCATAGACTCATATATACTCTAACCTTGTTTGTTTTCTGATTTCTGTCTCTACTTTTGTTTTAACATGAATATATCAATCTAAAGGGAAGAAAACAAAAAAAGAAGCCTACTCGCGAAACAGTTATTGAAACGGTGACAGATAGAATTACTTGCTTACCGGGTCATGTAATCGACCATATTCTGTCTTTCTTGCCAATTAGGGAAGCGGTAAGAACAAGTGTTTTATCCAAAATATGGAAGAACAAATGGTACTCACTTCCAAATCTTGTGTTTGATAGACAAGGTGTCTTTGATGTAGCTTTGGAGGACGCTTTTGTTAATGAGAGCAAGATTGTGAAAATTGTTGATCATGTACTTTTAATTCATTCGGGGCCAATCAACATGTTCAAGTTCACCGAAGATGATATCATTGGCGGAATTCTTGTGAGTGATATGGATCGGTGGATTCTTCATCTAACTGGAAGGTCTATTAAAGAGCTTTTGTTGGAATTTCTGACAGATGATGAAGAAGAAGAATACTATAAGATACCTTGGTGCTTATTCTCTTGTCAAAGTTTACATCATTTAAAACTACAATGGTGTTGGCTTAAACCTCCTGGGATGTTTGATGGCTTTAGGAACTTAAAAAGTCTTGATCTAAGTTTTGTTTCAATGGCTCAAGATGCTTTTGAAAACATGATATCTGGATGCCCTCTGCTTGAAAAATTGAAATTGACAGAAGTTGATGGTTTAACTCAAATTAATATTCACGCACCAAATCTCAAGTTTTTTGAAGTCTTTGGTGAATTCGAGGGTATTAGCTTTGACAACACTTTCCAAGTAGTCACGATAATCGTTGATTCAAGGTTGAATTTGAGCCCTGAAAACAATCAAAGTACATTGCATGGACGCCCTAGCAATTTGATCGATTTTTTCGATCGTCGATCTCACCTGCAAAGCCTAATAATTGGTCGTCGTTTTTTAAAGGTATAATGTTTGAGCATTTGAATTTTGAATTTGACTTTAGTAGTGACTCACTTAATAGTGTTAAATATGAAACACAATCATGTGTATGTAACTCCTAATTTATATTCTGATTTAGAGTCATTTTTCTGTTTTCTTTAGTATTTGGCTGCAGGTCTTTTGCCAATAAAGCTTCCCACCCCTTGTATTGGCCTAAGTTATCTTTCCTTAAGCATAAACTTTGATGACTTGAAGGAAATTTCGGCTGCTCTTTGCTTGCTCAGAAGCTCACCTAATCTTCAAAAATTAGATATATCTGTGAGTACTCATTTAGTTTTGCTTGCTGTTGTTGGTTGGTTGCACTTGCACACCATGTTTTTGTTTTTATGCAGTTGTTAGGCTCTAGAGTTTGCAAACCTTTTTTACTTAAAAGTTTCTATCTAGTGTTTAGATATGAAAATTAGTTTCACAGACTTGGATTTATAAGTTGTGATATTGCTAGCTGAACATATGAGTTAGTTGCATTATAGATCTAAAAGAACACTAGTGTTTCTCATTTCCATCTTTTATCAATCAATGCAATGCTAATGGTTCCTTTAGAGTTTTAATATGCTCTATATCTCTCTTATGCAAACTATCTTCCCTCTTTGATCTAACCATTGCATGTAGGCACGAATTGAGCATCATACAGTCCCTTTGACACCTGTCAGTGTCTATTATTGGGATGATACATTTTCGAGGCCAGCCACACCCATCCAAGTGCGACATGTGACCATAGATAGCATCTCTGGTTTCCAACCTGAACTGGATTTTATCAGATTTCTACTTCTCTATTCGCCTGTGCTAGAAAAGATGACTGTGAAGCCTGTTGTAAATGCCAGGCCAGAGTTGGTTCCAGAACTGATTCGGTTCAAAAGAGCGTCAGGAGAAGCTGAAGTTATCTACGAGGTGGAAGACTCTTCATAATGATTTGTTTTCTCCTCAAATCATCTAATGTAGTATGACTTTTGAAGGTAGTTATGACTGAAGTTAAACTGTTTAGTTAAGTGGCAAATTATGAGTGATTGACTCTAAAGTTTTTTGGTTATCTAGTGTTCTTCAAACTCCTTCATGTTATCTAATGTATGCCGCTGCCATTTCTTTTGGAATTCACTGTATTTTCTATTTTCAAGATTCACACTCACAACCAATTCAAAGATTAAGCTTCTATTGTAATTCAGAAGCTGATTCTGAAGTTGAGTAAAAGCTGAAAAGGAAGCTTGGAAACATAATGTTTGATACTTAAAAGAACCTGTTTGAACAAAACAAAAGTTGAAGGACCAATTTACAAATGAGTCAAACTTAATGAACTGCCTTTGTAATTTTTCCTTAAGAAATATAAGTGTATCAATAAAATTTATAGTAACGAACAGCTGATATAAATACAATTCAGTTTATAAAAGGGTCCAAGACTCAAAATTCTTCACCTTTAAGTTTTTGAGTCTAGCCAAAATTGTTAGATTAAATTTCACTGATGTCATAAACTATATGCCAAAAAAAATCACAATTAGTATCGGCCATTTTTACAATGATGTGAAAAAATTTAATAAGGAGACGTCAATCTAATTGACAACAGACGATAATATACAATACAATGCATAAAAGAAGACGACAATCTAATTTTATTCATAGAATTTAGTCATCAAACATATTCAATAAAAAACAAAAATATGAATCATAGTCATTGTTCCTTTTAAAAGTGAGTATTATCATCTTACTTATTACAACATGTTTAATTTTTCAAGTATAGATTTAATTGTGGTCATAAAAATTTAATGAATAAACTATAGATTTATTGTTGGTCCAAATGAAATATATTTTGTCAAAAACTAGAATGTACATGTGCATAAATATGAGAAAATATCACAATATAAATTTTTTATTAATAAACTATATGTATACAATGATAAAGAGAAAACAAGTCTCATTTCCTCTACATGCAAAATAAGAAAACAATATTTACTTATATAATCTTGTGGTATATGAATTTATCCATGAGGTTTTCAACAAATATGAACAAAGAAATTATTCCATGTAATTTAAGATACCATTTACAAAAAATTTATTTTAAATAATATACAGATTTCTTAAGCTTTATTTTAAATAATATACAGATTTCTTAAGCTTGCAAATAAAATGCTCAATATTATTAAAGGAGAAACCTTCAGGTTGTTTCATGTAAACTTCGTCTTCTGACACAATTAAAAAAAGTTGATTTCACATCTATTTGATGTAACTCAATATCAAAATGTGTAACCAATGCTAAGATGATACAAAGAGAATTTTTCTTACTTACAAGAGAAAAAAGTCTTAGTGTAATTTATTCCCTCCTTTTGAGTATCCCTAGAAACAAGTTTGTCTTTGTATCTCTCAAGATTCCAAACACTATTGTTTATCATGAAATTTATTGTTTTAATATTCTTTTTAGTTTTGTATCTTAATTCCAGGGTTTATTTCGGTTCCTTAACTTAAAAATGATCCTTATTGGTCCCTTAATTCTTAAAAACGTACTATATTAGTCCCTTATGTCCAATTAACGACGAATTTAACGATTGATTTTTGAATTTTTTTTCATTGCTAATTAGACAAAAATGACTAACATGATACATTTTGAAAAGTTAAGAGACCAATATGAACTTTTTTTAAGTTAAGAGACCAAAATAAATCCCAGGTAAAGATACGTAACTAAAAAAGATATTATGGCATATGAAAAGAGAGCCAAGGCGTGTAAGGAGTTTTGGAAGAAGTTGAATATGAAAGAAAAAATGTTGAGGCAGAAATCTAGTTTGAGATGGCTTAATGAAGGAGATTGTAATTCAAAATTTTTTCATAATTGGATTAAAGGCAGATTGAGGAGGAAGTTTATAGGTAGGGTCGAAACGGAAAACGGTAGTGTGAATTCGGTAAGTGAAGTGAAAAAAGCTGTTAGAAATTATTTTAAGGAGAAGTTTTCAGAAAAGGAAAACCATAGACCTACTTTGGATGGTTGTAGCTTTGGTAGTCTTTCTCAGGACGATGTTAATTTCCTTGAAAGACCGTTCAATGAGGAAGAGATAAAAGCTGTTGTTTGGAGTTACGACGGAAATAAGAGCTCGGGGCCAGACGGATTTAACTTGTTGTTTATTAAGAATTGTTGGAGTTTTCTGAAGGAGGACATCATTAGATTCATTACGGATTTCCACGAAGTAGCTTTTCTTCCTAAAGCTATTTGTTCTTCTTTTTTAACTTTAATACCTAAAGTTGACAATCTGTTGTTTCTGGGAGTGTACAGACTTATCTGTCTAGTTAGGAGTTTGTATAAGATCTTGGCAAAAGCTTTGGCTGGGAGATCGAAGACGGTGATTGGCAAGATAATTTCTTTTAATCAGTCTGCTTTTGTTCCGGGTAGGCAATTCTTGGATGGAGTTGTTATAGCTAATGAATCTGTAGACAAGGCGACTAGAGATAAGAAAGACTGTTTTTTATTTAAAGTCGATTTCGAAAAGGCGTACGAGAGTGTGAGTTGGAGTTTCCTTCGTTCAATGTTAACAAAAATGGGGTTTGGTAGTAGATAGATTAGGTGGATGGAGGCTACCATTTCAAGTGTCATCTTTCGATTTTAGTTAACGGGAGTCCCATGGCTGATTTTAAGGTGGAAAGAGAATTAAGGCAAGGCGATCCTCTTTCCCCGTTCTTATTCGTCATAGTGGCGGAGGGGCTCGCTGGTATGATGAGGATGGCAGTGGAGAAAGGCAAGTTCAAGGGGTTCAACGTAGGAGATAGTAATCAATTGGAGTTGATATAATTTGCTGATGATACCTTGATTTTGGGAGAAGGCTTGTGGGCTAATCTTTGGTGTATTAAAGTTGTTCTTAGGGGCTTTGAACTAGTTTCGGGGCTGAAAGTAAATTTTTCCAAGAGCAGGATTATAGGAATTAATATTAATCCTCACATTATTCAAGCGACTGTTATTTTCCTATCTTGTAGGACGAACAAGTCTTCTTTTATGTTTCTCGGTATTCCGATTGGTTTTAATCCAAGAAGAATTTTGGGATGGAAACCTATAGTAGACAAAATCAAGAAGAAGTTGGTGAAGTGGAAGGTGAGATTGCTTTAATGGCTGGTAGACTTATACTCATTAACTTTATTTTGTCTTCTTTGCCTATCTATTAGTTTTCTTTTTACAGGGTGCCGGTGGGGGTGTTGAGGGAGATAGATAAACTCTGGAGTAGGTTTTTATGGGGCGGTTCTGAGGAAAAAGCTAAAATTCATTGGTTAAAATGGGATAAGGTTTGTTTACCTAAGGAGAAAGGTGGATTAGGTGTTAGAAGTCTGGAGGAATTTAACATCGTGCTTTTGGAAAAATGGAGTGGAGGGTTCTTAACGATCATGAAGCTTTTTGGAAGGAAATTATAAAAGCAAGATACGGTTTTATAGAACATCATGTGTTATCTGAAATTGTTCAGGTCAGATTAGCTTCTTCTCAGTGGTGGAAAGATGTTCTAAATAGCAGATCATATTCTTCTCAACACGGATTTAGTCTGGCAGAACATGTTCAGTTTATTATTGGCAATGGGAAGTCCACTCCATTTTGGTTGGCAAATTGGAGAAATGGGAGGCCTTTGGCTGAAGTGTTTCCTGACCTGTACTGCTGTAATAACAGTACTGCAGATTCCGTTTTTTTATGGGCTATGCGGAGCAAGGTAGTTGGTGTTGGAATGTCCATGGTTTCAATGTGCAGGATCAGACTGATTATAAAGATAGAATCAATGAGTTGCTGAATTATTTGAGCAATAGCAACCCTGTTTTAGATTTAAAAGATAAGGTTGTTTGGAAAGGAGAAGATAATGTGAATTTCGAAGTGAAGCAAGTTTACATTAGGCTTATTGAAGGGTCTGATTCTTATGGGATTTGTTCTGATCTTGGAAAATCTTTTTTAACTTTGTGGAAGATCAAGATACCACTTAAGGTGAGGTGTTTTGGCTGGAAGGTTTTATGGAGGAGGCTAGTGTTAGATGTCAAGCATGCTATATATTTCTATTTAATACTTGACATTTTGTAACTCTTTTATGTCAAATTGTGGATTTTACTCATGAATTGTTGTTATTCTTCAAACTTTGTGAATATACCTTTGGTACTTGTAATATGTGTGTTATTCTGCGGGAAAAGGCACTAATTGATCAAAGATGTAAGACACAAAGAAATGATACAAGTTGCCAAAGAAAAGAGGAAAACATCAGCAAGTTCGCTTTGTGAACTTGCCAGCGAATGCTCGCTTTGCGAACAACTGGCGGAGCTCTAGCAAATGGTCCCAGGATTTGGACAGTAAGAAAAGGGACTAAAGTTCGCTTTGCGAACTTCTCAGCGAATGTTCGCTGATTTCATCGCTTTGCGAAGACCTGGCGAAGGACACCTTTGAGGAGGCATTAGCTAAAGGGGCCTAAGTTCGCTTTGCGAACTTGTAGGCGAATAGTTCGCTTTGCGAACAAAAGTTCGCATTGCGAACTTATGCAGAAACTCAGAGGCGGTTTAGCTTATCAGAAGGCACTTCAGGTGCCAAAAGTGTAGTTCGCTAGGCGAACTAAAAGTTCGCAGTGCGAACGTGTTTGATTTCAAGTGTACTATAAATGTATTTTGTGAATTTTCTTGGGATCATAACTTCACTTTATCACACAAGAACCTATTTTTCTGATATTTCTTTATCTAAGAGAGATTCTTCACATAGAGAAGCTGGATTTGCATTCGATCTCGATTATTCGACGCGGATGGTTTTTCATCTCCTCACGAAACTTGTGAAACAAGCTACCATGAATATGTGTAGCTAAACACATTTTGTGTCAAGATTAGAGGTAGTTAATCTTGCTTGTATGTATTTCTTTTGATCTTTTGTATATGAACAAGGTTGATGATCAATATATGACGAAGTTGTTTGCATTTAATGATATATTTGTGGTTTGAATCACTCTAGACATTGATTTTCCAAATCTTGACCTAATATCTTCATCTCTTAAAAACCAAACTCTAGATATAGATTTGGGGATTGTTGTTTGATATTGCACGCATCGCAATAGTTGTTAAGTTTTAAGCTTGTTTAACTTTTTCTTGAGCTTGTTGATTTGTTTGGCTAAGTGTGCAGACTCTGTTTATGCAAGGGAAGTTACCCGTAGACCAACTTCTTTTTGATCCTGAGGTTGAAAGAACCGCGCGTAAGTTAAATAGCAGAACAAGGCGGGGGAGGCAACTTGCTAAGGAAAGACGAGAACGAGGATAAAGTTCAACTTCGACACCAATACCACAGTTACCGCCAACCATGGTTGCTCCACCACCTACTTCAACACCTTGTGTTAATAGTCTAAGGCATACTGCACAGTTCGCACGTAATGCTCATAATGGTCGGCACTCTGAAATGAAAACGGGTATCCTTGCTCTTCTATACCAGAATCCATTCACCGGTATGGATCACGAGGATCCTTTTACTCACTTGACCAAATTCTATGAAATTGCGGGTGCAACTGGTGCACCTGAAGCTGAAGAAGAGTCTTTGTTTAAGAGACTGTTCCCGTATTCCCTAATTGGGAAGGCAAAGGAATGGTACCTTGACCAATCAACTGCTATTATGACGGACTGGAACATGTTAGAAGAGAAGTTTTTGGAACGATTTTTTCCTCACAATCGTTTCATGGAAGCGAAAACAACGATTGCAGTTTTCTCACAAGGTGGGAATGAGTCTCTCAACGAAGCTTGGGAGAGATTCAAGTCCATGCTTAGAAAATGCAAAGGGCACGGTTTTGATGAGCTCACGCAAGTTCATATTTTCAGAAATGGTCTCCAACCAAATCATAAAACCTTGTTGGATGCGACTTCAGACAGGTCTTTAATGTCAAAAAGCACTGAAGAAGCAATTTCAATCATTGACAAGATGGCACTAAACGATCACCAAGGGAATCATAACCGTGGCCAATCGCAAAAGAAGCCGGGAGTGCTTGAGTTGGGAACTAATGATGCAATTCTTGCACAAAACAAATTGTTATCACAACAAGTGGAGTTGTTGACGCAACAAATGTTAAAACTTCCACAACAAATCAAAGAGATGCAAGAAGTTCCCAACAACAACCAACAAATAGCGAGTTGTGAGCTTTGTAGAGGAGATCACCCTACTGGGTATTGTCCTCCGGTTGTGGAAGAGGTAAATTATGCGGGAAATAAAAATCAAAGATATCAACCTCGACCACCTAACCAACAAGGCAACTAAGGTTACCAACCAAGAGGTAATCAAGGTTATCAACAACCGTAGAGGCCTCAAGATGCCGGACCTTCAAATCGTCAACAATATCAAAATTACACTCAACCTCCACAAGCTCCAAATGGAAATACAAAGATGGAGGACACTCTCACGGAATTTATGCAAATGTCAATGTCAAATCAAAAGAATACCGATGCGGCCATAAAGAATCTTGAGACATAAGTCGGACAATTATCGAAACAATTGGCCGACCAACACAAAGGAACTTTTTCGGCGAATACTCAACCAAATCCAAAAGAGCATTGCAAGGCTATTCTAACAAGAAGTGGAAGAGAAATTGATATGGGCATAGGTGAAGTTGTAGTGGAAGGGGAGGAAGTAGTTGAAAAAGAAAACGATAGTGATGAGACTGAAGTAGAAAAAAAATGTTGAGGGAGATTTAGTTGAAAATGAAAAGAAACAAAGTGAGGAAGAAGAAAAAAGAATGAGAGAAGAAAATTGAAAAGGACCAGGAAGGGGAAGGAACCGGTGAGTACTATTCCGATCCAACATTTGCCATATCCTCATGCTCCGTCAAAGAAAGATAGTGCGAGGCAGTATGCTCGGTTTATGGATATTTTCAAGCAATTGCAAATCAACATTCCATTTTCTGAGGCATTGGAGAAAATGCTGAAATATGCAAAATTCATGAAGGATATTCTAACCAAAAAGAAAAGGTATATGGATCAAGAAACTATCATGGTTGATGCTAGTTGTAGCGTTATCATTCAACGGACTCTCCCGCAGAAAGAAAGTGATCTGGGACGAGTCACTTTGCTGGTTACAATAGGAAATATCTATGTTGGCAACGGGTTGATCGATTTGGGCTCTAGTATCAATTTGATACATTTTTCTATTGTGAAAAGGTTGGGACATATGGAATTGAGAGCCACTCAAATGACATTTCAACTTGCCGATAAATCCACTACCCGTCCTCACGGTGTAGCGGAAGATGTATTAGTTAAGGTGGACAAATTCTTGTTTCCCATCGACCTTGTGGTGATTGATATGGATGAAGATGAAGACGCTCCATTGATTCTTGAAAGACCGTTTATGAAAACTGCTAGAATGGCCATTGATGTGGATGATGGTCTTATGAAGGTTAGAGTTCAAGATGAGGAGATTTGTTTCAATCTATTTTAGGTCGTGAAGCATTCAAAGGATAAAGGCGATTGTCTTAGAATAGATGCAACAGAAAAGGTGATTGAAGAAGTAAAGTGGCAATTACAAGTTCCAACCCCATTACAAAAAGTTCTTACAAATGCTCTTCAAAGTATCAATGAAGCTGGAGAAAAAGAGATCGAAAAGTGTTTGCGAGAACTAGAAGAATTGGATGAAATTCCTCCTTTGAAAGAAAGGGTGGAAATTTTGAAAAAGGAAAATAATTAGGAAATTAAGCTTGAATTGAAGTTGTTGCCATCTCATCTTAAATATGTTTTTCTAGATGATGAGGGGCATAAACTAGTGATCATAAGCACGGAGCTAACCACAATTGAGGAGGAAAAATTGATGTGTGTTTTGAAGAAGAATCAAGAGGCAATGTGATGGACTCTTTCCAATTTAAAAGGAATAAGTCCCTCTTATTGTATGCATTGGATATTCATGGAAGAAGATTTCAAATTGGTCCCTCAACCGCAACGCCGCTTAAATCCTACCATGAAAGAGGTGGTTAGGAAGGAAGTAGTAAAAATGTTAGATTCCGGAATGATTTACCCCATTTCTGATGGCCCATGGGTTAACCCGGTACAAGTGGTGCCGAAAAAAGGCGGATTGACGGTTATCCGAAACGAGAAAAATGAGTTAATCCCAACAAGAACCGTGACCGGGTGGAGAATGTGTATAGATTACCGTAGGCTAAACCAAGCTACAAGGAAAGATCATTTCCCTCTCCCGTTTATGGATCAAATGCTTGAGAGACTTTCCGGTCAATAATTATACTATTTTTTGGATGGTTATTCGGGTTACAATCAAATTATTGTGAACCCGGAGGACCATAAGAAGCTGCTTTCACACGCCCTTTTGGAATCTTTGTTTATAGGAGAATGTCGTTTGGGTTGTGTAATGCACCGACGACTTTTCAAAGGTGTATGCAAGCAATATTCTCAGATTTGATCGAAAAGACAATTGAGGTTTTTATGGATGACTTCTCGGTTTTTGGGTAATCGTTTGATATTTGTTTGAAAAACTTGGATGCAGTATTGGAATAGTGTGTGGAAACCAACTTGGTACTCAATTGGGAAAAATGCAACTTCATGGTGACCAAAGGAATTGTGCTCGGCCACAAAGTTTCTTCAAAGGGCCTTGAAGTGGATCAAGCCAAGGTGGATGTTATTGAGAAATTTCCACCACCGTTGAATGTAAAAGGTATAAGGAGCTTCCTTGGACATGCAGGATTTTATCGGAGGTTCATCAGGGATTTCGCAAAGATCGCAATGCCTTTGAGCAATTTGCTTAACAAAGATAAGTCCTTTGATTTTGATGAGTCTTGCATGGTCGCTTTTAATTCTTTAAAACAAAGTTTGACTACTGCACCCATAATCATCGCGCCCAATTGGAAATGGATTTTAAACTCATGTGTGACGCGAGCGACTATGCTGTAGGTGCGGTATTGGGTCAACGGAGAACAAAAAAATTTCATGCTATACACTACGCGAGCAAAGTCTTGAATGAAGCTCAAATAAACTATGCAACAACCAAAAAAGAGTTGCTTGCGATAGTGTATGCATTGGAGAAATTTGGGTCTTATTTAATTGGGTCTAGAGTAGTGGTTTACACGGATCATGCGGCGATTAAGTATTTGCTTACCAAGCCGGATTCAAAACAAAGGCTAATTCGTTGGGTCCTTTTGTTACAAGAATTTCATTTGGAAATTCGTGACAAGAAGGGATCTGATAATTTGATGAGGGATCACTTATCCCGCCTTGTAAATGTTGAATTGACCAAAAATGAATTAGAGGTCAAGGAGGAATTTTTGGACGAAAAGTTGTATATGGTGCAAGTTAAACCATGGTTTACTGACATGGCTAATCACAAAGCCGCCGGATTAATACCGGAAGGTCTAACTCATCATCAGAAAAAGAAATTTCTATCTGACACCAAGTCTTTTGTTTGGGACGAACCATATTTGTTTAAGCTTGGCGTCGATAACCTTTTGAGAAGATGTGTGTCAAAAGAAGAGGCCACTAACATACTTTGGCATTGTCACAACTCTCCTTATGGAGGGCATTTCAACGGATTAAGAACGGCAACAAAAGTCCTCCATCGGGCTTTTATTGGCCTTCTTTATTCAAAGATGCAAATGTGCATGCACAAAGTTGTGACAAGTGTCAAAGGAGTGGTGGAATTTCAAAACGGCATGAAATGCCATTACAAAACATGTTGGAAGTTGAGGTGTTTGATTGTTGGGGAATAGACTTTGTTGGACCTTTTCCATCATCATTTTCCAATGAGTATATTTTGGTCGCAGTTGACTATGTATCCAAGTGGGTAATGGCAATAGCATGTGCTAAAGCGGACGGAAAAACTGTGATCAAATTTTTAAAGAAAAACATTTTTTCTCGATTTGGTACTCCGAGGGTGTTGATAAGTGATAGAGGATCCTACTTTTGCAACACTCAGCTAGAAAAAGCCTTGGAGCAGTATGGTGTAAAGCACAAAGTTGCAAATGTTACTTGTTTACAAATGTTGTTTATTTGAGTCGTTTATCCTTTCTTGGTTGAGTCAAATGCTTGAACAAATCCTCTCGTTTTCAATGAGAGGCATACTTTGCTTGAGGACAAACAAAGAGTTAGTTGGGGAGAGTTTGTTAGATGTCAAACATGCTATATATTTCTATTTGATACTTGACATTTTGCAACTCTTTTATTTCAAATTGTGGATTTTACTCATGAATTGTTGTTATTCTTCAAACTTTGTGAATATACCTTTGGTGCTTGTAATATGTGTTCTATTGTGTAGGAAAAGGCACTAATTGATCAAAGATGTAAGACACAAAGAAATGATACAAGTTGCTAAAGAAAAGAGGAAAACATCAGCGAGTTCGCTTTGCGAACAACTAGCGAAGCTCCAGCGAATGGTCCCAAGATTTGGATAGTAAGAAAAGGGACTAAAGTTCGCTTTGTGAACTTCCCAGTGAACGTTCACTGATTTCATCGCTTTGCGAAGACCTGGCGAAGGACACCTTTGAGGAGGCAGTAGCTAAAGGGGCCTAATTTCGCTTTGCAAACTTGTAGGTGAATAGTTCGCTTTGCGAACAAAAGTTTTCATTGAGAACTTATGCAGAAACTCAGAGGCGGTGTAGCTTATCAGAAGGCACTTCAGGTGCCAAAAGTGTAGTTTGCTAGGCGAACTAAAAGTTCGCAGTGCAAACGTGACTGATTTTAAGTGTACTATAAATGTATTTTGTGAATTTTCTTGGGATCATAACTTCACTTTTTCCCACAAGAACCTATTTTTCTAATATTTCTTCATCTAAGAGAGATTCTTCACATAGAGAAGCTGGATTTGCATCCGATCTCGATTATTTGACGCGGATGTTTTTTCATCTCCTTAAGAAACTTGTGAAACAAGCTACCTTGAATATGTGTAGCTAAACACATTTTGTGTCAAGATTAGAGGTAGTTAATCTTGCTTGTATGTATTTCTTTTGATCTTTTGTATATGAGTAAGGTTAATGATCAATATATGACGAAGTTATTTGCTTTTAATGATATATTTGTTGTTTGAATCACTCTAGACATAGATTTTCCAAATCTTGACCTAATATCTTCATCTCTTAAAAACCAAACTCTAGATAGAAATTTGGGATTTAATATTTGCTTTGTATCGATTTTAACGTTTGTTGTTTCAATTGTTAGCGTGAGACATCATCTAACGATTTAAACAACAATACTCATGAAATCTGATGCCTTGAAACAAAGTATAAACGGTTTCTTTATGATTAAGAAACACACAAGGGTTAGGGTTAACGGAAAATCAAGAAGAACGACAAGGATTGATTATAACTGATATTTTTTACTTTCTCTATAAAACAGATTACAAGTACTCAAGAATAGCAAATAACCCTCTCACCCTAATTAGGATTTGTCACTCCTTATGATGAGAGAGACTAGTATACTATTTATAATAAAACTTAACATACTAAACTAATGGGATTTTTAACAATTACCCATTACAAGCTAACTTAGAGTATAATCTAACTTAAACAATTGGACATAAAAACAAGCCCAATTCGACATGCTAACAAATCTAGAATTTCTGACAACTGCATGCTTGACCCTACTTCGACTACAACATACACTACTTCAACAACAACATGTGAACGACCTTCGATTGCATACTAAACTAGAGTTCGATCCAATATCTCATAAAAACAAACTTCTTCGGATGATCGCAAACCTTCCATTGAAAATCATTGTCATACACATTACCATTATTTATGATGCAAGTCATATCTTCCTTCAACAACTGTTTCCATTTTATGGTGTGGTCATGTCGAATCAATACCTGAATTCGATCACCCTACAATACAAATAATATAGTATGATATTATTATTTAATTTTACAATGAGTATATAACAAAAATGACAGGAAAGCGTTAGAGTATATAAAATGTAACAAACCTTTGAATCCATTATAACCATTCCAAAGGTGTTTTATACCCTTGCTATTAACGACAAACCATAGATCTACAATACGAACACCAAGACGCCATGTTTCCTTGGAATCATCAATATCAACAACGTTGTCGAACTTGCGTGACATAGTTGCCTGTTTATTGAAATCAGATTAACAATGTCAACATGCAGAATAGCGACATCATGAACAATAGTAAAGTAAATGAATAAAATAAAGCACAACGAAAGTGACAACAAATACAACAGGAATTGATGACATCTACCAGCATATTGTTCTCACTATAATCAACCAAATCAATCGAACTTGCTTAAACTGTTGCTTGTACAATCAATCATATTAACAATGGCAACATGCAGAAGAACTACACGATGTAAAAAAAAGCATAATGAAAGCAACAAAATATATGGTAAAAGAAATCCATGACTTATAATATCATACTTTTATCACTAAAAGCAAGTAAATCAGATCAACAATGGCAACATGCAGAAGAGCTGCATGACGGGACGAAGATGTAGAGCAAGATTCATAATGAAAGCAACAAATACATGGTATTGAAATCCATAACAACAGTATGCAAAAATCAACTAAATCAGAATAGGAAGAAGAACATACTACTGAAATGACGAACGATATATCAATGGAAAAAGTTACCTTTCTTCAACCGGTTGTCCTTTATGTTTGGCAGCAATGAAAATCAGTGCTTTAGATGGTTTATTGATGATTTGGATATTGAAAAGAGGTTTGCTTCTTTATGCATGAACCCGTGGAATGCATAGAGTTTTATGGGGAACATAATAGCTTGAGTAACTTTAGTGTATGTGTTAAATGTGTTAAGGAAGTTTTTCAACTAGGGAGCATTGAACATTGTGGGACTTCCTTTCTTGAGCAACACCTTTGTGAGAGACACACCACATACTCACCAAAAACTTTAAGGTGATAGGCGTGTGGGTTCTCCCACTAATAAATGCTCAAGTCTCCATATTTCTAGCCAATGTGGGACTATTACCCATACTACTCACACTTGTTATACTTAACACTCCCCTTCAAGTGTGAGTCTATCTACAATGCTCCGGATAGTGTTCCTTTTAAAATTAAGGCTTTTGGTTGGAGGTGTTTTATAAATAGGATACCAACTAAGGTCTCTCTTAATTTTAGAGGTTATCTTGCTTCGGATAGTGATTTGTGTTGCGTCCTTTGTTCTTTGGAGGAAGAATCTTTGGATCACTTGCTTTTACGTTGTAATGTATCTTTTTTGATTTGAAAGGATGTGGCAGAATGGATTGGTTTTGAGGATTTCGGGGCTAGTAATATTAAAGAGAGTTTCTTGAAATGGAGTCGTTATTGTAAGAGGAACAAAGTGAAAAGTGGGAGGGAAGGTTGTATTTGGTTGGCTACCGCTTGGTACTTATGGTTGATGAGGAACGATATTATTTTTAGGAATGATACTTGGTACGTTTTAGACGCGGTTTGAAATATTAAGGCGTTAATTTGGAGATGGTCTTTCATCGGGAAAATTACCGATACCAATTGTAACTTTTATGAGTTTAGTAGGTTTCCCTTGAATTACTTTCATTAGGCCTAATTGATTTTGTAATCTTCTTTTTGGCGAACTTGGTCTCGTTTTTTTTTTGTTAGCAGTTTCGAGAACAATCGGAACCCGTTGTTCTCGTTTTAATGATATTTCTTGCTTACTGGAAAAAAAAACTTTCCACCACAATACTACTAGCATGGATAAATTACATAGACTAATCTAGTAACTTAAACATTAACATCTTTAGTGATTAATTTAAAATATTAATAGAGTTAAATATTGAAAACAATTTTCAAAGATGTGGTCAAGTTGACCAGTGAGTTTTTTTTTTTTTATCGCACTCTGGTTCTTAGGAGAAAGGGGCCCTAGTAATTCAGAGCTCGTGCGGAGAGGCATGCGCACTGACCAAGCATGTTGTTCCGTACCTGGGACGTCCTTGGATGGGACTCCTTGCCACTGGAGCACAACCGCTTGGTATGACCATTAAGTTTTTAGCAACATAACAATTGACATTCCTAAATTAAATAAACTAATGAAGTAACTAAGAAATCAATTTTAATAAATAAATTTAAATATTAATAATAAAGACAAAGCATGTTTAAAAGTGATTTGAATTGACCAATTTGATGGTTTAGTATGATAAATAAAAACATTCAATTCTTTTAATTGACCGAGTAAACTGTTAATTTAATTGGCAAAAATGACTATAAATAAATAGATATACGACTCACATAGACTCGTTGAGTTGAGTTGCTTCCTCGTGTTGACTCAACTCTTTACGGTGTGAACCCTAAATCACAAATAAGAACAAACCCTTCTCTCAAGAGGATTTGTGATTATTCATTTGATTTCTTCTTCAACATGCAATGCATCATTTTATTACATTATGTTTTCTCAAATTAATTGATGTTTTTACTTTGTTGCAGCAATCACCTTCTTTTTATGGAACAACTCAATCGGTAGTTTAACAATGGTACTTTCTCAAAGTCTTCTTCTGTAATATACATCATGCATACATCATTATACAGTAACCACAACGTTATGATTCTTTTATGCATGCATAGACTCATATATACTCTAACCTTGTTTGTTTTCTGATTTCTGTCTCTACTTTTGTTTTAACATGAATATATCAATCTAAAGGGAAGAAAACAAAAAAAGAAGCCTACTCGCCAAACAGTTATTGAAACGGTGACAGATAGAATTACTTGCTTACCCGGTCATGTTATAGACCATATTCTGTCGCACTTGCCAATTAGGGAAGCGGTGAGAACAAGTGTTTTATCCAAAATATGGAAGAACAAATGGTACTCACTTCCAAAGCTAGTGTTTGATAGACAAAGTGTAGATTCGGAAGACGCTTTAGTTAATCAGAGCAAGTTTGTGAAAATTGTTGATCATGTACTTTTAATTCATTCGGGGCCAATCAACATGTTCAAGTTCACCGAAGATGATATCATTGGCGGAATTCTTGTGAGTGATAAGGATCGGTGGATTCTTCATCTAACTGGAAGGTCAATTAAAGAGCTTTTGTTGGAATTTCTGACAGATGAAGAAGAAGAATACTATAAGATACCTTGGTGCTTATTCTCTTGTCAAAGTTTACATCATTTAAAACTACAATGGTGTTGGCTTAAACCTCCTGAGATGTTTGATGGCTTTAGGAACTTAAAAAGTCTTGATCTAAGTTTTGTTTCAATGGCTCAAGATGCTTTTGAAAACATGATATCTGGATGCCCTCTGCTTGAAAAGTTGAAATTGACAGAAGTTGATGGTTTAACTCAAATTAATATTCACGCACGAAATCTCAAGATTTTTGAAGTCTTTGGTGAATTCGAGGGTATTAGCTTTGACAACAGTTTCCAATTAGTCACGGTAATCGTTGATTCAAGGTTGAATTTGAGCCCTGAAAACAATCAAAGTACATTGCATGGACGCTCAAGCAATTTGCTTGATTTTCTCGATCGTCGACCTCACCTGCAAAGCCTAGTGATTGGTAGTTGCTTTTTAAAGGTATAATGTTTGAGCATTTGAATTTTGAATTTGACTTTAGCAGTGACTCACCAAATATTGTTAAATATGAACCACAATCATGTGTATGTAACTCCTAATCAGTAAGTATTAAAAACATTATATTCTGATTTAGAGTCATTTTTCTGTTTTACTTCAGTATTTGGCTGCAGGTCTTTTGCCAATAAAGCTGCCTTCCCCTTGTATTGGCCTAAGTTATCTTTCCTTAAGCATAAACTTTGATGACTTGAAGGAAATTTCGGCTGCTCTTTGCTTGCTCAGAAGCTCACCTAATCTTCAAAAATTAGATATATCTGTGAGTACTCATTTAGTTTTGCTTGACTTTACTCTGTTTTGCTTGCTGATTGTCGGTTGGTTGCACTTGCACACCATGTTTTCGTTTTTATGTAGTTATTAAGCTCTAGAGTTTGCTAGCTGAACATATGAGTTAGTTGCATTTTAGATCTTAAGTAACACCAGTGTACCTCATTTCCATCTTTTATCAATCAATACAATGCTAATGCTACCTTCAGAGTTTTAATATCTTCCCTCTTTGATCTAACAATTGCATGTAGGCACGGATTGAGCATCATACTGTCCCTTTGACACCCGTCAGTGTCTACGATTGGGATGATACATTTTCGAGGCCAGCCACACCCATCCAAGTGCGACATGTGACAATAGATAACATCTCTGGTTTCCAACCTGAACTGGATTTCATCAGATTTCTACTTCTCTATTCGCCTGTGCTAGAAAAGATGGTTGTGAAGCCTATTGTAAATGTCAGACCAGAGTTTGTTTCGGAACTGATTCGGTTCAAAAGAGCGTCAGGAGAAGCTGAAGTTATTTACGAGGTGGTCTCTTGATAATGATTTGTTTTCTCCTCAAATCATCTAATGAATTATGACTTTAAAGGTAGTTATGACTGAAGTTAAACTTTTTAATTAAGTGGCAAATTATGAGTGATTGACACTAAAGTTTTTTTGGTTGTTGATAACATATTCCAAAAATTAAAGTTATTTAGTGTTCTTCAAACTCCTTCAAGTTTGCATGTATGGGGGGGTTCAAGCATCCTACCTTTTTTTGACTGTAAGAAGTACTACAAAGTTGTATTCTGCTGCCAATTCTTTTGGAATTCACTGTATTTTCTATTTTCACGATTCACACTCACAACCAATTCAAAGATTAAGCTTCAATTGTAATTCAGAAGCTGAATCTGAAGTTGAGTAAAAGCTGAAAAAGAAGCTTGGAAACATAATGTTTGATGATACTTAAAAGAACCTGCCTATGTAATTTTTCCTTAAGAAATATAATTGTATCAATAAATTTATAGTAATGAACAGCTGATGTAAATACAACTCAGTTTATAAAAGGGTGCAAGACTCAAAATTATTCACCTTTAAATGTGAGTCTAGCCACCAAGTTTTTTGATATTGTTTTATAGTACCTTATATAAATTTTTTATATTGATAGAACATTTAAAATAAATGTCTTTAAATTTACACTAAACTAAAATCACCGGAAACACACTAACCCAAATAAAACTATTGCAATTACACTTAAAATGTGGAATTGGCTTATCCATGATCAAATACTAAATTTATAAAGCTGCCTTACTTGTTATTCCTTAGTTTTGTTAGATTAAATTTCATTGATGTCATAAACTATATGCCAAAAAAAATCACAATTACTATCGGCCATGTGAAAAAATTAATAAGGCCATTTTACAATGATGTGAAAAAAATTAATAAGAAGACGTCAATTCAATTAACGACATACGACAATATACAACGCATAGAAGGAAACATCAATCTAACTTTATTCATAGAATTTAGCTAATTGCTCTCAACGAGTCATCAAACATATTCAATAAAAAAATTTGCTTATTATTTATGGTTTTTAATAGGTTAACACATATATGATGGACATCATAGAATCACTCCAGAGAGATTTCTGATGCCAAGTCTGTAGCTATCCTGGAGAAACCTATTGATAATGTGGAGCTACAAAGGAAATCAATGTCTTGTAATTAGTTTTAATTTATGGATTGTTTTATTTTGGATTTGCATTAAACTTGTTGGGGTTTGAGAATTTTAATAAAATCAAGTAATGAGTGAATGGACTAGCAGATAGCTTAGAGGAGGCTGTTTGTTCGATTTTTTTCTCTGAATTCCCGGATAGAATCACGGCGGCGGATATCTTCACCTTGTTCGGAGATTTTGGTGTTATTAAGGAAGTGGTGATTCCGCCTAAAGGGGTGGGAATAGGCTAGGCCGAGCTAGGCTTTGCCAAGCCTGAGTCTGGCCTGCTAAAAAATTCATAGCCTAAGTCTGGCCTGTAGCCTATCATAGGCTTCTTTTTAGGCCTGAGTCTGACCTTTTCGAAGGCCTGATTGACCTACTAGCCTATTTAAAAGCCTACTTCATTTGAACATTTGTAAATAAAAAATTCAACTAATGTTAAATAGACTAACAAATTAAAAGATCAATGAGATTAAATGTTTGTTTTCATTGTCTCATTCAAGTTTACCTATTAGCATAAGTTTGGTGATACTATTTGTTGGAGAGAGCTTATGAGAAATACTTATGATAGCAACTTATGACATTGTTTAAAATGTTTTTTCAACTTATTTTCATAAGTTTTTCAAGATAACTAAGTTTTATTTTCGTATTTTAATTCAAAGTACAAAATAGAATACAATAATAATAAATTTATTGAGTTTTTTTTAAAAAGGTCAGCCTGATAGGCTTAAAAGGCTTTTCTTACGGCCTGTGGCCTAACCTCTTTAGCTAAATAGACTTATAAAAAAGCCTAGGCCTTTTCTATTTAAGAAAAAGCCTGACCTGGCCTGAGCCTATGTAGGCTAGGTCGTAGGCCCCTGTTAGTTGGCCTGGCCTATTCCCACTCCTACGCCTAAGAGGAACAAGTATGGAAAACGTTTTGGTTTTGCTAGATTTCTAGATGTAACGGATGAGAAGAGGCTGGCGGTGAAGCTGGATAACTTATTTATCGACAATGTCAAGATTCATGCAAATGTACCGAGGTTCGAAAGATCCAAGAAGAGGAAGGTGGGTGATCAGGAGGCAGAAAGAAGGAAAGTTTTTTCTAAGATGAAAAAGGGTGAAGCGGTAAAAAGTCACGACTTCGTAGATAGCGGAAGAGGGAGTAGGTCTTTTGCAGAAGTGGTCTACAATCAGAACTTGAAGATTTTACCTCGTAAGGTCCCAACGGCTTTATCGCACAATGTAGATGAGTCGACATTGCTGAGGTTTCAGAAAGCGTTCATAGGAGTGGTTATCAACCCAGGTGTGGCCTACAACATCCAGAATAACTTTGAATTGGAAGGATATTTCTCGATTAAGGTCACACCTCTTGGAGCAAATCTTTGTTTATTAGAGGAGAGCGAGGAAGGGGAAATAAGGGATTTGATTGGGGAATCAGAATCATGGTGGAGACAATGATTTTCGGAGATTAGAGAATGGAAAGAATAGGACATAGATAAGATGAGAGTGACTTAGCTAAGATGCTATGGAATCCCATGCCATGCTTGGAATTTCCAGTTTTTCAAATTGCTGGCGAAGACGGTGGGTATCTACGTTTGTGTCGACAAGAATACGCTGAAGGGGGAATGTGTGGACGTAGCAAGAATTTTAGTCAGAACAAACTGTGCGATGGTTTTGAACGAGATCATTAATGTTCAGATCAATGGAGTGTTATTCGGTATCAAGATGGTGGAAGACAGTCATCGTCCTTTGCGCATTGTAGCTAACTCTGGGGTGATGAAAGAAGTGTTATCTTCATCTTCTGTATCAGAGAGTTCGTGGAGCAAGTATCATGGTGAGGAAGGAGGGGAGGAAGAGGAGGAGGCCAACTTTGTGAAGGATAACAAGCTCTTGGGGGAAGAGAATCCTAATCGAACTACTTTGGTTAGGAATTCGTTAGAGGAACCATCTATTGTTTGTTTGGATAAAGACAACCAGCTGAAGGATTTGAGTATGCCTGGGGATAATCAACCTAGTCCTAGGTTCCCGGTTTTCGATGAGGCTATTTTAGCAGCTAAGGCACTGTCAAGTGCAAAAGCTTCTAAACAGTATTTTTATGAAGGGACATGAGGGAGTAAGGAGCCAGAGGAGCAGACGCACGGGATAGGGCCACCGCTGTTGATGAAAATGGGGTATTCTTTTAAGGAAGGAGGACCCTCTAAACAAAAGAAAGTCAAGTTAAGGAGGGTGGTGGAAATTAATGGGCCTGTCCGTAGGATTAAATCCAATCCCAAGAAAAGGAGTCTGGGTCAGGTTACTGATGTTTCTTTAGATTCAGTTGATCCAATTGAACAATTTTCACAAGCTTCTTACTTTGAGGCTCTGAATGTTAGGAACTCTTGTTTTGCTTCAGCGGCAGTGTCTAAATCTTGTTCTCGTGACTCTGATAGTCTTTCGGCAGGATCCATCTTGTGTTATGAACCTTTATCTGATGGAGATGTTAGAAGATGCAACTCAAAACTTGTTGAGAGATTGGAATCCAATGTTGGATTTAAGATCTGGGGTGCTATCAATAATCTGGAGGTGGTGGCTAGAGACGGGAACCACAATTTTTCTAAAGCTATTGATGAACTTGAAGCTAGGGATACAGGTTTTTTGGAGGGAAAGAAGGCGAAGTCAAAGGGTTTAACATGATTGTCGGATCCTATAATATCAGAGGGGGTGGAAATTATTCCAAGAGAAAGAGGATTAGTGGTCTTATTAATTCTGGTCAGGCTGAAGTCTTTTTAATTCAAGAATCTAAATTGCAGGAAGTTTACAAGAAGGTGGCTTCTAGTTTTTGGAGCAACCAAGAAGTTGGTTGGTCTTTCATCAAATCAGAAGGCAAATCTGGGGGGATCATTACGTTGTGGAATGAGGATTCTTTTAAACCTATGTTCTCTTTTAGAGGAGAAGGTTTATTGGGAGTCAATCTGAAGGGGAAAAATGTAAGTTACATTGTGGTCAATGTTTACTCTGGTTGTTCTTATGCTTTGAAACGTAAATTGTGGGCGGAGTTGCAGAAGTACAAGAAGAAGTGGCTAGATTGCACGTGGATAATAGGGGGTGACTTCAACCCTATTACAAACAAGTCAGAAAGAAGAGGAGAGTCTGGTTTTGTTAATGGTTTGGAGAATAGGGAATTCAACGAATTTGTTATGAAATTGGAGTTAGTTGATTTTCTCGTCGTGGGTCAATGTTTCACTTGGTTTAGTGGAGATGGGAAGTCTATGAGCAGATTATATAGGTTTTTTTGTTGATTCTAAGTTCATCGCTAGATGGGGGTTAATTGAGCAGAGTATAAAAAAAAGGGACCTTTCAGATCATTGTCCAATCTGGTTGAAGATACAGGTGAAAAATTGGGGTCCTAAACCTTTCAAAACCAATGACTGTTGGTTTGAAAATGGAAAGTTTATCAACTTTGTAGAAGGGAATTGGATGAATTATAGAGTGACAGGTAGGAACAACTATGTATTAAAAGAAAAGTTGAAGTTGTTAAGAGGGAGTTTGAGGGATTGGAGCAGGGATATCTTTGGGTGGTATGACCTAAAGGTGGAGGAAAATGTGGAAACCATCAATGCTTTAGATCGGGATTTGGTTTCTGCATCCAGGGAAGATATGGAGTTTTTGGTGCAGGCTAGGTTTGTTGCTACCAAAGGTGTGTGGAAGAACCTTCAGATTAAAGATAACATGCTCTAGCAGAAATCTAGAATCAAGTGGATCAAGGAGGGTGAAGTTAATTCCAGATATTTTCACAAATTTGTTAAAGGTAAGGCAAGAAGCAAGCACATAGGCGCTATAATGACTCTAGCAGGTATTATGGACTCAGTGGCTGAGGTGAAATAGGAGGTTAGAGATTTCTTCAGAGAGAAATTTGCAAAACATATTATTGATAGACCAGTTCTAGAAGGGATCCATTTTAATTCTTTGTTTGTTATGAAGGCTCATTCTTTGGAGGCTCATTTTTTGGCGGTAGAAATTAAAGAAGCGGTTTAGAGCTGCGACGGTTCTAAGAGTCCAGGTCTGGATGGATTCAACTTCGTGTTTTTGAAGAGATGTTGGTATTTCATGAAGTACAATATTTGTGCTTTTGTGAGGGATTTTCACAGTTATGCTTTCCTACCCAAGGCAGTAAATTCTTCTTTCTTAACTCTGATTCCAAAAGTGCATAATCCTCCTTCACTTAGTGATTATAGGCCCATTTTTTTTATGGGTTGTTTGTACAAGATCATTGCAAAGCTATTAGCTATTAGACTCAAGAAGGTGATTGGTGGATTGATCTCCCACAATCAGTATGCTTTTGTGCCTGGTAGAAATTTAATGGATGGTGTCGTAGTGGCAAATGAGGTGGTTGATCTAGCCACTAGGGAGAAGAGGGAGTATGTTCTTTTCAAAGTTGACTTCGAGAAAGCGTATGACAGCGTAAACTGGGATTTCCTTAGGTCTATGCTGACCAAGATGAGGTTTGGTAGTCTTTGGCTCAAGTGGATGAATGCCTGCATTTTCTCAGGATTTCTTTCCATCTTGGTTAACGGAAGCCCGACTCGGGACTTTGTCGTGAAAAGAGGATTGAGGCAAGGATGTCCGCTATCTCCATTCTTGTTTGTACTAGTTGCTGAAGGATTAACAAGGTTAGTGTTTAAGGCTACTGCTTCAGGTATGTTTACTGGTTTTAAAGTCAATGTCGAAACGTCCGTTGAAGTGATTCAGTTTGCGGATGACACGCTGTTAGTGGGGAGTGGAGGCTGGAACAACATTTGGGCTATCAAATCTATTTTGAGGGGCTTTGAGCTTGTTTCAGGGTTGAGGGTCAATTACCACAAAAGTAGGTTGATTGGTTTGAATGTGAGCAATCATTTTCTGCTTGCTGCTTCTTCTTTTCTTTCTTGCAGAATTGAATCAGGCTCCTTCTTGTTCTTGGGGTCACCTATTGGTTGCAACCCAAGGAGGATTTCGTCTTGGAAACTGTTGATCGACAAAATCAAAGCAAAGCTGGGGAGTTGGAGATGTCGCACCTTGTCTTTGGCGGGTAAAGTTACTTTTATCAATTCTTCCCTCACTAGTCTGACTATTTTCTGGTTATCCTTCTACTTGGCCCCAGTGGCAGTGTGGAAGTCCATTGACAGAATCAGGAGGGATTTTTTGTGGGGAAGTACGAAGCTCAAATCGAATATTCATTGGCTGGACTGGGAGTCTGTGTGTATGGAAAAAGATCTGGGAGGGCTGGGCATAAAAAGCATCAAAGAATTCAACCTTGCATTGCTGACAAAATGGAAATGAAGGATCTTGAATGAATCAAATAGTTTGTGGAGAAAAATCCTTCAGGCGAGATACGGTAATGTTGGAGCATTGGTGTTAAGGGAGAATGTGAGCTCTATTAAATCATATTCTTCTTGGTGGAAAGATATTTTGAAGAGTGGATCGATTTCTTTGATTGAAGTATTCCATATCTTGTTTAATTACTGCAGTAGTAAGGAAGCTATGGTTTTTGAGATGAGGACTTGGAATGAAGGAATGTGGAGCTGGTGTTTTCATGGGTTCGAGAGCATTTATGAGCAGTTGGTTTTGAACGATCTAACCAATTTAAGGCAGTTGCTGGAAGGTATTTTCCCTGTTCTGGAAGAAGGTGACGTTATAGGTTGGAAAGAGGATAAGAAGGGTGGCTATACGGTTAGAGATGCTTACTGCCTCATGAAGAAACCTTATCTATCGGGTGCTCTGCAGGAAGAGAGAAGAAAGGCGCTTCAAAGATTGTGGAGTATCAAAGTTCCTGCTAAAATTAGATTTTTTGGTTGGAAAGTGCTTTGGAATAGGTTTCTTACTCGAGATCAATTGGCTAAGAGAGGTTTGGAGTTGGAACCGAAATGTTGTATGTGTGGCATAATGGAAGAAGATATTCAGCACTTGTTCTTTTGCTGCAAAATTTCTGAACTGGTTTGGAAGGCTGTTGGGGACTGGTGTGGAATTGCTAATACTTTCAATGGTAACGTGGTGAATCATTTTCTTAGGTGGCGTCGCGGTGGATTTCTGAATAACCGTAGCAATTCAAGTGGAGTTTTTTAGTTGGCAACCTTATGAGTATTGTGGAAGGAAAGAAACAACATTGTGTTTCATGAAGGATCTTGTAATGTTGAAAATATATGTTGGAATGTTAAACTTTTTGCTTGGAAATGGGGATATTTGGGGGAAATTCCTTATTCTAACTTTTCTTTTTATTAGTTTTGTAAGAATCCTTTTAAAGATTAGTTAGGGTATTTTGTGTGGAATCTCCTTCTATTTTGTAGGGTTGAATACCCCTTGTACTCATTTTCTAATCAATATAATTGCCTTTAGAAAAAAAAATAAAAAACAAAAATATGAATCATAGTCATTGTTCCTTTAAAAGTGAGTATTATCATCTTACTTATTACAACATGTTTAATTTTTCAAGTATATGCTAATTGTGGTCATAAAAATTTAATGAATAAACTATAGATTTATTGTTGGTCCAAATGAAATATATTGTCAAAAACTAGAATGTGCATAAATATGAGAAAATATCACCAATATAAAAGTTTTATTAATAAACTATATGTATACAATGATAAAGAGAAAACAAGACTCATTTCCTCTGCATGCAAGATAAGAAAACAATATTTACTTATATAATCTTGTGGTATATGAATTTATCCATGAGGTTTTCAACAAATCTGAACAAAGAAATTATTCCATGTAATTTAAGATACCATTGACAAGAAATTTATTTTAAATAATATACAAATTTCTTAAGCTTGCAAATAAAATGTTCAATATTACTAAAGGAGAAACCTTCAGATTGTTTTATGTAAACTTCATTTTCTGACACCATTAAAAAAGGTTGAGTTCACATTTATTTGATGTAACTCAATATCAAAATGTGTAACCAATGCTAAGATGATACAAAGAGGATTTTTCTTACTTACAAGAGAAAAAAGTCTTAGTGTAATCCATTCCCTCATTTTGAGTATCCCTAGAAACAAGTTTGTCTTTGTATCTCCCAAGATTCCAAACACTATTGTTTATCATGGAATTTATTATTTTAATACCCTTTTTAATTCTGTATCTTAACCCCAGTGTTCATTTCGGTCCCTTAACTTAAAAATGATCTTTATTGTTCTCTTAACTCTTGAAAACGTATCATATTAGTCATTTTTGTCAAATTAGCGACGAATTTAACAACCAATTTTTGAATTTTTCCGTTGTTAATTAGACAAAAAAGACTAATATTGTACATTTTGAAAAATTAAGGGACCAATATGAACTTTTTTTAAGTTGAGGAACTGTGAACAATCATGTTTTCTTTATATTTCACCCTTACATGACTAGTACATGCTCACTACGTGGGTAAGGTTATCACGTTTGAGGTTGAGTCAACTTTAAGTAAGGGAGATGACTCAGACTCAAGTCATGTATCGAATTTGGATAAGAATCACACATTTGAACCTCATACAAATTAGGAATAAGTTAATAAATGACAATAAAAATGTAACATAATGATTATAGGCATAAATGCCTAATTAAATATAATATTGCTATAAAAGCACAAGAAAAAAACCAGAAGGAGAAAGAAAAAATTGAGATCACTAACCTTATATATTCTTAGCTTTGCATATTGCAAGCAAGGTCTATATTATTTTATTCATCGCAAGCACATTTGGTGCCCCCAATAAAATTTACTCGAGCTGCACTTTATTTTTAAAAGTTCCAGCAACTTGATCACCTTTTCATTCTGGTGAAATTTTCCTCAATTGTTGGCTACCCATATGCCATAGTGAAGATCCCTGCCACTATGTAAGAGTTGTGTCACTAGAATAAAACCATGCAAAATAGTGTACATAGGCATAAATAGCATAACAATTAGAGGGTGACGAGAAAGAAGGTATAGAAGCCTTAGACCATCAGCCTCTCTCCACCGAGATTTGAGATGCTTTAGTCCTAGAGAGCTTTAAGTCAGCCTAACTTGTATATTTTGACGAAAATAGAACCCCATATCAACACATTATTACAATTTATACTTAGATGTTGATCATAGGCACAAATGAGTCTTTCAATTGTAATATCCTCTCAGGCATATTTAAGGAGGAAGTATTACGATAGTACACGAACCTCCTTAGGTTCTCCACTACCACTTACCATAATGTTTCTAAAAATTGGTCCACTAGTTCTCAATACGTAAGCACAGAGGCGGTACTAAGGGCCTGTGGTGGGCTATGACCCCCCACCCCCAAAATAATTTTTTTATATTATAGAAATTTACTAGAACACCCCTAAAAATTATATTATTATATAAACAAATTCTTTGTTTTTCGCTCTTCTTTTCTGCATTAGCGTACTACCGTAATACAATTTCTTTCTCTAAATCAATTTTTTTGCTATGTTCTAAAAGCTTCACTTGCTTCTCCTCCGTCTTCGGCAACGAGCAATCTCTCTAAAACACGACGCCATCTCCATTATTAAGACTATTCATAGGCAGCGACAACCGACGGCGAGTTGTTCTCCGGTTCTCTCTCTCCGTCGTGACATTTCTCCTTTGTTTTTAGAAAGGTAAGGTCTCTCTCTCCCTCTATTCATCACATTGTTGATTGTTAATTTTGAATGAATGATTTTGTTATTGGAAATTTTGTGAATTGTGAAGCAATTTTAGGCTGAAATTGACTCTGAAAAATATTGTTCTTAAAGAATTGATTGTTGCTGATTGTTAATTTTGATTGTTGATTGTTAATTTTGAATTAATGATGTTGTTAATTGTTGTTGATGATGCCACTGCCACTGCCACCATTTTTATAACAACAAACTAAAACTTGTGATTTTATTGTTATAACTTATAACAACAAGTATGTTAAAAAAACTTATAACAACAAGTTTTATTATGATTGAATTTTAGTTTTGTTTTCAAATAATTTATGATGGGGCTAAATTATGTTCTTGTAAAGCAGAAGAAATAAAGATGAAGAATGGAAAATTAATCATTTTTTAAGAGGAAAGTTTGTGAGAATGTTTCTACATCCGAACCTGTTAAAGTTTCAAGAATCGAATAAGTGATAACTTCTATGCCCCAACCAGTTGAAGTTCTACCAATTAAAGAAGTGACAACTGCTACCCCTCAATGAGTTGAAGTTCCATCAATTCAAGAAGTAACAACAACTATCCCTCAACGAGTTGAAGTTGTGGATAATATTTTGAATTCTTTAGAACTTGATCCTGGAAAGCATCCTCCAATATGGAAATATTCACCAAATCAAGTCGATCAAATACAGAGAGCTTATGTGAAATGTGGTTCATATCAAATCCGTTTAGAAGAATATCCTTTGTCCGACAAAGAGGATCATCCAAGAAGGTTTCAAGAAACTTGGTTTGAAATCTTTAATTCATGGCTAGAATATTCACATTCAAAGGATGTCGCATATTGCTTTCCATGTTATCTTTTTAGTAAAGGACCAAGTGAAAATTCTGGATCAGATACTTTTATTACTACAGGTTTTAGAGGTTGGAAAAGAGTGAGAGATGGAAAGAATTGTGCTTTTCTTAAGCATATAGGGAAAGATCTTCGCTCGACACACAACAATGCAATGAAAGCTTATCAAGACTTGTTGAATAAAGAGGCACATATTGAGAATGTTTTCCAAAAGCAAAGCTTAAGCGAAAGAAATAAGAATCGACTATGTCTCAAGGCTTCAATCGACAATGTTCGTTGGTTGACACTTAAAGCTTGTGCTTTTATGGGCCATGATGAATCTAGCGAGTAAAAAACCAAGGTAATTTTCTTGAGTGCTAAAACTCTTGGATCTTATAATGATGAAGTAGCAAAAGCTGTGTTGGATAATGCTCCACAAAATGGCAAATATACTTCACATAAAATTCAAAAAGAGCTCTTGAAAATTATTGCTAGTAGGGTTAGAAATCATATTCGTGAAGAAATTGGTGATTCCAAATTTTGTATCCTTGTAGATGAAACCAGTGACGAGTCAAACAATGAACAAATGGATCTTGTTTTAAGATTTGTCGATAAATTTGGTTTAATACAAGAGCATTTTTTTATGTGGCACATGTGAATGACACGACGACGTTAACTCTTAAGAAAAAAGTATGTGATATACTTTCTCGACATAACCTTGACGTTTCTAACCTTTGTGACCAAGGTTATAATGGTGCAAGCAATATGATAGGAGAATAGAATGGTTTACAAGCACTATTTATGAAGGATTGGCCTTATGCATATTACGTCCATTGTTTTGCTCATCGATTGCAACTTGCTTTAGTTACTGCTTCAAGAGAAATCAAACCAATAAATAAGTTCTTTGAAAAGCTAAGTTATGTGGTCAATGTTGTTTGTTCTTCACCAAAGTGACATGATGAGTTACAAGAAGCCCAATTAAAAGAGATTGAACATTTGTTAGAGATTGATGAAATCATTACTGGTAAAGGTGAAAATCAAATTAGTACTTTGAAACGAGTTGGGACTACTCGTTAGGGAATAAAATTTACTTCTTGATTGATAGACTACTCTATCTTATCTTGACTTTTCCAGTTTCTATTGACACAATTGAGAGATCTTTTTTGACAATGAAAATTATCAAGACTTAGTTGCGAAATAAGATGAAAGTTCGGTTTCTAGCAGATAGCATGATTATTTACATTGAAAGAGAAATTAGTGCATGTATTAGTTCAGACTCTATTATTGATGATTTCAAGTCACTCAATACACGTAGAGTATTATTTTAAGGTATGTAATTCATTTTTCTAGTAATCAACTTTGCGATTATTACGAATTAAATCTTTATATGCAATATATTTTTTGTATTTAATTTAAATATTATAGTTTATTTTAGTAGCTCACTAAAAAAAAAATCCTGGTTCCGCCACTGAGTAAGCATCACAAAGTCTTGACCACGGGCTTGTTCAACATACGCCAAGGAAACTTCGAGTCTTTATAGTAATATTTAAAACGCTTCATCAAGGAGATTATCAAGGTAATCAATCCTAACAAACAAATGTTTGTAGGGTCCTTCTAGAACAGACTTAAAGCATGAAATTTCAAAAATTCCCTTTCCCAAAAGTTGGAAAATTTGACAGGAGAAATAATTTTAAGGGTGGAATGCTACGCCAAAGTCAATGAGAGAAATGCGGAAAAAGTACAATAAATGCAAAGGAACGCAACAATGGGGGATATGAACCCTCAAATCATTACACAAAATACTTTCCACAATTGATCAGGGATAAGGTGACCCTTAAGCCTCCTAGAAGGCCTTCAGAGAATCATGCATCGATTAACACTAGGAGGGAAAAAAATTAGCTAGAGGTGTATCCTATTAAATCCATCCTTGATCCCCCGCCCCAAAGTGGGAGTTGATGGAGAAAAGAGCCAAATAAATGTTGTAAATATCGTAAGGTCAAAGGTCACCACACAAACAATTGTCATCAATTAAAAAAGGAAATATAACACCTCATCCAAGAAGGGCACCTAAGAAGATACATCCATAGTGAATCGTACGACTCTTGATCGAGATCACAACCTTCAAAGCACGACACACTCATAAGTCCTTGGCTAAATGGGGAGAAAGATTCAAAGTAAAGGCATGTGGGTGAACTAATACACCACACTCTCAACAACATTGCATGAGATTTTTCTAGAAAAGGCAAGTTAAGTTCCTCCTATAGGAGGTATGCTCGCCAAGTCATGCACGCGGTAGATACTACCCCAAGTCCGAATTGGTATCAACACTGGAAGTTCCAATCCATTTCACATCAGTGGTCACAATTGTAATAGAGGTCATAATAATAATGATTATCCCTAAAGGAAATTCCACCTCCTTCAAGATATTTTTCAATGAAAAACCATTTTACATTGCAAGAGAAATTAATGCATGTATTAGTTCAGACTCTATTATTGATGATTTCAAGTCACTCAATACATGTAGAGTATTATTTTAAGGTATGTAATTCATTTTTCTAGTAATCAACTTTGCGATTATTATGACTTAAATCTTTATATGCAATATAATTTTTATATTTAATTTAAATATTATAGTTTATTTTAAGGACCCACCCAAAAAAAATTCCTGGTTCCACCACTGATACCCATGTAGAGAAACAACGAGGTGGTGCGACGTTATCAAACCGTACCACCTTCTAACCCATCATGGGTTGTTGTTTTCACCTTTTCCGCCAACGATGAGTTCTTTTTTCACGGTGTTTTTCTTTAGTGATCGACACATTCAATGTTTTGTCGTGGTAGCAGGTTGATAATTATCCGAGTCTCTCAACTTGATTGGTTTTGGACTATTTGTCTCGAAATGACCGTTATCATTTACTCTTGATTTTAAATCGAGTTGCTGGTTAATGGATCTGCTTCCATGTTGGCAGTAAGATTCATTCTCCAATCTTCAAAGGTTCGAACTTGTATGGCACTACTACAAAATGGCCAAACAACAACGCCAGGTTTACAACGACATCCTATACACCGTTCTTATAGTGGGTACTGGATACGCGCGCATTATTTTAATTAGAAATCTCAAGGGTATAATAGTTATATGGAGTTTATGGAATGTTAGAAATAGGATTATTTTTTCTGAAGGGGTTTTTAACTTTGATGATGTTTGCTGGTCAATTAAGTTACTTGCTTGGAAATGGTCAAATTTTGAGAAAATTTCTTATCCCAACTCTAATTTCTACTCCTTCTGTATGTTTCCTATAGGGGATTAGTTTTTGGATTAGATTTTGTTTGGAATTTTTTTGTTTTAGAAGGGTGAGATCCTTTGTAAGGTGTTGTTTTTGGTCTATTATTTTAGCAGTAGAAGTTTCTGTTTGTAATTGAACACTCTTGGTGTTCCTTGTTTCAATGAATGGCTTTTTTTTAAAAAATGGCATATGAACATTTATGTATTCCTTGAAACACTTCGTCCTTAAGGGCCTCGTGTTTAAGGAACTGTGAAAAATCATGTTTTCTTTATATTTCACCCTTACATGACTATTACATGCTCACCACATGGGTAAGGTTATCACGTTTGAGGTCAAGTCAACTTTAAGTAAGGGAGATGACTCAAACTCAAGTCATGTATCGAATTTGGATAAGAATCACACATTTGAATCTCATACAAAAAAGGAATATGTTAATAAATGACAATAAAAATGTAACATAACGATTAGAGGCATAAATGCCTAATTAAATATAATATTGCTATAAAAGCACAAGAAAAAAAACCATAAGGAGAAAGAAAAAATTGAGATCACTAACCTTATATATTCTTAGCTTTGTATATTGCAAGAAAGGTCTATATTATTTTATTCATCGCAAGTACATTTGGTACCCCAATAAAATTTACTCGAGCTGCACTTTATTTTTAAAAGTTCCAGCAACTTGATCACCTTTTTGTACTGGTGAGATTTTTCTCAATTGTTGCTACCCATATGCCATAGTGAAGATGTCTGCCACTATGTAAGAGTTGTGTCACTAGTGTCACTAGAATAAAACCAGGCAAAATAGTGTACATAGGCATAAATAACATAACAATTAGAGGGTGACGAGAAAGAAGGTATAAAAGCCTTAGACCATCATTCTCTCTCCGTCGAGATTTGAGATGCTCTAGTCCAAGTACACAGGGTTCACAAAATTTCAGCTTTTCGACTTTGTCTCCTCCAAGCAGATTTTTTTCCCCAATTCGACCAGACCCTTTTCACTGACAATGCCCAATCTCATGTGCCAAATTTATGTCTTCGACAAAGGTTTCGTGGATGCAACATTTGTCGAACCACTTACAACTTCAGCCTCAAGGGTATATAATCCTTGTTTCTTCATGCCTCTCAAGACTTCCTTCGACCCCTTCATGACTCTTAGGATACTTTTCTCTCCTTGAAAAATATATCCCTTCTCGTCGAATTCACCAAGATAAATCAAATTTCTCTTCAAATTAGGTACATACTTGACTTCAGTCAATAACCTTATTGGCTCATCATGGCGCTTGAATCTCACAGATCCAATACCTACAATTTTGCAAGCTTTGTTGTTTCCCAGTAGCAGTGATCCACCATCTTGATCACACAATTCCTCAAACACGTCTTTTTTTGGAGTGATGTGCCAAGTGCATCCTAAATCCATAATCCACTCCTTTCTTGAGTCGTTGCTTGAATCCACAAGAACATCAGATGAGTCGAAGTCGTCTTGAACAATCACTGCATTTCCATTATCCTTATCTCCATGATCTTTCAGGAATTCAGGGCACTTCTTTCTTATTTTACCCTCCTTCTTACAATGATAGCATCGAATACCATATGCCTCGCCACTATAAGACTTCTGCCGACTTTTTCCTTTCTTCTTGTCGAACTTACCATCCTTTCGCAATAATTTTACCTTAATGGCCAAACCTTCACCAACCGTCAAAGGTTTATGCTCCTTTCGTTCCTTCAAGTCCTTAGAATACAAGGTTGATTGAACTTCTTCAAAGTTCAGGGACTCCCTTCCATACAGGAGAGTTTCTTTAATGTGAGCATGTGTTCTAAGCAAAGCACAGAAAAACAACAGTGTTTAATCTTCATCATCGATCTTCACATCAATATTTTTAAGATCAAGAATCAGCTTGTTGAACATATCCAACTAGGGCTGAGCAGCGGTCGGTTATGGGCGGGTTCAGGTCCAAATTAGACCAATTATGTAAAACCGAATTCCTCTGCTATAGGCCCAATTCCGCCCAGAACATGCTCGGTTTAATCGGGTCTCGGTTTATATGGGTCACGGGTCCTAATGGGTGGGTTGATTCAGTTTTGGGCCACTGTATAATTGGGCCAAAATTGCAGTTTTCTTAAATTAATCTTTGTTCTTTAATGGGCCAAAAATACATTTTTTTTGTAAAATTTTTATTCTTTATTATATAATGGATTTAAAATAGAAAATAAAGATATTTTAGACAAAAATATACATCTATAAAAATTTAAACATATAATATATTTTAGTCTGCTTATGCTTCATCACATTCAAGAAGAGAGTTTAGTGGTAACTAACACCCACAATCAAGATCAAGTAATTAGTTACAAGTCCCAATTAAAATAAAATACATTCATTGGAGAATATTAAACATCTAACATAGAACCCATCACACCAAACTGCAAAATAATTAAAAAATTTAATTAGAGTATGAAAGAAAATGGTTAATGGAAAATTTAAGAAATAAATCAACATAACAACTAATATACCTTCAAACTTAGCACTGACTCTCTAAGTAACAAATTCAAACTCAGAAAGATATTTCTTCTTCCATGGGCCTTTATCCTATTTATTCAACAATGAACATTTCAACACAATTAATAACAAGTTATTTGAGAAGTAATCTATTGGAACATTGGTAAAGATACAAGCCATACTTACTTTGAATGCATAAGCTAACTGCCTATGTTCATCTTCTTATAAGCCCAGGAAGTTTGCTTCTTTAAATTACACCAACATTATCATTCATTCTTCTCCCTATATTTTTTGTAATTTGTTAACAAAATGATACAATGTTAAGTAGAGCAAAACATGACAAGAGACATATAAATGAAGACAATACCACATAGTGTACTAAATAGGAGAACAAACTAGAGTATAGGTACTAACCTGTGGCCATATATCACCACATTAGTATGTGAGCAAAGCTGAAGTACAAATTGAAGTACTAAACCAAACAAGTGTGTTCCTCAAAAAAGAAAAGCATCAATTATATAATTGTTTAAGTAATGGAAAGCAAATCAGCATGTGAACAAAACATTAAGTATTGTTTAAATATTGGAAAGCATTAATTATATCAGTCTCATCAAACTTAAGTACTAACCTGTAATCATATATCACCACATCATATGTGAGCAAAGCAAAGCTCCATCAACAAAATACTTGTACTGCATTTGAAAAAACTATATTAGTAAGTATATAGCCACCACAAATAAAGATGAAACATTTTCATTGATAAACATCTAAAAAAATTAGGGACTAGTTTTATCATACCTAAGCTTCCAAAATGCAGAGAAAATTCCAAAAAAATACCATATATGCAGGAAAATAACACCATATACTAATTCAAAAACTAAGTATATCCAAAAAAATTAGGCAGCCCACTGAGTCTTGTCTTAGCAAGGACTCCTAAATATCCAAAAAAAAAAGCATATCAAACTACAGTAGAAAAATTAAACACAATAAATTGATTGATACTTGAAGTGGTTAAAATAAAAAATTAACTACTATGAAATATAGAAACAAACACTAAATACCTGAACCTTTTTCAAACACAACCTGCGGGTTGTGATTGGGAAGATTGGCCAACATCTAATTTAGTAACAGATGGTCCAACTCCTCCTAAAGTAGATGAAACTTGACAAAATTCTAGAAAAAATGACAATTAGACATGTTAAAATACATATGCAACTCGAAAAATCAAAATTCATAAAGTGTGAATTTCAATATAAAATCATAGTTCATAAAATCAGAATACCTGTAACAATGTTTCCAGATGTTTCAAACTCCTCTTGGACATCCAGATCATTGAATTCTTCAGTGAATGAAGGCATCAACCAATTTTGAATGCAAATTAAAGCCTCTGCCATATCTGGATTTAGACAACTCCTAAAAGTGTCTAAAATTCTACCACCAGTACTAAAGGCACTTTCAGATGCTACTGTTGAAATAGAAGTAGCAAACACATCCCTAGCCATGCTTGATAAAACCGGAAACCTAGAGTAGTTTTGTTTTCACCACACAAGTAACTCAAACTTATCATCTCCATCAAATTTATCTTCATCCAAATACCTCTCAATCTCATTTTTCTGATCTATTGAATTTTTCTTTTTCAAGTAACTCTTAAAAGCAGTAGTTCTAGCCAATTGTGTGGGTTGCTCTGTTGAAACACTAATTCCTACAAATGAACCCCCCGATGAACCAATAGATGATTGTCTAATCCTATTTTGTTGGCCATGGGCTGAAGCATACCAATCATACATTTTGAACAAACTTTTATTAACTTTAGACAGCAAATTTTCACCAACATCAGATTGATCATCATTGTACATTTCAGGGAAAATATACTCCAAATACCTCAACTTATAGCGAGGATCATGAATTACACCAAAATAAATCAGTTCATTCATGTTCAAAACATCTCCCCAATATTTTTCATATTTCAATTTCATATCCATCCCTATTTGACGCCAAATAGGATCGGAATCTAAAATGGACAATTTCAACTCAGTGTATATGGTGGATAGTTGATGAAATGCAGAATGTATAGTCACATTTGTAGAAGCTAAAAACACCTTAGTGGAATCATAAAATATTTTAAGAAATTTCATGAATGCACGTGCTTTTTCCTAATCTTCATAATTAGGAGGAGAAGAACTAGTCCGAAAGTACTCAAGATAACTAGGATCTTCAATGTCAAGCTTGTCAAAAGCAATTTGGAATTTTTCAGCCGACTTCAACATTAGGTATGTTGAGTTCCATCTAGTAGGAACATCAAGAGAAAGAAGTTTTTTTGATGTAATTCCAGTAAATCCAACACACTCTTTAAACTTAGCAAGTCTTTGGGGGGAAGATCTCACAAACCTCACAGCAGTCCTAATTTTTTAAATTGATTGTTGATTAGTTTTCATGCCATCATTCACCACCAAGTTCAGGATGTGAGCACAACACCTTACATGCAAATGCTCTCCATCTAACACTAACCCATTCATGTTATTAAGTCTCCTTTTCAGCACCCCAAAGCCACGTCATTTGATGATGCATTATCCACAGTGATTGTCGAGACTTTTCTAAGACCCCATTTCTTTAAAATCTCCTCCACTTGCTTACCTATGGTATCACCTCTATGGTTAGGAACTACACTAAAGCTTATAATTTTTTTAACATAGTTCCACTCATTATCTATGAAATGGGCTGTGAGGACTAAATAACCTAGATTTTGAACAGATGTCCAACAATCTATTGTGAGTGCAACCCTTGAACAGTCTGACCTAAATAATGCCCTCAACCTCGCTTTTTCTTCAAGGTAGATCTTAAAAGAATCCCTAGGTATTGTATGTCTTGAAGGGACAACAAAGTGTGGTTGTAGGGTTCTACAAAGATGTTTGAAACTCTGACCCTCAACTACTCTAAAAGGTTGTTCATCTAGGATTATGAATTTAGCTAGAGCATTTCTACAAGACTCAAGATTAAACCTATGGCTCGCTGCACCCATACTATTAGGGCCTAAAGTTAACACAATTTGATTGGGATCATTGCTTATAGCATGGGTACTTTCGGGACATATTTTACAGTGTGCGGGCATGTTTGTGGTTCCATAAGATTTAGGGTCACATAAATACCTCTTACCACAATAGTTGTAAGCAGCTGTTGGATCTGCAGCTTCAGACTCAGATAATTTGGTGAAATGGTCCCAAGCAGGTGATGTTTTACGAGGACCACTAGCATTAGGCTTTCTCTTCTTTGATGGTTTAGGTGGTAGTGTAGCAGAATCAAAAATAGGATCAACACTAGGTTTAACTTCAATAGCATGGGTGCTCTCAGAGAAAATAGGGTTAGGAAGCAGTTGACTTCCACCATGATCTCCACCATCTCCAATTGTTGGTGCTAAAGTGATGGGATTTGCTGAAAAAATTCAAAAACATTTAACTAGTGATTATTATGTCTAGTTTACTAAAAAATACAAAAAAAATAAATAAAACATAAACCACTTCATCAGAGTATGATCGCAACAAATTTTATATCATAACTTATTATTTTTCAGCCTACAAAAATAAAACTTCTAACTACAGATTAAATAACTTACCATTAACTTCAACGGTTTCCATTTTCCAAAGGATCCTTACACAAGCTTTCTTTGTTGATCTGTTAAAAAGAATATATTAACCCCCAAAATAAAAATATATTAACACCAAACATTGAACATATTAGAGAATAATAAAGGTGAAAATTTTATAATAGATAAAAGAAGAGTATGAAATATTAGATGATCTTTAGCAATTAAAATGAAATTAGAAAAATCAAAAATATAAATAATGAAGAAAGCTTATTAATATTACCAAAGAGAATAGTTAATAAAAACAAGAGAAATGAAGAGTGTATGTGAGATAAAGAGATGAAGAACAAGTTATGTAATGGACTGGTTGGTTCAAAGATTGAAGCTATGATTTTTTCATGTTTGTTTCTTTGGTTCTGCTGAGAAAACGAGTTAGAGGAGAGAAGTGAATGAACTGAGATGATGATATAAGCTTTAAATAGCTTGGGTTTCATGCTGAATAGTTTTGGGCTAGACTTCTATTGGGCTTGCACCTTGCTGGGTCATGTTGTCTACCGGTCGGATTCAGACATAGTGATTTTTTTTTTCTAAAACCGAGCCCAACCGCGTGAACCCACACATAATCGTTTTAGTGTACCCGTGACCCATATGACCCGTTTGAACCCAACCGATAGCCAAAGGTTTTAGCCGGTTTTTTCGGGTTCAGGTGGGTCCGGTTTTGGTGCTCAAGCCTATATCCAACTGCTCAGCCAACACTTTGTCTTCACTCATCTTGAATGAATACAAAGCTTGCTTCAAGTAGAGTCGATTCACCAGGGATTTGGCCATGTACAAACTTTCATGTTTCAACCATAACCCCGATGTCGTAGTATCCTTTGATACCTGTCGGAGAACTTTATCACCAAGGCTTAACAATATTGCACTGTGGGCTTTCTCTATCATGGCTGTCTTTTCTTTTTCTGTTAACGCATCGTCCATGACTGCATCTCCCTTCAACGCTTCCAAACAACCCTGCTGAACCAGTAGGGCTTTCATCTTCAAGCGCCACAGACCGAAATCGTTCACTCCGGTGAACTTTTCAATCTCATACTTTGTTGAAGGTATCTTCCTCCATGCTCACTGCACCAATTTGTTATGAAATCTGATGCCTTGAAACAAAGTATAAACGGTTTCTTTATGATTAAGAAACACACAAGGGTTAGGGTTAACGGAAAATCAAGAAGAACGACAAGGATTGATTATAACTGATATTTTTTACTTTCTCTATAAAACATATTACAAGTACTCAAGAATAGCAAATAACCCTCTCACCCTAATTAGGATTTGTCACTCCTTATGATGAGAGAGACTAGTATACTATTTATAATAAAACTTAACATACTAAACTAATGGGATTTTTAACAATTACCCATTACAAGCTAACTTAGGGTATAATCTAACTTAAACAATTGGACATAAAAACAAGCCCAATTCGACATGCTAACAAATCTAGAATTTCTGACAACTGCATGCTTGACCCTACTTCGACTACAACATACACTACTTCAACAACAACATGTGAACGACCTTCGATTGCATACTAAACTAGAGTTCGATCCAATATCTCATAAAAACAAACTTCTTCGGATGATCGCAAACCTTCCATTGAAAATCATTGTCATACACATTACCATTATTTATGATGCAAGTCATATCTTCCTTCAACAACTGTTTCCATTTTATGGTGTGGTCATGTCGAATCAATACCTGAATTCGATCACCCTACAATACAAATAATATAGTATGATATTATTATTTAATTTTACAATGAGTATATAACAAAAATGACAGGAAAACGTTAGAGTATATAAAATGTAACAAACCTTTGAATCCATTATAACCATTCCAAAGGTGTTTTATACCCTTGCTATTAACGACAAACCATAGATCTACAATACGAACACCAAGACGCCATGTTTCCTTGGAATCATCAATATCAACAACGTTGTCGAACTTGCGTGACATAGTTGCCTGTTTATTGAAATCAGATTAACAATGTCAACATGCAGAATAGCGACATCATGAACAATAGTAAAGTAAATGAATAAAATAAAGCACAACGAAAGTGACAACAAATACAACAGGAATTGATGACATCTACCAGCATATTGTTCTCACTATAATCAACCAAATCAATCGAACTTGCTTAAACTGTTGCTTGTACAATCAATCATATTAACAATGGCAATATGCAGAAGAACTACACGATGTAAAAAAAAGCATAATGAAAGCAACAAAATATATGGTAAAAGAAATCCATGACTTATAATATCATACTTTTATCACTAAAAGCAAGTAAATCAGATCAACAATGGCAACATGCAGAAGAGCTGCATGACGGGACGAAGATGTAGAGCAAGATTCATAATGAAAGCAACAAATACATGGTATTGAAATCCATAACAACAGTATGCAAAAATCAACTAAATCAGAATAGGAAGAAGAACATACTACTGAAATGACGAACGATATATCAATGGAAAAAGTTACCTTTCTTCAACCGGTTGTCCTTTATGTTTGGCAGCAATGAAAATCAGTGCTTTAGATGGTTTATTGATGATTTGGATATTGAAAAGAGGTTTGCTTCTTTATGCATGAACCCGTGGAATGCATAGAGTTTTATGGGGAACATAATAGCTTGAGTAACTTTAGTGTATGTGTTAAATGTGTTAAGGAAGTTTTTCAACTAGGGAGCATTGAACATTGTGGGACTTCCTTTCTTGAGCAACACCTTTGTGAGAGACACACCACATACTCACCAAAAACTTTAAGGTGATAGGCGTGTGGGTTCTCCCACTAATAAATGCTCAAGTCTCCATATTTCTAGCCAATGTGGGACTATTACCCATACTACTCACACTTGTTATACTTAACACTCCCCTTCAAGTGTGAGTCTATCTACAATGCTCCGGATAGTGTTCCTTTTAAAATTAAGGCTTTTGGTTGGAGGTGTTTTATAAATAGGATACCAACTAAGGTCTCTCTTAATTTTAGAGGTTGTCTTGCTTCGGATAGTGATTTGTGTTGCGTCCTTTGTTCTTTGGAGGAAGAATCTTTGGATCACTTGCTTTTACGTTGTAATGTATCTTTTTTGATTTGAAAGGATGTGGCAGAATGGATTGGTTTTGAGGATTTCGGGGCTAGTAATATTAAAGAGAGTTTCTTGAAATGGAGTCGTTATTGTAAGAGGAACAAAGTGAAAAGTGGGAGGGAAGGTTGTATTTGGTTGGCTACCGCTTGGTACTTATGGTTGATGAGGAACGATATTATTTTTAGGAATGATACTTGGTACGTTTTAGACGCGGTTTGAAATATTAAGGCGTTAATTTGGAGATGGTCTTTCATCGGGAAAATTACCGATACCAATTGTAACTTTTATGAGTTTAGTAGGTTTCCCTTGAATTACTTTCATTAGGCCTAATTGATTTTGTAATCTTCTTTTTGGCGAACTTGGTCTCGTTTTTTTTTTGTTAGCAGTTTCGAGAACAATCGGAACCCGTTGTTCTCGTTTTAATGATATTTCTTGCTTACTGGAAAAAAAAACTTTCCACCACAATACTACTAGCATGGATAAATTACATAGACTAATCTAGTAACTTAAACATTAACATCTTTAGTGATTAATTTAAAATATTAATAGAGTTAAATATTGAAAACAATTTTCAAAGATGTGGTCAAGTTGACCAGTGAGTTTTTTTTTTTTTATCGCACTCTGGTTCTTAGGAGAAAGGGGCCCTAGTAATTCAGAGCTCGTGCGGAGAGGCATGCGCACTGACCAAGCATGTTGTTCCGTACCTGGGACGTCCTTGGATGGGACTCCTTGCCACTGGAGCACAACCGCTTGGTATGACCATTAAGTTTTTAGCAACATAACAATTGACATTCCTAAATTAAATAAACTAATGAAGTAACTAAGAAATCAATTTTAATAAATAAATTTAAATATTAATAATAAAGACAAAGCATGTTTAAAAGTGATTTGAATTGACCAATTTGATGGTTTAGTATGATAAATAAAAACATTCAATTCTTTTAATTGACCGAGTAAACTGTTAATTTAATTGGCAAAAATGACTATAAATAAATAGATATACGACTCACATAGACTCGTTGAGTTGAGTTGCTTCCTCGTGTTGACTCAACTCTTTACGGTGTGAACCCTAAATCACAAATAAGAACAAACCCTTCTCTCAAGAGGATTTGTGATTATTCATTTGATTTCTTCTTCAACATGCAATGCATCATTTTATTACATTATGTTTTCTCAAATTAATTGATGTTTTTACTTTGTTGCAGCAATCACCTTCTTTTTATGGAACAACTCAATCGGTAGTTTAACAATGGTACTTTCTCAAAGTCTTCTTCTGTAATATACATCATGCATACATCATTATACAGTAACCACAACGTTATGATTCTTTTATGCATGCATAGACTCATATATACTCTAACCTTGTTTGTTTTCTGATTTCTGTCTCTACTTTTGTTTTAACATGAATATATCAATCTAAAGGGAAGAAAACAAAAAAAGAAGCCTACTCGCCAAACAGTTATTGAAACGGTGACAGATAGAATTACTTGCTTACCCGGTCATGTTATAGACCATATTCTGTCGCACTTGCCAATTAGGGAAGCGGTGAGAACAAGTGTTTTATCCAAAATATGGAAGAACAAATGGTACTCACTTCCAAAGCTAGTGTTTGATAGACAAAGTGTAGATTCGGAAGACGCTTTAGTTAATCAGAGCAAGTTTGTGAAAATTGTTGATCATGTACTTTTAATTCATTCGGGGCCAATCAACATGTTCAAGTTCACCGAAGATGATATCATTGGCGGAATTCTTGTGAGTGATAAGGATCGGTGGATTCTTCATCTAACTGGAAGGTCAATTAAAGAGCTTTTGTTGGAATTTCTGACAGATGAAGAAGAAGAATACTATAAGATACCTTGGTGCTTATTCTCTTGTCAAAGTTTACATCATTTAAAACTACAATGGTGTTGGCTTAAACCTCCTGAGATGTTTGATGGCTTTAGGAACTTAAAAAGTCTTGATCTAAGTTTTGTTTCAATGGCTCAAGATGCTTTTGAAAACATGATATCTGGATGCCCTCTGCTTGAAAAGTTGAAATTGACAGAAGTTGATGGTTTAACTCAAATTAATATTCACGCACGAAATCTCAAGATTTTTGAAGTCTTTGGTGAATTCGAGGGTATTAGCTTTGACAACAGTTTCCAATTAGTCACGGTAATCGTTGATTCAAGGTTGAATTTGAGCCCTGAAAACAATCAAAGTACATTGCATGGACGCTCAAGCAATTTGCTTGATTTTCTCGATCGTCGACCTCACCTGCAAAGCCTAGTGATTGGTAGTTGCTTTTTAAAGGTATAATGTTTGAGCATTTGAATTTTGAATTTGACTTTAGCAGTGACTCACCAAATATTGTTAAATATGAACCACAATCATGTGTATGTAACTCCTAATCAGTAAGTATTAAAAACATTATATTCTGATTTAGAGTCATTTTTCTGTTTTACTTCAGTATTTGGCTGCAGGTCTTTTGCCAATAAAGCTGCCTTCCCCTTGTATTGGCCTAAGTTATCTTTCCTTAAGCATAAACTTTGATGACTTGAAGGAAATTTCGGCTGCTCTTTGCTTGCTCAGAAGCTCACCTAATCTTCAAAAATTAGATATATCTGTGAGTACTCATTTAGTTTTGCTTGACTTTACTCTGTTTTGCTTGCTGATTGTCGGTTGGTTGCACTTGCACACCATGTTTTCGTTTTTATGTAGTTATTAAGCTCTAGAGTTTGCTAGCTGAACATATGAGTTAGTTGCATTTTAGATCTTAAGTAACACCAGTGTACCTCATTTCCATCTTTTATCAATCAATACAATGCTAATGCTACCTTCAGAGTTTTAATATCTTCCCTCTTTGATCTAACAATTGCATGTAGGCACGGATTGAGCATCATACTGTCCCTTTGACACCCGTCAGTGTCTACGATTGGGATGATACATTTTCGAGGCCAGCCACACCCATCCAAGTGCGACATGTGACAATAGATAACATCTCTGGTTTCCAACCTGAACTGGATTTCATCAGATTTCTACTTCTCTATTCGCCTGTGCTAGAAAAGATGGTTGTGAAGCCTATTGTAAATGTCAGACCAGAGTTTGTTTCGGAACTGATTCGGTTCAAAAGAGCGTCAGGAGAAGCTGAAGTTATTTACGAGGTGGTCTCTTGATAATGATTTGTTTTCTCCTCAAATCATCTAATGAATTATGACTTTAAAGGTAGTTATGACTGAAGTTAAACTTTTTAATTAAGTGGCAAATTATGAGTGATTGACACTAAAGTTTTTTTGGTTGTTGATAACATATTCCAAAAATTAAAGTTATTTAGTGTTCTTCAAACTCCTTCAAGTTTGCATGTATGGGGGGGTTCAAGCATCCTACCTTTTTTTGACTGTAAGAAGTACTACAAAGTTGTATTCTGCTGCCAATTCTTTTGGAATTCACTGTATTTTCTATTTTCACGATTCACACTCACAACCAATTCAAAGATTAAGCTTCAATTGTAATTCAGAAGCTGAATCTGAAGTTGAGTAAAAGCTGAAAAAGAAGCTTGGAAACATAATGTTTGATGATACTTAAAAGAACCTGCCTATGTAATTTTTCCTTAAGAAATATAATTGTATCAATAAATTTATAGTAATGAACAGCTGATGTAAATACAACTCAGTTTATAAAAGGGTGCAAGACTCAAAATTATTCACCTTTAAATGTGAGTCTAGCCACCAAGTTTTTTGATATTGTTTTATAGTACCTTATATAAATTTTTTATATTGATAGAACATTTAAAATAAATGTCTTTAAATTTACACTAAACTAAAATCACCGGAAACACACTAACCCAAATAAAACTATTGCAATTACACTTAAAATGTGGAATTGGCTTATCCATGATCAAATACTAAATTTATAAAGCTGCCTTACTTGTTATTCCTTAGTTTTGTTAGATTAAATTTCATTGATGTCATAAACTATATGCCAAAAAAAATCACAATTACTATCGGCCATGTGAAAAAATTAATAAGGCCATTTTACAATGATGTGAAAAAAATTAATAAGAAGACGTCAATTCAATTAACGACATACGACAATATACAACGCATAGAAGGAAACATCAATCTAACTTTATTCATAGAATTTAGCTAATTGCTCTCAACGAGTCATCAAACATATTCAATAAAAAAATTTGCTTATTATTTATGGTTTTTAATAGGTTAACACATATATGATGGACATCATAGAATCACTCCAGAGAGATTTCTGATGCCAAGTCTGTAGCTATCCTGGAGAAACCTATTGATAATGTGGAGCTACAAAGGAAATCAATGTCTTGTAATTAGTTTTAATTTATGGATTGTTTTATTTTGGATTTGCATTAAACTTGTTGGGGTTTGAGAATTTTAATAAAATCAAGTAATGAGTGAATGGACTAGCAGATAGCTTAGAGGAGGCTGTTTGTTCGATTTTTTTCTCTGAATTCCCGGATAGAATCACGGCGGCGGATATCTTCACCTTGTTCGGAGATTTTGGTGTTATTAAGGAAGTGGTGATTCCGCCTAAAGGGGTGGGAATAGGCTAGGCCGAGCTAGGCTTTGCCAAGCCTGAGTCTGGCCTGCTAAAAAATTCAAAGCCTAAGTCTGGCCTGTAGCCTATCATAGGCTTCTTTTTAGGCCTGAGCCTGACCTTTTCGAAGGCCTGATTGACCTACTAGCCTATTTAAAAGCCTACTTCATTTGAACATTTGTAAATAAAAAATTCAACTAATGTTAAATAGACTAACAAATTAAAAGATCAATGAGATTAAATGTTTGTTTTCATTGTCTCATTCAAGTTTACCTATTAGCATAAGTTTGGTGATACTATTTGTTGGAGAGAGCTTATGAGAAATACTTATGATAGCAACTTATGACATTGTTTAAAATGTTTTTTCAACTTATTTTCATAAGTTTTTCAAGATAACTAAGTTTTATTTTCGTATTTTAATTCAAAGTACAAAATAGAATACAATAATAATAAATTTATTGAGTTTTTTTTAAAAAGGTCAGCCTGATAGGCTTAAAAGGCTTTTCTTACGGCCTGTGGCCTAACCTCTTTAGCTAAATAGACTTATAAAAAAGCCTAGGCCTTTTCTATTTAAGAAAAAGCCTGACCTGGCCTGAGCCTATGTAGGCTAGGTCGTAGGCCCCTGTTAGTTGGCCTGGCCTATTCCCACTCCTACGCCTAAGAGGAACAAGTATGGAAAACGTTTTGGTTTTGCTAGATTTCTAGATGTAACGGATGAGAAGAGGCTGGCGGTGAAGCTGGATAACTTATTTATCGACAATGTCAAGATTCATGCAAATGTACCGAGGTTCGAAAGATCCAAGAAGAGGAAGGTGGGTGATCAGGAGGCAGAAAGAAGGAAAGTTTTTTCTAAGATGAAAAAGGGTGAAGCGGTAAAAAGTCACGACTTCGTAGATAGCGGAAGAGGGAGTAGGTCTTTTGCAGAAGTGGTCTACAATCAGAACTCGAAGGTTTTACCTCGTAAGGTCCCAACGGCTTTATCGCACAATGTAGATGAGTCGACATTGCTGAGGTTTCAGAAAGCGTTCATAGGAGTGGTTATCAACCCAGGTGTGGCCTACAACATCCAGAATAACTTTGAATTGGAAGGATATTTCTCGATTAAGGTCACACCTCTTGGAGCAAATCTTTGTTTATTAGAGGAGAGCGAGGAAGGGGAAATAAGGGATTTGATTGGGGAATCAGAATCATGGTGGAGACAATGATTTTCGGAGATTAGAGAATGGAAAGAATAGGACATAGATAAGATGAGAGTGACTTGGCTAAGATGCTATGGAATCCCATGCCATGCTTGGAATTTCCAGTTTTTCAAATTGCTGGCGAAGACGGTGGGTATCTACGTTTGTGTCGACAAGAATACGCTGAAGGGGGAATGTGTGGACGTAGCAAGAATTTTAGTCAGAACAAACTGTGCGATGGTTTTGAACGAGATCATTAATGTTCAGATCAATGGAGTGTTATTCGGTATCAAGATGGTGGAAGACAGTCATCGTCCTTTGCGCATTGTAGCTAACTCTGGGGTGATGAAAGAAGTGTTATCTTCATCTTCTGTATCAGAGAGTTCGTGGAGCAAGTATCATGGTGAGGAAGGAGGGGAGGAAGAGGAGGAGGCCAACTTTGTGAAGGATAACAAGCTCTTGGGGGAAGAGAATCCTAATCGAACTACTTTGGTTAGGAATTCGTTAGAGGAACCATCTATTGTTTGTTTGGATAAAGACAACCAGCTGAAGGATTTGAGTATGCCTGGGGATAATCAACCTAGTCCTAGGTTCCCGGTTTTCGATGAGGCTATTTTAGCAGCTAAGGCACTGTCAAGTGCAAAAGCTTCTAAACAGTATTTTTATGAAGGGACATGAGGGAGTAAGGAGCCAGAGGAGCAGACGCACGGGATAGGGCCACCGCTGTTGATGAAAATGGGGTATTCTTTTAAGGAAGGAGGACCCTCTAAACAAAAGAAAGTCAAGTTAAGGAGGGTGGTGGAAATTAATGGGCTTGTCCGTAGGATTAAATCCAATCCCAAGAAAAGGAGTCTGGGTCAGGTTACTGATGTTTCTTTAGATTCAGTTGATCCAATTGAACAATTTTCACAAGCTTCTTACTTTGAGGCTCTGAATGTTAGGAACTCTTGTTTTGCTTCAGCGGCAGTGTCTAAATCTTGTTCTCGTGACTCTGATAGTCTTTCGGCAGGATCCATCTTGTGTTATGAACCTTTATCTGATGGAGATGTTAGAAGATGCAACTCAAAACTTGTTGAGAGATTGGAATCCAATGTTGGATTTAAGATCTGGGGTGCTATCAATAATCTGGAGGTGGTGGCTAGAGACGGGAACCACAATTTTTCTAAAGCTATTGATGAACTTGAAGCTAGGGATACAGGTTTTTTGGAGGGAAAGAAGGCGAAGTCAAAGGGTTTAACATGATTGTCGGATCCTATAATATCAGAGGGGGTGGAAATTATTCCAAGAGAAAGAGGATTAGTGGTCTTATTAATTCTGGTCAGGCTGAAGTCTTTTTAATTCAAGAATCTAAATTGCAGGAAGTTTACAAGAAGGTGGCTTCTAGTTTTTGGAGCAACCAAGAAGTTGGTTGGTCTTTCATCAAATCAGAAGGCAAATCTGGGGGGATCATTACGTTGTGGAATGAGGATTCTTTTAAACCTATGTTCTCTTTTAGAGGAGAAGGTTTATTGGGAGTCAATCTGAAGGGGAAAAATGTAAGTTACATTGTGGTCAATGTTTACTCTGGTTGTTCTTATGCTTTGAAACGTAAATTGTGGGCGGAGTTGCAGAAGTACAAGAAGAAGTGGCTAGATTGCACGTGGATAATAGGGGGTGACTTCAACCCTATTACAAACAAGTCAGAAAGAAGAGGAGAGTCTGGTTTTGTTAATGGTTTGGAGAATAGGGAATTCAACGAATTTGTTATGAAATTGGAGTTAGTTGATTTTCTCGTCGTGGGTCAATGTTTCACTTGGTTTAGTGGAGATGGGAAGTCTATGAGCAGATTATATAGGTTTTTTTGTTGATTCTAAGTTCATCGCTAGATGGGGGTTAATTGAGCAGAGTATAAAAAAAAGGGACCTTTCAGATCATTGTCCAATCTGGTTGAAGATACAGGTGAAAAATTGGGGTCCTAAACCTTTCAAAACCAATGACTGTTGGTTTGAAAATGGAAAGTTTATCAGCTTTGTAGAAGGGAATTGGATGAATTATAGAGTGACAGGTAGGAACAACTATGTATTAAAAGAAAAGTTGAAGTTGTTAAGAGGGAGTTTGAGGGATTGGAGCAGGGATATCTTTGGGTGGTATGACCTAAAGGTGGAGGAAAATGTGGAAACCATCAATGCTTTAGATCGGGATTTGGTTTCTGCATCCAGGGAAGATATGGAGTTTTTGGTGCAGGCTAGGTTTGTTGCTACCAAAGGTGTGTGGAAGAACCTTCAGATTAAAGATAACATGCTCTAGCAGAAATCTAGAATCAAGTGGATCAAGGAGGGTGAAGTTAATTCCAGATATTTTCACAAATTTGTTAAAGGTAAGGCAAGAAGCAAGCACATAGGCGCTATAATGACTCTAGCAGGTATTATGGACTCAGTGGCTGAGGTGAAATAGGAGGTTAGAGATTTCTTCAGAGAGAAATTTGCAAAACATATTATTGATAGACCAGTTCTAGAAGGGATCCATTTTAATTATTTGTTTGTTATGAAGGCTCATTCTTTGGAGGCTCATTTTTTGGCGGTAGAAATTAAAGAAGCGGTTTAGAGCTGCGACGGTTCTAAGAGTCCAGGTCTGGATGGATTCAACTTCGTGTTTTTGAAGAGATGTTGGTATTTCATGAAGTACAATATTTGTGCTTTTGTGAGGGATTTTCACAGTTATGCTTTCCTACCCAAGGCAGTAAATTCTTCTTTCTTAACTCTGATTCCAAAAGTGCATAATCCTCCTTCACTTAGTGATTATAGGCCCATTTTTTTTATGGGTTGTTTGTACAAGATCATTGCAAAGCTATTAGCTATTAGACTCAAGAAGGTGATTGGTGGATTGATCTCCCACAATCAGTATGCTTTTGTGCCTGGTAGAAATTTAATGGATGGTGTCGTAGTGGCAAATGAGGTGGTTGATCTAGCCACTAGGGAGAAGAGGGAGTATGTTCTTTTCAAAGTTGACTTCGAGAAAGCGTATGACAGCGTAAACTGGGATTTCCTTAGGTCTATGCTGACCAAGATGAGGTTTGGTAGTCTTTGGCTCAAGTGGATGAATGCCTGCATTTTCTCAGGATTTCTTTCCATCTTGGTTAACGGAAGCCCGACTCGGGACTTTGTCGTGAAAAGAGGATTGAGGCAAGGATGTCCGCTATCTCCATTCTTGTTTGTACTAGTTGCTGAAGGATTAACAAGGTTAGTGTTTAAGGCTACTGCTTCAGGTATGTTTACTGGTTTTAAAGTCAATGTCGAAACGTCCGTTGAAGTGATTCAGTTTGCGGATGACACGCTGTTAGTGGGGAGTGGAGGCTGGAACAACATTTGGGCTATCAAATCTATTTTGAGGGGCTTTGAGCTTGTTTCAGGGTTGAGGGTCAATTACCACAAAAGTAGGTTGATTGGTTTGAATGTGAGCAATCATTTTCTGCTTGCTGCTTCTTCTTTTCTTTCTTGCAGAATTGAATCAGGCTCCTTCTTGTTCTTGGGGTCACCTATTGGTTGCAACCCAAGGAGGATTTCGTCTTGGAAACTGTTGATCGACAAAATCAAAGCAAAGCTGGGGAGTTGGAGATGTCGCACCTTGTCTTTGGCGGGTAAAGTTACTTTTATCAATTCTTCCCTCACTAGTCTGGCTATTTTCTGGTTATCCTTCTACTTGGCCCCAGTGGCAGTGTGGAAGTCCATTGACAGAATCAGGAGGGATTTTTTGTGGGGAAGTACGAAGCTCAAATCGAATATTCATTGGCTGGACTGGGAGTCTGTGTGTATGGAAAAAGATCTGGGAGGGCTGGGCATAAAAAGCATCAAAGAATTCAACCTTGCATTGCTGACAAAATGGAAATGAAGGATCTTGAATGAATCAAATAGTTTGTGGAGAAAAATCCTTCAGGCGAGATACGGTAATGTTGGAGCATTGGTGTTAAGGGAGAATGTGAGCTCTATTAAATCATATTCTTCTTGGTGGAAAGATATTTTGAAGAGTGGATCGATTTCTTTGATTGAAGTATTCCATATCTTGTTTAATTACTGCAGTAGTAAGGAAGCTATGGTTTTTGAGATGAGGACTTGGAATGAAGGAATGTGGAGCTGGTGTTTTCATGGGTTCGAGAGCATTTATGAGCAGTTGGTTTTGAACGATCTAACCAATTTAAGGCAGTTGCTGGAAGGTATTTTCCCTGTTCTGGAAGAAGGTGACGTTATAGGTTGGAAAGAGGATAAGAAGGGTGGCTATACGGTTAGAGATGCTTACTGCCTCATGAAGAAACCTTATCTATCGGGTGCTCTGCAGGAAGAGAGAAGAAAGGCGCTTCAAAGATTGTGGAGTATCAAAGTTCCTGCTAAAATTAGATTTTTTGGTTGGAAAGTGCTTTGGAATAGGTTTCTTACTCGAGATCAATTGGCTAAGAGAGGTTTGGAGTTGGAACCGAAATGTTGTATGTGTGGCATAATGGAAGAAGATATTCAGCACTTGTTCTTTTGCTGCAAAATTTCTGAACTGGTTTGGAAGGCTGTTGGGGACTGGTGTGGAATTGCTAATACTTTCAATGGTAACGTGGTGAATCATTTTCTTAGGTGGCGTCGCGGTGGATTTCTGAATAACCGTAGCAATTCAAGTGGAGTTTTTTAGTTGGCAACCTTATGAGTATTGTGGAAGGAAAGAAACAACATTGTGTTTCATGAAGGATCTTGTAATGTTGAAAATATATGTTGGAATGTTAAACTTTTTGCTTGAAAATGGGGATATTTGGGGGAAATTCCTTATTCTAACTTTTCTTTTTATTAGTTTTGTAAGAATCCTTTTAAAGATTAGTTAGGGTATTTTGTGTGGAATCTCCTTCTATTTTGTAGGGTTGAATACCCCTTGTACTCATTTTCTAATCAATATAATTGCCTTTAGAAAAAAAAATAAAAAACAAAAATATGAATCATAGTCATTGTTCCTTTAAAAGTGAGTATTATCATCTTACTTATTACAACATGTTTAATTTTTCAAGTATATGCTAATTGTGGTCATAAAAATTTAATGAATAAACTATAGATTTATTGTTGGTCCAAATGAAATATATTGTCAAAAACTAGAATGTGCATAAATATGAGAAAATATCACCAATATAAAAGTTTTATTAATAAACTATATGTATACAATGATAAAGAGAAAACAAGACTCATTTCCTCTGCATGCAAGATAAGAAAACAATATTTACTTATATAATCTTGTGGTATATGAATTTATCCATGAGGTTTTCAACAAATCTGAACAAAGAAATTATTCCATGTAATTTAAGATACCATTGACAAGAAATTTATTTTAAATAATATACAAATTTCTTAAGCTTGCAAATAAAATGTTCAATATTACTAAAGGAGAAACCTTCAGATTGTTTTATGTAAACTTCATTTTCTGACACCATTAAAAAAGGTTGAGTTCACATTTATTTGATGTAACTCAATATCAAAATGTGTAACCAATGCTAAGATGATACAAAGAGGATTTTTCTTACTTACAAGAGAAAAAAGTCTTAGTGTAATCCATTCCCTCATTTTGAGTATCCCTAGAAACAAGTTTGTCTTTGTATCTCCCAAGATTCCAAACACTATTGTTTATCATGGAATTTATTATTTTAATACCCTTTTTAATTCTGTATCTTAACCCCAGTGTTCATTTCGGTCCCTTAACTTAAAAATGATCTTTATTGTTCTCTTAACTCTTGAAAACGTATCATATTAGTCATTTTTGTCAAATTAGCGACGAATTTAACAACCAATTTTTGAATTTTTCCGTTGTTAATTAGACAAAAAAGACTAATATTGTACATTTTGAAAAATTAAGGGACCAATATGAACTTTTTTTAAGTTGAGGAACTGTGAACAATCATGTTTTCTTTATATTTCACCCTTACATGACTAGTACATGCTCACTACGTGGGTAAGGTTATCACGTTTGAGGTTGAGTCAACTTTAAGTAAGGGAGATGACTCAGACTCAAGTCATGTATCGAATTTGGATAAGAATCACACATTTGAACCTCATACAAATTAGGAATAAGTTAATAAATGACAATAAAAATGTAACATAATGATTATAGGCATAAATGCCTAATTAAATATAATATTGCTATAAAAGCACAAGAAAAAAACCAGAAGGAGAAAGAAAAAATTGAGATCACTAACCTTATATATTCTTAGCTTTGCATATTGCAAGCAAGGTCTATATTATTTTATTCATCGCAAGCACATTTGGTGCCCCCAATAAAATTTACTCGAGCTGCACTTTATTTTTAAAAGTTCCAGCAACTTGATCACCTTTTCATTCTGGTGAAATTTTCCTCAATTGTTGGCTACCCATATGCCATAGTGAAGATCCCTGCCACTATGTAAGAGTTGTGTCACTAGAATAAAACCATGCAAAATAGTGTACATAGGCATAAATAGCATAACAATTAGAGGGTGACGAGAAAGAAGGTATAGAAGCCTTAGACCATCAGCCTCTCTCCACCGAGATTTGAGATGCTTTAGTCCTAGAGAGCTTTAAGTCAGCCTAACTTGTATATTTTGACGAAAATAGAACCCCATATCAACACATTATTACAATTTATACTTAGATGTTGATCATAGGCACAAATGAGTCTTTCAATTGTAATATCCTCTCAGGCATATTTAAGGAGGAAGTATTACGATAGTACACGAACCTCCTTAGGTTCTCCACTACCACTTACCATAATGTTTCTAAAAATTGGTCCACTAGTTCTCAATACGTAAGCACAGAGGCGGTACTAAGGGCCTGTGGTGGGCTATGACCCCCCACCCCCAAAATAATTTTTTTATATTATAGAAATTTACTAGAACACCCCTAAAAATTATATTATTATATAAACAAATTCTTTGTTTTTCGCTCTTCTTTTCTGCATTAGCGTACTACCGTAATACAATTTCTTTCTCTAAATCAATTTTTTTGCTATGTTCTAAAAGCTTCACTTGCTTCTCCTCCGTCTTCGGCAACGAGCAATCTCTCTAAAACACGACGCCATCTCCATTATTAAGACTATTTATAGGCAGCGACAACCGACGGCGAGTTGTTCTCCGGTTCTCTCTCTCCGTCGTGACATTTCTCCTTTGTTTTTAGAAAGGTAAGGTCTCTCTCTCCCTCTATTCATCACATTGTTGATTGTTAATTTTGAATGAATGATTTTGTTATTGGAAATTTTGTGAATTGTGAAGCAATTTTAGGCTGAAATTGACTCTGAAAAATATTGTTCTTAAAGAATTGATTGTTGCTGATTGTTAATTTTGATTGTTGATTGTTAATTTTGAATTAATGATGTTGTTAATTGTTGTTGATGATGCCACTGCCACTGCCACCATTTTTATAACAACAAACTAAAACTTGTGATTTTATTGTTATAACTTATAACAACAAGTATGTTAAAAAAACTTATAACAACAAGTTTTATTATGATTGAATTTTAGTTTTGTTTTCAAATAATTTATGATGGGGCTAAATTATGTTCTTGTAAAGCAGAAGAAATAAAGATGAAGAATGGAAAATTAATCATTTTTTAAGAGGAAAGTTTGTGAGAATGTTTCTACATCCGAACCTGTTAAAGTTTCAAGAATCGAATAAGTGATAACTTCTATGCCCCAACCAGTTGAAGTTCTACCAATTAAAGAAGTGACAACTGCTACCCCTCAATGAGTTGAAGTTCCATCAATTCAAGAAGTAACAACAACTATCCCTCAACGAGTTGAAGTTGTGGATAATATTTTGAATTCTTTAGAACTTGATCCTGGAAAGCATCCTCCAATATGGAAATATTCACCAAATCAAGTCGATCAAATACAGAGAGCTTATGTGAAATGTGGTTCATATCAAATCCGTTTAGAAGAATATCCTTTGTCCGACAAAGAGGATCATCCAAGAAGGTTTCAAGAAACTTGGTTTGAAATCTTTAATTCATGGCTAGAATATTCACATTCAAAGGATGTCGCATATTGCTTTCCATGTTATCTTTTTAGTAAAGGACCAAGTGAAAATTCTGGATCAGATACTTTTATTACTACAGGTTTTAGAGGTTGGAAAAGAGTGAGAGATGGAAAGAATTGTGCTTTTCTTAAGCATATAGGGAAAGATCTTCGCTCGACACACAACAATGCAATGAAAGCTTATCAAGACTTGTTGAATAAAGAGGCACATATTGAGAATGTTTTCCAAAAGCAAAGCTTAAGCGAAAGAAATAAGAATCGACTATGTCTCAAGGCTTCAATCGACAATGTTCGTTGGTTGACACTTAAAGCTTGTGCTTTTATGGGCCATGATGAATCTAGCGAGTAAAAAACCAAGGTAATTTTCTTGAGTGCTAAAACTCTTGGATCTTATAATGATGAAGTAGCAAAAGCTGTGTTGGATAATGCTCCACAAAATGGCAAATATACTTCACATAAAATTCAAAAAGAGCTCTTGAAAATTATTGCTAGTAGGGTTAGAAATCATATTCGTGAAGAAATTGGTGATTCCAAATTTTGTATCCTTGTAGATGAAACCAGTGACGAGTCAAACAATGAACAAATGGATCTTGTTTTAAGATTTGTCGATAAATTTGGTTTAATACAAGAGCATTTTTTTATGTGGCACATGTGAATGACACGACGACGTTAACTCTTAAGAAAAAAGTATGTGATATACTTTCTCGACATAACCTTGACGTTTCTAACCTTTGTGACCAAGGTTATAATGGTGCAAGCAATATGATAGGAGAATAGAATGGTTTACAAGCACTATTTATGAAGGATTGGCCTTATGCATATTACGTCCATTGTTTTGCTCATCGATTGCAACTTGCTTTAGTTACTGCTTCAAGAGAAATCAAACCAATAAATAAGTTCTTTGAAAAGCTAAGTTATGTGGTCAATGTTGTTTGTTCTTCACCAAAGTGACATGATGAGTTACAAGAAGCCCAATTAAAAGAAATTGAACATTTGTTAGAGATTGATGAAATCATTACTGGTAAAGGTGAAAATCAAATTAGTACTTTGAAACGAGTTGGGACTACTCGTTAGGGAATAAAATTTACTTCTTGATTGATAGACTACTTTATCTTATCTTGACTTTTCCAGTTTCTATTGACACAATTGAGAGATCTTTTTTGACAATGAAAATTATCAAGACTTAGTTGCGAAATAAGATGAAAGTTCGGTTTCTAGCAGATAGCATGATTGTTTACATTGAAAGAGAAATTAGTGCATGTATTAGTTCAGACTCTATTATTGATGATTTCAAGTCACTCAATACACGTAGAGTATTATTTTAAGGTATGTAATTCATTTTTCTAGTAATCAACTTTGCGATTATTACGAATTAAATCTTTATATGCAATATATTTTTTGTATTTAATTTAAATATTATAGTTTATTTTAGTAGCTCACTAAAAAAAAAATCCTGGTTCCGCCACTGAGTAAGCATCACAAAGTCTTGACCACGGGCTTGTTCAACATACGCCAAGGAAACTTCGAGTCTTTATAGTAATATTTAAAACGCTTCATCAAGGAGATTATCAAGGTAATCAATCCTAACAAACAAATGTTTGTAGGGTCCTTCCAGAACAGACTTAAAGCATGAAATTTCAAAAATTCCCTTTCCCAAAAGTTGGAAAATTTGACAGGAGAAATAATTTTAAGGGTGGAATGCTACGTCAAAGTCAATGAGAGAAATACGGAAAAAGTACAATAAATGCAAAGGAACGCAACAATGGGGGATATGAACCCTCAAATCATTACACAAAATACTTTCCACAATTGATCAGGGATAAGGTGACCCTTAAGCCTCCTAGAAGGCCTTCAGAGAATCACGCATCGATTAACACTAGGAGGGAAAAAAATTAGCTAGAGGTGTATCCTATTAAATCCATCCTTGATCCCCCGCCCCAAAGTGGGAGTTGATGAAGAAAAGAGCCAAATAAATGTTGTAAATATCGTAAGGTCAAAGGTCACCACACAAACAATTGTCATCAATTAAAAAAGGAAATATAACACCTCATCCAAGAAGGGCACCTAAGAAGATACATCCATAGTGAATCGTACGACTCTTGATCGAGATCACAACCTTCAAAGCACGACACACTCATAAGTCCTTGGCTAAATGGGGAGAAAGATTCAAAGTAAAGGCATGTGGGTGAACTAATACACCACACTCTCAACAACATTGCATGAGATTTTTCTAGAAAAGGCAAGTTAAGTTCCTCCTATAGGAGGTATGCTCGCCAAGTCATGCACGTGGTAGATACTACCCCAAGTCCGAATTGGTATCAACACTGGAAGTTCCAATCCATTTCACATCAGTGGTCACAATTGTAATAGAGGTCATAATAATAATGATTATCCCTAAAGGAAATTCCACCTCCTTCAAGATATTTTTCAATGAAAAACCATTTTACATTGCAAGAGAAATTAATGCATGTATTAGTTCAGACTCTATTATTGATGATTTCAAGTCACTCAATACATGTAGAGTATTATTTTAAGGTATGTAATTCATTTTTCTAGTAATCAACTTTGCGATTATTATGACTTAAATCTTTATATGCAATATAATTTTTATATTTAATTTAAATATTATAGTTTATTTTAAGGACCCACCCAAAAAAAATTCCTGGTTCCACCACTGATACCCATGTAGAGAAACAACGAGGTGGTGCGACGTTATCAAACCGTACCACCTTCTAACCCATCATGGGTTGTTGTTTTCACCTTTTCCGCCAACGATGAGTTCTTTTTTCACGGTGTTTTTCTTTAGTGATCGACACATTCAATGTTTTGTCGTGGTAGCAGGTTGATAATTATCCGAGTCTCTCAACTTGATTGGTTTTGGACTATTTGTCTCGAAATGACCGTTATCATTTACTCTTGATTTTAAATCGAGTTGCTGGTTAATGGATCTGCTTCCATGTTGGCAGTAAGATTCATTCTCCAATCTTCAAAGGTTCGAACTTGTATGGCACTACTACAAAATGGCCAAACAACAACGCCAGGTTTACAACGACATCCTATACACCGTTCTTATAGTGGGTACTGGATACGCGCGCATTATTTTAATTAGAAATCTCAAGGGTATAATAGTTATATGGAGTTTATGGAATGTTAGAAATAGGATTATTTTTTCTGAAGGGGTTTTTAACTTTGATGATGTTTGCTGGTCAATTAAGTTACTTGCTTGGAAATGGTCAAATTTTGAGAAAATTTCTTATCCCAACTCTAATTTCTACTCCTTCTGTATGTTTCCTATAGGGGATTAGTTTTTGGATTAGATTTTGTTTGGAATTTTTTTGTTTTAGAAGGGTGAGATCCTTTGTAAGGTGTTGTTTTTGGTCTATTATTTTAGCAGTAGAAGTTTCTGTTTGTAATTGAACACTCTTGGTGTTCCTTGTTTCAATGAATGGCTTTTTTTAAAAAAATGGCATATGAACATTTATGTATTCCTTGAAACACTTCGTCCTTAAGGGCCTCGTGTTTAAGGAACTGTGAAAAATCATGTTTTCTTTATATTTCACCCTTACATGACTATTACATGCTCACCACATGGGTAAGGTTATCACGTTTGAGGTCAAGTCAACTTTAAGTAAGGGAGATGACTCAAACTCAAGTCATGTATCGAATTTGGATAAGAATCACACATTTGAATCTCATACAAAAAAGGAATATGTTAATAAATGACAATAAAAATGTAACATAACGATTAGAGGCATAAATGCCTAATTAAATATAATATTGCTATAAAAGCACAAGAAAAAAAACCATAAGGAGAAAGAAAAAATTGAGATCACTAACCTTATATATTCTTAGCTTTGTATATTGCAAGAAAGGTCTATATTATTTTATTCATCGCAAGTACATTTGGTACCCCAATAAAATTTACTCGAGCTGCACTTTATTTTTAAAAGTTCCAGCAACTTGATCACCTTTTTGTACTGGTGAGATTTTTCTCAATTGTTGCTACCCATATGCCATAGTGAAGATGTCTGCCACTATGTAAGAGTTGTGTCACTAGTGTCACTAGAATAAAACCAGGCAAAATAGTGTACATAGGCATAAATAACATAACAATTAGAGGGTGACGAGAAAGAAGGTATAAAAGCCTTAGACCATCATTCTCTCTCCGTCGAGATTTGAGATGCTCTAGTCCAAGTACACAGGGTTCACAAAATTTCAGCTTTTCGACTTTGTCTCCTCCAAGCAGATTTTTTTCCCCAATTCGACCAGACCCTTTTCACTGACAATGCCCAATCTCATGTGCCAAATTTATGTCTTCGACAAAGGTTTCGTGGATGCAACATTTGTCGAACCACTTACAACTTCAGCCTCAAGGGTATATAATCCTTGTTTCTTCATGCCTCTCAAGACTTCCTTCGACCCCTTCATGACTCTTAGGATACTTTTCTCTCCTTGAAAAATATATCCCTTCTCGTCGAATTCACCAAGATAAATCAAATTTCTCTTCAAATTAGGTACATACTTGACTTCAGTCAATAACCTTATTGGCTCATCATGGCGCTTGAATCTCACAGATCCAATACCTACAATTTTGCAAGCTTTGTTGTTTCCCAGTAGCAGTGATCCACCATCTTGATCACACAATTCCTCAAACACGTCTTTTTTTGGAGTGATGTGCCAAGTGCATCCTAAATCCATAATCCACTCCTTTCTTGAGTCGTTGCTTGAATCCACAAGAACATCAGATGAGTCGAAGTCGTCTTGAACAATCACTGCATTTCCATTATCCTTATCTCCATGATCTTTCAGGAATTCAGGGCACTTCTTTCTTATTTTACCCTCCTTCTTACAATGATAGCATCGAATACCATATGCCTCGCCACTATAAGACTTCTGCCGACTTTTTCCTTTCTTCTTGTCGAACTTACCATCCTTTCGCAATAATTTTACCTTAATGGCCAAACCTTCACCAACCGTCAAAGGTTTATGCTCCTTTCGTTCCTTCAAGTCCTTAGAATACAAGGTTGATTGAACTTCTTCAAAGTTCAGGGACTCCCTTCCATACAGGAGAGTTTCTTTAATGTGAGCATGTGTTCTAAGCAAAGCACAGAAAAACAACAGTGTTTAATCTTCATCATCGATCTTCACATCAATATTTTTAAGATCAAGAATCAGCTTGTTGAACATATCCAACTAGGGCTGAGCAGCGGTCGGTTATGGGCGGGTTCAGGTCCAAATTAGACCAATTATGTAAAACCGAATTCCTCTGCTATAGGCCCAATTCCGCCCAGAACATGCTCGGTTTAATCGGGTCTCGGTTTATATGGGTCACGGGTCCTAATGGGTGGGTTGATTCAGTTTTGGGCCACTGTATAATTGGGCCAAAATTGCAGTTTTCTTAAATTAATCTTTGTTCTTTAATGGGCCAAAAATACATTTTTTTTGTAAAATTTTTATTCTTTATTATATAATGGATTTAAAATAGAAAATAAAGATATTTTAGACAAAAATATACATCTATAAAAATTTAAACATATAATATATTTTAGTCTGCTTATGCTTCATCACATTCAAGAAGAGAGTTTAGTGGTAACTAACACCCACAATCAAGATCAAGTAATTAGTTACAAGTCCCAATTAAAATAAAATACATTCATTGGAGAATATTAAACATCTAACATAGAACCCATCACACCAAACTGCAAAATAATTAAAAAATTTAATTAGAGTATGAAAGAAAATGGTTAATGGAAAATTTAAGAAATAAATCAACATAACAACTAATATACCTTCAAACTTAGCACTGACTCTCTAAGTAACAAATTCAAACTCAGAAAGATATTTCTTCTTCCATGGGCCTTTATCCTATTTATTCAACAATGAACATTTCAACACAATTAATAACAAGTTATTTGAGAAGTAATCTATTGGAACATTGGTAAAGATACAAGCCATACTTACTTTGAATGCATAAGCTAACTGCCTATGTTCATCTTCTTATAAGCCCAGGAAGTTTGCTTCTTTAAATTACACCAACATTATCATTCATTCTTCTCCCTATATTTTTTGTAATTTGTTAACAAAATGATACAATGTTAAGTAGAGCAAAACATGACAAGAGACATATAAATGAAGACAATACCACATAGTGTACTAAATAGGAGAACAAACTAGAGTATAGGTACTAACCTGTGGCCATATATCACCACATTAGTATGTGAGCAAAGCTGAAGTACAAATTGAAGTACTAAACCAAACAAGTGTGTTCCTCAAAAAAGAAAAGCATCAATTATATAATTGTTTAAGTAATGGAAAGCAAATCAGCATGTGAACAAAACATTAAGTATTGTTTAAATATTGGAAAGCATTAATTATATCAGTCTCATCAAACTTAAGTACTAACCTGTAATCATATATCACCACATCATATGTGAGCAAAGCAAAGCTCCATCAACAAAATACTTGTACTGCATTTGAAAAAACTATATTAGTAAGTATATAGCCACCACAAATAAAGATGAAACATTTTCATTGATAAACATCTAAAAAAATTAGGGACTAGTTTTATCATACCTAAGCTTCCAAAATGCAGAGAAAATTCCAAAAAAATACCATATATGCAGGAAAATAACACCATATACTAATTCAAAAACTAAGTATATCCAAAAAAATTAGGCAGCCCACTGAGTCTTGTCTTAGCAAGGACTCCTAAATATCCAAAAAAAAAAGCATATCAAACTACAGTAGAAAAATTAAACACAATAAATTGATTGATACTTGAAGTGGTTAAAATAAAAAATTAACTACTATGAAATATAGAAACAAACACTAAATACCTGAACCTTTTTCAAACACAACCTGCGGGTTGTGATTGGGAAGATTGGCCAACATCTAATTTAGTAACAGATGGTCCAACTCCTCCTAAAGTAGATGAAACTTGACAAAATTCTAGAAAAAATGACAATTAGACATGTTAAAATACATATGCAACTCGAAAAATCAAAATTCATAAAGTGTGAATTTCAATATAAAATCATAGTTCATAAAATCAGAATACCTGTAACAATGTTTCCAGATGTTTCAAACTCCTCTTGGACATCCAGATCATTGAATTCTTCAGTGAATGAAGGCATCAACCAATTTTGAATGCAAATTAAAGCCTCTGCCATATCTGGATTTAGACAACTCCTAAAAGTGTCTAAAATTCTACCACCAGTACTAAAGGCACTTTCAGATGCTACTGTTGAAATAGGAGTAGCAAACACATCCCTAGCCATGCTTGATAAAACCGGAAACCTAGAGTAGTTTTGTTTTCACCACACAAGTAACTCAAACTTATCATCTCCATCAAATTTATCTTCATCCAAATACCTCTCAATCTCATTTTTCTGATCTATTGAATTTTTCTTTTTCAAGTAACTCTTAAAAGCAGTAGTTCTAGCCAATTGTGTGGGTTGCTCTGTTGAAACACTAATTCCTACAAATGAACCCCCCGATGAACCAATAGATGATTGTCTAATCCTATTTTGTTGGCCATGGGCTGAAGCATACCAATCATACATTTTGAACAAACTTTTATTAACTTTAGACAGCAAATTTTCACCAACATCAGATTGATCATCATTGTACATTTCAGGGAAAATATACTCCAAATACCTCAACTTATAGCGAGGATCATGAATTACACCAAAATAAATCAGTTCATTCATGTTCAAAACATCTCCCCAATATTTTTCATATTTCAATTTCATATCCATCCCTATTTGACGCCAAATAGGATCGGAATCTAAAATGGACAATTTCAACTCAGTGTATATGGTGGATAGTTGATGAAATGCAGAATGTATAGTCACATTTGTAGAAGCTAAAAACACCTTAGTGGAATCATAAAATATTTTAAGAAATTTCATGAATGCACGTGCTTTTTCCTAATCTTCATAATTAGGAGGAGAAGAACTAGTCCGAAAGTACTCAAGATAACTAGGATCTTCAATGTCAAGCTTGTCAAAAGCAATTTGGAATTTTTCAGCCGACTTCAACATTAGGTATGTTGAGTTCCATCTAGTAGGAACATCAAGAGAAAGAAGTTTTTTTGATGTAATTCCAGTAAATCCAACACACTCTTTAAACTTAGCAAGTCTTTGGGGGGAAGATCTCACAAACCTCACAGCAGTCCTAATTTTTTAAATTGATTGTTGATTAGTTTTCATGCCATCATTCACCACCAAGTTCAGGATGTGAGCACAACACCTTACATGCAAATGCTTTCCATCTAACACTAACCCATTCATGTTATTAAGTCTCCTTTTCAACACCCCAAAGCCACATCATTTGATGATGTATTATCCACAGTGATTGTCGAGACTTTTCTAAGACCCCATTTCTTTAAAATCTCCTCCACTTGCTTACCTATGGTATCACCTCTATGGTTAGGAACTACACTAAAGCTTATAATTTTTTTAACATAGTTCCACTCATTATCTATGAAATGGGCTGTGAGGACTAAATAACCTAGATTTTGAACAGATGTCCAACAATCTATTGTGAGTGCAACCCTTGAACAGTCTGACCTAAATAATGCCCTCAACCTCGCTTTTTCTTCAAGGTAGATCTTAAAAGAATCCCTAGGTATTGTATGTCTTGAAGGGACAACAAAGTGTGGTTGTAGGGTTCTACAAAGATGTTTGAAACTCTGACCCTCAACTACTCTAAAAGGTTGTTCATCTAGGATTATGAATTTAGCTAGAGCATTTCTACAAGACTCAAGATTAAACCTATGGCTCGCTGCACCCATACTATTAGGGCCTAAAGTTAACACAATTTGATTGAGATCATTGCTTATAGCATGGGTACTTTCGGGACATATTTTACAGTGTGCGGGCATGTTTGTGGTTCCATAAGATTTAGGGTCACATAAATACCTCTTACCACAATAGTTGTAAGCAGCTGTTGGATCTGCAGCTTCAGACTCAGATAATTTGGTGAAATGGTCCCAAGCAGGTGATGTTTTACGAGGACCACTAGCATTAGGCTTTCTCTTCTTTGATGGTTTAGGTGGTAGTGTAGCAGAATCAAAAATAGGATCAACACTAGGTTTAACTTCAATAGCATGGGTGCTCTCAGAGAAAATAGGGTTAGGAAGCAGTTGACTTCCACCATGATCTCCACCATCTCCAATTGTTGGTGCTAAAGTGATGGGATTTGCTGAAAAAATTCAAAAACATTTAACTAGTGATTATTATGTCTAGTTTACTAAAAAATACAAAAAAAATAAATAAAACATAAACCACTTCATCAGAGTATGATCGCAACAAATTTTATATCATAACTTATTGTTTTTCAGCCTACAAAAATAAAACTTCTAACTACAGATTAAATAACTTACCATTAACTTCAACGGTTTCCATTTTCCAAAGGATCCTTACACAAGCTTTCTTTGTTGATCTGTTAAAAAGAATATATTAACCCCCAAAATAAAAATATATTAACACCAAACATTGAACATATTAGAGAATAATAAAGGTGAAAATTTTATAATAGATAAAAGAAGAGTATGAAATATTAGATGATCTTTAGCAATTAAAATGAAATTAGAAAAATCAAAAATATAAATAATGAAGAAAGCTTATTAATATTACCAAAGAGAATAGTTAATAAAAACAAGAGAAATGAAGAGTGTATGTGAGATAAAGAGATGAAGAACAAGTTATGTAATGGACTGGTTGGTTCAAAGATTGAAGCTATGATTTTTTCATGTTTGTTTCTTTGGTTCTGCTGAGAAAACGAGTTAGAGGAGAGAAGTGAATGAACTGAGATGATGATATAAGCTTTAAATAGCTTGGGTTTCATGCTGAATAGTTTTGGGCTAGACTTCTATTGGGCTTGCACCTTGCTGGGTCATGTTGTCTACCGGTCGGATTCAGACATAGTGATTTTTTTTTTCTAAAACCGAGCCCAACCGCGTGAACCCACACATAATCGTTTTAGTGTACCCGTGACCCATATGACCCGTTTGAACCCAACCGATAGCCAAAGGTTTTAGCCGGTTTTTTCGGGTTCAGGTGGGTCCGGTTTTGGTGCTCAAGCCTATATCCAACTGCTCAGCCAACACTTTATCTTCACTCATCTTGAATGAATACAAAGCTTGCTTCAAGTAGAGTCGATTCACCAGGGATTTGGCCATGTACAAACTTTCATGTTTCAACCATAACCCCGATGTCGTAGTATCCTTTGATACCTGTCGGAGAACTTTATCACCAAGGCTTAACAATATTGCACTGTGGGCTTTCTCTATCATGGCTGTCTTTTCTTTTTCTGTTAACGCATCGTCCATGACTGCATCTCCCTTCAACGCTTCCAAACAACCCTGCTGAACCAGTAGGGCTTTCATCTTCAAGCGCCACAGACCGAAATCGTTCACTCCGGTGAACTTTTCAATCTCATACTTTGTTGAAGGTATCTTCCTCCATGCTCACTGCACCAATTTGTTATGAAATCTGATGCCTTGAAACAAAGTATAAACGGTTTCTTTATGATTAAGAAACACACAAGGGTTAGGGTTAACGGAAAATCAAGAAGAACGACAAGGATTGATTATAACTGATATTTTTTACTTTCTCTATAAAACATATTACAAGTACTCAAGAATAGCAAATAACCCTCTCACCCTAATTAGGATTTGTCACTCCTTATGATGAGAGAGACTAGTATACTATTTATAATAAAACTTAACATACTAAACTAATGGGATTTTTAACAATTACCCATTACAAGCTAACTTAGGGTATAATCTAACTTAAACAATTGGACATAAAAACAAGCCCAATTCGACATGCTAACAAATCTAGAATTTCTGACAACTGCATGCTTGACCCTACTTCGACTACAACATACACTACTTCAACAACAACATGTGAACGACCTTCGATTGCATACTAAACTAGAGTTCGATCCAATATCTCATAAAAACAAACTTCTTCGGATGATCGCAAACCTTCCATTGAAAATCATTGTCATACACATTACCATTATTTATGATGCAAGTCATATCTTCCTTCAACAACTGTTTCCATTTTATGGTGTGGTCATGTCGAATCAATACCTGAATTCGATCACCCTACAATACAAATAATATAGTATGATATTATTATTTAATTTTACAATGAGTATATAACAAAAATGACAGGAAAACGTTAGAGTATATAAAATGTAACAAACCTTTGAATCCATTATAACCATTCCAAAGGTGTTTTATACCCTTGCTATTAACGACAAACCATAGATCTACAATACGAACACCAAGACGCCATGTTTCCTTGGAATCATCAATATCAACAACGTTGTCGAACTTGCGTGACATAGTTGCCTGTTTATTGAAATCAGATTAACAATGTCAACATGCAGAATAGCGACATCATGAACAATAGTAAAGTAAATGAATAAAATAAAGCACAACGAAAGTGACAACAAATACAACAGGAATTGATGACATCTACCAGCATATTGTTCTCACTATAATCAACCAAATCAATCGAACTTGCTTAAACTGTTGCTTGTACAATCAATCATATTAACAATGGCAATATGCAGAAGAACTACACGATGTAAAAAAAAGCATAATGAAAGCAACAAAATATATGGTAAAAGAAATCCATGACTTATAATATCATACTTTTATCACTAAAAGCAAGTAAATCAGATCAACAATGGCAACATGCAGAAGAGCTGCATGACGGGACGAAGATGTAGAGCAAGATTCATAATGAAAGCAACAAATACATGGTATTGAAATCCATAACAACAGTATGCAAAAATCAACTAAATCAGAATAGGAAGAAGAACATACTACTGAAATGACGAACGATATATCAATGGAAAAAGTTACCTTTCTTCAACCGGTTGTCCTTTATGTTTGGCAGCAATGAAAATCAGTGCTTTAGATGGTTTATTGATGATTTGGATATTGAAAAGAGGTTTGCTTCTTTATGCATGAACCCGTGGAATGCATAGAGTTTTATGGGGAACATAATAGCTTGAGTAACTTTAGTGTATGTGTTAAATGTGTTAAGGAAGTTTTTCAACTAGGGAGCATTGAACATTGTGGGACTTCCTTTCTTGAGCAACACCTTTGTGAGAGACACACCACATACTCACCAAAAACTTTAAGGTGATAGGCGTGTGGGTTCTCCCACTAATAAATGCTCAAGTCTCCATATTTCTAGCCAATGTGGGACTATTACCCATACTACTCACACTTGTTATACTTAACACTCCCCTTCAAGTGTGAGTCTATCTACAATGCTCCGGATAGTGTTCCTTTTAAAATTAAGGCTTTTGGTTGGAGGTGTTTTATAAATAGGATACCAACTAAGGTCTCTCTTAATTTTAGAGGTTGTCTTGCTTCGGATAGTGATTTGTGTTGCGTCCTTTGTTCTTTGGAGGAAGAATCTTTGGATCACTTGCTTTTACGTTGTAATGTATCTTTTTTGATTTGAAAGGATGTGGCAGAATGGATTGGTTTTGAGGATTTCGGGGCTAGTAATATTAAAGAGAGTTTCTTGAAATGGAGTCGTTATTGTAAGAGGAACAAAGTGAAAAGTGGGAGGGAAGGTTGTATTTGGTTGGCTACCGCTTGGTACTTATGGTTGATGAGGAACGATATTATTTTTAGGAATGATACTTGGTACGTTTTAGACGCGGTTTGAAATATTAAGGCGTTAATTTGGAGATGGTCTTTCATCGGGAAAATTACCGATACCAATTGTAACTTTTATGAGTTTAGTAGGTTTCCCTTGAACTACTTTCATTAGGCCTAATTGATTTTGTAATCTTCTTTTTGGCGAACTTGGTCTCGTTTTTTTTTTTGTTAGCAGTTTCGAGAACAATCGGAACCCGTTGTTCTCGTTTTAATGATATTTCTTGCTTACTGGAAAAAAAAACTTTCCACCACAATACTACTAGCATGGATAAATTACATAGACTAATCTAGTAACTTAAACATTAACATCTTTAGTGATTAATTTAAAATATTAATAGAGTTAAATATTGAAAACAATTTTCAAAGATGTGGTCAAGTTGACCAGTGAGTTTTTTTTTTTTTATCGCACTCTGGTTCTTAGAAGAAAGGGGCCCTAGTAATTCAGAGCTCGTGCGGAGAGGCATGCGCACTGACCAAGCATGTTGTTCCGTACCTGGGACGTCCTTGGATGGGACTCCTTGCCACTGGAGCACAACCGCTTGGTATGACCATTAAGTTTTTAGCAACATAACAATTGACATTCCTAAATTAAATAAACTAATGAAGTAACTAAGAAATCAATTTTAATAAATAAATTTAAATATTAATAATAAAGACAAAGCATGTTTAAAAGTGATTTGAATTGACCAATTTGATGGTTTAGTATGATAAATAAAAACATTCAATTCTTTTAATTGACCGAGTAAACTGTTAATTTAATTGGCAAAAATGACTATAAATAAATAGATATACGACTCACATAGACTCGTTGAGTTGAGTTGCTTCCTCGTGTTGACTCAACTCTTTACGGTGTGAACCCTAAATCACAAATAAGAACAAACCCTTCTCTCAAGAGGATTTGTGATTATTCATTTGATTTCTTCTTCAACATGCAATGCATCATTTTATTACATTATGTTTTCTCAAATTAATTGATGTTTTTACTTTGTTGCAGCAATCACCTTCTTTTTATGGAACAACTCAATCGGTAGTTTAACAATGGTACTTTCTCAAAGTCTTCTTCTGTAATATACATCATGCATACATCATTATACAGTAACCACAACGTTATGATTCTTTTATGCATGCATAGACTCATATATACTCTAACCTTGTTTGTTTTCTGATTTCTGTCTCTACTTTTGTTTTAACATGAATATATCAATCTAAAGGGAAGAAAACAAAAAAAGAAGCCTACTCGCCAAACAGTTATTGAAACGGTGACAGATAGAATTACTTGCTTACCCGGTCATGTTATAGACCATATTCTGTCGCACTTGCCAATTAGGGAAGCGGTGAGAACAAGTGTTTTATCCAAAATATGGAAGAACAAATGGTACTCACTTCCAAAGCTAGTGTTTGATAGACAAAGTGTAGATTCGGAAGACGCTTTAGTTAATCAGAGCAAGTTTGTGAAAATTGTTGATCATGTACTTTTAATTCATTCGGGGCCAATCAACATGTTCAAGTTCACCGAAGATGATATCATTGGCGGAATTCTTGTGAGTGATAAGGATCGGTGGATTCTTCATCTAACTGGAAGGTCAATTAAAGAGCTTTTGTTGGAATTTCTGACAGATGAAGAAGAAGAATACTATAAGATACCTTGGTGCTTATTCTCTTGTCAAAGTTTACATCATTTAAAACTACAATGGTGTTGGCTTAAACCTCCTGAGATGTTTGATGGCTTTAGGAACTTAAAAAGTCTTGATCTAAGTTTTGTTTCAATGGCTCAAGATGCTTTTGAAAACATGATATCTGGATGCCCTCTGCTTGAAAAGTTGAAATTGACAGAAGTTGATGGTTTAACTCAAATTAATATTCACGCACGAAATCTCAAGATTTTTGAAGTCTTTGGTGAATTCGAGGGTATTAGCTTTGACAACAGTTTCCAATTAGTCACGGTAATCGTTGATTCAAGGTTGAATTTGAGCCCTGAAAACAATCAAAGTACATTGCATGGACGCTCAAGCAATTTGCTTGATTTTCTCGATCGTCGACCTCACCTGCAAAGCCTAGTGATTGGTAGTTGCTTTTTAAAGGTATAATGTTTGAGCATTTGAATTTTGAATTTGACTTTAGCAGTGACTCACCAAATATTGTTAAATATGAACCACAATCATGTGTATGTAACTCCTAATCAGTAAGTATTAAAAACATTATATTCTGATTTAGAGTCATTTTTCTGTTTTACTTCAGTATTTGGCTGCAGGTCTTTTGCCAATAAAGCTGCCTTCCCCTTGTATTGGCCTAAGTTATCTTTCCTTAAGCATAAACTTTGATGACTTGAAGGAAATTTCGGCTGCTCTTTGCTTGCTCAGAAGCTCACCTAATCTTCAAAAATTAGATATATCTGTGAGTACTCATTTAGTTTTGCTTGACTTTACTCTGTTTTGCTTGCTGATTGTCGGTTGGTTGCACTTGCACACCATGTTTTCGTTTTTATGTAGTTATTAAGCTCTAGAGTTTGCTAGCTGAACATATGAGTTAGTTGCATTTTAGATCTTAAGTAACACCAGTGTACCTCATTTCCATCTTTTATCAATCAATACAATGCTAATGCTACCTTCAGAGTTTTAATATCTTCCCTCTTTGATCTAACAATTGCATGTAGGCACGGATTGAGCATCATACTGTCCCTTTGACACCCGTCAGTGTCTACGATTGGGATGATACATTTTCGAGGCCAGCCACACCCATCCAAGTGCGACATGTGACAATAGATAACATCTCTGGTTTCCAACCTGAACTGGATTTCATCAGATTTCTACTTCTCTATTCGCCTGTGCTAGAAAAGATGGTTGTGAAGCCTATTGTAAATGTCAGACCAGAGTTTGTTTCGGAACTGATTCGGTTCAAAAGAGCGTCAGGAGAAGCTGAAGTTATTTACGAGGTGGTCTCTTGATAATGATTTGTTTTCTCCTCAAATCATCTAATGAATTATGACTTTAAAGGTAGTTATGACTGAAGTTAAACTTTTTAATTAAGTGGCAAATTATGAGTGATTGACACTAAAGTTTTTTTGGTTGTTGATAACATATTCCAAAAATTAAAGTTATTTAGTGTTCTTCAAACTCCTTCAAGTTTGCATGTATGGGGGGGTTCAAGCATCCTACCTTTTTTTGACTGTAAGAAGTACTACAAAGTTGTATTCTGCTGCCAATTCTTTTGGAATTCACTGTATTTTCTATTTTCACGATTCACACTCACAACCAATTCAAAGATTAAGCTTCAATTGTAATTCAGAAGCTGAATCTGAAGTTGAGTAAAAGCTGAAAAAGAAGCTTGGAAACATAATGTTTGATGATACTTAAAAGAACCTGCCTATGTAATTTTTCCTTAAGAAATATAATTGTATCAATAAATTTATAGTAATGAACAGCTGATGTAAATACAACTCAGTTTATAAAAGGGTGCAAGACTCAAAATTATTCACCTTTAAATGTGAGTCTAGCCACCAAGTTTTTTGATATTGTTTTATAGTACCTTATATAAATTTTTTATATTGATAGAACATTTAAAATAAATGTCTTTAAATTTACACTAAACTAAAATCACCGGAAACACACTAACCCAAATAAAACTATTGCAATTACACTTAAAATGTGGAATTGGCTTATCCATGATCAAATACTAAATTTATAAAGCTGCCTTACTTGTTATTCCTTAGTTTTGTTAGATTAAATTTCATTGATGTCATAAACTATATGCCAAAAAAAATCACAATTACTATCGGCCATGTGAAAAAATTAATAAGGCCATTTTACAATGATGTGAAAAAAATTAATAAGAAGACGTCAATTCAATTAACGACATACGACAATATACAACGCATAGAAGGAAACATCAATCTAACTTTATTCATAGAATTTAGCTAATTGCTCTCAACGAGTCATCAAACATATTCAATAAAAAAATTTGCTTATTATTTATGGTTTTTAATAGGTTAACACATATATGATGGACATCATAGAATCACTCCAGAGAGATTTCTGATGCCAAGTCTGTAGCTATCCTGGAGAAACCTATTGATAATGTGGAGCTACAAAGGAAATCAATGTCTTGTAATTAGTTTTAATTTATGGATTGTTTTATTTTGGATTTGCATTAAACTTGTTGGGGTTTGAGAATTTTAATAAAATCAAGTAATGAGTGAATGGACTAGCAGATAGCTTAGAGGAGGCTGTTTGTTCGATTTTTTTCTCTGAATTCCCGGATAGAATCACGGCGGCGGATATCTTCACCTTGTTCGGAGATTTTGGTGTTATTAAGGAAGTGGTGATTCCGCCTAAAGGGGTGGGAATAGGCTAGGCCGAGCTAGGCTTTGCCAAGCCTGAGTCTGGCCTGCTAAAAAATTCAAAGCCTAAGTCTGGCCTGTAGCCTATCATAGGCTTCTTTTTAGGCCTGAGCCTGACCTTTTCGAAGGCCTGATTGACCTACTAGCCTATTTAAAAGCCTACTTCATTTGAACATTTGTAAATAAAAAATTCAACTAATGTTAAATAGACTAACAAATTAAAAGATCAATGAGATTAAATGTTTGTTTTCATTGTCTCATTCAAGTTTACCTATTAGCATAAGTTTGGTGATACTATTTGTTGGAGAGAGCTTATGAGAAATACTTATGATAGCAACTTATGACATTGTTTAAAATGTTTTTTCAACTTATTTTCATAAGTTTTTCAAGATAACTAAGTTTTATTTTCGTATTTTAATTCAAAGTACAAAATAGAATACAATAATAATAAATTTATTGAGTTTTTTTTAAAAAGGTCAGCCTGATAGGCTTAAAAGGCTTTTCTTACGGCCTGTGGCCTAACCTCTTTAGCTAAATAGACTTATAAAAAAGCCTAGGCCTTTTCTATTTAAGAAAAAGCCTGACCTGGCCTGAGCCTATGTAGGCTAGGTCGTAGGCCCCTGTTAGTTGGCCTGGCCTATTCCCACTCCTACGCCTAAGAGGAACAAGTATGGAAAACGTTTTGGTTTTGCTAGATTTCTAGATGTAACGGATGAGAAGAGGCTGGCGGTGAAGCTGGATAACTTATTTATCGACAATGTCAAGATTCATGCAAATGTACCGAGGTTCGAAAGATCCAAGAAGAGGAAGGTGGGTGATCAGGAGGCAGAAAGAAGGAAAGTTTTTTCTAAGATGAAAAAGGGTGAAGCGGTAAAAAGTCACGACTTCGTAGATAGCGGAAGAGGGAGTAGGTCTTTTGCAGAAGTGGTCTACAATCAGAACTCGAAGGTTTTACCTCGTAAGGTCCCAACGGCTTTATCGCACAATGTAGATGAGTCGACATTGCTGAGGTTTCAGAAAGCGTTCATAGGAGTGGTTATCAACCCAGGTGTGGCCTACAACATCCAGAATAACTTTGAATTGGAAGGATATTTCTCGATTAAGGTCACACCTCTTGGAGCAAATCTTTGTTTATTAGAGGAGAGCGAGGAAGGGGAAATAAGGGATTTGATTGGGGAATCAGAATCATGGTGGAGACAATGATTTTCGGAGATTAGAGAATGGAAAGAATAGGACATAGATAAGATGAGAGTGACTTGGCTAAGATGCTATGGAATCCCATGCCATGCTTGGAATTTCCAGTTTTTCAAATTGCTGGCGAAGACGGTGGGTATCTACGTTTGTGTCGACAAGAATACGCTGAAGGGGGAATGTGTGGACGTAGCAAGAATTTTAGTCAGAACAAACTGTGCGATGGTTTTGAACGAGATCATTAATGTTCAGATCAATGGAGTGTTATTCGGTATCAAGATGGTGGAAGACAGTCATCGTCCTTTGCGCATTGTAGCTAACTCTGGGGTGATGAAAGAAGTGTTATCTTCATCTTCTGTATCAGAGAGTTCGTGGAGCAAGTATCATGGTGAGGAAGGAGGGGAGGAAGAGGAGGAGGCCAACTTTGTGAAGGATAACAAGCTCTTGGGGGAAGAGAATCCTAATCGAACTACTTTGGTTAGGAATTCGTTAGAGGAACCATCTATTGTTTGTTTGGATAAAGACAACCAGCTGAAGGATTTGAGTATGCCTGGGGATAATCAACCTAGTCCTAGGTTCCCGGTTTTCGATGAGGCTATTTTAGCAGCTAAGGCACTGTCAAGTGCAAAAGCTTCTAAACAGTATTTTTATGAAGGGACATGAGGGAGTAAGGAGCCAGAGGAGCAGACGCACGGGATAGGGCCACCGCTGTTGATGAAAATGGGGTATTCTTTTAAGGAAGGAGGACCCTCTAAACAAAAGAAAGTCAAGTTAAGGAGGGTGGTGGAAATTAATGGGCTTGTCCGTAGGATTAAATCCAATCCCAAGAAAAGGAGTCTGGGTCAGGTTACTGATGTTTCTTTAGATTCAGTTGATCCAATTGAACAATTTTCACAAGCTTCTTACTTTGAGGCTCTGAATGTTAGGAACTCTTGTTTTGCTTCAGCGGCAGTGTCTAAATCTTGTTCTCGTGACTCTGATAGTCTTTCGGCAGGATCCATCTTGTGTTATGAACCTTTATCTGATGGAGATGTTAGAAGATGCAACTCAAAACTTGTTGAGAGATTGGAATCCAATGTTGGATTTAAGATCTGGGGTGCTATCAATAATCTGGAGGTGGTGGCTAGAGACGGGAACCACAATTTTTCTAAAGCTATTGATGAACTTGAAGCTAGGGATACAGGTTTTTTGGAGGGAAAGAAGGCGAAGTCAAAGGGTTTAACATGATTGTCGGATCCTATAATATCAGAGGGGGTGGAAATTATTCCAAGAGAAAGAGGATTAGTGGTCTTATTAATTCTGGTCAGGCTGAAGTCTTTTTAATTCAAGAATCTAAATTGCAGGAAGTTTACAAGAAGGTGGCTTCTAGTTTTTGGAGCAACCAAGAAGTTGGTTGGTCTTTCATCAAATCAGAAGGCAAATCTGGGGGGATCATTACGTTGTGGAATGAGGATTCTTTTAAACCTATGTTCTCTTTTAGAGGAGAAGGTTTATTGGGAGTCAATCTGAAGGGGAAAAATGTAAGTTACATTGTGGTCAATGTTTACTCTGGTTGTTCTTATGCTTTGAAACGTAAATTGTGGGCGGAGTTGCAGAAGTACAAGAAGAAGTGGCTAGATTGCACGTGGATAATAGGGGGTGACTTCAACCCTATTACAAACAAGTCAGAAAGAAGAGGAGAGTCTGGTTTTGTTAATGGTTTGGAGAATAGGGAATTCAACGAATTTGTTATGAAATTGGAGTTAGTTGATTTTCTCGTCGTGGGTCAATGTTTCACTTGGTTTAGTGGAGATGGGAAGTCTATGAGCAGATTATATAGGTTTTTTTGTTGATTCTAAGTTCATCGCTAGATGGGGGTTAATTGAGCAGAGTATAAAAAAAAGGGACCTTTCAGATCATTGTCCAATCTGGTTGAAGATACAGGTGAAAAATTGGGGTCCTAAACCTTTCAAAACCAATGACTGTTGGTTTGAAAATGGAAAGTTTATCAGCTTTGTAGAAGGGAATTGGATGAATTATAGAGTGACAGGTAGGAACAACTATGTATTAAAAGAAAAGTTGAAGTTGTTAAGAGGGAGTTTGAGGGATTGGAGCAGGGATATCTTTGGGTGGTATGACCTAAAGGTGGAGGAAAATGTGGAAACCATCAATGCTTTAGATCGGGATTTGGTTTCTGCATCCAGGGAAGATATGGAGTTTTTGGTGCAGGCTAGGTTTGTTGCTACCAAAGGTGTGTGGAAGAACCTTCAGATTAAAGATAACATGCTCTAGCAGAAATCTAGAATCAAGTGGATCAAGGAGGGTGAAGTTAATTCCAGATATTTTCACAAATTTGTTAAAGGTAAGGCAAGAAGCAAGCACATAGGCGCTATAATGACTCTAGCAGGTATTATGGACTCAGTGGCTGAGGTGAAATAGGAGGTTAGAGATTTCTTCAGAGAGAAATTTGCAAAACATATTATTGATAGACCAGTTCTAGAAGGGATCCATTTTAATTATTTGTTTGTTATGAAGGCTCATTCTTTGGAGGCTCATTTTTTGGCGGTAGAAATTAAAGAAGCGGTTTAGAGCTGCGACGGTTCTAAGAGTCCAGGTCTGGATGGATTCAACTTCGTGTTTTTGAAGAGATGTTGGTATTTCATGAAGTACAATATTTGTGCTTTTGTGAGGGATTTTCACAGTTATGCTTTCCTACCCAAGGCAGTAAATTCTTCTTTCTTAACTCTGATTCCAAAAGTGCATAATCCTCCTTCACTTAGTGATTATAGGCCCATTTTTTTTATGGGTTGTTTGTACAAGATCATTGCAAAGCTATTAGCTATTAGACTCAAGAAGGTGATTGGTGGATTGATCTCCCACAATCAGTATGCTTTTGTGCCTGGTAGAAATTTAATGGATGGTGTCGTAGTGGCAAATGAGGTGGTTGATCTAGCCACTAGGGAGAAGAGGGAGTATGTTCTTTTCAAAGTTGACTTCGAGAAAGCGTATGACAGCGTAAACTGGGATTTCCTTAGGTCTATGCTGACCAAGATGAGGTTTGGTAGTCTTTGGCTCAAGTGGATGAATGCCTGCATTTTCTCAGGATTTCTTTCCATCTTGGTTAACGGAAGCCCGACTCGGGACTTTGTCGTGAAAAGAGGATTGAGGCAAGGATGTCCGCTATCTCCATTCTTGTTTGTACTAGTTGCTGAAGGATTAACAAGGTTAGTGTTTAAGGCTACTGCTTCAGGTATGTTTACTGGTTTTAAAGTCAATGTCGAAACGTCCGTTGAAGTGATTCAGTTTGCGGATGACACGCTGTTAGTGGGGAGTGGAGGCTGGAACAACATTTGGGCTATCAAATCTATTTTGAGGGGCTTTGAGCTTATTTCAGGGTTGAGGGTCAATTACCACAAAAGTAGGTTGATTGGTTTGAATGTGAGCAATCATTTTCTGCTTGCTGCTTCTTCTTTTCTTTCTTGCAGAATTGAATCAGGCTCCTTCTTGTTCTTGGGGTCACCTATTGGTTGCAACCCAAGGAGGATTTCGTCTTGGAAACTGTTGATCGACAAAATCAAAGCAAAGCTGGGGAGTTGGAGATGTCGCACCTTGTCTTTGGCGGGTAAAGTTACTTTTATCAATTCTTCCCTCACTAGTCTGGCTATTTTCTGGTTATCCTTCTACTTGGCCCCAGTGGCAGTGTGGAAGTCCATTGACAGAATCAGGAGGGATTTTTTGTGGGGAAGTACGAAGCTCAAATCGAATATTCATTGGCTGGACTGGGAGTCTGTGTGTATGGAAAAAGATCTGGGAGGGCTGGGCATAAAAAGCATCAAAGAATTCAACCTTGCATTGTTGACAAAATGGAAATGAAGGATCTTGAATGAATCAAATAGTTTGTGGAGAAAAATCCTTCAGGCGAGATACGGTAATGTTGGAGCATTGGTGTTAAGGGAGAATGTGAGCTCTATTAAATCATATTCTTCTTGGTGGAAAGATATTTTGAAGAGTGGATCGATTTCTTTGATTGAAGTATTCCATATCTTGTTTAATTACTGCAGTAGTAAGGAAGCTATGGTTTTTGAGATGAGGACTTGGAATGAAGGAATGTGGAGCTGGTGTTTTCATGGGTTCGAGAGCATTTATGAGCAGTTGGTTTTGAACGATCTAACCAATTTAAGGCAGTTGCTGGAAGGTATTTTCCCTGTTCTGGAAGAAGGTGACGTTATAGGTTGGAAAGAGGATAAGAAGGGTGGCTATACGGTTAGAGATGCTTACTGCCTCATGAAGAAACCTTATCTATCGGGTGCTCTGCAGGAAGAGAGAAGAAAGGCGCTTCAAAGATTGTGGAGTATCAAAGTTCCTGCTAAAATTAGATTTTTTGGTTGGAAAGTGCTTTGGAATAGGTTTCTTACTCGAGATCAATTGGCTAAGAGAGGTTTGGAGTTGGAACCGAAATGTTGTATGTGTGGCATAATGGAAGAAGATATTCAGCACTTGTTCTTTTGCTGCAAAATTTCTGAACTGGTTTGGAAGGCTGTTGGGGACTGGTGTGGAATTGCTAATACTTTCAATGGTAACGTGGTGAATCATTTTCTTAGGTGGCGTCGCGGTGGATTTCTGAATAACCGTAGCAATTCAAGTGGAGTTTTTTAGTTGGCAACCTTATGAGTATTGTGGAAGGAAAGAAACAACATTGTGTTTCATGAAGGATCTTGTAATGTTGAAAATATATGTTGGAATGTTAAACTTTTTGCTTGAAAATGGGGATATTTGGGGGAAATTCCTTATTCTAACTTTTCTTTTTATTAGTTTTGTAAGAATCCTTTTAAAGATTAGTTAGGGTATTTTGTGTGGAATCTCCTTCTATTTTGTAGGGTTGAATACCCCTTGTACTCATTTTCTAATCAATATAATTGCCTTTAGAAAAAAAAATAAAAAACAAAAATATGAATCATAGTCATTGTTCCTTTAAAAGTGAGTATTATCATCTTACTTATTACAACATGTTTAATTTTTCAAGTATATGCTAATTGTGGTCATAAAAATTTAATGAATAAACTATAGATTTATTGTTGGTCCAAATGAAATATATTGTCAAAAACTAGAATGTGCATAAATATGAGAAAATATCACCAATATAAAAGTTTTATTAATAAACTATATGTATACAATGATAAAGAGAAAACAAGACTCATTTCCTCTGCATGCAAGATAAGAAAACAATATTTACTTATATAATCTTGTGGTATATGAATTTATCCATGAGGTTTTCAACAAATCTGAACAAAGAAATTATTCCATGTAATTTAAGATACCATTGACAAGAAATTTATTTTAAATAATATACAAATTTCTTAAGCTTGCAAATAAAATGTTCAATATTACTAAAGGAGAAACCTTCAGATTGTTTTATGTAAACTTCATTTTCTGACACCATTAAAAAAGGTTGAGTTCACATTTATTTGATGTAACTCAATATCAAAATGTGTAACCAATGCTAAGATGATACAAAGAGGATTTTTCTTACTTACAAGAGAAAAAAGTCTTAGTGTAATCCATTCCCTCATTTTGAGTATCCCTAGAAACAAGTTTGTCTTTGTATCTCCCAAGATTCCAAACACTATTGTTTATCATGGAATTTATTATTTTAATACCCTTTTTAATTCTGTATCTTAACCCCAGTGTTCATTTCGGTCCCTTAACTTAAAAATGATCTTTATTGTTCTCTTAACTCTTGAAAACGTATCATATTAGTCATTTTTGTCAAATTAGCGACGAATTTAACAACCAATTTTTGAATTTTTCCGTTGTTAATTAGACAAAAAAGACTAATATTGTACATTTTGAAAAATTAAGGGACCAATATGAACTTTTTTTAAGTTGAGGAACTGTGAACAATCATGTTTTCTTTATATTTCACCTTTACATGACTAGTACATGCTCACTACGTGGGTAAGGTTATCACGTTTGAGGTTGAGTCAACTTTAAGTAAGGGAGATGACTCAGACTCAAGTCATGTATCGAATTTGGATAAGAATCACACATTTGAACCTCATACAAATTAGGAATAAGTTAATAAATGACAATAAAAATGTAACATAATGATTATAGGCATAAATGCCTAATTAAATATAATATTGCTATAAAAGCACAAGAAAAAAACCAGAAGGAGAAAGAAAAAATTGAGATCACTAACCTTATATATTCTTAGCTTTGCATATTGCAAGCAAGGTCTATATTATTTTATTCATCGCAAGCACATTTGGTGCCCCCAATAAAATTTACTCGAGCTGCACTTTATTTTTAAAAGTTCCAGCAACTTGATCACCTTTTCATTCTGGTGAAATTTTCCTCAATTGTTGGCTACCCATATGCCATAGTGAAGATCCCTGCCACTATGTAAGAGTTGTGTCACTAGAATAAAACCATGCAAAATAGTGTACATAGGCATAAATAGCATAACAATTAGAGGGTGACGAGAAAGAAGGTATAGAAGCCTTAGACCATCAGCCTCTCTCCACCGAGATTTGAGATGCTTTAGTCCTAGAGAGCTTTAAGTCAGCCTAACTTGTATATTTTGACGAAAATAGAACCCCATATCAACACATTATTACAATTTATACTTAGATGTTGATCATAGGCACAAATGAGTCTTTCAATTGTAATATCCTCTCAGGCATATTTAAGGAGGAAGTATTACGATAGTACACGAACCTCCTTAGGTTCTCCACTACCACTTACCATAATGTTTCTAAAAATTGGTCCACTAGTTCTCAATACGTAAGCACAGAGGCGGTACTAAGGGCCTGTGGTGGGCTATGACCCCCCACCCCCAAAATAATTTTTTTATATTATAGAAATTTACTAGAACACCCCTAAAAATTATATTATTATATAAACAAATTCTTTGTTTTTCGCTCTTCTTTTCTGCATTAGCGTACTACCGTAATACAATTTCTTTCTCTAAATCAATTTTTTTGCTATGTTCTAAAAGCTTCACTTGCTTCTCCTCCGTCTTCGGCAACGAGCAATCTCTCTAAAACACGACGCCATCTCCATTATTAAGACTATTTATAGGCAGCGACAACCGACGGCGAGTTGTTCTCCGGTTCTCTCTCTCCGTCGTGACATTTCTCCTTTGTTTTTAGAAAGGTAAGGTCTCTCTCTCCCTCTATTCATCACATTGTTGATTGTTAATTTTGAATGAATGATTTTGTTATTGGAAATTTTGTGAATTGTGAAGCAATTTTAGGCTGAAATTGACTCTGAAAAATATTGTTCTTAAAGAATTGATTGTTGCTGATTGTTAATTTTGATTGTTGATTGTTAATTTTGAATTAATGATGTTGTTAATTGTTGTTGATGATGCCACTGCCACTGCCACCATTTTTATAACAACAAACTAAAACTTGTGATTTTATTGTTATAACTTATAACAACAAGTATGTTAAAAAAACTTATAACAACAAGTTTTATTATGATTGAATTTTAGTTTTGTTTTCAAATAATTTATGATGGGGCTAAATTATGTTCTTGTAAAGCAGAAGAAATAAAGATGAAGAATGGAAAATTAATCATTTTTTAAGAGGAAAGTTTGTGAGAATGTTTCTACATCCGAACCTGTTAAAGTTTCAAGAATCGAATAAGTGATAACTTCTATGCCCCAACCAGTTGAAGTTCTACCAATTAAAGAAGTGACAACTGCTACCCCTCAATGAGTTGAAGTTCCATCAATTCAAGAAGTAACAACAACTATCCCTCAACGAGTTGAAGTTGTGGATAATATTTTGAATTCTTTAGAACTTGATCCTGGAAAGCATCCTCCAATATGGAAATATTCACCAAATCAAGTCGATCAAATACAGAGAGCTTATGTGAAATGTGGTTCATATCAAATCCGTTTAGAAGAATATCCTTTGTCCGACAAAGAGGATCATCCAAGAAGGTTTCAAGAAACTTGGTTTGAAATCTTTAATTCATGGCTAGAATATTCACATTCAAAGGATGTCGCATATTGCTTTCCATGTTATCTTTTTAGTAAAGGACCAAGTGAAAATTCTGGATCAGATACTTTTATTACTACAGGTTTTAGAGGTTGGAAAAGAGTGAGAGATGGAAAGAATTGTGCTTTTCTTAAGCATATAGGGAAAGATCTTCGCTCGACACACAACAATGCAATGAAAGCTTATCAAGACTTGTTGAATAAAGAGGCACATATTGAGAATGTTTTCCAAAAGCAAAGCTTAAGCGAAAGAAATAAGAATCGACTATGTCTCAAGGCTTCAATCGACAATGTTCGTTGGTTGACACTTAAAGCTTGTGCTTTTATGGGCCATGATGAATCTAGCGAGTAAAAAACCAAGGTAATTTTCTTGAGTGCTAAAACTCTTGGATCTTATAATGATGAAGTAGCAAAAGCTGTGTTGGATAATGCTCCACAAAATGGCAAATATACTTCACATAAAATTCAAAAAGAGCTCTTGAAAATTATTGCTAGTAGGGTTAGAAATCATATTCGTGAAGAAATTGGTGATTCCAAATTTTGTATCCTTGTAGATGAAACCAGTGACGAGTCAAACAATGAACAAATGGATCTTGTTTTAAGATTTGTCGATAAATTTGGTTTAATACAAGAGCATTTTTTTATGTGGCACATGTGAATGACACGACGACGTTAACTCTTAAGAAAAAAGTATGTGATATACTTTCTCGACATAACCTTGACGTTTCTAACCTTTGTGACCAAGGTTATAATGGTGCAAGCAATATGATAGGAGAATAGAATGGTTTACAAGCACTATTTATGAAGGATTGGCCTTATGCATATTACGTCCATTGTTTTGCTCATCGATTGCAACTTGCTTTAGTTACTGCTTCAAGAGAAATCAAACCAATAAATAAGTTCTTTGAAAAGCTAAGTTATGTGGTCAATGTTGTTTGTTCTTCACCAAAGTGACATGATGAGTTACAAGAAGCCCAATTAAAAGAAATTGAACATTTGTTAGAGATTGATGAAATCATTACTGGTAAAGGTGAAAATCAAATTAGTACTTTGAAACGAGTTGGGACTACTCGTTAGGGAATAAAATTTACTTCTTGATTGATAGACTACTTTATCTTATCTTGACTTTTCCAGTTTCTATTGACACAATTGAGAGATCTTTTTTGACAATGAAAATTATCAAGACTTAGTTGCGAAATAAGATGAAAGTTCGGTTTCTAGCAGATAGCATGATTGTTTACATTGAAAGAGAAATTAGTGCATGTATTAGTTCAGACTCTATTATTGATGATTTCAAGTCACTCAATACACGTAGAGTATTATTTTAAGGTATGTAATTCATTTTTCTAGTAATCAACTTTGCGATTATTACGAATTAAATCTTTATATGCAATATATTTTTTGTATTTAATTTAAATATTATAGTTTATTTTAGTAGCTCACTAAAAAAAAAATCCTGGTTCCGCCACTGAGTAAGCATCACAAAGTCTTGACCACGGGCTTGTTCAACATACGCCAAGGAAACTTCGAGTCTTTATAGTAATATTTAAAACGCTTCATCAAGGAGATTATCAAGGTAATCAATCCTAACAAACAAATGTTTGTAGGGTCCTTCCAGAACAGACTTAAAGCATGAAATTTCAAAAATTCCCTTTCCCAAAAGTTGGAAAATTTGACAGGAGAAATAATTTTAAGGGTGGAATGCTACGTCAAAGTCAATGAGAGAAATACGGAAAAAGTACAATAAATGCAAAGGAACGCAACAATGGGGGATATGAACCCTCAAATCATTACACAAAATACTTTCCACAATTGATCAGGGATAAGGTGACCCTTAAGCCTCCTAGAAGGCCTTCAGAGAATCACGCATCGATTAACACTAGGAGGGAAAAAAATTAGCTAGAGGTGTATCCTATTAAATCCATCCTTGATCCCCCGCCCCAAAGTGGGAGTTGATGAAGAAAAGAGCCAAATAAATGTTGTAAATATCGTAAGGTCAAAGGTCACCACACAAACAATTGTCATCAATTAAAAAAGGAAATATAACACCTCATCCAAGAAGGGCACCTAAGAAGATACATCCATAGTGAATCGTACGACTCTTGATCGAGATCACAACCTTCAAAGCACGACACACTCATAAGTCCTTGGCTAAATGGGGAGAAAGATTCAAAGTAAAGGCATGTGGGTGAACTAATACACCACACTCTCAACAACATTGCATGAGATTTTTCTAGAAAAGGCAAGTTAAGTTCCTCCTATAGGAGGTATGCTCGCCAAGTCATGCACGCGGTAGATACTACCCCAAGTCCGAATTGGTATCAACACTGGAAGTTCCAATCCATTTCACATCAGTGGTCACAATTGTAATAGAGGTCATAATAATAATGATTATCCCTAAAGGAAATTCCACCTCCTTCAAGATATTTTTCAATGAAAAACCATTTTACATTGCAAGAGAAATTAATGCATGTATTAGTTCAGACTCTATTATTGATGATTTCAAGTCACTCAATACATGTAGAGTATTATTTTAAGGTATGTAATTCATTTTTCTAGTAATCAACTTTGCGATTATTATGACTTAAATCTTTATATGCAATATAATTTTTATATTTAATTTAAATATTATAGTTTATTTTAAGGACCCACCCAAAAAAAATTCCTGGTTCCACCACTGATACCCATGTAGAGAAACAACGAGGTGGTGCGACGTTATCAAACCGTACCACCTTCTAACCCATCATGGGTTGTTGTTTTCACCTTTTCCGCCAACGATGAGTTCTTTTTTCACGGTGTTTTTCTTTAGTGATCGACACATTCAATGTTTTGTCGTGGTAGCAGGTTGATAATTATCCGAGTCTCTCAACTTGATTGGTTTTGGACTATTTGTCTCGAAATGACCGTTATCATTTACTCTTGATTTTAAATCGAGTTGCTGGTTAATGGATCTGCTTCCATGTTGGCAGTAAGATTCATTCTCCAATCTTCAAAGGTTCGAACTTGTATGGCACTACTACAAAATGGCCAAACAACAACGCCAGGTTTACAACGACATCCTATACACCGTTCTTATAGTGGGTACTGGATACGCGCGCATTATTTTAATTAGAAATCTCAAGGGTATAATAGTTATATGGAGTTTATGGAATGTTAGAAATAGGATTATTTTTTCTGAAGGGGTTTTTAACTTTGATGATGTTTGCTGGTCAATTAAGTTACTTGCTTGGAAATGGTCAAATTTTGAGAAAATTTCTTATCCCAACTCTAATTTCTACTCCTTCTGTATGTTTCCTATAGGGGATTAGTTTTTGGATTAGATTTTGTTTGGAATTTTTTTGTTTTAGAAGGGTGAGATCCTTTGTAAGGTGTTGTTTTTGGTCTATTATTTTAGCAGTAGAAGTTTCTGTTTGTAATTGAACACTCTTGGTGTTCCTTGTTTCAATGAATGGCTTTTTTTAAAAAAATGGCATATGAACATTTATGTATTCCTTGAAACACTTCGTCCTTAAGGGCCTCGTGTTTAAGGAACTGTGAAAAATCATGTTTTCTTTATATTTCACCCTTACATGACTATTACATGCTCACCACATGGGTAAGGTTATCACGTTTGAGGTCAAGTCAACTTTAAGTAAGGGAGATGACTCAAACTCAAGTCATGTATCGAATTTGGATAAGAATCACACATTTGAATCTCATACAAAAAAGGAATATGTTAATAAATGACAATAAAAATGTAACATAACGATTAGAGGCATAAATGCCTAATTAAATATAATATTGCTATAAAAGCACAAGAAAAAAAACCATAAGGAGAAAGAAAAAATTGAGATCACTAACCTTATATATTCTTAGCTTTGTATATTGCAAGAAAGGTCTATATTATTTTATTCATCGCAAGTACATTTGGTACCCCAATAAAATTTACTCGAGCTGCACTTTATTTTTAAAAGTTCCAGCAACTTGATCACCTTTTTGTACTGGTGAGATTTTTCTCAATTGTTGCTACCCATATGCCATAGTGAAGATGTCTGCCACTATGTAAGAGTTGTGTCACTAGTGTCACTAGAATAAAACCAGGAAAAATAGTGTACATAGGCATAAATAACATAACAATTAGAGGGTGACGAGAAAGAAGGTATAAAAGCCTTAGACCATCATTCTCTCTCCGTCGAGATTTGAGATGCTCTAGTCCAAGTACACAGGGTTCACAAAATTTCAGCTTTTCGACTTTGTCTCCTCCAAGCAGATTTTTTTCCCCAATTCGACCAGACCCTTTTCACTGACAATGCCCAATCTCATGTGCCAAATTTATGTCTTCGACAAAGGTTTCGTGGATGCAACATTTGTCGAACCACTTACAACTTCAGCCTCAAGGGTATATAATCCTTGTTTCTTCATGCCTCTCAAGACTTCCTTCGACCCCTTCATGACTCTTAGGATACTTTTCTCTCCTTGAAAAATATATCCCTTCTCGTCGAATTCACCAAGATAAATCAAATTTCTCTTCAAATTAGGTACATACTTGACTTCAGTCAATAACCTTATTGGCTCATCATGGCGCTTGAATCTCACAGATCCAATACCTACAATTTTGCAAGCTTTGTTGTTTCCCAGTAGCAGTGATCCACCATCTTGATCACACAATTCCTCAAACACGTCTTTTTTTGGAGTGATGTGCCAAGTGCATCCTAAATCCATAATCCACTCCTTTCTTGAGTCGTTGCTTGAATCCACAAGAACATCAGATGAGTCGAAGTCGTCTTGAACAATCACTGCATTTCCATTATCCTTATCTCCATGATCTTTCAGGAATTCAGGGCACTTCTTTCTTATTTTACCCTCCTTCTTACAATGATAGCATCGAATACCATATGCCTCGCCACTATAAGACTTCTGCCGACTTTTTCCTTTCTTCTTGTCGAACTTACCATCCTTTCGCAATAATTTTACCTTAATGGCCAAACCTTCACCAACCGTCAAAGGTTTATGCTCCTTTCGTTCCTTCAAGTCCTTAGAATACAAGGTTGATTGAACTTCTTCAAAGTTCAGGGACTCCCTTCCATACAGGAGAGTTTCTTTAATGTGAGCATGTGTTCTAAGCAAAGCACAGAAAAACAACAGTGTTTAATCTTCATCATCGATCTTCACATCAATATTTTTAAGATCAAGAATCAGCTTGTTGAACATATCCAACTAGGGCTGAGCAGCGGTCGGTTATGGGCGGGTTCAGGTCCAAATTAGACCAATTATGTAAAACCGAATTCCTCTGCTATAGGCCCAATTCCGCCCAGAACATGCTCGGTTTAATCGGGTCTCGGTTTATATGGGTCACGGGTCCTAATGGGTGGGTTGATTCAGTTTTGGGCCACTGTATAATTGGGCCAAAATTGCAGTTTTCTTAAATTAATCTTTGTTCTTTAATGGGCCAAAAATACATTTTTTTTGTAAAATTTTTATTCTTTATTATATAATGGATTTAAAATAGAAAATAAAGATATTTTAGACAAAAATATACATCTATAAAAATTTAAACATATAATATATTTTAGTCTGCTTATGCTTCATCACATTCAAGAAGAGAGTTTAGTGGTAACTAACACCCACAATCAAGATCAAGTAATTAGTTACAAGTCCCAATTAAAATAAAATACATTCATTGGAGAATATTAAACATCTAACATAGAACCCATCACACCAAACTGCAAAATAATTAAAAAATTTAATTAGAGTATGAAAGAAAATGGTTAATGGAAAATTTAAGAAATAAATCAACATAACAACTAATATACCTTCAAACTTAGCACTGACTCTCTAAGTAACAAATTCAAACTCAGAAAGATATTTCTTCTTCCATGGGCCTTTATCCTATTTATTCAACAATGAACATTTCAACACAATTAATAACAAGTTATTTGAGAAGTAATCTATTGGAACATTGGTAAAGATACAAGCCATACTTACTTTGAATGCATAAGCTAACTGCCTATGTTCATCTTCTTATAAGCCCAGGAAGTTTGCTTCTTTAAATTACACCAACATTATCATTCATTCTTCTCCCTATATTTTTTGTAATTTGTTAACAAAATGATACAATGTTAAGTAGAGCAAAACATGACAAGAGACATATAAATGAAGACAATACCACATAGTGTACTAAATAGGAGAACAAACTAGAGTATAGGTACTAACCTGTGGCCATATATCACCACATTAGTATGTGAGCAAAGCTGAAGTACAAATTGAAGTACTAAACCAAACAAGTGTGTTCCTCAAAAAAGAAAAGCATCAATTATATAATTGTTTAAGTAATGGAAAGCAAATCAGCATGTGAACAAAACATTAAGTATTGTTTAAATATTGGAAAGCATTAATTATATCAGTCTCATCAAACTTAAGTACTAACCTGTAATCATATATCACCACATCATATGTGAGCAAAGCAAAGCTCCATCAACAAAATACTTGTACTGCATTTGAAAAAACTATATTAGTAAGTATATAGCCACCACAAATAAAGATGAAACATTTTCATTGATAAACATCTAAAAAAATTAGGGACTAGTTTTATCATACCTAAGCTTCCAAAATGCAGAGAAAATTCCAAAAAAATACCATATATGCAGGAAAATAACACCATATACTAATTCAAAAACTAAGTATATCCAAAAAAATTAGGCAGCCCACTGAGTCTTGTCTTAGCAAGGACTCCTAAATATCCAAAAAAAAAAGCATATCAAACTACAGTAGAAAAATTAAACACAATAAATTGATTGATACTTGAAGTGGTTAAAATAAAAAATTAACTACTATGAAATATAGAAACAAACACTAAATACCTGAACCTTTTTCAAACACAACCTGCGGGTTGTGATTGGGAAGATTGGCCAACATCTAATTTAGTAACAGATGGTCCAACTCCTCCTAAAGTAGATGAAACTTGACAAAATTCTAGAAAAAATGACAATTAGACATGTTAAAATACATATGCAACTCGAAAAATCAAAATTCATAAAGTGTGAATTTCAATATAAAATCATAGTTCATAAAATCAGAATACCTGTAACAATGTTTCCAGATGTTTCAAACTCCTCTTGGACATCCAGATCATTGAATTCTTCAGTGAATGAAGGCATCAACCAATTTTGAATGCAAATTAAAGCCTCTGCCATATCTGGATTTAGACAACTCCTAAAAGTGTCTAAAATTCTACCACCAGTACTAAAGGCACTTTCAGATGCTACTGTTGAAATAGGAGTAGCAAACACATCCCTAGCCATGCTTGATAAAACCGGAAACCTAGAGTAGTTTTGTTTTCACCACACAAGTAACTCAAACTTATCATCTCCATCAAATTTATCTTCATCCAAATACCTCTCAATCTCATTTTTCTGATCTATTGAATTTTTCTTTTTCAAGTAACTCTTAAAAGCAGTAGTTCTAGCCAATTGTGTGGGTTGCTCTGTTGAAACACTAATTCCTACAAATGAACCCCCCGATGAACCAATAGATGATTGTCTAATCCTATTTTGTTGGCCATGGGCTGAAGCATACCAATCATACATTTTGAACAAACTTTTATTAACTTTAGACAGCAAATTTTCACCAACATCAGATTGATCATCATTGTACATTTCAGGGAAAATATACTCCAAATACCTCAACTTATAGCGAGGATCATGAATTACACCAAAATAAATCAGTTCATTCATGTTCAAAACATCTCCCCAATATTTTTCATATTTCAATTTCATATCCATCCCTATTTGACGCCAAATAGGATCGGAATCTAAAATGGACAATTTCAACTCAGTGTATATGGTGGATAGTTGATGAAATGCAGAATGTATAGTCACATTTGTAGAAGCTAAAAACACCTTAGTGGAATCATAAAATATTTTAAGAAATTTCATGAATGCACGTGCTTTTTCCTAATCTTCATAATTAGGAGGAGAAGAACTAGTCCGAAAGTACTCAAGATAACTAGGATCTTCAATGTCAAGCTTGTCAAAAGCAATTTGGAATTTTTCAGCCGACTTCAACATTAGGTATGTTGAGTTCCATCTAGTAGGAACATCAAGAGAAAGAAGTTTTTTTGATGTAATTCCAGTAAATCCAACACACTCTTTAAACTTAGCAAGTCTTTGGGGGGAAGATCTCACAAACCTCACAGCAGTCCTAATTTTTTAAATTGATTGTTGATTAGTTTTCATGCCATCATTCACCACCAAGTTCAGGATGTGAGCACAACACCTTACATGCAAATGCTTTCCATCTAACACTAACCCATTCATGTTATTAAGTCTCCTTTTCAACACCCCAAAGCCACATCATTTGATGATGTATTATCCACAGTGATTGTCGAGACTTTTCTAAGACCCCATTTCTTTAAAATCTCCTCCACTTGCTTACCTATGGTATCACCTCTATGGTTAGGAACTACACTAAAGCTTATAATTTTTTTAACATAGTTCCACTCATTATCTATGAAATGGGCTGTGAGGACTAAATAACCTAGATTTTGAACAGATGTCCAACAATCTATTGTGAGTGCAACCCTTGAACAGTCTGACCTAAATAATGCCCTCAACCTCGCTTTTTCTTCAAGGTAGATCTTAAAAGAATCCCTAGGTATTGTATGTCTTGAAGGGACAACAAAGTGTGGTTGTAGGGTTCTACAAAGATGTTTGAAACTCTGACCCTCAACTACTCTAAAAGGTTGTTCATCTAGGATTATGAATTTAGCTAGAGCATTTCTACAAGACTCAAGATTAAACCTATGGCTCGCTGCACCCATACTATTAGGGCCTAAAGTTAACACAATTTGATTGGGATCATTGCTTATAGCATGGGTACTTTCGGGACATATTTTACAGTGTGCGGGCATGTTTGTGGTTCCATAAGATTTAGGGTCACATAAATACCTCTTACCACAATAGTTGTAAGCAGCTGTTGGATCTGCAGCTTCAGACTCAGATAATTTGGTGAAATGGTCCCAAGCAGGTGATGTTTTACGAGGACCACTAGCATTAGGCTTTCTCTTCTTTGATGGTTTAGGTGGTAGTGTAGCAGAATCAAAAATAGGATCAACACTAGGTTTAACTTCAATAGCATGGGTGCTCTCAGAGAAAATAGGGTTAGGAAGCAGTTGACTTCCACCATGATCTCCACCATCTCCAATTGTTGGTGCTAAAGTGATGGGATTTGCTGAAAAAATTCAAAAACATTTAACTAGTGATTATTATGTCTAGTTTACTAAAAAATACAAAAAAAATAAATAAAACATAAACCACTTCATCAGAGTATGATCGCAACAAATTTTATATCATAACTTATTGTTTTTCAGCCTACAAAAATAAAACTTCTAACTACAGATTAAATAACTTACCATTAACTTCAACGGTTTCCATTTTCCAAAGGATCCTTACACAAGCTTTCTTTGTTGATCTGTTAAAAAGAATATATTAACCCCCAAAATAAAAATATATTAACACCAAACATTGAACATATTAGAGAATAATAAAGGTGAAAATTTTATAATAGATAAAAGAAGAGTATGAAATATTAGATGATCTTTAGCAATTAAAATGAAATTAGAAAAATCAAAAATATAAATAATGAAGAAAGCTTATTAATATTACCAAAGAGAATAGTTAATAAAAACAAGAGAAATGAAGAGTGTATGTGAGATAAAGAGATGAAGAACAAGTTATGTAATGGACTGGTTGGTTCAAAGATTGAAGCTATGATTTTTTCATGTTTGTTTCTTTGGTTCTGCTGAGAAAACGAGTTAGAGGAGAGAAGTGAATGAACTGAGATGATGATATAAGCTTTAAATAGCTTGGGTTTCATGCTGAATAGTTTTGGGCTAGACTTCTATTGGGCTTGCACCTTGCTGGGTCATGTTGTCTACCGGTCGGATTCAGACATAGTGATTTTTTTTTTCTAAAACCGAGCCCAACCGCGTGAACCCACACATAATCGTTTTAGTGTACCCGTGACCCATATGACCCGTTTGAACCCAACCGATAGCCAAAGGTTTTAGCCGGTTTTTTCGGGTTCAGGTGGGTCCGGTTTTGGTGCTCAAGCCTATATCCAACTGCTCAGCCAACACTTTGTCTTCACTCATCTTGAATGAATACAAAGCTTGCTTCAAGTAGAGTCGATTCACCAGGGATTTGGCCATGTACAAACTTTCATGTTTCAACCATAACCCCGATGTCGTAGTATCCTTTGATACCTGTCGGAGAACTTTATCACCAAGGCTTAACAATATTGCACTGTGGGCTTTCTCTATCATGGCTGTCTTTTCTTTTTCTGTTAACGCATCGTCCATGACTGCATCTCCCTTCAACGCTTCCAAACAACCCTGCTGAACCAGTAGGGCTTTCATCTTCAAGCGCCACAGACCGAAATCGTTCACTCCGGTGAACTTTTCAATCTCATACTTTGTTGAAGGTATCTTCCTCCATGCTCACTGCACCAATTTGTTATGAAATCTGATGCCTTGAAACAAAGTATAAACGGTTTCTTTATGATTAAGAAACACACAAGGGTTAGGGTTAACGGAAAATCAAGAAGAACGACAAGGATTGATTATAACTGATATTTTTTACTTTCTCTATAAAACATATTACAAGTACTCAAGAATAGCAAATAACCCTCTCACCCTAATTAGGATTTGTCACTCCTTATGATGAGAGAGACTAGTATACTATTTATAATAAAACTTAACATACTAAACTAATGGGATTTTTAACAATTACCCATTACAAGCTAACTTAGGGTATAATCTAACTTAAACAATTGGACATAAAAACAAGCCCAATTCGACATGCTAACAAATCTAGAATTTCTGACAACTGCATGCTTGACCCTACTTCGACTACAACATACACTACTTCAACAACAACATGTGAACGACCTTCGATTGCATACTAAACTAGAGTTCGATCCAATATCTCATAAAAACAAACTTCTTCGGATGATCGCAAACCTTCCATTGAAAATCATTGTCATACACATTACCATTATTTATGATGCAAGTCATATCTTCCTTCAACAACTGTTTCCATTTTATGGTGTGGTCATGTCGAATCAATACCTGAATTCGATCACCCTACAATACAAATAATATAGTATGATATTATTATTTAATTTTACAATGAGTATATAACAAAAATGACAGGAAAACGTTAGAGTATATAAAATGTAACAAACCTTTGAATCCATTATAACCATTCCAAAGGTGTTTTATACCCTTGCTATTAACGACAAACCATAGATCTACAATACGAACACCAAGACGCCATGTTTCCTTGGAATCATCAATATCAACAACGTTGTCGAACTTGCGTGACATAGTTGCCTGTTTATTGAAATCAGATTAACAATGTCAACATGCAGAATAGCGACATCATGAACAATAGTAAAGTAAATGAATAAAATAAAGCACAACGAAAGTGACAACAAATACAACAGGAATTGATGACATCTACCAGCATATTGTTCTCACTATAATCAACCAAATCAATCGAACTTGCTTAAACTGTTGCTTGTACAATCAATCATATTAACAATGGCAACATGCAGAAGAACTACACGATGTAAAAAAAAGCATAATGAAAGCAACAAAATATATGGTAAAAGAAATCCATGACTTATAATATCATACTTTTATCACTAAAAGCAAGTAAATCAGATCAACAATGGCAACATGCAGAAGAGCTGCATGACGGGACGAAGATGTAGAGCAAGATTCATAATGAAAGCAACAAATACATGGTATTGAAATCCATAACAACAGTATGCAAAAATCAACTAAATCAGAATAGGAAGAAGAACATACTACTGAAATGACGAACGATATATCAATGGAAAAAGTTACCTTTCTTCAACCGGTTGTCCTTTATGTTTGGCAGCAATGAAAATCAGTGCTTTAGATGGTTTATTGATGATTTGGATATTGAAAAGAGGTTTGCTTCTTTATGCATGAACCCGTGGAATGCATAGAGTTTTATGGGGAACATAATAGCTTGAGTAACTTTAGTGTATGTGTTAAATGTGTTAAGGAAGTTTTTCAACTAGGGAGCATTGAACATTGTGGGACTTCCTTTCTTGAGCAACACCTTTGTGAGAGACACACCACATACTCACCAAAAACTTTAAGGTGATAGGCGTGTGGGTTCTCCCACTAATAAATGCTCAAGTCTCCATATTTCTAGCCAATGTGGGACTATTACCCATACTACTCACACTTGTTATACTTAACACTCCCCTTCAAGTGTGAGTCTATCTACAATGCTCCGGATAGTGTTCCTTTTAAAATTAAGGCTTTTGGTTGGAGGTGTTTTATAAATAGGATACCAACTAAGGTCTCTCTTAATTTTAGAGGTTGTCTTGCTTCGGATAGTGATTTGTGTTGCGTCCTTTGTTCTTTGGAGGAAGAATCTTTGGATCACTTGCTTTTACGTTGTAATGTATCTTTTTTGATTTGAAAGGATGTGGCAGAATGGATTGGTTTTGAGGATTTCGGGGCTAGTAATATTAAAGAGAGTTTCTTGAAATGGAGTCGTTATTGTAAGAGGAACAAAGTGAAAAGTGGGAGGGAAGGTTGTATTTGGTTGGCTACCGCTTGGTACTTATGGTTGATGAGGAACGATATTATTTTTAGGAATGATACTTGGTACGTTTTAGACGCGGTTTGAAATATTAAGGCGTTAATTTGGAGATGGTCTTTCATCGGGAAAATTACCGATACCAATTGTAACTTTTATGAGTTTAGTAGGTTTCCCTTGAACTACTTTCATTAGGCTTAATTGATTTTGTAATCTTCTTTTTGGCGAACTTGGTCTCGTTTTTTTTTTTGTTAGCAGTTTCGAGAACAATCGGAACCCGTTGTTCTCGTTTTAATGATATTTCTTGCTTACTGGAAAAAAAAACTTTCCACCACAATACTACTAGCATGGATAAATTACATAGACTAATCTAGTAACTTAAACATTAACATCTTTAGTGATTAATTTAAAATATTAATAGAGTTAAATATTGAAAACAATTTTCAAAGATGTGGTCAAGTTGACCAGTGAGTTTTTTTTTTTTATCGCACTCTGGTTCTTAGGAGAAAGGGGCCCTAGTAATTCAGAGCTCATGCGGAGAGGCATGCGCACTGGCCAAGCATGTTGTTCCGTACCTGGGACGTCCTTGGACGGGGCTCCTTGCCACTGGAGCACAACCGCTTGGTTTGACCAGTAAGTTTTTAGCAACATAACAATTGACATTCCTAAATTAAATAAACTAATGAAGTAACTAAGAAATCAATTTTAATAAATAAATTTAAATATTAATAATAAAGACAAAGCATGTTTAAAAGTGATTTGAATTGACCAATTTGATGGTTTAGTATGATAAATAAAAACATTCAATTCTTTTAATTGACCGAGTAAACTGTTAATTTAATTGGCAAAAATGACTATAAATAAATAGATATACGACTCACATAGACTCGTTGAGTTGAGTTGCTTCCTCGTGTTGACTCAACTCTTTACGGTGTGAACCCTAAATCACAAATAAGAACAAACCCTTCTCTCAAGAGGATTTGTGATTATTCATTTGATTTCTTCTTCAACATGCAATGCATCATTTTATTACATTATGTTTTCTCAAATTAATTGATGTTTTTACTTTGTTGCAGCAATCACCTTCTTTTTATGGAACAACTCAATCGGTAGTTTAACAATGGTACTTTCTCAAAGTCTTCTTCTGTAATATACATCATGCATACATCATTATACAGTAACCACAACGTTATGATTCTTTTATGCATGCATAGACTCATATATACTCTAACCTTGTTTGTTTTCTGATTTCTGTCTCTACTTTTGTTTTAACATGAATATATCAATCTAAAGGGAAGAAAACAAAAAAAGAAGCCTACTCGCCAAACAGTTATTGAAACGGTGACAGATAGAATTACTTGCTTACCCGGTCATGTTATAGACCATATTCTGTCGCACTTGCCAATTAGGGAAGCGGTGAGAACAAGTGTTTTATCCAAAATATGGAAGAACAAATGGTATTCACTTCCAAAGCTAGTGTTTGATAGACAAAGTGTAGATTCGGAAGACGCTTTAGTTAATCAGAGCAAGTTTGTGAAAATTGTTGATCATGTACTTTTAATTCATTCGGGGCCAATCAACATGTTCAAGTTCACCGAAGATGATATCATTGGCGGAATTCTTGTGAGTGATAAGGATCGGTGGATTCTTCATCTAACTGGAAGGTCAATTAAAGAGCTTTTGTTGGAATTTCTGACAGATGAAGAAGAAGAATACTATAAGATACCTTGGTGCTTATTCTCTTGTCAAAGTTTACATCATTTAAAACTACAATGGTGTTGGCTTAAACCTCCTGAGATGTTTGATGGCTTTAGGAACTTAAAAAGTCTTGATCTAAGTTTTGTTTCAATGGCTCAAGATGCTTTTGAAAACATGATATCTGGATGCCCTCTGCTTGAAAAGTTGAAATTGACAGAAGTTGATGGTTTAACTCAAATTAATATTCACGCACGAAATCTCAAGATTTTTGAAGTCTTTGGTGAATTCGAGGGTATTAGCTTTGACAACAGTTTCCAATTAGTCACGGTAATCGTTGATTCAAGGTTGAATTTGAGCCCTGAAAACAATCAAAGTACATTGCATGGACGCTCAAGCAATTTGCTTGATTTTCTCGATCGTCGACCTCACCTGCAAAGCCTAGTGATTGGTAGTTGCTTTTTAAAGGTATAATGTTTGAGCATTTGAATTTTGAATTTGACTTTAGCAGTGACTCACCAAATATTGTTAAATATGAACCACAATCATGTGTATGTAACTCCTAATCAGTAAGTATTAAAAACATTATATTCTGATTTAGAGTCATTTTTCTGTTTTACTTCAGTATTTGGCTGCAGGTCTTTTGCCAATAAAGCTGCCTTCCCCTTGTATTGGCCTAAGTTATCTTTCCTTAAGCATAAACTTTGATGACTTGAAGGAAATTTCGGCTGCTCTTTGCTTGCTCAGAAGCTCACCTAATCTTCAAAAATTAGATATATCTGTGAGTACTCATTTAGTTTTGCTTGACTTTACTCTGTTTTGCTTGCTGATTGTCGGTTGGTTGCACTTGCACACCATGTTTTCGTTTTTATGTAGTTATTAAGCTCTAGAGTTTGCTAGCTGAACATATGAGTTAGTTGCATTTTAGATCTTAAGTAACACCAGTGTACCTCATTTCCATCTTTTATCAATCAATACAATGCTAATGCTACCTTCAGAGTTTTAATATCTTCCCTCTTTGATCTAACAATTGCATGTAGGCACGGATTGAGCATCATACTGTCCCTTTGACACCCGTCAGTGTCTACGATTGGGATGATACATTTTCGAGGCCAGCCACACCCATCCAAGTGCGACATGTGACAATAGATAACATCTCTGGTTTCCAACCTGAACTGGATTTCATCAGATTTCTACTTCTCTATTCGCCTGTGCTAGAAAAGATGGTTGTGAAGCCTATTGTAAATGTCAGACCAGAGTTTGTTTCGGAACTGATTCGGTTCAAAAGAGCGTCAGGAGAAGCTGAAGTTATTTACGAGGTGGTCTCTTGATAATGATTTGTTTTCTCCTCAAATCATCTAATGAATTATGACTTTAAAGGTAGTTATGACTGAAGTTAAACTTTTTAATTAAGTGGCAAATTATGAGTGATTGACACTAAAGTTTTTTTGGTTGTTGATAACATATTCCAAAAATTAAAGTTATTTAGTGTTCTTCAAACTCCTTCAAGTTTGCATGTATGGGGGGGTTCAAGCATCCTACCTTTTTTTGACTGTAAGAAGTACTACAAAGTTGTATTCTGCTGCCAATTCTTTTGGAATTCACTGTATTTTCTATTTTCACGATTCACACTCACAACCAATTCAAAGATTAAGCTTCAATTGTAATTCAGAAGCTGAATCTGAAGTTGAGTAAAAGCTGAAAAAGAAGCTTGGAAACATAATGTTTGATGATACTTAAAAGAACCTGCCTATGTAATTTTTCCTTAAGAAATATAATTGTATCAATAAATTTATAGTAATGAACAGCTGATGTAAATACAACTCAGTTTATAAAAGGGTGCAAGACTCAAAATTATTCACCTTTAAATGTGAGTCTAGCCACCAAGTTTTTTGATATTGTTTTATAGTACCTTATATAAATTTTTTATATTGATAGAACATTTAAAATAAATGTCTTTAAATTTACACTAAACTAAAATCACCGGAAACACACTAACCCAAATAAAACTATTGCAATTACACTTAAAATGTGGAATTGGCTTATCCATGATCAAATACTAAATTTATAAAGCTGCCTTACTTGTTATTCCTTAGTTTTGTTAGATTAAATTTCATTGATGTCATAAACTATATGCCAAAAAAAATCACAATTACTATCGGCCATGTGAAAAAATTAATAAGGCCATTTTACAATGATGTGAAAAAAATTAATAAGAAGACGTCAATTCAATTAACGACATACGACAATATACAACGCATAGAAGGAAACATCAATCTAACTTTATTCATAGAATTTAGCTAATTGCTCTCAACGAGTCATCAAACATATTCAATAAAAAAATTTGCTTATTATTTATGGTTTTTAATAGGTTAACACATATATGATGGACATCATAGAATCACTCCAGAGAGATTTCTGATGCCAAGTCTGTAGCTATCCTGGAGAAACCTATTGATAATGTGGAGCTACAAAGGAAATCAATGTCTTGTAATTAGTTTTAATTTATGGATTGTTTTATTTTGGATTTGCATTAAACTTGTTGGGGTTTGAGAATTTTAATAAAATCAAGTAATGAGTGAATGGACTAGCAGATAGCTTAGAGGAGGCTGTTTGTTCGATTTTTTTCTCTGAATTCCCGGATAGAATCACGGCGGCGGATATCTTCACCTTGTTCGGAGATTTTGGTGTTATTAAGGAAGTGGTGATTCCGCCTAAAGGGGTGGGAATAGGCTAGGCCGAGCTAGGCTTTGCCAAGCCTGAGTCTGGCCTGCTAAAAAATTCAAAGCCTAAGTCTGGCCTGTAGCCTATCATAGGCTTCTTTTTAGGCATGAGCCTGACCTTTTCGAAGGCCTGATTGACCTACTAGCCTATTTAAAAGCCTACTTCATTTGAACATTTGTAAATAAAAAATTCAACTAATGTTAAATAGACTAACAAATTAAAAGATCAATGAGATTAAATGTTTGTTTTCATTGTCTCATTCAAGTTTACCTATTAGCATAAGTTTGGTGATACTATTTGTTGGAGAGAGCTTATGAGAAATAATTATGATAGCAACTTATGACATTGTTTAAAATGTTTTTTCAACTTATTTTCATAAGTTTTTCAAGATAACTAAGTTTTATTTTCGTATTTTAATTCAAAGTACAAAATAGAATACAATAATAATAAATTTATTGAGTTTTTTTTAAAAAGGTCAGCCTGATAGGCTTAAAAGGTTTTTCTTACGGCCTGTGGCCTAACCTCTTTAGCTAAATAGACTTATAAAAAAGCCTAGGCCTTTTCTATTTAAGAAAAAGCCTGACCTGGCCTGAGCCTATGTAGGCTAGGTCGTAGGCCCCTGTTAGTTGGCCTGGCCTATTCCCACTCCTACGCCTAAGAGGAACAAGTATGGAAAACGTTTTGGTTTTGCTAGATTTCTAGATGTAACGGATGAGAAGAGGCTGGCGGTGAAGCTGGATAACTTATTTATCGACAATGTCAAGATTCATGCAAATGTACCGAGGTTCGAAAGATCCAAGAAGAGGAAGGTGGGTGATCAGGAGGCAGAAAGAAGGAAAGTTTTTTCTAAGATGAAAAAGGGTGAAGCGGTAAAAAGTCACGACTTCGTAGATAGCAGAAGAGGGAGTAGGTCTTTTGCAGAAGTGGTCTACAATCAGAACTCGAAGGTTTTACCTCGTAAGGTCCCAACGGCTTTATCGCACAATGTAGATGAGTCGACATTGCTGAGGTTTCAGAAAGCGTTCATAGGAGTGGTTATCAACCCAGGTGTGGCCTACAACATCCAGAATAACTTTGAATTGGAAGGATATTTCTCGATTAAGGTCACACCTCTTGGAGCAAATCTTTGTTTATTAGAGGAGAGCGAGGAAGGGGAAATAAGGGATTTGATTGGGGAATCAGAATCATGGTGGAGACAATGATTTTCGGAGATTAGAGAATGGAAAGAATAGGACATAGATAAGATGAGAGTGACTTGGCTAAGATGCTATGGAATCCCATGCCATGCTTGGAATTTCCAGTTTTTCAAATTGCTGGCGAAGACGGTGGGTATCTACGTTTGTGTCGACAAGAATACGCTGAAGGGGGAATGTGTGGACGTAGCAAGAATTTTAGTCAGAACAAACTGTGCGATGGTTTTGAACGAGATCATTAATGTTCAGATCAATGGAGTGTTATTCGGTATCAAGATGGTGGAAGACAGTCATCGTCCTTTGCGCATTGTAGCTAACTCTGGGGTGATGAAAGAAGTGTTATCTTCATCTTCTGTATCAGAGAGTTCGTGGAGCAAGTATCATGGTGAGGAAGGAGGGGAGGAAGAGGAGGAGGCCAACTTTGTGAAGGATAACAAGCTCTTGGGGGAAGAGAATCCTAATCGAACTACTTTAGTTAGGAATTCGTTAGAGGAACCATCTATTGTTTGTTTGGATAAAGACAACCAGCTGAAGGATTTGAGTATGCCTGGGGATAATCAACCTAGTCCTAGGTTCCCGGTTTTCGATGAGGCTATTTTAGCAGCTAAGGCACTGTCAAGTGCAAAAGCTTCTAAACAGTATTTTTATGAAGGGACATGAGGGAGTAAGGAGCCAGAGGAGCAGACGCACGGGATAGGGCCACCGCTGTTGATGAAAATGGGGTATTCTTTTAAGGAAGGGGGACCCTCTAAACAAAAGAAAGTCAAGTTAAGGAGGGTGGTGGAAATTAATGGGCCTGTCCGTAGGATTAAATCCAATCCCAAGAAAAGGAGTCTGGGTCAGGTTACTGATGTTTCTTTAGATTCAGTTGATCCAATTGAATAATTTTCACAAGCTTCTTACTTTGAGGCTCTGAATGTTAGGAACTCTTGTTTTGCTTCAGCGGCAGTGTCTAAATCTTGTTCTCGTGACTCTGATAGTCTTTCGGCAGGATCCATCTTGTGTTATGAACCTTTATCTGATGGAGATGTTAGAAGATGCAACTCAAAACTTGTTGAGAGATTGGAATCCAATGTTGGATTTAAGATCTGGGGTGCTATCAATAATCTGGAGGTGGTGGCTAGAGACGGGAACCACAATTTTTCTAAAGCTATTGATGAACTTGAAGCTAGGGATACAGGTTTTTTGGAGGGAAAGAAGGCGAAGTCAAAGGGTTTAACATGCTTGTCAGATCCTATAATATCAGAGGGGGTGGAAATTATTCCAAGAGAAAGAGGATTAGTGGTCTTATTAATTCTGGTCAGGCTGAAGTCTTTTTAATTCAAGAATCTAAATTGCAGGAAGTTTACAAGAAGGTGGCTTCTAGTTTTTGGAGCAACCAAGAAGTTGGTTGGTCTTTCATCAAATCAGAAGGCAAATCTGGGGGGATCATTACGTTGTGGAATGAGGATTCTTTTAAACCTATGTTCTCTTTTAGAGGAGAAGGTTTATTGGGAGTCAATCTGAAGGGGAAAAATGTAAGTTACATTGTGGTCAATGTTTACTCTGGTTGTTCTTATGCTTTGAAACGTAAATTGTGGGCGGAGTTGCAGAAGTACAAGAAGAAGTGGCTAGATTGCACGTGGATAATAGGGGGTGACTTCAACCCTATTACAAACAAGTCAGAAAGAAGAGGAGAGTCTGGTTTTGTTAATGGTTTGGAGAATAGGGAATTCAACGAATTTGTTATGAAATTGGAGTTAGTTGATTTTCTCGTCGTGGGTCAATGTTTCACTTGGTTTAGTGGAGATGGGAAGTCTATGAGCAGATTATATAGGTTTTTTTGTTGATTCTAAGTTCATCGCTAGATGGGGGTTAATTGAGCAGAGTATAAAAAAAAGGGACCTTTCAGATCATTGTCCAATCTGGTTGAAGATACAGGTGAAAAATTGGGGTCCTAAACCTTTCAAAACCAATGACTGTTGGTTTGAAAATGGAAAGTTTATCAGCTTTGTAGAAGGGAATTGGATGAATTATAGAGTGACAGGTAGGAACAACTATGTATTAAAAGAAAAGTTGAAGTTGTTAAGAGGGAGTTTGAGGGATTGGAGCAGGGATATCTTTGGGTGGTATGACCTAAAGGTGGAGGAAAATGTGGAAACCATCAATGCTTTAGATCGGGATTTGGTTTCTGCATCCAGGGAAGATATGGAGTTTTTGGTGCAGGCTAGGTTTGTTGCTACCAAAGGTGTGTGGAAGAACCTTCAGATTAAAGATAACATGCTCTAGCAGAAATCTAGAATCAAGTGGATCAAGGAGGGTGAAGTTAATTCCAGATATTTTCACAAATTTGTTAAAGGTAAGGCAAGAAGCAAGCACATAGGCGCTATAATGACTCTAGCAGGTATTATGGACTCAGTGGCTGAGGTGAAATAGGAGGTTAGAGATTTCTTCAGAGAGAAATTTGCAAAACATATTATTGATAGACCAGTTCTAGAAGGGATCCATTTTAATTCTTTGTTTGTTATGAAGGCTCATTCTTTGGAGGCTCATTTTTTGGCGGTAGAAATTAAAGAAGCGGTTTAGAGCTGCGACGGTTCTAAGAGTCCAGGTCTGGATGGATTCAACTTCGTGTTTTTGAAGAGATGTTGGTATTTCATGAAGTACAATATTTGTGCTTTTGTGAGGGATTTTCACAGTCATGCTTTCCTACCCAAGGCAGTAAATTCTTCTTTCTTAACTCTGATTCCAAAAGTGCATAATCCTCCTTCACTTAGTGATTATAGGCCCATTTTTTTTATGGGTTGTTTGTACAAGATCATTGCAAAGCTATTAGCTATTAGACTCAAGAAGGTGATTGGTGGATTGATCTCCCACAATCAGTATGCTTTTGTGCCTGGTAGAAATTTAATGGATGGTGTCGTAGTGGCAAATGAGGTGGTTGATCTAGCCACTAGGGAGAAGAGGGAGTATGTTCTTTTCAAAGTTGACTTCGAGAAAGCGTATGACAGCGTAAACTGGGATTTCCTTAGGTCTATGCTGACCAAGATGAGGTTTGGTAGTCTTTGGCTCAAGTGGATGAATGCCTGCATTTTCTCAGGATTTCTTTCCATCTTGGTTAACGGAAGCCCGACTCGGGACTTTGTCGTGAAAAGAGGATTGAGGCAAGGATGTCCGCTATCTCCATTCTTGTTTGTACTAGTTGCTGAAGGATTAACAAGGTTAGTGTTTAAGGCTACTGCTTCAGGTATGTTTACTGGTTTTAAAGTCAATGTCGAAACGTCCGTTGAAGTGATTCAGTTTGCGGATGACACGCTGTTAGTGGGGAGTGGAGGCTGGAACAACATTTGGGCTATCAAATCTATTTTGAGGGGCTTTGAGCTTATTTCAGGGTTGAGGGTCAATTACCACAAAAGTAGGTTGATTGGTTTGAATGTGAGCAATCATTTTCTGCTTGCTGCTTCTTCTTTTCTTTCTTGCAGAATTGAATCAGGCTCCTTCTTGTTCTTGGGGTCACCTATTGGTTGCAACCCAAGGAGGATTTCGTCTTGGAAACTGTTGATCGACAAAATCAAAGCAAAGCTGGGGAGTTGGAGATGTCGCACCTTGTCTTTGGCGGGTAAAGTTACTTTTATCAATTCTTCCCTCACTAGTCTGGCTATTTTCTGGTTATCCTTCTACTTGGCCCCAGTGGCAGTGTGGAAGTCCATTGACAGAATCAGGAGGGATTTTTTGTGGGGAAGTACGAAGCTCAAATCGAATATTCATTGGCTGGACTGGGAGTCTGTGTGTATGGAAAAAGATCTGGGAGGGCTGGGCATAAAAAGCATCAAAGAATTCAACCTTGCATTGCTGACAAAATGGAAATGAAGGATCTTGAATGAATCAAATAGTTTGTGGAGAAAAATCCTTCAGGCGAGATACGGTAATGTTGGAGCATTGGTGTTAAGGGAGAATGTGAGCTCTATTAAATCATATTCTTCTTGGTGGAAAGATATTTTGAAGAGTGGATCGATTTCTTTGATTGAAGTATTCCATATCTTGTTTAATTACTGCAGTAGTAAGGAAGCTATGGTTTTTGAGATGAGGACTTGGAATGAAGGAATGTGGAGCTGGTGTTTTCATGGGTTCGAGAGCATTTATGAGCAGTTGGTTTTGAACGATCTAACCAATTTAAGGCAGTTGCTGGAAGGTATTTTCCCTGTTCTGGAAGAAGGTGACGTTATAGGTTGGAAAGAGGATAAGAAGGGTGGCTATACGGTTAGAGATGCTTACTGCCTCATGAAGAAACCTTATCTATCGGGTGCTCTGCAGGAAGAGAGAAGAAAGGCGCTTCAAAGATTGTGGAGTATCAAAGTTCCTGCTAAAATTAGATTTTTTGGTTGGAAAGTGCTTTGGAATAGGTTTCTTACTCGAGATCAATTGGCTAAGAGAGGTTTGGAGTTGGAACCGAAATGTTGTATGTGTGGCATAATGGAAGAAGATATTCAGCACTTGTTCTTTTGCTGCAAAATTTCTGAACTGGTTTGGAAGGCTGTTGGGGACTGGTGTGGAATTGCTAATACTTTCAATGGTAACGTGGTGAATCATTTTCTTAGGTGGCGTCGCGGTGGATTTCTGAATAACCGTAGCAATTCAAGTGGAGTTTTTTAGTTGGCAACCTTATGAGTATTGTGGAAGGAAAGAAACAACATTGTGTTTCATGAAGGATCTTGTAATGTTGAAAATATATGTTGGAATGTTAAACTTTTTGCTTGGAAATGGGGATATTTGGGGGAAATTCCTTATTCTAACTTTTCTTTTTATTAGTTTTGTAAGAATCCTTTTAAAGATTAGTTAGGGTATTTTGTGTGGAATCTCCTTCTATTTTGTAGGGTTGAATACCCCTTGTACTCATTTTCTAATCAATATAATTGCCTTTAGAAAAAAAAATAAAAAACAAAAATATGAATCATAGTCATTGTTCCTTTAAAAGTGAGTATTATCATCTTACTTATTACAACATGTTTAATTTTTCAAGTATATGCTAATTGTGGTCATAAAAATTTAATGAATAAACTATAGATTTATTGTTGGTCCAAATGAAATATATTGTCAAAAACTAGAATGTGCATAAATATGAGAAAATATCACCAATATAAAAGTTTTATTAATAAACTATATGTATACAATGATAAAGAGAAAACAAGACTCATTTCCTCTGCATGCAAGATAAGAAAACAATATTTACTTATATAATCTTGTGGTATATGAATTTATCCATGAGGTTTTCAACAAATCTGAACAAAGAAATTATTCCATGTAATTTAAGATACCATTGACAAGAAATTTATTTTAAATAATATACAAATTTCTTAAGCTTGCAAATAAAATGTTCAATATTACTAAAGGAGAAACCTTCAGATTGTTTTATGTAAACTTCATTTTCTGACACCATTAAAAAAGGTTGAGTTCACATTTATTTGATGTAACTCAATATCAAAATGTGTAACCAATGCTAAGATGATACAAAGAGGATTTTTCTTACTTACAAGAGAAAAAAGTCTTAGTGTAATCCATTCCCTCATTTTGAGTATCCCTAGAAACAAGTTTGTCTTTGTATCTCCCAAGATTCCAAACACTATTGTTTATCATGGAATTTATTATTTTAATACCCTTTTTAATTCTGTATCTTAACCCCAGTGTTCATTTCGGTCCCTTAACTTAAAAATGATCTTTATTGTTCTCTTAACTCTTGAAAACGTATCATATTAGTCATTTTTGTCAAATTAGCGACGAATTTAACAACCAATTTTTGAATTTTTCCGTTGTTAATTAGACAAAAAAGACTAATATTGTACATTTTGAAAAATTAAGGGACCAATATGAACTTTTTTTAAGTTGAGGAACTGTGAACAATCATGTTTTCTTTATATTTCACCCTTACATGACTAGTACATGCTCACTACGTGGGTAAGGTTATCACGTTTGAGGTTGAGTCAACTTTAAGTAAGGGAGATGACTCAGACTCAAGTCATGTATCGAATTTGGATAAGAATCACACATTTGAACCTCATACAAATTAGGAATAAGTTAATAAATGACAATAAAAATGTAACATAATGATTATAGGCATAAATGCCTAATTAAATATAATATTGCTATAAAAGCACAAGAAAAAAACCAGAAGGAGAAAGAAAAAATTGAGATCACTAACCTTATATATTCTTAGCTTTGCATATTGCAAGCAAGGTCTATATTATTTTATTCATCGCAAGCACATTTGGTGCCCCCAATAAAATTTACTCGAGCTGCACTTTATTTTTAAAAGTTCCAGCAACTTGATCACCTTTTCATTCTGGTGAAATTTTCCTCAATTGTTGGCTACCCATATGCCATAGTGAAGATCCCTGCCACTATGTAAGAGTTGTGTCACTAGAATAAAACCATGCAAAATAGTGTACATAGGCATAAATAGCATAACAATTAGAGGGTGACGAGAAAGAAGGTATAGAAGCCTTAGACCATCAGCCTCTCTCCACCGAGATTTGAGATGCTTTAGTCCTAGAGAGCTTTAAGTCAGCCTAACTTGTATATTTTGACGAAAATAGAACCCCATATCAACACATTATTACAATTTATACTTAGATGTTGATCATAGGCACAAATGAGTCTTTCAATTGTAATATCCTCTCAGGCATATTTAAGGAGGAAGTATTACGATAGTACACGAACCTCCTTAGGTTCTCCACTACCACTTACCATAATGTTTCTAAAAATTGGTCCACTAGTTCTCAATACGTAAGCACAGAGGCGGTACTAAGGGCCTGTGGTGGGCTATGACCCCCCACCCCCAAAATAATTTTTTTATAGTATAGAAATTTACTAGAACACCCCTAAAAATTATATTATTATATAAACAAATTCTTTGTTTTTCGCTCTTCTTTTCTGCATTAGCGTACTACCGTAATACAATTTCTTTCTCTAAATCAATTTTTTTGCTATGTTCTAAAAGCTTCACTTGCTTCTCCTCCGTCTTCGGCAACGAGCAATCTCTCTAAAACACGACGCCATCTCCATTATTAAGACTATTCATAGGCAGCGACAACCGACGGCGAGTTGTTCTCCGGTTCTCTCTCTCCGTCGTGACATTTCTCCTTTGTTTTTAGAAAGGTAAGGTCTCTCTCTCCCTCTATTCATCACATTGTTGATTGTTAATTTTGAATGAATGATTTTGTTATTGGAAATTTTGTGAATTGTGAAGCAATTTTAGGCTGAAATTGACTCTGAAAAATATTGTTCTTAAAGAATTGATTGTTGCTGATTGTTAATTTTGATTGTTGATTGTTAATTTTGAATTAATGATGTTGTTAATTGTTGTTGATGATGCCACTGCCACTGCCACCATTTTTATAACAACAAACTAAAACTTGTGATTTTATTGTTATAACTTATAACAACAAGTATGTTAAAAAAACTTATAACAACAAGTTTTATTATGATTGAATTTTAGTTTTGTTTTCAAATAATTTATGATGGGGCTAAATTATGTTCTTGTAAAGCAGAAGAAATAAAGATGAAGAATGGAAAATTAATCATTTTTTAAGAGGAAAGTTTGTGAGAATGTTTCTACATCCGAACCTGTTAAAGTTTCAAGAATCGAATAAGTGATAACTTCTATGCCCCAACCAGTTGAAGTTCTACCAATTAAAGAAGTGACAACTGCTACCCCTCAATGAGTTGAAGTTCCATCAATTCAAGAAGTAACAACAACTATCCCTCAACGAGTTGAAGTTGTGGATAATATTTTGAATTCTTTAGAACTTGATCCTGGAAAGCATCCTCCAATATGGAAATATTCACCAAATCAAGTCGATCAAATACAGAGAGCTTATGTGAAATGTGGTTCATATCAAATCCGTTTAGAAGAATATCCTTTGTCCGACAAAGAGGATCATCCAAGAAGGTTTCAAGAAACTTGGTTTGAAATCTTTAATTCATGGCTAGAATATTCACATTCAAAGGATGTCGCATATTGCTTTCCATGTTATCTTTTTAGTAAAGGACCAAGTGAAAATTCTGGATCAGATGCTTTTATTACTACAGGTTTTAGAGGTTGGAAAAGAGTGAGAGATGGAAAGAATTGTGCTTTTCTTAAGCATATAGGGAAAGATCTTCGCTCGACACACAACAATGCAATGAAAGCTTATCAAGACTTGTTGAATAAAGAGGCACATATTGAGAATGTTTTCCAAAAGCAAAGCTCAAGCGAAAGAAATAAGAATCGACTATGTCTCAAGGCTTCAATCGACAATGTTCGTTGGTTGACACTTAAAGCTTATGCTTTTATGGGCCATGATGAATCTAGCGAGTAAAAAACCAAGGTAATTTACTTGAGTGCTAAAACTCTTGGATCTTATAATGATGAAGTAGCAAAAGCTGTGTTGGATAATGCTCCACAAAATGGCAAATATACTTCACATAAAATTCAAAAAGAGCTCTTGAAAATTATTGCTAGTAGGGTTAGAAATCATATTCGTGAAGAAATTGGTGATTCCAAATTTTGTATCCTTGTAGATGAAACCAGTGACGAGTCAAACAATGAACAAATGGATCTTGTTTTAAGATTTTTCGATAAATTTGGTTTAATACAAGAGCATTTTTTTATGTGGCACATGTGAATGACACGACGACGTTAACTCTTAAGAAAAAAGTATGTGATATACTTTCTCGACATAACCTTGACGTTTCTAACCTTTGTGACCAAGGTTATAATGGTGCAAGCAATATGATAGGAGAATAGAATGGTTTACAAGCACTATTTATGAAGGATTGGCCTTATGCATATTACGTCCATTGTTTTGCTCATCGATTGCAACTTGCTTTAGTTACTGCTTCAAGAGAAATCAAACCAATAAATAAGTTCTTTGAAAAGCTAAGTTATGTGGTCAATGTTGTTTGTTCTTCACCAAAGTGACATGATGAGTTACAAGAAGCCCAATTAAAAGAAATTGAACATTTGTTAGAGATTGATGAAATCATTACTGGTAAAGGTGAAAATCAAATTAGTACTTTGAAACGAGTTGGGACTACTCGTTAGGGAATAAAATTTACTTCTTGATTGATAGACTACTCTATCTTATCTTGACTTTTCCAGTTTCTATTGACACAATTGAGAGATCTTTTTTGACAATGAAAATTATCAAGACTTAGTTGCGAAATAAGATGAAAGTTCGGTTTCTAGCAGATAGCATGATTGTTTACATTGAAAGAGAAATTAGTGCATGTATTAGTTCAGACTCTATTATTGATGATTTCAAGTCACTCAATACACGTAGAGTATTATTTTAAGGTATGTAATTCATTTTTCTAGTAATCAACTTTGCGATTATTACGAATTAAATCTTTATATGCAATATATTTTTTGTATTTAATTTAAATATTATAGTTTATTTTAGTAGCTCACTAAAAAAAAAATCCTGGTTCCGCCACTGAGTAAGCATCACAAAGTCTTGACCACGGGCTTGTTCAACATACGCCAAGGAAACTTCGAGTCTTTATAGTAATATTTAAAACGCTTCATCAAGGAGATTATCAAGGTAATCAATCCTAACAAACAAATGTTTGTAGGGTCCTTCCAGAACAGACTTAAAGCATGAAATTTCAAAAATTCCCTTTCCCAAAAGTTGGAAAATTTGACAGGAGAAATAATTTTAAGGGTGGAATGCTACGTCAAAGTCAATGAGAGAAATGCGGAAAAAGTACAATAAATGCAAAGGAACGCAACAATGGGGGATATGAACCCTCAAATCATTACACAAAATACTTTCCACAATTGATCAGGGATAAGGTGACCCTTAAGCCTCCTAGAAGGCCTTCAGAGAATCACGCATCGATTAACACTAGGAGGGAAAAAAATTAGCTAGAGGTGTATCCTATTAAATCCATCCTTGATCCCCCGCCCCAAAGTGGGAGTTGATGGAGAAAAGAGCCAAATAAATGTTGTAAATATCGTAAGGTCAAAGGTCACCACACAAACAATTGTCATCAATTAAAAAAGGAAATATAACACCTCATCCAAGAAGGGCACCTAAGAAGATACATCCATAGTGAATCGTACGACTCTTGATCGAGATCACAACCTTCAAAGCACGACACACTCATAAGTCCTTGGCTAAATGGGGAGAAAGATTCAAAGTAAAGGCATGTGGGTGAACTAATACACCACACTCTCAACAACATTGCATGAGATTTTTCTAGAAAAGGCAAATTAAGTTCCTCCTATAGGAGGTATGCTCGCCAAGTCATGCACGTGGTAGATACTACCCCAAGTCCGAATTGGTATCAACACTGGAAGTTCCAATCCATTTCACATCAGTGGTCACAATTGTAATAGAGGTCATAATAATAATGATTATCCCTAAAGGAAATTCCACCTCCTTCAAGATATTTTTCAATGAAAAACCATTTTACATTGCAAGAGAAATTAATGCATGTATTAGTTCAGACTCTATTATTGATGATTTCAAGTCACTCAATACATGTAGAGTATTATTTTAAGGTATGTAATTCATTTTTCTAGTAATCAACTTTGCGATTATTATGACTTAAATCTTTATATGCAATATAATTTTTATATTTAATTTAAATATTATAGTTTATTTTAAGGACCCACCCAAAAAAAATTCCTGGTTCCACCACTGATACCCATGTAGAGAAACAACGAGGTGGTGCGACGTTATCAAACCGTACCACCTTCTAACCCATCATGGGTTGTTGTTTTCACCTTTTCCGCCAACGATGAGTTCTTTTTTCACGGTGTTTTTCTTTAGTGATCGACACATTCAATGTTTTGTCGTGGTAGCAGGTTGATAATTATCCGAGTCTCTCAACTTGATTGGTTTTGGACTATTTGTCTCGAAATGACCGTTATCATTTACTCTTGATTTTAAATCGAGTTGCTGGTTAATGGATCTGCTTCCATGTTGGCAGTAAGATTCATTCTCCAATCTTCAAAGGTTCGAACTTGTATGGCACTACTACAAAATGGCCAAACAACAACGCCAGGTTTACAACGACATCCTATACACCGTTCTTATAGTGGGTACTGGATACGCGCGCATTATTTTAATTAGAAATCTCAAGGGTATAATAACGGTTGTTATGAAAACCGTGGTGATACAATCTAGCTATCATGGGTTCGAACCTCATTGCCCTCAAATAGTTTATCCTTTTGACGTAAATGATCCCTTTTTAAGTTTTATTAATATTTAACTAAAAAATAATAAAGATATCACGACGGATTTTTCTCAAAACCGTTGTTACAAATTGAAGCTTCTTTTTATGTATTTTAAACACCAAGTATATATATCAATTTATCCATTGAAAAAAGAAACAAGACGAAACAACCCTAACACCAACGCCGTCACCATTGTCAGGAAGAAGACAACAACAACAACAAAGTGTTCTACTATAAGGTGTTGCAATGTCACATTTGAATACAAAATCATCCAAAGGTGTTTCTACGTCTTGTTCCAGTGTAAAATCTCGATCTGGAAATTTTTGTGGTTGCGATGGTCGTATGGTTTCATATCAATGCAAGAAGGGACAAAATAAAGGAAGGCTTTTTTAGAGATGTCCATTTTGGAGGAGCGATGAAACATGTAATTTGTTCATATGGGATGAAGACGTGGGAGAAAGAGATAGAAATGACGATGAGAGCATTATGAAGTCAGAGTTGGAAGCTGTGGGCTATCTGAAGGTTATGTATGAGGATTTAAAGAAAAAGAACAAGAATTTGAAGAACAAACTGAAATCAGAGATGTTTTCTGGAAATATCAAGATGTTATGTTTTTTTGTCTCCTTTATGTTTAATATTTACTTTGTTATGAAATGTAATAGTTGAATTAGGGGTCGAATTACATTGTTGATGTTTAAACTGCAGATGCATTGTGAATTACATTGTTGATGTTTAAACTGCAGATGCATTGTGAATTACATTGTTGATGTTTAAACTGCAGATGCATTAAGTTAGAAGTTAAGGCGCACCTTTTCTTTTTTATTTATTTTAAAATTCATAAATAAAAGGGTTATCACTACGGTTCTTCTGGTTAACCATAGTGATATATTTATAATAAATAAATACCTATCTATACGGTTTTTATTTATTTTAAAATTCACAGATAAAAGGGTTATCACTACGGTTATTCTGGTCAACCGTAGTGATATATTTATAATAAATAAATACATATCTATACGGTTGTTATTCTTAACCGTTGTGAAATAGTTTACTCATATATAAGCGAAATAACTTTCACTTAATTGACAGTAACGTCGTTGCCTTCAAAGTGAAACCCTAGAACCCATTTTTTCTCTTCGTTTTCACCATTAGCCGTGAATCTTGTGCTTCATACATTAAGGTATTCTTCTTCTTCCATTTATTGTTAGATATTTCCCATTATCTCGTTTATTGCATGTTGTTTTTGTTGATTGTTCTCATTTTTTCAGATTCGTTTTCACTACCTTAACAAAGACCATACTTTGGAAACTTCATAATGTTTGTGTTGCTATGGAAAAATGTATAAGAAGCATGAAGCTATGATGGAAACTTCATCCACCTTATACTTTTTTTTTCATAGCATCACGAACAAGATGTTAGTAAATGGAGAAACAACAGTGTAAGCAAACTTTATCTAGTTTTAGAAGCAATGAAAAGAAGTATAAGAAGTATGAAGCTTTTGTGTAAGCTTCTTCCTCCTTATATTTCTTTTTCATAGCTTCCCAAACTAGTTCAACATCATAATTGATTCCTGTTCCGCGATTAGTTTAATTAAAAGGTGCGTTATTCCTGTTCCTCTATTTACTCATCACTGGATTATGGTTTTAGGGTTTGTTTTCAACTGAGGATACTCATTTTTGAAGTTTACTTTGTTTCCTTTCAGGTTAAGGGGATGATACAGGGTGATGATGCTGGTGGAAGCAAGCGTATTATATCAGTTTATAATATCTGGATCTGGTATAGAATTTTGTTTGAGTTTATTATATTCTATGTAGATTGTTTGTTTCACTAACCCTCACTTAAAATACATTCAGTTAATTTGACATAGATACTTATAATCTGCAAATTAAGTTGTATTTGAAAACCAACTTAAACAAACCAATGTTGTTTTCTAATTGCATGCCTCTCATCATTTATCTCACGTTCTTTTATATATAGATTATGGTATAATGATCTGGCTCCTTAGATGCATCGCCATCTTCCATTATAGTTAAATCAAAGATGAGGCAAATTATCCAATGTCTTGTTGATCTTATGGAAATTTAACTATAATCGAAGATAGCGATATATCGAAGGAGTTAGATCAATAAACCACAATATATGTAAAAGAGCGTGAAATGCACGATGAGACGAATGCAATCAGAAAACAACATTGGTTTGTTTAAGTTGGTTTTCAAGAACAGTTTAATTTGGAGATTATAGACATCTTCATCAAATTTAATCCATGTATATTTATTTAGTGAGGTGTTTGGAAAACAAGCAATCTACATTTAATATAATAAACTTAGGGTACTTACAACAACGATTATCTATTGTAACCGATATCATAAGTAGTTATGTTTTATATAAATTCGCTGCTGATGGGTATCGAACCCAGAACCTAAGTGTATGTATCGCAACAGTTTATTATCATAACCGTTGTGATATATGGCGCGCGTCCTGCCTTTCAACAACGGTTTCCAGACCGTTGTAGAAACAGCGAGCTTACAACGACAGTCTACATAACAACGCCTTCGCCCGCGTCATTATATGTCATTCCCAACCGTTGTTAAATGGGTTTTTCGTAGTAGTGTGGGCACATTGATTTAATGCTCGTAAGTCCTGTACAATTTGATCATCTAGGTTAAGTTTGTGAAACTCGTGTTCATTGCTCTTGCAGTCCTTGATTTTTCTACTCGATCCGACACATTTGGTTCTAAAGTTTGAGTGGATGCCAGATTTGGTTCTAATGGGGTTAATTCTCCAGGTTTGGTCTCGTGCCTCGAACAGTTTGGCTAGAAATAGTCGCACTTGCTTGCTGATAGTTAGTTAGTTGTCTGTTAGGGAATTTATTGTCGTGTTGGCGACCGAGTATATTCGGCAGTTTTCTAAATTTGAATTCAGTGTTAATCAGTTCACACTTTATATATATATATATATATATATATTACAATTTAACTTTGTGCCTCTATGTTGGTTCGCTAGTGTACGTGCGTGTGTGATTGACTTTGAATTTATATTTGTTTTTTGGGTTCATTACCAATCATAGTTACACCTTTTGAATTGTTCAATTTTTATTTTTACTAGATAGTTAGGTTCTTTCCCGGGTATTGTTTGAATTGGTGGTATGGAATGGAATGAAGTTGAGTGGTATCTAATAAGATTCTATTGTTTGGATATGCAAATAATTGATGGAGTGAAATGGAACATGATGGAATCCATTCCATCCAAATCCCCATTTTTTGTTCCATTCAATTTGGGGTATATGTGATGAAATGAGATATTTTTAATAAAATAACCAAACAATGGAGTGAGATCTATATTTCATCCCGCTCCGTTCCATTCCGCTCCGCTATGTTCCTCTCCGCTCCGTTATGTTATTTTTCATCAATCCAAACATACTCTTTTGTTTGGTATTTTTTTTTATTTAATCTACTTAAGGTATTGCAGATCCACAAATTATACACTTTAAGACTAATCACACATTTCTCATTTTTTATTTTTACATACAATTGAAAAAACTTAAAAGATTTAAATTTAAATAATAAAATTAAAACAAAATATGATTGAATTGTTACTTAATTGGCAAATAAAAGAAATACTATATATTATAAGTAAACTGAGTGAGTTGTTCCCTGTATAGATTGTACGGTCAATACAGTGTTCAATCCCTAAACCCTTTTCAGATCTATTTTGTAAAAAAACTCAAATCGGAACCAATCCATCTCTCTAGTCTAGGCGATTCCCAAACTCCTTTTGTGGTAAGAACTCTTTTAGCTCTTCATTTGATTTTCATCTTTATCTGTTCTCAAATTAATTAATCTTTTTTGTTTGTTGTAGCAATCGCATTCTTTTTCCTGGAACAGCTCAATCGGTAGCTTAACAATGGTAATTCCTCAGAGTTTTCTGATTCATAATTTGATTTTAGTACACCACACCGATTTATAATTTGATTTTAGTTTAGCTTAATGAAGTTTCGATATAGAGCTTAACAATGGTAAGTGGTCATAGCTAAGATTCATGTATACACTAACCTTGTTTATTTTCTTATTCATGTATGTGTACCTTTGTTTCGATATAAAGGGAAGGACAACAAAGTCTCCTCGCCATACAATGATTGATGCGGAGCCTGATATGATTAGCAACTTACCAGGTCATGTAATAGACCATATTCTGTCTTACTTGCCGATTAGGGATGCCGTGAGAACAAGTGTTTTATCCAAAATATGGAAGAACAAATGGTACACACTTCCAAATCTTGTGTTTCGTCAACAAGGTGTAGCTTCGGATGCCGCTTTAGTTTACGAGAGCAAGTATGTGAAAATTATTGATCATGTACTTTTAATTCATTCGGGGCCAATCAACATGTTCAAGTTCTCTATCAACTATCTCACTAGTGAAAATCTTAGGACAGGTATTGATCGGTGGATTCTTCATCTAACCAGAAGGTCTATTAAAAAGTTTGTGCTGAAAGTTTGGGTAGAGGGAGAAGAGGATCGTTATAAAATACCTAGCTGCTTATTCTCTTTTCAAAGCTTACATCATTTAAAATTAAAGAGTTGTTTGCTTCAACCTCCAAAGATATTTGAAGGCTTCAAGAACTTGAAAAGTCTTGATCTGAAAGATGCAACAGTGGCTCAAGATGCTTTTGAAAACTTGATAACCAGCTGTCCCATGCTTGAAAAGTTGAAATTGGAGCAAGTAGATGGCTTAAGCCAAATTAATATTCATGCACCAAATCTCAAGATTTTTGAAATCTCTAGTTTCTCTAAGGGTATTAGTTTCGACAACACTTTTCAATTAGCCACGGTAATCATTGATTTATGTTGGGATTCTTATGGATATTGCCCTGACGACAATCAAAGTACATTTGTTGGAGATTCCAACAATTTTCTCAAATTTTTCAATAATCTACCTCGCATTCAAAGCCTAGAGATCGATAGTTTATTTTTTAAGGTATAATGCTCGACCATCTAAATTCTGAATTTTATTTTGAATTTGACTTTAGGAGTGAGTCACCTAACACCGTTGAATATGAACCACAATCATGTGTACACAACTCCTGATATGTAAGTATTAAAAACATTATATTCTGATTTAGAGCTATTTTCCTGTTCTGCTTCAGTATATGGCTTCAGATGTTTTGCCACTAAAGCTTCCTACCCCTTGTATTCACCTAAGTTATCTTTCCCTAAGCATACACTTTGGCGACAAGAAGGAAATTGAAGCCGCTCTTTGCTTGCTCAGAAGCTCACCTAATCTTCAAAAATTAAATATATTTGTGAGTACTCATTTTTAGTTTAGCTTTTCTTTACTCTATTTTGCTTGCTGATTTGTTGTTGCACTTGCACACCATGTTTTTTGTTTTTGTGTAGTTATTAAGCTCTAGAATTTGCAAACCTTTCCTCCTTTGATCCATGGATTTGTAATAATTGCATGCAGGCACCGTTTTGGCAGTATACTTTTAGTGACACCTATTGTTGGGAAGATACATTTTCGAGGCCAGACACACCCATCCAACTGCGACATGTGACGATAGATATGATCTTAGGTTCCAAAGCTGAATTAGATTTTATCAGATTTCTACTTCTCTATTCGCCTGAGCTAGAAAAGGTGATTGTAAAGCATTCTATTAGACCAGAATTGGTTACAGAACTAATTCGGTTCAAAAGAGCGTCCGGAGAAGCAGAAGTTATTTATCATGTGTCCAACTCTTAATGATTTTTATTCTTCTCAAATCATCTCATGTATTATGGCTTTTAAGATTACTATGACTAAAGTTAAACTGTTTGGTTAAACTGTTAAATTATGAGTTATTGACACTATTTTTTTTCGTTATTGAAATATATTCCCTAAATTGAAATTATTTAGTGTTCTTCAAACTCTTCAAGATTGCCTTTTGGGGGTTCAAACATCTTAGTAGAAGCAGAGAAGGACACTTGGAGACGTTGAAAGAATCTTTGGAGAAGTTAGCTGGCTAATATTTTTCAAAAGCATCTTTAAAGAGTTTGAAGAACAAGAGCCCTTAATAATTTTAATTCAGTGGCTTATTTATTTAGTTATTGTTTTACAAATCATAATTTTTAGGCTTGTCTTCAATTTGAGATTTTATGTGTTTCCTTTTTGATGAAGGTCATGTAGAAAAACTCAAAAATATATTTTTTAATGTTAATTTGGAGTTGACGCTGGAGCAATGTTAGAGAAACGAAAGTTTACCATTCATGTGAAGTTTTTTATTTTATTTTTATTTTTATTTATTTTTATTTTGTATGTTTATTTTTAAATAAATTTAAACAGATTCAAATAAAGGACCATGATATGCTTGTTTTGAAACTCATGATCTACCTGATTTCCTTTAAGTTTGTTTCATAAAATGCTTTCCCAAAGTCTTTTTTTTTACAATATAATATGTCTTTCATTTCATGAATCAATCTCTAATTTTCATTGCTTGAAATTCAACTTTAATAGAAGATTGACAAAATACTCTTTTTGTTCCTTTAACTTTATCTCGGGAACCATTTTGATCCCTCAATTTTAAAAAGTTTTAAATTGATCCTTTAATTGTTCAAACAGTGTCATTTAAGTCCTTTCTGTCCAATTCTCACAAACGGCGTCAATTTTTTCCCGTGTGGTATCTGTCGTGGTATATATTCATACGCGTGGCATTTGACATGATATATACTCATCACAAAGGTCATTAAAATTTCAAAAATAATTCTAAAATTTTACCCTTCTTTAATAATCGAACTAGAGACCTCACATTTCCAGGTGGCCAACTCTACAAACAAGATTACTCTCAACTTGTGAAATTTTAATGCCTTGTCATGTTGTTACATTTTAATTCGTAATATAACCACATCTCTATCTTCTATCCAACTGCATCCCGAACTCTTTTGCATTCCCGTATCATTCATTAACTCTTTAGTATACAACCACATCTTTCTGCATTACTGAATCATAGAAATGTTATGCAAATGGTATGAGTTATCAGATAAGGTATCATGGTATTCACAAAAGTATGTTAAAAGAGTTAATATCCTTTAACTTATATTCTATAAACGTGTGTTTAATTGAAAAGAACATGTTATAAGAACAACAACTTTGTTATATCCGCAACATTCTATAGTTACAGAATTTTGACTAGAATTCAATATGGTGATGGCAAGAAATCCATTAAATAATCCTTTCATACCCCAAAATTTGCCTAAACCTTTTTCATTTTTCTATCTGGCTCATTGCCACATTCATCTACATATTCATTCATTGTTACCATTTGCATAGGTCTCAGGGATTCAGAAGCTTGATGATTCAATGAGAAGTTGAGGAATCATATCTAGGACATCTTATGTTGCACTAGTTGGTGGTGGCATGTTTCTTGAATCCAAGTTCAGCGAAATCCTAAATTTGGGCTTCAGAAGTTTGATGATTCATTGAGAAGTTGAGGAATCATATCTAGGGCATCTTATGTTGCACTAGTTTGTGGTGGCATGTTTTATTGAATCCAAGTTCAGCGAAACCCTAAATTTGGGCTTTTGATGCTTATAGATCATATTGATCTTGATTATGGTTAAAAGGTTTGCAAGCCCTACTCTGTCAATCATGGGAGATTCATCTGATTGATTACTTTATGGATATTAGGATTACATCTGGTTATTATGCTAAGATTCATTCAAGACCTAAGATACAAGAGTCATGTTTGATTGATTACTTTATAGATATTAGGATTACATCTGGTTATTATGCTAAGATTCATTCAAGACCTAAGATACAAGAGTCATGTTTCAAATCCAACAGTCAGGATTAATTCAAAGGTCACAATTGGAGGATACATTTGCGAGCATTTGAGAAAACTTTGACTTTTGGTCAAAGTCAACCATGAAGGGTTAACTTTGGACCAAATCATTTTTGACAATACATTTGGACAAGTTTTATCTTAGTGGATCTAATTCCTTTCAAGATTATCATTTAGATGATTTACTTGGGATTTAAGAAATATGAAAAAGTCAAAGAGGTCAAATATTTCTTTAAAGGTTAACATGACATTTTTCAAGAGAGACCAATTCATTACATGTTTCCAATCCATTACATAATCATCAAGAAAAATTATAACAAAAAGAAACCTAATTTTGGCATAGGTTGACCAAAGTCAACCTAACCTTAACCCTAACATTAATCCTAAGACATAGTCCCTAGTTTTGTTCCATTTGCAAGCCATTCCTTTTGTGCGTCCAAGCTTCCAAAACATCTTCAAGAACTAAAGCCACACGCTCTTACCAAAACCTCCATGGATTTTGTATCATGTCAAGTCCCATGTCATCCCTGTAAAACAATGCACAATTAGATCTTAGTCGTGCATAAACATAAAGCTAAACCATAGACATATACAACTCACACCATTACCATATCAAATCAAGCATATTCATCAATTCCATTTAACATCCATTCATCCATTCAACATTTTGATTAATAATTCACATTGCACTCATCAGTATCACTAATATTTATCAATTTTAACCAAGTTCCATGAAAGCCCTCAAATTAACAATAACAATTCAACTCTTTTTAACACAAAAACCATTTTAAGTCAATCAAATTTCACATGCTAATAGTCTTTTTAACACAAAAACCATTTTAAGTCAATCAAATTTCACATGCTAATAGTCATTTTACATGTTACTAACATAACTGCAATCCCCCAAACATCAACAAGTCATCAAGCCATAAACACAAAAACAAGACAGCCTGTGATTCACACATCCTAATTAACAGATATTGATAATAGACTCATCTTATCTAATAACTAACCTTTTTCAACCCAAGCTAACAACACATTTACACATGCAACAATTACAAATAACAGACCCAGGCTAACCATTTTAACGCTAACTACAACAGAACTTCCACACATTCATCACAACCTAATTAATGGAAAATTCCTAACTCATGGTGCAACAACGAGCTAACTGTCACGACTAACCGTTTGCAACCATTAGCTCCAGTCCAATTTATAACTAGCTGAAAGGCAATGTAACTAACCTTTCATCCAACCTCTAACATTCCATAGCAGAAATTATTAACCTCTTAACCACATTCCAATCATTCCAAACAATTCCAGTTCCTACACTAGAGCCAGTAATGCAATCAATAGCTACATGTGCTTCCACCCAAACTACCGGGATGCTAACCGTATTCTTGGATTACATGACCATCACCCTGCAAGCAGAGAGAGGAAGTTGAATAGAGTTACAAGTCAGTATCACAACAATTCAAACAGATAAACTCAAATTGCAATTGCCAACTCACTAACTGAAATCATTAACCACCAAAACCAACTGCTTCTCACTGACTGAGTCAACTGTAACTCAGTTGCAATTAACACAAACCAAGTTCAATATCCCCTTTAACAAAAACTAACCACCTCCAACTGTTATAACTACTTGGATAACTAACAGTTTAATTAACTTCCCAAATCCCTAGAACTAACAGAAATTCAGTTAGCAACTAACTCCAAATCAATTCCCTGATCTACCCCTCAATCAAACTTCTATAAATTCAAACTTCTTCCTCATAATTTGGGGACCACGTTCATTATTCACTGATTCACTCTCTCTTTCTTTTCATCACTCTTCATTCATCAACATTCACCAATTTACTGTTTGTGCCACAACTGATCCCTCAATCTTCCATCTCACTCCTTCATTCTCCCACGCAATCAATATAAAAAAACAGAGCAGAAGGAAAACGAAGACGCATCAACAATCTCACTCTCACACAACACCAACAACAGTACGCAAGGAGAAGAAGTTAAGGACAAGGAAATGGAGTAGGAGATAAATCGTGAAGTAGAAGGAGAAGAACAAACAGGAAAAGTTTAGAGCGACGTTACCTGAGCAATCTTCAAGTCTTCCCCAACCATCCCCGTTCAAGCTTCTTCTTCAAAGGTGAGAAACTTCTTCCCTTCGCCGTGGTCTTGTTACTGCCGTGTGAATCTTGGTCATAGGAGCAATAGCGCTAAGCCTAAGGACTTGAATTTTTCCAGTTGCAGATTGAATTTTTTTTTTTTCCACTTAGGGTTCTTGAACCTTTCCTTTCGATTTGGCTGATTGATGAAGAATTAGGAAGAACGAGCGTAGGATTTGGATAGGGGGCGTTGAAACGAGTATAATGGCATAACTATGGTGTGGTTGGATCCGCCACAGCCGCCGTCGTGAGGCGTGCCGGCACGGCGGAGTTATTTATTTCCGGCGCATACGTTAAAGAAAGAAGGAGGTAGTGAACGCGTGTTGTTTTTTCTGAACCCTTCCTTACAAGAGTTACACAGATTAGGCTTGCTACCTTAGGCCCTCTCGAAATTATCAGCCACACCTACCTGCGTGCCACATACCCCCTCTTAGGGGTGGACAATCGGTCGGTTCGGTCGGTTTCGGGACAAAACTTTAAATCCGACGTAAAAAAGAAAATTATATATATATATATATGCAATTAAATCCGACGTAAAATTTTATATATATATATGCAATTAAATTATGCAAAAATTTAAATCCGACGTAAAAAAGAAATTTAAATCCGACGTAAAAAAGAAATTTATATATATATATATATATATATATATATATATATGTTGGCCGATTTTTACATTCTTGGTATCGTTGGAAAGCTATTGAGCTGTACTATATGATTATGATGATTTGTAAGTTGTTGGCCGATTAAATTATGTCGGGAATTTGGAATAGTGTCGTTTTTTCGACTTTTACCGTATTAATTAAGTGTAATTGATGTGTATCATGTAATGTGTTTTTAATATGGATATCATATGACTTGTGTGATGTTATATGATGCGAATGCATGTGATGATATGTTGTGGTGATGAATTGTGGCCGAAAGGCAAATAAACGCAATGTGTTGTTTTTTGTTATATATGCATGTTTATGGTTGCATATATGTTGTGAAGATGCATTGGTTGTCAAGGGTTCCTGTGTGTCAAGTATCATGATATGCATCTTGTGAAGTCGTAAGCCTTATACAAAGAGGTGGGAGCGACAGATTGATTCCTGAGAGAATCTGCTATAACATCGTGAGCCTTAAAAATAAGAGGTATGAATAGCCTTAAAAATAAGAGGACTGAAAACGATGATTATAGACGATCGTGAGCCTTATACAAAGAGTACTGCAAGCGATCGGATCGTGAGCCTTATACAAAGAGGACTGCAAGCGATCCATAAACGTCGTGAGCCTTATACAAAGAGGACTGCAAGCGACGAGTGAACATCGTAGGCCCGACGGGGAGTTACAGTGATGTAACGAGCGATGGTTCCAACAGAGTTCCTGAGTGAACTAGTATTGAGATTTGATGGAGTCGGTACCGCATATGCATTTGCATAGAGTCGTTGTGTCGGTCTCTTTGCATCTGCATGAATTATGCTTGCATTGGTTATATGTAGAAAATCATGATTTAATTGATTATGTGGGAGACATTGTGATATGCATTTGTGATAAGTGTATTGTGCATGATTGATATGCAATTGGGAATTGAGTAATTATGTGATTGAGCTTGTGATAGCATTTGGGAATTGATGTGCATTCGTGTTAAATGCATTGAATTATGAATGATATATTTCGTGTACAAACATATGCATTATGTGTGAATATGTGATTATGTGAATATAATCTATATATGCTTTATGTGTTGGCATATGATAATTGTGGTGAGAATACTTGATATGTGTATTTTTATGTCGATATATATAATTATATGCATTTATATTATAATTGTGTTTCTCACCCTTCTGCTGTTTTATAATGCTCTATGAGGCATTGCAGATTAGATGCTGGAAGTCTTTTTGTGAAGTTTAGGACTTCATTCTTTTGTCGGTCGGCTCTGATATGTGACACCGGGTAGTTAGGGAGGCCGTTTGCGATTATTGTGTATTATGTATATATATTTTTTGGCTTGTGCATGTATAACTTGATGTATGACAAACTTTTCAAGTGACTTATATATATATATATATATATATATATATATATATATATATATATATATATATATATATATATATATATATATATATGATATTCAGTTTTAGATTTTCCGCTTTTATTCTAAAATCTGAAATGTGGGTGTAAGGAGCTGAGTTCCTCTGCTGATTGCTACCCCACTGTTGCATATCTTTATGAGCAGGTGTTGTATGTTTATTTCAAATTGATGTGACCCCTCGGTTTATGCCGTGTTTTAATTATACTCTGATGAAATTTTGAATTTTTATTATCTATTTGATTATTTGGGGGTATAGATTGGGGGTGTTACATTAAGTGGTATCAGAGCCAGTCCGTGTCAGTTCGTGTCTGGTTGTGTCAGTCTTTGTTGGTCTTCGTGGTTCGGTGAGCTGTTTGTTTAACCATAGTTGCTGTTATTGGAAATGAACAAAATATGGCTGGTAGGAATGATGCTGCTTTAGCTGCTGCGATGCAGGCTATGGCTCGGGCTCTGTAGGGTGCACCAAATGCTGTTGGTAATGATGAGTTCTGGAAGAATCAACCACCTGTCTTCAAAGGAAGATATGATCCTGATGGTGCACAGATTTGGTTGAAAGAGATTGAAAGGATTTTCCGAGTTATGGATTGTGATGAGGATCAGAAGGTGAGACTGGGTACTCACATGTTGCAAGAAGAAGCTGATGATTGGTGGGTTAGTACTCGGCATGTGTTGGAAGATGCGGAGGAGGAAGGGATCACTTGGGAAGTGTTTAGCCGGGAGTTCTTGAAGAAGTATTTTCCCGAAGATGTTAGAGGAAAGAAGGAGATAGAGTTCTTGGAATTGAAACAAGGTAACATGTATGTTGTTGATTATACTGCTAAGTTTATGGAACTTGTGCAATTTTATCCATATTATGCTGAAGCTACTGCTGAGTTTTCTAAGTGTGTGAAGTATGAGAACGAATTGTGTCCTGAGATTAAGCAGGCAATCGGTTATCAGAGGATTAGAAGGTTTTCTAATTTGGTGGATTGTTGTAGGATTTACGAAGAGGATAGGAAGGCGCGTGCTACTCACTATAAGAGTGTGAATGACAGGAAAGGGAAACAACAGTCTCGTGGTGGTCCTTATGTGACATCTGCTGACAGTGGTAAGCATAGGGGTAACTTTGAGAAAAAGGCAAGTGGAGGAGGAGTGTCTAATCCTCCGAGATGTTACAAGTGTGGTGAAGTAGGACATCTTCAGTTTGATTGTGGGAGGAATAAACTGAAATGTTCCAATTGTGGATGTTCGGGACATGTCACAGCTGATTGTAAGAACAATGTGGTGAAGTGTTTCAACTGTGGTGAAACAGGTCATATTAGTACGAGGTGCACGAAACCAAAGCAAGCTTAGGCTGGTGGGAAGGTTTTTGCATTGGCAGGAACTGAGACTACTAGTGTGGATCGTTTGATTAAAGGTACTTATTTTATTAATAGGACGCCTTTATTTGCTATTATTGGTACTGGAGCGACTCATTCGTTTATTTCGTATGAGTGCGCGAAGCGTTTGAATTTGTTGTTGTCTTTTTGGGTTTGTTTAAATTGTTCTTTGACTATTTATGATAAAGACTTGTGATGGATTTGGTGTGTTTTCAGTTGGAGGAGTTAGAATGAGATAAGTGGGGGAGAAGCTAGTACTTCTCCAAGTTGCTTCAGGTGGATCGTTGGCTCAGTGTGTTGTGAATTGCAAGATGGTAAGTGTTGTTTGGACAGTGTTGTTCCTGGGTCCGGAGGGAATGCGGAGGTAAGGTTTATGTCAACTGAGGAATTGTGCCTTAGGTGTTTTTGTGCACAAGATGCAAGAAATGCTATTATAAGTTTGGTAAAGACGGTTTATGCCCCATCATGGTTGTCGGCTGTCTATTGACAAATTGAGGAACTGATCACCCTTAATCTCTTGTTGATAGTAGACAGGAATTATGTTGGATGGAATGGACGTGTCTTTCCGGCTTTGATAGTGGTGCGGAATGGATTACTTGAAATCTAAGGAAATGATTGCGGATTATTTTGTCAAGTTGAGGAAGATTTTATATCTGACGGGGGTACGGAATCAAGATATTTGTATGATGGTTAAGTTGGGAAGTCTTTGAGAGTTATTTTTGGTTGGTTATTGCGATAGGTTGGAATTTGTATTGTCAAGAGAAGAAATTGTGTATGGGTTGCGTACAGTGGTATAGGGTGACGATTGAGAATAAGTGTTCATTTTCAGGATTAGGTAACTGGAATGGTTTGGTTGAGTTTGATTAGAATTACAATTGTTGGAATGTTTGATAAGAGTGGTGATTTGTTTGAGTTGAGGCTTTGGTCGACTTTGTGTGGTGGATTATATTTGTTATCATCGGAAGTAGATGCGGTGTTACTATGAGAGGCTCCGAAGTTAGTTAAGGTGATTAGAAACTTTTTGGACTTTTGTTGGTTATTACCGAAGGGTATGGAAGGCTTTTCCAAGATTAGCGTTTTCGTTACTTCAGTTGACTTGCAAAGGGGAAGTCGATTGTTTGGGATGAATCTTTGATGAGTATAGTCAGTGTGTTAATGCAAGAGAGTAACGTCGTGGCTTATGTTTTTCGACATTTGAGTATTCGTGAAAGGATTAGTATTATTGTGGAATTGGAATTAGTTGCAGTTGTATTATGTTGGAATATTGGAAGTATTATCTTTATGATTCTAGATTCGAAGTGTTTGGTAATTACAAGAATATTGAGTACTGGTTTGGTCTGAAGGAATAGAGACAACGAGGATGATTAGGATTCGTGGCGAGTTATGAATTGGTTTGGGGTATCCTTGGGGGAAAGGCTGTTGTTGTGCCTGATGTGTAAGTCGAAAATCTTTATGCGTGTCTGTTTTGATGGTCAGAGAGTTAGAATTATTTGAGCAGTTTAGAGGCTTGTGTCTAGTGTGGGAGAGAACACAGGAGAGTGTGAGGTTGGAAATATTAAAGTGAACAGTGATTTGTGGCGAATATGAGAAAGAGTTAGACTTTGGATGTGAAATTGATAGTTTTGATGGTTACGAGTAATCAGAGTGTGCAACGGAAGCGTGAGGTGGCATAATTCATATATGAGTGTGTGACTTGTAAGAGTTCGTAGGTTGAATGTTGGAAATATGTAAGAATGATGGAACCATTGGACGTTTCAGAATGGAAGTGATAGGTGAAAGGTTTAGCTATTATTCATGGGCTGCTATGTAGATGGATGTCTTGGTTATATGGTCGATTGCGGAATCGTAGAGTTGTTGTAATAATGTGGTGTGACAAGGATGTTGGTATTGTGGTTATGTAGAGGTTGTGGAAACGATGTTGGGTCGTGGAACTTGTGTCTTTGTTGTGTTTCGGTTCAAGAGTGAACCTGTGTGAGTTCGTAACTTGTGGATTCTTTGAGTCGTGAGTTGGTCGTCAAGTGCATTGTATGGGCTTTGCATCTTGTCGTTGTAGTTGTGTCATTGTGGTAGCTGTTGTTAGCAAGGTGGGTTGTTAGTTTGTGTTATTCGTGGTGGCCTTTGGTAGGCCTATTAGTTTGTTAGTCGGATGCGTGAGTCGTATCCGGAGTTGTTTGTCTCGGTGATATTTTCGAGGACGAAAATGTCTGAGTGGGGGAGAATTGTAACGCCCCGATTTGTTTAAATTGTATTTATTTATTTCATTTATGTGAATTTTGTGAAATGTGTGGATTTATTGTATTTTACCTGCTAATTGAGCTAATTGGTTAATTTCTCTGATAGATAAAATAATTGTATTAAATTATTAGTTCTTTTCAACTTTTATTCCCCGAAATATATTTCATCGGTATGTTTATGTTTTATAGCATTTTGGGAGTGTTTACGGGGTATTTGAGAGTAGGGACATTTTAGTCATTTTATATTATATTTTTATGACTTAGAAAGAAAAAGAGATAGAAATAGAAAGGAGAGAAAAATAGAGAGAAAGAAATAGGAAGAGGAAAAAGAGAAGAAGGAAAAAGAAGAGAAGAGAAAAAGAGAGAAAAAGAGGAAAAGCTAGGTTGAATCAAATCAACTTCTAGAATCGATTTAATCGGGTAAGGGTGCGAAACTCGATTATTATATGCTTGTGTATGATTATGTATGTGTGTTTTTTATTGTTCTTGGATTGAAATGGAGAAATATAGTAAAAATCATAATGTTTAGAAATTGGTAGAAATTGATTTCAAATGTGTTTAAACTCATGTAGTTGTGTTCCTTGTTGGTTATACATGTTGGATATGTATTGATATACCTCAAATTGGTGTTTTTCTGAATTTGGATGATGAGTTGGAGGGTTTTGGGTGTGAAACCCGTAACAGCAAGAACATGCAGATTTTTCTGGTTTTTGCCCATATCATACGCGTATGGGGCATGTTCACACGCGTATGGGCCTTGGCAATACGCGTATCATTGGCGGGTTTTGGGGCCAATACGCGTACGGGATGTCACTTTTCCTGGCCTTCTGGTGAGACGCGTATTGTATGCGTATGAGGGTTTTGCCGTACGCGTATGAGAGGGGCCATACGCGTATGGGTAGGAGAATGGTAAAATGAGACTTTTCAAAATATCGTTTTCGTTTTTCTTTCGTAACTTGGGTTCCGTATATCCGATTTTTACATTCTTGGTATCGTTGGAGAACTATTGAGCTGTACTATATGATTATGATGATTTGGAAGTTGATGGCCGATTAAATTATGTCGGGAATTTGGAATAGTGTTGTTTTTTCGACTTTTACCGTATTAATTAAGTGTAATTGATGTGTATCATGTAATGTGCTCTTAATATGGATATCATATGACTTGTGTGATGTTATATGATGTGAATGCATGTGATGACATGTTGTGGTGATGAATTGTGGCCGAAAGGCAAATAAATGCAATGTGTTGTATTTGGTTATATATGCATGTTTATGGTTGCATATATGTTGTGAAGATGCATTGGTTGTCATGAGTTCCTGTGTGTCAAGTATCATGATATGCATCTTGTGAAGTCGTAAGCCTTATACAAAGAGGTGGGAGCGACAGATTGATTCCTGAGAGAATCTGCTATAACATCGTGAGCCTTAATAATAAGAGGTATGAATAGCCTTAAAAATAAGAGGACTGAAAACGATGATTATAGACGATCGTGAGCCTTATACAAAGAGGACTGCAAGCGATCAGATCGTGAGCCTTATACAAAGAGGACTGCAAGCGATCCATAAACGTCGTGAGCCTTATACAAAGAGGACTGCAAGCGACGAGTGAACATCATAGGCCCGACGGGGAGTTAGAGTGATGTAACGAGCGATGGTTCCAGCAGAGTTCCTGAGTGAACTAGTATTGAGATTTGATGGAGTCGGTACCGCATATGCATTTGCATAGAGTCGTTGTGTCGGTCTCTTTGCATCTGCATGCATTATGATTGCATTGGTTATATGTAGAAAATCATGATTTAATTGATTATGTGGGAGACATTGTGATATGCATTTGTGATAAGTGTATTGTGCATGATTGATATGCAATTGGGAATGAAGTAATTATGTGATTGAGCTTGTGATAGCATTTGGGAATTGATGTGCATTCGTGTTAAATGCATTGAATTATGAATGATATGTTTCGTGTACAAACATATGCATTATGTGTGAATATGTGATTATGTGAATATAATCTATATATGCTTTATGTGTTGGCATATGATAATTGTGGTGAGAATACTTGATATGTGTATTTTTATGTCGATATATATAATTATATGCATTTATATTATAATTGTGTTTCTCACCCTTCTGCTGTTTTATAATGCTCTATGAGGCATTGCAGATTAGACGCTGGAAGTCTTTTTGTGAAGCTTAGGACTTCATTCTTTTGTCGGTCGGCTCTGATATGTGACACCAGGTAGTTAGGGAGGCCGTTTGCGATTATTGTGTATTATGTATATATATCTTTTGGCTTGTGTATGTATAACTTGATGTATGACAAACTTTTCAAGTGACTTATATATATATGATATTCAGTTTTAGATTTTCCGCTTTTATTCTAAAATCTGAAATGTGGGTGTAAGGAACTGAGTTCCTCTGCTGATTGATACCCCACTGTTGCATATCTTTATGAGCAGGTGTTGTATGTTTGTTTCAAATTGATGTGACCCCTCGGTCCATGCCGTGTTTTAATTATACTCTGATGAAATTTTGAATTTTAATTATCTATTTGATTATTTGGGGGTATAGATTGGGGGTGTTACAAGTATGGACTATGGACTTGGTATGATTGACCTTAGCACCTTGGGATTATATTTTACATAACTCTAATTCCTTTACACTTGGTTGAATGTTTTAAGTTTTAATATGTGGTTCTTGATTAATATGGATTGATATTTTGTGCATGATTTCCATTCATCATTTCGATTATACACATTCATTATTAATGAATATTGCTAACTTTTTCTCCTTTTGTTGTGAGGTATTATTACTTTGAGGCACCTTGGACCATTTTTTGGACATTAATTCATTTTTCGATTATTGTACTTTTATCATTTTATTTGTTAGTTTAGGTGTTATCCCCCATTGTGGTAATATGTCCCTCACTCCCATTAAAGTGTAAAAGCGTAGGATTTTACATTCTTTATCGCTTTATACTTGCATGCTTGTATGTTAAAAAGAAGATAAAACAAAAGCGATTAGAAAACGACTTCAAAAACAAAGACAAAAATAAAGCTTGATCCAACGTTAAGCCCTTTTTCAAACTAATTAATTGAATTTCTCATTTCACACTACCTTAGGGTTTCCGCACCTTTTCATTACTCATAAGTCGATTGCTTAGGCATCGCCACCAACCTTCACCCGATTCACTCCATTACTTACCCACAAGCAAGCCTTGTATGTTTTCACCCGATCGCTTAGGCATCGCTATCGACCTACCCTTACTCTATACACCACCCTTTCACCTCACTCCATCTCATTCTTTCATCTTCACCCATTCTTCAATAAAACTAAAATTTTAATCCTTGTACCAAGTTCATTTTCAAATTATTTTCTAAACAAACATGGAATGTTTATGGAGTGGTTAGGTGAAGGCCTTATCCTATCCTAAGTGTCTGACATTACCTTTAGGTTTCACTATTTAAACACTTGCCTTCCAAAGTAAATCACTTCTTAAATAAAACGAGTAATGTCTTCATCGTATTGGACTAAAAAGAGAAGGTTGAGGGAAGACTTCTTCTTCTCCGAGTATTAGGATGCTCACTTTAGAGTGTGTGATCTTGATACTCGTCTTTCAATAGGAAGACATGACTATACTCGCTACACATGTTTCAAAGCAAACATTTTTGAGATAAAGACTTGGGTACTACCCGGCGGGGTTCCTATCCAAAGACTTATCTCTCCCCTAAAATCAAGTCCACAAATCAAATGTGACACCTTGCCTTGAGGGCGTAATTCAAAACCTTTTTATAAAAGGACATGTTACTTTCGTTCTACCGCAATACAAACAACGCGTAAGCCTTCCATGCACGAGCATACAAGCTATGTTTAACTGCGAGAATGCAATCCAAACACATTCGTTCTACCGCAAACAAACAAATGCTTAAGTCTCCCATGCGCGAGCATACAAGCAACGTTTAACTGCTAGAACACGAACATTAACATCGTTCAATAAAATCAATCAACACACACACCCTTGGTTCCACGAACTACGATGCTATGATTTTCTCATTGCACTATGAGGATACGTAGACACAAGATTGCAAAATCTTGGCGAGCAACCTTCTTTCATTTCCCCCTAGTTCCACGAACTACGGAGCTATGATTTCCTCATTGCACTATTAGGGTACGTAGGCACGACTCACGAGGGCCTCAATCCTTGGCGAGCACACTAATTTAAAAACCTTTTTCCTTTTAAGAAAACATTCATATCAAGCATAAACCCTTAGCAACATCCTTACACATAAGACAAACAAATGCTTCCCATTGAGTACAATGGATGTGAGGGGTGCTAATACCTTTCCCTTGCATAACCGGCATCCGAACTCGTATCTTGGTTGCGAGACCATCTTATCCTTCCTTTTGGGGTTTTATCGATGTTTTCCCTTTTCTTTGGGATAAATAAAATTCGATGGCGATTATGTATTTTTCGCGTAGCAACAACACCCAACGTTTTAAACATCACAACAATGGCGTCTGACCCTGAACAATCCCCATTTTCCTCTTTTTCACAAGTAAGAGTGCTCAAATAAATCGGTTATTTAAATAATCCATATCCACATCCAAATCCGGTTATTAAAAATCGGTTAATTATTAGTATAGTTTTAACCAAATCCATATTTTGGATATATTTTTATATGGTTTTAACCAAATCCATTATTTGGACATCCATATCCAAAATAAAACCAAATTAGTCAATTTTTTTTATTAAAAAAAACTTTGAAATTGTTTTTTTAAAAAGTTAATTTTTTTGAAATAAAAATCATATATTTTATTTCTTTTGTTAGTGTTACGGGGATTTAACCTCAAAACTCAAAATTCATCTTTGTTTTTCTATTTTTAAGTGCATGGAGAATAGGTTGAAATAGTTTGATTATAACTTCTTTAAAAATAAAAGTGAAAGAGATGAGTATATATAAAAGAAAACTTTATTAAGATTCCAGAGGAAGAGTACGTTGATAATCAAATATTACATATATTTATCAATGTCAGAGCCCATAGCTGCAAATGCATCTTCATAATCCATGTCTCTCTCCTCACTTCCCTCATCGAAATCATAATAAACAGTCCTCATTTTCTTCTTTTTCTTTTTCTTCTTCAGCTTCTTCTTCTTCTTCTTCTTCTTCTTCCTCTTCTCCTTCCTTACCCTTAACGCATCCCTGACGTTGGCCGCTGGTTGGACCTCCTCATTTGTTCCCTCATTGGTGATGTTTTTAGCATTCTCATTTGTAGAACTCATTGTTACGAAGAATATATTATGAAGAAATGTAAAGTTGTCTATTTATAGATGAGGTTGAAGATGAAAAGTCTGATAGTTTAATGCTTCAAATGATGATAACTTGTAAATGGTTGATATTCTGAAACGATATTTTTTGAAAAACAGAGAAAATTTTAAATCATTATTATACTTGGTCAGAGTGTTCTCTATTCCGGGAAGAGCAAGGGTTATAATATTACAACGGTTAGTAGTAATAACCGTAGCGATACCCCTTATACTCCAGTTAACAACATTTTTCTATTTTACGTAATTATAGAAAAATGTTGTTGCCTGGAGTCGAACCTTGTACCACGTATAAGGGGTATCGCTACGGTTAATATAACTAACCGTTGTGATATTATTAAAATAATATATACTTATCATTACGGTTCTTTTAGAAAACCGTTGTGAAATATTTACCTATATAAGGGAATTAACTTTCCCTTATTGACAGTAGCGCCGTTTCCTTCACAGCGAAACCCTAGCACCCATTTTTTCTCTACATTTTTGGCAGCAAACTTCATCTTTTTTAAGAATTCGCGAAAAGAAATACAAGAAGTATGAAGCTTTTGATTTAAGCTTCTTCCTCCTTCACTACTACAAAAAACCCATTTAACAACGGTTGGAAATGACATATAATGACGCGGGCGAAGGCATTGTTACGTATCAGAGCGACATCACTGACTCAAACTAGTGAAGATAAACAACCTTCACCTCTACTAACCTGCACGTTACCAACATAGGGGTAACATTCAAACATAAGGGGTGAGATATCGAAAAATATGATAATCAATACGTTAGAAAGAATCATACAATTTTCACTACTATCCAACAACAACATCTTACAAATCACCCACAACTTACCAACATACTTTATCAACCTATTACACATATCAACATTTACGACATAATCACTACAATCAACCTAATCAACATAACCAACTTCAACTCTGAAATCAACGTAATCACCTTCATCAACTTCAATAAATATACTCAACATATTCAACTTCTTCAACATCAACATAATCGACTTCATCAACTTAAACAACGCAAACAACTTTATCAACTTAAGCAACATGAACAACTTTATCAACTTAAACAACTTTATCAACTTGGACAACATAAACAACTTTCTCAACTTCAACAAACATAATCAACACAAACAACGTAAATAATGCGACACAGGATGCGACTCGACTATGCGTATGCATGTGGTACCATTGGAGCAAAACTCCCAACTTAGAAACGGAGCAGAACGCCCAACTTAAAATATACCAGGTTATCGAGGTATATGCAAGGCATAAGCCTTCAACTTAGTAATTTTACCAATCCAGGCCAACGTGGTGAGCATCAGCTCCAACTTAAAAATTGCCAATCCAGGCCAACTTAATAATGCTATGCCATGATGCAACGACTCAACACAAAACAACAACCAACTCCGAACAACATATAACAACCACGTAACAACTTTAATTCAACACGATTCAACTTTGGCCAAAGGCCTCCAACTTATATACATCAACGTTGGTCATACGACCTACAACTTTAACATTAACATTGGTCCTTCGACCTACGACTTAAAAATGCCCACAAACCGGGACAAAACCACATAAGCAACTGTACAAGAAATCCACACATACAACACGAATTCAACAAAATAAACCGACTAAAATCACCTACTAATTAATACTAACTACCTCGACAATTTTCGTTAAATTCCGAACAACTAATTTTTCCGCTTAAATCGGCTAAACCGACTAAAACGGTACTGTTTTTCATTTATGCGATTAATACGACTTATGGAAAAATTCTGTTTTCTGTTACTACTACCATTAAAATAAATTCCAAGCTTCTGTCATGAATTCTTTTATTAATCCAGTTTCTGTGAAAAATTCTCTCTGTTTAAAATAAAACCTGTTATTCCTACTTATCTGTTATGCTGGCATGCTGATAACATTATATCCTGTGCAGTTCATATATATCACACTATGAGTCCTATATCATTAATTCAACTCATTTTATTAAGTAGAACATGACATTGATCTTGTGTTACTTGATTATAAAAGTTGATGGAATGGTATCATGAAGTATATATTTTTCATTTATTTGAAATTGTATTTTAACCAAGGATTAAATAAAAGTGCCTCCTCTTTTTCATGGGTGGCTGGCGCCACCCTTATGCAATGGTTCATAGTGGCTTGCGCCATATATATATATATATATATAAAGGTGGCTGAAGCCACATTGTTTAAGTGGTGGCCGGGCCCACCTCTAAGAGGCTTGCGCCACATCCCACTATGGTGGCTTGCGCCACCCACTTTTCACACACAGGGGTGGCCGGCGCCACCCCTCTTATATATATATATATATATATATATATATATATATATATATATATATATATATATATATATATATATATATATATATATTTTAAACGAACCACCAATTAACAACAACACATAAACTACCAACGTCACAGAACACTCGTTTCCATTTCATAAATTTAACCACTAAAACACACTGCAGAACATCAATTCCACAAAACAACAATAATTCATCAATTACAATCCAACACGTCCAGTAAACAAAATCATACAATCTCAATCCCCACGTATTAATCATCTTATTCCCGGTTATAAAATTCGAACCCCACCCTTACCTTAATTGATGGCCGCTCGAATCTCCGACTGACTTTTCCGACTTGGCTTTCCGACGGCAACTTCTCGTATCCCTCTTTCTCCAACTTTCCTCGTTCTCAACTTCTCACGTTCTCCTCTTTCTCTTTACTGATACCCCTAACTTCTTCTCCTTATTTTTCTCTAACTTCCTTTACTGCCTCCTCCACTTTTCTTTTTATTTTATTTCTATTAATTAATAAACCTAATATTATAATTTCTAATATCTATTGGGCTTATGCTTCTTACCCCTTATTCTACTACTTCCAACACAACACTTAAGCCCACTTAATTAAAACACTCTCTTATAATTCTATAATATTAATTCTAATATTATTTCTCTCGAATAAATCGACTAATTACCGACTATCACATAAATCGTCCAAACAACTCAATCAATATATTCACCCCTAAACGAAAAATATTCAATATTAACTTCCACAACTTAGATCAACTTATTAAATCAATTCAACTCGAACCAACTTAGAAAAATCAACATAATATTTCGATATTCCGAAATCAACTTAAATCAACACAAGTATCACAAACCAACGCAAATCGACACAAATACTCAAATCAACGTGAATCAACACAACATACTACAATTATATTTAATTAAATACTTAATTAAATAAACGGGCGTTACAACTTTCCCCCACTTAGAACATTTTCGTCCTCAAAAATTCATCCGATTCCACTACTCCAACTACCCATCCCATCTGACTAATCAACTCTCATTTCCGAAGGCAACCCACGTATAATACAAAAAAATTCATAACATCAACGGCGAAAACAACCCGAATACTACTCATGCGACACACTTGGCAACTCAACATCACAACATAAAGAGTAACCAACTTAAGAATTCACCGGTTTTAGAACTTGAACGCAACAACATAAGAACACACAACTTAAACACGACATCAATACAACCAAACTACCAACATCGTTGTCACTCACACATGAACAACGACACCATGCCACGTGTTCGCTGCGCACTCTGATTACTTACAAAGTATCAAGACTACTCAGTTTAGCTCCAACTTCTAATCACCAAACCGACATAACAACGACTTTAGACTTAACTCTTCGGAAATTCCATCCCAACAGGTATTCTACACTCTCGTAGTTACCGAGTACTTCAACTTAGATCAGTAAGACAACACCTCTAACATTCAACACCATTACAACGACGACTACTTCCCAATTATCATAAAACATAACTAAAACTTTACCATCTCCTATTTACACGTTCCTCGAAAATCATCTTAAATACGCAACATCATTACAACAACATAGGGTACCTGTGTACAATTAACTTCAACCAGATAAATCATCTTTTCCTTTCCAACTAATCCAACAAACCAAATTATCGACTTTTACTCATACTGACGCAATTCTCCATAAATCCTTATCCGAATTAACACAACCAAGTAACTCATATTTACCACCCAAAGGTTCCACTTTTTCAATTCAACTTATAACTTCACTTCTTTTCTACTTGCAACTCAATTATCAAATTACCCAGAACTCAACTGTGAATTTCCATACTACTCATCAATTAAATCGCAACCTCATGCCATCATCCTTAAATTCAACTAATATGCTCATATATGATTCTACATCGACAAAATAAACAATCCACAAGCACTTGGCTTGACTTCAACCAATTCAACGTACGTACTATACTAGTTGGCACGACACATCTATCCATCAATTATGATTCCGTCTACTATCAACAAGAGATTAAGAGTGATCAGTTCCTCAATTTGTCAATAGACAGCCGACAACCATAACAGTGGCATAAATCATCATTACCCAACACAATAGCGTACTACAACTTGTGCCCAAAGTCCGTAAGCACAATGCTCCGCCAACTCTCTGGGGCTTATCAACGTCTTCTTAGTTTCCTTAATTTCAATTTCGTCAATATACCAAAACGTCCAAAATCCAATACATAATCTCTTATACATGCTCGTAGCACAACACAATTATTAAATATCTTTCCAACACTGGAATAGCTACTACTTCAAGTACTATCCAACTCGGCTCGCTCCAATTACAACTCTTATCCAAGTTAAAATTTTTAACGTTGCAAATCAACCATCCGTCTTTTTCTCAACATTACTATCACATGACATCATCACTTATTTCTCCTTATTCAACATAAATTGCATCTCGATGCTTCCTCAGATACCGTCACATCCTTATAATTACCAACATATTATTCTTACCAAAATTTCACAATCGGCTTCATCTTTCCAAAATTTTCAGCAATAGTCGCTCAACTTCAACCACATATATCTCTTCCGATACAGACCTCTCAATCACAAAATCATATTCCAAAATAAAGATAATTTCATGAAGATTCCAGAACTTCAAGAATCACTTGAATCCGAGTTACGAGTAAAAAGTTATCATCCTTACAACGGGACTGGTTCAGAATTTCCATATGCAGAATTTTCCAAAAATCAGCATCAGACCCAAATATTAAAACGCAATTTCCTCCCTCTTCACAAACTTCCTGAATACAAATCGTATATACAACTGTAGGGAATTTCGTAAGCTTTCCAAAAAGTCCAGAACCGCTTCAATCGGAATCACGAGTAAAAAGTTATGCCTCTTTTACCGACAGCTGCTCCAAAATTGCAAAAATCAGAATTTGAGATTGATGAACATAAGTTCCATCTCTCTCTGTCGCTTGCTCCAAAATCTACCAACAATCCTTTCTTTTCATCCAACTCTAAAATTACTCGACTTTAATCCGACTATACTCAAGGCATATTAATCTACCGACTTGATCCATCAACTTATCATTTCCATTAGAATACTTCCTTATTCTCAATCAATTCCTCATCCATATTCCACACACTTCTCAAACTCGACCGATACGAATTCATGAGTCTAAACTCTCGCCGGTCTGCAACAACATCGCTTCAACAACATTTGCACTCTTGCAATCAACATCACCTTGAACCAACTTCTACATACCAACAACACGTCCGGGAGACAAGCTTCTCCCCCGCTTAATCCAAACCAACACCTGTAGACAACGACCAGAAACTAACAAACAAGCACCGACAGTGTTTTCCACACATGTCGAGTACTAAGGAATAAACGATATTAGACAAATTGGCCGGACAGACCGACCTGCTCTGATACCACTAAGTGTAACGCCCCATTTCTACCCGACAATTATATTGAAAATCAGAGTAGTAAAATTCAATCAACAAGTACACAAATAGGATGCCAAATTTTACAAATTTAAAAACTTATTCAATTAAATTAAATAGTACATCGATACATAACACTTTTAATTCGGATGGAACTATAATGACAACTTTTATTCACTCTTGGAAACCAAAACAATTTTCACAACTACGCAGCGGATTCTCAAATATTCAACTATACATGATATAACATTTGTTCAACTTAAACAACTTAGTAACAACATATTTTCATGGAAACAACTTAAAACAACAACAGAGCAACTAAGCGTTCATCCCCCCGAGTGTTACGTATCAGAGCGACATCACCGACTCAAACTAGTGAAGATAAACGACCTTCACCTCTACTAACCTGCACGTTACCAACATAGGGGTAACATTCAAACAGAAGGGGTGAGATATCGAAAAATATAAACACGAATATGATAATCAATACGTTAGAAAGAATCATACAATTTTCACTACTATCCAACAACAACATCTTACAAATCACCCACAACTTACCAACATACTTTATCAACCTATTACACATATCAACATTTACGACATAATCACTACAATCAACCTAATCAACATAACCAACTTCAACTCTGAAATCAACGTAATCACCTTCATCAACTTCAACAAATATACTCAACATATTCAACTTCTTCAACATCAACATAATCGACTTCATCAACTTAAACAACGCAAACAACTTTATCAACTTAGGTAACATGAACAACTTTATCAACTTAAGCAACTTGAACAACTTTATCAACTTGGACAACATAAATAACTTTCTCAACTTCAACAAACACAATCAACACAAACAACGTAAATAATGCGACACAGGATGCGACTCGACTATGCGTATGCATGTGGTACCATTGGAGCAAAACTCCCAACTTAGAAACGGAGCAGAACTCCCAACTTAAAATATACCAGGTTATCGAGGTATCTGCAAGGCATAAGCCTTCAACTTAGTAATTTTGCCAATCCAGGCCAACGTGGTGAGCATCAGCTCCAACTTAAAAATTGCCAATCCAGGCCAACTTAATAATGCTATGCCATGATGCAACGACTCAACACAAAAACCAACCAACTCCGAACAACATATAACAACCACGTAACAACTTTAATTCAACACGATTCAACTTTGGCCAAAGGCCTACAACTTATATACATCAACGTTGGTCATACGACCTACAACTTTAACATTAACATTGGTCCTTCGACCTACGACTTAAAAATGCCCACAAACCGGGACAAAACCACATAAGCAACTGTACAAGAAATCCACACATACAACACGAATTCAACAAAATAAACCGACTAAAATCACCTACTAATTATTACTAACTACCTCGACAATTTTCGTTAAATTCCGAACAACTAATTTTTCCGCTTAAATCGGCTAAACCGACTAAAACGGTACTGTTTTCATTTCTGCGATTAATACGACTTATGGAAAAATTCTGTTTTCTGTTACTACTACCATTAAAATAAATTCCAAGCTTCTGTCATGAATTCTTTTATTGATCCAGTTTCTGTCAAAAATTCTCTCTGTTTAAAATAAAACCTGTTATTCCTACTTATCTGTTATGCTGGCATGCTGATAACATTATATCCTGTGCAGTTCATATACATCACACTATCAGTCCTATATCATTAATTCAACTCATTTTATTAAGTAGAACATGACATTGATCTTGTGTTACTAGATTATAAAAGTTGATGGAATGGTATCATGAAGTATATATTTTTCATTTATTTGAAATAGTATTTTAACCAAGGATTAAATAAAAGTGCCTCCTCTTTTTCATGGGTGGCTGGCGCCACCCTTATGCAATGGTTCCTAGTGGCTTGCGCCACTTATATATATATAAAGGTGGCTGGAGCCACATTGTTTAAGTGGTGGTCGGGCCCACCTCGAAGAGGCTTGCACCACATCCCACTATGGTGGCTTGCGCCACCCACTTTTCACACACAGGGGTGGCCGGCGCCACCCCTCTTATATATATATATATATATATATATATAAACGAACCACCAATTAACAACAACACATAAACTACCAACGTCACAGAACACTCGTTTCCATTTCATAAATTTAACCACAAAAACACACTACAGAACATCAATTCCACAAAACAACAATAATTCATCAATTACAATCCAACACGTTCAGTAAACAAAATCATACAATCCCAATCCCCCACGTATTAATCATCTTATTCCCGGTTATAAAATTCGAACCTCACCCTTACCTTAATTGATGGCCTCTCGAATCTCTGACCGACTTTTCCGACTTGGCTTTCCGACGGCAACTTCTCGTATCCCTCTTTCTCCAACTTTCCTCGTTCTCAACTTCTCACGTTCTCCTCTTTCTCTTTACTGATACCCCTAACTTCTTCTCCTTATTTTTCTCTAACTTCCTTTACTGCCTCCTCCACTTTTCTTTTTATTTTATTTCTATTAATTAATAAACCTAATATTATAATTTCTAATATCTATTGGGCTTATGCTTCTTACCCCTTATTCTACTACTTCCAACACAACACTTAGCCCACTTAATTAAAACACTCTCTTATAATTCTAAAATATTAATTCTAATATTATTTCTCTCGACTAAATCGACTAATTACCGACTATCACATAAATCGTCCAAACAACTCAATCAACATATTCACCCCTAAACGGAAAATATTCAATATTAACTTCCACAACTTAGATCAACTTATTAAATCAATTCAACTCGAACCAACTTAGAAACATCAACATAATATTCCGATATTCCGAAATCAACTTAAATCAACACAAGTATCACAAACCAACGCAAATCGACACAAATACTCAAATCAACGTGAATCAACACAACATACTACAATTATATTTAATTAAATACTTAATTAAATAAACAGGTGTTACAGTAACCGTTGTAATAAAATGGAAAACGCGCTACCTATAATGACGGTTATTTTAAATACCCGTTTTTGTATGTCTTTTAATAAAATAAAATAAATACAGCATTAGAACTACCTATAATGGCGGTTATTTAAAAAAAACCGTTGTTGTATGTCTTTTAATAAAATAAAAAAAATTGCAGCATTAGAACAAGAACAACAGCAAGAACATCAAGAACAGCAATAAGAACAAGAACAACAGTAAGAACATCAAGAACAACAATAAGAACAACAAGAACAAGAACAAGAACAAGAACAAGAACAAGAACAAGAACAAGAACAAGAACAAGAATAAGAACAAGAAGAAGAAGAAGAAGAAGAAGAAGAAGAAGAAGAAGAAGAAGAAGAAGAAGAAGAACAACAACAACAATAATAACAATAATAACAACAACATCAACAACATCAACAACAACAACAATAATAACAATGATAACAATAATAACAACAAGAACAACAATAATAAAAAAGAACAACAAGAACAACAATAATTAAAAAAGAATACCAACAACTAACATTGCTAACTCGAGTTCTGAAATTTGTTCTGAAATTTGGTTTAGTGGAGAAATAGAGTATCGTAACTGAAAGATGATGTTTGGAGGTAGAAGATGTAGTTCGTCTAAGTTTTAGGTTTCACGCGGATCACTAATAGTAGTGTCTTGGCCGTTGATAATGACTAAATGGACGACCAAGATTTGTTTAAGGATAGTGAATAAACTCAATATGCGCGCCACCTATAATGTTGGTAATGAGAATTGAAAAAATAAGTAAAAAACCAAAAATGTTGGTGCTGGGACTTGAACCCATGACAAGACGCTACCTATAATAACGGTTGGTTTAAATTACCCGTGGTGAAAGGTCTGTCATCATTTTGAAAAAATAAGTAAAAAAAGCTACCTATTACAACTGTTGGTTTAAATACCCGTTGTGAAAGGGTCTGTCAGCATTTTGAAAAAATAGGAAAAAATGATTAAAATAAATTCAGAAAAATCTAAAAACACGAAATTTAATCTAATTAGGTAAAATAAGAATTTTGAGAATTTTTTTAGAATTTTTTGAGACAATGAAAACAATAAAAAATTCAATAAAAATAGAAAAAAGATGAATTTGGGGTTTTGAGGGTGAAGCCCGTAACTCTTCCAGAGTACGGGTCTAACGACCGCACGATTTTTCTGCTTCAGATGCACGAAACAAATCTTAAAAAGGAGACGATTTTCCCTAAAACCGATTTTTTGAAGTGCAAGACCTAAAACTAAATTATTGGCTATAATGACGGTTGAAAACATACCAGTGGTGAAAGGTTGTGGGTATTTTGAAAAAATATGTAAAGAAACCATAAATGTTGGTGCTGGGACTTGAACCCATAACCATGCGCTATCTATAATGACGGTTGAAAACATACCTGTGGTGAAAGGTTGTGGGTATTTTGAAAAAATATGTACAAAAAACCATAAATGTTGGTGCTGGGACTTGAACCCATGACCATGCGCTACCTATAATGACGGTTGAAAACATACCTGTAGTGAAAGGCCTCACATTTCACCACGGTTTGAATATTAACCGTCATTAAAAGCCTTTTAACGAGATTAAAAAAAAGCGCGCATCTATTACAATTGTGTATAGGCAATCCGTTGTAAGCCCGACGTTGTTGTTTGCGCGTTTTGTAGTAATGCTTGTATTTCTTCTTGCAGAAATTTAAAACTAGATGAACATGGTGATGATGCTGGTGGTAGCAAGCGTAATGTACATATTGTTTATGGAAAATAAGGTATTCTTCTACTTCAATCTTTTTGTTAGATAGTTCCCATTATCTCGTTTGCTTCATCTTGTTTTTGTTGATTGTTCTTATTTTGTGCAGATTCGACTTCAATGCTTCACAAGCAAGGTGAACTTCATTGTAATGGTACAATCCCACTTCTTAGGGTTTTGTTTCAACTTTTGCTTATTTTGTTTTGAATACTAACTAATTTTCTTCATTGCTTCCCACTTCTTAGGGTTTGTTTCAACTTTTGCTTGTTTTGTTTTGAATACTAACTATTTTTCTTCATTGCTTCCCACTTCTTAGGGTTTGTTTCACATGGTGATGATGATGGTGGTACATATATATGAATTCATTCTGATAAGATACATATATATGAATTCATTCTGATATTGTACATGAAATTTAGTTTATTATATACTATGTATATTGTTTGTTTCACTATCCTTTTATTGAAAATGCAATCAGTTAAATTGATATAGAAACTTATAATCTGAAAATTAAGATGTATTTGAAAACCAACCATTATCATGTCAATGTTTTTCGAATTGCATCCATTTCATTCAGCACATTTTATGTTCCTCAACATAAAATTTATGGTTCAATGGTCCGTTTGCTTCAATTCATCGATATCATTTATTATAGTTTACCTCATCGTCGTCACTAATCATCATGGTTGTTAAAATCATGATTGTTATGATGATAAAATCGCGATGAATTTTGGCGATGAAGAGGTAAACTATAATAAAAGACATCGATGGATTGAAGGAAACCGACCATTGAACCATAAATTTTATGTTAAGGAACATAAAATGTGCTGAATGAAATGGATGCAATTCGGAAAACAGTGGTGTGTTTAAGTTGGTTTTCAAGAACAACTTAATTTTCAGATTATATAGTTCTTTACCAATTTTAATGGTTGTATTTCTTTAATTAGGTGTATGGTAAAACAAGCAATATACATTTGTGTATAATAAACTAAGGGTACATTCCACAACGCTTGAGACTCATAACCGTTGTAATAGTTATTATATATTACAACGGTTGAAATACTTAACTGTTGCAATATAACGCGCGCTTTTCAGAATACAACAACGGTTTCCAGACCGTTGTAGAAACAACGAACTTACAACGACAATCTACATAACAACGTCTTCGCCCGCGTCATTATATGTCATTCCCAACCGTTGTTAATTGGGTTTTTCGTAAGACAAACAAATGCTTCCCATTGAGTACATTGGATGTGAGGGGTGCTAATACCTTTCCCTCGCATAACCGGCTTCCGAACTCGTATCTTGATTGCGAGACCATCTTATCCTTCCTTTTGGGGTTTTATCGATGTTTTCCCTTCTCTTTGGGATAAATAAAGTTCGATGGCGACTCTGTATTTTTCGCGTAGCAACAACACCCAACGTTTTGAACATCACAACAATGGCGTCTGACCTTGAACAATCCCCATTTTCCTCTTTTTCACAAGTAAGGGTGCTCAAGTAAAGCGGTTATTTAAATAAACCATATCCACATCCAAATCTGGTTATTAAAAACCGGTTAATTATTAGTATGGTTTTAACCAAATCCATATTTTGGATATATTTTTAATATGGTTTTAACCAAATCCATTATTTGGACATCCATATCCAAAATAAAAACCAAATTAGTCAATTTTTTTATTAAAAAAAAAAATTTGAAAATTTTTTTAAAAAGTTAATTTTTTGAAATAAAAATTATATTTTTTTTTTTTGAAATTTTTTTTTTGAATTTTTTTTTTTGATTTTTAGGAAATATTTTTTTTTCAAAAAATTAAAAAAATGATTTTTTAAAATAAAAAATATATTTTCTCCAAAAATAAAAAAAAACTATTTTTTATTTTTGAATATAAATATTTTTTCTTAAAAAAATTATTGCAAAAAAGTGATTTTAAAATAAAATTAAATAAAAACTGATTATAAAATCGGGTTATGGATATAACCGGTTAATAATTGGTTTATAACCATTTTACAAAAATAAAAACCGGTTATGACAATGGTTTTAATAACCGGTTATGACATATGGATTATTTATAATTATAGATTGGTTATGAAAATTAACCGTCCATGAACATCTCTATTCAGAGGTTCTCTATTTTTCAGTCTTAACTTTTCTTTTCAACATGCACCCTCAATTTCAATTTTATATATATATATATATATATATATATATATATATATATATATATATATATATATATATATATATATTGTAACGTTTTCAAACATTGCTTAATTTCTGAGAATGGAACAGTTGAATTTCCGTTTCAAACATTGCTTAATTTCTGAGAAAGTAGGAAATTTAGCTTTTGGTAACCTAAAAAAAATATGAACTTGTTGCACTAAGCAGGTTGAACCGTTTCACACAATTAACAAGTTTGCATATAGTACTGAATTTCCACTTTCTGTTGAGAGTGTTCATATAAATAACACATTTTTGTTTTGCATGCCTATTTCCTCTTTCTTATAAATAACATAATTTTCCCTTTCTGTTGAGATTGTTCATATAAAAGACAAAAAAATATGAAATTTTTGTTATGCTGCGTATAATCATATTTATTTGTGTGGTGTTGCTCTTTGCTATTTTTGGGAAAAATTGAAACAAGAATAAGTTGAATGCTTGCGAATAAACACATTAACTCATACAGTTTTAGTGAAACTAATTTCTTGTTGTCTTATTTGCTTTTATAAATTGTAGCCTTAATTCATCTTTTTGTCCTTTAATTTAATTTATTGTTTCGCTTTGGTCCCTCAATTAAAAAACGTTATATTATAGCCCTTTAAAACGTTAGATTGTGCATACGTGACAATCTACTTGGCAGTGTGTTCTCTTATCTAACTTTTTGTTTTGTATATTATCAATTTATTATTTGTTATTATTATTGATCTTACCTGATCAAAAAGGAACAAGTGGTCAGCAACGTCGTGAGATCTTCAACTCCGGTGATGATGAAACAGCGGGGGGAGGGGAGGGGGTGTACCTGTAAGGTACTCCGATGACAAAGTCAGGAACATGGAGTAAGCAAGTACAAAAAAGCAAGAGTTAAAAATGCAATGTAACCTGACCCTCTCAAGTGAGAGGGTATTTATAGGATGCCCCCAGCGCGGGGCCAACGGTCTCCTGCACTGAGCTGGATTGCAAGGCCCAATCCAGGTGACTGTCAGGGCTTACGTGACGTAAGGAAGACCAGCACGTGGTCTTCGCCCTGGAGTAACGGTCCCGAAATCTCCGGAAGAAGGGCAGATCGATTCTTTCAGAGGTGGGAGGTTACATGGTAACGTGTCCTTGCGAGGAGGAGCACGTGGAGAACGTGGGGGAGAGACGTGACCTCTCCTCGTACCAGGGGGTCTCTGCTCGACACCAGGGCCACTGGCTGTGTCCGACAGCAAGGAGAATTGGGCCGTATTAGGCCTCGTAGCAGTGATGGGTTGGGCCTGGCCGACGGATGGGCAGGCGCCAGCCCAGTCCAGAACAATTATTATTATTTTCAATTTATGTTCCTCTCTTTGTCAAATCCCTTCTCTAAAACCTAGCCTCCGCCTTCTTCTCTCTTCTTCTTAGATCTTCTTCTCTTTTTTCACTCTGTTTGTTCTTCTTCAATCTCACATGTCTATCTTTCAATTTTAACACAAACCACACTGTTTCCCTAAAAAATCATATTCTTGATATTGCAAATAATCCCAACACAGTAAAGTGGATTAAGAAAATCAGAAGAGAAATTCATGAATATCATGAACTTGCCTATGAAGAATTCAAGACAAGTTCTTTAATAAGGCTCAAGCTTGACGATTTAGGTGTTGGTTATGAATGGACAGTGGCTAAAACAGGTTTCTTTCTAATTCTTGTTTATTTTAGGGTTGTATCGTAAGCATAATGTGTTTCATGTTATGTAGATGATCCAGTTAGAAGAAAGGGAAACCACTTGGAACAGAGAGAGAACTTATGATTGACTTCTGCATCCAAAGGGTAGTCTAAGCTGGGGAGAGAGAGAACTTGGGATCAACTCATTGAAAGATTAAAGTGTTGTATAAGTTAAAGCTGAACTTGACAAATCTTTAGTTTCTTCTGATATAAATATAAATCCAATTTTAATCTTTGTTGGGTTACTCTCTACTATAGTTTCCGCTCTATTGATCAGATTAATAGTTTGCATCAAATTTGTTTTATTTACAGCCATTAATAATATTTTGCATACTCTGTTCATCTTTCGCCCATTATTCATCTAGACTCTCTGTTTACTGTTAGGTCCAACATGGATAATTTTCATTTCTGATATCCTCTTTACATTGCACAATATTTTGTGTGGATATTGAATTAAGATGCTAAAAGAATGTACTGAAACAGTTTGAAAAGGAGAAGCAAGATGATGCACTGTCGAATTTAAGTGATCTTTTGAGAGAGTTTAAAGATATAGCTGTTGACATGGGATCTGATATTGAGAGGTTAGTTAACTGTATTCTATTCATTGTTTTATCTAATTATACAGGCAAATTAATAATTATTTTGGTAAATGCTGCAGACATAACAAAGCCTTGAGTCATCTAGATAATGATGTGGATGAGTTGAATTTCTGAGTGAAAGGAGCTAATCAACGCGGTCATCATTTACTTGGAAAATAAGATTGATGTTCAACTTTTAATCATTGTTTTTTCATACTGTAACGGATCCATCGTTTGGGTTACAAACCTTTAGTTTACTCTTACTGAACCTTTATTTTACTTTTACTAAATTTGCAACATAGTATAATTTTTTTTGTAGAATCAATCTGTTCATAAAAGCTAATAAATTTGTAGTGATTTTTGTTTTAATTAATTTGATTTTCATGTTTTTCATGAGTTAATTATATAAATTAATTAATTTGAATTAATCTTGATTCCATTTATGTTTTTCTGAGTTAGTTATTGTTCATATAATTTTTTTTTGTGTTAATTAATTAATCATTTTTATGTTTTTTTAGTTTAAAGTTATTATTATTATTATTATTTTAATTTGTAATATTTATTATTATTGTTGCTGACTCATTGCATGGTTGGCACGCCACCCTGGCATTTACTAACGTTCTAACACATGAATTAATGGAAGGGATCAAATATATTAACAGAAGTAATATTATGGGACCAAATCGAATCAATTTTTTATTGAGGAACTATATCGCAACTTATAAATAATTTACGGGACTTGGGGACTAATTGTAACACTTGAAATGCATTGATTTCCATTAAGAAGGAAAGTCGTCCGCGGAGGTTACAACTGAAAGGGAACTAACTGCTAAGGATAGTTAATGTGCATATATTTCTAGTTTGTAATTTTAAAACAACAAATACAAATTGGTTTAGTGGTACTCAGTTTCCCTTTGCAATCAAATGGGCGAGAGATTCTACATCTACACGTGTGCGTCACTTTGTACGCTACCATTGACTTTGACTAACGCTCCTGACAAAAAGGATGAACGTGATACTGTTTGAAAAATTAAAGGATCAATTTAAAATTTTTTAAATTTAAGAGAGTAAAATGAACCCCGAGATAAACTTAAAGAATAAAAAAGATATTTTGCCAAGGAGATTTGAGTGTTATAGGTCTTGTAATTGAGTTAAAACATAATTTAATTTGGGTTCCATTTATATATGCTCAAATGTTTAAGCTTCAATAATAGTTTGTTTTAAGATTTTTGCTTTCTTTAATTACAAAAATACACGTGACAAATAAATTAACAATAATTTTATGACGGTAATTTATTCATCAAATAAAATTCATGCGAGGTTCACTATTTTAAAAATAGATCCCAAATTAAAAGTAGAACTCATGATTTCACTTAACAAGTAAGTATGTTTAAAAAAATGTTAAAATGAAAGTTTACATCACTCCTCATAAACTTCTTCCTCAAATTTTCTTTTTTTGTATAAATCGTTTTGAAAAAATAATTATATTAAAATATAAGTCGTTTTACAACATCAATAAATTATTAATGTTATTTCTTTTTATACTCTTTAATATATATATATAATTTAAATTTATCTTTCTCATATAAGTATAATTTTTTTTAATAGTGTGAAAAAGTTTAAAACAACTTATAAAGAAACGGATGAACTAATTTGTGGAATTTGGATCGAACTCTAGAAGAAGCATGCCGTCGAAGTTTGTTCACATGCTGCTGTCGAAAATAATGCATGATTGTAGTCGAAGATTGTTCTAACATGCATTAGTTAATATTGCTAGGTTTGTTAACATATTGAATTGGGCCTTGTGTTAAGGATCCAATTGTTTAAGTTAGCTTGTACCCTAAGTTAGCTTGTAATGGGTATTTTGTTAAAAGCCCATTAGTTTAGTGTGCTAGGTTTTATTATAAATAGCATGCTAGTCTCTCATTCTAGAGTGTGACAAAACCTAATAAGAGTGAGAGTGGTTAGTTTGTTATTCTTGTATACTTGTAATCCTTGTTTTAAGGAGAAAGGAAAGAATAACAGTTTTATAACCAATCCTTGTTGTTTTTACTCTTGTTTTCTTTGTTAACCCTAACCCTTGTGGTTTCTTGTGCTTAAAGAAACCGTAAATACTTTGTTTTAAGGTATCCGATTCACAACAAATTGGTGTGGTGAGCGTGGAGAAGATGCCTTCAACAAAGTATGAGATCGAGAAGTTCACCGGAGTGAACGACTTCGGTCTGTGGCGCTTGAAGATGAAAGCCCTACTGGTTCAGCAGGGTTGTTTGGAAGCGTTGAAGGGAATGACAGCCATGGATGTTGCGTTAACTGAAAGAGAAAAGACTACCATGATAGAGAAAACACACAGCGCAATATTGTTGAGCCTTGGTGATAAGGTTCTTCGACAGGTATCAAAGGAGACGACGACATCAGGGTTATGGGTGAAGCTTGAAAGCTTATACATGACAAAATCTTTGGTAAATCGACTCTACCTGAAGCAAGCTTTGTATTCGTTTAAGATGAGTGAAGACAAAGCTTTGACTGAGCAGTTGGATATGTTCAACAAGCTGATTATTGATCTTGAATATATCGATGTGAAGATCGATGACGAAGATCAAGCACTATTATTGTTGTGCGCTTTGCCTAGAACACATGCTCACTTCAAAGAAACTCTCTTGTATGGAAGGGAGTCCCTGACCTTTGAAGAAGTTCAATCAGCCTTGTACTCTAAGGACCTGAACGAACGAAAGGAGCATAAACCTTCGACGGTTGGTGAAGGTTTGGCAGTTAAGGGAAAATTCTTGCGAAATGATGGTAGGTTCGACAAGAAGAAAGGTAAAAGTCAGCAGAAGTCTTCTAGTGGCGAAACATCTGGTTTTCGATGTTATCACTGTAAGAAGGAGGGCCACACAAGAAAAGTGTGCCCTGAACGCCTGAAAGATCATGGAGGTAAGGATAATGGCAACGCAACCATTGTTCAAAATGACTTCGACTCATCTGATGCTCTTGTAGTTTCAAGCGGCGACTCAAGAAAATAGTGGATTATGGATTCTGGATGTACTTGGCACATGACTCCAAACAAGAATGTGTTTGAAGAATTATGTGATCAAGATGGAGGATCAGTGCTGCTGGGAAACAACAAAGCTTGCAAAATTGCAGGTATTGGATCCGTGAGATTCAAGCTCCATGATGAGTCAATAAGATTATTTACTGAAGTTAGGTATGTACCTGACTTGAAGAGAAATTTAATTTCTCTTGGTGAATTCGACAGAAAGGGATATGTTTTCAAAGGAGAGCAAGGTACCCTGAGAGTCATGAATGAGTCGAAGGAAGTCTTGAGAGGCGTGAAAAACCAAGGCTTGTATACCCTAGAGGCTGAGGTTGTAAGTGGTTCGACAAATGTTGTATCCACGAAACCTATGTCGAAGACAGAGTTATGGCACATGAGATTGGGCCATGTCAGCGAAAGAGGCCTGGTCGAATTGGGGAAGCAGAACCTGCTAGGTGGTGACAAAGTCGAAAAGTTGGAGTTTTGTGAATCTTGTGTATTTGGTAAATCCTGTAGGGCGAAGTTCAACAAAGGCAAGCAAAGAACACATGGATCCCTTGATTACATCCATGCTGATCTTTGGGGGCCTGCAAGGAATCCTTCACACTCAGGTGCAAGGTATTTTCTATCCATTGTTGATGACTATTCCAGAAAGCTATGGGTATTCATTCAGAAGACGAAGGATGAAACTTTTGAGAACTTCAAAAGTTGGAAGATTCTGGTCGAAACTCAAACTGGCAGAAAGGTTAAGAGGTTGAGAACCGACAATGGCCTTGAGTTCTGCAACAAAGCGTTCGACAGTTACTGTGTTGAGTCTGGGATTGCAAGGCATAAGACTGTAGCAGGTACTCCTCAACAAAATGGCTTAGCTGAGAGATTCAATCGAACAATCCTTGAAAGGGTTAGATGCATATTGGTTAGTGCTGGATTGAAGAAGGTGTTTTGGGCTGAAGCTGTTTCGACAGCTGCATATCTGATAAATAGATGTCCTTCGGCTGCATTAGATATGAAGACACCTGAAGAAGTTTGGTCGGGAAATCCACCTAGTCTCGACAGACTGAGAGTATTTGGCTGTGTGGCCTATGCTCACATTAGGCAAGACAAGGTCGAACCTAGAGCTCTGAAGTGCATGTTCATGGGCTACCCTGAAGGAGTCAAAGCTTATAGGCTATGGTGCCTAGAGCCAGGTCACAGGAGGTGTATCACCAGTCGAGATGTAGTTTTCAATGAAGCTGAGATGGCTTTCAAGAAAATTGATGTTGCTGACGAAGAGCTGGAACAGGGAGAGATTCTTGTTGAGGTGGAGCATGTTGATGCTGAAGTGCGTACCCCAGATGAAGTCGAAGACGAAACAGAAGATGTTGTCGAAGATGAGGAAACTGATAATGACTACCTGTTAGCAAGAGACAGGTCGAGAAGAGTCATCAAGCCACCTCAGAGACTTGGGTATGCAGATCTTATAGCTTATGCCTTAATCTCTGCAAGTGAGGTTCTCGACGAAGAACCTCGAGACTATAAGGAAGTTATGAGGAGTCGAAAGAAGACTGAATGGCTGAAAGCCATGGATGATGAGATGAAATCTCTTCATGATAACGACACATGGGAACTGATAAAGAAACCTGCTGGAGCCAGGTTAGTCAGCTGTAAATGGATTTTCAAAGTCAAGGAAGGAATCGAAGGAGTGGCGTCGAAAAGATACAAGGCAAGGTTGGTTGCTAGGGGGTTCACTCAGAAAGAAGGTGTCGATTTCAATGATGTGTTCTCTCCTGTTGTAAAGCATAGATCCATTCGAATGTTGTTAGCCATGGTGGCGCAGTTCGATCTTGAACTGGAACAGATGGATGTGAAGACTGCGTTCTTGTATGGTGATCTAGATGAAATAATCCTGATGCGGTAACCTGAAGGGTATGTCGAAAAGGGGAAGGAAGATTATGTGTGCAAGCTGAAGAGATCTTTATATGGACTGAAACAATCTCCTCGACAGTGGAATAGGAGATTCGACAAGTTCATGGCACGCATAAGTTTCATCAAAAGGCATCGCTATCGACCTACCCTTACTCTATACACCACCCTTTCACCTCACTCCATCTCATTCTTTCATCTTCACCCATTCTTCAATAAAACTAAAACCTTAATCCTTGTACCAAGTTCATTTTCAAATTATTTTCTAAACAAACATGGAATGTTTATGGAGTGGTTAGGTGAAGGCCTTATCCTATCCTAAGTGTCTGACATTACCTTTAGGTTTAACTATTTAAACACTTGCCTTCCAAAGTAAATCACTTCTTAAATAAAACGAGTAATGTCTTCATCGTATTGGACTAAAAAGAGAAGGTTGAGGGAAGACTTCTTCTTCTCCGAGTATTAGGATGCTCACTTTAGAGTGTGTGATCTTGATACTCGTCTTTCAATAGGAAGACATGACTATACTCGCTACACATGTTTCAAAGCAAACATTTTTGAGATAAAGACTTGGGTACTACCCGGCGGGGTTCCTATCCAAAGACTTATCTCTCCCCTAAAATCAAGTCCACAAATCAAATGTGACACCTTGCCTTGAGGGTGTAATTCAAAACCTTTTTATAAAAGGACATGTTACTTTCGTTCTACCGCAATACAAACAACGCGTAAGCCTTCCATGCGCGAGCATACAAGCTATGTTTAACTGCGAGAATGCAATCCAAACACATTCGTTCTACCGCAAACAAACAAATGCTTAAGTCTCCCATGCGCGAGCATACAAGCAACGTTTAACTGCTAGAACACGAACATTAACATCGTTCAATAAAATCAATCAACACACACACCCTTGGTTCCACGAACTACGATGCTATGATTTTCTCATTGCACTATGAGGATACGTAGACACAAGATTGCAAAATCTTGGCGAGCAACCTTCTTTCATTTCCCCCTAGTTCCACGAACTACGGAGCTATGATTTTCTCATTGCACTATTAGGGTACGTAGGCACGACTCACGAGGGCCTCAATCCTTGGCGAGCACACTAATTTAAAAACCTTTTTCCTTTTAAGAAAACATTCATATCAAGCATAAACCCTTAGCAACATCCTTACACATAAGACAAACAAATGCTTCCCATTGAGTACAATGGATGTGAGGGGTGCTAATATCTTTCCCTCGCATAACCGGCTTCCGAACTCGTATCTTGGTTGCGAGACCATCTTATCCTTCCTTTTGGGGTTTTATCGATGTTTTCCCTTTTCTTTGGGATAAATAAAATTCGATGGCGATTATGTATTTTTCGAATAGCAACAACACCCAACGTTTTAAACATCACAACAATGGCGTCTGACCCTGAACAATCCCCATTTTCCTCTTTTTCACAAGTAAGAGTGCTCAAATAAGCCGGTTATTTAAATAATCCATATCCACATCCAAATCCGGTTATTAAAAATCGGTTAATTATTAGTATAGTTTTAACCAAATCCATATTTTGGATATATTTTTATATGGTTTTAACAAAATCCATTATTTGGACATCCATATCCAAAATAAAAACCAAATTAGTCAATTTTTTTTATTAAAAAAAACTTTGAAATTGTTTTTTTAAAAAGTTAATTTTTTTGAAATAAAAATCATATATTTTATTTCTTTTGTTAGTGTTACGGGGATTTAACCTCAAAACTCAAAATTCATCTTTGTTTTTCTATTTTTAAGTGCATGGAGAATAGGTTGAAATAGTTTGATTATAACTTCTTTAAAAATAAAAGTGAAAGAGATGAGTATATATAAAAGAAAACTTTATTAAGATTCCAGAGGAAGAGTACATTGATAATCAAATATTACATATATTTATCAATGTCAGAGCCCATAGCTGCAAATGCATCTTCATAATCCATGACTCTCTCCTCACTTCCCTCATCGAAATCATAATAAACAGTCCTCATTTTCTTCTTTTTCTTTTTCTTCTTCAGCTTCTTCTTCTTCTTCTTCTTCTTCTTCTTCTTCTTCTTCTCCTTCCTTACCCTTAACGCATCCCTGACGTTGGCCGCTGGTTGGACCTCCTCATTTGTTCCCTCATTGGTGATGTTTTTAGCATTCTCATTTGTAGAACTCATTGTTACGAAGAATATATTATGAAGAAATGTAAAGTTGTCTATTTATAGACGAGGTTGAAGATGAAAAGTCTGATAGTTTAATGCTTCCAATGATGATAACTTGTAAATGGTTGATATTCTGAAACAATATTTTTTGAAAAACAGAGAAAATTTTAAATCATTATTATACTTGGTCAGAGTGTTCTCTATTCCGGGAAGAGCAAGGGTTATAATATTACAACGGTTAGTAGTAATAACCGTAGCGATACCCCTTATACTCCAGTTAACAACATTTTTCTATTTTACGTAATTATAGAAAAATGTTGTTGCCTGGAGTCAAACCTTGTACCACGTATAAGGGGTATCGCTACGGTTAATATAACTAACCGTTGTGATATTATTAAAATAATATATACTTATCATTACGGTTCTTTTAGAAAACCGTTGTGAAATATTTACCTATATAAGGGAATTAACTTTCCCTTATTGACAGTAGCGCCGTTTCCTTCACAGCGAAACCATAGCACCCATTTTTTCTCTACATTTTTGGCAGCAAACTTCATCTTTTTTAAGAATTCGCGAAAAGAAATACAAGAAGTATGAAGCTTTTGATTTAAGCTTCTTCCTCCTTCACTACTACAAAAAAACCATTTAACAACGGTTGGAAATGACATATAATGACGCGGGCGAAGGCATTGTTACGTATCAGAGCGACATCACCGACTCAAACTAGTGAAGATAAACGACCTTCACCTCTACTAACCTGCACGTTACCAACATAGGGGTAACATTCAAACAGAAGGGGTGAGATATCGAAAAATATAAACACGAATATGATAATCAATACGTTAGAAAGAATCATACAATTTTCACTACTATCCAACAACAACATCTTACAAATCACCCACAACTTACCAACATACTTTATCAACCTATTACACATATCAACATTTACGACATAATCACTACAATCAACCTAATCAACATAACCAACTTCAACTCTGAAATCAACGTAATCACCTTCATCAACTTCAATAAATATACTCAACATATTCAACTTCTTCAACATCAACATAATCGACTTCATCAACTTAAACAACGCAAACAACTTTATCAACTTAAGCAACATGAACAACTTTATCAACTTAAGCAACTCAAACAACTTTATCAACTTGGACAACATAAACAACTTTCTCAACTTCAACAAACATAATCAACACAAACAACGTAAATAATGCGACACAGGATGCGACTCGACTATGCGTATGCATGTGGTACCATTGGAGCAAAACTCCCAACTTAGAAACGGAGCAGAACTCCCAACTTAAAATATACCAGGTTATCGAGGTATCTGCAAGGCATAAGCCTTCAACTTAGTAATTTTACCAATCCAGGCCAACGTGGTGAGCATCAGCTCCAACTTAAAAATTGCCAATCCAGGCCAACTTAATAATGCTATGCCATGATGCAACGACTCAACACAAAACAACAACCAACTCCGAACAACATATAACAACCATGTAACAACTTTAATTCAACACGATTCAACTTTGGCCAAAGGCCTACAACTTATATACATCAACGTTGGTCATACGACCTATAACTTTAACATTAACATTGGTCCTTCGACCTACGACTTAAAAATGCCCACAAACCGGGACAAAACCACATAAGCAACTGTACAAGAAATCCACACATACAACACGAATTCAACAAAATAAACCGACTAAAATCACCTACTAATTATTACTAACTACCTCGACAATTTTCGTTAAATTCCGAACAACTAATTTTTCCGCTTAAATCGGCTAAACCGACTAAAACGATACTGTTTTCATTTATACGATTAATACGACTTATGGAAAAATTCTGTTTTCTGTTACTACTACCATTAAAATAAATTCCAAGCTTCTGTCATGAATTCTTTTATTAATCCAGTTTCTGTGAAAAATTCTCTCTGTTTAAAATAAAACCTGTTATTCCTACTTATCTGTTATGCTGGCATGCTGATAAAATTATATCCTGTGCAGTTCATATACATCACACTATGAGTCCTATATCATTAATTCAACTCATTTTATTAAGTAGAACATGACATTGATCTTGTGTTACTTGATTATAAAAGTTGATGGAATGGTATCATGAAGTATATATTTTTCATTTATTTGAAATTGTATTTTAACCAAGGATTAAATAAAAGTGCCTCCTCTTTTTCATGGGTGGCTGGCGCCACCCTTATGCAATGGTTCCTAGTGGCTTGCGCCATATATATATATATATATATATATATATATATATATATAAAGGTGGCTGGAGCCACATTGTTTAAGTGGTGGCCGGGCCCACCTCTAAGAGGCTTGCGCCACATCCCACTATGGTGGCTTGCGCCACCCACTTTTCACACACAGGGGTGGCCGGCGCCACCCCTCTTATATATATATATATATATATATATATATATATATATATATATATATATATATATATATATATATTTTAAACGAACCACCAATTAACAACAACACATAAACTACCAACGTGACAGAACACTCGTTTCCATTTCATAAATTTAACCACAAAAACACACTACAGAACATCAATTCCACAAAACAACAATAATTCATCAATTACAATCCAACACGTTCTGTAAACAAAATCATACAATCTCAATCCCCACGTATTAATCATCTTATTCCCGGTTATAAAATTCGAACCCCACCCTTACCTTAATTGATGGCCGCTCGAATCTCCGACTGACTTTTCCGACTTGGCTTTCCGACGGCAACTTCTCGTATCCCTCTTTCTCCAACTTTCCTCATTCTCAACTTCTCACGTTCTCCTCTTTCTCTTTACTGATACCCCTAACTTCTTCTCCTTATTTTTCTCTAACTTCCTTTACTGCCTCCTCCACTTTTCTTTTTATTTTATTTCTATTAATTAATAAACCTAATATTATAATTTCTAATATCTATTGGGCTTATGCTTCTTACCCCTTATTCTACTACTTCCAACACAACACTTAAGCCCACTTAATTAAAACACTCTCTTATAATTCTATAATATTAATTCTAATATTATTTCTCTCGACTAAATCGACTAATTACCGACTATCACATAAATCGTCCAAACAACTCAATCAACATATTCACCCCTAAACGAAAAATATTCAATATTAACTTCCACAACTTAGATCAACTTATTAAATCAATTCAACTCGAACCAACTTAGAAAAATCAACATAATATTTCGATATTCCGAAATCAACTTAAATCAACACAAGTATCACAAACCAACGCAAATCGACACAAATACTCAAATCAACGTGAATCAACACAACATACTACAATTATATTTAATTAAATACTTAATTAAATAAACGGGCGTTACAACTTTCCCCCACTTAGAACATTTTCGTCCTCGAAAATTCATCCGATTCCACTACTCCAACTACCCATCCCATCTGACTAATCAACTCTCATTTCCGAAGGCAACCCACGTATAATACAAAAAAATTCATAACATCAACGGCGAAAACAACCCGAATACTACTCATGCGACACACTTGGCAACTCAACATCACAACATAAAGAGTAACCAACTTAAGAATTCACCGGTTTTAGAACTTGAACGCAACAACATAAGAACACACAACTTAAACACGACATCAATACAACCAAACTACCAACATCGTTGTCACTCACACATGAACAACGACACCATGCCACGTGTTCGCTGCGCACTCTGATTACTTACAAAGTATCAAGACTACTCAGTTTAGCTCCAACTTCTAATCACCAAACCGACATAACAACGACTTTAGACTTAACTCTTCGGAAATTCCATCCCAACAGGTATTCTACACTCTCGTAGTTACCGAGTACTTCAACTTAGATCAGTAAGACAACACCTCTAACATTCAACACCATTACAACGACGACTACTTCCCAATTATCATAAAACATAACTAAAACTTTACCATCTCCTATTTACACGTTCCTCGAAAATCATCTTAAATACGCAACATCATTACAACAACATAGGGTACCTGTGTACAATTAACTTCAACCAGATAAATCATCTTTTCCTTTCCAACTAATCCAACAAACCAAATTATCGACTTTTACTCATACTGACGCAATTCTCCATAAATCCTTATCCGAATTAACACAACCAAGTAACTCATATTTACCACCCAAAGGTTCCACTTTTTCAATTCAACTTATAACTTCACTTCATTTCTACTTGCAACTCAATTATCAAATTACCCAGAACTCAACTGTGAATTTCCATACTACTCATCAATTAAATCGCAACCTCATGCCATCATCCTTAAATTCAACTAATATGCTCATATATGATTCTACATCGACAAAATAAACAATCCACAAGCACTTGGCTTGACTTCAACCAATTCAACGTACGTACTATACTAGTTGGCACGACACATCTATCCATCAATTATGATTCCGTCTACTATCAACAAGAGATTAAGAGTGATCAGTTCCTCAATTTGTCAATAGACAGCCGACAACCATAACAGTGGCATAAATCATCATTACCCAACACAATAGCGTACTACAACTTGTGCCCAAAGTCCGTAAGCACAATGCTCCGCCAACTCTCTGGGGCTTATCAACGTCTTCTTAGTTTCCTTAATTTCAATTTCGTCAATATACCAAAACGTCCAAAATCCAATACATAATCTCTTATACATGCTCGTAGCACAACACAATTATTAAATATCTTTCCAACACCGGAATAGCTACTACTTCAAGTACTATCCAACTCGGCTCGCTCCAATTACAACTCTTATCCAAGTTAAAATTTTTAACGTTGCAAATCAACCATCCGTCTTTTTCTCAACATTACTATCACATGACATCATCACTTATTTCTCCTTATTCAACATAAATTGCATCTCGATGCTTCCTCAGATACCGTCACATCCTTATAATTACCAACATATTATTCTTACCAAAATTTCACAATCGGCTTCATCTTTCCAAAATTTTCAGCAATAGTCGCTCAACTTCAACCACATATATCTCTTCCGATACAGACCTCTCAATCACAAAATCATATTCCAAAATAAAGATAATTTCATGAAGATTCCAGAACTTCAAGAATTGCTTGAATCCGAGTTACGAGTAAAAAGTTATCATCCTTACAACGGGACTGGTTCAGAATTTCCATATGCAGAATTTTCCAAAAATCAGTATCAGACCCAAATATTAAAACGCAATTTCCTCCCTCTTCACAAACTTCCTGAATACAAATCGTATATGCAACTGTAGGGAATTTCGTAAGCTTTCCAAAAAGTCCAGAACCGCTTCAATCGGAATCACGAGTAAAAAGTTATGCCTCTTTTACCGACAGCTGCTCCAAAATTGCAAAAATCAGAATTTGAGATTGATGAACATAAGTTCCATCTCTCTCTCTCGCTTGCTCCAAAATCTACCAACAATCCTTTCTTTTCATCCAACTCTAAAATTACTCGACTTTAATCCGACTATACTCAAGGCATATTAATCTACCGACTTGATCCATCAACTTATCATTTCCATTAGAATACTTCCTTATTCTCAATCAATTCCTCATCCATATTCCACACACTTCTCAAACTCGACCGATACGAATTCATGAGTCTAAACTCTCGCCGGTCCGCAACAACATCGCTTCAACAACATTTGCACTCTTGCAATCAACATCACCTTGAACCAACTTCTACATACCAACAACACGTCCGGGAGACAAACTTCTCCCCCACTTAATCCAAACCAACACCTGTAGACAACGACCAGAACCTAACAAACAAGCACCGACAGTGTTTCCCACACATGTCGAGTACTAAGGAATAAACGATATTAGACAAATTGGCCGGACAGACCGACCTGCTCTGATACCACTAAGTGTAACGCCCCATTTCTACCCGACAATTATATTGAAAATCAGAGTAGTAAAATTCAATCAACAAGTACACAAATAGGATGCCACATTTTACAAATTTAAAAACTTATTCAATTAAATTAAATAGTACATCGATACATAACACTTTTAATTCGGATGAAACTATAATGACAACTTTTATTCACTCTTGGAAACCAAAACATTTTCACAACTACGCAGCGGATTCTCAAATATTCAACTATACATGATATAACATTTGTTCAACTTAAACAACTTAGTAACAACATATTTTCATGGAAACAACTTAAAACAACAACAGAGCAACTAAGCGTTCATCCCCCCCGAGTGTTACGTATCAGAGCGACATCACCGACTCAAACTAGTGAAGATAAACGACCTTCACCTCTACTAACCTGCACGTTACCAACATAGGGGTAACATTCAAACAGAAGGGGTGAGATATCGAAAAATATAAACACGAATATGATAATCAATACGTTAGAAAGAATCATACAATTTTCACTACTATCCAACAACAACATCTTACAAATCACCCACAACTTACCAACATACTTTATCAACCTATTACACATATCAACATTTACGACATAATCACTACAATCAACCTAATCAACATAACCAACTTCAACTCTGAAATCAACATAATCACCTTCATCAACTTCAACAAATATACTCAACATATTCAACTTCTTCAACATCAACATAATCAACTTCATCAACTTAAACAACGCAAACAACTTTATCAACTTAAGTAACATGAACAACTTTATCAACTTAAGCAACTTGAACAAATTTATCAACTTGGACAACATAAACAACTTTCTCAACTTCAACAAACACAATCAACACAAACAACGTAAATAATACGACACAGGATGCGACTCGACTATGCGTATGCATGTGGTACCATTGGAGCAAAACTCCTAACTTAGAAACGGAGCAGAACTCCCAACTTAAAATATACCAGGTTATCGAGGTATCTGCAAGGCATAAGCCTTCAACTTAGTAATTTTGCCAATCCAGGCCAACGTGGTGAGCATCAGCTCCAACTTAAAAATTGCCAATCCAGGCCAACTTAATAATGCTATGCCATGATGCAACGACTCAACACAAAAACCAACCAACTCCGAACAACATATAACAACCACGTAACAACTTTAATTCAACACGATTCAACTTTGGCCAAAGGCCTACAACTTATATACTTCAACGTTGGTCATACGACCTACAACTTTAACATTAACATTGGTCCTTCGACCTACGACTTAAAAATGCCCACAAACCGGGACAAAACCACATAAGCAACTGTACAAGAAATCCACACATACAATACGAATTCAACAAAATAAACCGACTAAAATCACCTACTAATTATTACTAACTACCTCGACAATTTTCGTTAAATTCCGAACAACTAATTTTTCGGCTTAAATCGGCTAAACCGACTAAAACGGTACTGTTTTCATTTCTGCGATTAATACGACTTATGGAAAAATTCTGTTTTCTGTTACTACTACCATTAAAATAAATTCCAAGCTTCTGTCATGAATTCTTTTATTGATCCAGTTTCTGTAAAAAATTCTCTCTGTTTAAAATAAAACCTGTTATTCCTACTTATCTGTTATGCTGGCATGCTGATAACATTATATCCTGTGCAGTTCATATACATCACACTATCAGTCCTATATCATTAATTCAACTCATTTTATTAAGTAGAACATGACATTGATCTTGTGTTACTATATTATAAAAGTTGATGGAATGGTATCATGAAGTATATATTTTTCATTTATTTGAAATAGTATTTTAACCAAGGATTAAATAAAAGTGCCTCCTCTTTTTCATGGTTGGCTGGCGCCACCCTTATGCAATGGTTCCTAGTGGCTTGCGCCACTTATATATATATATAAAGGTGGCTGGAGCCACATTGTTTAAGTGGTGGCCGGGCCCACCTCTAAGAGGCTTGCGCCACATCCCACTATGGTGGCTTGCGCCACCCACTTTTCACACACAGGGGTGGCCGGCGCCACCCCTTATATATATATATATATATATATATATATATATATATATATATATATATATATATATATATATATATATATATATATATATATATATATATAAACGAACCACCAATTAACAACAACACATAAACTACCAACGTCACAGAACACTCGTTTCCATTTCATAAATTTAACCACAAAAACACACTACAGAACATCAATTCCACAAAACAACAATAATTCATCAATTACAATCCAACACGTTCAGTAAACAAAATCATACAATCCCAATCCCCCACGTATTAATCATCTTATTCCCGGTTATAAAATTCGAACCTCACCCTTACCTTAATTGATGGTCTCTCGAATCTCCGACCGGCTTTTCCGACTTGGCTTTCCGACGGCAACTTCTCGTATCCCTCTTTCTCCAACTTTCCTCGTTCTCAACTTCTCACGTTCTCCTCTTTTTCTTTACTGATACCCCTAACTTCTTCTCCTTATTTTTCTCTAACTTCCTTTACTGCCTCCTCCACTTTTCTTTTTATTTTATTTCTATTAATTAATAAGCCTAATATTATAATTTCTAATATCTATTGGGCTTATGCTTCTTACCCCTTATTCTACTACTTCCAACACAACACTTAAGCCCACTTAATTAAAACACTCTCTTATAATTCTAAAATATTAATTCTAATATTATTTATCTCGACTAAATCGACTAATTACCGACTATCACATAAATCGTCCAAACAACTCAATCAACATATTCACCCCTAAACGGAAACTATTCAATATTAACTTCCACAACTTAGATCAACTTATTAAATCAATTCAACTCGAACCAACTTAGAAACATCAACATAATATTCCGATATTCCGAAATCAACTTAAATCAACACAAGTATCACAAACCAACGCAAATCGACACAAATACTCAAATCAACGTGAATCAACACAACATACTACAATTATATTTAATTAAATACTTAATTCAATAAACAGGCGTTACAGTAACCGTTGTAATAAAATGGAAAACGCGCTGCCTATAATGACGGTTATTTTAAATACCCGTTTTTGTATGTCTTTTAATAAAATAAAATAAATACAGCATTAGAACTACCTATAATGGCGGTTATTTAAAAAAAACCGTTGTTGTATGTCTTTTAATAAAATAAAAAAAATTGCAGCATTAGAACAAGAACAACAGCAAGAACATCAAGAACAGCAATAAGAACAAGAACAACAGTAAGAACATCAAGAACAACAATAAGAACAACAAGAACAAGAACAAAAACAAGAACAAGAACAAGAACAAGAACAAGAATGAGAACAAGAACAAGAAGAAGAAGAAGAAGAAGAAGAAGAAGAAGAAGAAGAAGAAGAAGAAGAAGAAGAAGAACAACAACAACAATAATAACAATAATAACAACAACATCAACAACATCAACAACAACAACAATAATAACAATGATAACAATAATAACAACAAGAACAACAATAATAAAAAAGAACAACAAGAACAACAATAATTAAAAAAGAATACCAACAACTAACATTGCTAACTCGAGTTCTGAAATTTGTTCTGAAATTTGGTTTAGTGGAGAAATAGAGTATCGTAACTGAAAGATGATGTTTGGAGGTAGAAGATGTAGTTCGTCTAAGTTTTAGGTTTCACGCGGATCACTAATAGTAGTGTCTTGGCCGTTGATAATGACTAAATGGACGACCAAGATTTGTTTAAGGATAGTGAATAAACTCAATATGCGCGCCACCTATAATGTTGGTAATGAGAATTGAAAAAATAAGTAAAAAACCAAAAATGTTGGTGCTGGGACTTGAACCCATGACAAGACGCTACCTATAATAACGGTTGGTTTAAATTACCCGTGGTGAAAGGTCTGTCATCATTTTGAAAAAATAAGTAAAAAAAGCTACCTATTACAACTGTTGGTTTAAATACCCGTTGTGAAAGGGTCTGTCAGCATTTTGAAAAAATAGGAAAAAATGATTAAAATAAATTCAGAAAAATCTAAAAACACGAAATTTAATCTAATTAGGTAAAATAAGAATTTTGAGAATTTTTTTAGAATTTTTTGAGACAATGAAAACAATAAAAAATTCAATAAAAATAGAAAAAAGATGAATTTGGGGTTTTGAGGGTGAAGCCCGTAACTCTTCCAGAGTACGGGTCTAACGACCGCACGATTTTTCTGCTTCAGATGCACGAAACAAATCTTAAAAAGGAGACGATTTTCCCTAAAACCGATTTTTTGAAGTGCAAGACCTAAAACTAAATTATTGGCTATAATGACGGTTGAAAACATACCAGTGGTGAAAGGTTGTGGGTATTTTGAAAAAATATGTAAAGAAACCATAAATGTTGGTGCTGGGACTTGAACCCATAACCATGCGCTATCTATAATGACGGTTGAAAACATACCTGTGGTGAAAGGTTGTGGGTATTTTGAAAAAATATGTACAAAAAACCATAAATGTTGGTGCTGGGACTTGAACCCATGACCATGCGCTACCTATAATGACGGTTGAAAACATACCTGTAGTGAAAGGCCTCACATTTCACCACGGTTTGAATATTAACCGTCATTAAAAGCCTTTTAACGAGATTAAAAAAAAGCGCGCATCTATTACAATTGTGTATAGGCAATCCGTTGTAAGCCCGACGTTGTTGTTTGCGCGTTTTGTAGTAATGCTTGTATTTCTTCTTGCAGAAATTTAAAACTAGATGAACATGGTGATGATGCTGGTGGTAGCAAGCGTAATGTACATATTGTTTATGGAAAATAAGGTATTCTTCTACTTCAATCTTTTTGTTAGATAGTTCCCATTATCTCGTTTGCTTCATCTTGTTTTTGTTGATTGTTCTTATTTTGTGCAGATTCGACTTCAATGCTTCACAAGCAAGGTGAACTTCATTGTAATGGTACAATCCCACTTCTTAGGGTTTTGTTTCAACTTTTGCTTATTTTGTTTTGAATACTAACTAATTTTCTTCATTGCTTCCCACTTCTTAGGGTTTGTTTCAACTTTTGCTTGTTTTGTTTTGAATACTAACTATTTTTCTTCATTGCTTCCCACTTCTTAGGGTTTGTTTCACATGGTGATGATGATGGTGGTACATATATATGAATTCATTCTGATAAGATACATATATATGAATTCATTCTGATATTGTACATGAAATTTAGTTTATTATATACTATGTATATTGTTTGTTTCACTATCCTTTTATTGAAAATGCAATCAGTTAAATTGATATAGAAACTTATAATCTGAAAATTAAGATGTATTTGAAAACCAACCATTATCATGTCAATGTTTTTCGAATTGCATCCATTTCATTCAGCACATTTTATGTTCCTCAACATAAAATTTATGGTTCAATGGTCCGTTTGCTTCAATTCATCGATATCATTTATTATAGTTTACCTCATCGTCGTCACTAATCATCATGGTTGTTAAAATCATGATTGTTATGATGATAAAATCGCGATGAATTTTGGCGATGAAGAGGTAAACTATAATAAAAGACATCGATGGATTGAAGGAAACCGACCATTGAACCATAAATTTTATGTTAAGGAACATAAAATGTGCTGAATGAAATGGATGCAATTCGGAAAACAGTGGTGTGTTTAAGTTGGTTTTCAAGAACAACTTAATTTTCAGATTATATAGTTCTTTACCAATTTTAATGGTTGTATTTCTTTAATTAGGTGTATGGTAAAACAAGCAATATACATTTGTGTATAATAAACTAAGGGTACATTCCACAACGCTTGAGACTCATAACCGTTGTAATAGTTATTATATATTACAACGGTTGAAATACTTAACTGTTGCAATATAACGCGCGCTTTTCAGAATACAACAACGGTTTCCAGACCGTTGTAGAAACAACGAACTTACAACGACAATCTACATAACAACGTCTTCGCCCGCGTCATTATATGTCATTCCCAACCGTTGTTAATTGGGTTTTTCGTAAGACAAACAAATGCTTCCCATTGAGTACATTGGATGTGAGGGGTGCTAATACCTTTCCCTCGCATAACCGGCTTCCGAACTCGTATCTTGATTGCGAGACCATCTTATCCTTCCTTTTGGGGTTTTATCGATGTTTTCCCTTCTCTTTGGGATAAATAAAGTTCGATGGCGACTCTGTATTTTTCGCGTAGCAACAACACCCAACGTTTTGAACATCACAACAATGGCGTCTGACCTTGAACAATCCCCATTTTCCTCTTTTTCACAAGTAAGGGTGCTCAAGTAAAGCGGTTATTTAAATAAACCATATCCACATCCAAATCTGGTTATTAAAAACCGGTTAATTATTAGTATGGTTTTAACCAAATCCATATTTTGGATATATTTTTAATATGGTTTTAACCAAATCCATTATTTGGACATCCATATCCAAAATAAAAACCAAATTAGTCAATTTTTTTATTAAAAAAAAAAATTTGAAAATTTTTTTAAAAAGTTAATTTTTTGAAATAAAAATTATATTTTTTTTTTTTGAAATTTTTTTTTTGAATTTTTTTTTTTGATTTTTAGGAAATATTTTTTTTTCAAAAAATTAAAAAAATGATTTTTTAAAATAAAAAATATATTTTCTCCAAAAATAAAAAAAAACTATTTTTTATTTTTGAATATAAATATTTTTTCTTAAAAAAATTATTGCAAAAAAGTGATTTTAAAATAAAATTAAACAAAAACTGATTATAAAATCGGGTTATGGATATAACCGGTTAATAATTGGTTTATAACCATTTTACAAAAATAAAAACCGGTTATGACAATGGTTTTAATAACCGGTTATGACATATGGATTATTTATAATTATAGATTGGTTATGAAAATTAACCGTCCATAAACATCTCTATTCAGAGGTTCTCTATTTTTCAGTCTTAACTTTTCTTTTCAACATGCACCCTCAATTTCAATTATATATATATATATATATATATATATATATATATATATATATATATATATATATATATATATATATATATATATATATTGTAACGTTTTCAAACATTGCTTAATTTCTGAGAATGGAACAGTTGAATTTCCGTTTCAAACATTGCTTAATTTCTGAGAAAGTAGGAAATTTAGCTTTTGGTAACCTAAAAAAAATATGAACTTGTTGCACTAAGCAAGTTGAACCGTTTCACACAATTAACAAGTTTGCATATAGTACTGAATTTCCACTTTCTGTTGAGAGTGTTCATATAAATAACACATTTTTGTTTTGCATGCCTATTTCCTCTTTCTTATAAATAACATAATTTTCCCTTTCTGTTGAGATTGTTCATATAAAAGACAAAAAAATATGAAATTTTTGTTATGCTGCGTATAATCATATTTATTTGTGTGGTGTTGCTCTTTGCTATTTTTGGGAAAAATTGAAACAAGAATAAGTTGAATGCTTGCGAATAAACACATTAATTCATACAGTTTTAGTGAAACTAATTTCTTGTTGTCTTATTTGCTTTTATAAATTGTAGCCTTAATTCATCTTTTTGTCCTTTAATTTAATTTATTGTTTCGCTTTGGTCCCTCAATTAAAAAACGTTATATTATAGCCCTTTAAAACGTTAGATTGTGCATACGTGACAATCTACTTGGCAGTGTGTTCTCTTATCTAACTTTTTGTTTTGTATATTATCAATTTATTATTTGTTATTATTATTGATCTTACCTGATCAAAAAGGAACAAGTGGTCAGCAACGTCGTGAGATCTTCAACTCCGGTGATGATGAAACAGCGGGGGGAGGGGAGGGGGTGTACCTGTAAGGTACTCCGATGACAAAGTCAGGAACATGGAGTAAGCAAGTACAAAAAAGCAAGAGTTAAAAATGCAATGTAACCTGACCCTCTCAAGTGAGAGGGTATTTATAGGATGCCCCCAGCGCGGGGCCAACGGTCTCCTGCACTGAGCTGGATTGCAAGGCCCAATCCAGGTGACTGTCAGGGCTTACGTGACGTAAGGAAGACCAGCACGTGGTCTTCGCCCTGGAGTAACGGTCCCGAAATCTCCGGAAGAAGGGCAGATCGATTCTTTCAGAGGTGGGAGGTTACATGGTAACGTGTCCTTGCGAGGAGGAGCACGTGGAGAACGTGGGGGAGAGACGTGACCTCTCCTCGTACCAGGGGGTCTCTGCTCGACACCAGGGCCACTGGCTGTGTCCGACAGCAAGGAGAATTGGGCCGTATTAGGCCTCGTAGCAGTGATGGGTTGGGCCTGGCCGACGGATGGGCAGGCGCCAGCCCAGTCCAGAACAATTATTATTATTTTCAATTTATGTTCCTCTCTTTGTCAAATCCCTTCTCTAAAACCTAGCCTCCGCCTTCTTCTCTCTTCTTCTTAGATCTTCTTCTCTTTTTTCACTCTGTTTGTTCTTCTTCAATCTCACATGTCTATCTTTCAATTTTAACACAAACCACACTGTTTCCCTAAAAAATCATATTCTTGATATTGCAAATAATCCCAACACAGTAAAGTGGATTAAGAAAATCAGAAGAGAAATTCATGAATATCATGAACTTGCCTATGAAGAATTCAAGACAAGTTCTTTAATAAGGCTCAAGCTTGACGATTTAGGTGTTGGTTATGAATGGACAGTGGCTAAAACAGGTTTCTTTCTAATTCTTGTTTATTTTAGGGTTGTATCGTAAGCATAATGTGTTTCATGTTATGTAGATGATCCAGTTAGAAGAAAGGGAAACCACTTGGAACAGAGAGAGAACTTATGATTGACTTCTGCATCCAAAGGGTAGTCTAAGCTGGGGAGAGAGAGAACTTGGGATCAACTCATTGAAAGATTAAAGTGTTGTATAAGTTAAAGCTGAACTTGACAAATCTTTAGTTTCTTCTGATATAAATATAAATCCAATTTTAATCTTTGTTGGGTTACTCTCTACTATAGTTTCCGCTCTATTGATCAGATTAATAGTTTGCATCAAATTTGTTTTATTTACAGCCATTAATAATATTTTGCATACTCTGTTCATCTTTCGCCCATTATTCATCTAGACTCTCTGTTTACTGTTAGGTCCAACATGGATAATTTTCATTTCTGATATCCTCTTTACATTGCACAATATTTTGTGTGGATATTGAATTAAGATGCTAAAAGAATGTACTGAAACAGTTTGAAAAGGAGAAGCAAGATGATGCACTGTCGAATTTAAGTGATCTTTTGAGAGAGTTTAAAGATATAGCTGTTGACATGGGATCTGATATTGAGAGGTTAGTTAACTGTATTCTATTCATTGTTTTATCTAATTATACAGGCAAATTAATAATTATTTTGGTAAATGCTGCAGACATAACAAAGCCTTGAGTCATCTAGATAATGATGTGGATGAGTTGAATTTCTGAGTGAAAGGAGCTAATCAACGCGGTCATCATTTACTTGGAAAATAAGATTGATGTTCAACTTTTAATCATTGTTTTTTCATACTGTAACGGATCCATCGTTTGGGTTACAAACCTTTAGTTTACTCTTACTGAACCTTTATTTTACTTTTACTAAATTTGCAACATAGTATAATTTTTTTTGTAGAATCAATCTGTTCATAAAAGCTAATAAATTTGTAGTGATTTTTGTTTTAATTAATTTGATTTTCATGTTTTTCATGAGTTAATTATATAAATTAATTAATTTGAATTAATCTTGATTCCATTTATGTTTTTCTGAGTTAGTTATTGTTCATATAATTTTTTTTTGTGTTAATTAATTAATCATTTTTATGTTTTTTTAGTTTAAAGTTATTATTATTATTATTATTTTAATTTGTAATATTTATTATTATTGTTGCTGACTCATTGCATGGTTGGCACGCCACCCTGGCATTTACTAACGTTCTAACACATGAATTAATGGAAGGGATCAAATATATTAACAGAAGTAATATTATGGGACCAAATCGAATCAATTTTTTATTGAGGAACTATATCGCAACTTATAAATAATTTACGGGACTTGGGGACTAATTGTAACACTTGAAATGCATTGATTTCCATTAAGAAGGAAAGTCGTCCGCGGAGGTTACAACTGAAAGGGAACTAACTGCTAAGGATAGTTAATGTGCATATATTTCTAGTTTGTAATTTTAAAACAACAAATACAAATTGGTTTAGTGGTACTCAGTTTCCCTTTGCAATCAAATGGGCGAGAGATTCTACATCTACACGTGTGCGTCACTTTGTACGCTACCATTGACTTTGACTAACGCTCCTGACAAAAAGGATGAACGTGATACTGTTTGAAAAATTAAAGGATCAATTTAAAATTTTTTAAATTTAAGAGAGTAAAATGAACCCCGAGATAAACTTAAAGAATAAAAAAGATATTTTGCCAAGGAGATTTGAGTGTTATAGGTCTTGTAATTGAGTTAAAACATAATTTAATTTGGGTTCCATTTATATATGCTCAAATGTTTAAGCTTCAATAATAGTTTGTTTTAAGATTTTTGCTTTCTTTAATTACAAAAATACACGTGACAAATAAATTAACAATAATTTTATGACGGTAATTTATTCATCAAATAAAATTCATGCGAGGTTCACTATTTTAAAAATAGATCCCAAATTAAAAGTAGAACTCATGATTTCACTTAACAAGTAAGTATGTTTAAAAAAATGTTAAAATGAAAGTTTACATCACTCCTCATAAACTTCTTCCTCAAATTTTCTTTTTTTGTATAAATCGTTTTGAAAAAATAATTATATTAAAATATAAGTCGTTTTACAACATCAATAAATTATTAATGTTATTTCTTTTTATACTCTTTAATATATATATATAATTTAAATTTATCTTTCTCATATAAGTATAATTTTTTTTAATAGTGTGAAAAAGTTTAAAACAACTTATAAAGAAACGGATGAACTAATTTGTGGAATTTGGATCGAACTCTAGAAGAAGCATGCCGTCGAAGTTTGTTCACATGCTGCTGTCGAAAATAATGCATGATTGTAGTCGAAGATTGTTCTAACATGCATTAGTTAATATTGCTAGGTTTGTTAACATATTGAATTGGGCCTTGTGTTAAGGATCCAATTGTTTAAGTTAGCTTGTACCCTAAGTTAGCTTGTAATGGGTATTTTGTTAAAAGCCCATTAGTTTAGTGTGCTAGGTTTTATTATAAATAGCATGCTAGTCTCTCATTCTAGAGTGTGACAAAACCTAATAAGAGTGAGAGTGGTTAGTTTGTTATTCTTGTATACTTGTAATCCTTGTTTTAAGGAGAAAGGAAAGAATAACAGTTTTATAACCAATCCTTGTTGTTTTTACTCTTGTTTTCTTTGTTAACCCTAACCCTTGTGGTTTCTTGTGCTTAAAGAAACCGTAAATACTTTGTTTTAAGGTATCCGATTCACAACAAATTGGTGTGGTGAGCGTGGAGAAGATGCCTTCAACAAAGTATGAGATCGAGAAGTTCACCGGAGTGAACGACTTCGGTCTGTGGCGCTTGAAGATGAAAGCCCTACTGGTTCAGCAGGGTTGTTTGGAAGCGTTGAAGGGAATGACAGCCATGGATGTTGCGTTAACTGAAAGAGAAAAGACTACCATGATAGAGAAAGCACACAGCGCAATATTGTTGAGCCTTGGTGATAAGGTTCTTCGACAGGTATCAAAGGAGACGACGACATCAGGGTTATGGGTGAAGCTTGAAAGCTTATACATGACAAAATCTTTGGTAAATCGACTCTACCTGAAGCAAGCTTTGTATTCGTTTAAGATGAGTGAAGACAAAGCTTTGACTGAGCAGTTGGATATGTTCAACAAGCTGATTATTGATCTTGAATATATCGATGTGAAGATCGATGACGAAGATCAAGCACTATTATTGTTGTGCGCTTTGCCTAGAACACATGCTCACTTCAAAGAAACTCTCTTGTATGGAAGGGAGTCCCTGACCTTTGAAGAAGTTCAATCAGCCTTGTACTCTAAGGACCTGAACGAACGAAAGGAGCATAAACCTTCGACGGTTGGTGAAGGTTTGGCAGTTAAGGGAAAATTCTTGCGAAATGATGGTAGGTTCGACAAGAAGAAAGGTAAAAGTCAGCAGAAGTCTTCTAGTGGCGAAACATCTGGTTTTCGATGTTATCACTGTAAGAAGGAGGGCCACACAAGAAAAGTGTGCCCTGAACGCCTGAAAGATCATGGAGGTAAGGATAATGGCAACGCAACCATTGTTCAAAATGACTTCGACTCATCTGATGCTCTTGTAGTTTCAAGCGGCGACTCAAGAAAATAGTGGATTATGGATTCTGGATGTACTTGGCACATGACTCCAAACAAGAATGTGTTTGAAGAATTATGTGATCAAGATGGAGGATCAGTGCTGCTGGGAAACAACAAAGCTTGCAAAATTGCAGGTATTGGATCCGTGAGATTCAAGCTCCATGATGAGTCAATAAGATTATTTACTGAAGTTAGGTATGTACCTGACTTGAAGAGAAATTTAATTTCTCTTGGTGAATTCGACAGAAAGGGATATGTTTTCAAAGGAGAGCAAGGTACCCTGAGAGTCATGAATGAGTCGAAGGAAGTCTTGAGAGGCGTGAAAAACCAAGGCTTGTATACCCTAGAGGCTGAGGTTGTAAGTGGTTCGACAAATGTTGTATCCACGAAACCTATGTCGAAGACAGAGTTATGGCACATGAGATTGGGCCATGTCAGCGAAAGAGGCCTGGTCGAATTGGGGAAGCAGAACCTGCTAGGTGGTGACAAAGTCGAAAAGTTGGAGTTTTGTGAATCTTGTGTATTTGGTAAATCCTGTAGGGCGAAGTTCAACAAAGGCAAGCAAAGAACACATGGATCCCTTGATTACATCCATGCTGATCTTTGGGGGCCTGCAAGGAATCCTTCACACTCAGGTGCAAGGTATTTTCTATCCATTGTTGATGACTATTCCAGAAAGCTATGGGTATTCATTCAGAAGACGAAGGATGAAACTTTTGAGAACTTCAAAAGTTGGAAGATTCTGGTCGAAACTCAAACTGGCAGAAAGGTTAAGAGGTTGAGAACCGACAATGGCCTTGAGTTCTGCAACAAAGCGTTCGACAGTTACTGTGTTGAGTCTGGGATTGCAAGGCATAAGACTGTAGCAGGTACTCCTCAACAAAATGGCTTAGCTGAGAGATTCAATCGAACAATCCTTGAAAGGGTTAGATGCATATTGGTTAGTGCTGGATTGAAGAAGGTGTTTTGGGCTGAAGCTGTTTCGACAGCTGCATATCTGATAAATAGATGTCCTTCGGCTGCATTAGATATGAAGACACCTGAAGAAGTTTGGTCGGGAAATCCACCTAGTCTCGACAGACTGAGAGTATTTGGCTGTGTGGCCTATGCTCACATTAGGCAAGACAAGGTCGAACCTAGAGCTCTGAAGTGCATGTTCATGGGCTACCCTGAAGGAGTCAAAGCTTATAGGCTATGGTGCCTAGAGCCAGGTCACAGGAGGTGTATCACCAGTCGAGATGTAGTTTTCAATGAAGCTGAGATGGCTTTCAAGAAAATTGATGTTGCTGACGAAGAGCTGGAACAGGGAGAGATTCTTGTTGAGGTGGAGCATGTTGATGCTGAAGTGCGTACCCCAGATGAAGTCGAAGACGAAACAGAAGATGTTGTCGAAGATGAGGAAACTGATAATGACTACCTGTTAGCAAGAGACAGGTCGAGAAGAGTCATCAAGCCACCTCAGAGACTTGGGTATGCAGATCTTATAGCTTATGCCTTAATCTCTGCAAGTGAGGTTCTCGACGAAGAACCTCGAGACTATAAGGAAGTTATGAGGAGTCGAAAGAAGACTGAATGGCTGAAAGCCATGGATGATGAGATGAAATCTCTTCATGATAACGACACATGGGAACTGATAAAGAAACCTGCTGGAGCCAGGTTAGTCAGCTGTAAATGGATTTTCAAAGTCAAGGAAGGAATCGAAGGAGTGGCGTCGAAAAGATACAAGGCAAGGTTGGTTGCTAGGGGGTTCACTCAGAAAGAAGGTGTCGATTTCAATGATGTGTTCTCTCCTGTTGTAAAGCATAGATCCATTCGAATGTTGTTAGCCATGGTGGCGCAGTTCGATCTTGAACTGGAACAGATGGATGTGAAGACTGCGTTCTTGTATGGTGATCTAGATGAAATAATCCTGATGCGGTAACCTGAAGGGTATGTCGAAAAGGGGAAGGAAGATTATGTGTGCAAGCTGAAGAGATCTTTATATGGACTGAAACAATCTCCTCGACAGTGGAATAGGAGATTCGACAAGTTCATGGCACGCATAAGTTTCATCAAAAGGCATCGCTATCGACCTACCCTTACTCTATACACCACCCTTTCACCTCACTCCATCTCATTCTTTCATCTTCACCCATTCTTCAATAAAACTAAAACCTTAATCCTTGTACCAAGTTCATTTTCAAATTATTTTCTAAACAAACATGGAATGTTTATGGAGTGGTTAGGTGAAGGCCTTATCCTATCCTAAGTGTCTGACATTACCTTTAGGTTTAACTATTTAAACACTTGCCTTCCAAAGTAAATCACTTCTTAAATAAAACGAGTAATGTCTTCATCGTATTGGACTAAAAAGAGAAGGTTGAGGGAAGACTTCTTCTTCTCCGAGTATTAGGATGCTCACTTTAGAGTGTGTGATCTTGATACTCGTCTTTCAATAGGAAGACATGACTATACTCGCTACACATGTTTCAAAGCAAACATTTTTGAGATAAAGACTTGGGTACTACCCGGCGGGGTTCCTATCCAAAGACTTATCTCTCCCCTAAAATCAAGTCCACAAATCAAATGTGACACCTTGCCTTGAGGGTGTAATTCAAAACCTTTTTATAAAAGGACATGTTACTTTCGTTCTACCGCAATACAAACAACGCGTAAGCCTTCCATCCGCGAGCATACAAGCTATGTTTAACTGCGAGAATGCAATCCAAACACATTCGTTCTACCGCAAACAAACAAATGCTTAAGTCTCCCATGCGCGAGCATACAAGCAACGTTTAACTGCTAGAACACGAACATTAACATCGTTCAATAAAATCAATCAACACACACACCCTTGGTTCCACGAACTACGATGCTATGATTTTCTCATTGCACTATGAGGATACGTAGACACAAGATTGCAAAATCTTGGCGAGCAACCTTCTTTCATTTCCCCCTAGTTCCACGAACTACGGAGCTATGATTTTCTCATTGCACTATTAGGGTACGTAGGCACGACTCACGAGGGCCTCAATCCTTGGCGAGCACACTAATTTAAAAACCTTTTTCCTTTTAAGAAAACATTCATATCAAGCATAAACCCTTAGCAACATCCTTACACATAAGACAAACAAATGCTTCCCATTGAGTACAATGGATGTGAGGGGTGCTAATATCTTTCCCTCGCATAACCGGCTTCCGAACTCGTATCTTGGTTGCGAGACCATCTTATCCTTCCTTTTGGGGTTTTATCGATGTTTTCCCTTTTCTTTGGGATAAATAAAATTCGATGGCGATTATGTATTTTTCGAATAGCAACAACACCCAACGTTTTAAACATCACAACAATGGCGTCTGACCCTGAACAATCCCCATTTTCCTCTTTTTCACAAGTAAGAGTGCTCAAATAAGCCGGTTATTTAAATAATCCATATCCACATCCAAATCCGGTTATTAAAAATCGGTTAATTATTAGTATAGTTTTAACCAAATCCATATTTTGGATATATTTTTATATGGTTTTAACAAAATCCATTATTTGGACATCCATATCCAAAATAAAAACCAAATTAGTCAATTTTTTTTATTAAAAAAAACTTTGAAATTGTTTTTTTAAAAAGTTAATTTTTTTGAAATAAAAATCATATATTTTATTTCTTTTGTTAGTGTTACGGGGATTTAACCTCAAAACTCAAAATTCATCTTTGTTTTTCTATTTTTAAGTGCATGGAGAATAGGTTGAAATAGTTTGATTATAACTTCTTTAAAAATAAAAGTGAAAGAGATGAGTATATATAAAAGAAAACTTTATTAAGATTCCAGAGGAAGAGTACATTGATAATCAAATATTACATATATTTATCAATGTCAGAGCCCATAGCTGCAAATGCATCTTCATAATCCATGACTCTCTCCTCACTTCCCTCATCGAAATCATAATAAACAGTCCTCATTTTCTTCTTTTTCTTTTTCTTCTTCAGCTTCTTCTTCTTCTTCTTCTTCTTCTTCTTCTCCTTCCTTACCCTTAACGCATCCCTGACGTTGGCCGCTGGTTGGACCTCCTCATTTGTTCCCTCATTGGTGATGTTTTTAGCATTCTCATTTGTAGAACTCATTGTTACGAAGAATATATTATGAAGAAATGTAAAGTTGTCTATTTATAGACGAGGTTGAAGATGAAAAGTCTGATAGTTTAATGCTTCCAATGATGATAACTTGTAAATGGTTGATATTCTGAAACAATATTTTTTGAAAAACAGAGAAAATTTTAAATCATTATTATACTTGGTCAGAGTGTTCTCTATTCCGGGAAGAGCAAGGGTTATAATATTACAACGGTTAGTAGTAATAACCGTAGCGATACCCCTTATACTCCAGTTAACAACATTTTTCTATTTTACGTAATTATAGAAAAATGTTGTTGCCTGGAGTCAAACCTTGTACCACGTATAAGGGGTATCGCTACGGTTAATATAACTAACCGTTGTGATATTATTAAAATAATATATACTTATCATTACGGTTCTTTTAGAAAACCGTTGTGAAATATTTACCTATATAAGGGAATTAACTTTCCCTTATTGACAGTAGCGCCGTTTCCTTCACAGCGAAACCCTAGCACCCATTTTTTCTCTACATTTTTGGCAGCAAACTTCATCTTTTTTAAGAATTCGCGAAAAGAAATACAAGAAGTATGAAGCTTTTGATTTAAGCTTCTTCCTCCTTCACTACTACAAAAAAACCATTTAACAACGGTTGGAAATGACATATAATGACGCGGGCGAAGGCATTGTTACGTATCAGAGCGACATCACCGACTCAAACTAGTGAAGATAAACGACCTTCACCTCTACTAACCTGCACGTTACCAACATAGGGGTAACATTCAAACAGAAGGGGTGAGATATCGAAAAATATAAACACGAATATGATAATCAATACGTTAGAAAGAATCATACAATTTTCACTACTATCCAACAACAACATCTTACAAATCACCCACAACTTACCAACATACTTTATCAACCTATTACACATATCAACATTTACGACATAATCACTACAATCAACCTAATCAACATAACCAACTTCAACTCTGAAATCAACGTAATCACCTTCATCAACTTCAATAAATATACTCAACATATTCAACTTCTTCAACATCAACATAATCGACTTCATCAACTTAAACAACGCAAACAACTTTATCAACTTAAGCAACATGAACAACTTTATCAACTTAAGCAACTCAAACAACTTTATCAACTTGGACAACATAAACAACTTTCTCAACTTCAACAAACATAATCAACACAAACAACGTAAATAATGCGACACAGGATGCGACTCGACTATGCGTATGCATGTGGTACCATTGGAGCAAAACTCCCAACTTAGAAACGGAGCAGAACTCCCAACTTAAAATATACCAGGTTATCGAGGTATCTGCAAGGCATAAGCCTTCAACTTAGTAATTTTACCAATCCAGGCCAACGTGGTGAGCATCAGCTCCAACTTAAAAATTGCCAATCCAGGCCAACTTAATAATGCTATGCCATGATGCAACGACTCAACACAAAACAACAACCAACTCCGAACAACATATAACAACCATGTAACAACTTTAATTCAACACGATTCAACTTTGGCCAAAGGCCTACAACTTATATACATCAACGTTGGTCATACGACCTATAACTTTAACATTAACATTGGTCCTTCGACCTACGACTTAAAAATGCCCACAAACCGGGACAAAACCACATAAGCAACTGTACAAGAAATCCACACATACAACACGAATTCAACAAAATAAACCGACTAAAATCACCTACTAATTATTACTAACTACCTCGACAATTTTCGTTAAATTCCGAACAACTAATTTTTCCGCTTAAATCGGCTAAACCGACTAAAACGATACTGTTTTCATTTATACGATTAATACGACTTATGGAAAAATTCTGTTTTCTGTTACTACTACCATTAAAATAAATTCCAGGCTTCTGTCATGAATTCTTTTATTAATCCAGTTTCTGTGAAAAATTCTCTCTGTTTAAAATAAAACCTGTTATTCCTACTTATCTGTTATGCTGGCATGCTGATAAAATTATATCCTGTGCAGTTCATATACATCACACTATGAGTCCTATATCATTAATTCAACTCATTTTATTAAGTAGAACATGACATTGATCTTGTGTTACTTGATTATAAAAGTTGATGGAATGGTATCATGAAGTATATATTTTTCATTTATTTGAAATTGTATTTTAACCAAGGATTAAATAAAAGTGCCTCCTCTTTTTCATGGGTGGCTGGCGCCACCCTTATGCAATGGTTCCTAGTGGCTTGCGCCATATATATATATATATATATATATATATATATATATATATATATATATATATATAAAGGTGGCTGGAGCCACATTGTTTAAGTGGTGGCCGGGCCCACCTCTAAGAGGCTTGCGCCACATCCCACTATGGTGGCTTGCGCCACCCACTTTTCACACACAGGGGTGGCCGGCGCCACCCCTCTTATATATATATATATATATTTTAAACGAACCACCAATTAACAACAACACATAAACTACCAACGTGACAGAACACTCGTTTCCATTTCATAAATTTAACCACAAAAACACACTACAGAACATCAATTCCACAAAACAACAATAATTCATCAATTACAATCCAACACGTTCTGTAAACAAAATCATACAATCTCAATCCCCACGTATTAATCATCTTATTCCCGGTTATAAAATTCGAACCCCACCCTTACCTTAATTGATGGCCGCTCGAATCTCCGACTGACTTTTCCGACTTGGCTTTCCGACGGCAACTTCTCGTATCCCTCTTTCTCCAACTTTCCTCATTCTCAACTTCTCACGTTCTCCTCTTTCTCTTTACTGATACCCCTAACTTCTTCTCCTTATTTTTCTCTAACTTCCTTTACTGCCTCCTCCACTTTTCTTTTTATTTTATTTCTATTAATTAATAAACCTAATATTATAATTTCTAATATCTATTGGGCTTATGCTTCTTACCCCTTATTCTACTACTTCCAACACAACACTTAAGCCCACTTAATTAAAACACTCTCTTATAATTCTATAATATTAATTCTAATATTATTTCTCTCGACTAAATCGACTAATTACCGACTATCACATAAATCGTCCAAACAACTCAATCAACATATTCACCCCTAAACGAAAAATATTCAATATTAACTTCCACAACTTAGATCAACTTATTAAATCAATTCAACTCGAACCAACTTAGAAAAATCAACATAATATTTCGATATTCCGAAATCAACTTAAATCAACACAAGTATCACAAACCAACGCAAATCGACACAAATACTCAAATCAACGTGAATCAACACAACATACTACAATTATATTTAATTAAATACTTAATTAAATAAACGGGCGTTACAACTTTCCCCCACTTAGAACATTTTCGTCCTCGAAAATTCATCCGATTCCACTACTCCAACTACCCATCCCATCTGACTAATCAACTCTCATTTCCGAAGGCAACCCACGTATAATACAAAAAAATTCATAACATCAACGGCGAAAACAACCCGAATACTACTCATGCGACACACTTGGCAACTCAACATCACAACATAAAGAGTAACCAACTTAAGAATTCACCGGTTTTAGAACTTGAACGCAACAACATAAGAACACACAACTTAAACACGACATCAATACAACCAAACTACCAACATCGTTGTCACTCACACATGAACAACGACACCATGCCACGTGTTCGCTGCGCACTCTGATTACTTACAAAGTATCAAGACTACTCAGTTTAGCTCCAACTTCTAATCACCAAACCGACATAACAACGACTTTAGACTTAACTCTTCGGAAATTCCATCCCAACAGGTATTCTACACTCTCGTAGTTACCGAGTACTTCAACTTAGATCAGTAAGACAACACCTCTAACATTCAACACCATTACAACGACGACTACTTCCCAATTATCATAAAACATAACTAAAACTTTACCATCTCCTATTTACACGTTCCTCGAAAATCATCTTAAATACGCAACATCATTACAACAACATAGGGTACCTGTGTACAATTAACTTCAACCAGATAAATCATCTTTTCCTTTCCAACTAATCCAACAAACCAAATTATCGACTTTTACTCATACTGACGCAATTCTCCATAAATCCTTATCCGAATTAACACAACCAAGTAACTCATATTTACCACCCAAAGGTTCCACTTTTTCAATTCAACTTATAACTTCACTTCATTTCTACTTGCAACTCAATTATCAAATTACCCAGAACTCAACTGTGAATTTCCATACTACTCATCAATTAAATCGCAACCTCATGCCATCATCCTTAAATTCAACTAATATGCTCATATATGATTCTACATCGACAAAATAAACAATCCACAAGCACTTGGCTTGACTTCAACCAATTCAACGTACGTACTATACTAGTTGGCACGACACATCTATCCATCAATTATGATTCCGTCTACTATCAACAAGAGATTAAGAGTGATCAGTTCCTCAATTTGTCAATAGACAGCCGACAACCATAACAGTGGCATAAATCATCATTACCCAACACAATAGCGTACTACAACTTGTGCCCAAAGTCCGTAAGCACAATGCTCCGCCAACTCTCTGGGGCTTATCAACGTCTTCTTAGTTTCCTTAATTTCAATTTCGTCAATATACCAAAACGTCCAAAATCCAATACATAATCTCTTATACATGCTCGTAGCACAACACAATTATTAAATATCTTTCCAACACCGGAATAGCTACTACTTCAAGTACTATCCAACTCGGCTCGCTCCAATTACAACTCTTATCCAAGTTAAAATTTTTAACGTTGCAAATCAACCATCCGTCTTTTTCCCAACATTACTATCACATGACATCATCACTTATTTCTCCTTATTCAACATAAATTGCATCTCGATGCTTCCTCAGATACCGTCACATCCTTATAATTACCAACATATTATTCTTACCAAAATTTCACAATCGGCTTCATCTTTCCAAAATTTTCAGCAATAGTCGCTCAACTTCAACCACATATATCTCTTCCGATACAGACCTCTCAATCACAAAATCATATTCCAAAATAAAGATAATTTCATGAAGATTCCAGAACTTCAAGAATTGCTTGAATCCGAGTTACGAGTAAAAAGTTATCATCCTTACAACGGGACTGGTTCAGAATTTCCATATGCAGAATTTTCCAAAAATCAGTATCAGACCCAAATATTAAAACGCAATTTCCTCCCTCTTCACAAACTTCCTGAATACAAATCGTATATGCAACTGTAGGGAATTTCGTAAGCTTTCCAAAAAGTCCAGAACCGCTTCAATCGGAATCACGAGTAAAAAGTTATGCCTCTTTTACCGACAGCTGCTCCAAAATTGCAAAAATCAGAATTTGAGATTGATGAACATAAGTTCCATCTCTCTCTCTCGCTTGCTCCAAAATCTACCAACAATCCTTTCTTTTCATCCAACTCTAAAATTACTCGACTTTAATCCGACTATACTCAAGGCATATTAATCTACCGACTTGATCCATCAACTTATCATTTCCATTAGAATACTTCCTTATTCTCAATCAATTCCTCATCCATATTCCACACACTTCTCAAACTCGACCGATACGAATTCATGAGTCTAAACTCTCGCCGGTCCGCAACAACATCGCTTCAACAACATTTGCACTCTTGCAATCAACATCACCTTGAACCAACTTCTACATACCAACAACACGTCCGGGAGACAAACTTCTCCCCCACTTAATCCAAACCAACACCTGTAGACAACGACCAGAACCTAACAAACAAGCACCGACAGTGTTTCCCACACATGTCGAGTACTAAGGAATAAACGATATTAGACAAATTGGCCGGACAGACCGACCTGCTCTGATACCACTAAGTGTAACGCCCCATTTCTACCCGACAATTATATTGAAAATCAGAGTAGTAAAATTCAATCAACAAGTACACAAATAGGATGCCACATTTTACAAATTTAAAAACTTATTCAATTAAATTAAATAGTACATCGATACATAACACTTTTAATTCGGATGAAACTATAATGACAACTTTTATTCACTCTTGGAAACCAAAACATTTTCACAACTACGCAGCGGATTCTCAAATATTCAACTATACATGATATAACATTTGTTCAACTTAAACAACTTAGTAACAACATATTTTCATGGAAACAACTTAAAACAACAACAGAGCAACTAAGCGTTCATCCCCCCCGAGTGTTACGTATCAGAGCGACATCACCGACTCAAACTAGTGAAGATAAACGACCTTCACCTCTACTAACCTGCACGTTACCAACATAGGGGTAACATTCAAACAGAAGGGGTGAGATATCGAAAAATATAAACACGAATATGATAATCAATACGTTAGAAAGAATCATACAATTTTCACTACTATCCAACAACAACATCTTACAAATCACCCACAACTTACCAACATACTTTATCAACCTATTACACATATCAACATTTACGACATAATCACTACAATCAACCTAATCAACATAACCAACTTCAACTCTGAAATCAACATAATCACCTTCATCAACTTCAACAAATATACTCAACATATTCAACTTCTTCAACATCAACATAATCAACTTCATCAACTTAAACAACGCAAACAACTTTATCAACTTAAGTAACATGAACAACTTTATCAACTTAAGCAACTTGAACAAATTTATCAACTTGGACAACATAAACAACTTTCTCAACTTCAACAAACACAATCAACACAAACAACGTAAATAATACGACACAGGATGCGACTCGACTATGCGTATGCATGTGGTACCATTGGAGCAAAACTCCTAACTTAGAAACGGAGCAGAACTCCCAACTTAAAATATACCAGGTTATCGAGGTATCTGCAAGGCATAAGCCTTCAACTTAGTAATTTTGCCAATCCAGGCCAACGTGGTGAGCATCAGCTCCAACTTAAAAATTGCCAATCCAGGCCAACTTAATAATGCTATGCCATGATGCAACGACTCAACACAAAAACCAACCAACTCCGAACAACATATAACAACCACGTAACAACTTTAATTCAACACGATTCAACTTTGGCCAAAGGCCTACAACTTATATACTTCAACGTTGGTCATACGACCTACAACTTTAACATTAACATTGGTCCTTCGACCTACGACTTAAAAATGCCCACAAACCGGGACAAAACCACATAAGCAACTGTACAAGAAATCCACACATACAACACGAATTCAACAAAATAAACCGACTAAAATCACCTACTAATTATTACTAACTACCTCGACAATTTTCGTTAAATTCCGAACAACTAATTTTTCGGCTTAAATCGGCTAAACCGACTAAAACGGTACTGTTTTCATTTCTGCGATTAATACGACTTATGGAAAAATTCTGTTTTCTGTTACTACTACCATTAAAATAAATTCCAAGCTTCTGTCATGAATTCTTTTATTGATCCAGTTTCTGTAAAAAATTCTCTCTGTTTAAAATAAAACCTGTTATTCCTACTTATCTGTTATGCTGGCATGCTGATAACATTATATCCTGTGCAGTTCATATACATCACACTATCAGTCCTATATCATTAATTCAACTCATTTTATTAAGTAGAACATGACATTGATCTTGTGTTACTATATTATAAAAGTTGATGGAATGGTATCATGAAGTATATATTTTTCATTTATTTGAAATAGTATTTTAACCAAGGATTAAATAAAAGTGCCTCCTCTTTTTCATGGTTGGCTGGCGCCACCCTTATGCAATGGTTCCTAGTGGCTTGCGCCACTTATATATATATATAAAGGTGGCTGGAGCCACATTGTTTAAGTGGTGGCCGGGCCCACCTCTAAGAGGCTTGCGCCACATCCCACTATGGTGGCTTGCGCCACCCACTTTTCACACACAGGGGTGGCCGGCGCCACCCCTTATATATATATATATATATATATATATATATATATATATATATATATATATATATATATATATATATATATATATATATATAAACGAACCACCAATTAACAACAACACATAAACTACCAACGTCACAGAACACTCGTTTCCATTTCATAAATTTAACCACAAAAACACACTACAGAACATCAATTCCACAAAACAACAATAATTCATCAATTACAATCCAACACGTTCAGTAAACAAAATCATACAATCCCAATCCCCCACGTATTAATCATCTTATTCCCGGTTATAAAATTCGAACCTCACCCTTACCTTAATTGATGGTCTCTCGAATCTCCGACCGGCTTTTCCGACTTGGCTTTCCGACGGCAACTTCTCGTATCCCTCTTTCTCCAACTTTCCTCGTTCTCAACTTCTCACGTTCTCCTCTTTTTCTTTACTGATACCCCTAACTTCTTCTCCTTATTTTTCTCTAACTTCCTTTACTGCCTCCTCCACTTTTCTTTTTATTTTATTTCTATTAATTAATAAGCCTAATATTATAATTTCTAATATCTATTGGGCTTATGCTTCTTACCCCTTATTCTACTACTTCCAACACAACACTTAAGCCCACTTAATTAAAACACTCTCTTATAATTCTAAAATATTAATTCTAATATTATTTATCTCGACTAAATCGACTAATTACCGACTATCACATAAATCGTCCAAACAACTCAATCAACATATTCACCCCTAAACGGAAACTATTCAATATTAACTTCCACAACTTAGATCAACTTATTAAATCAATTCAACTCGAACCAACTTAGAAACATCAACATAATATTCCGATATTCCGAAATCAACTTAAATCAACACAAGTATCACAAACCAACGCAAATCGACACAAATACTCAAATCAACGTGAATCAACACAACATACTACAATTATATTTAATTAAATACTTAATTAAATAAACAGGCGTTACAGTAACCGTTGTAATAAAATGGAAAACGCGCTGCCTATAATGACGGTTATTTTAAATACCCGTTGTTGTATGTCTTTTAATAAAATAAAATAAATACAGCATTAGAACTACCTATAATGACGGTTATTTTAAAAAAAACCGTTGTTGTATGTCTTTTAATAAAATAAAAAAAATTGCAGCATTAGAACAAGAACAGCAGCAAGAACATCAAGAACAACAATAAGAACAAGAACAACAGTAAGAACATCAAGAACAACAATAAGAACAACAAGAACAAGAACAAAAACAAGAACAAGAACAAGAACAAGAACAAGAATGAGAACAAGAAGAAGAAGAAGAAGAAGAAGAAGAAGAAGAAGAACAACAACAACAACAATAATAACAATAATAACAACAACATCAACAACATCAACAACAACAACAATAATAACAATGATAACAATAATAACAACAAGAACAACAATAATAAAAAAGAACAACAAGAACAACAATAATTAAAAAAGAATACCAACAACTAACATTGCTAACTCGAGTTCTGAAATTTGTTCTGAAATTTGGTTTAGTGGAGAAATAGAGTATCGTAACTGAAAGATGATGTTTGGAGGTAGAAGATGTAGTTCGTCTAAGTTTTAGGTTTCACGCGGATCACTAATAGTAGTGTCTTGGCCGTTGATAATGACTAAATGGACGACCAAGATTTGTTTAAGGATAGTGAATAAACTCAATATGCGCGCCACCTATAATGTTGGTAATGAGAATTGAAAAAATAAGTAAAAAACCAAAAATGTTGGTGCTGGGACTTGAACCCATGACAAGACGCTACCTATAATGACGGTTGGTTTAAATTACCCGTGGTGAAAGGTCTGTCATCATTTTGAAAAAATAAGTAAAAAAAGCTACCTATTACAACTGTTGGTTTAAATACCCGTTGTGAAAGGGTCTGTCAGCATTTTGAAAAAATAGGAAAAAATGATTAAAATAAATTCAGAAAAATCTAAAAACACGAAATTTAATCTAATTAGGTAAAATAAGAATTTTGAGAATTTTTTTAGAATTTTTTGAGACAATGAAAACAATAAAAAATTCAATAAAAATAGAAAAAAGATGAATTTGGGGTTTTGAGGGTGAAACCCGTAACTCTTCTAGAGTACGGGTCTAACGACCACACGATTTTTCTGCTTCAGATGCACGAAACAAATCTTAAAAAGGAGACGATTTTCCCTAAAACCGATTTTTTGAAGTGCAAGACCTAAAACTAAATTATTGGCTATAATGACGGTTGAAAACATACCAGTGGTGAAAGGTTGTGGGTATTTTGAAAAAATATGTAAAGAAACCATAAATGTTGGTGCTGGGACTTGAACCCATGACCATGCGCTATCTATAATGACGGTTGAAGACATACCTGTGGTGAAAGGTTGTGGGTATTTTGAAAAAATATGTACAAAAAACCATAAATGTTGGTGCTGGGACTTGAACCCATGACCATGCGCTACCTATAATGACGGTTGAAAACATACCCGTAGTGAAAGGCCTCACATTTCACCACGGTTTGAATATTAACCGTCATTAAAAGCCTTTTAACGAGATTAAAAAAAAGCGCGCATCTATTACAACGGTGTATAGGCAATCCGTTGTAAGCCCGACGTTGTTGTTTGCTCGTTTTGTAGTAATGCTTGTATTTCTTCTTGCAGAAATTTAAAACTAGATGAACATGGTGATGATGCTGGTGGTAGCAAGCGTAATGTACATATTGTTTATGGAAAATAAGGTATTCTTCTACTTCAATCTTTTTGTTAGATAGTTCCCATTATCTCGTTTGCTTCATCTTGTTTTTGTTGATTGTTCTTATTTTGTGCAGATTCGACTTCAATGCTTCACAAGCAAGGTGAACTTCATTGTAATGGTACAGTCCCACTTCTTAGGGTTTTGTTTCAACTTTTGCTTATTTTGTTTTGAATACTAACTAATTTTCTTCATTGCTTCCCACTTCTTAGGGTTTGTTTCAACTTTTGCTTGTTTTGTTTTGAATACTAACTATTTTTCTTCATTGCTTCCCACTTCTTAGGGTTTGTTTCACATGGTGATGATGATGGTGGTACATATATATGAATTCATTCTGATAAGATACATATATATGAATTCATTCTGATATTGTACATGAAATTTAGTTTATTATATACTATGTATATTGTTTGTTTCACTATCCTTTTATTGAAAATGCAATCAGTTAAATTGATATAGAAACTTATAATCTGAAAATTAAGATGTATTTGAAAACCAACCATTATCATGTCAATGTTTTTCGAATTGCATCCATTTCATTCAGCACATTTTATGTTCCTCAACATAAAATTTATGGTTCAATGGTCTGTTTGCTTCAATTCATCGATATCTTTTATTATAGTTTACCTCATCGTCGTCACTAATCATCGTGGTTGTTAAGATCATGATTGTTATGATGATAAAATCGCGATGAATTTTGGCGATGAAGAGGTAAACTATAATAAAAGACATCGATGGATTGAAGGAAACCGACCATTGAACCATAAATTTTATGTTAAGGAACATAAAATGTGCTGAATGAAATGGATGCAATTCGGAAAACAGTGGTGTGTTTAAGTTGGTTTTCAAGAACAACTTAATTTTCAGATTATATAGTTCTTTACCAATTTTAATGGTTGTATTTCTTTAATTAGGTGTATGGTAAAACAAGCAATATACATTTGTATATAATAAACTAAGGGTACATTCCACAACGCTTGAGACTCATAACCGTTGTAATAGTTATTATATATTACAACGGTTGAAATACTTAACTGTTGCAATATAACGCGCGCTTTTCAGAATACAACAACGGTTTCCAGACCGTTGTAGAAACAACGAACTTACAACGACAATCTACATAACAACGTCTTCGCCCACGTCATTATATGTCATTCCCAACCGTTGTTAATTGGGTTTTTCGTAAGACAAACAAATGCTTCCCATTGAGTACATTGGATGTGAGGGGTGCTAATACCTTTCCCTCGCATAACCGGCTTCCGAACTCGTATCTTGATTGCGAGACCATCTTATCCTTCCTTTTGGGGTTTTATCGATGTTTTCCCTTCTCTTTGGGATAAATAAAGTTCGATGGCGACTCTGTATTTTTCGCGTAGCAACAACACCCAACGTTTTGAACATCACAACAATGGCGTCTGACCTTGAACAATCCCCATTTTCCTCTTTTTCACAAGTAAGGGTGCTCAAGTAAAGCGGTTATTTAAATAATCCATATCCACATCCAAATCTGGTTATTAAAAACCGGTTAATTATTAGTATGGTTTTAACCAAATCCATATTTTGGATATATTTTTAATATGGTTTTAACCAAATCCATTATTTGGACATCCATATCCAAAATAAAAACCAAATTCGTCAATTTTTTTATTAAAAAAAAACTTTGAAAATTTTTTTAAAAAGTTAATTTTTTGAAATAAAAATTATATATTTTTTTTTGAATTTTTTTTTTGAATTTTTTATTTTATTTTTAGAAAATATTTTTTTTTCAAAAAATTAAAAAATGATTTTTTAAAATAAAAAATATATTTTCTCCAAAAATAAAAAAAACTATTTTTTATTTTTGAATATAAATATTTTTTCTTAAAAAAATTATTGCAAAAAAATGATTTTAAAATAAAATTAAATAAAAACTGATTATAAAATCGGGTTATGGATATAACCGGTTAATAATTGGTTTATAACCATTTTACAAAAATAAAAATCGGTTATGACAATGGTTTTAATAACCGGTTATGACATATGGATTATTTATAGTTATAGATTGGTTATGAAAATTAACCGTCCATGAACATCTCTATTCAGAGGTTCTCTATTTTTCAGTCTTAACTTTTCTTTTCAACATGCACCCTCAATTTCAATTATATATATATATATATATTGTAACGTTTTCAAACATTGCTTAATTTCTGAGAATGGAACAGTTGAATTTCCGTTTCAAACATTGCTTAATTTCTGAGAAAGTAGGAAATTTAGCTTTTGGTAACCTAAAAAAAATATGAACTTGTTGCACTAAGCAAGTTGAACCGTTTCACACAATTAACAAGTTTGCATATAGTACTGAATTTCCACTTTCTGTTGAGAGTGTTCATATAAATAACACATTTTTGTTTTGCATGCCTATTTCCTCTTTCTTATAAATAACATAATTTTCCCTTTCTGTTGAGATTGTTCATATAAAAGACAAAAATATATGAAATTTTTGTTATGCTGCGTATAATCATATTTATTTGTGTGGTTTTGCTCTTTGCTATTTTTGGGAAAAATTGAAACAAGAATAAGTTGAATGCTTGCGAATAAAGACATTAATTCATACAGTTTTAGTGAAACTAATTTCTTGTTGTCTTATTTGCTTTTATACATTGTAGCCTTAATTCATCTTTTTGTCCTTTAATTTAATTTATTGTTTCGCTTTGGTCCCTCAATTAAAAAACGTTATATTATAGCCCTTTAAAACGTTAGATTGTGCATACGTGACAATCTACTTGGCAGTGTGTTCTCTTATCTAACTTTTTGTTTTGTTTATTATCAATTTATTATTTGTTATTATTATTGATCTTACCTGATCAAAAAGGAACAAGTGGTCAGCAACGTCGTGAGATCTTCAACTCCGGTGATGATGAAACAGCGGGGGGAGGGGAGGGGGTGTACCTGCAAGGTATTCCGATGGCAAAGTCAGGAACATGGAGTAAGCAAGTACAAAAAAGCAAGAGTTAAAAATGCAATGTAACCTGACCCTCTCAAGTGAGAGGGTATTTATAGGATGCCCCCAGCGCGGGGCCAACGGTCTCCTGCACTGAACTGGATTGCAAGGCCCAATCCAGGTGACTGTCAGAGCTTACGTGGCGTAAGGAAGACCAGCACGTGGTCTTCGCCCTGGAGTAACGGTCCCGAAATCTCCGGAAGAAGGGCAGACCGATTCTTTCAGAGGTGGGAGGTTACATGGTAACGTGTCCTTGCGAGGAGGAGCACGTGGAGAACGTGGGGGAGAGACGTGACCTCTCCTCGTACCAGCGGGTCTCTGCTCGACACCAGGGCCACTGGCTGTGTCCGACAGCAAGGAGAATTGGGCCGTATTGGGCCTCGTAGCAGTGATGGGTTGGGCCTGGCCGACGGATGGGCAGGCGCCAGCCCAGTCCAGAACAATTATTATTATTTTTAATTTATGTTCCTCTCTTTGTCAAATCCCTTCTCTAAAACCTAGCCTCCGCCTTCTTCTCTCTTCTTCTTAGATCTTCTTCTCTTTTTTCACTCTTTTTGTTCTTCTTCAATCTCACATGTCTATCTTTCAATTTTAACACAAACCACACTGTTTCGCTAAAAAATCATATTCTTGATATTGCAAATAATCCCAACACAGTAAAGTGGATTAAGAAAATCAGAAGAGAAATTCATGAATATCATGAACTTGCCTATGAAGAATTCAAGACAAGTTCTTTAATAAGGCTCAAGCTTGACGATTTAGGTGTTGGTTATGAATGGACAGTGGCTAAAACAGGTTTCTTTCTAATTCTTGTTTATTTTAGGGTTGTATCGTAAGCATAATGTGTTTCATGTTATGTAGATGATCCAGTTAGAAGAAAGGGAAACCACTTGGAACAGAGAGAGAACTTATGATTGACTTCTGCATCCAAAGGGTAGTCTAAGCTGGGGAGAGAGAGAACTTGGGATCAACTCATTGAAAGATTAAAGTGTTGTATAAGTTAAAGCTGAACTTGACAAATCTTTAGTTTCTTCTGATATAAATATAAATCCAATTTTAATCTTTGTTGGGTTACTCTCTACTATAGTTTCCGCTCTATTGATCAGATTAATAGTTTGCATCAAATTTGTTTTATGTACAGCCATTAATAATATTTTGCATACTCTGTTCATCTTTCGCCCATTATTCATCTAGACTCTCTGTTTACTGTTAGGTCCAACATGGATAATTTTCATTTCTGATATCCTCTTTACATTGCACAATATTTTGTGTGGATATTGAATTAAGATGCTAAAAGAATGTACTGAAACAGTTTGAAAAGGAGAAGCAAGATGATGCACTGTCGAATTTAAGTGATCTTTTGAGAGAGTTTAAAGATATAGCTGTTGACATGGGATCTGATATTGAGAGGTTAGTTAACTGTATTCTATTCATTGTTTTATCTAATTATACAGGCAAATTAATAATTATTTTGGTAAATGCTGCAGACATAACAAAGCCTTGAGTCATCTAGATAATGATGTGGATGAGTTGAATTTCTGAGTGAAAGGAGCTAATCAACGCGGTCATCATTTACTTGGAAAATAAGATTGATGTTCAACTTTTAATCCTTGTTTTTTCATACTGTAACGGATCCATCGTTTGGGTTACAAACCTTTAGTTTACTCTTACTGAACCTTTATTTTACTTTTACTAAATTTGCAACATAGTATAATTTTTTTTGTAGAATCAATCTGTTCATAAAAGCTAATAAATTTGTAGTGATTTTTGTTTTAATTAATTTGATTTTCATGTTTTTCATGAGTTAATTATATAAATTAATTAATTTGAATTAATCTTGATTCCATTTATGTTTTTCTGAGTTAGTTATTGTTCATATAATTTTTTTTTGTGTTAATTAATTAATCATTTTTATGTTTTTTTAGTTTAAAGTTATTATTATTATTATTATTTTAATTTGTAATATTTATTATTATTGTTGCTGACTCATTGCATGGTTGGCACGCCACCCTGACATTTACTAACGTTCTAACACATGAATTAACGGAAGGGATCAAATATATTAACAGAAGTAATATTATGGGACCAAATCGAATCAATTTTTTATTGAGGAACTATATCGCAACTTATAAATAATTTACGGGACTTGGGGACTAATTGTAACACTTGAAATGCATTGATTTCCATTAAGAAGGAAAGTCGTCCGCGGAGGTTACAACTGAAAGGGAACTAACTGCTAAGGATAGTCAATGTGCATATATTTCTAGTTTGTAATTTTAAAACAACAAATACAAATTGGTTTAGTGGTACTCAGTTTCCCTTTGCAATCAAATGGGCGAGAGATTCCACATCTACACGTGTGCGTCACTTTGTACGCTACCATTGACTTTGACTAACGCTCCTGACAAAAAGGATGAACGTGATACTGTTTGAAAAATTAAAGAATCAATTTAAAATTTTTTAAATTTAAGAGAGTAAAATGAACCCCGAGATAAACTTAAAGAATAAAAAAGATATTTTGCCAAGGAGATTTGAGTGTTATAGGTCTTGTAATTGAGTTAAAACATAATTTAATTTGGGTTCCATTTATATATGCTCAAATGTTTAAGCTTCAATAATAGTTTGTTTTAAGATTTTTGCTTTCTTTAATTACAAAAATACACGTGACAAATAAATTAACAATAATTTTATGACGGTAATTTATTCATCAAATAAAATTCATGCGAGGTTCACTATTTTAAAAATAGATCCCAAATTAAAAGTAGAACTCATGATTTCACTTAACAAGTAAGTATGTTTAAAAAAATGTTAAAATGAAAGTTTACATCACTCCTCATAAACTTCTTCCTCAATTTTTTTTTTTTGTATAAATCGTTTTGAAAAAATAATTATATTAAAATATAAGTCGCTTTACAACATCAATAAATTATTAATGTTATTTCTTTTTATACTCTTTAATATATATATATATATATATATATATATATATATATATATATATATATAATTTAAATTTATCTTTCTCATATAAGTATAATTTTTTTTAATAGTGTGAAAAAGTTTAAAACAACTTATAAAGAAACAGATGAACTAATTTGTGGAATTTGGATCGAACTCTAGAAGAAGCATGCCGTCGAAGTTTGTTCACATGCTGCTGTCGAAAATAATGCATGATTGTAGTCGAAGATTGTTCTAACATGCATTAGTTAATATTGTTAGGTTTGTTAGCATATTGAATTGGGCCTTGTGTTAAGGATCCAATTGTTTAAGTTAGCTTGTACCCTAAGTTAGCTTGTAATGGGTATTTTGTTAAAAGCCCATTAGTTTAGTGTGCTAGGTTTTATTATAAATAGCATGCTAGTCTCTCATTCTAGAGTGTGACAAAACCTAATAAGAGTGAGAGTGGTTAGTTTGTTATTCTTGTATACTTGTAATCCTTGTTTTAAGGAGAAAGGAAAGAATAACAGTTTTATAACCAATCCTTGTTGTTTTTACTCTTGTTTTCTTTGTTAACCCTAACCCTTGTGGTTTCTTGTGCTTAAAGAAACCGTAAATACTTTGTTTTAAGGTATCCGATTCACAACAAATTGGTGTGGTGAGCGTGGAGAAGATGCCTTCAACAAAGTATGAGATCGAGAAGTTCACCGGAGTGAACGACTTCGGTCTGTGGCGCTTGAAGATGAAAGCCCTACTGGTTCAGCAGGGTTGTTTGGAAGCGTTGAAGGGAATGGCAGCCATGGATGTTGCGTTAACTGAAAGAGAAAAGACTACCATGATAGAGAAAACACACAGCGCAATATTGTTGAGCCTTGGTGATAAGGTTCTTCGACAGGTATCAAAGGAGACGACGACATCAGGGTTATGGGTGAAGCTTGAAAGCTTATACATGACAAAATCTTTGGTAAATCGACTCTACCTGAAGCAAGCTTTGTATTCGTTTAAGATGAGTGAAGACAAAGCTTTGACTGAGCAGTTAGATATGTTCAACAAGCTGATTATTGATCTTGAATATATCGATGTGAAGATCGATGACGAAGATCAAGCACTATTGTTGTTGTGCGCTTTGCCTAGAACACATGCTCACTTCAAAGAAACTCTCTTGTATGGAAGGGAGTCCTTGATCTTTGAAGAAGTTCAATCAGCCTTGTACTCTAAGGATCTGAACGAACGAAAGGAGCATAAACCTTCGACGGTTGGTGAAGGTTTGGCAGTTAAGGGAAAATTCTTGCGAAATGATGGTAGGTTCGACAAGAAGAAAGGTAAAAGTCAGCAGAAGTCTTCTAGTGGCGAAACATCTGGTTTTCGATGTTATCACTGTAAGAAGGAGGGCCACACAAGAAAAGTGTGCCCTGAACGCCTGAAAGATCATGGAGGTAAGGATAATGGCAACGCAACCATTGTTCAAAATGACTTCGACTCATCTGATGCTCTTGTAGTTTCAAGCGGCGACTCAAGAAAATAGTGGATTATGGATTCTGGATGTACTTGGCACATGACTCCAAACAAGAATGTGTTTGAAGAATTATGTGATCAAGATGGAGGATCAGTGCTGCTGGGAAACAACAAAGCTTGCAAAATTGCAGGTATTAGATCCGTGAGATTCAAGCTCCATGATGAGTCAATAAGATTATTTACTGAAGTTAGGTATGTACCTGACTTGAAGAGAAATTTAATTTCTCTTGGTGAATTCGACAGAAAGGGATATGTTTTCAAAGGAGAGCAAGGTACCCTGAGAGTTATGAATGAGTCGAAGGAAGTCTTGAGAGGCGTGAAAAACCAAGGCTTGTATACCCTAGAGGCTGAGGTTGTAAGTGGTTCGACAAATGTTGTATCCACGAAACCTATGTCGAAGACAGAGTTATGGCACATGAGATTGGGCCATGTCAGCGAAAGAGGCCTGGTCGAATTGGGGAAGCAGAACCTGCTAGGTGGTGACAAAGTCAAAAAGTTGGAGTTTTGTGAATCTTGTGTATTTGGTAAATCCTGTAGGGCGAAGTTCAACAAAGGCAAGCAAAGAACACATGGATCCCTTGATTACATCCATGCTGATTTTGGGGGCCTGCAAGGAATCCTTCACACTCAGGTGCAAGGTATTTTCTATCCATTGTTGATGACTATTCCAGAAAGCTATGGGTATTCATTCAGAAGACGAAGGATAAAACTTTTGAGAACTTCAAAAGTTGGAAGATTCTGGTCGAAACTCAAACTGACAGAAAGGTTAAGAGGTTGAGAACCGACAATGGCCTTGAGTTCTGCAACAAAGCGTTCGACAGTTACTGTGTTGAGTCTGGGATTGCAAGGCATAAGACTGTAGCAGGTACTCCTCAACAAAATGGCTTAGCTGAGAGATTCAATCGAACAATCCTTGAAAGGGTTAGATGCATATTGGTTAGTGCTGGATTGAAGAAGGTGTTTTGGGCTGAAGCTGTTTCGACAACTGCATATCTGATAAATAGATGTCCTTCGACTGCATTAGATATGAAGACACCTGAAGAAGTTTGGTCGGGAAATCCACCTAGTCTCGACAGACTGAGAGTATTTGGCTGTGTGGCCTATGCTCATATTAGGCAAGACAAGGTCGAACCTAGAGCTCTGAAGTGCATGTTCATGGGCTACCCTGAAGGAGTCAAAGCTTATAGGCTATGGTGCCTAGAGCCAGGTCACAGGAGGTGTATCACCAGTCGAGATGTAGTTTTCAATGAAGCTGAGATGGCTTTCAAGAAAATTGATGTTGCTGACGAAGAGCTGGAACAGGGAGAGATTCCTGTTGAGGTGGAGCATGTTGATGCTGAAGTGCGTACCCCAGATGAAGTCTAAGACGAAACAGAAGATGTTGTCGAAGATGAGGAAACTGATAATGACTACCTGTTAGCAAGAGACAGGTCGAGAAGAGTCATCAAGCCACCTCAGAGACTTGGGTATGCAGATCTTATAGCTTATGCCTTAATCTCTGCAAGTGAGGTTCTCGACGAAGAACCTCGAGACTATAAGGAAGTTATGAGGATTCGAAAGAAGACTGAATGGCTAAAAGCCATGGATGATGAGATGAAATCTCTTCATGATAACGACACATGGGAACTGATAAAGAAACCTACTGGATCCAGGTTAGTCAGCTGTAAATGGATTTTCAAAGTCAAGGAAGGAATCGAAGGAGTGGCGTCGAAAAGATACAAGGCAAGGTTGGTTGCTAGGGGGTTCACTCAGAAAGAAGGTGTCGATTTCAATGATGTGTTCTCTCCTGTTGTAAAGCATAGATCCATTCGAATGTTGTTAGCCATGGTGGCGCAGTTCGATCTTGAACTGGAACAGATGGATGTGAAGACTGCGTTCTTGTATGGTGATCTAGATGAAATAATCCTGATGAGGCAACCTGAAGGGTATGTCGAAAAGGGGAAGGAAGATTATGTGTGCAAGCTGAAGAGATCTTTATATGGACTGAAACAATCTCCTCGACAGTGGAATAGGAGATTCGACAAGTTCATGGCACACATAAGTTTCATCAGAAGTCAGTTTGACCACTGTGTTTACTTTAGATTTCGACCTGGTAATTCATTTGTTATTTTGTTGCTTTATGTGGATGATATTCTAATAGCAAGCAACAATGTCGAAGAGGTAAAGAGGGTGAAGGCTGAACTAAGTAAGGAGTTCGAAATGAAGGATCTGGGAGTTGCGTCCAGGATTCTTGGGATTGACATCCGAAGAGATAGAAAGTAGTCGAAATTATGCTTATCTCAAGAGGCATACCTACAGAAGATTCTCGAAAAGTATGGTATGTCGAATTCAAAGCCTGTTGTAACTCCGACAAACCCTCAATTCAAGCTGAGTATAGATCAGTGTCCCAGTACTGATGTCGAAAGAGCTTATATGGATAGCATTCCATATGCTAATATAGTTGGTTCTTTAATGTATGCTATGGTCTGTACTAGACCTGACATAGCATATGTGTAACACCCCCTTTCTATACCCCCAAATAATCACATAAACATTTTGGCACATATTAAAAATTTCATCAGAGTATAATTATAAACATGGTATAAAAGAGGTATGTCACATTATACGTTAAATTAAAACATTCAACACCTGCTCAACAATTGATATGAAACAGTGGGGTAACTTTGCAATAGAGGAACTTAGTCCTTACACCCACATCTCAATATTTAGAATAGAAGCGGAAAATCTAAACGTTGAATAACAACTAACATATATACATATATACATCACCACGTATTATCCACCAACATAATTCATGTTTACATAAACATTCATCAATAAGATACATATACAAATGTATCACAAAAGAATCATAGCCTCCTAGCTACCCGGTGCTACATATCAGAGCCGACCGACCAAAAGAATGAAGACACGCTTCATAAAAAGACCACCAGCATACCTACTCTGCAATGCCTCATAGAGCATTATAAAACAGCAGAAGGGTGAGAAATATTATCATAATAACAATGCATAAAATTATATATCTTAGCATAGAAATACACATATTCCACATTCTCACCACAATTCATCACAACTCACTCATATACATCACAATGTATATATAATCAAAACCAAGCATATACATCATGCATACTTTCACAATTCTTATCATTCCACATAGACATACACATTTATGTTTATTCATCAATGCATCATTATAAAGATGATAAATACAAATCATAGAGGCCGACTCACGACTCTATGCAAATGCAATGCGGTACCGACTCAATCATCTCCATTTCACTCAGGAACTCTGCTGGAACCATCGCTTGTTACATCACTGTAACTCCCCGTCGGGCATACGATGTTCCTCATCGCTCACACCTCTTATTTTTAAGGCACACGATCCGATCTGATCGCTCACACCTCTCATTTTTAAGGCACACGATGTTTATGGATCGCTCACACCTCTTTGTATAAGGCACACGACCCGATCGCTCACACCCCACACGGGCACACGATCGTCTATAACTATCGTTCACACCTCTTATTTTTAAGGCACACGATCCATCCGATCGCTCACACCTCTTATTTTTAAGGCACACGATGTTATATCGGGTTCTCATTAGAATCCCTCAACACAAGAATGCACATCATTATGCTTCACATGCAAATGACTCAAGACATTCTTGAAATGGATATATATTCATAATATAATCATGCATTCATCTCATTCAATCACATACAATCTATATACATTCACATCAATGTACTATTGTATGATTCAATCTAAACACACATTCAAAACGGTAAAAGTCGCTAAATAACACTATTCCCGACTTTTCCGACTTATTTAATCGGCTAACAATTTCCAATTCATCATAATAAGAAAGAACATTCCAAAAGCTTTCTAATGCATCAAACCACGCCTCAAACCGAACCACAGATCAAAAGTCATGCAGAAAACAAAATTACGCAAACAACACTGTTTGCTGGGCGAACCATCTCGCGAGCACTCGCTAGCACCTTCGCTAGGCGAATGTTCCAGCGAACCAACTACTAGCTAAAAACAGACACAAAGTTCGCTAGGCGAACCCCTTGGCGAACCAAGGCAGCAACCTCCAACATCAAAAACACCCAAAGTTCGCTAGGCGAACAACTCAGCGAACCTTCGCTGACCATCGCTAGGTGAACCCGCGAAAACTTCACTCGCTACTGCTTCGCCCCAGGTTCGCTAGGCGAACCAGGGAAAACTCAGAATTTTTCAGCGCTGTTGAAATCCCAAAATCCATATTTTTCAACCCAAAACATTTTCAAAACAACATATATCAATCTGAACTCAATCCCATCATGGCAATGAGCATTCTACCACATTTATGTCGATTTCCAACCGCGAAAACATCGATTTCTCAACATCGACCTAGAATAGAAAACTATGAAAACACAACAAACAATCCAATACACACATACATAATCATACATAATGATATACATTGATAAGATAACAAGATTTCACACCCTTACCCGATTAAATCGATTCCTAGAAGTTGATTTTCTTGATTTTCCTCTTTTCCTTCTCTTTTCTCCTCTTCCTCTTTCTTTCTCTCCTTTTTCTTTCTATTTTTCCCTTTCTATCTCTTTCTCTCCTATTTCCTCTTCTTATCTCTTTTCTATTTCTTTTTACACAAATTCAAATTAATTCATTTTCTCACACAATCATATTTCCACTAAATTTTCTAACTTAACATTAATTGAGAAATGTCTAAAATACCCTCCATTCTAATTTTCCCCGAAAACTCTCCAAAAATGGTAAAATAACATAACATGTCAACATAACATATTAACACACCAATTTCACAGATAAAATAATTTATCACTCAATTTAAATAAAAGACTCAACAAAATGGGAATAATTGGAATCGGGGCGTTACAACTCTCCTCCACTTTAGAAATTTTCGTCCTCGAAAATATTACCTGATTCAAACAACTCCGGATACGACTCTCGCATCCTACTCTCTAGTTCCCAAGTCATATCGCCTTCCGCAGCGCCTCCCCACGCTACTTTCACAAGTGCAATATCCTTGCCTCTTAGCTTCTTAACTTCACGGTCCAAAATCCTATTCGGTAAAGTTTCAACCGTAAGGTTATCTCTCACTTCAAGCTCGTCCATAGGAATAACATGTGACGGATCCGGAACATACTTCCGAAGTTGCGAAACATGGAATACATCATGCAAATTTGAAAGATTCGGAGGCAACGCCACACGGTAAGCCACAACACCAACTCGTGCAGAAATCTGATACGGACCAATAAAACGAGAAGTCAATTTCTTCGACTTCAAAGCACGACCCACACCCGTAACCGGCATAACTCTCAAAAACACATGGTCGCCTTCTTGAAACTCAAGATCTTTTCTTCTCTTGTCATGATAGCTCTTCTGTCTACTTTGAGAAGCTTTCATCTTTTCACGAATAAACTTCACTTTCTCCGTCGTTTGTTGTACCATCTCCGGTCCAACTATCGTCCTCTCACCGGTTTCATGCCAACACAAAGTTGTTTGACATCTCCGACCATACAAAGCCTCAAATGGTGTCATACTTATACTTAAATGAAAATTGTTATTGTAGGTGAACTCAATCAACACCAAATAACTATCCCAAGCACCACCTTGCTCGAGCACACAAGCATGCAATAAATCCTCCAACGATTGAATTGCCTTCTTAGTTTGACCATCCGTTTGCGGATGATAAGCCGAATTCAATCTTAGCTTAGAACCCAAGGCCTTTTGTAAACTCTCCCAAAACCTCGATGTGAATCTAGGGTCTCTATCCGATACAATACTCTTAGGAATTCCATGCAACTTCACAACCGCAAGAATATAAATCTCGGCTAACCTCTCCAAGGGATAACTAATATCAATTGGAATGAAGTGAGCAGATTTAGTAAGCCTATCAACGATTACCCAAATAGCATTATGACCTCTTTGCGTATTCGGCAATCCCGTAACAAAATCCATCGATATACTATCCCATTTCCACTCCGGAATGTCCAACGGTTGCATCAATCCACTAGGCTTTTGATGTTCCACCTTCGACTTTTGACAAGTTAAGCACGCATACACAAATTGAGCCACATCTCTCTTTAATCCGGACCACCAAAAGATTTTCTTCAAATCTTGATACATTTTATTCGCTCCCGGATGAATACTTAAGTTACTTCGGTGTCCTTCTTCCAATATCATCTTTTTCAACTCCGCATCATCGGGAATACAAATACGACCACAGAATCTCAAAACTCCAAAATTATCAACCTTGAAATCCTCATTCTCATTCATCATCAAATCAACGAACTTCAAATCCAACTTTTGCTTTTCACACACGGTTGCAAGAAAATCATTCGTAACATGTAGCATACCAAGTCTCACACTTCTCGGCGTCATTTCACAAACCAAACTCAAGTCTCTAAAATTCTCCAAAAGTTCCCATTCTCTCATCATCAATGCGGACATATGTAACGACTTTCGACTCAAAGCATCGACCACCACGTTTGCCTTACCCGGATGGTAATTCAAACCAAAATCATAATCCTTCAAAAGCTCTAACCACCTTCTTTGTCTCATGTTCAATTCTTTTTGATCAAATAAATATTTGAAGCTTTTGTGATCACTAAAAACTTCAAATCTTGCACCATAGAGATAATGCCTCCAAATTTTCAAAACAAACACCACGACCGCTAACTCCAAGTCATGTGTAGGATAATTCTTTTCATGCACTCTCAATTGTCTAGAAGCATAAGCCACAACTTTTCCATCTTGCATCAAAACACCACCTAAACCAACCAATGAAGCATCACAATACACAACAAATGGTTCCGTCAGATTTGGCAAAATCAAGATTGGAGCCGTGGTCAACCTTCTTTTTAGCTCATTGAAACTCTCTTCACAATGAATATCCCAAATGAAAGCCTTTTCCTTACAAGTCAATTGCGTTAACGGAAGTGCCAACTTCGAAAATCCCTCAATAAACCTCCGATAATAACCCGCCAAGCCTAGAAAGCTTCGAATTTCCGTAACCGATCTAGGAGCCTCCCATTGCATCACCGCATCAATCTTGGATAGATCAACACTAATACCACTACCGGAAATAACATGTCCAAGAAAACTTACTTCCGACAACCAAAACTCACATTTCGACAACTTAGCATACAATTGTTTCTCTTTCAAAATTTGTAACACAATCCTCAAATGCTCTTCATGCTCCTCTTGAGACTTAGAGTAAATCAATATATCATCGATGAACACAACCACAAAACGATCTAACTGTTCGTGAAAAATACGATTCATGTATTCCATAAACACGCCCGACGCATTAGAAACCCCGAATGGCATCACGGAATATTCGTAATGGCCATACCGTGTCCTAAAGGATGTCTTTTGAATATCCTCTTCTTTCACACGAATCTGGTGATATCCCGATCTCAAATCAATCTTGCTAAAAACACGTGCACCAACCAATTGGTCCAACAAATCATCGATCCTTGGAAGCGGATACTTGTTCTTAATTGTCACCTTGTTCAATTGTCTATAATCAATGCATAATCGCATACTCCCATCCTTCTTCTTTACCAACAATACCGGAGCACCCCAAGGAGAAACACTTGGTCTTACAAATCTCTTGTCCAATAAGTCATTCAATTGCTTCTTCAATTCTACCAACTCCGATGCCGACATACGATACGGTGCCATCGAAATCGGTCTAGTACCCGGAACTAGATCAATGGAAAACTCAACTTCTCTTTCCGGCGGTACCTCTGTAATATCCTCCGGAAACACTTCTGGAAAATCACACACCACGGGAAACACATCGAGCTCAACTTTACTCTCCTTCGACAATGATGCAAACACACCGAACAATTGAGCTTCGTCCGCTAAAAGTTTCTTCAACTCTTTAGTGGATAGGAAACTCTCATCTTCATCATCTTCCAAAGAAGGAAACCTTACCAACTTATGATAACAATCAATATGAACCCTATTAAATTGCAACCAATTCATTCCCAAAACCACATCCAAACCTTCCAACGGCAAACACACTAAATCCATCTCAAAGTCTTTACCATAAATGGTCAAAGGACAACTCAAACAAACCAAAGAAGTAGTTACTGACCCCATTGCGGGAGTATCAATAACCATCTTACCATCCATCAGAGATAACACAAGATTTAAACGATTCGCGCACTCAGACGAAATAAACGAATGAGTCGCTCCCGTATCAATAATAGCAACTAAAGGTGTACTATTAATAAAGCAAGTACCTTTAATCAGACGATCTGCACTTGAAGTCTGAGTTCCCGCCAAAGAAAATACTTTCCCACCAGTTGGAGCTTTCTTCGAATTCGGACACTTCGTGCTAATGTGACCAGGTTCCCCACAATTAAAACATTTCACCACATTCCTCCTACAATCGGTAGTAGCATGCCCAAGGCTTCCACAGTTAGAACATTTCGCCACTGCCTTCCCACACTCAAATGATTTATGACCCATTTCACCACACTTGTAACACTTAATGGAACCGGAACCTCCTCCTCCCGACCTCTTCTCAAAGTTTCCCTTATGCTTGCCCTTATCAGCTGGTGTCACATAAGGTCCATTTCTAGCTTGTTGCTTTCCCTTCCTCTCATTCAAACTTTTGTAATGGGTAGAACGAGCCTTGCTATCTTCCTCAAAGATTCTACAACATTCCGTCAAATCCGAAAACCTTCTTATCCTTTGATATCCTACAGCTTGTTTAATCTCAGGACGCAGACCATTCTTATACTTAATACACTTTGAGAACTCAGCAGTAATCGCAGCATAGTGAGGATGGAATTGAACCAACTCCACAAACTTAGCAGTATAGTCCACCACGGACATACTACCTTGTTTCAGTTCAAGGAACTCTATCTCCTTCTTCCCTTTCACACTTTCAGGGTAATACTTCCTCAAGAACTCATTACGAAATAAATCCCAAGTTATCTCTTCATCATCCACCTCAAGAACTTGACGCATACCGACCCACCAATCGTCGGCTTCTTCCTTCAGCATGTGAGACCCAAGCCTCACCTTATTCTCCTCCGCACAGTCCATGACTCTAAAGATTCTTTCTATTTCTTTCAACCAAAGTTGAGCACCATCGGGATCAAATCTTCCTTTGAAAACCGGTGGTTGATTCTTCCTGAACTCGTCATTAGCATTCACGTTCGGCGCACCTTGCACCGCCCTAGCCATTGCTTCCAAAGCAGCAGCCATCGCATTGTCGTTTCTACCAGCCATATTCTGATCATTCCCAAAAATGACAGCAAAGTTAAACAACAGTTCAACCAACACAACAACAAGACAGACACCACTGACTCAACTCTGACTCTGATACCACTTAATGTAACACCCCCTTTCTATACCCCCAAATAATCACATAAACATTTTGGCACATATTAAAAATTTCGTCAGAGTATAATTATAAACATGGTATAAAAGAGGTATGTCACATTATACGTTAAATTAAAACATTCAACACCTGCTCAACAATTGATATGCAACAGTGGGGTAACTTTGCAACAGAGGAACTTAGTCCTTACACCCACATCTCAATATTTAGAATAGAAATGGAAAATCTAAACGTTGAATAACAACTAACATATATACATATATACATCACCACGTATTATCCACCAACATAATTCATGTTTACATAAACATTCATCAACAAGATACATATACAAATGTATCACAAAAGAATCATAGCCTCCTAGCTACCCGGTGCTACATATCAGAGCCGACCGACCAAAAGAATGAAGACACGCTTCACAAAAAGACCACCAGCATACCTACTCTGCAATGCCTCATAGAGCATTATAAAACAGCAGAAGGGTGAGAAATATTATCATAATAACAATGCATAAAATTATATATCTTAGCATAGAAATACACATATTCCACATTCTCACCACAATTCATCACAACTCACTCATATACATCACAATGTATATATAATCAAAACCAAGCATATACATCATGCATACTTTCACAATTCTTATCATTCCACATAGACATACACATTTATGTTTATTCATCAATGCATCATTATAAAGATGATAAATACAAATCATAGAGGCCGACTCACGACCCTATCCAAATGCAATGCGGTACCGACTCAATCATCTCCATTTCACTCAGGAACTTTGTTGGAACCATCGCTTGTTACATCACTGTAACTCCCCGTCGGGCATACGATGTTCCCCATCGCTCACACCTCTTATTTTTAAGGCACACGATCCGATCTGATCGCTCACACCTCTTATTTTTAAGGCACACGTTCCGATCTGATCGCTCACACCTCTTATTTTTAAGGCACACGACGTTTATGGATCGCTCACACCTCTTTGTATAAGGCACATGACCCGATCGCTCACACCCCACACGGGCACACGATCGTCTATAACTATCGCTCACACCTCTTATTTTTAAGGCACACGATCCATCCGATCGCTCACACCTCTTATTTTTAAGGCACACGATGTTATATCGGGTTCTCATTAGAATCCCTCAACACAAGAATGCACATCATTATGCTTCACATGCAAATGACTCAAGACATTCTTGAAATGCATATATATTCATAATATAATCATGCATTCATCTCATTCAATCACATACAATCTATATACATTCACATCAATTCACTATTGTATGATTCACATCTAAACACACATTCAAAACGGTAAAAGTCGCTAAATAACACTATTCCCGACTTTTCTGACTTATTTAATCGGCTAACAATTTCCAATTCATCATAATAAGAAAGAACATTCCATAAGCTTTCTAATGCATCAAACCACGCCTCAAACCGAACCACAGATCAAAAGTTATGCAGAAAACAAAATTACGCAAACAACACTGTTCGCTGGGCGAACCATCTCGCGAGCACTCGCTAGCACCTTCGCTAGGCGGATGTTCCAGCGAACCAACTACTAGCTAAAAACAGACACAAAGTTCGCTAGGCGAACCCCTTGGCGAACCAAGGCAGCAACCTCCAACATCAAAAACACCCAAAGTTCGCTAGGCGAACAACTCAGCGAACCTTCGCTGACCTTCGCTAACTGGTTCGCTAGGCGAACCCGCGAAAACTTCACTCGCTACTGCTTCGCCCCAGGTTCACTAGGCGAACCAAGGAAAACTCAGAATTTTTCAGCGCTGTTGAAAACCCAAAATCCATATTTTTCAACCCAAAACATTTTCAAAACAACATATATCAATCAGAACTCAATCCCATCATGGCAATGAGCATTCTACCACATTTATGTCGATTTCCAACCGCGAAAACATCGATTTCTCAACATCGACCTAAAATAGAAAACTATGAAAACACAACAAACAATCCAATACACACATACATAATCATACATAATGATATACATTGATAAGATAACAAGATTTCACACCCTTACCCGATTAAATCGATTCCTAGAAGTTGATTTTCTTGATTTTCCTCTTTTCCTTCTCTTTTCTCCTCTTCCTCTTTCTTTCTCTCCTTTTTCTTTCTATTTTTCCTTTTCTATCTCTTTCTCTCCTATTTCCTCTTCTTATCTCTTTTCTATTTCTTTTTACACAAATTCAAATTAATTCATTTTCTCACACAATCATATTTCCACTAAATTTTCTAACTTAACATTAATTGAGTAATGTCTAAAATACCCTCCATTCTAATTTTCCCCGAAAACTCTTCAAAAACGATAAAATAACATAACATGTCTGTAGCGGCAAAATCGTGAGTGTAAGCTATTGATTAACTTAACTCGAAAAGCAAGAGTCGCCACCGCACTTTTATTTTATCCAAAAAGGAAAGGAAAAAGAGAGAACAAAACCTACACAAGCTCTACAACAAGAACAAGTGAAGAGAGTTCGGGTAAGGGGGTTGGTTACGCAATGGGAAGGTGTTAGCACCCAAAACGTCTATAATACTCTATAGGAGCACTTTGAAATATCTACCGCTTTTGGTCTGAAAAAGTTTGCTTGAAAAGTGATTGAGGAGATGAGAAGAGAAATTGTTTTTTAAGATTTTTGTGTTTGGAGAGACTTGTCGTCTCATGGCTACGTACCCACGATGTGCAATGTAGGATCAAAACCCCGTAGTTCGTGGTACAAAGAATGAAAATTGTTTGTTTTGGTTGTTTTTAAATGTAAAGACAAGTCGTCATTTCCAAGCGAATAATTCCGCTTAAAGAAATGAATCATGTCTAAACTTATGAAAAAGTTAAAGGAAGAGTGCACGAGGGCACAAAAAGAGGGTAAATGAGTTTTGTGTTTTTTAAGGTCTTTTGAAAAAGGTGTCAATATGCTTATGTAGTTTAGCATTTGATTAAGAAATAAAAGGAAAAGAGTAAAATCACTTGACAAAGTCAAGGTTTGTTTATGAAAGCGGTGAAAGTTTGAAATCAAGAAGGTTTTGAAAAAGAGAGAGAGTTTTGAAAATTAAAGAATGGGGAGGAGAAGAAGAGACTATCCTAAAGCATAAAAGAAAAGCTAAGGAAGAGAATAGCCTAACTACACAAGTATGCTTCCAAGTCTTCGAACCATAATTCCAAAGCAAAGGGAGGAATGTCCTAAGTTCTAAGTCCAAGGTTCCAAGAATTGCATTGGATGTCCAAGGTCTAAGTTCAAAACTCCAAGTCCATGTGCAAAGGATAGTAACCATAGTCCAAGATTAAAATCACAAGTTTTTTTAGAGGTTTTGGCCTTTATTAATGTTTTTGGTCCAAGTGGACAAAGAGAAAAAGGCGGAAGCATAAACATGATATGATATGATAATAATGAAGCATAAAAGTAAAAGAGAGATAAGGGATAAGAAGGAAACAAGATATAATAAATGATTAGTACAATAGAAATGTTAGTAAATAATGGTATGGTGAACTTAATCATCCACAACCAAAGACAAAGCAAAAAGTGTCAAAGAAAATGAAAAGGTAACCGATTCCGCTTCATATCTTGCACTACGGTGATTAATTAATGCAATTAGCCCAAATTTAGTGAAGACTTGAAAGAAGATTGGGATACCCAAAGCAACTACGCATCAAGCTTCAAAGTTTATGGAACTAACACATACAAATAATCAACCTTGGGATGACGCGACTAATCAAAGTCCGGTCCACGAAAGTACAAGTGTTGAATTGGATTTATTCCGAGTAGGGACAAATTTTGGTCTATGTTAAGCGCACGCCGAGTAATTTGTTCGAGCAATTACCCTACGAATGAGGCCGGCCATGAGATGTATGTGTTAATGCACGCGAGATAAACGATATAGGGATCGTTATCCTAAAGCGGTGCCACACGAAAAGAAAAGGTGGGAATGATCTCGTCTAGATCGAAATTCAACAAAGAAATTTCACGATCACTTCGACTTTCATCGATCAAAAAGAAAATAGTTGAAGAAAAGTGGATCTAAAAATTATGATCCACACAACCAATCCAAAATGAAATAAAATGAGAAAAAACAAGATAAAATAAAAACAAGAAATAAAAGATAAATCATGATATAAATCTTTATGACTTTTTTCAAGAAATTTTTCTAAAAAAAAACAGAACTTAAAAGTAAAAATCAATTTAAGAAAGTTACTAAAAAAAAGAAGAGAAATGAAATGATATTTTTAAGAAAAAAAACAAGAGGAGTAAGAATGGAATGGTGGTGATAGTGTAAATTCTAACGGGCCTGAAGCCCACAACGAAAAAAAAATGAGTTAAAAAAACTTAAAAAACTCTAAAAAGAATAACAATCAGAAACAAAACTCGTGTCTTCTTCTACCTCACTTGTGAAAAAGTCACGGTTCCTATCCCTTCTTTTAATTCTTCGTCGCCGTAAACAAAATTGCCACGGTATCTCTCTCTTCCGGTGCCGGCAACAACGACGACCTCTTCTTCTTTGCTTTCAGACCAACCGCGCCGTTAATCCATTCTCCGTTGCGTCTCTTTCCTTCGCCGTCAATGACTACGAAACCGTCAATGGAAATCGAACACGCAGCGGCTTCGTCTTCTTCTTCAATTAACACCAGATTCGAAAATGAAATCTCAGGTTTGTGAAGTGTTGAAGATGAAAGCAGATTTGAGAAATGTGAATTGAAGCCGTGAGTTATTTGAAGTTAGCAAGATGAATTGAAGTGTGGTTTAATAGTTTGAAGAAGAAAAAAAGGAAGTGAATCAGTAGCAGGAAGAATTGAAAAAATTTGCAGAAATCTTCATGTGTTTGGATTAAAGATGGAAAAAAAGGTTTTCAGTTTTGGATTGAAGCTTTGAAGTTTTGGTGTTTGGTAATGTTTGTGCAGCGATTTTCTGGCTTTCCAAAGCTTCGAGAATGAGAATGGAATTGAAGCTTTGGGTTTTGATTGTGGCAGGGTGTTTAGGGGCTGTCAAAGCTTGATTTTGGAATGAGGGGAAGCTCTTATTTATAGATGAAAAGGTGAGTGATATGCTGCCGTTTTGTGTCTTTTGCTGCGTTTGCGTTTTGGGAATTTTCTCAGCGTTTTGGAATTGTGCAGTATGCGTGATGTGTGAAGCTCGCATTTTTGCGGCTTGTGATAGCTGCAGCTTGCGTGATTTGGTGGCGGCTTGTGGGCGTGCAGGTGTATGTGCAGCTGGAGCTGGCCGTGTGGCTTGGAAAGTAGTTTAAGTAGTAGCTGGCTTCGTTTGTGATGTGAGCTGATGGCGTGATGGCTGGAAGTTAGTAGTAACGCTGCAGCTTGGAAGTTGGTTTATGTGGCTTTATGATGGAAACTTGTTTTGTTTTTTTTCTTTTTTAGTATAATGGTAATGGTCTAGTGTGATGTGGGCTTAAGAAAAAAACAAATGATGATTTTCTTTATAATTTTGGAATGGACATGGATATTGTAATATGGATTTGGATATTTGAAATGGGTTATGGATTTTTAAATGGATATTGATTTGAAATGGATATGATAAATGTGGATATTTGGTTTAGGAAATGGATTAGGGAAAAAATGGTTTAGATAGCAAAAAGTGGAATATGGAAAATTTGGTTAAAAGATGTGGATAATGGATAACAAGTCTCTTTTTTTAGCCCAAAATCAAACTTGACTTTTTCACAAGCCTCTGATAAAGTACACACAGCTACCACTGAACAAGCCACAACTGAACAACGGCCGTTTGCATCTGACTTTCTGAACCCAAAACTCATATGAGCCACTGCGTGATGAATTGAAGAATCTCAGCACAAGACATCTTACCTTTGAACAAACACCGGTGACTTGAAATTACTCCATTATCTTTGACAAACCTGCACAACACACAGAGAGAAGAACAAGCAGACGGCAGCATATTTTTTTGGTATTTTTGGTTAGAGATTAGATAAACAGGAACAAGTAAAAAAATAATATACAGATGCTCAGGAGAAACAAAGATTGTGATCTTGTTTGTGGTATAAGATGCAAATGAAAAGAGCGAAATCTTAGGGGTAAAAATTAGGGTCTTACAGCTGCCCCTATTTAAGTTTCTTCAATCAGGAGATATGAAAGTTGAAAACTTCGTCTCGACAAGATTGAAGATACTTAAATACAGAAAACTGACTTTTTAGCCATAAGATGTCACAAGATGATATGAATGCAAAGAATGAGACAGACTGCAGGGAAGCTTGAAACAAAAGGTATAAGGTAAATTGAGGGAGATGACGTGAAAAGACACATCGGGGAACACAAGCTATTTCTAGATATCTGTCAAGGTGACAAGAAGTATCCATCAATAGTTGGAAAGAGAGGGACAAGACCCTGGGAAGACAAGTAGTGACATCCAAGAATAGCATTAGATAGAAACTACAAATGAGACAAAGGTATGCCAAAAGATGTCCAAGAATGGCATTGGATGGAGGTGAAAAACACTCTGTTGGGTAAGATATCCAAGAATGGCATTGGATAAAAGCACTGCAACATTCAAGAATGGAATTGAATGAGGCAACAACAAGCATCAGAGACATCCAAGAATAGCATTGGACTCAGCTGAGGAAAAGATATCCAAGGATGACATTGGACTTAGCTGGGGAAAAGGTGTCCAAGAATGGCATTGGACTCTGCTGAGGAAATCATATCCAAGAATGGCATTGGGCAGCAGAAATCACAACATCCAAGAATGGCATTGAATGTAGTGAGAAAAGTTCTGGAAAATATATCAGAATTATCCAAGAATGGCATTTGATAAAAGGTTCACAATATCCAAGAATGGCATTGAATAAAGTGAGCAAGGACCTTCAGGAATGGCACTGAAAGGTAAAGATAAACTCATTCAGGAATCGCACTGAATGAACAGGTAAAACTTTCAGGAATGACACTGAAAGGTAAAGGTAAATCACTTCATTCAAGAATGGCATTGAATGATTGTGAGAAAGACATCCAGGAATGGCACTGAATGCAAAGGAGAAAACTCATTCAGGAATGACACTGAATGAACAGATAAAACTTTCAGGAATGGCACTGAAAGATATCTAAGCAGATCTGTTGGGGATTATAGAGGAGAGAAAAGACTTCCAGGAATAACACTGGGAGGAACAAGAGGAACAAGGTATCTAGGAATGGCACTGGAGATCAAAAGAGACAGACATCCAGGAATGGCACTGGAGATCAAAAGAGCCAGACATCCAGGAATGGCACTGGAGTGAAAGAATACAAAGATCCAGGAAAGCAGGACGTCCAGGAATAGCACTGGGTGAAAAGACAGGTAAATGACAACATTTAGGAATGACACTGAATGAAAAGGCAGGTAAAAGTTTTGGTAGGTGCCAAGTAAGTTGGACTTTAGTCACAAGGTAAGATGTTGAAAGCAAACAGGACCTCAGGAAATGCATATGAGCACGAAGCACACTTCGAGTTATGCAAATGTTTCTATGCAATGATAATATGAATGATTTATGTATGCAATGCATATGATAGAGACAACAGAGATAGACTCCTTTGTAAGGGTAGAATGGAACTTTGATTCCTCAACACAAGGAACACTGCCCACTTTGCTTGAAGAGAAGATGTTGAACACATCTCTGTCACACTTATGGATTGTATCAGGTTGATGGTCTTTTGAGGAAAGACATCTTGAGGATTCTTGAAGAAGACTGCCCCAGATTGATTAACTGATGAAAATAGACTGATCATAGCTTCAGTTTGATTGCTGCAGGGGAAAAATGAACTGATCATGGCTTCAATTCTTGAAATGATTGCTGAGGATAAACTGATCATGGCTTCAGTTGTTGGGGATGAATGAACTGACCATGGCTTCAGTTCTTGAGATGACTGTTGAGAAGGCTAAACTCAGCATAAGTCTTGAAGGAGATTTTCTGGATGACCAATTCTGAGAATAACTTGCACTGAGCAACAAATCTTGAACTGATTCACAACATGCTTTGGAAGTAATGTGCCCCTGATAGGATCACTGACCAAGTTTCTCAACTGTTTGAAGCTTTCTTAAATGAGGAAAGTTTACCTGCAAATAGGATTATTCAAACAAACATGGTAATTTTAATGCAAAGCTCATGCAATTTTGGAAATCAAAAATCATTTTTGGAATGACATTATTGATGTAAAGCAACTGAACCACTTGTCAAAACACGGCGGTTTGGACATGCAAAAATGAAAGATAAAGCAACAACAAAGCAAATGATTGGCAACAAACATAGGAGTCAGTTTACGCAACCTTGCCGTAGTATGCTTTCAAAAAAAACCTGGCTTCAATTAGGTCTTTTGAAGGTTGTAACGTGGTCTGGTTCACGGTTTTTGAAACAAAGGATATAGGCTCAAAGTTTATTGGTACCCAACCCATTCTTCGTGATGACCTCCAGTCATATGCTGAGTTAATTCAAACTATGTATTCAGGTTCCAAGAGATTTTGGAATTGCAACACTGTCATGATGATGGCTCAAGGGATTTTTTTTTTAGATGGCAGTCACTCTTTCTCACAACATTTTGTTATTTGTGATGAGGACCTTAGTCAACTCGTTTTGTCTTTGAGGATTTTGGTCACCTCTTGATTTTTCTTTTGTCATCTCTAACTTTTGCCTGAACTGTGTCATTTGACTTTACAGTCAGCGGGATGCCCCAATTTTTGCCTAAGTCTCCTTCATAGGTTTTGACTTAGCGGGTTCTTCTTTTGATTTTTTTTCATTTTTTTTTGAAAGATAGTGACTGCCTGGCTTAATGATTACGGTGAGCCATCATTGGCTTTTGATTTGAAAGACATCTTCGACACTTCTTTGATGTGTGTGAAGGAAAACTTGTGATTGCAACCTTTATTGGAAGGCGTCTTGAATGATTGCATAGTCAAATTAACTGAGAACTGCCCATCCCTAGGATAAAATTGTGGGTTTTTTTTTTGTGCAGAAAGAAACTCCAACTCCTAGGCTCAAAAGGGTTGACAAAGGATTAACTTCCTTATTTCTCCAGTGTTTAGGAGTCGAAACAATGCCTGTACATCCTCAGCCAAGTTTTAATTGAAAGCATACAGTTCAGCAATTTTAGGTATTTCGCTTTCGTCATCCTCCTTCCAATCTTTGCATAAACAACAGCTTAATAAAGAAAGTGAACAGGAGATATATTTTTGTTTTGTGAAAAAGAAAGCATAAAGATGCACACAGTAGATATAAATGAATTAAATCAAAAGTTGCAATGCTCATTTCATTGAAATTACCATGAAAGTACAAATAAAATTTGAAAGCAAACAGTCAATACAATCAAAGGAAAATGCAAACAGAAAGAAGCAAGGCCTAGTGACTAATCAGCAACAAAGATGAGCTGTCATGTTTGAAACACTGGCTTTAGGAGATGATCCGTCTGAACTGACTCAAACTTCACTTGGCATGCTTTGGCAAAGGGTTGTTGACAACATTTGGATTATTATCAATAAAGTCCAGAATCTTTAAGTTCACCAACTCTTGCACTCTAGCTTTTAATGTGAAATAACCTTCCAGGTTATGACCTGCCCCACCTTGATGGAACTCACAGTGAAGATCAGCCCTGTAGCCGGCTGGAAGAGGATTTGGAGGAGGAGGTAGAGCCCTCGTTGTAATCAAACCTTTGTTCACAAGGCATGGATACAACTCAGTGTAGGACATCGGGATATGATCAAAGTTAACCCTATTGCGAGTCTGATTCTGTCTGACAGCCTGACGAGGAGCTTGAGCTGGTTGAGCGTTAACAACTGGAGCAACTGCAGCTACATACTGTTGTCTCTGACGAGGCTTCCTCTCAACTGAAACAACATGGGTATCACCATCCTTTTTCTTTTGAAAATTCCCAGCATACTTTTTAGCACCATTGAAGGCTTCAGCATTAACAATCCTTCCTTTCTTGATACCTTCTTCTAGTCTTTCTCCAATAGTGACTAGGTCAGCAAAACCAGATGATACACTGCCTATCATCTTTTCCCAATAGAGTGGCTGAAGGGTGTCCATGAACAGACCAGTCAATTCTTTTTCAGCTAAGGGTGGCTCCACTTGAGCAACTAGCTCTCTCCATCGCTGAGCGTACTCTTTGAAGGATTCTTTTTCTTTTTGAGCCATATTCTGCAATTGACGGCGGTCAGGTGCCATGTCCAGATTGTACTTATACTGCTTTAAGAAAGCATCAGACAAGTTCATCCAGCTTTGAATACGGTTCTTATCAAGTCCTATATACCATTTCATTGAAGCCCCACTCAAGCTGTCTTGGAAATACTGAATGAGCAGTTTGTCATCTTTTGCGTGAGCAGCCATCTTGCGGTAGTACATTACCAAGTGGGTTCTGGGACAGGTGTGCCCCTGGTATTTTTCAAAATTGGGAGTCTTGAATTTTGGAGGAATAACCAAGTCGGAAACCAAGCACATGTCCATTGCGGCAACATTAAAGACATCACTTCCTTCCACGGCTCTTATCCTTTTGTCCAGAGTTTGCCATTGTTCTCTGACTTCTTCAATGTATCCAGGTTCTCCCTGACTTTCAGATTGTGGACCAGCAGCATGGTACACGAAAGGATTCTCAGGAACAGCTTGAGCAACAGAATGCACAACAGGTTGAGGTTCAGTGAACAAAGGAGCTGAAGATACTGGTGAGACAAACACAAAAGTAGTTGCAAAGGGTGGCGAGTAATTCGGAGGTAACCCAAATTCTGGCCAAGTAGAAGCTGGTTGCTGAGTCAGTGGAGGGTCAACATCAGCAGTTGAGGTTTCAACAATCACAGTCCTCTGAGGTGGTTCACCTCTAGCAATCAGAACTTGCAGCATTTCTGTGAGCTTGGTCATGCCGGCCTTCAACTCATCAATTTCCATTCTGACTTTGACGTTGTGTTGTTCTTGATTTTCCATTCTCAATCTGACAGCAGCTCTAGTTCCGTAGTTGTGTTGAGGAAACAACTTGACGGTGAACAGATAACTGGAGAAGAAGACAGTTGAAGTGAGTTTCTGAGACAACTGAGAAGAAATGCATATGTATGCTCATGGATGCAAGAATGCATGAATGCAACAACCACAAACAAGATCACTCGAAGCACACAAGTTCAAAGGTTCGCTCTGAAGAGAACACCGGAACACCGGGTTGATAAGTCCACACTGCTAGGAAATCCAGAATATCGGGTATGTTGAAGGTCAAGGTTACCTGCAAACCTGTAAACAACCGCCCATTCTCACATGTAGGTACTAAAAAGCCGGGATCCTCAGTTTCAGATTCTCGATTTGAGAAGCAATAGTACATTCATCCCTCGGGGTACAATACTATCGCCAAACAAAGAGGTCGTCCACTGATTCCCCCAAAAAAGGAGGGGTCATCCTAACAGGTCATCCAGACTTAGCAGCTCTTCCAGATAGCTCTACCATCGTGGGAAATCCACAACGCAGAATTCTCTAGAGAGAACCACATCCAGATTGTGTTTCATATTCCCTCCTCGGACCGAGATGGAACGCGAGAGGATATGAAACACGCTAATCATAAGTGCACTCAGGCCTGAGTATTGGGCCTATCTCTCAGAATATCCCAACCAGAACAGACAGATAACAAGCAAGTCAGACAAAAAGCAATAAATAAATCAAAGTAGGCTAAACCCCTTAAAGGATGGACCAGCAAGAGGTCAATCTCTCCCCAGCAGAGTCGCCACTTTTCTGTAGCGGCAAAATCGTGAGTGTAAGCTATTGATTAACTTAACTCGAAAAGCAAGAGTCGCCACCGCACTTTTATTTTATCCAAAAAGGAAAGGAAAAAGAGCGAATAAAACCTACACAAGCTCTACAACAAGAACAAGTGAAGAGAGTCCGGGTAAGGGGGTTGGTTACGCAATGGGAAGGTGTTAGCACCCAAAACGTCTATAGTACTCTATAGGAGCCCTTTGAAATATCTACCGCTTTTGGTCTGAAAAAGTTTGCTTGAAAAGTGATTGAGGAGATGAGAAGAGAAATGGTTTTTTAAGATTTTTGTGTTTGGAGAGACTTGTCGTCTCATGCCTACGTACCCACGATGTGCAATGTAGGATCAAAACCCCGTAGTTCGTGGTACAAAGAATGAAAATTGTTTGTTTTGGTTGTTTTTAAATGTAAAGACAAGTCGTCATTTCCAAGCGAATAATTCCGCTTAAAGAAATGAATCATGTCTAAACTTATGAAAAAGTTAAAGGAAGAGTGCACGAGGGCACAAAAAGAGGGTAAATGAGTTTGGTGTTTTTAAAGGTCTTTTGAAAAAGGTGTCAATATGCTTATGTAGTTTAGCATTTGATTAAGAAATAAAAGGAAAAGAGTAAAATCACTTGACAAAGTCAAGGTTTGTTTATGAAAGCGGTGAAAGTTTGAAATCAAGAAGGTTTTGAAAAAGAGAGAGAGTTTTGAAAATTAAAGAATGGGGAGGAGAAGAAGAGACTATCCTAAAGCATAAAAGAAAAGCTAAGGAAGAGAATAGCCTAACCACACAAGTATGCTTCCAAGTCTTCGAACCATAATTCCAAAGCAAAGGGAGGAATGTCCTAAGTTCTAAGTCCAAGGTTCCAAGAATTGCATTGGATGTCCAAGGTCTAAGTTCAAAACTCCAAGTCCATGTGCAAAGGATAGTAACCATAGTCCAAGATTAAAAGCACAAGTTTTTTTAGAGGTTTTGGCCTTTATTAATGTTTTTGGTCCAAGTGGACAAAGAGAAAAAGGCGGAAGCATAAACATGATATGATATGATAATAATGAAGCATAAAAGTAAAAGAGAGATAAGGGATAAGAAGGAAACAAGATATAATAAATGATTAGTACAATAGAAATGTTAGTAAATAATGGTATAGTGAACTTAATCATCCACAACCAAAGACAAAGCAAATAGTGTCAAAGAAAATGAAAAGGTAACCGATTCCGCTTCATATCTTGCACTACGGTGATTAATTAATGCAATTAGCCCAAATTTAGTGAAGACTTGAAAGAAGATTGGGATACCTAAAGCAACTACGCATCAAGCTTCAAAGTTTATGGAACTAACACAAACAAATAATCAACCTTGGGATGACGCGACTAATCAAAGTCCGGTCCACGAAAGTACAAGTGTTGAATTGTATTTATTCCGAGTAGGGACAAATTTTGGTCTATGTTAAGCGTACGCCGAGTAATTTGTTCGAGCAATTACCCTACGAATGAGGCCGACCATGAGATGTATGTGTTAATGCACGCGAGATAAACGATATAGGGATCGTTATCCTAAAGCGGCGCCACACGAAAAGAAAAGGTGGGAATGATCTCGTCTCGATCGAAATTCAATAAAGAAATTTCACGATCACTTCGACTTTCATCGATCAAAAAGAAAATAGATGAAGAAAAGTGGATCTAAAAATTATGATCCACACAACCAATCCAAAATGAAATAAAATGAGAAAAAATAAGATAAAATAAAAACAAGAAATAAAAGATAAATCATGATATAAATCTTTATGACTTTTTTCAAGAAATTTTTCTAAAAAAAAACAGAACTTAAAAGTAAAAATCAATTTCAGAAAGTTACTAAAAAAAAAAAGAGAAATGAAATGATATTTTTAAGAAAAAAAACAAGAGGAGTAAGAATGGAATGGTGGTGATAGTGTAAATTCTAACGGGCCTGAAGCCCACAACAAAAAAAAATGAGTTAAAAAAACTTAAAAAAACTCTAAAAAGAATAACAATCAGAAACAAAACTTGTGTCTTCTTCTACCTCACTTGTGAAAAAGTCACGGTTCCTATCCCTTCTTTCAATTCTTCGCCGTCGTAAACAAAATCGCCACGGTATCTCTCTCTTCCGGTGCCGGCAACAACGACGACCTCTTCTTCTTTGCTTTCAGACCAACCGCGCCGTTAATCCATTCTCCGCTGCGTCTCTTTCCTTCACCGTCAATGATTACGAAACCGTCAATGGAAATCGAACAAGCAGCGGCTCCGTCTTCTTCTTCAATTAACACCAGATTCGAAAATGAAATCTCAGGTTTGTGAAGTGTTGAAGATGAAAGCAGATTTGAGAAATGTGAATTGAAGCCGTGAGTTATTTGAAGTTAGCAAGATGAATTGAAGTGTGGTTTAATGGTTTGAAGAAGAAAAAAAGGAAGTGAATCAGTAGCAGGAAGAATTGAAAAAATTTGCAGAAATCTTCATGTGTTTGGATTAAAGATGGAAAAAAAGGTTTTCAGTTTTGGATTGAAGCTTTGAAGTTTTGGTGTTTGGTAATGTTTGTGCAGCGATTTTCTGGCTTTCCAAAGCTTCGAGAATGAGAATGGAATTGAAGCTTTGGGTTTTGATTGTGGCAGGGTGTTTAGGGGCTGTCAAAGCTTGATTTTGGAATGAGGGGAAGCTCTTATTTATAGATGAAAAGGTGAGTGATATGCTGCCGTTTTGTGTCTTTTGCTGCGTTTGCGTTTTCGGAATTTTCTCAGCGTTTTGGAATTGTGCAGTATGCGTGATGTGTGAAGCTCGCATTTTTGCGGCTTGTGATAGCTGCGGCTTGCGTGATTTAGTGAGGGCTTGTGGGCGTGAAGGTGTATGTGCAGTTGGAGCTGGCCGTGTGGCTTGGAAAGTAGTTTAAGTAGCAGCTGGCTCGGTTTGTGATGTGAGCTGATGGCGTGATGGCTGGAAGTTAGTAGTAACGCTGCAGCTTGGAAGTTGGTTTATGTGGCTTTATGATGGAAACTTGTTTTGTTTTTTTTCTTTTTTAGTATAATGGTAATGGTATAGTGTGATGTGGGCTTAAGAAAAAAACAAATGATGATTTTCTTTATAATTTTCGAATGGACATGGATATTGTAATATGGATTTGGATATTTGAAATGGGTTATGGATTTTTAAATGGATATTGATTTGAAATGGATATGATAAATGTGGATATTTGGTTTAGGAAATGGATTAGGGAAAAAATGGTTTAGATAGCAAAAAGTGGAATATGGAAAATTTGGTTAAAAGATGTGGATAATGGATAGCAAGTCTCTTTTTTTTAGCCCAAAATCAAACTTGACTTTTTCAAAAGCCTCTGATAAAGTGCACACAGCTACCACTGAACAAGCCACAACTGAACAACGACCGTTTGAATCTGACTTTCTGAACCCAAAACTCATATGAGCCACTGCGTGATGAATTGAAGAATCTCAACACAAGACATCTTACCTTTGAACAAACACCTGTGACTTGAAATTACTTCATTATCTTTGACAAACATGCACAACACACAGAGAGAAGAACAAGCAGACGACAACATATTTTTTTGGTATTTTTGGTTAGAGATTAGATAAACAGGAACAAGTAAAAAAATAATATACAGATGCTCAGGAGAAACAAAGATTGTGATCTTGTTTGTGGTATAAGATGCAAATGAAAAGAGCGAAATCTTAGGGGTTAAAATTAGGGTCTTACAATGTCAACATAACATATTAACACACCAATTTCACAGATAAAATAATTTATCACTCAATTTAAATAAAAGACTCAACAAAATGGGAATAATTGGAATCGGGGCGTTACAATATGCAGTGAGTCTGGTGAGCAGGTACATGTCGAATCCTGGAAAGGCTCACTGGCAAGCATTGAAGTGGATTTTAAGGTACATAAATGAGTCTCTGAATAGAGTCCTAATTTATGGTGGAGCCTTAGGTGAAGATAGTAAAGCAGCAGTCGAAGGATTTGTTGACTCTGATTATGCAGGTTGTATGGATTCCAGAAAGTCTACTTCTGGATATGTTTTCACAATGTTTGGCACAACAATCAGTTGGAAAGCGAGGCTTCAGAAGGTTGTTGCCTTATCAACCACTGAAGCTGAATATATTGCCCTCACTGAAGCTGTGAAGGAAGCATTGTGGCTTGAAGGTTTTGCAAAGGAGCTGAAACTTCAAGGTCGAAGTATCACTGTTAAATGTGATAGTCAAAGTGCAATACACCTGTCGAAGAACTCAGCCTATCATGAGCGAACCAAGCACATTGATGTGAGGCTGCATTTCGTCAGAGGGGTAATCGAGCGTGGAGAAGTCCAAGTGCTGAAGGTTTCGACAGATCATAATGCTGCTGATATGATCACCAAGACATTGCCAAGTTACAAGTTTTTCCACTGTATGCAGTTGATAAAGCTGCATGAAGAAAGCTAGTTTGTTTTCTTGTTGTTAGAGTTAGATCCAAGGTGGAGATTTGTGGAATTTGGATCGAACTCTCGAAGAAGCATGCCGTCGAAGTTGGTTCACATGCTGCTGTCGAAAATAATGCATGATTGTAGTCGAAGATTATTCTAACATGCATTAGTTAATATTGCTAGGTTTGTTAGCATATTGAATTGGGCCTTGTGTTAAGGATCTAATTGTTTAAGTTAGCTTGTACCCTAAGTTAGCTTGTAATGGGTATTTTGTTAAAAACCCATTAGTTTAGTGTGCTAGGTTTTATTATAAATAGCATGCTAGTCTCTCATTCTAGAGTGTGACAAAACCTAATAAGAGTGAGAGTGGTTAGTTTGTTATTCTTGTATACTTGTAATCCTTGTTTTAAGGAGAAAGGAAAGAATAACAGTTTTATAACCAATCCTTGTTGTTTTTACTCTTGTTTTCTTTGTTAACCCTAACCCTTGTGGTTTCTTGTGCTTAAAGAAACCGTAAATACTTTGTTTCAAGGTATCCGATTCACAATATAATTGATTGTTGTTTCTAATGTCATCACACAATATCTATTGCTTATGTTTATTGTTGAATATCTATTGCTCATGTTTATTGTTAAATGGAGTCTTTTTTTTTTCTTCGAGTATTTGAATTTCTTTGTTAAAGTTAATTCCTTTGAGTTTACTTGAGAGTTTTTTATTGCTCTTATTTCGAGACGTCTGATCTCTTTAAAACATCATTATGACATTCTATAAGGGGGTCATCCTTTTCAACTCATTACTTAATTCTATTCATATATTTTTTGTCTTTTTTTAAAGATGTATGTTTGAAGGGAAATTACCAAGGTAATTAAAATCGGGCCGACTATTAAACCGGTATAAGCTGGAGTTTAAGGATGTAAGGTCTGATCGGGTCGGACCGAGGGTCGGACCGTTATTGTATATGTTATATGATTTAGTACTAGTTCTTTATCATATAAATTGGTGACTTTTATTTCCTATAACTTTTTTTAACTAAAATCAGTTTGAGAAAGAATTAAAAATGCTAGAATTTTGTATCTTATGCAAAATATATTAGATGGTGCTTGATTTAAGCCAAAGAATATTAGAATTTAAGAAGAAATATGTTTTTTTAGCACTGTCAACTTTGTGAAAGTGTGATCATAATACTATTAATGAATTATGTCCGACACTCAAATCCTTAGAAAATAAATTGGAGAGTATTATTTATAAAAAGAATTCTAAGCTTTATTATCAAGAAAAATCAAATTTTGAATGGGTTAAAGTGAAGTCTTCAATTATAAGATCAATTTGATTCAATACTATTAATTTTTTTTTTCATCTTCTATTATATTTTTATTTTAAATAAATTAAAAAAAAGTTGAAAAAGTTAAAATCCGGTTCAACCCATGGAACCCTCGGTTTTGACCGGTTTTTACCCGGTTTTCCGGTTTTTGTCCTGGTTCCTTAATAGGCCGGTTTTAAGAGTTTAATTGACCGGATATAGGCCCGGTTCCCGGTCTAACCGGTTGAACCGGCCGGTCCGGTCCGGTTTTCATAACCTTGGAAATTACGAGCAACACAAAGAGGATAAACAATATTGTTTTTTTAGTGGATTCTTACGAGTAGTCGTGATTAGAGATAGAATGATTAACTCTTGTAATGATGAAACTTTGAAGTCTAATTTATAAAGTGATCACAAACATTGCATGAACAACTTTACTTCTACTTAGTCCACATAACAAAATATCTTCATTCATAATTAGTGATAACAAAACAGGCCCTGCCCGTCGCGCACACCTATTTGTCCACACTTTTTTCATGGGAAAGGCTAAGGTTTTAGACAACACTCTTTAATATGTTTGCTTCGTCCCGACCCATTTTTTGCAGGCTTTTGTAGGCTCAGACATTTACATAAACTTTGCAATTTTTAGGTTTAAAATATGAATTTTCCGCATGTCAGCCTTGTCCTATTTTTTTGGGCGAGGCAAAGATTTAGCCCCGCACCCCACCCCGCCCCTTCCCATTTTTTGCAGGACAGACCTAAACATGACAGACATATCTGTTTACCACCCTTACTCACAGTGCTAGCAGGTTCGAGTGAAGGTTGAGAGAGAAAGAGTGAGAGAGAGATTAGGTTTTACAAGTGTTCTATTTATAGAACTACTTATGTGGGCTACAAGCTGAACAAACCCACTTATGCACATCGTACCTTATGGTGTTCCGTACTGCATTTAAATGCACCGTACCTTACGATGTACTATGTTTCTCTAATTAACTTTAGCACATTGCAAGATCACATCACCGAATAAGTTTTACTTATTTATTTAATATCTAATAAATCTATTTGTATGTGTTTGATCCAACATGTTCATGTTTTCGTAACGTTAACAATTATATTAAATCACATATTTAATATAATAAACAATTAGCAATATTTAGAAACACCATTGCTATCCAATTGGCGAAAATTTCATGTGATTTGAAGAAACTTTTACGTGATAATGATTATGTGTATAATTACTCTTTTGCCCTTATGTATATATTAAACGTAAGACATAGACCATGTAATGTCATCCTTGTCAAATTCAATACTGAGCCCTTAGACATTTATCATGTTATGTAGGATGTACAAATTCCATCTAAGTCACTCATGTCTCTCATAATAATTTGTGGAATACCCATCAATCGTAGTTATGGTCATCCTATTATGGATAATGTTTGAGCAATAATAAAATATTCGACTCCACATCTAATATCCATAGTAGTTTCAGGTCGAAAGATGATATACAACACTATCTCTAAAAAAAAAGGCGATTCAATTTTGGTAGGTCTTGTAATTGAGTTAAAACATGATTTAATATGGATTCCATTTTATATGCCCAAATGTTAAAACTTTAATAATAGTTTGTTTTAAGATTTTTGCTTTCTTTAATAATAAAAATGCACATGACAAATAAGTTAACACACACTTTTTAACTCTAATTGTTTATCAAATGAAATTAATGTCAGGCTCACTATTTTAGAGATAGATCCCAAATAAATAGTACAACTCATGATTTCACTTAACAAGTGAGTAATGTTTTAAAAATGTTAACATGAATGTTCACATCACTCCTCATAAACTAATATATGCATACTTTATTTTCGTATTTCAAACTTTCTGCTGATGTCTAGTAGGTAACAACTATATAAGATGGTATGTTACAATGTTGTCTCATGCTAATGATGAAGCGCAACTAATAAAAAGATTAACAATTATTTACATACTTACATCAGATACAAATACTCACATGTAATCAAAATATTCAATTGTACGTTCAATAACGAAATTGAAATTCTCAATGTACTTTCTTTTTCTAATTATTTTAATGGGGTTGTTTTCTATTATAAATACACATAAATGCATACTTACAAATTTCTTTTAACTTGCAAATTGTTTCCAATGCTATCACACAACATTTACTGCTCATGTTTATTGTTGAGTTGAGTCTTTTTCTTTCCAGTATTTGAATTTCTTTTTAAGAGTTGTTAATTCTCGTCTTGAGTTTACTTGACAGCCTTTGATTGCTCTTATTTCGAGGGTGCTTAATCTCATTGAAACATCATTATGTCAATCTATAGGGGAATTCTATTTATATACTCTTCTTATCCTTTTTGAAGATGTCCGCTTGAAGGGAAATTGCGAGCAAAAAGATGCAGATAAACAATTTTTTTTTTGGATCCTTATGAGTGGTCATAATTAAAGATAAAATGATTAACTTTTGTAATGATAAAATTTTGAAGTCTAATTTAGAAAGTGATCGCAAACATTGCACGAATAACTTCACTTCTACCAACTCCACATGAACGAAATATCTTCAGTCACAATTAAGGATGATAAAACTGGTCCGGCCCGTCGGACATGCCTATTTATCCGCACTTTTTCACAGGATGGACTAAGATTTTATGCTCACACCCTTTAATATGTCCACCCCGCCCCACCATATATTTTGCAGGCTTTTGCAAGTGTGAACATTTACATAAAATTTGCAATTTTTAGACTTAAAATATGCAGTGCCCGCAAGCCAGCCCTGCTCTTTGTTTTTTTGCAGACTTGGCCAAGGTTTTAGGCCCGCGCTCTCAAAAATGCCCTCCCGCCCCATTTTTTTTACTAGATTTTGCGGGCGGGCCTTAATGTGGTAGACATACCCCTTTGTCACCCATACTCAAGAGAGAGAGAGAGAGGGGATGCAATTTTATGTTTCACCAGGGTTATATTTGAAGAACTACTTTTGTAGGCTGCAAGCAAAACAAATCCACTTATGCACATCATACATTACAGTATATCGTACTGCCCTTAATTGCATCATACTTTACGATGTACTATATTTCTCTAATTAACTTTAGCACATTGCAAGACTGGACCACCGAATAAGTTTCACTTATTTATTTAATCTCTAATCAATCTATTTATACATATTTGATCAAATAGGTTCGTAACGTTAAAAATTATATTACATCACACATTTAATATAATAAACAATGAGCAATATCTCGAAACACGTTACTGCTATCTAAGTGGCGAAAATTTCATGTGATTTGAAGAGACTTTTATTTGATAGTGATTATATGTATAATTACTCGTTTTCCCTTATAGAGGCGACTCAAGTGAGAACATTTGGTTATTATGAGAAATGAGAACAATTAGTCATACCCATTAATTTTTAATATATTGAAATCAATGGAGTACCACATCAATTTCTCTTCCCATAGTTCCCTTTCCTTATAACGTATGTAGTAAGATTTATGATAACCAATTATATTATTTTTATAAATTTTTTAACATAAAATATTTTTATTATACTTTTTTTTGAATTAATATACAAATATTTTTTGTTATTGTATATATATTATAGTTGTATTAAAAAAGAAAAATTAATAAATTAATATAATTACATATTAATCAAAAAATTTAATATAACTATAAAATAATATTTTTCTACTTATATAAAGGATTTTGGTTATTATACAATTATAATATTTTGTTATTTATTATATAAATATATTAATTATTTTCAATAATATACAACTATATCATTTTTTTCATTTTTGAACACAACGATTAATAACACTAAAAATATTATTTGAATTTAATACAGAGCTCTATTACCAGTTTTAATTAAGATATTAATTGTTTTTTTATACTCTAATAATAAATTATATCATTTTAATTATAAACTAAAAAAATAAAATTATATATATATATATATATATATATATATACACGCACACACACTTAACCCCAAAACCCCTTAACCCAATTTTAATATATCTTCCGAGCAATACAATTTCGAGCAGTATGAAAAGATAAACTATACAATCAAGCAATACTTGACACCAAAATTTGGACAAGAGAGGCTACCAACTGCGAAATTTCAGGTAATGATTTTGCTTTTCCTTCTGTTGCGTTTGGTTTCTGATCGTACCTGGATCGGACAGTTACAGGTGGCCAACGACGTCCGTTGAGCTCCGGCTCCGGTGAGGTTGAAGTACGGCGGGGGGGGGGGTGTACCTGCAAGGTACTCCGACGCTCAAGTTAGGGAGTGCACAGAGTAACAGCAAATACAAAGAGTGAAAAAGTGACTTAACCTGACCCTCTCAAGTGAGAGGGTATTTATAGAGAGCCCCCAGCGCGGGGCCAACAGTTACTTGTATTAGGCTGGCTTGTCAGGCCCAATCCAAGTAACTGCCAGGGCTTACGTGGCGTAGTGAAGACCAGCACGTGGTCTTCGCCCTGGGGTAACCGTCCCTAGATTTCCGGGATTAGGGCAGACCGAATCCTGCGGAAGCGGGAGGTTACTTGGAACGTGTCCACGTGGTACGGACCGTTAGACACTCCTCGCGGGGGGGGGAGTCTTCTGTGTCGAGGACCAACCAGCCGTACGACGGACATGGCCTTGCGGGGAGGGACCACGTCTGCCGAGGAGTGGTATGTGGCATTCTCGCGGGGGGAGAAGCTGGTATGTCGGGGAGGTACCTCTCCGCCGGGATGCGAGGTCCTCCTGTCCTGTTGACCTAGATGCCCGACACTGCAAAGTGCTCGGGGGGACGTTGGGCTGCTTGCAGCAGTCAAGGGCCCCGCGGAGAGGTCTTAGTGGGCCTCCCCATGCTATATGGGTTGGGCCTGCTCGACTGTTGGGCAGCCTCGGCCCAGTCCAGAACAGAAGCCCCCTAAGTCGTTGCTCTGAGGTGGCAGAGTGATGACTTAAGGGTTATTATATGTCGAGGATACGCTAAGAGATGGAACCGAGGAGGTCGATATCCTATGCGAAATTCATTCGGCCGGATGAGTGTCAGGAGTCGGACAGATGTGTCCGGTTGTATGGTCGGGGAGATGAAGGGCTTCAGATTCAAAGCGCTAGGGAAACCGAAATGATACGCGTGGGGAGACGGGTGACTGCATGCGTGCCACGTGTCACCTGCCATCATTACCTAGGGGGGCTAGGGCGGCTGGCTAGGGTAGCGCACTCGAGTGCCCTACGCCCCTCGGGTCTCGCGAGAATTGCCTATAAAAGCCGCTCCCCTCGCTCATTCTTCACTTTTCCGCTTCTCTCTCAAGAAACTTTCTCCCTCTCTCTCCAACCTCGTCCGTCGTAGCTTGCCGTCGTCAATCGCCGGGCACTCTCTGTCGGAAGCATTTCCTCTGCTAGGACCGCCGTTCGCCGCCGTACCAGAGCCGGAAACCTCCGTGCCGGAACCCTACACCGCCGCTTACCAGGTATTTGCTTCAAACCGGACCTTTATTTTGCGTTTTTCTTCGATTTTAACTAGTGTAGGACGTTTCCTTGGTGAATTGATGGCATTCCCATGAGAAACGAAGGGATTCCCGGCGATTACGGCAGGAATCTTTAGTTGTGGAGAGGGAGAGTGCGAAGATTCTTGCTCGCTTTTGATGAATACCTCGGGGAACAGGGACGAACACGTCGGGGATCCGTTGAATGTCTCGGGGTCCATGGTAATCAGTGTATTTGTTAGTGCCGCGGGGACACGGGGCAGAACCTTCCGGGGAGACGATGGGTTCCCCGGTGGGCGAGTTGATCCTTGGTCGATCTCGTCGGGGAGTTGAGAAAGCCTTGCCCCTTCTTCGCCCGTTCGCTTGAACAGCGGTGGAGGGGTGAATTTGATACGACCAATCGGATTCACCGTTTCCTTCTGCTTTTCAGGTAAATGGACGATTTGGCTGCAGAGGTGGCCGCAGGATATTTCGAGGAAAACGACGACGACCAGCCTGACTCCCCCATGGCTCACATGGCCTTTGCGCAGGAGAGGCCGCTTGAGGACTGGGTCTGTAGCGAAGCCCTTGAGATGTCGTCCATCTTCGTGTACCCAGATGTGGGCGATGCTTTTTGCACCGTCGAGCACAGACTAATCGGAAGTGGTCAATCCTGGAAGGTGTTTCGTCCCGAGGAGCATCACCGGATATGCTCCCTTTACCGGGGAATGCGGGTCCCCTTGTACGAGTTTATGTTCGAGAAGGCGGGGTGGAGGCTGCCTTTCACGGATTTTCAGGAGGGGATCTTTGACTGGTTGAAGTTGGCCCCTTCGCAGATTCATCCGAACTCGCTGGCCTTCATCCGAGCTTTCGAGCTCGTATGCAAATATTTGGAGATCGTGCCGACCGTCCGCCTTTTCTTCCGCATATTCCACCTCCAACGGTCGTCGGTAGGAGGTCGACACGGCTGGGTGTCCTTCAAGCAGAGTAAGGCGTTGTTCCACACTTACTTGGATTCCATTCGGGATTTCAAGTTCCGCTATTTCTATGTGAAGCCGGTCACCCTCGAGGCGGTATATTCATTGTACCGGAAAGTCACCCGCGAGGTCGACGGCCGTCCCGAGGAGGTGCTGGTGCCGAAGTTTCCTCTGTACTGGACGGAGGAACACTTTAAGAAGGGAGTTGACAAGTATAAAACAAAACCCGTTCAGATGGAGGCCTACGAGCGGGAAGCCTACGATAAAATTGTAGCTTTCGTCGACAGCTTTTCAGTGGCTCGACATGAGACGCTGGACGGCCAGCCTATAATAGGTGCAGATGGGCCGGTGAAGAAAGAACGTCGCTTGATAAACACCCGCGTTCTGCTCGAGACCTTCTCCGACGAGGAGGCCATCGAATTGTTAGGTGGTGAAACGTCCTGGTTTTATTTCTTCCTCGTATCTGTGTTTCTCGCTTTACTAACGCTTTCTTTTGCAGGAACAATGGCCGGAGCCGAGGAGAGGTTGAAGAAACTGAAAGCGAAGAGGGCTCGGGAAGCGCAGGCCCGGGAAGAAGCGTCGCGCTCCAAAGATCAGGAAGTTGCTCCCTCTGGGGCCCCGCACGAGGGAGTTTCCACGGCCGCTGCCCTCGACGGATCCACTCTGTCCCAGCCTGCTCCCTCTGTATCGGGGACCAAGGGTGACCGCACAACTCCTGCGGGAAGCCAATCCCCGGCTACCCAAGGGACTCCGAAGAGGCAGCGCGTTGCGGAGGTCGTCGACCTGGGTGGTGAAGATAGTCCCCCGGTTCCTTCCAGCTTTGACCTTCCCCCCTGCCATCAAAAACCTCACTTCTTCTCCGAGGTCACTTATCCTCGCTCCCTTCCCTCCGAGATCCAAACCGTGCTGGGGACCGCACCTGAAGTGAGGAGGAAGATGCGTTTTGAGGACCTGTCGGCCGTCATGCGTATCTGCTCGACTGCCCTCATTCTAAATGACGAGACCCGCCCTGCTGCTGAACTGGCCCGCCTGCAGGAGGCACTGGATACCTTGGGCGCTGAGATGCTCGGCATGCGCAAGGAGCTAAAAGAGTGCCGAGATCTGAACAAAGAGCAAGGCAAGCAGCAGCAATTGGTCGAGGCCAAGCTTAAGGAAGCCGAGGAGACAAAGAAGAGCCACCTTGCCCGAATCGCTGAGCTGGAGTTGGAGGAGAAGCGGCTTAAGGTAAGAATTGCCGAGCTGGAAGATGCGGTGCGGCCAGCCGAAGGGGAGACTGAGGAGGACAAACTCCTGACCACTCGTGCGGCGTTTGTGGCGCAGCTCCGGAAGCTTGAGCAGGATCTCCGAGTGTCCGAGGATGATTCTATCGAAACCGCGGGTATAGGTTTCCGCAGTGCCGTGGCGCAGCTTCGGGTTCTCAACCCCGACCTTGTCATCGAAGGGATCGACCCCGACGCTGAGGTGGTGGATGGCCAGATCGTGTATCCTCTGCGGGAGAACGACATTCATGCGCACGAGGAGCCCGACGGGACCGCAGCTGAGTAGGTTTTTATCTTTGTTTTGGTCGGCCTGCGAGCCGTTTTGTTTCGCCCGGCTTGTGGGCTTAGCTGATGTACTTTTTGCACAATGGTTATTTTCGCCTGGCTTGTGGGCTCATATTTGTAACTTTTTGGACCAAGTGTTTTGCCCGCTATTAGTGCTTTATAATATCTCTGTTAATTTTCCTTGTGTATGATGTGGTGTTTGTTATACTTTATTGTTTTATACTTTATTTTTGCCCAAGTAATAAGGGTTTGGGGTTTGCTCGACTTCGACAGTCCCTGACCGCGTGGAGAGCTGGTCGGGCGGCCGGAGGAGTACTCCGACCTTCAACGAGGCTAAGAGCTCGGTCGAGGTCCTAGTCTCGTGGCATGAACTTCCCATCGCGAGCTGGGTGTTATGCCCGATTGGCACGACGACGGTGGGCCTCGATCGAGGTATCCCCGCCAGATCAAATGTCCTCGCGCACACACAACGCGGTCTCTGATCATCGTGTTCTTATAGGGGTGTCGCGCTTGTACCCCGGCGCGTCCCCGTATCGCGGTGCTAGTCATCCGCGGGCAGTGTTTAACTGTAGTATTGTTTTAGCTTTTCAGCGTTCCATGGTCGAGCAAGTTCTTCCCCGTGCAAATTTTCGAGGAAATAGGCTCCTGTCCCCGTCTTCGCGCGGACGCGGTACGGGCCCTCCCAGTTCGCGGCGAGTTTGCCTTCTCGCGAGTCTTTCTGGTTCCTTCGTAGGACGAGGGTGCCCACTTGAAAATCACGTTTAATGACACTGTCATTATAACGCAGTGTTATTTTTTGTTTAAGTGACGCCTCTCGGAGAGAAGCGCCCGAGCGTGTTTCCTCCACGAAGTCGAGTTCTTCCCTCAAGGCTTCGTCGTTCGTGTTCCCGTCGAGGGGGGCTTCCGTCCTCCTCGAGGGTTCTCTGATCTCCACGGGGATCACTGCCTCCGTTCCATAAGTCAAACGGAAGGGGGTCTCCCCGGTCGTGGAGTGTGGGGTTGTTCGGTAGGCCCAGAGAACGCTGTGTAGCTCTTCGACCCACCGTTGTTTGGCGTCGCCCAGTCGTCGTCTTAATCCTCGAAGGATCACTCTGTTCGCGGCCTCAGCCTGCCCGTTCGTTTGAGGGTGCTCGACCGACGTGAAGTGCTGCTTCGTGCCTAGTTTTGTGACGAAGTCTTGGAAGTTCCTGTCGGTGAACTGGGTTCCGTTGTGTGTGACGATGGCTTGAGGCACTTCGAACCGGGCGAGGATATTTCTTTTGTAGAAACGAAGTATGTTGAAAGCGGTGATTTTGGCCAATGCTTCTGCTTCAATCCACTTTGTGAAGTAATCTACCCCGACGATGAGGTATTTGTTTTGATACGACCCCTGGACGAAAGGCCCGAGGATATCCATCCCCCACCATGCGAACGGCCACGGGGAGGATAGCGTCGTGAGTTCGCTAGGGGGAGCGAGGTGCATGTCCCCGTGCCGCTGGCATTTATCGCACTTCTTGACGTGCTCCTTGGCGTCTTGTTGCATGGTCGGCCAGTAATATCTTGCCCGGAGTGCTTTCCGAGCTAGCGATCGTCCGCCTAGGTGCTGCGCATTGATTCCCTCGTGGATCTCCTAGAGTATGCCGGGGACCTTGGTATCTTCGATACATCTGAGGAGGGGAATAGAGAATCCTCGCCGGTATAGCTTATCCTCGACTATAGTGTACGAGCATGCCCGTCTCTTGACCATTCTAGCTTCTTTGGGGTCTTCGGGCAGTTTGCCCGTCGTGAGGTATTCGTGTACCGGGGTCATCCAGCAGCCGCCGTCCCCGATGGCGTTGATATTCGAAACCATACCAGGTTTATCGACGCTCGGGTGGGAAAGGACCTCTTGTATGACGGACTTGTTTCCGCCTTTCTTTTTCGTGCTTGCTAATTTTGACAGGACGTCTGCCCGGGCATTATGCTCCCGGGGAATGTGAGTCACTTCTGCCGAGGTGAACTTCTTCATCTTCTCTTTCACCAAGGCCAAGTATTCTATGAGACTGTCGTTCTTGGCCTGGTACTCTCCTCGGACCTGCGAGGCTACGAGCTGGGAATCGGTGAATAGCTTGACCTCCTTGGCGCCAATGTCCTCAGCCAGCCTGAGTCCCGCAAGAAAGGCTTCGTATTCGGCTTGGTTATTCGAAGTCGGGAAAGCCAGTTCGAGGGACACCTCGATGAGGATGCCCTCCTCGTTTTCGAGTATGATTCCCGCTCCGCTTCCTTTCGGGCTGGATGCTCCGTCGACATATATTGTCCATTTCTGTGACTCGTTGGCTGAGGGTTCTGGGATGGTCATCTCTGCTACGAAGTCAGCCAGAACTTGTGCCTTCAAGGCTTTCCTCCCTTCGTATTGGATGTCGAATTCGGCCAGCTCGAGCGACCACCTGAGCATCCTCCCCGCCATATCTGGTCGTCCGAGGAGTTGCCTGATCGGCTGGTTGGTCCTCACGACGACGGTATGGGCAAGGAAGTAGTGGCGGAGTCTTCTGGCCGCGGTGATGAGGCCCAGTGTGACTTTCTCGATCTGTTGATACCTGAGCTCGGGGCCTTGGAGGGCTTTGCTCATGAAGTAAACTGGCTTCTGTCCGTCTGGTGTTTCCCGAATGAGGACGGCGCTGACCGCTTCGCTCGTGATCGCAAGATACAAGAAGAGTGTTTCCCCGTTCTCGGGTCGCGAGAGGACCGGGGGTTGCGATAGGACTTGCTTCAAATGTGCGAGCGCTTGTTCGCATTCCTCGCTCCACTCAAACTCTGCTTTTTGCCGGAGGAGTTTGAAAAAGGGGAGTGCGTACTGTGCGGATTTGGCGACGAAACGGGAAAGGGCGGTGAGCATTCCGTTCAATGATTATATTGACTTCTTCGAGCCCGGAGTAGGGAGCTCGGAAAAGGCTCTGCACTTGTCGGGGTTTGCCTCGATTCCTCGTTCCGTGAGGTAAAATCCGAGGAACTTTCCTGCCCGGACACCGAAGGTGCATTTGTCGGGATTAAACCTCATATGGCATCTTCTCGCCGTATCGAACACCTTCTTGAGGTGCGCGGCGTGGTTGACCTCTTCTGCGGACTTGACGATCATGTCGTCCATGTAGACTTCGAGCATGTCTCCTATTTCAGTTCGAAAGACCTTGTTCATCATCCGCTGGTAGGTCGCACCGGTGTTCTTCAGACCGAAAGGCATTACATTGTAGTAATAGTTGCCCGACGCGGTCATGAAGGCCATGTGTTGCTTGTCGACCTTGTCCATGGGAATTTGGTTGTATCCTGAATAGGCGTCCATGAAAGACAGTAGTTTGTAACCTGCAGAATTGTCGACCAGTTGGTCGATGTTAGGCAAGGGGTAACAGTCTTTCGGGCAAGCCCGGTTAAGATCAGTATAATCAACGCACATTCTCCATTTTCCATTATTTTTCTTAACAAGTACAACGTTGGACAGCCATGTCGTGTATTTGGCTTCCGAAATAAAATTTGCCTCTAGGAGGTCTTTTACGGCTTTCTCAGCAGCCTCCGCTTTCTCGGGAGACTGCTTGTGCCTACGCTGTGCTACGGCCCTAGCGGCCGGATCTACTGCGAGCTGATGGCAAGCCACCTCGGGGTCGAGGCCAGGCATCTCGGATGCGCTCCACGCGTCGAGGTCAGCGTTCTCCCTCAGACATGCTTTGAGCTGGTCTTTGGCTAGGTCGGGGATCTTGGTGCCGATCTTCACGTTGCGATCTGGACTGCTTCCGACGGCCACAAGCTCGAACTCTCCATCTGGGATGGGGCGTATTGGGTGGAGAGGTTGCCCGTTGTTTTCCGCCCGGTGGTCGTGGTCTTCGACTCTGTCTTCATTGGGCTCGCCGGAGAACCTGCTGTCGAGGTCGACCGCGTTGACGCGCGGGAGAGGTATCTGTCCGACGTCCTGGGGTGGTTTGGCCACGGCCTTAGGTTTGGGACCAATGGAACTTAGGCCCTTGACGGCGGCATCGAAGCATCTCCTAGCCGCGTCGATGTCCCCGTGCATCGTCACTACCCGTCCTCTCCTCGTGTAGTACTTCATTTTGAGATGGACCGTTGACGGGACCGCCGTGAGTTCAGCAAGGGTGGTCCTTCCGAGGATGCAGTTGTAGAGGGATGGGCATTCCACCACCAGGAAACGGATCTTCACCTGTCGGGCCGTGTCTTCGGCCCCGAACGTAACCATCAGCTCCACGTAACCCCATGGTCTGGTGGTGGATCCATTGAACCCCTGTAGGTCGGACCCGACGTATGGGGTCAAATGCCTCTCGTCCAGCTGAAGGGTCCCGAACAGATGAGAATACATGATGTCGACCGAGCTCCCCTGGTCGACTAGGATTCTTCGGACGTCAAAGTTCGCCATTTGGGCCCTGACCAGGAGGGGAATAGTGGCGTTTGGTGCTCCCCCGGGGAGTTCTTCGAGGTAGAAGGTGATGGGGTTGGAGTTTCCGCGCACTTTCTCGAGGGTGGTCACCTTTGATGATGTCGCGGATTCCAGTTCGTCAAACTTTCGTTTGATCGACCCTACCGATATTTTCCCGGGGTCTCCTCCGGAGATAACCATTGCTTTGGGGAAGCCTTCCCAGGTACTACGAGCCGTGACGGGGCCTTCGTCGGGGAAGGTCGCCCACATGTTGCGGATTGCCTCTTCGCCCTCGATGATTGGGGGGACGAAGAAGTCCTCGGGCCGAGTGACGCTGAGGGCGACCTGAAGCTGGCTGTCGGCGGGAGGAGGTGTTGTCTCCTCGACGTTCTGCGATTCCTTTGAGCTGGTACGAGGAGGACCATTCTGCTGGGCATATTTCTTCAAGTGCCCTTCTTTGATGAGAATCTCAATGGCATCCTTGAGGTGGATGCAATCCTCGGTGACATGCCCGTGGCTTCTGTGGAACCTGCAGTACTTAGATTTGTCAACGTTTGGTTTGGGAGTCGCAGGCTTCGGGAAGCGAACTCCTCCTTTCACAAACTCGGAATTCTGGCAGTCTGAGAGGATCCGAGACCGGGTAGTGTTGAGCGGCGTGTACTCCGTGAATCGGCCAGCTGGCCCGCGCTGTTCCCGGGGATCTCGATTGCGGTTTTCTTTCTTCTTTTCTCCTCCCCGTCGGGGAGAAGCGTCATCGTCTTTGTGGCCGCGGGGGCCTTCCCTACGTCTCATCTCAAGAGCGATCTGGGCTGCTTCCGTCTCTTCGAGTTCGATGTACTTCTGGGCTCGCGCGAGAAGGTCTTCGAGACGCCTGGGTCTTCGGAGGCCGATGGATTTGGCAAAGTCCGACCCGGCGCGTAGTCCGTGAATAATTAAGTATTTCTTCATGTCGTCGGTCGTGTGGACCTCGACGGCTTCCTTGTTAAACCTCTCAACGTAATTTCGGAGGGATTCGTTCCTTCCTTGGAAGATTTTCTCTAGGGCAGCCTCTGTCTTGGGGTGTCGACGAGATGCGGTGAAGTGTTTGGTGAAGCGTTGTTTCAGCTGCTTCCACGACGTGATCGAACCAGGTTCCAGGCCCTTGTACCACGTCATGGCTCCCTTCCGTAAGGTAGTGGGGAACAGCCGGCACCTGATGGCTCCCCTGACGTTTCGAAAGTCGAGCATCGCTTCGAAATTCTCCACGTGATCGTCGGGGTCGGTCAGCCCGTCATAGGTCCCCAAGTGTGGAGGTTTCTCCATGCCTGGAGGGATTGGGGCGTCCATGATTTCCCACGACAAGGGGGTCCTTTGGTCCTCGTCGTCGCTATCAGCCGGGGATCTCGAAGGTGATCGATGGTGCCGTGGAGGAGAGTTCCTCGACCGGTTCTTTGGTCTCTCTTCGGTCTGCTTGGACTTCTTGGAGGTGGCGGAGGCCCTGGGTTCCTTCCGGGGCGGGGAACGAGGGCGCTTCTGGGTGATTGCCGGCTGGGGGCGCTCGAGACGCGGTCGACGACCATGGCGTACGGGCGACGGTGTCCGAGAATCTTCGGAAGGGTCCTTCGCGGGGAAGGAGAGAGGCGAGGTGACTGGGGGCGACGATGTCTTCGCGGGGAAGATCGTCGTGCACGTCCATGCTCCAAGGCTTCAATTCTGGTGTTCTGCTGCGCGATCAGCTGATTGGTCTGGTTGATCAACGCAAATAGGGCCACGGTACTTGGGTCTGCGTTGGGCGGCGGAGCCACTGGCTGGAGAGGGGTTTGCTGGTCGTCCGTGCGGACGACGTTGATAGTCGCATCCTGTGAGTCCGGGGAGGCGGTCCGTCCGTCCCGTATGTCGCCTTCGTCGCCGTGGAGGATGACGGCGTCCTCACGGTGGTTCCCGTTCTCCAGTTGCGCGAGCACGGTGTCCAGAGCCTGGTTGACGGTCGGATTGGCCATGTTGGTGATGAATAGAGGAAGCTTTGGTTTATCGAGGAGAAAACGGGGAAGCTTATAAAGTTTCCCACAGAAGGCGCCACTGATCGTACCTGGATCGGACAGTTACAGGTGGCCAACGACGTCCGTTGAGCTCCGGCTCCGGTGAGGTTGAAGTACGGCGGGGGGGGGGGGGGGGGGGTGTACCTGCAAGGTACTCCGACTCTCAAGTTAGGGAGTGCACAGAGTAACAGCAAATACAAAGAGTGAAAAAGTGACTTAACCTGACCCTCTCAAGTGAGAGGGTATTTATAGAGAGCCCGCAGCGCGGGGCCAACGGTTACTTGTATTGGGCTGGCTTGTCAGGCCCAATCCAAGTAACTGCCAGGGCTTACGTGGCGTAGTGAAGACCAGCACGTGGTCTTCGCCCTGGGGTAACCGTCCCTAGATTTCCGGGATTAGGGCAGACCGAATCCTGCGGAAGCGGGAGGTTACTTGGAACGTGTCCACGTGGTACGGACCGTTAGACACTCCTCGCGGGGGAGGAGTCTTCTGTGTCGAGGACCAACCAGCCGTACGACGGACATGGCCTTGCGGGGAGGGACCACGTCTGCCGAGGAGTGGTATGTGGCATTCTCGCGGGGGGAGAAGCTGGTATGTCGGGGAGGTACCTCTCCGCCGGGATGTGAGGTCCTCCTGTCCTGTTGACCTAGATGCCCGACACTGCAAAGTGCTCGGGGGGACGTTGGGCTGCTTGCAGCAGTCAAGGGCCCCGCGGAGAGGTCTTAGTGGGCCTCCCCATGCTATATGGGTTGGGCCTGCTCGACTGTTGGGCAGCCTCGGCCCAGTCCAGAACAGTTTCCTTTTTGTCTCTGCAAAGCTCCTGAATTATGAACTGACAAAATGGGGTTGAGCTCACTTAACTTAGAGTTTCAAATCAAAACTCGGAGTGACTACCAATAGACATGTTGTATATTATGGGACCATAACTATCATCCTTAGGATGCTGATGCTGCATCATCTTCTTATTAGACAATCCTTCAAAACTCTGCACAGACTCAAGAAAACTACTAGTGTTGTTGTTGTTACTTCTTTTGGTCTGCATAATGAAACTCCACACTATTGCTGAAAATAGAAAACAAAGTGTTTATATTGTACTCCTGTTTATTATGTATAATAAAAGAATCACCCACCAAAATTAACTTTTTCAGGTAAGGAAGATGGTGATGTTTATAGTTTATGGATTGATATGTATTTTTTTATAGGCCTAATGAAAGGGTAATCATAATAATGTAGAAATGAGTTTGAGTGTCTTTTTGTGATACTTTCATGTAATTGTTGGAATGGAAATAAAGATGTGAGTTATGATTGTGTTATGGGTTGCCGTCATTCTCGGCCTTTGATTTGTTTCCATGCTTCCAACATTCGCACCATCGCTAAAAGACAAACTAGTAAAAGATGACTCACTTTTTTTCTTCTCTCTAATATATACATTCATCTCTCATCATTATTATGGTATCTATACCTTTGTACACCAATACTGTTCAATTTTCTAACTCTTAGTAATTTATTTTATCATCTACATTATATACAAAATTTAATGAACATCAAATTATAATTTTACCCTTATTTACTAAATTGTCATGTTATGCTTTTATATTTTATGTTATTACTTTTTTTTATCACTTAGAAAATAACATAATAAGCTTTTTGAAATCTCAACTGAAATTTATAAAAAAGAAGAAATAATCCAGATGATATATTTAATTAAAAGTTGCATTATTTAAACTCTAAAAAATCACTAGAAAATAAATCAAGTGAGAGTATAAAAAACTAAAGAGGGAAACACATATGAGAGTCATAAAAAAAGGAGAAAATATTAAAGATAATTATACGGTTAGAATTATCTCATAGAATCTGATACGTATATAACATTTTATTATGAATAATTTGTTCTTATTATAGTCTGTATACATGTCTACATCTATTGTATTAGAATTAATCTTAAACTAGATGTTGACCCGCGCGATACGCGGGTAGACTTAAAAAAAGTAAGTGAAAATTATTCTTATATATTTTTAAAATATTTGTTATCTTAAATGTTTTGAAATTATTATTTATTAAGATTATAATGTTTATAAATATAAAAATAGTAAAGAATGCTCTTCTGCTTTTTTCTTTTGTCTTTTGCTCATGATATTTAGAAATTTTGTATATTGGGGTGAGAAAAATGTGAGTGTTGTGGTCCTGCTCAATGTATATTTGTATCTTATGTGTGTGTGCACGTGTGTGTGAATACTGATGTATGTATTGATGCTCTTTCTTTATTTTTCATGTGGTTTGATGAGGTGATGATGGAGGGATGACACTAATGCTGCACACGAGAAGAGCATGAAGAATCTGAAACTATTATTTTCTCTTTTTTTTTTTAATCGTGTAATATTATTATTACAATTAAGATGTAATGCTAATAAAACAAATTTATTTTGTAATTCTATTTTTTTTTTTATGTGAAGTGAAAATATAAAAAACAAAACAAACTTAATTAACTCTATTTTTTAAAACTCTTTTATCATTTGGTAAAAAAAAAAGCTCTTTTATGATTTAAGGGATGTATAATGGATATGGTAAAAAAAGGTTATTAAGTGAAAAAATTAAAACAAACTTCTAATTAGTTCTCTTTCTTTTGTTATATTTTTTGATGCAAAGTACGTGAATGCGATAAAAAGATGATTTAGATTATAAGATAAAAAAAAGTTAAAATGATTTATTATGGATGTATGTAATGACAGATTAATCTATATAACAGTATTCAAGAAAGTACCAAAATGGATGGATAGGGAAACAGAATGCAGTGCAATTCATATAAGTTTCTTAATAGAAAAGGAATACAGTGAGTAAATAGAATAAGAAAAGGTCCACTGCCACATATGGTGTGTGTGTGTGTGTGTGTGTGTGTGTGAGAGAGAGAGAGAGAGAGAGAGAGAGAGAGAGAGAGAGAGAGAGAGAGAGAATGATCTCATACAAATTCACACCCACACACTTAGAGCTACCCACTACTAATATGCTCTCATTCACTAACAAACTGGGTCCACATTGGATGCTTCTTTTTGATTCTATTGCTGCGCCTTATTTCCTTATCATTTGCCACGTCATCATCCAATTCCTCATTCACATCATTTTTATCAATTAGGCACTTCTCACCCATAACATTACCCTCCCCTTCAAGAGCAATCTTGTCCTCGAGATTGAGGTTCGGGTAACTCTGTAGCATTTCTTCTCTATCTTCCCAAGTTGCTTCCTGACTTGACATATCTTTCCATTTCACCAACACTTGGTCCACCACTTGTACTCCTTTACGAATGCTTCGAGTACTCAACACAACTTCTGGTTGAATCACTGGTCCTTCTTCCACTGTAATTAATGGCAATGGCAAATATGGTACAACAGTGAGGCCTTTGAACAGTTTCAATTGGGATACATGAAATACATGATGTATACGAGCTGTCTCGGGCAATTGGAGCTTATAAGCTACAGCACCAATTTTGTCAATGATATTAAATGGACCAAAATACCGCATCCCTAACTTATTGTTCTTTCGCAAAGCTACCGAGGATTGTCTATATGGTTGTAACTTGACTAAAACTTGATTACCAATCTCTAAAGAAACATTGCTTCTTTTCTTATTAGCATTGACTTTCATCACCTGTTGAGCTCTCCTCAAATTCTCTTTCAACTCAAGTAGAATTTTGTCCCTTTCAATTAACTGTTGTTGCAGTTCTACAGGATCAGCAGTGTTAACAGTGTAACGAATTAGCATAGGAGGATCTCTCCCATATAAAGCTTTGAATGGAGACATTCCTAATTCAAAGCTTGAATGCAACACAATATTATACCACAGTTCTGCCCAAGAGAGAGCTTTGGACCACGCCTTTGGATTCTTGAAAGAAAAACACCGCAAATACATTTCTAAACACTTATTGACAGCTTCGGATTGGCCATCTGTTTGAGGATGATACGCGGAGCTCATCGCTAATGTTGTGCCCTGTAATTGGAATAAATGCTGCCAAAATTGACTAGTGAATACTTTATCTCTGTCAGACACTATTGACTTAGGCATTCCATATAATTTAACCACATTATGCATAAATGTCTCAGCAACCGTCTTACTAGAATAATCCGATTTCAAGGGTATGAAATGAGCATACTTACTTAGTCTGTCAACTACTACCATGATAACAGTAAAACCAGAAGAAGGAGGTAAGCCAATAATAAAATCCATTGCGATATCTTCCCAAACTTGCTCCGGAATCGGCAATGGTTGCAACAACCCAGCATAAGGCTTATTGACAACTTAGCTTGTTGACAGATGATACAAGCTGCAATGAATTTCTGCACATGTTGTCTCATATTAGGCCAATAAAACTGAGATACAACTCTTGCAAGAGTTCTGGTCACTCCTGCGTGTCCCCCTATAGGTGTGTCATGATATTCCGTGAGAATTTTGTGAATCAAACTACTCTCAACCGGGACTACCAATCTGTGTTTCCAATACAATAAACCATCCTTCACAGCATAATTACCATTGTTCACATTATTGTTAAGGCATTGTTGAACAATTAATTGCAAATGCTCATCTTCACCAATTGCTTTCTTTAATTCCTCGAAAAACTCACATTGCGGTGATGATAATGACAAGGACATCATTCTGGATAATGCATTCGCCGCTTGATTATCCTTTCCTGGCTTGTATTCGATTTGGAAATCAAAGCCAATGAATTTATGAAGCCAAGCTTGCTGCTCAGGGGTTTGAAGAGATTGATCTAACAGACTTTTCAAGCTCTTTTGGTCTGTTCGCAGGATGAATTTGTGACCAAGTAGATAGTGTCGAAACTTAGCTAATGCCGTTGTGATTGCATAAAACTCTCGCGTATACGCCGATTGTAGCTGCATTCTCGGAGTCATCTTCTTAGAAAAGAAAGCTATGGGATACCCTCCTTGACTTAGCACTGCTCCCACTCCTGTACCGGAAGCATCTGTCTCAAGGATAAACACTTGCAAAAAATCTGGTAACACTAAGACAAGAGCTGAAGTGATTGCTCTTTTTAACTGCTCAAAAGCTTTTTGCGTATTTTTATCCCACATAAAAGCATCTTTCTTCAAAAGATTAGTGAGAGGGCCGACTATGGTCGCATAAGACTTAATAAATCTTCTATAATATCCGGTGAGCCCAAGGAATCCTCGTAGTTGTTTCAAGTTTGTTGGTATAAGCCAATCTAACACCGCTTGAACCTTTGTTCTATCCATTGATACCCCTGCACCAGAAACTATGTGACCAAGATACTCTACTTCAGTTAAGCCAAATGAACATTTGGAGAGTTTTGCATATAACACATTTTGACTTAAGATTTGAAACACAGTTTCTACATGTTGCAAATGTGAATTCCATGAAGGGCTATAGATTAGGATGTCATCAAAGAAAACAAGAACACACTTCCTTAACAATGGTTGGAAAAGCTGATTCATAAGTCTTTGGAATGTAGCTGGGGCGTTGGTAAGCCCGAACGACATCACCAACCACTCATAATGGCCTTGATGCGTTCGAAAAGCCGTTTTCTGTCTGTCCTCTTGCCTGAGAAGTATCTGATGATAACCAAAACGAAGGTCCAACTTAGAAAAATATTTTGCTCCATGTAATTCATCAAGTAATTCATCCACAGTAGGCATGGGAAAACTGTCCTTGATAGTTATAGCATTCAAAGCCCTATAATCTGTACAACATCTCCAAGTGCCATCTTTCTTCTTCACTAGAATAATTGGGGATGAAAATGGACTAAGACTTGGTTGGATTATACCTTCTTCAAGCATGTCCTGCACCATCTTTTCAATTTGTTGTTTCTGGTTATGTGGGTATCTATAGGGTCTCACCTTCACAGGTTGTGCTCCCTCTTTCAATAATATCTCATGACTCAATTCTCTCGTGGGAGGTAGTCCTTTAGGTATTTGAAATATCTCTTTGTATGTATGCAACAATGTACTCATTTCAGGATCAAGATCCCCGGGTCTGACATTCCAATTATCCTCTATAACAGCAGGATCAATCTTTTGGATAGTAAACAACTCACTAATTGCATGCATCTGGTTTAATCTCTTGAAAAGATTCAGCTGCGCAACAAGCGGTTTGTTACCAATTTCACCTTGCAATGTGACAAACTTTCCATCTAGGTAAAATTTTAACATAGATGTAGCATAGTCAGCTACATGAGGTCCCAATGAAGCTAACCATGGGGCGCCTAAGATGACATCCGCCCCTGCTACAGGCAAGAGATAAGCAGGCACCGTAACCTCAATGCCCTGTATCTTCAGAGACAGTTTCTTGACCACACCTTCAGTCTGCATGTTCTGTCCATTTCCAACCAGAACCTTGCACCCTTTAGTTGGTTCCACATCTAAATTTAGGCACTTAACAATACGTGGTTGAATAAAACTATCCGAACTTCATCCATCAAGCAGAATCGAAACACAGATAAGACCAATATAGCCCTTAAATCGGATAACACCCATTCCTGTAGCTCCATGGAAAGCATTAAAAGATAAGTGATGCTCTGTCACCTCTTTAGACTCGGTTGTACTATTTATGTCTACTGAGGTAGGTGAATTGAGATTTTCAGGATCATCATTAGCTCCAATAACATCAAATGCTTGTTTGGGCACTTATGTGAAAAAGAGAATTTGTCATCCCAAAGTAACACAAGCCTTTCTCCCTTCTCAATTACATCTCTACGGGAGAAATCCTTTTGATTGCAGGGTTCTTTTGGAGTTGGCTCATAGGTCTAGTAGGTGGTGTGGGAAGTAATGGTGGGTTGGGTGCTTTTTCGGTAGTTTGTGTTTGGTCATTTCTAGTTGGATTGAAGTGAGTTCTATTTTGGGGATAAACTGATTTCTGTGGAGCAGACACAGATTTCTGAGCAGTCAATTTTTCCTCAAATAACTTGGCAATAGACACAGCTTTCACAATTGAAATAGGACAATGCAACATAACATCTCTACGAATTTCCTCTTTCAATCCACTTATAAAACAATCAATTAATGCATCATTACTTAATCCATAAACACGATTGGACAAAGTAGTGAAGTCAAGGTAATAATCATTAACTGATTTTGTTTGTTGCATTTTAAACAAGGATGCTCTGGGGCAATCATAAATTGAGGGGCCAAAAGCAAGTTCCAGAGCTCTTGTGAACTCATTCCATGATTGAAATGGTTGAGATCTAGTAACCATTTGGAACCACGGAACAACTTCGTGTTCGAGGTGAACAGAAGCTATAGTCAATCTCTCTGGATCTGGAGTGTGATAATAACCAAAAAATTATTCAGCCTTAAAAATCCAATCAAGAACATTCTTACCATTAAACCTTGGAAACTCCAGCTTGATGTTGCGAACATGAAAAGGGGGTGGTGTATAAGCATTCCCCGACGATGTTGAGTTCTGGTTTCCATGTGTGACGACTAGAACTTTCATTTATTTTAGCATCATCTCCATCGATGTGGACAGCTCTGCAAATCGTGACTCCGATGCCTGCTGCATCGTCTCCATTCGCTCAAAACGAGCAGCATTGACCCTTTCGTTCTGCTCCAGAACTTCACCTTGACGTCGTACCTCTGTTGCAAGCTCTTTCATTCTGGTGTTGTCGGCCATGGATGGAATGAAAGCACCAGTGTAATGACAGATTAATCTATATAACAGTATTCAAGAAAAGTACCAAAATGGATGGATAGGGAAACAGAATGCAGTACGATTCATATAAGTTTCTTAATAGAAAAGGAATACTGTGAGTAAATAGAATAAGAAAAGGTCCACTCCCACATATGGTGAATAAGAGAGAGAGAGAGAGAATGATCTCATACAAATTCACACCCACACACTTAGAGTTACCCACTACTAATATGCTCTCATTCACTAACAAACTGGGTCCACATTGGATGCTTCTTTTTTATTCTATTGCTGCGCCTTATTTCCTTATCATTTGCCACGTCATCATCCAATTCCTCATTCACATCATTTTTATCAATTGGGCACTTCTCACCCATAACAATGTATTAAAAATAAAACTTATAAAAACAATGCAAAGTAATTTAATTGTGTAAGTTCCCGGATTGGCTGGAATTTTGGTAAAACAACAAGGTGTTCAATGTTGATGTCATGGTGTTGCAGCATTGAGTCTTAGTACTGGGCTGTACTAAGTTGTGAAGGTTAACAATGTTTGATGTCATGGGCTTGATGTCATAACATTGTGCTTAACATTGTGTTTAACACTGGGCTGTGTTATGTAAGTCAATTGCTGAAGTTGGATGTCTGATGTCACATGTCTGATGTTGTGACATTAGATCTGCAGAATTAACAACAGCAGGATATGTTGTTAGGGTACGCGTATTAGCTGGAATTGTGGAGAGTGGTTGACTCATTGGATGAGAATATCTTGGGATAGATATTTTCTGTTACATGGGAGATTTGATTGCAGGTCTGTTGGAGAATTAAAAGGTTGAAGATTTAAAAAGATTTTGGGGATAAAATCTGTTTTGAAGATTCAGTTTTAATTAACAAATCTGATCAAATATTGTGACAAATCCAAGCCCAATTCAGGATGCTATATAAAGCGCACAAGGCCAAAGGAAGAAGTGGACATAAAAGAAGACCGAAAACACTCAGAAGATCAGGAGCTGGAGGCTTAGTATCTAGAGTTTGTTTAGAGTGCGTGTATTTACACTATTCTAGGGTTTGAATAGGCGTTGTGTTTCTGTCCTCTCTAGAAGCTGTGAAGCAATAGAGAGTGGTTGCTTGATCGAAGCTAGGAAGCAAGATCAAGGTTTCTCAAAGAGGTTGTTCTTTGAGTGGTTTTAGGGATTGAGTAGTGTTCTCATATCTAAGTGGTTTCTTAGGTAGAAAGTCACTAGTAGAGATTAAGATTAGGAGATTATCAACTGGGTTGTTGAGTCTGTAATTTAATTCTACAAGTAGTGAATTTCATCCCTGGCTTGGTAGCCCCCAGACGTAGGTAGTTAGACCGAACTGGGTGAACAATTCCTTGTGTTAATTTGTTACTGTTATTACTGTCCATTGTGCAGAGTGTGTTGTTGTGACATCGCACCTTGACATCACACGTCTGATACCAGAATTTCAATTGGTATCAGAGTAGGTATCCTGTCTGTCTCTGGGTGAGATCTAGGGAAGATACTTTCTGGTGTGAAGATGGACAAAGAGGTTGGAGGATTTGTCAACAGACCCCCTATATTGGATGGCTCAAACTATGAGTATTGGAAGCCTAGAATGACTACTTTCTTAAAGTCATTGGACAACAGAGCTTGGAAGGCTGTCATTAAAGAGTGGAAAGCTCCAGTTGTGTGTGAGAAAGATGATGCTGGCAAAGATAAAGAAGGCACCTCGAAGCCAAAACCTGAAGAAGAATGGACCAAGGAAGAAGATGAGCTTGCCCTTGGTAATTCCAAAGCTTTAAATGCTATCTTCAATGGAGTAGATAAGAATATATTCAGGTTGATCAATACCTGTGAAGTTGCTAAGGAAGCATGGGATATTTTGAAGGCTACACATGAAGGAACATCCAGAGTGAAGATGTCAAGACTTCAGCTTCTAACATCGAAGTTTGAAAGTCTGAAGATGAAGGAAGATGAGACTATCCATGACTTCCACATGAGTGTTCTTGAGCTGGCTAATGCATCCAATGCTCTTGGTGAAAAGATGTCAGAGGAAAAGCTTGTAAGAAAAATCCTTAGGTCCCTTCCTAAGAGGTACAAGATGAAGGTTACTGCCATTGAAGAATCACAAGACATCATCAAGATGAGAGTTGATGAGCTCATTGGATCTCTTCAAACTTTTGAGCTTGGTTTGAATGAGGAAGAACCAGAAAAGAAGCCCAAAAGTATAGCCTTGGTCTCCACTCCTGCAGAAGCTAAGAAAGGTACAGATGATGATTCTCAGGAAGATCTGTCTAAAGCCATTGTTATGTTGGGAAGACAGTTCAACAAGGTATTCAAGAGGATGAACAATAACTCCCGGCCTAATGTCGAGAACATCTCTTCTGACATCAGCAAGTCAAAAGAGAAGGATGAAGAGAAGAATGCCCAAGATAATGGAGTTCAGTGCTTTGAATGTGAAGGTTATGGACATGTCAAGAAAGAATGTCCCACATTCTTGAAGAAGCAGAAGAAGGGCATGACAGTTTCTTGGTCTGAATCTGATAGTGAAAGTGAAGGTGAGTCAGCAAAGCATGCTAGAGCCTTAACAGGAACAGTTATTTCTGATGGTGATTCCAGTGATGAGGAACTGACTTTTGAGGAGTTAGCAACCTCCTATCATGAGCTGTGTCTGAAGAGTGCAGAAATCTGTCAAGAAAGTGAAAAACAGAAGATACAAATTGTCCAGCTTGAGACTGCTAAAGCTGATTTGGAAAATGAAGTCTTATTGGTCAAAGCTCATCTTGATCATATGACCAAATCTGTTGGGATGTTGAACAGTGGTACAGACACACTTGATAAGATCCTTCAGACAGAAAGGGTAGCTGGAGACAAGACTAGATTAGGATTTGTGGCTGAGAAAAAGGTATCTGCTGAAGCAAGCACGTCAGGAACCAAGAATGAGAAGTCTCAACTAATGTCTCAGCATCAAACAAAGAGACATGATTCTACACCTAAGAAGGTTACTCATCCACAGCCTCAGAATGTTGAGAAGAAGAATGCTCATCATCAGAAGAAGGTGCAGTCTCAGGGAGCTAGTCAGTATATGCCACCTCAATATCACAAGAGTATGAAGGCTGCTAGGTTCAATCAGAACATGTTTCATCAACATCAGGGGAATATGTATGAATATGGATATGGATACAACAATGCTGTGCCTCATTACTATGGAAGAAGGAAGCCTCATCACCATAGGAGACAGTCCAAAAGACAGTATCCTTACCATAGAAGACAGTTAAACTATGGTAGTAGAAGACAACAGACTTATCATAGAAGAAGAAATCAACACTATAGATGGTAGCACCAGCAACATCATCATCATGGTGGCAGAAGGTTTAACCACTTTAGAGATGACAGAGTTAGATGCTTCTACTGTGGAAGGTTTGGACATATGCAGTACTCGTGTTTTAAACTGCATGGTTATCCACAATATGCTCCTCAACCCAGACAGAAGGAGGTCAGGCCCAAAGTAGTAAAACAATGGGTTCCTAAAGCTCAGGTCACATGTCTATTGGCTCACACATCAGATGGACATTTTGCTATGGATGCATGGTACTTTGACAGTGGATGTTCAAAGCACATGACTGGATCCAAGAAGCATTTGGTAGAGTTCAATCCTTGCCATGCAAATGATGTTATTTTTGGCAATGGTGAAAAAGGAGTAGTAGAAGGAGTTGGAAGAGTGAAGAATCATGATGGTCTTACTCTTGATAATGTGCTCCTTGTTCAAGGGTTGAGTGCTAATTTAATTAGCATAAGTCAACTTTGTGATGAAGGTTACAAGGTTAGCTACACCAAAGATGAATGTGTGGTAGCTGATGAGCAGAATGCGGTAGTGATGAAGGGAGTAAAATCCAAAGATAATTGCTATCAGTGGATACCTCAAGTGGACAGCTTATCTAGTGATGATGCTGTAACATCAGATGGTGACATCAAGGGTGAAAGTATGGTGAAAAGTCAATCTGGGTTAATGACTTATGGTGCTGTTACCCCTAAGATTGATGATGTGTTAAAAGCCAACTTGAGTAGTCAGTTATGTGAGCAAGATGAAGAAGTCAACAATGCTGATGGAAGGATCAAAAGCTGTGACCTTAAGAAGTGTTGGGAGCTGAATACTTGCAAGGCCAAGAAAGATGACAACCTGACTAATGACTCCTATAGTTCAGAAGAAAAATTTTACAAGTTGATAATCCGTAGGTTGGAAGATGCAGATGTTAGAGCTGATGTTAAAACATCTCAAGTCAAGAAAGGTACTTCTAGCCTTAAAATAAAGAAGAGTGATGATGAACTAATTGCAAAAGTGGTTCCTGGGGTTGCTAAATGACTGAAATCAAGGAAGAGGAAAGCTATTAAGTCACCTCCAAAGAGAACTGATAAGCAGAAGATCTCAGTGGTTGGTCCTACAAGATCCTGGAGTAAAGTGTCAAGTTCTTCCAGAAATAAGAAGACCAGAGATAAGTCTGATGGTAATGTTCAGGACATCATTCATGAGAAGAAAGCTGTTGTTAGAACTTCTGAGAAAATTCAAAATGATTCGCTTGATAACATTCCTTTAAAAAGGTGGAAGTATGTTCTAGAAATAGAATATGGTATAGATGCTCTGGATATGGTTGAGTTTGCTAGGATATGGTTCAGAGAGGGTGTGGGAACTTATGGTATTCAGGTGTGTATGAATAAGTTGCTCTGACTGTGTTTTATTGGGAGCTTCTTGAAGGACTCCTTTGTGCAATGAGTCCTTTGAATGGTGATGAGAAGCTGATGTTATAACATCATGTTTGCTGGTGGTTATATCAGGAAGATGATTAAGATTGGTCATGTGTTTAGTAGTCTGTTTCAACAACTACTGGTGGATGTAAGGATAGAGGAAGTGTGATCTCTTGAAGAGACTGGATCTCAGTAAAGCTTATAAGTAAGCTGAGAATTTGTGGAGTTTGTGACACAGTGTTGAGTTTGGATTATTTTGCTGATAGTAAATCCAGTAGTGGAGCATATGTAATACCCTGGTGTCAAGAGTGTCAAGAGTATCCTTGGTGAAGGATGTCTTTGTTTTGGATCTGAAGCTTAGTGCTTACATTATATCTAAGGAGCATCTGCATAGTCATACGGGAGAATGATGAAGTAGAAGGTTTGCCTTGGATGGAGAATGTAGAGAAGACTGAAGTTGATCAGGATGTCTGAAGACAAAATTGAATCATGGCCTTGAATAGATTGTACACTTGTCTTGGTGTGTGTTAGTCTAAGTGTGAGGAGTTGACTTAGAGTTCAGTGGAAGGCATTGTGTGTATGCTTCAGATCTTGTGGATGATCGTGTTGCATGTGATGAAGTAAAGGTCATATGAATCGGCATAATTTGTCTAATTATGGCTAAAAAGGTTAACAATGTTTGATGTCTTAGTACTGGGCTGTACTAAGTTGTGAAGGTTAACAATGTTTGATGTCATGGGCTTGATGTCATAACATTGTGCTTAACATTGTGTTTAACACTGGGCTGTGTTATGTAAGTCAATTGCTGAAGTTGGATGTCTGATGTCACATGTCTGATGTTGTGACATTAGATCTGCAGAATTAACAACAGCAGGATATGTTGTTAGGGTACGCGTATTAGCTGGAATTGTGGAGAGTGGTTGACTCATTGGATGAGAATATCTTGGGATAGATATTTTCTGTTACATGGGAGATTTGATTGCAGGTCTGTTGGAGAATTAAAAGGTTGAAGATTTAAAAAGATTTTGGGGATAAAATCTGTTTTGAAGATTTAGTTTTAATTAACAAATCTGATCAAATATTGTGACAAATCCAAGCCCAATTCAGGATGCTATATAAAGCGCACAAGGCCAAAGGAAGAAGTGGACAGAAAAGAAGACAGAAAACACTCAGAAGATCAGGAGCTGGAGGCTTAGTATCTAGAGTTTGTTTAGAGTGCGTGTATTTACACTATTCTAGGGTTTGAATAGGTGTTGTGTTTCTGTCCTCTCTAGAAGCTGTGAAGCAATAGAGAGTGGTTGCTTGATCGAAGCTAGGAAGCAAGATCAAGGTTTCTCAAAGAGGTTGTTCTTTGAGTGGTTTTAGGGATTGAGTAGTGTTCTCATATCTAAGTGGTTTCTTAGGTAGAAAGTCACTAGTAGAGATTAAGATTAGGAGATTGTCAACTGGGTTGTTGAGTCTGTAATTTAATTCTACAAGTAGTGAATTTCATCCCTGGCTTGGTAGCCCCCAGACGTAGGTAGTTAGATCGAACTGGGTGAACAATTCCTTGTGTTAATTTGTTACTGTTATTACTGTCCATTGTGCGGAGTGTGTTGTTGTGACATCGCACCTTAACATCACACGTCTGATACCAGAATTTCAAATTGAATTAAAATAAACAATGCCATATTTATTTTTATGAAACTCTTTTATTGTCAATGGTTTGTTATAAATTCTTCAAGTCTTCATCTCCTTATATAGAGAAATATAAAAGAGTCATTGAAGAGCACAAGTGAGTATTGGAGAAGTTTGATCAAAGACGTTGGAATGTTACTTGATATGGTTAATCCCTTTGGAAAGGTATTTGAAATCATTTTTCTTCAAGAGTAATTATCTGTTGCATTCCAATTGTTTGTGAAGATTTTTGATTAAATCTTCACGTGATCAGAAAAAGACAAATTGCTCTCTGAGTCTGAAAGTAACCTATCAGAGTCTCTTCGATCCTTGCGTTGATTGACCTGAGATTCTGATAGTGACCTATCAGGTCTTCTTGATCCTTGTGTTTGACTGACTTCATAGTTTGTCTCTTCAGAGTCTCAGCTTCTGATCCTTTAGAGTTAAAGGTTGACTTTCTTCAGAGTGTGATCTTTAGAAGTTGAATTTCTTCACAGTCCGCGTCCTCAGAAATTGGTTCTGATCCTTCAAATTCTAGACCGTTTAGCTTATCTTAAATTTTCATATTTAGTATCAGAACTGACTTTATATCATAATTTTTAGTCTTTGGTCTTGCACACTCGAACATTTATTAGTATATGTAATTGTTCTTTAAATACTTTGTTATCATTAAAACCTTAGAGATATGGTACAAACCAATTTTGTTCCAATAATCTTTCCCATTTTTATGATGACAAACACAAGTATTTAAGAATAATGGTTGCTAAATTAATTGACAAGTTGACTTCAGGCTCTGAGGTTTGTACGCTCTCCCTGAGTCTAATAGTCCAAAAAGGTGAGGTTTGTAAGCTCCCCCTAAGTTCTATCCAGGTTAATTAAATTTTAGGATTTATAACCTATCTGGTGCTTAAATATTTATTTATCTCACTCCCCCTTTTTTCATCAACAAAAACAAAAAGAATATAGGAAATTAGAAAAAATACTGAAGAAAGATATGATAAAATCAAGAAGATAATTAGCCAAATTGCCAAGAATTTCAGAAAGAGTAAAAAACAATAGAGTACAAGAAAGGTTCTAAATCCTAAAGCTTAGGGTTTCTTCAAAAGCTCCAGGATATCTTTGATATCTGGTCCCATGCCATTCTGCTTAGCAACCACTTTCTTCAACTAGGATTTCCTATCCTCTTGATTAACAACAATTGATTGAAGTTGAGCACTCATCACCTCTTGAGTAGCAACAACATAAGCCAGTTTAGCCTCTAGTTGCTCTTGCCTTTGACTGGAAGAAGCTAGAGACGCATAAGAGAAATTCTTCAAATTCTGCATAACTGTATCCACAGAGGTTCTAAGAGTATCACACTTAGCAACATATGCCACTGAGTCAAAAGAATGTGAGCCTTTCAGCAACCAAATCCTAAATTATATCAAAGATAAATCTTTTTAACTCTTCCATTTGGGATCTTATGTGAGGTGGAGGATTCATATTATAAGATGGTTGAGGTGGAGTGATGTTATCGTGTTCAGATTGGGATAGTTCTTCAAAGAACGAAAGTACTACTGTGCTATGTACAATTCATCCCTCCTTAGATTGCCTCTTATACTTACAATTACTGCACTATGCACTATGTTAATCAACTCCAAACACAAGAGAGGGGGTCATTAGTTTAAAATTTTTTACTTTTAAAACATTTTTGTTAGCAGTATGAAAAAGGATAAAGATGAAGAGATATACACAACAAAAATAAAGCAATCAAGGAAAATCAATATGAAAGAGTTAGATAGAGTTTCATAGTTTAATTGTAGAGGTTACTCAGCAGGGGCATGAGGATGACTGAGCATGCATCCTGGATCCTTCGAGGTCAGTGTAGCAATCATACTCATCAATTATTGGCGGCTTTTCTTGGAACTCTTCAATCGGTTGCTTCACATTGTAAGTTATGAAATTCTTGTATGCATATATAGATTCATATATACATTAACCTATTTTGTTTTATCATTCCTTGTATACAGTTGTTTCAATATGAATATATCTAAAGGAACAAAACAAACAAAGTTTACTCCTCAAATTGTGATTAATGCGGAGCCGGATAGACTTAGTTCGTTACCAGATCCTATAATAGAAAAAAATATTGTCTTACATTCCAATTAAGGAAGCAGTTGGAACAAGTGTTTTATACAGTAAATGGATGAACAAATGGCACACACTACCAAGTCTTGTATTTGATACAGATTGTGTATCAATTAATGCTTCTGAAGACCCTTCAATTTTCAATATGAAGTTTGTGAAAATTGTCAATCATGTACTTTTAGTTCATTATGGACCAATGAACGCCTTCAACAAGATCTGCGACAATAATAATAATTATGCGAGTCTTAAATCCGATGTTGATCGATGGATTCTTCATCTAACAAGAAGGTCTGTTCAAGAACTTGTGCTGGAAGTTTGGATTGATGAACGATATCAAATGCCTCGTTGCTTATTCTCTTGTCAAAGCTTACTTTGTTTAGAGTTATATTGGTGTTGGCTTAAACCTCCAACAAAGTTTGAAGGTTTCAAGAACATGAAAATTCTTGCACTACTACGGAAAACTCCTTTCACAACAGTTTGAAAAGGGGTACCATCACGCCTCACATACCGTTGTTAAGTAGAGTGTCGTTGTAAGTTCGTTGTTTCTACAACGGTCTGGAAATCGTTATTGAAAAGCAGGACGCGCACCATATATCACAATGGTTATGATAATAAATCGTTGTGATACATACACTTAGGTACTGGGTTCGAAACCCATCAGCAGCAAATTATGTAAAACATAAATTATCTATGATCTCGGTTACAATAGATAATCGTTGTTGAAAGTTCCCAGAGTTTATTTTATTATCTTTGATCTCGGTTACAATAAATAACTGTTGTTGTAAGTACCCTGAGTTTATTATATTAAATGTAGATTGCTTGTTTTCCAAACACCTCACTAAAGAAATATACATGGATTCAATTTGATGAAGAAGTCTATAATCTGCAAATTAAACTATTCTTGAAAACCAACTTAAACAAACCAATGTTTTCTGATTGCATTCGTCTCATCGTGCATTTCACGCCGTTTTACATATATATTGTGGTTTATTGATCTGACTCCTTCGATATATCGCTATCTTCGATTATAGTTAAGTTTCCATAAGAACAAGACATTGGATAATCTGCCTCATCATCATCACTTATCATCATAATTTTTATAATCGGAAGTTTTACTATTATAAGTGTTGATGGAGAAGCAGATTAACTAATAATTTATTGTTAATGAAATTTAACTATAATGGAAGACAACGATGCATCTAAGGAGCCAGATCATTATACCATAATATATATATATATATATATATATATATATATATATATATATATATATATATATATATATTAAACAACGTGAGATGAACACTGAGAGGGATGCAATTCGAAAACATTTATTCATATAAGTTGGTTTTCAAATACAACTTAACTTGCAGATTATAAGTATCTATGTCAAATTAAATGAATGTATTTTAAGTGAGGGTTAGTGAAACAAACAATCTACATAGAATATAATAAACTCAAACAACATTCTATACCAGATCCAGATATTATAAACTCATATAATACACATGCTACCACCAACATCATCACCATGTATCATCCCCTTAACTTGTAAGGAAACACAGCAAACTTCAAAAATGAGAATCCTCAGTTGAAACCAAACCCTAAAACCATAATCCAGTGAAGAGTAAAGAGAGGAACAGGAATAACACACCTTTTAATGAAACTAATCGCGGAACAGGAATCAATTATGATGTTCATCTAATTTGGGAAGCAATGAAAAATAAATACAAGGAGGAAGAAGCTTACACAAAAGCTTCATACTTCTTATATTTCTTTTCATTGTTTCTAAAACTAGATGAAGTTTGCTGACTTTGTTGTTTCTTCAATTACTAACATCTTGTTCGTGAAGCTATGAAAAAAAGTATAAGGTGGATGAAGTTTCCATCATAGCTTCATGCTTCTTGTACTTTTTTCCATAGCTACACAAACATTATGAAGTTTCCAAAGTATGGTCTTTGTTAAGGTAATGAAAACGAATATGAAAAAATGAGAACAATCAACAAAAATAACATGCAACAAACGAGATAATGGGAAATATCTAACAATAGATGGAAGAAGAAGAATACCTTAATGTATGAAGCACAAGATTCACGACTAATGGTGAAAACGAAGAGAAAAAATGGGTTCTAGGGTTTCACTGTGAAGGCAACGATGCTACTGTTAATAAGTGAAAGTTAATTCGCTTATATATGGGTAAACTATTTCACAATGGTTAACAATACCAACCGTATAGATAAGTATTTATATATTATAAATATATCACTACAGTTAACCAGAAGAACCGTAGTGATAACCCTTTTATTTGTGAATTTTAAAATAAATAAAAAAGAAAAGGTGCGCCTTAACGTTAAAGGAATAAAATATTTTATGGCGCTGAGGTTCGAATCGATGAAAGTTTGAGTATATCACAACGGTTGGTTCTGTAACCGCTGTTATATACAAATCATTTTTAATTAAAAAACAAAATAAATATGGTAGCGCCTTAATTAAGATATGTCACCACGATGTAGGGAAAAACCGTGGTGACTATGACGTTGTTGAATGCGTGTTTTATAGTAGTGTTGGTTTGTATCATGTTACTATATCCCAATATGATTTTGAAAATCTGATATCCAGCTGCTCTCTGCTTGAAAGTTTGACATTGATAAAGGTTTTCGGTGTCTCCCATATTAACATCCACGCACCAAATCTTAAAGAGTTAAACATTGTGGATGAATTTGAGGATATTAGCTTTGACAATGCTTTTCAATTAACTTCTGTCTTCGTCTATTTAAGTTTGGATTTCAACTCTGAAAACAATCAAAGTAGAAGGCATGGCGGGGATTCTAGCAATTTGATCAATTTTTTCAATCATCTACCTCACATAGAGAACCTATGGATGGATAAATATTTTTTAAAGGTATAATGCTCGAGTTTCTTATTAATGTTGAATTTGATTATAGAAGTTACTCATTTATGCTTTGTTTAAATCCCTTACAAATTTATGTAACTATTAAAAACATTATGTTTCACATTCAGATTTATAGCCATTGTTCTTTTCTAGTATTTGGCTGCAGGTGTAGTGCCAGTAAGACTTCCTACTCCTTGTATCGATCTAGGTCGTCTTTCTTTATGCATAAACTTTGATGATTTGAAGGAAATTTTGGCTGCTCTTTGCTTGCTCATAAGCGCACCTACTCTTAAAACATTAGCAATATCCGTGAGTACTCGTTTAATTTGGTTTGACTTTGCTTTTGCTTATTTCTGGGTGCACTTGTTCATTCTTGTTTTTATGTATTTATTAAACTATATGATTTGAATATAATATGAGAGAAAATTGATTTGCTTTAGTCTTCCAAATGATTTCCGTTCCATCAGAAACTGAAACATAAAAGGATTCTAATTAAAAAAAAAATACTCAAACGAATGAATATTGATTTATATTTTAAGAAGAAAAAGAAATTGAGAATCAAATTATATGTTGGAAATTCACTATACTCTATGATGATTTCGCTTCAATCTTGATCTCAAGATTGATCACCAACCCACAAACTGTACGTAATGACAACAAAGAAAGAAGAAGAACAAACTAGAACAACAAGAAAGAAAAGAGAGAGAGGAGAAATATTTGGAGAAAAGTGTTTCTACCCACGAACTGTGAGATTTCTTCTATTGCTATTATTCACTTGCTAATCTGCAAACTGTGAATGCAATTGTGTTTCAGTGTACAAGGGTAACTCCCTATTTATAGATTTAGATTTACAAAGACTCAAAACTCTAAAAGCCCAAAGTATCAAATCTAATCTAAATCATATCAAATCTAATCTAAAACAGAATCCAATCAAATCTAAAATGAATCTGTCGAGACACCTTCGACACTATTCGACACATGAATGCTTCGACTTCGACTTTGACACTATGAATTACATTTAACACACCACCTAATTCATTGTGTCTAAACTATCTACATTCATCATCAATCTTAGTCTTCTGAAGGCTTCGACCTGCACTCCCTTCGTCATGGTATCTGCAATCTGATTCTCAGTTCTGCAGTGTTCCAAATTCATCTTCCCTTCTGCTACCTGCTCTCGAAGATAATGGAACCTCATTTCGATGTGCTTGCTTCGACCGTGTGCTATTGTATTCTTCGCCAAGTTGATAGCTGACATGCTGTCGATCTTCATGGTAATTGCTCCATGATTCTTCTCTGTAATCTCTTCGACCAAATTCACCATCCAAGTTGCTTGACATGCACAAAGAGAAGCATCTATGTATTCTGCTTCGCATGATGACAATGCCACTATTGACTCCTTTCTTGAACTCCAAGCAACTGGTGCACCACCTAACATAAACACATATCCAGTTGTGGATTTTCTATCATCTGCATCACTACACCAGCTAGAGTCTGTGTATCCCACTAACTTGCATTCTTTCCCTTTATCAGCTGCAGGAAATAAAATGCGATGGTCGAGAGTCCATTTCAGATACCTCAGTATCCTCTTTGTCGCTGTTAGGTGTGATACCTTTGGCTTCTGCATGAATCTACTTACCATACCAACACTGTATGTTAAGCCAGGCCTTGTGTGACAAAGGTATCTAAGTGACCCAATAAGTCTTCTATATTGGGTTGGGTCGACATCATCTTCGTCTGGATCCTTCGACAGTTGCAGTCTGGTTTTAGCTGGAGTCGAAGTTGAGTTGCAATCTTGCATCTCAAATCTCTTGAGTATTTCGCCTGCATATCTTCTTTGGTGCATCATCAAACCTCTACTAGTCTTGTAGAATTCGATGCCAAGGAAATATGAGAGATTTTCCAAGTCTGACATTTCAAACTCCTCACTCAGGTCATGTTTGAAATCTTCGATCTCCTTCTTGCAACTCCCTGTTATCAACAAATCATCGACATAGAGACATAGTATAAGCAATTCACCATTGCTTTATGCAGCATGTACACCTTTCCTTCTTCGCCTCGTTTCACATACCCAGCTGGTTGTGCGACATAAACTTCTTCATCTAGGGGACCATTAAGGAATGCACACTTCACGTCCATCTGACATGTGTGCCAATTGTTCATATTTGCTAGACCAACAACCAACCTGATTGTTTCGATCCTAGCAACAGGTGCGAACACTTCATCGAAGTCGATTCCTTCCTTCTGAAGAAATCCTTTCGCCATAAGTCTCGCCTTGTGTCGAGTTACTTCTCCTCTAGGATTCACCTTTACCTTGTAAACCCACTTCACATCAATTGCCTTCTTGACTTGAGGCAATTCGACAAGTGACCAGGTGTTGTTGACTTCGATGGACTTTAACTCTTCATTCATTGCTTTCACCCACTTCGAATCTTTCAATGCCTCAGTTGCATTGACTGGTTCGGCATCTGCGTAGAAAGAATAATGTACCAGCTCACCCTCTTCATCGACCACATCATCTAATGTAATTACACATTCTTGCAACCTTGCAGGCACGTGTCTTGTTCGTCGAGGTCTGCTTGAACCTGCTTCATCTGCAACTGGTTTTTGTCGAAATTATCTTTCGACTTCAGTGGCTGGTTCTTCACAAGAGATTCTCACTGAATCCTTCTTGGCATTCTCAGTCCAATCCCATTCTTTAAGCTCATCTATGATCATATCCCTGCGGATCACTACCTGCTTATTCACTGGGTCGAACAGCTTGTAACCTCCAGTCGAATGATATCATATCAAGATCATCTGATTCAACTTGTCATCAAGCTTCCTTCTCAACTGATTTGGCACATGTCTATGTGCTATAGATCCAAACACCTTTAAGTGACTAAGGCTTGGCTTGACACCAGACCAGCATTCTTCTGGTGTGATTCCTTCAAGCTTCTTCGTCGGACATCTGTTCAAAATATATGTTGTTGTTGAAACTGCTTCTCCCCATAATTCTTTGGGTAGATGCTTTCCATTCAACATACTTCTTACCATGTTCATGATGGTTCTGTTCTTGCGTTCTGCAATCCCATTCTGCTGTGGAGTGTAGGGTGGCACCACCTCATGCACAATCCCTTCTTTTCTACACAATATATCGAACTCTTTCGACACATATTCTCCACCACCATCTGTCCTCAGAGTTTTCAACCTTCGACCACTCTGTCTTTCGACCATGGATTTGAATCTGACAAATACCTCAAACACATCACTTTTCTTCTTGATGAGGTAAGTCCATAACTTTCGACTGAAGTCATCTATAAACGTGACAAAATATATGTTGCCACCAATCGAATCCACCTGGATTGGACCACATACATAAGAGTATATGAATTCAAGAATTGCCTTCGACTTTCTTCCTGCATCCTTGCTGAAGCTATTCTTGTGTTGTTTCGACTGAACACACTCTTCACAGACTTCACTAGGAATGTCGATTTCTGGTAATCCTGACACCATATTTCTTCTCTTCAGCTCCCTAATGTCATTGAAGTTGAGATGGCCTAGTCGAAAGTGCCATAACCATTCATCTCTGTTGGCTGCTGTTTCTAGACACTTGTGCTCCATCACATTGAGTTCATTCTTGAAGGTCCTATTCTGAGACATTGGAGCCTTCAAGATCAACCTACCACCTGCGTCGAGAACTCTCATCATCTTGTCTTCGACAACTACCTTGTAGTTTTTTTTCGACTAGCTGCCCTATACTGAGCAAATTACTCTTCATGCCTGGAATGTATAACACATTGGAGATTGTTGACCTTTTGCCATCTTTCCTCATAATCAGAACATCACCAACACCTTCAGCTGCTAGAGTGTTGTCATTTACAAACTTCACCATGTTCTTCGACGAGGGCTTCATGTTGACAAACCAATCTTTCCTCCCAGTCATGTGTGATGAGCATCCCGAGTCCAAGTGTAACGCCCCGATTCCAATTATTCCCATTTTGTTGAGTCTTTTATTTAAATTGAGTGATAAATTATTTTATTTGTGGAATTGGTATGTTAATATGCTATGTTGATGTGTTATGATATTTGACCGTTTTGAGAGTTTTCAGGGAAAATTAGTAGGGAGGGTATTTTAGACTTTTCTCAATTATTGATAAGTTAGAAATTTAGTGGAAATAGAATTTTGTGAGAAAAATGAATTAATTGATTGAGAGAAGAGAAATAGAAAAGAAAGAAAAAGAGATAAGAAAGAAATAGAATAAAAATAGAAAGAAAGGAGAATTAGAGAAAAGAAAGAAGAGAAAAGAAGAGGAAAAGAGGAAAACGTAGAAATTCATCAAGAACGACCACTTAGCGAGTTTGGAATCCGGGTAAGGGTGTGAAGTCTTGTTATCTTAGCAATGTGTATGATTATGTATGATTGTATTGTTGATTTTGTTGATTTTCATGAGTTTCGGGGTATAAACCCATTGGTGTAGAAAATGGTAGAAACCGATGTTTTCGCGGATAGAAATCGATATAATTTGTGTTGTATAATCTCCATATGTTTATGAATCATTGCTATTCATTGTTTTGCTGATGGAAGTGATTTGGGGGAGAAAATGGAGTTTTTGAGGGTTTTGGAACAGTGAAAACGAAGCAGAAATTCTGCTTCTGGTGTGAAGCGCCGGGCGAAAAGCCCTGAGCGTCGGGCGGTGCGTGCTTTCGCAGGGCGAAATTGAGAGGCGCGAGGGTGTCAAGCTACTGGTTTGGTTCACATTTGGTGGAATTTCCTTCGCTCCTTCTTCTTCGGGCGAAGCGAAGGCGAAATGGAAGCGTAGCCGGGCGAAACGTTCCTGTCGCCGGGAGCTTTCGTTTTTTTTATAATTTTCGTTTCTTTTAAAGATTCGTAATTCTCGAACCGTAACTCCGATTTAGGCGTTCTTTATATCGTTGGAAAGCTATTGAGCTGTACTTTATGATTATGATGGTGTGGAAACTGTTGGCCGATTTTATTATGTCGGAAAGTCGGGAATAGTGCTATTTAGCGACTTTTACCGTTTTGACTGTGTGTTTGAATGCGAATCATACAATAGTGCATTGATGTGAATGTATATAGATTGTATGTGATTGTATGAGATGAATGCATGAATATATTGTGAATATGTATGCATTTCAATAATGTCTTGAGTCATTTTGCATGTGAAGCATAATGAAGTACATTCTAGTGTTGAGCGATTCGAACGAGAATCCGTTGTATCGTCGTGTGCCTATGTGAGGTGTGAGCGATGATTACAAAAGATTGTGTGACTAGGTGAGGTGTGAGCAATCAGATCGTGTGCCCGCATATGGGGTGTGAGCGATCCATAAACGTCGTGTGCCCATGTGGGGTGTGAGCGACAGATTGGTTCCAGAGGGAATCCGCTATAACGTCGTGTGCCCATGTGGGGTGTGAGCGATGATTATAGACGATCGTGTGCCCAAGTGGGGTGTGAGCGATCGGGTCGTGTGCCCGTGTGGGGTGTGAGCGATCCATAAACATTGTGTACCCATGTGGGGTGTGAGCAATGGGTGAACATCGTAGGCCCGACGGGGAGTTACATTGGTAACGAGCGATGGTTCCAGTAGAGTTCCTGAGAGAACTAATGACGATTGAGTCGGTACCGCATTGCATTTGCATAGAGTCGTGAGTTGGTCTCTATGATTTGCATTTATCATCCTTGTATTTGTGCATTGATGAATAAACATGAATGTGTATGTTTATGTGGAATGATTGAGAATGGCGAAAGTATGTCTGTTGAATATGCTTGGTGATATAGATATATATACATTGTGATGTATATGGGTGAGTTTCGATGAATTGTGGTGAGAATGTGGAATATGTGTATTTTTATGTTAAGTTATATATAATTATATTCATTGTTATTATGATAATATTTCTCACCCTTCTGCTGTTTTATAATGCTCTATGAGGCATTGCAGAGTAGGTATGCTGGTGGTCTTTTTGTGAGGCGTGTCTTCATTCTTTTGGTCGGTCGGCTCTGATATGTAGCACCGGGTAGCTAGGATGGCTATGATTCTTTTGTGATACATTTGTATATGTATCTTGCTGATGAATGTTTATGTAAACATGTATGATGTTGGTGGAGAATATTTGATGATTCATGTATATATGTATATATGTTTGTTGTTATTCAATGTTTAGATTTTCCGCTTTTATTCTAAATATTGAGACGTGGGTGTAAGGACTAAGTTCCTCTGTTGCAAGTTACCCCACTGTTGCATATCAATGTTGAGCAGGTGTTGTATGTTTTAATTTAAAGTATAATGTGACATATCTCTTTTATACCATGTTATAATTATACTCTGACGAAATTTTTAATATGTGCCTAAATGATTATGTGAATATTTTGGGGTATAGAAAGGGGGTGTTACATTAAGTGGTATCAGAGCCAGAGTTGAGTTAGTTGTGTCTGTCTTGTTGATTGTGTTGGTTGAACTGTTGTTTAACTTTGTTGTTATTTTTGGGAAGGATTAGAATATGGCTGGTAGAAACGACAATGCGATGGCTGCTACTTTGGAAGCAATGGCTAGGGCGGTGCAAGGTGCGCCAAATGTGAATGCTAATGACGAGTTCTGGAAGAATCAACCACAGGTTTTCAAAGGAAGATTTGATCCCGATGGTGCTCAACTTTGGTTGAAAGAGATTGAAAGGATCTTTAGAGTCATGGATTGTGCGGAAGAGAATAAGGTGAGGCTTGGGTCTCACATGCTTAAGGAAGAGGCCGATGATTGGTGGGTCGGTATGCGTCAAATTCTTGAGGTGGATGATGAAGAGGTAACTTGGGATTTATTTCGTACTGAGTTCTTAAGGAAGTATTACCCTGAAAGTGTGAAAGGGAAGAAGGAGATGGAGTTCCTTGAATTGAAACAAGGTAGTATATCCGTGGTGGACTATACTGCTAAGTTTGTGGAGTTGGTTCAATTCCATCCTCACTATGCTGCAATCACTGCTGAGTTCTCAAAGTGTATTAAATATGAGAATGGTTTGCGTCCTGAGATTAAACAGGCTGTGGGATATCAAAGGATAAGAAGGTTTTCGGATTTGACGGAATGTTGTAGAATCTTCGAGGAAGATAGCAGAGCTCGTTCTACACATTACAAAAGTTTAAATGAGAGGAAGGGAAAGCAACAAGCTAGAAGTGGACCTTATGTGACACCTGTTGATAAGGGCAAGCATAGGGGAAACTTTGAGAAGAGATCTGGAGGAGGAGGTTCTGGTCCCATTAAGTTTTATAAGTGTGGAGAAATAGGTCATAAATCATTTGAGTGTGGGAAGACTGTGGTGAAATGTTCTAACTGTGGAGGCCTTGGGCATGCTGCTACAGATTGTAGAAGAAACATGGTGAAGTGCTATAATTGTGGAGAAGTTGGTCACATTAGTACTAAGTGTACTAAGCCGAAACAAGCTCAAGCGGGCGGAAAGGTGTTTGCATTGGCAGGGACTCAAACTACTAGTGCAGACCGTTTGATTAAAGGTACATGCTTTATTAATAGTACACCTTTAGTTGCTATTATTGATACGGGAGCGACTCATTCGTTTGTTTCGTCTGAGTGCGCGAAGCGTTTGAATCTTGTGTTGTCTATGATGGATGGTAAGATGGTTATTGACACTCCAGCGATGGGGTCAGTAACTACTTCTTTGGTTTGTGTGAGTTGTCCTTTGACCATTTATGGTAATGACTTCGAGATGGATTTAGTGTGTTTGCCGTTGGAAGGTTTGGACGTAATCTTGGGTATGAACTGGTTGCGATTTAATCGAGTTCATATAGATTGCTATCACAAGTTAGTAAGATTTCCTTCTTTGGAAGATGATGAAGATGAGAGTTTCCTATCCACTAAAGAATTGAAGAAAATTTTAGCGGACGAAGCTCAATTGTTCGGTTTGTTTGCGTCATTGTCTGTGGATAGTCAAGTGTCCCTTGATATGTTTCCTGTTGTTTGTGATTTTCCTGAGGTGTTTCCTGAGGATATTAAGGATGTACCGCCGGAAAGAGAAGTTGAGTTTTCTATTGATCTAGTTCCGGGTACTAGTCCGGTTTCGATGGCACCGTATCGTATGTCGGCATCGGAGTTGGTAGAATTGAAGAAGCAATTGAATGACTTGTTGGACAAGAGATTTGTAAGACCAAGTGTTTCTCCTTGGGGTGCTCCGGTATTGTTGGTAAAGAAAAAGGATGGGAGTATGCGGTTATGCATTGATTATCGACAATTGAACAAGGTGACAATTAAGAACAAGTATCCGCTTCCAAGGATCGATGATTTGTTGGGCCAATTGGTTGGTGCGCGTGTTTTTAGCAAGATTGATTTGAGATCGGGATATCACCAGATTCGTGTGAAAGAAGAGGATATTCAAAAGACGGCCTTTAGGACACGGTATGGCCATTACGAATATTTCGTGATGCCATTCGGGGTTTCTAATGCGCCGGGTGTGTTCATGGAATACATGAATCGTATTTTTCATGAGCAACTAGATCGTTTTGTGGTTGTGTTCATCGACGATATCTTGATTTACGCTAAGTCTCAAGAGGAGCATGAAGAACATTTGAGGATTGTGTTACAAATTTTGAAAGAGAAACAATTGTATGCAAAGTTGTCGAAATGTGAATTTTGGTTGTCGGAAGTAAGTTTCCTTGGACATGTTATTTCCGGTAGTGGTATTAGTGTTGATCCATCCAAGATTGATGCGGTGATGCAATGGGAGGCTCCTAGATTGGTTACGGAGATTCGAAGCTTTTTAGGATTGGAGGGTTATTATCTGAGGTTTATTGAGGGATTTTCAAAGTTGGCACTTCCGTTAACGCAATTGACTTGTAAGGATAAGGCTTTCATTTGGGATATAGATTGTGAAAAGAGTTTCATTGAGCTAAAAAAAAGGTTGACAACGGCTCCGATCTTGATTTTGCCAAATCCTACGGAACCATTTGTTGTGTATTGTGATGCTTCATTGGTTGGTTTAGGTGGTGTTTTGATGCAAGAGGGAAAAGTTGTGGCTTATGCTTCAAGACAATTGAGAGTACATGAAAAGAATTATCCTACGCATGACTTGGAGTTGGCGGCCGTGGTGTTTGTTTTGAAAATTTGGAGACACTATCTTTATGGTGCAAGATTTGAAGTTTTTAGTGATCACAAGAGCTTGAAATATTTATTTGACCAAAAAGAATTGAACATGAGACAAAGAAGGTGGTTAGAGCTTTTGAAAGATTATGATTTTGGTTTGAATTACCATCCGGGTAAGGCAAACGTGGTGGCCGATGCTTTGAGTCGGAAGTCGTTACATATGTCCTCATTGATGATGAGAGAATGGGAACTTTTGGAGAATTTTAGAGACTTGAGTTTGGTTTGTGAAATGACGCCGAGAAGTGTGAGACTTGGTATGCTACATGTTACGAATGATTTTCTTGCAACCGTGTGTGAAAAGCAAAAGTTGGACTTGAAGTTTGTTGATTTGATAATGAATGAAAATGAGGATTTCAAGGTTGATAACTTTGGAGTTTTGAGATTCCGTGGTCGTATCTGTATTCCCGATGATGCGGAGTTGAAAAAGATGATATTGGAAGAAGGACACCGAAGTAACTTAAGTATTCATCCGGGAGCGAATAAAATGTATCAAGATTTGAAGAAAATCTTTTGGTGGTCCGGGTTAAAGAGAGATGTGGCTCAATTTGTGTAGGCGTGCTTAACTTGTCAAAAGTCGAAGGTAGAACATCAAAGCCTAGTGGATTGATGCAACCGTTGGACATTCCGGAGTGGAAATGGGATAGTATATCGATGGATTTTGTTACGGGATTTCCGAATACGCAAAGAGGACATAATGCTATTTGGGTAATTGTTGATAGGCTTACTAAATCTGTTCACTTCATTCCAATTGATATTAGTTATCCTTTGGAGAGGTTAGCCGAGATTTATGTTCTTGTGGTTGTGAAGTTGCATGGGGTTCCTAAGAGTATTGTATCGGATAGAGATCCTAGATTCACATCGAGGTTTTGGGAGAGTTTACAAAAGGCTTTGGGTTCTAAGCTAAGATTGAGTCGGCTTATCATCCGCAAACGGATGGTCAAACCGAGAGGACAATTCAATCGTTGGAGGATTTATTGCGCGCTTGTGTGCTCGAGCAAGGTGGTGCTTGGGATAGTTATTTGGCGTTGATTGAATTCACCTACAATAACAGTTTTCATTCAAGTATAGGTATGGCACCATTTGAGGCTTTATATGGTCGGAGGTGTCGAACACCTTTGTGTTGGCATGAAACAGGTGAGAGGACGGTAGTTGGACCGGAGATGGTTCAACAAACGACGGAGAAAGTGAGGTTTATCCGTGAGAAGATGAAAGCTTCTCAAAGTAGACAGAAGAGCTATAATGACAAGAGAAGGAAAGATCTTGAGTTTCAAGAAGGCGACCATGTGTTTTTAAGAGTTACGCCAATTACGGGTGTGGGTCGTGCTTTGAAGTCGAAGAAGTTGACTTCTCGTTTTATTGGTCCGTATCAGATTTCTGCACGAGTTGGTGCTGTGGCTTACCGTGTGGCGTTGCCTCCAAATCTTTCCAATTTGCATGACGTTTTCCATGTTTCGCAACTTCGGAAGTATGTTCCGGATCCGTCACATGTTATTCCTATGGACGAGGTTGAAGTGAGAGATAACCTTACGGTGGAAGCTTTACCGATTAGGATTCTAGATCGAGAAGTTAAGAAGCTAAGAGTCAAGGATATTGCGCTTGTGAAAGTAGCGTGGGGAGGCGCTGCGGAAGGCGATATGACTTGGGAGCTAGAGAGTAGGATGCGAGAGTCGTATCCGAAGTTGTTTGAATCAGGTAATATTTTCGAGGACGAAAATTTCTAAAGTGGGGGAGAGTTGTAACGCCCCGATTCCAATTATTCCCATTTTGTTGAGTCTTTTATTTAAATTGAGTGATAAATTATTTTATTTGTGGAATTGGTATGTTAATATGCTATGTTGATGTGTTATGATATTTGACCGTTTTGAGAGTTTTCGGGGAAAATTAGTAGGGAGGGTATTTTAGACTTTTCTCAATTATTGATAAGTTAGAAATTTAGTGGAAATAGAATTTTGTGAGAAAAATGAATTAATTGATTGAGAGAAGAGAAATAGAAAAGAAAGAAAAAGAGATAAGAAAGAAATAGAATAGAAATAGAAAGAAAGGAGAATTAGAGAAAAGAAAGAAGAGGAAAAGAGGAAAACGTAGAAATTCATCAAGAACGATCACTTAGCGAGTTTGGAATCCGGGTAAGGGTGTGAAGTCTTGTTATCTTAGCAATGTGTATGATTATGTATGATTGTATTGTTGATTTTGTTGATTTTCATGAGTTTTGGGGTATAAACCCATTGGTGTAGAAAATGGTAGAAATCGATGTTTTCGCGGATAGAAATCGATATAATTTGTGTTGTATAATATCCATATGTTTATGAATCATTGCTATTCATTGTTTTGCTGATGGAAGTGATTTGGGGGAGAAAATGGAGTTTTTGAGGGTTTTGGAACAGTGAAAACGAAGCAGAAATTCTGCTTCTGGTGTGAAGCGCCGGGCGAAAAGCCCTGAGCGCCGGGTGGTGCGTGCTTTCGCCGGGCGAAATTGAGAGGCGCGAGGGTGTCAAGCTACTGGTTTGGTTCACATTTGGGGGAATTTCCTTCGCCCCTTCTTCGCCGGGCGAAGCGAAGGCGAAATGGAAGCGTCGCCGGGCGAAACGTTCCTGTCGCCGGGCGCTTTCGTTTTTTTTTTATAATTTTCGTTTCTTTTAAAGATTCGTAATTCTCGAACCGTAACTCCGATTTAGGCGTTCTTTATATCGTTGGAAAGCTATTGAGTTGTACTTTATGATTATGATGGTGTGGAAACTGTTGGCCGATTTTATTATGTCAGAAAGTCGGGAATAGTTCTATTTAGCGACTTTTACCGTTTTGACTGTGTGTTTGAATGCGAATCATACAATAGTGCATTGATGTGAATGTATATAGATTGTATATGATTGTATAAGATGAATGCATGAATATATTGTGAATATGTATGCATTTCATGAATGTCTTGAGTCATTTTGCATGTGAAGCATAATGAAGTGCATTCTAGTGTTGAGCGATTCTAACGAGAATCCGTTGTATCGTCGTGTGCCTATGTGAGGTGTGAGCGATGATTACAAAAGATTGTGTACCTAGGTGAGGTGTGAGCAATCGGATCGTGTGCCCGCATGTGGGGTGTAAGCGATCCATAAACGTCGTGTGCCCATGTGGGGTGTGAGCGACAGATTGGTTCCAGAGGGAATCCGCTATAACGTCGTGTGCCCATGTGGGGTGCGAGCGATGATTATAGACGATCGTGCGCCCAAGTGGGGTGTGAGCGATCGGGTCGTGTGCCAGTGTGGGGTGTGAGCGATCCATAAACATTGTGTGCCTATGTGGGGTGTGAGCAATTGGTGAACATCGTAGGCCCGACGGGGAGTTACATTGGTAACGAGCGATGATTCCAGTAGAGTTCCTGAGAGAACTAATGATGATTGAGTCGGTACCGCATTGCATTTGCATAGAGTCATGAGTTGGTCTCTATGATTTGCATTTATCATCCTTGTATTTGTGCATTGATGAATAAACATGAATGTGTATGTTTATGTGGAATGATTGAGAATGGCAAAAGCATGTCTGTTGAATATGCTTGGTGATATAGATATATATATACATTGTGATGTATATGGGTGAGTTTCGATGAATTGTGGTGAGAATGTGGAATATGTGTATTTTTATGTTAAGTTATATATAATTATATTCATTGTTATTATGATAATATTTCTCACCCTTTTACTATTTTATAATGCTCTATGAGGCATTGCAGAGTAGGTATGCTGGTGGTCTTTTTGTGAGGCGTGTCTTCATTCTTTTGGTCGGTCGGCTCTGTTATGTAGCACCGGGTAGCTAGGATGGCTATGATTCTTTTGTGATACATTTGTATATGTATCTTGCTGATGAATGTTTATGTAAACATGTATGATGTTGGTGGAGAATATTTGATGATTCATGTATATATGTATATATGTTTGTTGTTATTCAATGTTTAGATTTTCCGCTTTTATTCTAAATATTGAGATGTGGGTGTAAGGACTAAGTTCCTCTGTTGCAAGTTACCCCACTGTTGCATATCAATGTTGAGCAGGTGTTGTATGTTTTAATTTAAAGTATAATGTGACATATCTCTTTTATACCATGTTATAATTATACTCTGACGAAATTTTTAATATGTGCCTAAATGATTATGTGAATATTTGGGGGTATAGAAAGGGGGTGTTACACCAAGTACCACTGATCTTGGAATCTTTCTTCATCTTTTGTTGTGACCATCAGCAACGTCTCTTCTTCTTCATGTTTCGCCAGCTTTGCATCAGTTTCTTGATTTTTCTTCCTTTCTGGACAATCACTAACATAGTGACCATACTTCTGACAATTGAAACATTGAATGTGAGTTCTGTCTGGCTTTCGACCACCACCTTTTCCTTTACCTGCAGCACCACCTCTTTGGTTGCCTTAGTTCCAAGGTTTCTTCTGAGTTGAATTACTGTCTCCTCTACCTTTGTTGTCATTCACGTTTCCTTTGCCTTTCCTTTCCTTTTCTGACTGCGCCTGTAAAGCCATATCACTCTTCGACTTTGCTGCAGCTCTTTCAGCCATCCTTTGTTCATGAGACTCAAGCGTCCCTTGAAGCTCTTCCTTTGTCAATGCTGACAAGTCTTTCGACTCTTCTATGGCTACTACCACGTGGTCGAACTTAGGAGCCAACGATCTCAAAATCTTTGAGACAACTGCTTTCGTCGTTAGCGTTTCTCCACATACTTTGATTTGATTCACAAGTTTTGTAACTCTTGTGAAGAAATCTGTAATACTTTCGTTGTCTTCCATCTGAAGTAACTCATAGGTTCTCTTGTGAGTTTGTAACCTCACCTCTTTCACCTTCTCTGCACCTCCAAACGACTTTTCAAGAATCTCCCATGCTTCCTTTGCTGATTCTGCATCGCTAACTTTTTCAAAGTTACCTGGATCAACACATTGATGGATTATAAACAACGCTTTATAATCTTTCTTCTTCAATTCTTTGAGTGCAGCCTTTTCTTGATTCGTTGCGTTCTCCCCAAGCGGTGTTACTCCTTCCTTCACAAGATCCCAAAGATCTTGATAACAGAAAACCACCTTGATCTGCTTGCACCAATTCTCATAATTATCTTTCTTGAGAATTGGTAGGGTCGCCGAAAAGTGCCCATTTGAATGATTTGTAGCCATCACGATTTTCCTCCTTGAATCGCAACCGGAGCTCTAGATACCAGATGTTGGAAATTCACCACACCCTATGATGATTTCGCTTCAATCTTGATCTCAAGATTGATCACCAACCCACAAACTGTACGTAATGACAACAAAGAAAGAAGAAGAACAAACTAGAACAACAAGAAAGAAAAGAGAGAGAGGAGAAATATTTGGAGAAAAGTGTTTCTACCCACGAACTGTGAGATTTCTTCTATTGCTATTATTCACTTGCTAATCTGCAAACTGTGAATGCAATTGTGTTTCACTGTACAAGGGTAACTCCTTATATATAGATTTAGATTTACAAAGGCTCAAAACTCTAAAAGCCCAAAGTATCAAATCTAATCTAAATCATATCAAATCTAATTTAAAACAGAATCCAATCAAATCTAAAATGAATATGTCGAGACACCTTCGACACTATTCGACACATGAATGCTTCGACTTCGACTTTGACACTATGAATTACATTTAACATTATAAGAGCTAGAAACTGAGAGTAGAGAAAACCTGACAGAAGATGCCATGGTCGATTGTTTCATTGGATAATGGATGTCCATGGTAGAAGGATTTTTTCTGATATTTTCCTTTAATTTTTCAAATCATTTTATGGAGGAAGTTAGTTTTCAAAAACAATCTTAAACCAACCCAAATACCATCACCAAATATACATCTACAGTTACATTTTGAGAGTTTAAAAATATTGGAAAAACCAACTATGGAAGTTATACACTTTTATTTGTTGGAATAACACAACTTCTCTTAAAAAAATTGCATCTTTTTATTAATATTTAATAAATTGTATTTTAAAGGATAAAATGGGAAAGAAAATATGTCATTCCAAAATCCTCTATCCTTTTTATATATATTTATAGATATAGAAATTTTCATTTTATTGTTAGTGAATGATTTATGATGAACTTTCTGAAGAGAGACCGTGAGCAACATAAACATATATGTAACTATGAAATGTAATATAAATTAATTATTTGAATGCCTGAATAAGAAAGCTAACGAAATATGCATTCATGGCAATATTAAAGGCTATAGTTAAAAGAATACATAAAAGAATAATAATAATAATAATACATGGTAGTGCTATCAGCTATGATAGTTTTTATTTCTCTTATCCTTCTTCATACAGTGTCTTACGTGGTATTACTTTTTAGTTAACTGTTCATAAACTGCTACAACCGTTCATAAACTCTTATGACGTAGAATCTCTTTAAAAAATAATTTCTTTTTATTTAATTGATTTTTCATTGTGTAAAAAATTTGTTTCAAAACAGTTTTTTATGAGGTAATATTGGAACAAAATTAGGCCAGCTCAAAAAACACCTATCCCATTTATAGATAGTAATAGATGATACTAATGTAAAATTCTTAATCTTTATCATTTCATTTCATATCGTTTTTTCTTCAATAATTCTATTTTAATTTGGAGTACCTAACACATGACAATAGAAAAAACATAACACACGATAGAAAAAAATACCACATGTAATTAATTTTGAGGATTTCTTAATACAACACCCAAGTTTCTTAGGCACCACGTGAAATTTCATTTTTGCCCCCAGATTCCGGATTTGCACATCCGGACGCACCAAATTTGTAAAAAACGCTGATATGTTCCGGATGTGCACATCCGGAAGAATTCCTGATTTGCAAATCCGGAAAAAATAAAAAGAATTCCATAAAATCCTTTACTTCTAAATATAATTAAATTCAATATAATTAAAATTAATATCATTTTTTCAATATAATTAAATCTAATATAATTAAAATCTATATTAATTAAAATTAATATGATATTTAATATGATTAATTTTTTTCAATATAGTTAATATGATTAATATGGTATTTAATTTTAAATGATTTTTTTATATTGAAAAAATTAATTTAATTATATTGGATTTAAAATTATATGGTATTTACTTCTAAAATTGGATTTAATTATATTGGTATTTAAAATTATATAGTATTTACTTCTAAATTATATGGTATTTACTTTTAAATTATAATTAAAATTATATGGTATTTACTTCTAAAATTAATTTAATTATATTGAATTTAATTATATTGAAAAAATCATATTAATTTTAATCACATTTATTTTAATTATATTAGATTTAATTAAATTGAATTTAATTATATTGAAAAAATCATATTAAGTTTAATTATGTTGGATTTTAATTATATTGGATTTAATTATATTTAGAAGTAAATGATTTTATGGAATTCTTTTGATTTTTTCAGATTAGGAATTCTTCCGGATTTGCACATCCGGAAAAAACTGAAAATTTTTAGAGAAAGGGTGCTTCCGGATGTGCACATCCGGAAAAAACTGAAAAATTTTAGAGAAAGGGTGCTTCCGAATGTGCACATCCGGAAAAAAACTGGAATTTTAGAGAAAAGGTGCGTCCGGATGTGCACATCCGGAAATTGGGGGCAAAAACGGAAATTCAGTTGGTGCCTAAGAAACAAGGGTGGTGTAATAAGAAATTCTCTTAATTTTGTTAAATGCCAATTCATAAAACACAATTTTGGTGTAGTATTTTTTATTTTCCATTGTACGTTAATACTATTAACATTTTTTATTTGTTGAAGATTAGTGAATCATTCTTTCACTTTATTTTTTTCACATTTATCTTTTTCTTGAATAATTTTTTTACTGAAAATTGGTTTTCATAGTTGAGAAAGCGAAATACTTTATCTCTCTCTCTATTAGACTAACAAGAGAGAGAGAGAGAGAGAGAGAGAGAGAGAGAGAGAGAGAGATCAAATATGTGTGTGATATATATATATATATATATATAGAGAGAGAGAGAGAGAGAGAGAGAGAGATATCAAATGTGTGTGTATGTGAGAGAGAGAGAGGTATGGAGGGAAGGATTGAGAGGGAGAGGAGGAGAGAGAGAGAGAGAAATGCATATTACAAAGTTTATTAAACAAATAATCTAAACTAAAATCAAAATTAAATAAAAAATACCCGTTTATATTTTGACGCGTGTGTACACTAAAAAAAGCGGACAAACGGGAGTGCCCGTTTGGACGCTAGTATATATAAAAAGGAAAAACCTTTTAACCTTAACGCACAAATTAATATAATTATGTAATAAAATGAAAGCACAAAATAAAGTTTGCAGACTTAATACTAAATAAATCTATACGTGCATGAAATGTTATGAAATACTAATATGAAGAAGGATGAGAAGCTAGGAGGATATGAGAAGATATGAGGATGAATAGCTATACGTGATCAAGATTATATCGAACACTCAAAGCCAAAACTTCTCAAGCTTGTGTTTTTCAAACACTTCAAGAAAGTTTAATTAAAAATAATCCACAACTACTTTGGTGATGAAATATTTTAGAGATGTCTCTTTGTTGAAGAATTTAGTCATGAAACCTTTTGTAGTCTTGATGTCCAATCAAGTGAGTAACTTTGTGTAAAACACAACAAGATTCAGAGAACGAGAAGAAGATGGAGGAATAATAGTTGGAGGAGGTTTGAGAGGTTAAATGAGATGAATGTTGCAAAAGAGAGTGTTAATATCTTACTGTATATTGTAATTATTAACAGTAGTGTAAACCAATAGCATAGTGCCACATCAGCTTGTTAGTTAGATTAGCTATCACACATTAGAGATAAGATATTGACATTGTATAAATTCTCTTGTAATCTATTTTTCCAATCTAATGAAGATTTTACAGTTACAATACTTCAACTGTTTTCTGTTACAATCTTTCTCTCACAGTTGTAATTCTGTTTCATCTTCATGAGTTTCCATGGTGATTATGGCACCATTAACATGGTATCAGAGCTTCTAAAGCTCTGGTAGCCATTGTTTTTCAACTTTCGTTTCCTTTTCGATTGCATTCTTGATTTGTTTCGATTGAGTTCTGCAAATTTTTCTTGTTTGCAATCCGTTTCTTGTCTCAATCTTCAACCTTCGTTCCCTTTTCTGTTGCAATCGAATTTCTTGTTTTCTCTTTCTCCAATAATGGCATACCAGAGCTTATCAGATTTTTCCACGAATTCTTCAAACCCATACTACTTGCATCCAAATGAAAATCCCTCTCTAGTTCTTGTTACTCCTCTTCTGGATGAAAAGAATTATCACAGATGGGCTAGGTCAATGCACATTGCATTGATTTCGAAGAACAAAGAAAATTTCATCGACGGAACCCTCCCAAAACCGCCGGTATCAAATATTCTTTATGCTCCTTGGATCCGTTGCAATACTATGGTTCTCTCATGGATTAATCGTTCTATTTCGAAATCAATTGCTAAGTCGATTTTATGGATTGAAAGTGCCATTGAAGTGTGGAGAAATCTGAAGATTCGATTTTCACAAGGTGACATATTCCGCATTTCTGATATACAAGAGGATTTGTATAAGTTTCGTCAAGGTACACTCGATGTTTCTAGCTATTTTACTCAGATGAAAGTTATGTGGGATGAGTTAGAGACATATAGACCTATTGCTTCTTGTTCTTGTGCTATCCAGTGTTCTTGTGGTGCTCTTGCATCCATTAAGAAATATCGAGAACAAGATTACGTAATACGTTTTCTTAAGGGCTTGAATGAGAAGTTTGCTAAATCCAAGACTCAAATTATGATGATGCAACCTTTACCTGATATAGATAAGTCATTTGCTCTTGTGATTCAACAAGAAAGAGAGATAAATAGTTCTCAAAGCACCATCTCGAATAGCACTGCATCTGAGGATTCTACAGTTATGCATTTGAATTCTTCTTCTGGCAACAATCAGGGCAGAACTGGTAGTAATCAAGCCAGAGGCAAAACTGGTGGTTAAGGTGCGGCCAAAGGGCAAAACAGAGTGTGCACTCATTGTGGGAGGAGTAATCACACAATTGAAACTTGTTTCATTAAGCATGGATATCCACCTGGATTTAAAGGTAAAGGTAAATCCAATAATTCCATTACAAGCTCTCAATCTGCTGCTTCTGTTGAAACAGGTCAGGTATCATCACAGCAAAATTCAACTCAGTCTATGGTTGGATTCACTCAAGAGCAATATCAAAGCATCCTAGAATTACTTCAACAATCCAAGTCCACTCCCAAGGCCAATTCTATTACCACCTCACCCTTTGCATTGAATTCACATTCTCAACATGAAAATGGTAAGAACCCTCACTTATGGATCCTTGATACAGGGGCCACTGATCATATTTCATGTGATTTGTCTTGTTTCACTTCACACACAAACATTGTTCCTATTCATGTTAGTCTACCTAATGGTTCTCATGTGACTGCTACTATTTCTGGCAGCATTCATCTCTCTTCAGCCTTAGTTCTTCATAATGTCCTATATATTCCAAGTTTTCATGTCAATTTAATTTCAATAGCCAAACTTGTGAAAAGTAATGACTGTGTAGTTCATTTCACTGATAATTCTTGCAATATTCTGCAGAATCATTCCAAGGAAATGATTGGTACAACTAAACTTCACAGAGGTTTATATGTTATTGATTCTTCTCAAAATAAACATGTTTGTAATACATCTGTACAAGATAATTTCTTTCTTTGGCATTTGAGATTAGGGCATGTATCTTCTATAGGGCTACAACATGTATCCAAGATTTTTCCCTTTATTTCTTCCAAATATAATAATCAAATGTTTCCATGTGATCCATGTCATTTTAGTAAACAAAAGAAGTTATCTTTTCCTCATAGTACTACCCAATCTACTTTCCCCTTTGAACTTTTACATGCTGATATATGGGGACCTTTTTCAACTATCTCAACTTTAGGACACAAATATTTCCTAACTCTTGTAAATGATTATAGTAGATATACTTGGGTCATTTTTTTAAAATCTAAAGACCAAACCAAACAAAGCATCATTCAATTCACAGCCTATATTGAAAATCAATTTAACTCTTCCTTAAAGTTTTTCAGATCAGATAATGGAACTGAATTTCTCCCTCTATCTGACTTTTTCTTAGCCAAAGGTGTTATTCACCAGAAATCTTGTGCCTACACACCCCAACAAAATGGGGTGGTTGAAAGGAAGCATCAGCATATTTTAAATGTTGCTAGGTCCCTCTACTTTCATTCACATATTCCTCTTAATATGTGGAATTTTTGTATTGCTCATGCTGTACACCTCATCAATAGGCTTCCCACTCCTTTGTTGAAACTTAAAAGCCCTCATGAAATGTTGTACCACCAACCTCCTTCTTTAATTCATCTGAAAGTGTTTGGCTGTTTGAGCTATGCTGTGTCCAATCTCCCAAACAAAACAAAATTTTGCCAAAGAGCTAGAAAAGCTGTTTTCTTGGGTTTCAAAGATGGTACAAAAGGTTATGTCTTATATGACATTCAAAATCATACAGTTTTTGTATCCAGACATGCTGTTTTCTATGAAAATGTTTATCCTTTTAGTAATGATAAATCTTCCTTTCAACATCCTTCTACACATAATCCTGTTCAACCCAACCTTTGCCCTATTTCTTATGATGATCATGGTATATCCCATCAGTCTCAGACTTCTACTGACATATCTACCTTACCTGATGATAATACCTGCTTCTCTCCTTTATCTCCTCAGCAGTCTAGCCCTACTTCACATCAGTCTAGCCCTACTTCACAACAGTCTACACAATTCAGACCTGATAACCCACAAAATATGCCTTTAAGTACACCTGCTACTTGTAGACAGCAATCACAATCTCCTTTTCTTCAGTCCTCTCAAAGTACATCCTCCAACCCCAGTCCAACAAACATTAATTATCCTGGTCACACATTGTCCATGGAGCCACCAAACTCCTTGAATTCTTCTGATAATGACAGTAACACTCAACCTAATACACATTCAAATAGTTCTGATCATAACAATGATGCTTTAAATACTCATTTACCCCCTCCTCTTAGACATTCCACTCGAGTTTCAAATCCTCCAAGTTACTTAGCTGATTATCATTGTTATCATGCCAATAACATTCCTTCTACTTCTCATTCTTCTACATCTACTGTCATGTATCCCTTATCTTCTGTCCTTTCATATGACAAGTGTTCTCCTTATTACAAAAATTTTTGTTGTGCTATTTCTTCCATATCTGAACCAACCATATGCAAATAAGCCATTAAACATGACTGTTGGATTAAGGCTATGGATGTGGAGCTTAAAGCTCTTGCAGAGAATCAAACATGGACTGTGGTGGATCTACCTAGTGGTAAGATACCTATTAGATGTCGTTGGGTTTATAAAGTGAAACACAAGGCTGATGGATCTATTGAAAGGTACAAGGCCAGATTAGTTGCCAAAGGTTATACTCAAATGGAAGGTATTGATTATTTTGACACCTTCTCCCCTGTTGCCAAACTTACCACTGTTAGAGTCTTGCTTTCCCTTGCAGCTATTAAAGGCTGGCATCTAGAACAATTAGATGTCAATAATGCCTTTCTTCATGGGGATTTAAATGAAGAAGTCTACATGAGTCTTCCTCCTGGCCTCTCTGGTTATGATTCATCTAAAGTGTGTAAGTTGCAAAAATCCCTATATGGCCTAAAACAAGCTAGTAGGCAGTGGTATTCAAAACTTTCTAACTTTTTGATTTCTCTTGGATATCATCAATCTCAGGCAGATTATTCACTTTATGTTAAGTGTAACACCCCCTTTCTATACCCCTAAATAATCAATTAAATCATTTAGGCACGTATTGGAAATTTCATCAGAGTATAATTGTAAACACAGCATAAAAAGGTATGTCACATTATGCTTGAAATTAAAACATACAACACCTGCTCAACCAATGATATGCAACAGTGGGGTAACTTTCAACGTAGGAACTCAGTCCTTACACCCACATCTCAATATTTAGAATAAAAGCCGAAAAATCTAAACATTGATAACAACAACCATATATACATCAACATATATATACATCATCCAGTATGAATCACAAGCAACATCATGTTTATATACACAAATTCATCAGCAAGATACATATGCAAATGTATCACAAAAATATCAAACGTCCTAGCTACCCGGTGCTACATATCAGAGCCAACCGACCAACAAGGTAGGAAGACACACTTCACAAAAGACCACCAGATACCTAATCTGCAATACCTCATAGAGCATCATAAAACAGCAGAAGGGTGAGAAATATTATCATAATAACAATGCATATAATTATGTACTACATCATAAACATATAACACATATTCTCACCACAACTCCTCCTATATCACAATATAGATATATCATCAAACATATTCATTATGCATACATTCACCATTATCATCATTCCACATAAACATACATATTATGTTTACTATGTCACAATCATCACATCTCACTCAATATACATCGTAAGGCATATATATATATATAAAACCAAGCATATTCCTCATAATGCTTATCATTCAACATAAACACACATATTTATGTTTATCCATCCATGCACACCTGCACAATTCTACTAATTCCACATCAACATATACATATATATGTTTATTCATCAATGCACAAATACAATGATGACAAATGCAACTCATAGAGACCGACTCACGACTCTATGCAGATGCAATGCGGTACCGACTCAATCATCTCAAGTTCACTCAGGAACTCTGCTGGAACCATCGCTCGTTACATCACTGTAACTCCCCGTCGGGCCTACGATGTTCACCCATTGCTCACACCCCACATGGGCACACAATGTTTATGGATCGCTCACACCCCACCTGGGCACACGACCCGATCGCTCACACCCCACACGCGGGCACACGATCCGATTGCTCACACCCCACTTGGGCACACAATCTGATTGCTCACACCTCACATAGGCACACAATCTTTTGTAATCATCGCTCACACCTCACATAGGCACACGACATTACAACGGATTCTCATTAGAATCACTCAACACAAGAATGTACATCATTATGCTTCACATACAAAATGACTCAAGACATTCTTATAATGCATACATGTATACAAACATTGTCATGCATTCATCTCTTACAATCACATACAATTCATCAATATGAATTATTTCACCATCTTTATTCATGCATTAGAAATCAATCCAACAATGCATTTTCTTTCCATACGGCCACCAATTAGCATACATTGAACTTCACGTAAGCAATTCATTTTCACACATACATGTAATCATAAACATGCATATAAAACCAATTACAACATATCACATTCATTTGCCTTTCGGCCACACTTTATCATCACAACATGTCATCACATGCACTATCATTACTCAACATCATACAAGGCATACACATTAATATCAATGCCACATTGTATGTTACACAACCAATATACACATTTATCCAAACAATTCAATTTACGGTATACCGGAAAAGTCAGTTAAAAGTCGGCTAAAAATAATATTTCTTTTCACCAAATGATAGAACATATTTTTAGCTTCAGATCGATATAAAGAACAGCTAAAACGGATAAACGACGAAAAAGTTATGCAACTTTTAAAAACCAAATTTTTGAAAAAGAACAGCAGAGTGCAATCGATTTACACCTGTGTGCAATCGATTGCACGGCCCCAGAAATCACATTTTTCGCCCTTTTACACATGTGCAATCGATTTGCATCCTGTTGCAATCGATTGTACCTGTTAAAAATCAGAAAAAAAGATGCTGTCCCTACACAAAACCCTCCGGAAACCCGACCGATTCAATTACTTTCTTCCGAATAAATACATGGTAATCCTCCATAAATACATACCAACATGTTAGGATAAAAAAACACCGATTCCACAACATCCGATTTTCACCAAAATCTCACATTCTCAAAACCCCAAAAATGTCAAAACTCACAATATCAACCGATTTCAACCAAACGAGTTTCTATAATCTCGGCCTAACCTCATACGACTAATCTACGCAATTTATTTCGAAATTCATCCGCGAAAACATCGGTTTCTATCGATTATGTCCAATTCGACCTAAACGGAAAAATATGGAAAAACAACCAAAACATCCACACAAAACACATACATAATCATACACAAAGTTAGGATAACAATATTTCACACCCTTACCCGATTAAATCGATTCCTAGAAGTGATTTTCTTGAGTTTCCAAGCTTTTCCTCTTTTTCTCTCTTTTTCTCCTTTCTCTTCTTTTCTTTCTTCCCTTTCTCTCTATTTTTATGTTTTTCTTTCTTTTCTCTCTTTCTTACTACTTTTTTTTTCTATTTATAAAATATCAAAATATCTAACCACCCAAAAAGACCAAAATACCCCTACACTCAAATTTCTCGCAAACGTTCCCAAAACGCGACAAAATATCACAACATTGAAAAATAACATATTTCCAAATAAAAGTCAGAAATAAAATAATATAATAATAGAATAATAATAAAATAATCAAAAACGACTCAATTAAATAAAAATACTAAAACTGGGGCGTTACAACTCTCCCCCACTTAGAAATTTTCGTCCTCGAAAATATACTGAGACGAACAACTCCGGACACGACTCTCGCATCCGACTAACAAACCAACATGCCAACAAAAGGCACACCACAAATAACACAACTGACAAACCACCGTGCTAACAGCAGATACAACAACGGCACGACAACGACGACAACAACAACGACAAGATGCAAAGCCCATACAATGCACTTGACGACCAACTCACAACTCAAGAAAAACCACGATACCAACACACAGGTTCACTCTAGAACTGAAACACAACAAGATCGTTACCATCACCACAAGTAACACTCCCCTAATTCACCACAAGGAATTAGCCACACACACTCGAGCCATCACGATGGAAACGAGGCAACAACACAAACAAGAACACAAGTTCTACGACACAACATCGATTCCACAACCTCTACAAAACCAGAATACCAACATCCTTGTCACACAACCTTATTACAACAATGCTACGATTCCCAATCGAACATATAACCAAAACATCCATCTACATAGTAGCCCATGAATAATATTTAAACCTTTCACCTAACACTTCCATTCTGAAACGTCCAATGGTCTCATCATTCCTACATGTTCTCAATGTTCAACCTATGAACTCTTACAAGTCCCACACATAAATACAAAATGTGCCACCTCACGCTTCCGCTGAGCACTCTGATTACTCGCAACCATCAAAACTATCAATTTCACGTCCAAAGTCTAACTCTTTCTCATATTCGCCAAAAATCACTGTTCACTTTAATATTACCAACCTCACACTCTCCTGTGTTATCTCATACACCATACACAAGTCTCAGAATTGCTCAAATAATTCTAACTCCCTGACCATCAAAACAGACATGCATAGAAACTTCCGACTTAACTTTTCAGGAACAATAACAGCTTTTCCCCGAAGGATAATCCAAGCCAAATTCATAACTCATCACGAACTCTAACCATCCTTGTTGTCTCATACTCTATTCCTTTAGACCAAACAATTACTCAATATCCTTGCGATTACCAAACACTTCGAACCTAGAACCATAAAGATAATACCTCCAACTATTCCAACACAATACCACCGCAACCAATTCCAAATCCATAATAATACAGATCCTTTTATAAATCCTCAATTGTCATAAAGCATAAGCCACGACTTTACCCTCTTGCATTACCACGTTGACTAAACTCATCAAAGACACATCACAATACCCCACAACCGGTTTATTAGGATCACACAAAATCAAAGCTGAAACCGTAGACAACTTCTACTCCAGCTCACCAAAACTTACTCACAACGAACATCCAAACAAAGACTCACCCTTTGTAAGTCAACTGAGATACCAGGAGTACGAACTTAACAAAGTCTTCCATAACCTGTAATAACAACCAACTGAGTCCAAAAGTTTCTAATCTCCTTAACTAACTTCGGAGTCTCTCATGTAGAACTACATCTACTTTCGATGGATCCATTAGCCATACTCTCATCTGAAATAACATTTCCAAGAAACTAACCCTTTTCAACCAAAATTCTCACTCGAATAACTTAGCATAAAACTTCGTCTCTTTTCAACACTTGTAATTCAAATCTCAAACACTTTACTCATTCTTCCTCTGAGTTTATAACAAATCCAAATATCCTCAATCGAAACCACTACGAACTTATCCAAGTAAATATGGAAGATACGATTCCTCTACTCCATAAACATTAGAGACGCGTTACTAACACCAAATACCATCACTGTACGTTGCAATTCCCAACCAAAATCCAAAAGATATAAATCCTTAAAGCTTTTGCAAAACTTTTCACTGGGTAACTGGTTACTCACATACAAGCTTAACCGAGTAAATAACAACCTATTCCGAGGATAACAAACCTAACCAGTCACATTAAATCGATCAAAGCCTCAACTCACACAATTCACCACTCTTATCCAACATTCCAAACAATTGTAATTCACTCAAACTCAACCAAACCATTCTAGTCATCTGTTCATGAAAGTGGACACTTATTCTCAATCATTACCTTATTCAACTGTTAGTAATCCATACCCAATTTCTTCTCCTGACCGTCCAATTTCGCAATTCCAACATGTATCAACAACCAACCAAAAAGAATTCTCAAACACAATGTTACATCCACCCACAAGGGTTTCCTCACAATTTCCATTAATGCCTTAAAACTCCAAAAACTCCAAACCCACCAGAACTCTAAGTTTGCTGTCCATAGTCTCAATACCATTATACTTGTTATTCCATTCCATCATCTTTCCTTTTGTTACCAACAATACTGGAGCTCTCTAAGGCAACACCTTAATGTTCCATCCAAAAACACATCTGAAAACTATGCCCAACTAACGGCCCATCACTGCGACTTCCTGCCAATTCCCAGAACACTACCATCACAGACAAAACAAATTTCTTAGTCTCATCTACTAAGAGTTTCCTACTTACTTAGCAAACATAAACCTCCACTATTCACCTTCGTCCAATTAAGTTCAATCTCCACTCTCTATGAAGCAGTCCTTAAATAAAACCCAATCATTCTCTCTCAATGACTTCCCAACTGGACTAACATACCAAAACCTCTAATCCATTTCATCTTCCGATATTAGCATCTTCATCGACTCATCAAAACAATATGTAATCATCTCCTTAAATTCCAAACAATTCATTTCACACACTATCAAAGCCGGAAAGACCCGCCTATTCCATCCAACATAATTTCCGTCTGCTATCAACAAGAGATTAAGGGTGATCAGTTCCTCAATTTGCCAATAGACAGTCGACAATCATGATGGGGCATAAACCGTCTTTACCAAACTATAATAGCCTTTCTTGCATCCTGCACAAAACTACCTAAGGCACAAATCCTTAGTAGACATAAACCTTACCTCCGCATTTCTTACGGAATCGGGAACAACACTGTCCAAACAACACTTACAATCTTGCAATTCACAACACACTGAGCCAGCGCTCCACACCTGAAGCAACATGGAGAAGTACCCGTTTCTCCCCCACTTATCTCATTCTAACTCCTGAAAACAAAGGATTAGAAAACCAGAAAGCACCGACAGTGTTCCACACACATATCACGTACTAAGGAACAAACAACACCGACAGTATTCAACTGTCACACCAACAGACTCAACAACTGACTCAACACTGGCTCTGATACCACTTTAATGTAACACCCCCTTTCTATACCCCCAAATAATCAATTAAATCATTTAGGCACGTATTGGAAATTTCATCAGAGTATAATTGTAAACACGGCATAAAAAGGTATGTCACATTATGCTTGAAATTAAAACATACAACACCTGCTCAACCAATGATATGCAACAGTGGGGTAACTTTCAACGTAGGAACTCAATCCTTACACCCACATCTCAATATTTAGAATAAAAGCGGAAAAATCTAAACATTGATAACAACAACCATATATACATCAACATATATATCTCAATATTTAGAATAAAAGCGGAAAAATCTAAACATTGATAACAACAACCATATATACATCAACATATATATACATCATCCAGTATGAATCATAAGCAACATCATGTTTATATACACAAATTCATCAGCAAGATACATATGCAAATGTATCACAAAAATATCAAACGTCCTAGCTACCCGGTGCTACATATCAGAGCCAACCGACCAACAACGTAGGAAGACACACTTCACAAAAGACCACCAGATACCTAATCTGCAATGCCTCATATAGCATCATAAAATAGCAGAAGGGTGAGAAATATTATCATAATAACAATGCATATAATTATGTACTACATCATAAACATATAACACATATTCTCACCACAACTCCTCCTATATCACAATATAGATATATCATCAAGCATATTCATTATGCATACATTCACCATTATCATCATTCCACATAAACATACATATTATGTTTACTATGTCACAATCATAACATCTCACTCAATATACATCGCAAGGCATATATATATATATATATATATATATAACCAAGCATATTCCTCATAATGCTTATCATTCAACATAAACACACATATTCATGTTTATCCATCCATGCACACCTGCACAATTCTACTCATTCCACATCAACATATACATATATATATGTTTATTCATCAATGCACAAATACAATGATGACAAATGCAACTCATAGAGACCGACTCACGACTCTATGCAGATGCAATGCGGTACCGACTCAATCATCTCAAGTTCACTCAGGAACTCTGCTGGAACCATCGCTCGTTACATCACTGTAACTCCCCGCCGGGCCTACGATGTTCACCCATTGCTCACACCCCACATGGGCACACAATGTTTATGGATCGCTCACACCCCACCTGGGCACACGACCCGATTGCTCACACCCCACACGCGGGCACACGATCCGATTGCTCACACCCCACCTGGGCACACAATCTGTTTACTCACACCTCACATAGGCACACAATCTTTTGTAATCATCGGTCACACCTCACATAGGCACACGACATTACAACGGATTCTCATTAGAATCACTCAACACAAGAATGTACATCATTATGCTTCACATACAAAATGACTCAAGACATTCTTATAATGCATACATGTATACAAACATTGTCATGCATTCATCTCTTACAATCACATACAATTCATCAATGTGAATTATTTCACCATCTTTATTCATGCATTAGAAATCAATCCAACAATGCATTTTCTTTCCATACGGCCACCAATTAGCATACATTGAACTTCACGTAAGCAATTCATTTTCACACATACATGTAATCATAAACATGCATATAAAACCAATTACAACATATCACATTCATTTGCCTTTCGGCCACACTTTATCATCACAACATGTCATCACATGCACTATCATTACTCAACATCATACAAGGCATACACATTAATATCAATGCCACATTGTATGTTACACAACCAATATACACATTTATCCAAACAATTCAATTTACGGTTTACCAGAAAATTCGGTTAAAAGTCGGCTAAAAATAATATTTCTTTTCACCAAATGATAGAACATATTTTTAGCTTCAGATCGATATAAAGAACAGCTAAAACGGATAAACGACGAAAAAGTTATGCAACTTTTAAAAACCAAATTTTTGAAAAAGAACAGCAGAGTGCAATCGATTTACACCTGTGTGCAATCGATTGCACGGCCCCAGAAATCACATTTTTCGCCCTTTTACACATGTGCAATCGATTTGCATCCTGCTGCAATCGATTGTACCTGTTAAAAATCAGAAAAACAAGATGCTGTCCCTACACAAAACCCTCCGGAAACCCGACCGATTCAATTACTTTCTTCCGAATAAATACATGGTAATCCTCCATAAATACATACCAACATGTTAGGATAAAAAAACACCGATTCCACAACATCCGATTTTCACCAAAATCTCACATTCTCAAAACCCCAAAAATGTCAAAACTCACAATATCAACCGATTTCAACCAAACGAGTTTCTATAATCTCGGCCTAACCTCATACGACTAATCTACGCAATTTATTTCGAAATTCATCTGCGAAAACATCGGTTTCTATCGATTATGTCCAATTCGACCTAAACGAAAAAATATGGAAAAACAACCAAAACATCCACACAAAACACATACATAATCATACACAAAGTTAGGATAACAATATTTCACACCCTTACCCGATTAAATCGATTCCTAGAAGTGATTTTCTTGAGTTTCCAAGCTTTTCCTCTTTTTCTCTCTTTTTCTCCTTTCTCTTCTTTTCTTTCTTCACTTTCTCTCTATTTTTCTGTTTTTCTTTCTTTTCTCTCTTTCTTACTACTTTTTTTTCTATTTATAAAAAATCAAAATATCTAACCACCCAAAAAGACCAAAATACCCCTACACTCAAATTTCTCGCAAACGTTCCCAAAACGCGACAAAATATCACAACATTGAAAAATAACATATTTCCAAATAAAAGTCAGAAATAAAATAATATAATAATAGAATAATAATAAAATAATAAAAAACGACTCAATTAAATAAAAATACTAAAACTGGGGCGTTACATTAAGCATGAAGCTCCTCATTTCACTGCCCTCCTAGTGTATGTGGATGATGTTGTGCTAGCAGGAAATTCTATAGTTGAAATACAACATGTCAAGAACTTGTTAAATCAGCAGTTTAAGATTAAAGATCTTGGTAAGCTCAGGTATTTTTTGGGGTTTGAGATTGCTAAATCCACAAAGGGTATTTTCTTAAACCAAAGAAAATACACCCTTGAGCTTTTACAAGATTCTGGTGTTCTTGTTGCTAAGCCTTCCTCAATTCCTATTGATCCCAACACCAAGTTATCTACTAATGAAGGTGCTCTCTTGGAAGATGCTTCATCTTATAGAAGATTGATTGGAAGGCTCATTTATCTTACTAATTCCACGTCTGATATATCCTATGCTGTCCAGCATTTGAGTCAATTCATGGCACAACCTCGTCTCCCACATTTTCAGGCTGCCACTCGGGTTTTGAGGTATCTCAAGTCTGTACCTGCTACTGGCATCTTATTTTCTGCATCTAGTGATTTGAAACTCCTAGGTTTTGCTGATTCAGATTGGGCTCGATGCCTTGATACTAGGAAATCTATCACTGGATATTGTGTGATGTTAGGCAATTCATTGTTATGCTGGAAGTCAAAGAAACAACATACTGCATCAAGATCTTCAACAGAAGCTGAATATAGAGCATTGGCTGCTATTACCTGTGAGGTTCAATGGCTGCAATACATATTTCGTGATCTTTTGGTTGAATTTTCTCAACCTGCTTCTATTTTCTGTGATAGCAAATCAGCCATTTATTTGGCTCATAATCCCACATTTCATGAAAGAAGCAAACATATAGAGCTGGATTGTCATGTGGTTCGTGAGAGATTACAATCCAAACTTATTCATTTGCTTCCTATATCTTCACATGATCAGCTGACTGATATGCTTACTAAACCTCTGCATTCTCCTGCTCTTCAGAGGTCTCTATCCAAGTTGGGTCTTTGTAGCATCCAAAGTCCAACTTGAGGGGGGCTGTTAATATCTTACTGTATATTGTAATTAGTAACAGTAGTGTAAACCAATAGCATAGTGCCACATCAGCTTGTTAGTTAGATTAGCTATCACACATTAGAGATAAGATATTGACATTGTATAAATTCTCTTGTAATCTATTTTTCCAATCTAATGAAGATTTTACAGTTACAATACTTCAACTGTTTTCTGTTACAATCTTTCCCTCACAGTTGTAATTCTGTTTCATCTTCATGAGTTTCCATGGTGATTATGGCACCATCAACAGAGAGATGAAGATAAGAAAATGAACAAAAGAATTAGGACTATAAATACATGAAATTAATGGATGAGATTGGAATATGAAAGCTTTCAACGGATAAGATTTCATAAATTGTGTGGTCCGAGTCAAAAATGGGTCTAATTTGAATGTAAAAGACCAATTATTTGATTCAAGTCAAGGTTATGTGTGACTTAAGAAGTCAAGAACACTTTAAACCTTTGCAACAACCTCATTGATTTGATATAGGGAGTGTGTGACTGAAATCACACATCCAATGCTAAAATGGTTTTTTCTAAATATTGATTTTGACTCGAATCATAGGTTTTGTGACTTGAATCACAAAGCGAAATTCCATTGATTATAATTAAAGTACTTTGTGACTTGAATCACACAAGTAACAATTCAAAAAAATAAATAAATTTTAATGAGAAAACTCATTTAATGCAAAAATAATTTAATGAAATCAAAATAAAAAAAAAATAAAAAATTTAATGCAAGATAAAAATTATTTTGATACAAATGAAAAATATTTTGATGCATATGAAAATAGTGAATAGTCATGATGCAATGTGATATGCTTGCACATATAATATAATCAAATATTGATCACACACAGTAAAACAAATGATCACACATGAGAAAGTATCAGATAAACTCGCAATTAAGATGAATCAAATATGACAACAAGAAATTACGGAATTGTAACAATCACATCAATTAAGATATTATATTAAGTGACTTATTGCTCAAGCAAAAGTATTAGTAGACAACAAAAACTTATATAGCAAGACACATGATCAGATATGATTGAATACATCTTTCTTCACTTGTCTTCAGGATTCACTAACTAGGAACACTTTTCTTATTTGTGTTTCTTAAACATTCGTGTGAAAACATCTTGTATTAAGTATAGTTTGGATGAATACAAAAGGTATCAATAAGAAAAAGGATCACGAAGTTATGCATGAAGAAGATCAAGATTGAATGAAAATTGAAATCCAAGTGAAGTTTGATATAAGAAAGCATAAACTAAGGTACATGTGTAATCCACACTATAACACATTCATTTGCTCAAAAAATGCATCTCTTACTTCATCTAAAATTTTCTTGCATAATCATTTATCTTAATTCTTTGATGCCATACATTAAAAATGCAATTTTAAGAAAAATGGCAAAGTGGTAGTTGACTGCCAAGAATTTATATTCATCTAATAGTTAAAAATTGACATATTTTCACTTCTATAAGGAGCGGTAGTCGATTACCACATATTGGTATTCAACTACTAATGCAACCGCAAGTGCACGGATGTTGCGGAGTAATAAAATAGATATCGAACCAAAAAGATTAATGATTTAATTACTAAATTATTGTCTTATCGGTATATATCTATAGAAATCGAAAATAGGGATTTTGGTAAACAGCTTAACAAAAAAAGCAATTATATGAAAACAGCTTAACGAAAAAATCACTTAAATCTCAAATTGGGGCAAACAGGACTCAGGGTTAAAGTTCATATTTCTAACATAATCACACGATCCCTGTTACATGTAGAGCCGTCAAAATGGGCCGAAGCCCATGGGCCGGCCCGCCGAGCCCGAAAAAAGTTAGGGCTTGGGCCTTATTTTTGGAGCCCATATTATTCCGGGCCTTTTTGAGCCCGGCCCGAAAAAGCCCGAAAAAAATGGGCCGGCCCGTATGGGCTATGGGTAGCCCGCCAGCCCGACAACTTTTTTTAAAAGAATTAATTTAACTATTTGGCCCATATATAAATTAATAAATATATATAATTGGACCTAAAAAATAAATTTGGCCCAAGAAACATTTGGATACAATGTGTTAGTGCTTCTTTGGTTCGGTCCACACACACTTCAGTGACTACCAGAACATTAATTTCTATTACATTATATTACATTACAGTATTCTAAAATGAATATATTACATTAAGATCATTAAAATGAGTATTAATTTCTATAACATTATATATTAAAATGAGTATTAATTTCTATTACATTATATATTACTTAAAAAATGAATTTTTTAATTTTTTTTTTTAAATGGGCCCGTTTAGGGCTGGGTAGCCCGCAGCCCAGACAGGGCTGGGCCGGGGTATTAAAAAAGGAGCCCGTATTTAAAATGGGCTTTGTGAGCCCGGCCCGGAAAAGCCCGAGGCCCGCCAGGGCCGGCCCGTTTAGGGCCGGGCTACCCGTTTTGACAGCTCTAGTTACATGTATTACGATAAATTTGCATAAATGAAAGAAAATAGATAAAATTGTGCACTACCTGCTTTCGCTAGCGCATTGCCCCTATTGACGACGAATAATCTGTCGGCTTTCGCATCGTTCATATTATTCTTTGACGAGTCATTACTTTTGCTTAGCTATGTGTTTTCTCAAATTCGTTCAAGCATTTTTGCTTCCCTGGATTAGGTTGTTTAAAAATCTGCGCTCCGATATCGACACATATCCTTTCAGACTACGGTGGATACTTGAGAACCACTTACTATCGTAACAAAGTTGGAATGCATTAATGTGATAAAATAAGTTTAATTAGAATTATCGCAATCGATAGTAACATATCATACGATAGGTCATGAAATAATCTCTATAACCCCTAGCCCCTAGAGAACTACCCACTCATGGTGAGGGCAAACACAATCACAAAGGTGTTCTTCATCAAACTCATATCAAACAAACACAACAGATGAATAATATAGATGGAATAGATAATGAAAATATGAATTATGAATAAACCTTGTTCAACAATTGCTCCCTAGGAGGTTTGAGTTACAGAGCAAAGTAGAACAAAATACGTAGAAAACTAGGAATGAAAAGTGACAAAAAGTTGGGGACCCTAAACTCATAACAGGCTATGAGTTTTATAGAAAAATAATAAAAATGTATAGTATCTTCGGTTTAATGTGAATTATTAAGATTTAAAAAAAATCAAATATTGCCTAAGAGCCACAATTAAGAAAGAATCATCCTCATAAAGGAAACAAACAAATTTGCAATCTTTCTCTCGCCTCCATGCTATGGCCCATAGCAGACCTCTGACATTACTATTGGGAAGCATCAAAATGTGCGCCTATGGCTCTTTAGGCTACGACCCATAGTAGCTAATACGGGTGGTTATAGTCGCTCCCTTGTTTTTGTATGACAGAATTTGCCTTTTTTCTTTTTTGCCTCATTTTTCTTGTCTTTGATCCCTCTTTGTCTTGGATGCTCATTAGATCCTTAAATCAGCAAGAAATCATAAACCAAAATTTTAAACCTGGCAATTTAAAGTAAATCGAACAAAATGCGGTAATATACTAAAGGAAAACGACTATAAACAACGATGTAATGACCACTTATCAAGTACTAATGTTTGAAATTTGAATTTTTGAATGCTGGACAAGTGGCAGTCTACTACCACATATTGGTATTCGACTACCAAGTTGATACAATGCCTATTTTCATGCTTAAAATGAATCCCACTCATTGCAATGATTTATGATTTAATTCAAAATATAGGCATCATTACAAAGAGGTCTCCTATGATGTATATAAGTGTATATGCATCATAAACACAAGTAGTGTCTTGGCCGTTGATAATCACTAAATGGACGACCAAGATTTGTTTAAGGATAGTGAATAAACTCAATATGCGCGCCACCTATAATGTTGGTAATGAGAATTGAAAAAATAAGTAAAAAACCAAAAATGCTGGTACTGGGACTTGAACCCATGACAAGAAGCTACCTATAATAACGGTTGGTTTAAATTACCCGTGGTGAAAGGTCTGTCATCATTTTGAAAAAATAAGTAAAAAAAGCTACCTATTACAACTGTTGGTTTAAATATCCGTTATGAAAGGGTCTGTCAGCATTTTGAAAAAATAGGAAAAAAATGATTAAAATAAATTCAAAAAAATCTAAAAACACAAAATTTAATCTAATTAGGTAAAATAAGAATTTTGAGAATTTTTTTAGAATTTTTTGAGACTATGAAAACAGTAAAAAATTCAATAAAAATAGAAAAAAGATGAATTTGGGGTTTTGAGGATGAAGTCCGTAACTCTTCTAGAGTACGGGACTAATGACTGCACGATTTTTCTGCTTCAGATGCACGAAACAAATCTTAAAAAGGAGATGATTTTCCCTAAAACCGATTTTTTGAAGTGCAAGACCTAAAACTAAATTATTGGCTATAATGACGGTTGAAAACATACAAGTGGTGAAAGGTTGTGGGTATTTTGAAAAAATATGTAAAAAAACCATAAATGTTGGTGCTGGGACTTGAACCCATGACCATGCGTTATCTATAATGACTGTTGAAAACATACCTATGGTGAAAGGTTGTGGGTATTTTGAAAAAATATGTACAAAAAACCATAAATGTTGGTGTTGGGACTTGAACCCATGACCATGCGCTACCTATAATGACGGTTGAAAACATACCCGTGGTGAAAGGCCTCACATTTCACCACGGTTTGAATATTAACCATAATTAAAAGCATTTTAACGAGATTAAAAAAAAGCGCGCATCTATTACAACGGTGTATAGGCAATCCGTTGTAAGCCTGACGTTGTTGTTTACGCGTTTTGTAGTAGTGCTTGTATTTCTTCTTGCAGAAATTTAAAACTAGATGAACATGGTGATGATGCTGGCGGTAGCAAGCGTAATGTACATATTGTTTATGAAAAATAAGGTATTCTTCTACTTCAATCTTTTTGTTAGATAGTTCTCATTATCTCGTTTGCTTCATGTTGTTTTTGTTGATTGTTCTTATTTTGTGCAGATTCGACTTCAATGCTTCACAAGCAAGGTGAACTTCATTGTAATGGTACAGTCCCACTTCTTAGGGTTTTGTTTCAACTTTTGCTTATTTTGTTTTGAATACTAACTAATTTTCTTCATTGCTTCCCACTTCTTAGGGTTTGTTTCAACTTTTGCTTGTTTTGTTTTGAATACTAACTATTTTTCTTCATTGCTTCCCATTTCTTAGGGTTTGTTTCACACGGTGATGATGATGATGGTACATATATATGAATTCATTCTGATAAGGTACATATATATGAATTCATTCTGATATTGTACATGAAATTTAGTTTATTATATACTATGTATATTGTTTGTTTCACTATCCTTTTATTGAAAATGCATTAAGTTAAATTGATATAGAAACTTATAATCTGAAAATTAAGATGTATTTGAAAACCAACAATTATCATGTCAATGTTTTTCGAATTGCATCCATTTCATTCAACACATTTTATGTTCCTCAACATAAAATTTATGGTTCAATGGTCTGTTTGCTTCAATTCATCGATATCTTTTATTATAGTTTACCTCATCGTCGTCACTAATCATCGTGGTTGTTAAGATCATGATTGTTATGATGATAAAATCGCGATGATTTTTGGCGATGAAGAGGTAAACTATAATAAAAGACATCGATGGATTGAAGGAAACCGACCATTGAACCATAAATTTTATGTTAAGGAACATAAAATGTGCTGAATGAAATAGATGCAATTCGGAAAACAGTGGTGTGTTTAAGTTGGTTTTCAAGAACAATTTAATTTTCAGATTATGTAGTTCTTTACCAATTTTAATGGTTGTATTTCTTTAATTAGGTGTATGGTAAAACAAGCAATATACATTTGTATATAATAAACTAAGGGTACATTCCACAACGCTTGAGACTCATAACCGTTGTGATAGTTATTATATATTACAACGGTTGAAATACTTAACCGTTGCAATATAACGCGCGCTTTTCAGTATACAACAACAGTTTCCAGACCGTTGTAGAAACAACGAACTTACAACGACAATCTACATAACAACGCCTTCGCCCGCGTCATTATATGTCATTCCCAACCGTTGTTAATTGGGTTTTTCGTAAGACAAACAAATGCTTCCCATTGAGTACATTGGATGTGAGGGGTGCTAATACCTTTCCCTCGCATAACCGGCTTCCGAACTCGTATCTTGGTTGCGAGACCATGTTATCCTTCCTTTTGGGGTTTTATCGATGTTTTCCCTTCTCTTTGGGATAAATAAAGTTCGATGGCGACTCTGTATTTTTCGCGTAGCAACAACACCCAACATTTTGAACATCACAACAATGGCGTCTGACCCTGAACAATCCTCATTTTCCTCTTTTTCACAAGTAAGGGTGCTCAAGTAAAGCGGTTATTTAAATAATCTATATCCACATCCAAATCCGGTTATTAAAAACCGGTTAATTATTAGTATATTTTAACCAAATCCATATTTTGGATATATTTTTAATATGGTTTTAACCAAATCCATTATTTGGACATCCATATCCAAAATAAAAACCAAATTAGACAATTTTTTTATTAAAAAAAAAATTTGAATTTTTTTTTAAAAGTTAATTTTTTTGAAATAAAAATTATATATATTTTTTGAAATTATTTTTTGAATTTTTTTTAATTTTTAGAAAATATATTTTTTCAAAAAATTAAAAAAATGATTTTTTAAAATAAAAAATATATTTTCTCCAAAAATTGAAAAAAAAACTATTTTTTATTTTTGAATATAAATATTTTTTCTTAAAAAAATTATTGCAAAAAAATGATTTTAAAATAAAATTAAATAAAAACTGATTATAAAATCGGTTATGGATATAACCGGTTAATAATTGGTTTATAACCATTTTACAAAAATAAAAACCGGTTATGACAATGGTTTTAATAACCGGTTATGACATATTTATAGTTATGGATTGATTATGAAAATTAACCGTCCATGAACATCTCTATTCAGAGGTTCTCTATTTTTCAGTCTTAACTTTTCTTTTCAACATGCACCCTCAATTTCAATATATATATATATATATATATATATATATATATATATATATATATATATTCTATTGTAACGTTTTCAAACATTGCTTAATTTCTGAGAATGGAACCGTTGAATTTCCGTTTCAAACATTGCTTAATTTCTGAGAATGGAACCGTTGAAAGTAGGAAATTAGCTTTTGGTAACCTAAAAAAAATTTGAACTTGTTGCACTAAGCAAGTTGAACCGTTTCACACAATTAACAAGTTTGCATATAGTACTGAATTTCCACTTTCTGTTGAAAGTGTTCATATAAATAACATATTTTTGTTTTGCATGCCTATTTCCTCTTTCTTATAAATAACATAATTTTCCCTTTCTGTTGAGATTGTTCATATAAATGACAAAAATATATGAAATTTTTGTTATGCTGCGTATAATCATATTTATTTGTGTGGTTTTGCTCTTTGCTATTTTTGGGAAAAATTGAAACAAGAATAAGTTGAATGCTTGCGAATAAAGACATTAATTCATACAGTTTTAGTGAAATTAATTTGTTGTTGTCTTATTTTCTTTTATAAATTGTAGCCTTAATTCATCTTTTTGTCCTTTAATTTAATTTATTGTTTCGCCTTGGTTCCTCAGTTAAAAAACGTTACATTATAGCCCTTTAAAACGTTAGATTGTGCATACGTGACAATCTACTTGGCAGTGTGTTCTCTTATCTAGCTTTTTGTTTTGTTTATTATCAATGTATTATTTGTTATTATTATTGATCTTACCTGATCAAAAAGGAACAAGTGTCCAGCAACGTCGTGAGATCTTCAACTCAGGTGATGATGAAACGGCGGGGGGAGGGGAGAGGGTGTACCTGCAAGGTGCTCCGATGCCAAAGTCACGAACATGGAGTAAGCAAGTACAATAAAGCAAGAGTTAAAAATGCAATGTAACCTGACCCTCTCAAGTGAGAGGGTATTTATAGGATGCCCCCAACGCGGGGCCAACGGTCTCCTGTATTGGGCTGGATTGCAAGGCCCAATCCAGGTGACTGTCAAGGCTTACGTGGCGTAAGGAAGACCAGCACGTGGTCTTCGCCCTGGAGTAACGGTCCCGAAATCTCCGCAAGAAGGGCAGACCGATTCTTTCGGAGGTGGGAGGTTACATGGTAACATGTCCTCGTGAGGAGGAGCACGTGGAGAACGTGGGGGTGAGGCGTGACCTCTCCTCGTACCAGGGGGTCTCTGCTCGACACCAGGGCCACTGGTTGTGTCCGACAGCAAGGAGAATTTGGCAGTATTGGGCCTCGTAGCAGTGATGGGTTGGGCCTGCCCGATGGATGGGCAGGCGCCGGCCCAGTCCAGAACAATTATTATTATTTTCAATTTATGTTCCTCTCTTTCTCAAATCCCTTCTCCAAAACCTAGCCTCCGCCTTCTTCTCTCTTTTTCTTAGATCTTCTTCTCCTTTTTCACTCTTCTTGTTCTTCTTCAATCTCACATGTCTATCTTTCAATTCTAACACAAACCACACTGTTTCGCTAAAAAAATCATATTCTTGATATTGCAAATAATCCCAACACAGTAAAGTGGATTAAGAAAATCAGAAGAGAAATTCATGAATATCATGAACTTTCCTATGAAGAATTCAAGACAAGTTTTTTAATAAGGCTCAAGCTTGATGATTTAGGTGTTGGTTATGAATGGACAGTGGCTGGTTTCTTTCTAATTCTTGTTTATTTTAGGGTTGTATCGTAAGCATAATGTGTTTCATGTTATGTAGATGATCCAGTTAGAAGAAAGGGAAACCACTTGGAACAGAGAGAAAACTTAGGATTGACTTCTGCATCCAAAGGGTAGTCTAAGCTGGGGATAGAGAGAACTTGGGATCAACTCATTGAAAGATTAAAGTGTTGTATAAGTTAAAGCTGAACTTGACAAATCTTTAGTTCCTTCTGATATAAATATAAATCCAATTTTAATCTTTGTTGGGTTACTCTCTACTATAGTTTCAGCTCTATTGATCAGATTAATAGTTTACATCAAATTTGTTTTATTTACAACCATTAATAATATTTTGCATACTCTGTTCATCTTTCTCCCATTATTCATCTAGACTCTCTGTTTAATGTTAGGTCCAACATGGATAATTTTCATTATTCATCTATAACACATTCATTTGCTCAAAAAATGCATCTCTTACTTCATCTAAAATTTTCTTGCATAATCATTTATCATAATTCTTTGATGCCATACATTAAAAATGCAATTTTAAGAAAAATGGCAAAGTGGTAGTTGACTGCCAAGAAGTTATATTCATCTAATAGTTAAAAATTGACATATTTTCACTTCTATAAGGAGTGGTAGTCGATTACCACATATTGGTATTCAACTACTAATGCAACCGCAAGTGCACGGCTGTTGCGGAGTAATAAAATAGATATCGAACCACAAAGATCAATGATTTAATTACTAAATTATTGTCTTATCGGTATATATCTATAGAAATCGAAAATAGGGATTTTGGTAAACAGCTTAACAGAAAAAGCAATTATATGAAAACAGCTTAACGAAAAAATCAGTTAAATCTCAAACTGGGGCAAACTGGACTCGGGGTTAAAGTTCATATTTCTAACACAATCACACGATCCCTGTTACATGTATTATGATAAATTTGCATAAATTAAAGAAAATAGATAAAATTGGGCACTACTTGCTTTCGCTAGCGCATTGCCCCTATTGACGACGAATAATCTGTCGGCTTTCGCATCGTTCAGATTATTCTTTGACGAGTCATTATTTTTGCTTAGTTATGTGTTTTCTCAAATTCGTTCAAGCATTTTTGCTTCCCTGGATTAGGTTGTTTAAAAATCTGCGCTCCGATATCGACACATATCCTTTCAGACTACGGTGGATACTTGAGAACCACTTACTATCGTAACAAAGTTGGAATGCATTAATGTGATAAAATAAATTTAATTAGAATTATCGCAATCGATAGTAACATATCATACGATAGGTCATGAAATAATCTCTATAACCCCTAGCCCCTAGAGAACTACCCACTCATGGTGAGGGCAAACACAATCATAAAGGTGTTCTTCATCAAAATCATATCAAACAAACATAACAGATGAATAATATAGATGGAATAGATAATGAAAATATGAATTATGAATAAACCTTGTTCAACAATTGCTCCCTAGGAGGTTTGAGTTATAGAGCAAAGTAGAACAAAATACGTAGAAAACTAGGAATGAAAAGTGACAAAAAGTTGGGGACCCTAAACTCATAACATGCTATGAGTTTTATAGAAAAATAATAAAAGTGTATAGTATCTTTGGTTTAATGTGAATTATTAAGATTTAAAAAAAATCAAATATTGCCTAAGAGCCAAAATTAAGAAAGAATCATCCTCATAAAGAAAACAAACAAATTTGCAATCTTTCTCTCGCCTCCATGCTATGGCCCATAGCAGACCTCTGACATTACTGTTGGGAAGCATCAAAATATGCGCCTATGGCTCTCTAGGCTACGACCCATAGTAGCTAATACGGGTGGTTATAGTCGCTCCCTTGTTTTTGTATGATAGAATTTGGCTTTTTTCTTTTTTGCCTCATTTTTCTTGTCTTTGATCCCTCTTTGTCTTGGATGCTCATTAGATCCATAAATCAGCAAGAAATCATAAACCAAAATTTAAAACCTGGCAATTTAAAGTAAATCGAACAAAATGCGGTAAAATACTAAAGGAAAACGACTATAAACAACGATGTAATGACCACTTATCAAGTACCAATGTTTGAAATTTGAATTTTTGAATGCTAGACAAGTGGCAGTCTACTACCACATATTGGTATTCGACTGCCAAGTTGATACAATGCCTCTTTTCATGCTTAAAATGAATCCCACTCATTGCAATGATTTATGATTTGATTCAAAATATATGCATCATTACAAAGGGGTCTCCTATGATGTATATAAGTGTATATGCATCATAAACACAAGTAACCTGTTTATAAAATTTATTTTTCATATCATTTCAAACATTTCTAAGTGTTCATCATTTTTAAAGTAGAAATTTTTAGCATTATTTTCAAGTCATTAAAAAATTTCTTGATACTTTTTGAGTACTTGAATTTCTTAAGTTTGGATTGATACACTATGAAAGATAAGATCAAATGATTAGATTTGGAATCAACCCAAGACCAAATACTATTCAAAGTTATACAAAGTGTGTATTGTATCTTAATCACTGAGTTTGTGGGGATAAGATATTGTAAATAAAGTAGGGTTCTTTCTTTGAGTGTGTTGTTTAGAAGATTGTAAGAAGGTCTTGTTGAAGACTTGTACAAATATCTAACCATAGTTGAAAATCCTACTAGGAGTGGAGGAGATAGATGTATCCTTGAATGATAAGGGGAACTAGTATAAACTATACATTCTTGTGTCTTTTACATTTTTGCTTTTAATTTTTTGTTCTTTAAATTTAAGTTCAAGATAAACATTATCACTCATTTCCGTAAAAACTAAAAGAGTAGTAAAAACAGGAAAAATATGACAAATATAATTCACCCCTCCTTAGATTGCCTCTCATACTTACAATTACTGCACTATGTTAATCAACTCCAAACACAAGAGGGGGGGGGGGGGGTTCATTAGTTTAACATTTTTTTACTTTTAAAACATTTTTGTTAGCAATATGAAGAAGGATAAAGATGAAGAGATATACACAACAAAAATAAAGCAATCAAGGAAAATCAATATAAAAGAGTTAGAGAGAGTTTCATAGTTTAATTGTAGAGGTTACTCAGCAGGGGCATGAGGATGAGTGAGTGTGTGTCCTAGATCCTTTGAGGTCGGTGAGGTCTTCCTATGTTTGGCTCTTTGGTTTGGTGGCGGTTGAGGAAGTGAGATCATCTCGGGTGATCCATGTATTGGCTAAGGTCTGGAAGTCCTGGGGGGCTTCGAAAGTGGTGGCATTTTCTTGGAAATTACTTGGGTCGGTTGTGAGGTTTGTTTAGGACATTTGGAGTCAGTGAATCACTAGTTTCTCTAACGTTTGATGGAGACCTCTCTCTGGTACGAGGTGTTTATATGGGTCGATATGCCTATCCCTCTTCCATTTTAAATCTTAGAGGTTTTTGTGGTTGTACAGGGATTTCAAGGGTGTAGGGGGAAGAATTCTCTTATAGGTTTTGTTACGATATGGCATGTGGCAGTCTAGGTGCACTACAACAAAAAGGACTTATAACATCTCACCTTAGACAGCGCTTTATTACAAAAGCGCTGCTATAGGTCAAAAACACGGAATCTATTAATTTAATAAAGGAAAAGCGCAAAAAAATATAAGACCTTAGACAGCGCTTTAGTGAAAAGCGCTGTCTAAGGCCTTTTAAATTTTTAAAAAAATTTAATGGAAAATATTAGACAGCGCTTTCCTTAAAAGCGCTGTCTAAGGCCTTTTAAATTTAAAAAAAATATAAGACCTTAGACAGCGCTTTTAAGGAAAGCGCTGTCTAAGGTCTTAAATATTTAAAAAAATAAAAACAAAAGCGCTGTCTAAGGCCAATCTTAGAAAGCGCTTTTAAAGCGCTGTCTAAGGGCCACCTTAGAAAGCGCTTTGTTGAAAAGCGCTGACTAAGGTCTAATAAAATTAAAATATATGAATATACTCAGTTTTCATTTTCAGTTTTGCGCTCTTTCTTCTCCCTCCCCTGTTGCGAACGGATACTTGCGAACCTGAGCTAAACCCTTGCCGTCGTCCACCGCGCCGTCGTCCACCGTTCCTCCCTCATTTCGCGACTCCGACGACCTTTACTCCACCGTGACCGTCTGTTCCTCTCTCATTTCGCGTTTTCGTCACTCAGTTTGGAAGTTTAAGAGTTTCAGATTATTACACATTTTATAAGGTATGCTGATAATGTTGCTGTTGATAATGTTGTTGTTGATGTTGATAATAATGTTGTTGTTGAAGTATTACACATTTTACACGTTTCAGAGTATTACACATTTTACACGTTTCAGAGTTTCAGTTTGGAAGTTTCAGAGTTTCAGACTTTCAGTTGATAATGTTGCTGATAATGTTGATAATGTTGTTGTTGATGTTGATAATAATGTTGTTGTTGATGTTGATAATAATGTTGTTTATGTTGTTGCTAATGTTGGACTGTTGCTAATGTTGATAATGTTGCTAATGTTGTTAATGTTGTTGCTAATGTTGGACTGTTGTTGGATATAAGAATAAAATATGTGCTAACTTCATTTTTGGTGATATAGGAATAGAATCAATATAATGTGTTAGTTTAGTTTGTTCTTGTTAACATTTTTCTACATTGTTAACTATTGCTATATAATGTGTTTGTTTAGTTTAGTTTAGGTTAGTGTTAGTGTTAGTGTTAGGTTAGTGTTAGTGTTAGTGTTAGTGTAGTATTCTTGTAACATGTAAAATTGAAGCTAACTATATTCTTTTTTACTTGGATTATTGTAGTGTGCCTTCTTCAGCACCTTTGATATTTTCTGTGAGTGTAATATACTATTTAAAAGACTTTAACATTATGGAAGAAGCTGGTGGAGTCGGCAAGGGAACTGCTTGGGACTTTAACGTTGATGTTAATGATAGCACCTTGCAAATCCACTTATCATGGGCAGGAAAAAGAACTAATGCAATTCCTATGAGAGGTGTATACGGACCTCTTATATCTGCTATCACCGTGACCCCAAGTAACTACTAGTTTTCATATTGTTTTGATTTCATAACCTTCTGCTAAATATACTGAGTAAGCTACATTGTATTTCATATTCTTAAAAACATTTATACTTTTCTTTAGACTTTAAAATTCCTTCAAATGGTTTATCTGCTGGAGCAATTGCTGGAATTGTGATTGGATTAATGTTTAATTCTTACTGATATGATCATATGACTTTTGAAATTGCATAGATCTAATAACTTATATTGTGTTGGTCAATTTGTGGTGTAAAAGATCGGGGGAGGATCTCTTGGCGATGTAACCATCTTGCTAACATTGATTTTAAATGATGATCAGTATAGAGGTTAGTTACTGTAATGGACACATATTTTTGTTTCTTTGACTTCGGTTTCAACTTTGACTATCCTTTTCATGAACATATTTGATATAACAAAATTCTAAATTTTTTATATTTTGTCTAGGAAAATTGGAGAGAACATCTGTTTTGAAGGCGATATGTGCTGGATTTAAGGAAACTACCGAACCTCAAGTTTGTATAAGTGGAGGTTAGTGTGCTTAATATTTCATCATATGAACCGAACTAATGATTGATTATTTTAGATTAAAATTTCTAATGTTAGAGTGAGTTCAACTTTATTCTGGTTTCGATTTATCAGATATTGAAACTAATGAGTGTCTAGGAAGAAGAAATGGAGGATGTCGGCAAGACAAAAGTGCTAATGTAACTGCGTGCAAGGTATACATAAGCAATTTCTGTTGCCAATTTTTCTTACAAAATATAAGCACTATGGACATATATAACGGTCCATAGTCTTTCTCTGATTGGCTGCAAATTGAACATTTTATTGTTTCTCAGGATACTTTCAGGGGAAGAGTTTGTGAGTGTCCTGTTGTGGAAGCTGTTCAGTATAAGGGTGATGGTTATGCAACATGTGAAGGTACTCTTTCTAGAAATATAATAAAGTTACATCTTCATTTTATTTTTCGAATATTAAAATATATGTTTTCGTCTGGGATCATGATTCACTGCAGTCACCGCTTGTTTACTACTAACCAAAATGATAAGCAATTTTCCATGTTGTTGATGATATGTTTACTCTTCTCATTTGACAGCTTTTGGACCTGCAAGATGTGCTTTCTATTGAATTAGTTTACTAGTAACCAAAACATGGCATCTAATTCTAAGGTGCTGACGTGGATCTTCTTATAATATGTGTTGTAAATAATCATTGAGATTAGTAGGAATTAGTTTGCATTAGTTGTCACAAGCTAAGTTGTCTGGCCCAATTATTATCTACCACACACTTTCTGTTTGCTGTTAAAAAAACATACACTTCCAATATAATTCAATTTATAAAATTTACCACAAATGTTTATAGGAATCAGCACAACGTAAGTGTTAAATGTCTAGTTTTGCATTATTAATATATATATTTTTTATAAATATGTTCTTATGTATTGTTAAGGATGACTTCATTGATTTTATATATCCACTGGTACACTGGGTAAACTAATGGAATCTTACAAAAAGAATCACATGCAGATAAGTAGTTTGTTATTGTATTTGCTAACGCTAAAGTTTAAGGAAATTCTAAATTGGCTTACACACTGTTTTAGTTTGATGATTGTTACATGGATTTATTTATTTTGTATTATTATCTTTTTCATTTTGTTGCTTAGGTACAAGGTATATAGTTACAGCAATGAGACCAATGCATGGTTTAGTGAAGCTGTTGGAAGACCTTGCACTTTGATATGGTATTCTGGTTCCAATCATAAGTTTGTGTTAGATAAGACCAAATATTTCTATATCCCTAAACTTAAGGTATAATATTATACTCTTACTTTAATTGATGAGAATTTTAATATGTGTAACTTTGGTTGGAGTAATGCTTTGGTTGGATGCAATTTTGGTGTATATACTTTGAATTGCAATTTTGGTGTATATACTTTGAATTACAAACTTTGAATTACAATTTTGGATGCAATTTTGGTGTATATACTTTGAATTACAATTTTGGTGTATATACTTTGAATTGCAATTTTGGTGTATATACTTTGAATTACAATTTTGGTGTATATACTTTGAATTACAATTTTTGGTGTATATACTTTGAATTTTAATACTTTGAATTACAATCTTTGTGTTTTCAGGACCTATAATGTAGATTGAAGCAATGTTTTGGTTGGATGCAATTTTGGTGTATATACAATTTTGGTGTATAAGTAATATGTGCATTGTAGAAAAAATGCTTTGGTTGGAAGCAATAACTTTGGTTGGAAGCAATGCTTTGGTTGGATGCAATTTTGGTGAATAAGTAAAATGTGCATTTGTAGAAAAATGTAATGATTTGTAATTATAAATAGGTGTATATACAATTTTGGTTTGTAATTTTAAATATATATATTGGTATGAAATGCCAATTTTGGATATATAATTTTGGTGTAGAAAGGCCAATGGTTTGAATTGCCAATTCTGAAAAAAATTGCTGGTTGAAAATTACAGGTCAAATTCTGGTTGAAAAAACCTGGTAAAATTGTGGTTAAAAAAAAATTATATAAAATTTTTCGTACACCTTAGACAGCGCTTCTGGTGAAAGCGCTGTCTAAGGTCCACTTTAGACAGCGCTTATGGTGAAAGCGCTGTCTAAGGTGTACTAAAAAAGTCAAAAATGGAAGGTCTTAGACAGCGCTTATGGTGAAAGCGCTGTCTAAGGTGTACTAAAAAAGTCAAAAAAGGAAGGTCTTAGACAGCGCTTTTGGAGAAAGCGCTGTCTAAGGTGTACCAAAAAAGTCAAAAAAAGGTAGGGCTTAGACAGCGCTTTTGACGAAAGCGCTGTCTAAAGTAATCCATATAATGTGAAAAAGCGCTGTCTAAAGGTACCATAGACAGCGCTTTTCATTAAATACACGCCCCTTTAGACAGCGCTTTTGGTAATACCAAAAGCGCTGTCTAAACCTATAGCGTCGCTGGTTTATACAGCGCTTTAAAGCGCTGTCTAAAGGCTAAAAAAGCGCTGTCTAAAACCGTTTTTGCGCTAGTGGTGATTTCAAAATTGAGGAATAAAGTTAATTTTTGTCATGAAAGAAAGTTACTCAATAACAAGATGAATATGATTATTTGTTTGACTTGGAAGTGGATTCATGGCCATGCTTAATGTAATGCTTTTTCTTAGATGGTATGGGAGTGTGACACGCTCGAATGTCTATGTTTTTAGGGGTGGGATGTGTGGCCAACTACCATTCTCTTTTTTCTTGCAGGTTATGGTGTTTACCTCCTTCCAACTTGCACTTGCTAAGGGTGTTTTTTATGGTATATTAGAGTAGGCTTTTTATAGGAGTTGTTGGTGGGGGTTGTTTTTAGCCTTATTGTTCTTCAGGTGGGGTTCGACTTCTACTGCTCAAGTATTTGCGTAGCTGATGACTTCTCAGCAAGTGTACCGATATTGTTGCAGTAATAAATAAGAGCAAATCCACAATGACTGCTTTTTAACAAGACAATATTGTGCAATTAGTAGAAAATAGTAAATGGGGGGGGTGCGAGTTTGCAATGTGAAAATTAAATAAGTGTTAAGACAATAATAAGAAAGCAGTCAGGTTATGTATAGAATACCCTTAAAAAGCCTTCAGAATGGATCAGAAGCGTCAGAAAAAACCTAGAAAAAAATGGTTTGATTTTTTTGCTAGAGATGCTTTTGGATTACATATCTAAAAATCGAACGCGGGACTGCTGAAATCGCAGGAATCATAAGTCGATTTCTAGAAACGGCGCCATTGTTCCATTGCGGAACCAAAAAAGAGTAAATTTCAAAAACTACATAGGAGTGAAGTTTGCCGAGCACTACAATAATGAGACATCGTGGATCGGCGATTGTGATCACTGTGCTTCTTGAACCAGAGATGTTGATCTTGAATCAGCGCCGTTAATCTTTGATACGAGGATAAAAAAAAGAGGAGTTACATGTATGATCATTGTGCTTCTTGAACTAGAGATTTTGATCTTGAATCAGCGTCGTTAATCCATTAACTCAAGCAATTGAATGAAAACATAATGATCATCCTCAAATACAAACAATCCAATTTATGCATGCTAAAAACGAATGACGCGCGATTGTGAAGGAGACTCCATAAATAATAATAAATGAAATGAAAGCGTTAAGACAAGAAAAATAACCGTATTGGTGTTCTCCCCCTGAATATATTAGAGACATGCAACTTCAAATTCCATATAAGAATACTATTGTGCTGACTAATCATAACAAATAGTTAATCAAGAAGCATCAACCCTTCTTGTTTCCTATGGTTAGAGAGATTCAAAGTCTCTAGAACCACTTCCATGTCAGAATCTTCAACGCTTGAAACAACTTTGTCACGAGCATCCAAATGTTCATCTTTGTCTAAAACCTCTTGGCCACTACCTATCTCGAGATTGTTCTGTAATTTTGCACATTTCAAGTTGTCATCAATGGGTCTAGGTAGATTAGAAACCTCAATGTGACCCTTGTCATAATTTGCTTGAATTGATCCCACTTCCTTAATTTTTGAACAATTATTATTAAGTAGATTAGTAGTTTATGGATCTATGACCTCATACACTGTCTTGTGTGTTTCGTTGTTAATAGCATGGGTAGAATTTATGAAATGAATAACAATGAATGGTGCCATATTATTGATTTCTTGAGGTTCCGCAAGTTTCTCAGCAACTGGCATAAAAGTATTCCCTTTTTGTCCTTTAATGTTATCACATTGAATTACTTTTTTTATCATTAGCTTTTTTTTATACAATTGTGTATGGAAATTTCGTACTCTTCCTAGAAGGCCCATTTATAATCTTTCTTTTTATATTTTCACGTGATACATTCTCTCTCTATCATTTATGCATGATCTTTTGCGAGATATTCTCTCCTATTATTTTCTCATAATCCAAATTCTCAACTTATATATTTGGGATATCTTTACCAAAAATAGTAAATCTCGATCCCGTTGATTTCACTCCAGCATTAACTGCCACCAGAACATTCGTTGGACCGCCATGCACCACTATCAAGTCATTCTCCTTATTTTTCCATGGACGCCAATGTTTACTAACATCTGAAAAAGGATATTCTTTCACCTTATTACCACCTTGAATACCATTGAACTCCACAATATTTTCTCCCTCATGGACACCATTTTCCTCCTAGCTACCTAAGTTGCTTTCTCTTCACAACCTTCCATATAATGACCAAAATTTCCACAGTTGAGACATAAATTTGTATTCCACCTTATAGACTCTATCTCTAATTGTGAACATAACAAGTAGCTATTTTGATAAAACAACCTCCATGCACAATATCGCATACTTGCCCTATTCCTGAAGAAGAGTGTTTTTGTCCACCTTCAATGTTATACCAATTTTGTTACCAATGAATATAAGAACGTTTGCATCATAATATTCAATTGGTAAGCTTGAAAATCCCACCAAAACCACCATCTTATCAATTTGATCACTATCCAGATGAAAATTAGGGCTCTATTCTCTAATAGTGAGATAATGATCATATATTAACTAAGGGTCATTTGTTAAAGCATGATATTGGTAATATTTATAAAATAGTAACAAGAAAATGGTCGTCACCTAGATCTATAATATTAATAATTCCATTCCTTCACCCACATCTGTTTCAAGAAAATGGTCGTCACCTAGATCTATAATATTGATAATTCCATTCCTTCACCCACATCTGTTTCAAACGAGTTTCGATTTCCTTGTATCCAATATTCCTACCAAGAAGTTTAACAATAACTCCCGATTTGCATGGTATGGTAGTTCTTTCCTCTTCTTTGCTTGAAAGTATAAAAATTGGACAATCATATTAACTCATCTTCCTTTCTTCTACCAGAAGACACTTTTTCTCATCATCCTTGAGAGATTCTTTATTTCTTCATCAGTCAAAATAATAGTTATCGTTCTTTTATTCTACTCGTCTTCATTAGAATTCCCCATCATTGAATCCTTATAGGACTTTTTGGATGCAATAATTTCTTGATCATTTTTCTCCATTGCAACCACATCTTCATGCACCAAATGCATGCTCGAGCCTTATAGAGACATAACGAGATGATGCGACGTTATCAAACCACACCACCTTTCTTTTTCCTCATTCTCTTCCATGTCCAACACTACTGTACCCATGTAGAGAAACAACGAGGTGGTGCGACGTTATCAAATCGTACCACCTTCTAACCCATCATGGGTTGTTGTTTTCACCTTTGCCGCCGACGATGAGTTCTTTTTTCACAGTGTTTTTCTTTAGTGATTGACATGTTCAATGTTCTGTCGTGGTAACAGGTTGATGATTATCCGAGCCTCTCATCTTGATTGGCTTTGGGCTATTTGTCTCGAAATGACCGTTATCACTTACTCTTGATTTTAAAGTGAGTTACTGGTTAATGGATCTGCTTCCATATTAACAGTAAGATTCATTCTCCAATCTTCAAAGGTTCGAAATTGTATGGGCTCATTGATTTGATGCTCGTAAGTCCTGTACAATTTGATCTTCTGGGTTGAGTTTGTGAAACATGCGTTCATTGCTCTTGCAGTCCTTGATTTTTCGACTCGATCCGACACATTTGGTTCTAGAGTTTGAGTGGATGCTAGATTTGGTTCTAATGGGGTTGGTTTTCCAGGTTCGGTCTCGGTGCCTCGAACGGTTTGGCTAGAAATTGTTGCACTTGCTTGCTGATAGTTAGTAAATTGTTGGTTAGGGAATTTGTTGTCGTGTTGGCGACCGAGTACATCCGTCATTTTTTAAATTTGAATTCATTGTTAATCAGTTCACACTTTATATTTATTTTTGCAATATAACTTCGCGCCGTTACGTTGGTACGCTAGATTGTGTACGTGATGCGTGTGTAATTGACTTTAAATTTATATTTGTGTTTTTAGGTTCATTACCAATCAAAGTTACTCCTTTTTGAGTTGTCAGATTTTTATTTTTACTGAATAGTTAGATTCTTTTCTTAGTCTTATGTTTGGTATCTTTTTTTTATTTAATCTACTTAAGGTATTGCATATCTATCTAAAACCATCGGTTAGTATCATAGATTCACGTTATACACTTTAAAACTAATCACACGTTTCACATTTTATACATACAATTAAAAAATCCTAAAAGATTTAAATTTAAATAATAAAATTAAAACTGTTCTGAACTGGACAGATGGCCAGGCATGACCCAATCCACTTCTGCTACCAGAAAGGCCCAATTGGCTAAGTCCAGTCAACAAGTGGAAGAATTTACCTTTCTGCCCTCCAACCGGACACACTTGGACGGATGGACTCCAGGGCCATTCGCTCTTCCCCGGTATTTCTGCCCGTCACGCACGGCTTCATTATCCAAGAACAGTCATGGGCATGTGCTCGGAACTACGCCTTAGCCCGACATAACAGCTAGTTTTGGGCACCCTGCCCGACATAACGACTAGTTTTTGGGAGTTACCTATTCATCGGGAAACAATTATTTCGCCCCGAAAATAGGGACCGTTGGCCACGCGATGGGGGCATTATATAAACCCTCTCACTTGAGAGGGCCAGGTATCCAATAATCATCCTAAGAACAGACTTTGTACTTGCCCTTTTATCTGACCTTTTCTTACTTGAGCGTCGGAGTGCCTTGCAGGTACACCCCCTCCTTCTCATCTCACACCCAACATCACAGACGATCTTCTTGGTCCATCACAGGATCTGATCAGCCTTCACGATTAGTGGCATCGTCTGTGGGAAACTTGTTCTCCCCGTCTTAACATCCACCTCAGATTCTAAGACCAAAACACTTTTTTTTCGCCCAAGATTACCATCATGGCCTCTCAAGATCACGTCAAAGATGCTCTCCATCTTTCTATCCTCCCTGTAGCGAGCGATTTTGGACACGGTTCTTAAGCGCTGTCGCTCTTTTGGGGGGACTACAAGTCGATTAATTTTTTATCCTATTGTGAGCTGACTAAGAAAGGGAAATAGATGTCTCCTATTAACCCTGCTTGCATACCAAGTTTAAACAGCGGTCTGTTAGGTTACGGATGCTATGTGGTCGTGGGGCCTCTCTCGTGTTTATTTTTACAGAATGACAGGTTTCTGGTGAGGAACAAGGATTATGATGTTAGGACTGATGCTTTTTGATAGATATGTCACTACGCCAAACAAGGGAAAAGAGGGCGCTTTTTTGGCCTATGACAACGCTTAAAAGCGCTGTCTAAGCCAGCGCTGTCGTAGGTAAAGACAACGCTTTTTTATTTATGAAAAAGCGCTCTCCAAAAGGGGACTTTAGACAGCGCTTATAAAAGCGTTGTCTAATGTATACGTTTAAAATTTTAAAGAATTTTTTTATACACTTTAGAGAGCGCTTTTTTCTTCAAAAGCGCTCTATAAAGTGGGACTTTAGACAGCGCTTTTGAAAGCGCTGTCTAATGTATACGTATAATGATTTTTTTATATACCTTTAGAGAGCACTTTTCCTTAAAAGCACTCTCTAAAGGTGGACTTTAGACAGCGCTTTTGAAAGCGCTGTCTAATGTATAACCTTAGACAGCGCTTTTTTCTCAAAAGCGCTGTCTTTTGTCTACGTATAATTTTGAAGATTTTTTTTAAAAATCCCATTTTAACCATTTTTTTTATGCAGAAACCTGTATAATTCACATTTCCATAAACCTGTATAATTCACATTTCAATAAACCAGTATGGATACACATTTCCATCAACAAATTCTATTTCAAAACTAGAATTTACATTAATGTAGAATTCGCACAAATTCTATAAACTAGAATTTGCACATTTCAATAAACTAGAATTTACATGCAGAATTCGCACAAATTCTATTGTATGGTTTCAAACCTGCATAGAATTTACATTTCAATAAACTAGAATTTACATTCACAAAACTATACATTCAAGAAAGAATTCTTCTTGCAATAAAAAATTCGTACAATTCCTCCTTCGTATCTTGCAATTGTTTCCTCGTGTAATAAGGACACGCCATATCATCAAAATACTACATAACAAAACAAAATACGCATTAGTTAAGAAATAATATATAGATGTTTTGTGTTATCAAGTAGCATCATTAATAAGCAATATTGTGAAAATTAATATACCTCCACTTTGACCCATGTAATATTGGTTGCTCTAGCCCGTGCTACTCGTGCGTATCTTCCTGGTTACTGTAGCGAGCGATTTTGGACGCGGTTCTTAAGCGCTGGTCGCTCTCTGCAGTTGAGCTTAAACTACAGGTCGATTCATTTTTTATCCTATTGTGAGCTGATGAAGGAAGGGAAATAGATGTCTCCAATTAACCCTGCTTTGCATACTGAGTTTAAACAGCGGTCTGTTAAGTTACGGATGCTATCAATGTGGGGGGCCTTTGTACTGGTTATTTGTATTTTCGCCAATACGATTTTCTTTCTTTTTATCTAGGCAGAAGGTTTCTGACGGGGAATAAGGATTAGGATGTTAGGACTGATGCTTTTTGAATTAAAATATGAGAGTATGGGATTTTGGGTTTTTGTTTAGTGTGCTCGCTAAGATCTTTTCTTTCGATCTTATGCCTACGTATTCCCGTTTACCGAAACAGGGAAATCAGAGCGTTCGTAGTTCCTCCTATTCTATGAGAATAGGAGGAAATGGTTTTTGGTGTCTTGTTCAAAGCCCAAGACATGAAGCGAAAGGGTTGTTTGTATCTTGTTCAAAGCCCAAGATGTGAAGCTAAAAGGTCTCAACTTTAGAGAGAATTTGTCGTCTCTAAAGAGGGGTAAAGGAGAATTACTTTAACTGGGATACGCTGATCCGAGCAATGCCATAATTTCTGAAGAAAGGGGTTTTAACCTGAAGAAGAAGACTTTAACTCAGTGTAGAGCAATGCTATCTTTCCTTAAGAATTTCACATGCTAAAAGAAGGACAGTGGCATGGATATAGATGATCCAGAGGCTTGCCGCTTACAGCGATTAGACGAAAGGGAAGGAGTTGTTGATGTTTGTGTACTGTGAACGATGCACAACTTTGATGCTAAAAGGTTGATTGGATCAACCAGTGGTTTTCTTATACAAAGCCTAAGAGGAGGTTACTATGTGTCTCGTACAAAGCCCGAGAGAGAGGCTAAAAGGTTTTGACCCGACGATGGAGTCGTTTGGTATCTCGTATAAAGCCCGAGATGAAGGCTATTTGACTCAACAAGAGAGTTTTTTTGTATCTCGTATAAAGCCCGAGATGGAGGCAAAAGGGTGATTGACTCAACGAGGGAGTCTGTTATGTGTCTCATACAAAGCCTGAGAGTACAAAGCCCGAGATGGAGGCGAAAGGTTTGCTCCGCTGGGGGAATCATTTGTACAAAGCCCAAGAGGAGGCTAAAAGAGACCGACTCTTTTAGGGATATCATTATACAAAGCCTAAGAGGAGGCTATCTGCTGGTGACTATTTTAGTTGAGTGACAGGTCCAGTATACTGATTTTTAAAGAGAAAATCAGTTCTTATATGAGCAGCACTGTACTCATGGGTTTGATCTGAGGATCGGGATTATTCATGTTCTTTAAGGAAGCAGGGAAATCCGAAGGGTATCGAGACTGTCCGAGTCTACGGGTTTTCTTCCTATCTAACGAGAGGGCCGCTTGAGAATATCTTTGAGACTCAAGGAAAATAGACTGTCCAAGTCTAGAGTTTTATCTTTTGTACTATGCTTTGAGAAACAATAGTAGACTCTGGAAAGGACTGATCTATGAAGATGATTAAGTTCTGTTCCTATACCTCTAGGAGGTCTTCGGGACAATTTGTACGAAGCCCAAGAGGAGGTTGGAAACTTTTGAGAAGCCGACCGGTCCTTGTACTAAGCCCAAGAGGAGGCTATCATTCCCGGGGGAAGAGATCATTATACGAAGCCTAAGAGGAGGCTGTGAATACTTCTAAGAAGCCGACGGGTCCTTGTACTAAGCCCAAGAGGAGGCGGGGTTGCTTTTTGGAAGCCTGTGGGTCCTTGTACGATGCCCAAGAGGAGGCCGATGCTTTTAAGAAGCCCGTGGGTCCCCAAACCCCGAGAAATTCAAGGCAAGCTATTCACAAGGAATAGAAAGTCAGGAAAGTTCGAGAATTTGGACGAAACTCAAAGACGCCATTCACGGAGAATACATTCATCTTTGGGAGTAGAGTTTCTTGACAATTCCTAATGAGGACAGCCGAAGAGAAGACTGTATCTGGTGATCCTATTGGGGATCTAGTTGTCTATTTCTACGAACAAACGAAACGGCATTTCCTAGTACTAGACGTAGTTGCCGCGGAAACTCTAAATATCTATACTATTATTACACAGTCGATATGAGTTTATGAAAGGAGAGTTACAGTGAGCAGCCCCACAAAACAGTTATATGTATAGGAAAGCAGTAAATGAAAGCGATAACCACTTACTCGGTTGTAGAGCTTCCATGCTGTTTGGTTAGTTGTTCAACAAAGAAAGATTGAAAACAACAGTATATGCAAAATCAATGGAGAAAGTGCTTTGAAAAGGAAAGATTGGGGCTTACAGCTCAAGGAGAGGCCCAGGGTTTTATCAGTGAGCGCACTGTTGAATTTGTACAGAGGGTCTTATACAAGTGACTGTGGCCCAAAAAGGTTTTCTGTACAAAGGGATTTGGGTCTTATACTCTCATAGAGGCCCAAAAAGTTTTAAAGAAAAAGAGTGGGGCTTATAACACGAGGGTAGGCCCAATTGATTTTTTCGTTAAGAATGGCGATCGCGCCAAGGATTTCTTTTAATGCAAAGGGACTTATACAATAAGTGAGGCCCAAAATGATTTTGGTTAAAAGGGGGATTAGGTCTTACACTCTAATAGAGGCCCAAAAGGTTTTGAATGGGTCTTATAGCTCAAGGAGAGGCCCAAATGATTTTTGAAAAGGCGACGATCGCGCTGTGGCTTTTGAAAACGTATTGGGTCTTATACAATGACTGAGGCCCTAAAATGATTTGGTTTTCAAAAGGGGTTGGGTCTTACACTCTAATAGAGGCCCATGAGTGTTTTAAAAAGTTGATGAGGGTTGAATTGATTCAAAACCCTAATTTGTTTTCAAAGTGTACTTTTAATTGAACAAAAATTCAATTAAAATGATTAATATTTGTTAAATACATGAAAACAAATTATGATCTTGGACCAATGTTCCAAAAATCAGGTTTCCTCCTACAAAATGATTGAAATCAAATTAGGGTTAGAAAATGAAAAGAAAAGGAACCTTTTAAATGCTAAAAAACACATAAAACATTAATTCTTTTCAAAAATATCAAATATAGGAAATAAATAATATTTTTGGGATTTTTTGGTAGAATCAAATATTTAAACATTTTTGTGAATTATTGCAAAAAGAACCAATAAAAAATGATAAAAATTGAAGGAGTTATTAATTTTTCAAATCATTAAAAATAATAGTATGAAAAATAATAAAATAAACAAGTGATAAAAAGAAGTCTGGGGCGAGGGGGATTCGAACCCCAAACCTCTCGCTTGCCAATACACACAAAACCAGCTGACGAACCGCTGGGGCGCAATGCGAATTCAAATAATATGTGGCAAGGGAAAAATATATAGCAAACTTGGTTGGTTTTCTGAAAATGGCGCCATGGCCATCTTCTTCCCCGAGCTCGTGCATGAAACACCTTATCTCACTCATCTCTCAACCATTGGACATGATTCAAACACCAAACTCGTGCGTTTTTTCACAAGGAACAAGATGGCAATACCCAATTTTATTCATTTTCAGTGTGGAGTGAAATAATCATGATGAACACAGATGAACCCTTATTTGCAAAAGCAATCATGCAGGCATGGTTATAAGAGCTATGCTCAAATTTATTGAGGCAAAACAATCAACACATGATGGTAATCAAATGGCAAAATTATCATGCGAGGAAATATGCATGGATCATGGAGTTTGAGTTTGAAGCTCACTTTGATGCAAGCTGAAATGGAACTTTGCCCAGATGGTGTTCCAGTCGTGAATTGATGATCCCTACAGCTTCAATGGATGTTATGGAGTGTGTTGCAAGCTTTGGAACACTTTGAAATTCTCTGGATCAAGCTGGAGACCTCCACCTGCAAAATTGAAGCATAATGGCTTGGTTGAAGAGTGATTTTGAGCTGGGGGTGTTACAGATGGTGTTTAAGCATTTGGACACCTCAAATACATCATATGTGATGTGTTTGAGCAATTGGAATTGATTGCTTATGGCTGCAACTCAAAACCCGATAGTGGTTACTCAAAAACAAGAAAACTTGAAGTTCAAGAAAGAATGAGAGAAAGCAGTGCTGTAACTGGCTTTGGCGTGAGTTGAATGATCCATTGAGACCTCTATTTATAGGTGATCAACTCTTGTCTTGGAGGAATAGTGAATGGCAGCTGGATCAGATCACATTTGCATGGATTGGCTTGGCATAAATGCCTCTTGAACTAGGCATAACAGCTGCTCCAAATAGATCAGCTATGCCTTGACTGAAATCACATTCTTCAGATGTTTTTAATGTTGTTTAATCAGAGAACTTGACTGAGGAGAGTGAGAATCTTGACAATGCACTATTCCACATAAATGCACTTTGAATTCAAGGCAAAATGTGCCAAAGTGGATGAATTTCAAGTTGGAAGATTCCTTGGCTTTTTGACTCAGCCCTATCAGTTGGATCAGTTGGTTCATGGTCAGATTAAAGGCATGTGGCATATTGATCACTCCTCTTGACTCAGAAATCGTGTATGGCACAAAACTCCCAAACTGATTTTTCATGGCAGCCTTGACATGGCATGTTGTGGCAGCCATAATTCTTAGCACAAGTGAACTGGTTTCATGCTATTGAATTGCTTGGATTCTTGTTAACATTTGCAACAATATTGATGTTTATCTTTGGGACTGATTCAGCTTGCATCTATGTGCAAAAATCCCACAAGTTTTGGTGTTTCAACACAAAATCTGCCTTGCCCAAAATTTTTCTAAGTGTTGGAAAATGGTATACTTTCATGTTTTCAGCCACTTTGGCTCACTCATAGCTCAAAATCCATAATGAATTGGAGTTAGGCCTAGTTGAAGTTTTTGTAGAGGGTAATGAGATCTACAAATCAAACCTTGGATGGAAAAAATTGGCCTTATGGTTTAGGAGTTATGGTCCTCCAAAGTTGGTACCCTAGCCACTTTATTTTTAATTTAGAAATTTTTCTAAGTTATTATGGTTACCCCTTTTACAAGTTATCCCACTTTCTTTGATTTTTCTTGATGAATGATGATTCAAATCATACATTAACATCATTTTAGGGTTAAAAATCCATTTTGGTGAAAAATCTCAAAAAGTCAAAGTTGACTTTTTGTGCACAGTGACTTTTTATCAGATGAATTCCAAACTGTGCAATTCTTCAGGAAATCATGTCCTTGACCTAAATCAAACTTGATGGACATGTTCCATGGGTGTCATAGGGTATATTGAATCAAGTCTTAGGGCTTGGGAGCATGTCCAGGTCAAAAGTCAAAGTTACAGTTGACTTTCCTCGCGAAACCCTAATTGTGGTGTAGATGAAATTGAAACTTGTTGCTCAAGCTTCTTGGATCAATCCATTGTTCCAAATGGACCAATATGGTATATCAAAGACCCTCAAATCATCTCTTGAGGTCTTGGCTTTTGATTTGTCCCAAAAGTCAACTTAGGGGTGAATTAGGTCAAGAAACCCTAATTCCTGATTTTTGATGTATGCATCCCCTGAGGCAAAATTGACTTGATGCTTGGGTCCATGAGGCTCCATGGAGTATATTAGGTTATGCCTTGGATCATTGGCTCCTGGCCAGAGGAAAATTTCCAACTGGAGGCCCTGGTCGACCAAAACCCTAATTTGGTGACACTGTCGATCTTGAAGCTTGATCCACCTAGAAGGGAGCAGCCTTGTGCTTAGTCCTTAAAGTGGGAGTCCTCTTGATCCATTGTAGATTCTTGGGAGGTTAGAAAAGTTGAAGATCAAGTCATTCCTTGATTGATCCTTTGTCTAAGGCTCGGAGAGGGCTTGAAACCCTAATTTTGATTGTAGTGGATGCTCAACAACCCTTTGAGGAGATTGATGAGGCATAAAGGTACATCCATATTGTGATGATGATTGGCACAATGATGGGAAATCTTAGTGGTCAAAATTTGGGGTATGACAGATGCCCCTATTTAATCTTCTTGGACCCGAAGGTGTGAATAACGAAGGTATTCGGGCATTCGGGGTGCAAGAGGATTAAATATCGGAATATCCAAAATTTTGATGGCGTCTATGAATGGGAGTTTACACATTAATCTTCTTTTGCTAAGCAATGATGATTAGAAAAGGTGAACTTCCCCTCGATCCTGGTTAAGGAACTGGTCTTAGTTTTTGAAATAAACTTCCCCTCGATCCTGGTTTCCAACCAGGGAACTGGTCTTAGTTTCTGAAATAAACTTCCCCTCGATCCTGGTTTCCAACCAGGGAACTGGTCTTAGTTTCTGAAATAAACTTCCCCACGATCCTGGTTTCCTACCAAGGAACTGGTCTTAGTTTCTGAAATAAACTTCCCTTCGATCCTGGTTTCCAACCAGGGAACTGGTCTTAGTTTCTGAAATAAACTTCCCCTCGATCCTGGTTTCCAACCAAGGAACTGGTCTTAGTTTCTGAAATAAACTTCCCATCGATCCTGGTTTCCAACCAGGGAACTGGTCTTAGTTTCTTTTGTCAATAAACCTTATTGACAAGGGACGCTACTCGCAGCGGTTTTCCACAAACTTCTCGCAGAATTTTCCTGGGGAGATGCCATTTGAAAAAAATTTTGATGTCAGATTTGCTGGGGAACCCAATCGTCTGAGTTGTAGAGGTACACAAACTTCTCTGTTTTGGAGACGCCATTTGTCGATTCTACTGGGGAAAGCGAGTCTCTGGAGAGACTGCTTCTGCTTGGGGATATTGCATCATACTTTTCTTGGGATCTTCCCAGAGAAATGCCATATGATGGGATCCAATTTTGAGGTGCCGATGACCTTTTCATCAGCGGCTTTTCGGAGAAACACTGTTGTGCTGCCGAATCTCTGTTTAAGAGGCTTTCTCTGGGGATTTTCCTCAATCCGGGAAAGCAAGGATATCATCTTCAATGGCGAAGAGTGACATCTGTTGAGGGTTCTCTGGTCTTTCAGAGGTTCAAATTATCAAAGTGGCCAATGACCGGCTCTGATCTAAAGATGCACTAGTGGCGAGATTGTTCAGACGCAGCAATTCCTGACGAGGACAAGGGCTGACAACCTCAATTGAGAGGACGGTTATCACGACAGGACAAGACCGACTCAAGTGATAGCGATGCGATATGAAATGTGAATGCAAATAAAAAATGCATGATGTATGTATGTTTATGCTGACAAAACTGACACGACATACAGACTAAAAGGTGAACACGACTGAATACTCGGCCATCGCGGGGCGAAGAAGTACTGTTGGTTTAGAATAGCAATTTCACCTTGCTCAGGAGAGATAATCCCTGTTGGGGAGCTATGTTGGTCGGGCTTAGGAGATGAGAACTCGGCCGAAGGTATCAGAAAAAACAGCATCTGATACAGTTGATCCTTCATTCAGGTGCACTGGCTTAGAAGGAGTACTTTGATTCTGCACTTTGAAGTTCGCTTGCTTCTGGAGAAGCGATCGATGTTCTTCTGATGTTCAACAGTCAAAAGAAATTGCCATCTTTATTTTATAAGCAGAAAAAGTTTAACAAGTAAATTCATTTTGTTTTAATTCAAGAGTCGTTAATTAAGTTAAACAACGTCATTCTATAAAGCTAAAACAAGTAAGAATTACAAACAAAAGCACAAGGGCTCAAATTTTATTGATAAGATGAATATCAGCCAAACGCGTTATTCCAAAGAGTATTTACAAAGTTCAGAAAATGGTAATTTACAGGGAAAAGGGCTACGTTGAAACATAACGACCACTATCCTTCTACCAACTTTGAATTCGGGGCATCCTGAGCTTCCGTCGAAGATGACCGTGACTGGAGTTTTCCTCCGATGGGTGATGTAACTGCTGCTAAGGGAATTGCCTCTGTTGAACATAGTTACTTGCCATTATCCCTAATTTTTGCCTGGATTGTACTTTGATGTTTCCAATCCGCCGGGATAATTTTTTTTCATGTCTCTAACTTTTGCCTGGACCGCCCTTTCGGGGTTTCAATCCACCGAGACGTGTTTTTTTTTAGTTTTAGGCGAAGTATTTCTTGACTACATCAACATTCGTGGGGTAGGAAAATTCCTCTCCGTCCATGGTTGCAAGTCTCAAGGCGCCGCCTGAGAAAGCTTTTGTGACCACATAGGGGCCATAATAATTCGGAGTCCATTTTCCTCGCGAATCAGAGAGAAATGATTGTATCTTCTTGAGCACGAGGCCTCCTTTCCTGAAGATGCGAGGTCTGACCTTTTTGTCAAATGCCTTCTTCATTCTTTGCTGATACAACTGACTGTGGCATAGTGCCGTGATTCGCTTCTCTTCGATCAGGTTCAGTTCGTCGTGTCGACTTTGACACCACTCAGCTTCGATGAGCTTGGATTCCATCAATATCCGAATTGATGGGATCTCTACTTCTATGGGGAACACTGCCTCCATGCCATACACTAGAGAGAAAGGGGTAGCCCCATGTTGATGTGCGGATAGATGTACGATAACCGTGAATAGCAAAGGGTAGCATCTCATGCCAATCTTTGTAGGTTACAACCATCTTTTGAACGATCTTCTTGATGTTCTTGTTAGCCGTTTCTACCGCTCCGTTCATCTTGGGTCGGTAGGGAGACGAGTTATGGTGTTCAATCTTGAACTCTACGCACAACTCTTTCATCATCTTATTGTTCAAGTTAGATCCATTATCTGTAATGATCTGGCTTGGAACACCATAACGGCAGATGAGATTATTTTTGATAAATCGGACCACCACTTGTCGGGTAACATTAGCGTACGATGCTGCTTCGACCCACTTGGTGAAGTAATCAATGGCTACTAGAATGAACCGATGTCCGTTTGAAGCCTTAGGTTCAATCAAGCCAATTATGTCTATTCCCCATATGGAAAAAGGCCATGGGGAAGAGAGAACTTTGAGATGCGTTGGCGGTACATGAATCTTGTCGGAGTATATCTGACACTTGTGACACTTCCTCATGTACTTGTAGCAGTCGGATTCCATGGTCAACCAGTAGTACCCTGCTCTGAGAATTTTTCTCGCCATTGTGTGTCCGTTGGCATGAGTGCCAAAGGAACCTTCATGAATTTCTTTCATCAGCATGTCTGCTTCTGGTCTGTCGACGCATCGGAGCAAGACCATGTCAAAATTCCGCTTATACAGCGTGTCACCGCTCAGGAAGAAGTTTCCAGCCAGTCTTCTGAGGGTTTTTCTATCTTTCCTGGATGCCCCAGGTGGGTACTCTTGTGTTTGAAGGAAGCATTTGATATCGTGATACCAAGTTTTGTCGTCTATGACTGCTTCGATCGCAAAGATGTAGGCGGGCCGTTCAAGGCGCATGACGTCAATCTTAGGTAGGTCATTCCATCGACCTACGCTAATCATGGAAGAAAGAGTGGCTAAAGCATCAGCCATGTGATTCTCACCACGAGGGATGTGATGAAACTCAACTCTGTTGAAGAAGGGTAACAACCTTCTTGCATAGTCTTTGTAAGGAATCAATCCTGATTGGTATGTGTTCCAATCTCCTGTGATCTGATTGATAACCAAGGCTGAATCGCCGTATACGTCCAAGTTTTTGATCCTTAGATCAATCGCTTCTTCGAGACCCATAATACAAGCTTCGTATTCGGCCTTGTTGTTCGTACATTTGAACATAAGTCTGGCAGTGAAAGGAATGTGGGTACCCTGAGGGGTAACAATGATTGCCCCAATCCCATTTCCGTAATGATTAACTGCTCAGTCAAAGATTAGTCCCCACTGGGAACCTGGTTTTGGCCCTTCACTGGGTAACAGTTCATCGCAATCTTTCATTTTGAGATACATGACATCTTCGTCTGGGAAGTCAAACCCGATTGATTCTTGATCGTCAATCGGTTGATGAGCCAAATGATCGGCTAAAATACATCCCTTAACGGCTTTCTGAGCGTGGTACTGTATGTCATATTCTGATAGTAGCATCTGCCAACGGGCAATCCTTCCCGTGAGAGCAGGTTTTTCAAATACGTACTTGATTGGATCCATCTCGGAGACCAACCAAGTAGTATGACGAATCATGTATTGGCGAAGACGTTTGGCTGCCCAAGCCAAAGCGCAGCAAGTTTTCTCGAGCATCGTATACCGAGTTTCACAATCGGTGAATTTCTTGCTCAGATAGTAGATGGCAGACTCTTTCCTCTTTGTTTCGTCTTGTTGGCCAAGTACACATCCCATTGAGTCCTCTAGGACCGCGAGGTAGATGATCAGTGGTCTTCCTTCCACTTGAGGTGATAGAATCGGAGGATTCAACAGATATTCCTTAATACTGTCGAAAGCAGTTTGGCAGTCTTCTTACCAAACGCAGTCCTGGTTTTTTTCAGTAATTTGAAAATCGGCGCACACGTGGCGGTCATAAGGAATATGAATCTGGAGATGTAGTTCAAACGTCCCAGGAATCCTCTGACTTGTTTTTCAGTTTTCGGAGAAGGCATTTCTTGAATGGCCTTGACCTTGTCAGGATCAACTTCAATTCCTTTCTGGCTGACGATGAACCCTAGTAATTTCCCCGAACGGACACCGAAGGTGCACTTGTTGGGATTCAAGCAGCGCTTGAATTTTCTTAAACGTTCGGACAATTTTGACAGATGTTCAACGTGCTCATTCTCTGTTTTTGATTTTGCAATCAAATCATCGACATATACCTCGATTTCCTTGTGTATCATGTCATGAAACAGAGTAGTCATAGCAGTTTGATAGGTTGCCCCGACATTCTTCAAACCGAACGACATCACCTTGTAACAAAAGGTACCCCATGGGGTAATGAACGAAGTTTTCTCCATGTCTTTCGGCGCCATTTTGATTTGGTTATAGCCCGAGAATCCATCCATGAAGGAAAAAACTTTGAACTTTGCTGTATTGTCAACCAGCATGTCAATGTGTGGTAAAGGAAAGTCGTCCTTTGGACTTGCCTTGTTCAGATCCCTGTAGTCGACACACATTCTGACCTTTCCGTCCTTTTTGGGAACAGGCACGATGTTGTCTAACCATTGAGGATATTCAGATGTAGCGAGGAAACCCGCTTCGATCTGTTTCTGTACCTCCTCTTTGATTTTGATGGCCATGTCCGGGTGATTCCGTCTCAACCTTTGCTTTACTGGCGGACATTCCGATCTCAATGGTAAGTGATGTTCCACGATGCTGGTATCCAACACTGGCATATCCTGATAGGACCAAGCGAATACATCGGGGAATTCTTTGAGAAGCTTTGTCAAACTCTCTTTAGCAGCTGGACTGAGCAGTGCTCCAATCCTGATTTCTTTTCTCTCTTTTTCTGAACCCAAGTTTACTGTTTCCAATGGCTCTTTGTGACGTTCAATGGACCTTTCCTCTTGTCTGAGTAATCGGGAGATCTCTTCTGGAATTTTGTCGTCAACTTCTTCTTCAGCCCCAAATACCAGGAACCCAAAGTCGGGAGAAGGCATCAGATCGTATGTTTCAACGGGGTGTAAAACAAGCAATCTGCATGACTTGATGATTTGTGTTTAGAAGAGATAGAGAAAATGCGAAAGTGTGTGCAGTGTATTGACTTTATTGCTTGTTTTTTTATTATGATTTGTTTTTTAGGATTACCATTTTCTGAGAAAAGCAAAAAGAGAAAACAGCAATTAATGCAGAAATTACAGAACGACGTTATTTTATTAATGCACAAGTCGAATCTTGAAACTACAGCCCTATCAAACAAAACTCTGTCGCTTCGGGCGAAGCGAAGAGGGAAATTTACAGAGAGCGAGCCCTATCAAAACATCCGTTTCACCTGGGCAGGGTGAAAGGTTAAAGATGGCAATTACTTTGACTGGCGAACAACCTTCGGAACCTCGACGACAACCCATTGGCGGCGAACTCCTCGGTGAATCACAAAGTCTGGCACCTTCCTTGATTTGTCTTCAGATATGACGCTGATTTTTGGTGGAGCAGGATCATTGGAATCTGTCTCCCAAGCAGAATTGCCGTAGGAGGATTCCTCTGTTGCATTTGTGCTCTCAGGCATATCTCCCCATCCAGTTGGCTGGATATCTTCGAGCCTGATACGAGAGCTTTCGGGAGCAGTGTACTTGACCATGAAGTCGAATTTTCCACTTGGTTCTCCCAAGGTGTCCCACACTTCTTTAGAGCTGGAGGAGTCATCTCTCTCGATGACGTTGACCTCGGGAAAATCATAGTTGACGAATTCAAGTCCTGCGAACGTTGCGAATTCATCGTCATGTTGAGTAGTTTCTGAATGACCTGAGTGTTGATCCCATGACATGGTGGGGACACAGATATTCTGTTCAATGACACTCAGCTGAGTGTCATTATTCGGTTGACTTTCTGGCCCCAAGTCTCCTGGGTAAGGTTGCCACATTGGCAGACCATCCATCGGGCCATAGTAGGTAGAGTCAAAGTTTACTTTCATCAGAGTGTCTTCCTTTAATGAGTTTGGCGGAGCACGACATCCTTCCGGATCACAATCTCCATATATCAGTTCGACGTCTGACCTGGGTATAAATCTAGGACTTTCTGTGGGAAAGCAAAATGGAGTTTACATTTCGTCCTGCGACATATAACCATCCTGGTTAAGATAGGAATTCCAATCCTCATCTATGTTAGAGGGATCCTCTTCATTGATAGCATGGACTACTTGAGTCACTGGTTGGAGGAAGCCTCCACTATGGAAGAAGTTTTGAATGGGATGAAGACTTTCATCGTTGACAGCTGTCTGGGTGCAGGTTACAGAAAAACCAAGACCCTTCTTTGTTTTATTATCAATGGGAATGACAAGCTGTCCCCATCCTGTGGTATCGGCACTCTCGACCGCTTTAATAGCATCTTTGTATGAGGAAATCGAAATTTCTCCTCTAGATTGATTGTCCTTGCTCACCGACAGTGCTTGGAACTGTGTCCCAATAACCTCCTCGGGTTCTACACAAGTAGATGATGACAAGTTACTCACGAGCAAGGCTTGTTCTCCATAAACCGTGATGAGTTGATCGTCCTTGACAAACTTTAGCTTTTGGTGGAGGGTTGAAGTAACCGCTTCAGCCTGATGTATCCAAGGTTTTCCTAATAAACAACTGTACGTTGCCCGGATGTCCATGACCTGGAAAGTGACTTGGAAAGTGTGAGGACCAATAGTTATGGGAAGATCAACTTTGCCGATAACCGCTTTTCTGGATCCGTCGAACGCTTTGACAACGACCTCGCTGATTCTCATCGGAGGGCCTTTGAATGATAATTGCATCAAAGTGGACTTCGGCATAACATTCAGGGCTGACCCTGTGTCTACCAGTACGCTGGCTAAAGCATCATCTTGGCAGTTAACTGTGATATTGAGCGCCATGTTATGACGGCGACCCTCTTCAGGTAATTCCTCATCACTGAATCCTAAATTATTGCAGGAAGTGATGTTAGAGACAATGCTATCGAACTGTCTGATTGTTACATCCTGTTCCACAAAGGCTTGCTCCAAGACTTTCTGTAGAGCCTCCCTGTGAACTTCTGAACTGAGTAATAATGATAATACCGATATCTTTGAAGGAGTCTGTAACAGTTGATCAACAATGTTGAATTCACTCCTCTGGATGAGCTTTAGCATCTCATCGTTGTTTTTCGAAAGGTCGGGATTACTGGATTGACCGACTGGTGGATTGGGAGCTTCTGTCTGAAGTTCCTTTTCTTTATTGGACTCTCCAACTCCTCGGTTGAAGATTCAACCGCTCCGTGTCACACGACTGATGTCTACAATATTCACGACGGAGGGTAATGGAATTTCCTTTCCATTTTCAATTGTTGTCGCACCGTATTTGTAAGGGATCGCCTTAGCTGATTCATACGGTAGTGGTCCCGGTAGATAGATGACTATGGGAACCTTCTGGTTTTTCTGACCATCGTAAGTAATCTCAATCCGTTCCCGGTTGGGAATTTTGGATTCATCAAGTAGAGGAATAATGGCAAAAACATCCCTGGTCCTATGATGACCAGAGATTGTGACAACGTCCTCAATTTGATCGGCAAGATAGTCTGGCGACCAGTTGATGGGTCCAGAACCTGGATATAGACGAATTTCTCCGCGATCCAACTGATCCTGAAGAGCTGCTCTTACAAGGTAACACCCTTGGTTACTTGCCAAACAGACGCTACAACTGTCATAGTTGTGTGGGGGCACCTGGCCACGCCCACTGTAAATACAATGTAACCTCACTAGGTTAGCTTCCGCTGATCAGACATCCTGACTTTGACGCCGAGTAGGATTCTTGTTACTGATACTAATCTGCTGAGTATCTTCATCTATATAGATTGGCATCCACCAGTGATTTAACAAGTGCTGAAGTGCCTTCTTGACAAAGGTACAACCTCGATCATTTTCGCAACCCGCTTTACAGCTTTGGTAATCATGTGATACCAGGAATCCGAGTCGGACCTGTTCAGCATGTAACTCCACCAGGCTGGTATTTATCACGCGAATATCGAAAATCTAAACCATGTTGATCTGATAGGGATCCCTATCATGGTAGTATTGGATCCATCCAAGATCCATCTGACGCTGGAGGGCCTCTTGTATGAAAGAGCGTCCTTGCTTGTTTACCGAGCAAGTCAGACAGGAACTGTAATCGTGCCGCAGCAGATTATGGTACTGGCTTTGCCTTGAGTGCATTGCCACCAAATTGACATTCATCACACGGATGTCGTGGTTCTGAATGACGTTAGAATTCGTGTAAACCATGTTCACTCCACGAACTCTGTGCTCTTGGATCCATCCGAGATCCATCTGTTCCTGTAGAGCTGATTGCACTACCGAACATCCTTGATTACTTTTAGAGCAGATATCACACTGGTGATAATTATGAGGTGGCACATGGCCATATCCACTCTGTCTACAATGCATCTTGACCAGATTGGTTTTCAACAAGAGTACATCGTGAATTTGATAGACATTGTTAGTTTCTTTCTCAATCAGGTTGACTGCAGCTTTCCCGTGTTGAGGCAGCGGGTTCGTGAGAACATTAGGATTCATATCTTTGAAAGATAAGAGCCCGCTCCTAACAAGATTTTGCACGTCGGATTTGAAATTGAGGCAATTCTCTATGTTATGCCCCGATCCTCCTTAATGATAAGGGCATGTCTGATCCACCTTAAACCAAAAAGGCGGATTTTCCGGTACTGTAAGAGGAGTCTTAGTCTGAATGTGCCCCTTAGCCAGTAGTAACGGAAATAGTTCTGCATACAACATGGGTATAGGATCAAACCCTAATGACCGTGTTGTACGGTTGTTGTTATATGGAGGACGAGCCTGCGGAAGAGACTGTTGTGTCCTTTGCTGATTAGGTTGGCTCAGCGCAACCTGAGGTTGATACGTAGGCGCAGGATTAATAGCAGGAGTTACCACCGCTACTGGTTGATAACGACGCCTTTGCTTTCCGAGAGAGATATTCCCAATATCTTGCTCTTTTTTCTTAGGGAGAGCACTACCGTATTTCTTAGTACCGCTCGTCGATCCAGTGTCTTTTACCAAATGTCCTTCTCGGACAGCTTCCTCAAGACGTACACCCATGCCGACCATTTCGGTGAAATCACTGGGCGCACTGGCGACCATTCGGCCGTAGTAAAATGAGCTTAAGGTCTTTAAGAAGATCTTTGTCATCTCTTTCTCCTCAAGAGGTGGAAAAATCTGGGCGGCTATTTCACGCCATATCTGAGCATATTCCTTAAAGGTTTCCTTGTCCTTTTGTGACATTGATCTGAGTTGATCTCTGTCCGGTGCCATGTCAAAATTATATTTGTAATGTTGAACGAAGGCTTTGCCAAGATCTCTGAATGTGCCGATCGTGGTGCGGTTTAAACCCATGTACCATTTTAAGGCGGCACCGGTTAAACTATCCTGAAAGTAGTTAATCAGTAGGTCCTGATTTTCAGTCTGAGCTGACATTCGTCGAGCGTACATTGTCAAGTGACTTTGAGGGCAAGAGTTACCCTTGTATTTTTCAAAGTCAGGCACTTAGAATTTGTGCGGAACTTTCACATTGGGGACCAAGCAGAGGTCTGCGGCGTCCTTTCCAAAAAGATCCTGACCGCGAATGGCTTGCAATTCCCTTTGCATTTCCAAGAACTGTTCCTGGAATTCATCCATTCGGTCAAACATAGTCTCCTTCTTCCTAGAAGGTATCTGTGGAATCTGCCCTTCCGGGACAGAATGCACCACAGGGGGTGGTACCGTAGCTACGGCGTTGAATCTGGGCGTTTCCCTAAGTTTGTAACCTTCAGGGGTCTTCAATATGCCTCTGGCATCTTCGCTTTCCCGAAGTTTGTAACCTTCAGGACCAGCGGCTCCTGCAGAAGTTCCCTGATCTTCAACGATCGGCGGAACATATCCTTCTGGGATATAGTTAACAGGCATGCCCCAGGGACGATCTTTCGGCATCTGATACCTAGGATCGAACTTCTCTACTATGGGCATCGAGGTGATCTCCGAGATCACAGTCCTTTGTAGCTGAGCTTCTGCCATGGCTTGCATGTCGTTACGAAGCTTTCTCATATCCTCTCTCAGAGCGTCGATCTCTTCTCTCAACTCTCTGTTTTCTTCCTCAAGATCATCCATCTTTTTCTGACGACTGGCCTGAGTATTGTACGAATGAGACAGTTTGACTCTAGAACCGAGACACAAACGTGAAATTCGTAGGTAAGGAGAATACACGATGTAAGAATGATAAAATGCAATGATTATATTAATTTTTTGTTGATTTAATCAAAATAAACTTCGACAATTAGATTACAAATATCAAACGGTGGGGAAACCCCCTTTTATTGAAATTCCAAGGATTACAGAAATGGAAATACAGTAGATTACAAGGTGCAGAAACAGAAACCTAAGCTAATGGATCCTGGTACTTCCTCTTCTTTGACCGGGGCTCTTGAGCCGTTGTCGGGTTGTCGTTCCTTTGCCAGGTGAAAGGAGCGAGCAAATTCCTTTGGTCATCTTGATTCTCTACAACATGTTGCTCTAAAATCTCAATCAGAGCATCTTTCTCTTTTAGTAGTTGTTGTATTTGGATACACTCTACGTTGAGGGTGCGGTACTTGTTCTTCCAAGACCTCCTCTCTTCAGGCTGTCTTTGTGCATTGTCAAGAAACCCTAATTCCTGATTTTTGATGTATGCATCCCCTAAGGCAAAATTGACTTGATGCTTGGGTCCATGAGGCTCCATGGAGTATATTAGGTTATGTTTTGGATCATTGGCTCCTGCCCAGAGGAAAATTTCCAACTGGAGGCCCTGGTCGACCAAAACCCTAATTTGGTGACACTGTCGATCTTGAAGCTTGATCCACCTAGAAGGGAGCAGCCTTGTGCTTAGTCCTTGAAGTGGGAGTCCTCTTGATCCATTGTAGATTCTTGGGAGGTTAGACAAGTTGAAGATCAAGTCATTCCTTGATTGATCCTTTGTCTAAGGCTCAGAGAGGGCTTGAAACCCTAATTTTGATTGTAGTGGATGCTCAACAACCCTTTGAGGAGATTGATGAGGCATAAAGGTACATCCATATTGTGATGATGATTGGCACAATGATGGGAAATCTTAGTGGTCAAAATTTGGGGTATGACAGTTACTAGACATTTGACCTGTAAGAAAGAAAAAAACAGAAATTAAATGACAAATATAAAAATCCATAATCCTAATCTATTGAATGATATAAGCTATATTGAATGATATAAGCTATAATTTTACAACTAGTACCTTTTTCACTAACGTCTCTTTCTTTTCTTGTTTGGAGTATGTTCTACCCGTCTCTTAACAACACGGACAGTTGGATTGATCCAAATACCCTCATTATGATCATTTCTAGTATATGATTCATTCGCTATCATATTTTCATCTTGATCATTTCTAGTAAATGATTCAATATCAACATCAATATCACCTTGATCTCCAACGTTTTCATCAATTACTTTGTTAGATAAAAGCACTATAGACCATTTTGTACTTGTCGGATCAGTGACATAGAACACTTGTTTAGCTTGAGAGGCTAGAATAAAAGGCTCATCTTTGTACCCCACCCTATTAAGATCCACTTGCAAAAATCCTGATTTATCCATTCGTACGCCATTATTATTTTCAACCCACTTGCAACGAAATATAGGAATCTGAAACTTCTCATAATCAAACACCCAAATGCGCTCAATAACCCCAAAGAATGACAAATTTGCAAATTTGGGGTTTATGTCTTTCACACTTGAAATGTGCATTGCTTCAGCTACCTCGGTGACACCACTATTTTGCATAGTACTTTTATCATCTTGTTCTTTGGTATAAAATGTGTATCCATTAATTGCGTATGCGCTATAAGAAAACACGACCATACTTGGACCATATGCTAAACATCTCAACCTTTCTGTTATTGAATCGCGGTCTGAATAATACTTTGAATAAATATGATCCTTAAACCAAGGTATGAAACTTCGATTGTGCTCTCGTACTATCCAATTCTCATTTCTATTCGGATTTAAACCTCGGAGAACATCCTTGTGCATTTCAACATATGGCTCAACCTCATTCTCATTGTGCAGAACATACAAATGCACTTGATCCCGTTCGACCCTTGATACTGTCACAACTTCATTTCCAATTAACTTTTTTCCTTATTTTTTTTCGACAATATGAGATTTGGGGAGTCCAATTAATTGTACATTGGACAGATATTCAGTACAAAACTCAACCACTTCTTCAAAAATGTATCGTTCGGCAATACAACCCTCTGGTCGACTTCGGTTTTTCACATACCCTTTTAATATTTTCATATAACTTTCAGCAGGGTACATCCATCTCATATTAGCCGGTCCACACAATTGTGTCTCTTTCACTAGATGAACAACTAGATGAACCATTATGTCAAAAAACGAGGGAGGAAAATACATTTCAAGATCACACAAAGTAATAACTAGTTCTTTTTGCAATGATGGTAAGATCGCAGGATCGATCACCTTACTGCAAATTGACTTGAAGAAAAAACACAATTTAGTTATTGCGCTTCTTACTTTTTCTGGAAGAATAGAACGTATACCTAATGGTAGAAAACGTTCCATTATAACATGGCAGTCATGTGCCTTTAAACTCTTTAACTTGAGGTCTTTCATAGACACAAGTCTTCTAATATCTGAAGAGTATTCTTCTGGAACTTTAACTTCACTTAGAAACTTACACAATACTTTTTTCTCCTTTCTAGATAGAGTATACGCAGCAGGTGGTAGATATGTTCATTTTCCTTTCTTCAAGGGTCCTATTTAAGTTCTTATCCCCATATGTACCAAGTCCTTTCTTGCTTTAAGGCCATCCTTAGACTTTCCTGGTATATTGAGTAACGTACCAATAACACTGTCAAATACATTTTTTTTCAATATGCATAACATCGAGAAAATGTCTTACATACAACGACTTCCAATATGGCAGTTCAAAAAAAATTGACCTCTTCTTCCACCCACTCTTGACAAGTGTATGTGCAAAAGGCTTTCCAAACTGAGTTGTCACATCTTTCACGTTTTCAAAAATTTGATCACCTGTCAATATAGTTGGAGCTCTACCATGTTCTGGCTCTCCATTGAATGCTTTTCTCCACCCACGATAGTGATGATTAGAATTTAAGAATCTACGATGACCGAGAAAGACATTCTTCTGACCAAACTCCAATCGCGTCCAATCTGTTTTATCTTCACAAATAGGACACGCACATTGACCTTTTATGCTGTACCCTGATAGATTTTCGTATGCTGAAAAATCATTAATTGTGCCAAACAACATCGCCCTCAAGTTGAAACTTTCTTTCCTATACCCATCATAAACCTCCACACCGTTCTCCCACAAAAATTTTAAATCTTCGATTAAGGGTGCCAAGTATACGTCTATGTCATTCCTTGGTTGTCTAGGCCCAGAAATTAACATAGATAACATCATGTACTTACGCTTCATACATAGCCATGGAGGTAGGTTATAAATCATTATGATCATAGGCCAAGTGCTATGTGAGATACTTTGAATACTGTGTGGGTTCATTCCATCAGTAGATAATGCCAAGCGAAGGTTTCTTGCTTCTTTTCCAAATTCAGGATAATCATCATCAATTTTCATCCAATGTGGTGAATCTGCCGGATGTCGAAACTTTCCATCAATAATTCTTTCATCTGCATGCCAAGTCAAGTGTCTTGAATCGGTCTCACTACGAAACATGCGTCTAAATCTCGGAATTATAGGAAAATACCATAAGACTTTTGCTGGAGACAACTTTTTCTTATATCGAGAGACACCACATTTAGGACACTCATTTAACGATGCATACTCATTTCGAAACAATACGCAATCGTTTCGACAGGCATGTATCTTATCATAGCTCATGCCAATAAAGCACAACATCTTTTTGGCCTCATATGTTCGATTGGGAAGAGCATTATCCTCTGGAAGCATATTTTTCATAAGGGCCAATAATTCTGTGAAACTTTTATCCGACCATCCATTGCCCGCCTTTAAGTTGTACAACTTTAATACCGCAGACAATCTTATAAATTTGGTGCAACCATTATACAACGTTTTCTCTGCATCGCTTACCAACCTCTCAAACATTTTGGGACAATCCTTAAGATCTTCTTCAAGTGCTTCTGCAATCTCTTCGACTCGATCAGAATCGTATGTATTTGTGCCATTGTCGTATGAAGCGTAGGTCGTATTATCCCCCGATTCAACATTCCCGTTAATTTTCTCACCATGCAAATTCCAACATGTATAACTTCTATCAATTCCACTCCTCAATAAATGCGATGCCAACTGAACTGCGTCAACTCGACTCCCAAAACAGCAACCCAAGCAAGGACATATCATTCGACTGGGGTCTTTGGCGTGCGCAACAGCAAACTTAACGAATTCCGATACCTCATTGCCGTACTCTTTCGACAATCGACTTAAAGACATCCATTTCTTATCCATAGTTATACTAATTAAACTAAACAAAAACAAAAATAAAAAATGTTATACCTGTAGGGAAACGATCCGACTTTCACACTTTGAACACAAGTAACCCCTATACACGTATCATAAAATGAAATATCATTAATTGACCAATTATGAGTCATAACTTGATAAGTGGCAACTAACTTATAATTTAAAGTATCAAAAAAATTCTAATTAACTTATAAAGTAGACAATTATAATTTAAAGTATCAAAAAAATTCTCTCCTCAATAAGTATAAAGTAGACAATTAACTTATAACAAAAAGTCAAAGTTCTAGAAAATAAAAGAAATGAACTTGGAAAAAAAGGATAGACCAAACACAATCAATTGGAAAAACAATACAACACAACTAGCGAAATACAATTTCAATCAATACTAGGTTGTTTATACTAATCAACTTTGCCAAATATACAGTAGAAAATATTTAAAAGTAACCTTCCACAAAACTAGGTTGTATCATGAAGTATCTTTTCAATAATAGTCATCGTTGTGAAGATACTTTAATATTATTTTCCTTATGAAAATACCTTCCACGAAACTAGGTTGTATCATGAATGCATAACAGAATGAGCTTATTATAAAAAAAAAGAGGGACATTTGTAAAAATAAGAGATGAAAGATTAAAGATTCTGCAAAATATACATGATAAATACTTTGCAAAATATACATGAAAAATATACATGAAAAATACTTTGCAAAATATACATGAAAAATAAAAGCAAAAAATAGGTTCGATTCTGCAACAATAAAAGAGGAAGCTTTTATCCTCATCGTGAAAACTTTTTCAGCATAAAAATCAAATCAAAAACAAATTTTAAAAACAGAGAAATGAATAATAAAAAAGTAACAACGTACCTTATTCGTTTTCAGAAGATAAGAGAAAAAGAACAACAATAACAACGTTTTCAGAGGATAAGAGAATGGAATGCAACAGTGATGGCAACGACAACGGCAAAGAACGACGACAATAATGGCATGCAAGAACGACGGCAAGGGTTTAGAGAAACGGTCGAGAGAGAAAATGAATAGAAGTGTCTCTGAAAATGTTTAGAATTGTTTTATATTTTAATTAGTACAGGACTTTAGAGGGCGCTTTTCCTTAGAAAGCGCTTTCTAAAGTGAAAATAATTAGAGTCCTATAAGAGCGCTTTCTGAAAGCGCTTTCTAAGGTGGCCTTTAGACAGCGCTTTTTAAAAGCGCTCTCTAAAGTAATACCTATAGCAGCGCTTTTTGGAAAGTGCTTTCTAAGGTGGTCTAAGGTGGCAGTCTTTTACAGCGCTTTTTAAAAGCGCTTTCTAAAGCCTTTCTTTTAAGACGCTTTTTTTTAGCGAAATTTTTTTATTCTTTTTAGCAGCGCTTTTGTATAAAAGCGCTGTCTTTTAGGTGTCGTCTAAACATATTTTTGGCTTAGTGTGTGAGAGTATGGAATTTAGGGTTTTTGTTTAGTGTGCTCGCTAAGATCTTTTCTTTCGATCTTATGCCTACGTATTCCCGTTTACCGAAACAGGGAAATCAGAGCGTTCGTAGTTCCTCCTATTCTATGGGAGGAAAATGGGTGTTTTGGTGTCTTGTTCAAAGCCCAAGACGTGAAGCGAAAGGTGGTTTGTATCTTGTTAAAAGCCCAAGATATGAAGCTGAAAGGTCTCTTTGTATCTTGTTCAAAGTCCAAGATGTGAAGCTAAAAGGGTGTTGACTTTGGAGAGAATTTGCCATCTCTAAAGAGGGGGTTGTATGTCACAACTATTTATAAAGGAGAGTCACTTTAACCGGGATGTGTGAATCCTAGCAATGCCATAATTTCCTTTATAGGGGTTTTTAACCTGAAGGAGAAGACTTTAACTCAGTGTAGAGCAACACCATCTTTCCTTAGGAATTTCTCATGCTAAAAGAGGGATAGTGGCATGGATGTAGATGATCCAGAGGCTTGCCGCTTACAGCAGTTAGATGAAGGGAAATGAGTTGTTGATGTTTGTGTACTGTGAACGAGACACGGCTTTGATGCTAAAAGGTTGATTGGATCCACCAGTAGTTTTCTTATACAAAGCCTAAGAGGAGGCTAATATGTGTCTTGTACAAAGCCCGAGAGAGAGGCTAAAAGGTTTTGACTCAACGAGGGAATCTTTTGGTATCTCGTATAAAGCCCGAGATAGAGGCGAAAAGGTGATTGACTCAACGAGGAAGTCTTTTATGTGTCTCGTACAAAGCCCGAGAGAGAGGCTAAAAGGTTTAACTCTACATGAGAATCTTTTATACTCAACAAGAGAGTGTTTTTGTATCTCGTACAAAGCCTGAGATGGAGGCTAAAATTTGTTTGGCTCAATAAGAACCTTTTTGTATCTCGTATAAAGCCCGAGAGAGAGGCTGAACGTGTTTGCTCCGCTAGGGAGAATCATTGTACAAAGCCCAAGAGGAGGCTAGTGTAACTGTTTCAGTTGAGTGACAGATCCAGTATACTGATTTTGAAAGAGAAAATCAGTTCTTATATGAGCAATGTTGTACTCAAAGATTTGATTTGAGGACAGGGGTATTTCCTGTTCTTTAAGAAAAGGGGAAATCCAAAGGGTATTGAGACTGTCCGAGTCTACGGGTTTTCTTCCTATTTAACGAAAGGGTCACTTGAGAATGTCTTTGAGACTCAAGGAAATTAGACTGTCCATGTCTAGATTTTCATCTTTTGTACTATGCTTTGAGAAACAGTAATAGACTCTTTGAAAGGACTGTTCTATGAATATGACTAAGTTCTGTTCCTATACCTCTAGGAGGTCGTCGGGACAATTTGTACCAAGCCCGAGAGGAGGGTGGAAGCTTTTAAGAAGCCGACGGGTTCTTGTACGAAGCCCAAGAGGAGGCTATCATTCCCGGAGGAAGAGATCATTATACGAAGCCTAAGAGGAGGCTGTGAATACTTCTAAGAAGCCGATGGGTCCTTGTACGAAGCCCAAGAGGAGCCGGGGTTGCTTTTAGGAAGCCTGTGGGTCCTTGTACGATGCCCAAGAGGAGGTCGATGCTTTTAAGAAGCCCGTGGGTCCCCAAACCCCGAGAAATTCAAGGCAAGCTATTCACAAGGAATAGATCAAGTCAGGAAAGTTCGAGAATTTGGAAGAAACTCAAAGATGCCATTCACGGAGAATACATTCATCTCTGGGAGTAGAATTTCTTGACAATTCCTAATGAGGACAGCCGAAGAGAAGACTGTATCTGGTAGTCCTATTGGGGATCTAGCTGTCTATTTCTACGAATAAATGAAACGTCGTCACCTAGTTCTAGACGTAGTTGCCGAGGAAACTCTAAATATCTATACTATAATTACACAGTTGATATGAGTTTATGAAAGGAGACTTACAATGAGCAGCCCACAATACAGTTATATGATATGAAAGCAGTAAATGAAAGCGTATAAACACTTACTCGGTTGTAGAGCTTCCATGTTGTTTGGTTAGTTGTTCAACAAAGAAAGATTGGAAACAACAGTATATTTCAAAATCAAAGGAGAAAGTGCTTTGAAAAGGAAAGATTTGGGGCTTACAGCTCAAGGAGAGGCCCAAGGTTTTATCAGTGAGCGTACTGTTTGAATTTGTACAGAGGGACTTATACAAGTGACTGAGGCCCAAAAAAGGTTTTCTGTACAAAGGGATGGGTCTTACACTCTCTCAAGAGGCCCAAAAAGTTTAAAGAAAAAGAGTGGGGCTTATAACACGAGGGTAGGCCCAGTTGACTTTTCGTTTAAAATGGCGATCGCGCCGAGGTTTTCTTTTAACGCAGAGGGACTTATACAATAAGTGAGGCCCAAAAGGTTTTGGTTAAAGTGGGGTTGGGTCTTACACTCTATTAGAGGCGCAAAAGTTTTGAATGGGTCTTATAGCTCGAGGAGAGACCCAAGGTTATTTTAAAAAAGGCGACGATCGCGCCGTTTGTTTTTGACGGTATTGGGACTTATACAATACACTGAGGCCCAAAAATGATTTGGTCAAAAAATGGATTGGGTCTTACACTATATTAGAGGCCCAAAGTGTTTTTAAAATGATTTATGAGGGTTGAATTAATCCAAAAACCCTAATTTTTTTTCAAAATGTGTTTTAATTGAATAAAAATTCAATTAAAATGATAAAAATTGTTTAACATATGGAAAACAACTTGTGATCTTGGATTAATGCTTCAAAACTTAAGTATTGACCTACAAAATAATTAGAAGGCATTAAAAATTGCAAAATCAAGGTGGAAAAAATATTTTAAATGTTAAAAACAATTAAAACATTAATTCTTTGCAAAAATATCAATTATATAAAATAAATAATATTTTTGGGATTTTTTGGGTAAATAAAATATTTTAACATTTTTGTGAATTATTAAAAAAAGAATCAACTCAAAATAATTAAAACTCAGAGAGAAATTAATTTTTGAATCAATTAAACAAAATCACAAAATTCAAATATTTGAATTTTCAAAAATTGGCGCCAAGAACACGCGCGTGTTCTGGGTTTGCCCAGATTTGCATTTTCTCTCCGATCTCACTGAATACTTGATTATATCATGCAATCCACATATCAATCAACTCGTTTCAACCTCACGATCATGTTTATGACAATTAATTTCATTTAAATTAAGCATAAAACAAGAAATCACGAAATATCCTCAAGAACCCTAATTTCTGCATGAAGGCTAGGATTTTTTATACACGATTCAAATAATGCAGTTAATTGAGGGGAAACATTCCATGCATGATTATGAACATATGGCCAAATTATTTTGCAGCAAAAATTGCATGGATCATAGAGTTAGAAGAGCTCATGCTTACCACTTGCAGCTGGTGATAGTGATTTGTGTTGGAGGTGTTACAGCTAGGTTCCAATGATCTGGATAGCTTCCCTAGGTGCCATGGAGTGTGTATGAATGCTTGGAATGGATTGAAATGATCTGGAACTTGAGATGGTACCCCAACTGCAAATCTGTCAAGAACTTGAGAAATTGGCTAGTGATTTTGTGAAATCTGTGTTCCAGATGTTATGTGAGTGTTTGGATCACTTCTATATGATGTATTTGAGGTGTGTGTGTGATTGGTTTGATTGGAAAAGCTCTCAAACTCAAAACCCGATAGTGACTTGCCTTAAAAGGCAAAATTGGAGTGAAAGAAGAGATTTTGAGGAAAGCATCTGTTTGATGGCTTTGGTGTACTCAAACTGATCACAATTGAGCTCTATTTATAGTAGAGCAAGTTTGTTTTGGGATCCACAGTGAATGGCAATTGCAACAGAGGTTTGGCCAATGTTGTCCAATGAGAATTCAAGTTTCCTCTAGCCATTGACAAGAGGTTAGGGCACAGGGCTGTGGTTCCCTTGGTCTTGGATAAGTCTTGACTGAATTCAGTTGAGAATGGCCCAGTCCATGCCACCTTAATGCATCCATTGAATGCTCCAATCCAAAATTGGAGTCTTGTCCCTATTTTGGCCATTCTAGGTTCAATATGCTATTTCTTGTTCCCAAGACTTTGGAGGCTTGGCTCAGTGATTGTCCCCTTTAGATTCAATCCTCAGATGTGTCCAAGTGGATAGGAGCATTTGGATTTGGCTGATTTTGGCAAATCGAGCAAAAATGCAAATTCTGCTTTGCCTTGGCAGTTTCAGTAAGGCATCTTGCCAATGTCATATCTCATGGCTCAAATTGAATTTGGTGATGTTCTTGGTCATTTTGGAAAGCCCTTACATGATACAACAACTGTTTAAACATGTTTGGTTTTGATCTCTTTTGAATCCAAGTGAAAAATGTCCCTACATTTGGCAAAAAGTAAGGTAAAATCTGACTTAGTGAAATTTTCACTAAGTGTTGGAACAAAGTGATTTTTCTTGATTTTGATCACTCCATAACTCAAAATCCATGAGGAATTTGGACATAGGCCAGTATGAAGCTTTTGTAGAGGGCAATGTGATCTACAAATCAAGCTTTGAATGGGGCATAATGGCCTTGTGGTTTAGGAGTTATGGTCCTCCAAAGTTAGCACATTAGTGTCACTTTTCCATAACTTAGAAATTTTTCTAAGTTTTTATGGTTACCCCTTTTACAAGTTATCCCATTTTCTTTGATTTTTCTTGATGAATGATGATTCAAATCATACATTAACATCATTTTAGGGTTAAAAATCCATTTTGGTGAAAAATCTCAAAAAATCAAAGTTGACTTTTGTGCACAGTTGACTTTTTATCAGATGAATTCCAAACTGTGAAATTCTTCAGGAAATCATGTCCTTGAACTAAATCAAACTTGATGGACATGTTCCATGGGTGTCATAGGGTATATTGAATCATGTCTTAGGGTTTGGGAGCATGCCCTGGTCAAAAGTCAACGTTACAGTTGACTTTCCTCGCGAAACCCTCATTGTGGTGCAGATGAAATTGAGACTTGTTGCTCAAGTTTCTTGGATTAATCCATTGTTCCAAATGGATTAACATAGTTCATTAGAGACCCTCAAATCATGTCTTGAGGTCTTGGCTCATGATTTGTCCCAAAAGTCAACTTAGGGGTGAATTAGGTTAAGAAACCCTAATTCCTGATTTTTAGTGAATGCATCCCCTGAGGCAAAATTGACATGATGATTGGGTTCCTGAGGTTCCATGGAGTATATTAGGTTATGTTTTGGAGCATTGGCTTGTGCCAAGATGAAAAATTTCATCTGGAGGCCCTGGTCGACCAAAACCCTAATTTGGTGACACTGTCGATCTTGAGACTTGATCCACCTATAAGGGAGCACCCTTGTGCTTAATCCTTGAAGTGGGAGTCCTCTTGATCCATTATGGATATTAGAGAGGCTAGACAAGTTGAAGACCATGTTATTTCTTGATTGATCCTTTGTCTAAGAGCTCTGAGAGGGCTTGAAACCCTAATTCTGATTGTAGTGGATGCTCACCCATCTTTGGGGAGACTGATGAAGTATGATGGTTCCTCCATATTGTGATGATGATTTGCACAATGATGGGAAACTTTAGTGGTCAAAATTTGGGGTATGACAGATGCCCCTATTTAATCTTCTTGGACCCGAAGGTGTGAATGACGAAAGTATTCGGGCATTCGGGGTGCAAGAGGATTAAATATCGGAATACCCGAAATTTTGATGGCTATGAATGGCAGCTTGCACATTCATCTTCTTTTGCTAAGCAATGATGCTTAGAAAAGGTAAACTTCCCCTCGATCCTGGTTTCCTACCGAGGAACTGGTCTTAGTTGCTGACTTAAACTTCCCCTCGATCCTGGTTTCCTACCGAGGAACTGGTCTCAGTTTCTGAAGTAAACTTCCCGTCGAGTAGAGTGTAAGGTTGGGTATATTAAAAGTGAATAGTGATTTTTGGTGAATATGAGAAAGAGTTAGACTTTGGACGTGAGATTGCTAGTTTTGATGGTTACGAGTAATCAGAGTGCGCAGCGGAAGCGTGATATGGCACATTTTGTATGTGTGTGTGGAACTTTCTGTTCTTGTTTGTGTTGTGGTCTCGTTTCCACGGTGATGGTAACGATCTTGTTGTGTTTCGGTTCAAGAGTGAACCTGTGAGTTTGTGCTTGGGTATTCTTGAGTTGTGAGTTGGTCGTCAAGTGCATTGTATGGGCTTTGCATCTTGTCGTTGTTGTGTAGTAGTGGTCGTATTATTATTGTTGTTGTGGTTGCTGTTAGCAAGGTGGTTTGTCAGTTGTGTTATTCGTGGGGTGCCTTTGGTTGGCATGTCGGTTTGTTAGTCGGATGCGAGAGTCGTGTCCGGGGTTGTTCGTCTCAGTTATATTTTCGAGGACGAAAATTTCTAAGTGGGGGAGAATTGTAACGCCCCGATTTATTTAACCGTATTTAATTATTCCATTTATGTGAAATTTTGTGAATTGTGTGATTTATTGTGTTTCATGTTAATGCATCATGTTTGGGCATTGAGAGTTTTGTGGCATAAATGTGTCACATTTTGAACTAACATCCACTGGTGGAAGTTAGTGTTATTTTGGCCTTTTTTTGGTTATGTCACGTTTTGCACTTGACTTCCACTGGTGGAAGATTAGTGCAAAAACTGACCAAAAGCATTTCAGGCAGATTTTAAAGGTAACTTCCACTGGTGGAAGATTAGTGAGTTTTTGGCTTTTTTTTGAATTGTGTAAATTAAATGAGTTTTACCTGTTAATTGGATAATTTCTCTGATAGGTAAAATATTTGCAATAAATTATAATTTCTTTTCAACTTTTATTTCCCGAAATATATTTCATCGGTATGTTTAAGTTTTATCGCATTTTGAGAGCGCTTGAGAGATATTTGAGCTGAGGGGTATTTTGGTCATTTGGATAGTAGATATTTTATATAAATAGAAAGTGGAGAGAGAAAAGATAGAAAGGAAAAGAAAAAGAGAAAGAGAAGAGAAAAAGAGAAAAGAAGAGGAAGAGAAGAAAGAAGAGGAAAAAGAGGAAAATCAAAGATTACTCTGTTTCAATCGCGAATAATCGGGTAAGGGTGAGAAGTTTCAATTATATCTTGCTCGTATATGTATATGTGTATGTTTTGTGTGTTGTGTGGATCGTTTCGTATAGTTTCCGTTTAGGTCGCAATTAGGGAATTTGTTAGAAATCGATGTTTTCGCGGATGAAAATCGATATAAATCGTGTTGTATGAGTACCCTGTGTCTATGAACCTTTGTTGATGCTTGTTTCATTGTTTGGAATGGATTTGGGAAGGAAAATGGGATTTTTAGGGGTGAGGAACAATGTGCACCCAGCAGAATTTTTCTGCATCTGGAACAGAGCGCCGGGCGAAAGCTTTGGGGCGACGGGCGACTCGTCCTTTCGCCGGGCGATTTTGAGAGGCGCAGAGGTTCCAGGTTTCTGCCTCTTTTGAGTTTTGGATGAGGAAGTTTTGCCGCTGCTTCGTCGGGCGATGCAGAGGCGACGGGAGCACCGCCGGGCGGTCTTTGGGTAGCGCCGGGCGCTCCTGGGGAATTTTAATTGTTTTGTTTTCTTTGAAAATGCATAACTTTTGATCCGTAACTCGGATTGGGACGTTCTTTGTACCAATGGAAAGCTTATAAAATGTACTTTCTTATGATGATAATTTTGAGATTGTTAGCCGATTAAATTTTTTCGGGAAATTGGGAATGTGTCGTTTTGTTGACTTTTAACGTTGATTTGTGTGCGACTTGTGTGTTATCGTGTTATATGCTTTTGAGATGTAGCATATGACTTGTATGATGTTATATGATGTGAATGTACATAATGAAATGTTGTGATGATGGGTGGTGACCCTATGGCTAATATATGCATTGTTTTGGATTAGACCTTGATGCGTGATTAATGATGTTGTTGTTGTAAAATACATTGTTTGATTGAATATCAATGTATGTTGTTATGATGTGTATTATGCAATGTGCTTTGAAAATGGATACCATATGACTTGTATGACGTTATATGATGTGAATGCATGTGATGACATGTTGTGGTGATGAATTGTGGCCGAAAGGAAAATAAATGCAATATGTTGTATTCGATTATATATGCATGTTTATGGTTGCATATATGTGTGAAAATGCATGGTTGTCATGAGTTCTTGTGTGTCAAGCATCATGATATGCATTGTTGTTGCATCCTGTGGGACGGCGGTTCCGGTGGGGAATCAGCTATAACATCGTGTGCCTCGAAAATATGAGGTATGAATAGCCTGAGGACTGAAAGCGATGGTTATAGATGATCGTGTGCCCAGGTGGGGACCTAAAGCGATCAGATCGTGTGCCCAGGTGGGGACTTAAAGCGATCGGTTTGTGTGCCCAGGTGGGGACCTAAAGCAATCCATAAACGTCGTGTGCCCATGTGGGGACTTAAAACGACGAGTGAACGACGTAGGCCCGACGGGGTGTTACTTGAGTGATCCTCAGTAACGAGCGATGGTTCCAGCAGAGTTCCTGAGTGAACTAGTGATGAGATATGAATCTCGAAGTCGGTACATCATATGAATTTGCATAGAGAGTCGTGGTGTCGGTCTCTTTGCATCTGCATAGATTATGATTGCATTGGTTATGTGTGGAAAATCATGATTTGATTGATTATGTATGGAAATTGCGCATTGATTGGTGATGTGTTGAGATTGTGATAGCTTTGGTAAATTATTATGAATAGGTGATAAATGAATTGGTTGTGAGTGTTATGTTCTGTGTGAAAACGTATGATATGTGATTATATTGGTATCATCGTTATATGCTATGTGGTTGAATTTTTAGGGATATGTTATGTATTGGTGGCATGCTATATGTGTTAGTATGTGATGTATATGGTGAGAAATATTATATATGTGAATTTATTTGTGTTGTGGCATATTATTATGCAATCTTGGTCTAGTTGTTATTTCTCACCCTTCTGCTGTTTTATAATGCTCTATGAGGCATTGCAGATTAGAGTTGCTGGAGGTCTTTTTATGGAGATTAGCCCTCCGTTCTGTTGTCGGTCTTGGTGTCTGCTCTGATACGTAGCACGTGAGTCGGGAAACGATTATACATATATGTATATATATTTGTTGGATGTATTTGGTAGTATTTTTGTATATATAGTGGAGGTTCTAAAATGATCTATTTTGTAAAACAAGCCAGTTATGGATCTTTCTGTTTTATTCCATAATTGACCTTTCCTTTTGTTGGAAAAAGTTTCCCCTTTGTGGGCATTATATTTTGTGCTATGTATTAAAAATATTGAGCAGGGATTGTATTTAATTTCTTTTAGTGTGGCATCCCTGTTTCTGTCGGAAAAATAAATTTTTATTCACTATGATTTATTTATGTATTATTTATTCGCGATGGGAATTGGGGTGTTACATTAGTGGTATCAGAGCAGGTCGGTCCGTCCGACCAAGTTGGTGAGTCTGTTGGTGTGACAGTTGAATACTGTCGTTGTTGTTTGTCCCTTAGTACGTGATAGGTGTGTGGAACACTGTCAGTACTTTCTGGTTTTCTAATCCTTTGTCTGCAGGAGTTAGAATGAGATAAGTGGGGGAGAAGCTTGTACTTCTCCCAGTTGCTTTGGTTGTGTGCCGTTGGTTGCAAGGTTGTGAGTGCTATTTGGACAGTGTTGTTCCGGTTTCAGAGGGAATGCGGAGGTAAGGTTTATGTGAACTAAGGATTTGTGCTTTAGGTAATTTTGTGCACAGGATGCAAGAAATGCTATTATAGTTTGGTAAAGATGGTTTATGCCCCATCATGATTGTCGGCTGTCTATTGGCAAATTGAGGAGCTGATCACCCTTAATCTCTTGTTGATAGCAGACGGGAATTGTGTTGGATGGAATAGACGTGTCTTTCTGGCTTTGATAGCGTGTGAAATGAATTGTTTGGAATTTAAGGAAATGGTTACGGGTTGTTTTGATGAGTTGATGAAGATTCTAATATCGGAAGATGAGACGGATTAGAGGTTTTAATATATTGGTCAGGTTGGGAAGTCATTGAGAGAGAATGATTAGGTTTTATTTAAGGACTGCTTCTCAGACCGTAGAGATTGAACTTAATTGGATGAAGGTTAATAGTTGAGGTTTATATCTGCTAAGTAAGTAGGAAACTCTTAGTAGATGGGACTAAGATGTTTGTTTTGTCTGTGATGATAGTGTTCTGGGAAATTGGCAGGAAGTCATAGTGATGGGCCGTCAGTTGTGCACGGTTTTCAGATGTGTTTTTGGATGGAGCATTAAGGTGTTGTCTTAGAAGAACTCCAGCTTTGTTAGTAACAAAAAGGAAAGAATGATTGAACGGAATAACAAGTATAACGGTATTGAGATTATGGAAAGCAAAATTTAAAGTTTTGGAGAGGTTTGGAGTCTTTGGAATTATAGAGCATTAATGGGAATTTTGAGAAAACCTTAAGGGTGGATGTAGTATTTGAGAGTTCTTTTGGATTGGTTGTTGCTACACGTGGGGATTTATGGAATTTGGACTGTAAAGAGAAGAAATTATGTATGGATTGCTAATAGTTGAATAAGGTAACGATTGAGAACAAGTGTCCACTTTCAGGAATAGATAACTGGAATGGTTTGGCTGAGTTTGAGTGAACTTGCAATTGTTTGGAATGTTGGATATGAGTGGTGAATTGTGTGAGTTAAGGCTTTGATCGATTTGATGTGACTGGTTATGTTGTTATCATCGGAATAGGCTGTTAATTACTCGGTTAAACTTGTGTGTGAGTAGCCAGTTGCCTAGTGCAAGGTTTTGCAAAAGGTTTGAAAATTGATATCTTTTGGAATTTGGTTGGGCATTACAAAGTACGGTGATGTTGCTTGGTGTTAGTAATGAATCAGTAATGTTTGTGGAGTAGTTGAATCGTGTTTTCCATATTTATTTGGATAAGTTCGTAGTGGCTTTGATTGAGGATATTCAGATCTGTTATAAACTCAGAGGAAGAACAGGTAGAGGGTTAAAGTGGAATTTGTCTACGACTCCAGTTTTGATTCTGCGTGATCCTGATGAATCGTTGTGAGGTATTGTGATGTGTCTTTGATGAGTTGAGGTAGTGTGTTAATGCAAGAAAGTAAATTCGTGGCTTATGCTTTACGACCATGGAGGATTCCTAAAAGGATCTATATTATTCAGGATTTGGAATTGGTTGCGGTTGTATTGTGTTGGATAATTTGGAGGTATTATCTTTTTGGTTATGAATTCGAAGTGTTTAGTAATCACAAGAATATTGAGTACTTGTTTGGTCGGAAGGAATATAGTATGAGATAGAGATGATGGTTGGAATTTGTGATAAGTTATGACTTTAGTTGGAATTATCCCATTGGTGAAGTTAATGTCGTGCCTGATGAGTTAAGTCGAAGGTTTTATACATGTCTGTTTGGATGGATGAGAATTATTTGAGCAGTTCAGAGACTCGTAACTGGTGTGAGAGATAATGCAGTAGAGTGTAAGGTTGGGTATATTAAAAGTGAATAGTGATTTTTGGTGAATATGAGAAAGAGTTAGACTTTGGACGTGAGATTGCTAGTTTTGATGGTTACGAGTAATCAGAGTGCGCAGCGGAAGCGTGATATGGCACATTTTGTATGTGTGTGTGGAAATTTCTGTTCTTGTTTGTGTTGTGGTCTCGTTTCCACGGTGATGGTAACGATCTTGTTGTGTTTCGGTTCAAGAGTGAACCTGTGAGTTTGTGCTTGGGTATTCTTGAGTTGTGAGTTGGTCGTCAAGTGCATTGTATGGGCTTTGCATCTTGTCGTTGTTGTTGTAGTAGTGGTCGTATTATTATTGTTGTTGTGGTTGCTGTTAGCAAGGTGGTTTGTCAGTTGTGTTATTCGTGGGGTGCCTTTGGTTGGCATGTCGGTTTGTTAGTCGGATGCGAGAGTCGTGTCCGGGGTTGTTCGTCTCAGTTATATTTTCGAGGACGAAAATTTCTAAGTGGGGGAGAATTGTAACGCCCCGATTTATTTAACCGTATTTAATTATTCCATTTATGTGAAATTTTGTGAATTGTGTAATTTATTGTGTTTCATGTTAATGCATCATGTTTGGGCATTGAGAGTTTTGTGGCATAAATGTGTCACATTTTGAACTAACATCCACTTGGGGAAGTTAGTGTTATTTTGGCCTTTTTTTGGTTATGTCACGTTTTGCACTTGACTTCCACTGGTGGAAGATTAGTGCAAAAACTGACCAAAAGCATTTCAGGCAGATTTTAAAGGTAACTTCCACTGGTGGAAGATTAGTGAGTTTTTGGCTTTTTTTTGAATTGTGTAAATTAAATGAGTTTTACCTGTTAATTGGATAATTTCTCTGATAGGTAAAATATTTGCAATAAATTATAATTTCTTTTCAACTTTTATTTCCTGAAATATATTTCATCGGTATGTTTAAGTTTTATCGCATTTTGAGAGCGCTTGAGAGATATTTGAGCTGAGGGGTATTTTGGTCATTTGGATAGTAGATATTTTATATAAATAGAAAGCGGAGAGAGAAAAGATAGAAAGGAAAAGAAAAAGAGAAAGAGAAGAGAAAAAGAGAAAAGAAGAGGAAGAGAAGAAAGAAGAGGAAAAAGAGGAAAATCAAAGATTACTCTGTTTCAATCGCGAATAATCGGGTAAGGGTGAGAAGTTTCAATTATATCTTGCTTGTATATGTATATGTGTATGTTTTGTGTGTTGTGTGGATCGTTTCGTATTGTTTCCGTTTAGGTCGCAATTAGGGAATTTGTTAGAAATCGATGTTTTCGCGGATGAAAATCGATATAAATCGTGTTGTATGAGTACCCTGTGTCTATGAACCTTTGTTGATGCTTGTTTCATTGTTTGGAATGGATTTGGGAAGGAAAATGGGATTTTTAGGGGTGAGGAACAGTGTGCACGCAACAGAATTTTTCTGCATCTGGTGCAGAGCGCCGGGCGAAAGCTTTGGGGCGCCGGGCGACTCGTCCTTTCGCCGGGCGATTTTGAGAGGCGCAGAGGTTCCAGGTTTCTGCCTCTTTTGAGTTTTGGATGAGGAAGTTTCACCGCTGCTTCGCCGGGTGATGCAGAGGCGACGGGAGCACCGCCGGGCGGTCTTTGGGTAGCGCCGGGCGCTCCTGGGAAATTTTAATTGTTTTGTTTTCTTTGAAAATGCATAACTTTTGATCCGTAACTCGGATTAGGACGTTCTTTGTACCAATGGAAAGCTTATAAAATGTACTTTCTTATGATGATAATTTTGAGATTGTTAGCCGATTAAATTTTGTCGGGAAATTAGGAATGTGTCGTTTTGTTGACTTTTAACGTCGTATTTGTGTGCGACTTGTGTGTTATCGTGTTATATGCTTTTGAGGTGTAGCATATGACTTGTATGATGTTATATGATGTGAATGTACATAATGAAATGTTGTGATGATGGGTGGTGACCCTATGGCTAATATATGCATTGTTTTGGATTAGACCTCGATGCGTGATTAATGATGTTGTTGTTGTAAAATACATTGTTTGATTGAATATCAATGTATGTTGTTATGATGTGTATTATGCAATGTGCTTTGAAAATGGATACCATATGACTTTTATGACATTATATGATGTGAATGCATGTGATGACATGTTGTGGTGATGAATTGTGGCCGAAAGGCAAATAAATGCAATATGTTGTTTTCGATTATATATGCATGTTTATGGTTGCATATATGTGTGAAAATGCATGGTTGTCATGAGTTCTTGTGTGTCAAGCATCATGATATGCATTGTTGTTGCGTCCTGTGGGACGGCGGTTCCGGTGGGGAATCAGCTATAACATCGCGTGCCTCGAAAATATGAGGTATGAATAGCCTGAGGACTGAAAGCGATGGTTATAGATGATCGTGTGCCCAGGTGGGGACCTAAAGCGATCAGATCGTGTGCCCAGGTGGGGACTTAAAGTGATCGAGTTGTGTGCCCAGGTGGGGACCTAAAGCAATCCATAAACGTCGTGTGCCCATGTGGGGACTTAAAGCGACGGGTGAACATCGTAGGCCCGACGGGGTGTTACTTGAGTGATCCTCAGTAACGAGCGATGGTTCCAGCAGAGTTCCTGAGTGAACTAGTGATGAGATATGAATCTTCGAGTCGGTACCGCATATGCATTTGCATAGAGAGTCGTGGTGTCGGTCTCTTTGCATCTGAATGGATTATGATTGCATTGGTTATGTGTGGAAAATCATGATTTGATTGATTATGTGTGGAAATTGCGCATTGATTAGTGATGTGTTGAGATTGTGATAGCTTTGGTAAATTATTATGCATAGGCGATAAATGAATTGGTTGTGAGTGTTATGTTCTGTGTGAAAACATATGATATGTGATTATATTGGTATCATCGTTATATGCTATGTGGTTGAATTGTTAGGGATATGTTATGTATTGGTGGCATGCTATATGTGTTAGTATGTGATGTATGTGGTGAGAAATATTATATATGTGAATTTATTTGTGTTGTGGCATATTATTATGCAATCTTGGTTTAGTTGTTATTTCTCACCCTTCTGCTGTTTTATAATGCTCTATGAGGCATTGCAGATTAGAGTTGTTGGAGGTCTTTTTATGGAGATTAGCCCTCCGTTCTGTTGTCGGTCTTGGTGTCTGCTCTAATATGTAGCACGTGAGTCGGGGAACGATTATACATATATGTATATATATTTGTTGGATGTATTTGGTAGTATTTTTGTATATATAGTGGAGGTTCTAAAATGATCTATTTTGTAAAACAAGCCAGTTATGGATCTTTCCGTTTTATTCCATAATTGACCTTTCCTTTTGTTGGAAAAAGTTTCCCCTTTGTGGGCATTATATTTTGTGCTATGTATTAAAAATATTGAGCAGGGATTGTATTTAATTTCTTTTAGTGTGGCATCCCTGTTTCTGTCGGAAAAATAAATTTTTATTCACTCTGATTTATTTATGTATTAATTATTCGCGATGGGAATTGGGGTGTTACATCAGACTTGCGGGGGAACCCATTCTCCTGAGTTGTAGAGGTGTACAAACTTCTCTGTTAGAGACGCCATTTGTCGATTCTACTGGGGAAAGCGAGTCTCTTGAGAGATTGCTTCCGCTTGGGGGTCTTACATCATACTTTTCTCAGGATCTTCCCGGAGAAATGCCATATGATGGGATCCAATTTTGAGGTGCCGATGACCTTTTCATCAGCGGATTGTCGGAGAAATACGGATGTACTGCCGAATCTTTGTTTAAGAGGCTTTTCTCTGGGGATTTTCCTTAATCCAGGAAAGCAAGGATATCATCTTCAATGGCGAAGAGTGACATCCGTCAAAAGTTGCTCTGGCCTTTCAGAGGTTCAAGTTATCAAAGTGGTCGAGTGCTGACTCTGATCTAGAGATACACTGGTGGCGAGATTGTTCAAACGCAGCATTTCCTGACGAGGAAAGAACTGACAACTCGATTGAGAGAACTTCTATCACTAGGGGACAAGACCGATTAGAGTGATAATGATGCAATATGAAATGTAAATGCAAATAAAATGCATGATGTATGTATATGCTGACAAAACTGACGCGACATACAGACTGATGGATGAACACAGCTGGATTCTCGGACATCGCGGGGCGAAGAAGTACCGTTGGTTCAGAATAGCAATTCCACCTTGCTCAGGAGAGATAGTCCCTGTTGGGAGCTATGTTGGTCGGGCTTAGGAGATGAGAACTCGGCCGAGGGTGTCAGATGAAACATGGTCTCTGACACAGTTGATCCTTCATTCAGGCATACTGGTTTAGAAGGTGTACTTTGATTCTACACTTTGAAGTTCAAACGCCTTTGGAGACGCAACCGACGTTCTTTCGATGTTCAACAGTCAAAAGAAATGCCATCTTTAATTTAAAAGCAGAAAAAGTTTTAATAAGTAAATTCATTTTTTTTATTTCAAAAATCGTTGATCAAGTTAAAAACGTCATTCTGTAAAGCTAAAACAAATAAGAATTACAAACAAAAGCACGAAGGCTCAAATTTTATTGATAAGATGGAGATCAGCCAAACGCGTGATTCCAAAGAGTGTATACAAAGTTAGAAAATGGTAATTTACAGGGAAAAGGGCTACGTTGAAACATAACGACCACTATCCTTGTACCAACTTTGAATTCGGGACATCCTGAGCTTCTGTCGAAGATGACCTTGACTGGAGTTTTTCTCCGATGGATGATATAACTGCTGCTAAGGGACTTGCCTCTGTTGAACATAGTTACTTGCCATTATCCCTAATTTTTGCCTGGATTGTACTATGAGATTTCCAATCCATCGGGATGTTTTTTTCATGTCTCTAACTTTTGCCTGGACCGCCCTTTCGGGTTTTCAATCCACCGAGACGTTTTTTTTAGTTTAGGCGAAGTATTTCTTGACTACATCAACATTCGTGGGGTAGGCAAATTCCTCTCCGTCCATGGTTGCAAGTCTCAAGGCCCCGCCTGAGAAAGCTTTCGTGACCACATAAGGGCCATCATAATTTGGGGTCCATTTGCCCCGAGAATCAGTGAGAAAAGATTGTATCTTCTTGAGCACGAGGTCTCCTTTTCTGAAGACGCGAGGTCTGACCTTTTTGTCAAACGTCCTCTTCATTCTTTGTTGATACAACTGACCGTGCCATAGTGCCGTGATTCGCTTCTCTTCGATCAGGTTGAGTTCGTCGTGTCGACTATGACACCATTCAGCTTCGGTAAGCTTAGCTTCCATCAATACCCAGATTGATGGGATCTCTACTTCTATGGGAAGTACTGCTTCCATTCCATATACTAGTGAGAAAGGGGTAGCCCCTGTTGAAGTGCGGACATATGTTCGATAACCGTGAAGAGCAAAGGGTAGCATCTCGTGCCAATCTTTGTAAGTTACAACCATCTTTTGAACGATCCTTTTGATGTTATTGTTAGCCGCTTCTACCGCTCCGTTCATCTTGGGTCGGTAGGGAGATGAGTTATGGTGTTCAATCTTGAACTCAGCGTACAACTCTTTCATCATCTTGTTGTTCAAGTTAGATCCATTATCCGTAATGATCTGGCTCGGAACACCATAACGGCAGATGATATTGTTTTTGATAAATCAGACCACCACTTGTCGGGTTACATTAGCGTACGACGCTGCTTCGACCCATTTGGTGAAATAGTCAATGGCTACCAGGATGAACCGATGTCCGTTTGAAGCCTTAGGTTCAATCAAGCCAATCATGTCGATTCCCCATATGTAAAAAGGCCATGGGAAAGAGAGAACTTTGAGATGCGATGGCGGTATATGGATTTTGTCGGAGTATATCTGACACTTGTGACACCTCCTCATGTACTTGTAGCAGTCGGATTCCATGGTCAACCGGTAGTACCCGGCCCACAAAATTTTTCTCGCCATTGTGTGTCCATTGGCATGAGTGCCAAAGGATCCTTCATGAATTTATTTCATCAACATGTCTGCTTCTGGTCTGTCCACACACCGGAGCAAAACCATGTCGAAATTTCTCTTATAAAGAGTGTCACCACTCAGGAAAAAGCTTCCAGCTAGCCTTCTGAGGGTCTTTCTGACTTTTCTTAGTGCTCCTGGTGGGTACTCTTGTTTCTGAAGGAAGCATTTGATATTGTAATACCAAGGTTTGTCGTCTATGAAAGCTTCAATCGTGAAGACGTAGGCGGGCCGTTCAAGGCGCATTATGTCGATCTTAGGTAGGTCATTCCATCGACCTACGCTAATCATGGAGGAGAGAGTGGCTAATGCATCAGCCATGTGATTCTCATCACGAGGGATGTGATGAAAATCGACTCTGTTGAAGAAAGGTAGCAACCTTCTTGCGTAATCTTTGTAAGGAATCAGTCCTGATTAGTATATGTTCCAATCTCCTTTTATCTGATTGACGACCAAAGCTGAGTCACCGTATACGTCCAAGTTTTTTATCCTTAAATCAATCGCTTCTTCGAGACCCATAATACAAGCTTCGTATTCGGCCTCGTTGTTTGTACATTTGAACGTAAGTCTGGCAGTGAAAGGAATATGGGTACCCTGAGGGGTAACAATGATTGCCCCAATTCCGTTTCCATAATGATTAATTGCTCCGTCAAAAATTAGTTCCCATTGGAAACCTGGTTCTGGCCCTTCACTGGGTAACGGTTCATCGCAATCTTTCATTTTTAGATACATGACATCTTCGTCTGGGAAGTCAAACCCGATTGATTCTTGATCGTCAATCGGTTGATGAGCCAAATGATCGGCTAAAATACTTCCCTTAACGGATTTTTGAGCGTGGTACTCTATGTCATATTCTGATAATAGCATCTGCCAACGGGCAATTCTTCCCGTGAGAGCAGGTTTTTCAAAGACGTACTTGATTGGATCCATCTCGGAAACCAACCAAGTAGTATGACGAATCATGTATTAGCGAAGACGTTTGGCTGCCCAAGCCAAAGCGCAATAAGTTTTCTCAAGCATCGTGTACCGAGTCTCGCAGTCGGTGAACTTCTTGCTCAGATAGTAAATGGCATACTCTTTCCTTTTGGTTTCGTCTTGCTGGCCAAGTACACATCCCATTGAGTCTTCCAAGACTGTGAGATAGATGATCAGTGGTCTTCCTTCCACTGGTGGTGATAGAATCGGCGGATTCAACAGATATCCCTTGATACTGTCGAAGGCAATTTGGCAGTCTTCTGACCAAACGCAATCCTGGTTCTTTTTGAGTAATTTGAAAATCGGCGCACACGTGGCGGTCATAAGGAATATGAATCTGGAGATGTAGTTCAAACGTCCCAAGAATCCTCTGACTTGTTTTTCAGTTTTCGGAGAAGGCATTTCTCGAATGGCCTTGACCTTGTTAGGATCAACTTCAATTCCTTTCTGGCTGACGATGAATCCTAAGAGTTTCCCTGAACGGACACTGAAGGTGCACTTGTTGGGATTCAAGCGGAGTTTGTACTTTCTCAAACGCTCGAATAGTTTTGACAGGTGGGTCACATGCTTCTCTTCTGTCTTAGATTTTGCAATCATATCATCGACATACACTTCAATTTCTTTGTGTATCATGTCATGAAACAGAGTAGTCATGGCCCTTTGATAGGTTGCCCCGGCATTCTTCAAACCGAACGGCATTACCTTGTAACAAAAGGTACCCCATGAGGTAATGAACGAAGTTTTCTCCATGTCTTTTGGCGCCATTTTGATCTGATTATAGCCCGAGAATCCATCCATGAAGGAGAAAATTTTGAACTTTGCTGTACTATCAACCAGCATGTCAATGTGTGGTAAAGGAAAGTCGTCCTTTGGAGTAGCCTTGTTTAGGTCTCTGTAGTCGAAACACTTTCTGACCTTTCCGTCCTTTTTGGGAACGGGTACAATGTTGGCTAACCATTGAGGATATTCTGACGTAGCGAGGAAACCCGCGTCAATTTGTTTCTGTACCTCCTCTTTGATTTTGATGGCCATGTCTGGGTGAGTTCGTCTCAACCTTTGCTTTACTGGCGAACATTCCGATCTCAACGGTAGATGATGTTCCACGATGCTGGTATCCAACCCTGGCATGTCCTGATAGGACCAAGCAAACACATCGGGAAATTCTCTGAGAAGCTTTATCAAACTCTCTTTGGTAGTTGGACTGAGCAGTGCCCCAATCCTTATTTCTTTTCTCTCTTTTTCTGAACCCAAGTTTACCGTTTCCAACGGCTCTTTGTGAGGTTCAATGGACCTTTCCTCTTGTCTGAGTAATCTGGAGATCTCTTCTGGAATTTCGTTGTCAACTTCTTCTTCAGCCCCAAATATCGGGAACTCAAAGTCGGGAGAAGACATCAGATCGTATGTTTCAACGGGGTGTAAAACAAGCAATCTGCATGACGTGATGATTTGTGTTTAGAAGAGATAGAGAGAATGCAAGTGTGTGCAGTGTTTTATTTTACTGCTTGTTTTTATTATTGAATATTTTTTAGGATTACCATTTTCTAAAAAACAAAAAGAGAAAACAGCAATAAATGCGGGAATTACAGAACGACGTTATTTTATTAATGAACAAGTCGAATCTTGAAACTACAGCCCTATAAAACAAAACTTTGTCGCTTTGGGCGAAGCGAAGATGGAAAATTTACAGAAAGCGAGCCCTATTAAAACATTCGTTTCACCTGGGCAAGGTGAAAGGTTAAATATGGCAATTACTTTGATTGATGAACGACCTTCAGAACATCGACAGTAACCCATTGGCGGCGAACTCCTCGGTGAATCACAAAGTCTGGCACCTTCCTTGATTTGTCTTCAGAAATAACGCTGATTTCTGGTGGAGCAGGATCATTGGAATCTGTCTCCCAGGCAGAATTGTCATAGGAGGATTCCTCTGTTGCATTTTGCATAGCATTTGTGCTCTCAGCTATATCTCCCCATCCAGTTGGCTGGATATCTTCGAGCCTGATACGAGAGCTTTCAGGAGCGGTGTACTTGACCATATAGTCAAAATTTTCACTCGGTTGTCCCAAGGTGTCCCACACTTCTTTGGAACTGGAGGGGTCATCCCTCTCGATGACGTTGACCTCGGGAAAATCGTAGTTGATGAATTCCAGTCCTGCAAACGTTGCGAATTCATCGTCGTGTTGAGTAGTTTATGAATGACCTGAGTGTTGATCCCATGACATGGTGGGGACACATGTATTTTGTTCAATGATGCTCAACTGAGTTTCATTACTCGGCTGACTCTCTTCCCCCAGGTTTCTTGGATAAGGTTGCCACATTGGCAGACCATCCATTGGGCCATAGTAGGTGTAGTCAAAATTGTCTTTCATTAGAGTGTCTTCCTCTAATGAATTTGGTGGAGCACGGCATCCTTCCGGATCACAATCTCCATATATCATTTCGACGTCTGACTTGGTTATAAATCTCGGACTCTCTGTAGGAAAGCAAAAAGGAGTTTGTGTTTCGTCCTGAGACATATAACCGTCCTTGTTAAGATAGGACTTCCGCTCTTCCTCTCTGTGTCGGAGGGATCTTCCTCATTGATAACATGGACTGCTTGAGGGGCTGGGTGAAGAAAACCTCCACTGTGGAAGAAGTTCTAAATGGGATGAAGACTTCCATCGCTAACAACTGTCTGGGTGCAAGTTACAGAAAAACCAAGACCCTTCTTTGTTTTATTGTCAATAGGAATGACAAGTTGTCCCCATCCTTTTTTATCGGTACTCTCGACCGCTTTGATAGCATCCTTGTATGAGGAAATTGAGGTTCCTCCTTCGGATTGGTTGTCCTTGCTTACCGACAGTACTTGGAACTGCGTCCCAATAACCTCCTCGGGTTCTATACCAGTAGATGATGATAAGTTACTCACGAGCAAGGCCTGTTCCCCACAGATTGTGACAAGTTGATCGTTTTGAACGAACTTTAGCTTTTGGTGGAGGGTCGAGGTGACCGCTCCAGCCTGATGTATCCAAGGTCTTCCTAATAAACAACTATATGTTGCCCGGATGTCCATGACCTGGAAAGTGACTTGGAAAGTTTGAGGACCAATAGTTATGGGAAGATCGACTTCGCCGATAACTGCTTTTCTGGATCCGTCGAACGCTTTGACGACGACCTTGCTGATTCTCATCGGAGGGCCTTTGAATGATAATTGCATCAAAGTGGACTTCGGTATAACATTCAGGGCTGACCCTGTGTCTACCAGTACGCTGGCCAACGCATCGTCCTGGCAGTTAACTGTGATATTGAGTGCCATGTTATGACGACGACCCTCCTCAGGTAATTCCTCATCACTAAATCCCAAATTATTGCAGGAAGTGATGTTAGAGACAATACTACCAAACTGTCTGATTGTTACATCCTGTTCCACAAAGGCTTGCTCCAAGACTTTCTGTAGAGCCTCCCTGTGCGCTTCTGTACTGAGTAATAGTGATAACACCGAGATCTTTGAAGGAGTCTGTAACAGTTGATCAACAATGTTATATTCACTCCTCTGGATGAGCTTCAGCATCTCATCATTGTTTTTTGAAAGGTCGGGATTACTGGATTGACCGACTGGTGGATCAGGAACTTCTGTCTGAAATTCCTTTTCTTTGTTGGACTCTCCAACTCCTCTGTTGGAGATTCGACCACTCCGTGTTACTCGACTGATGTCTGCAATATTCACGACGGAGGGTAATGGAATTTACTTTCCATTCTCGACTGTTGTTGCACCGTATTTGTAAGGGATAGCCTTAGTTGATTCATACGGTAGTGGTCTCGGCAGATAGATGACTACAGGAGCCTTCTGGTTTTTCTGACCATCATAAGTAATCTCAATCCGTTCCCGGTTGGGAACTCTAGATTCGTCAAGTAGAGGGATGATGGCAAAAACATCCCTGGTCTGGTGACGACCAGAGATCGTGACAACATCCTCAACTTGATCAGCAAGGTAGTTCGGCGTCCAATTGATGGGTCCAGAACCCGGATATGGAAGAATCTCTCCATGATCCACCTGACCCGGAAGAGCTGCCCTCACAAGGTAACATCCTTGGTTACTTTCTGAACAGACGCTGCAACGTTCATAATTGTGTCGTGGCACCTGGCCACGCCCACTTTGAATACAATGTAACCTCACTAGGTTAGCTTCCACAGATCGGACATCCTGACTTTGACGCCGAGTAGGATTCCTGTTATTGATACTAATTTGCTGAGTATCTTCATCCATATAGATTGGCATCCACTAGTGATTTAACAAGTGCTGAAGTGCCTCCTGGACAAGGGTACAACCTCGATCATTTTCGCAACCCGCTTTACAGCTTTGGTAGTCGTGTGATATTAAGAATCTGAGTCGGACCTGCTCAGCATGTAACTCTACCAGGTTGGTATTCATCACGCGAATATCGAAAATCTGAACCATGTTGATCTGATAAGGGTTCCTATCATGGTAGTCTTGGATCCATCCAAGATCCATCTGACGCTGAAGGGCCTCTTCTATGAAAGAGCATCCCTGTTTGTATACCGAACAAGTCAAACAAGAGCTGTAATCGTGCCGCGGAAGATTATGATACTGGCTTTGCCTTGAGTGCATCGCCACCAAATTGACATTCATTGCACGGATGTCGTGGTTCTGAATGATGTTAGAATTCGTGTAGACCATGTTAACTCCACGAACTCTGTGCTCTTGGATCCATCCGAGATCCATCTGTTCCTGTAGAGCTGCTTGCACTACAGAACATCCCTGATTACTTTTAGAGCAGACATCACATTGATGATAATTATGAGGTGGCACATGGCCATATCCACTCTGTCTACAAAGCATCTTGACCAGATTGGTTTTCAACAAGAGTACATCGTGAATTTGATAGACGTTGTCAGATTCTTTCTCAATCAGGTTGACTGCAGCTTTCTCGTGTTGAGGCAGCGGGTTCGTGAGAACATTTGGATTCGTATCTTTGAAAGATAAGAGCCCGCTCCTAACAAGCTTTTGCACGTCAGATTTGAAATTGAGACAACTCTCTATGTTATGCCCCGATCCTCCTTGATGATAAGGGCATGTCTGATCCACCTTAAACCAAAAAGGCAGATTTTCCGGTACTGTAAGAGGAGACTTAGTCTGGATGTGCCCCTTAGCCAATAGTAACGGAAATAGTTATGCGTACAACATGGGTATAGGATCAAACCCTGTTGGTCGTGTTGTACGGTTGTTGTTATATGGAGGACGAGCCTGCTGAAGAGGCTGTTGTGTCCTTTGCAGATTAGGTTGGCTCTGCGCAACCTGAGGTTGATAGGTAGGAACAGGCGCGAGGTTGATAGCAGGAGTTACAGCTGCTACCGATTGATAACGTTGCCTTTGCTTTCCGAAAGAGATATTCCCAATATCCTGCTCTTTTTTCTTAGGGAGAGTACTACCGTATTGTTTTGTACTGCTTGATGGTCCAACGTCTTTTGCCAAACGTCCTTCTCGGATGGCTTCCTCAAGACGAACTCCATACCGACCATCTCGGTGAAATCACTGAGCGCACTGGCAACCATTCTGTCATAGTAAAATGAGCTTGAGGTTTTTAAGAAGATCTTTGTCATCTCTTTTTCCTCAAGAGGTGGACAAATTTGAGCGGCATTTTCACGCCATCTCTGGGCCTACTCCTTAAAGGTTTCTTTGTCCTTTTGTGACATTGATCTGAGTTGATCTCTGTCCGGTGCCATGTCCAAATTGTACTTGTATTGCTGGACGAAGGCAGTGCCAAGATCTCTGAAAGTGCTAATCGTAGCACGGTTTAAACCCATGTACCACTTTAAGGCGGCACCGGTTAAACTATCCTGAAAGTAGTGAATCAGCAGGTCCTGATTTTCTGTCTGAGCTGACATTCGTCGAGCGTACATCACCAAGTGACTTTGAGGGCAAGAGTTACCCTTGTACTTTTCAAAGTCGGGCACTTGGAACTTGTGCAGGACTTTCACATTGGGGACCAGACAAAGGTCTGCGGCGTCCTTTCCAAATAGATCCTGACCGCGAATGGCTTGCAGTTCCTTCTGCATTTCCAAGAACTGTTCCTGGAATTTGTCCATTCGGTCAAACATAGTTTCCTTTTTACCAGCAGGTATCTATGGAATCTGTCCTTCCGGGACAGTGTGCACCACAGGGGGTGGTACCGTAACTACGGCAGTAAATCTTGGCGTTTCCCGAAGTTTGTAAACTTCAGGAGTCTTCAATATGCCTCTGGCATCTTCGCTTTCCCGAAGTCTGTAACCTTCAGGACCAGCAGCATCTGTTGTGATTCCCTAATCTTCAACGATCGGCGGAACATATCCTTCCGGGATATAGTTTGCAGGCATGCCCCAGGGACGATCTTTCGGAATTTGATACCTAGGATCATACTTCTCCACTATGGGCGCTGAGGTGATCTCTGAGATCACAGTCCTTTGTAGCTGAGCTTCTGCCATGGGTTTCATGTCGTTACGAAGCTTTCTCATATCCTCTCTCAGAGCGTCGATCTCTTCTTTCAACTCTCTGTTCTCTTCCTCAAGATCATCCATCTTTTTCTGACGATTGGCCCGAGTATTGTACGAATGAGACAGTTTGACTCTAGAACCGAGACACAAACGTGAGATTCGTAGGTAAGGAGAATACGCGATGTGAGAATGATGAATGCAATGATTATATTAATTGTTTTTTGGTTTAATCAAAATAAACTTCGACAATTAGATTGCAAATATCAAACAGTGGGGAAACCCCTTTTTATTGAAATTCAAAGGATTACGGAAATGGAAATATAGTAGATTAAAAAGTGCAGAAATAGAAACCTAAGCTAATGGGTCCCGAGAGAACTCGGATGTTGATTCTGGTATCTTCCTTTTCTTTGACCGGGGCTCTTAGGTCGTTGTCGGGTCGTCATTCCTTTGCCAGGTGAAAGGAGTGAGCAAATTCCTTTGGTCATCTTGATTCTCTACAGCATGTTGCTCTAAAATTTCAATCAGAGCATCTTTCTCCTTCAGTAATTGTTGTATTTGGGTACACTCCATATTGAGGGTGCGGTACTTGTTCTTCCAAGACCTCCTCTCCCGTTGAACTTTATTGAGAGTAACCTGAAGCTTTTCAGTTTCCCTCATGAAATACATGACAAATTCCCTCGGCGGAAGAATTCTGTAACGAGGATAAGGCATCTTTAGCTTGAGAGCTCTAGTTTGCACCCAGTGGAGATAAGGCTCCACCGAGACACAATCTGGTTTTCCCAGAGACTCTCGTCCTTTCTTATGAACATGTTTCCAAGCATGCACTATTTCCATCTTTAGTGCTCTGTCACTTTCTCCTTCTTTGAAGAAAAGACCTTCCAGATGAGCGTTCCGGGGAACATGCCTCATTGGGTATCCAAATTGACGAAGAACAAGAACTGGATGGTAGTTGATTCCTCCTTTAGTTCCTATGAGGGGTACGTTGGGGAAGTTTCCACAACGATCAATGATCCTGATCCCATCATAGATCCTATTACACCAATCTATATCAGAGTTGGTAAGAGACATGATCTTCTGCGACCAACGCAAGACACTCTTGCAATCCCAAAAAGCAGCAGACTTGGGCAAATGGGAGATAAACCATTTGTAAAGCAAAGGTACACAACATGTGATCTCCCCTCCGCTATATAAATTTCCCAAGTGTACAGAATGATACGCATCTGCGAGCAAAGTCGGCACAGGGTTTCCAATGAGAAAAACCTTAATAGCATTGATATCGACGAAGTTATTAATGTTGGGCAACAGAAATAATCCGTAGGTGAGTAAGACAAAGATGCTTTCAAAAGCAGTCTCGTTCCCTATACTAGCGAAGTACAGAGCTTTCTTTGTCAAGAACTGGGCTGGAAAACCTTGTATGCCACCCTTGGTAGTCATATGCATCCTGACCTCTGACTCATCCAAATGAATCGCTCTTGCAATGGTCTGATTCTTTGGAATTTCTTCCAGTCCAGAAAATGGAGCTCGATCAGTGATATGTAAATCGATCAGATGAGAATACTCCTCCAGCGTTGGTGCGAGCTGGTAATTCGGGAATGTAAAGCAGTGATAAACCGGATCGTAGAAATGAACGAGCGCGTCCATGATTCCCTCAATCACATGGACTCTTAGCAGAGATAGCAAACCTCGGTACTTGGCTCTGAAAGCCTCCTGGTTTGTGATCATCCTCGCCAAACCTCTTAAATCTTCTAGTTTTGGAATCCTGAAGGTATACCTATGGGTTCTCTTTCTACCGAAATCCATTAGCACAATCCTTTTTTCTGACATTTGCAATCATTGTCTTAGTTTAATTTGAAAAAACAGAGAGACTAGAAAAGAAATTTTTTGAATGTTTTAATGTTTTTTAAATGAATGCATGAATGCAGCACACAAAAACATAGAAAAAACATGGGGTCAAAGGGTCGTTGTCATGAAGTCAAGGCACTACCCATCCCCAAAGGTTTATACTAGGGTGATTTTTGTACCTGTACTCATTATCATCAGCTCCTCCCAGGAAAGCAAAACAACAAGCGGATCGCCAACGAGTTGTAGAGCAATCTTAGAGTAAGTGCCATTCACCGAGAATAGATCACCAGCCTCAAATGAGGGTAGTATCGCGTGACAACTATTTCCGATAGTTTCCGCACTACAAAAGGGTTTGGCTCCTCAGCTTCTCAGACATCACAATCGGCCTATTGCCTAAGAGAGGGAATTGGTTGCATTGGTCATCCTCCACTGAGGTTGATGGTCGACCTCGTCGCCATCACTTATCTTAAGTGTATACTCAATCTTTCCACATGCAGCATCACACGCATTCCCATTAGCAGAAAAATAAACACGTATAGCAATTAGGAAAAGCAGTATATATATTTGTCTTAATCATCCTAGACTTATAAAGCCACGAATCCTAAGTTCCTGACAAAAATGGCTCCCCGGCAGAGGCACCATTCTGTAGTTTCTACACAAGGAACGAAAAGAAAAAGAGATCGGCCCCACGGTGGGCACCATTTTTTCTGTAGCGAGCGATTTTGGACACGGTTCTTAAGCGCTGTCGCTCTTTTTGGGGGACTACAGGTCGATTCATTTTTTATCCTATTGTGAGCTGACTAAGGAAGGAAAATAGATGTCTCCAATTAACCCTGCTTGCATACCAAGTTTAAACAGCGGTCTGTTAGGTTACGGATGCTATGTGGTCGTGGGGCCTCTCTCGTGTTTATTTTTACAGAATGACAGGTTTCTGGCGGGGAACAAAGATTAGGATGTTAGGACTGATACTTTTTGATAGATATGTGAGAGTATGGGATTTAGGGTTTTTGTTTAGTGTGCTCGCTAAGATCTTTTCTTTCGATCTTATGCCTACGTATTCCCATTTACGGAAACAGGGAAATCAGAGCATTCGTAGTTCCTCCTATTCTATGGGAGGAAAATGGGTGTTTTGGTGTCTTGTTCAAAGCCCAAGACGTGAAGCGAAAGGCGGTTTGTATCTTGTTAAAAGCCCAAGATGTGAAGCTGAAAGGTCTCTTTGTATCTTGTTCAAAGCCCAAGATGTGAAGCTAAAAGGGTGTTGACTTTAGAGAGAATTTGTTATCTCTAAAGAGGGGGTTGTATGTCACAACTGTTTATAAAGGAGAGTTACTTTAACCAGGATGTGTGAATCCTAGCAATGAAATAATTTCCATTATAGGGGTTTTTAACCTGAAGGAGAAGACTTTAACTCAGTGTAGAGCAACACCATCTTTCCTTAGGAATTTCTCATGCTAAAAGAGGGACAGTGGCATGGATGTAGATGATCCAGAGGCTTGCCGCTTACAGCATTTAGATGAAGGGAAAGGAGTTGTTGATGTTTGTGTACTGTGAACGAGGCACAACTTTGATGCTAAAAGGTTGATTGGATCAACCAGTAGTTTTCTTATACAAAGCCTAATAGGAGGCTAATATGTGTCTCGTACAAAGCCCGAGAGAGAGGCTAAAATGTTTTGACTCAACGAGGGAATCTTTTGGTATCTCGTATAAAGCCCGAGATGGAGGCGAAAAGGTGATTGACTCAACGAGGGAGTCTTTTATGTGTCTTGTACAAAGCCCGAGAGAGAGGCTAAAAGGTTAAACTCTACAGGAGAATCTTTTATACTCAACAAGAGAGTGTTTTTGTATCTCGTATAAAGCCCGAGATGGAGGCTAAAAATTGTTTGGCTCATTAAGAACCTTTTTGTATCTCGTATAAAGCCTGAGAGAGGCTGAACGTGTTTGCTCCGCTAGGGAGTATCATTGTACAAAGCCCAAGAGGAGGCTAGTGTAACTGTTTCAGTTGAGTGACAGATCCAGTATACTGATTTTGAAAGAGAAAATCAGTTCTTATATGAGCAATGTTTTACTCAAGGATTTGATTTGAGGACCAGGGTTATTTCCTGTTGTTTAAGAAAAGGGGAAATCCAAAGGGTATTGAGACTGTGCGAGTCTACGGGTTTTCTTCCTATTTAACGAAAGGGTCACTTGAGAATGTCTTTGAGACTCAAGGAAATTAGACTGTCCATGTCTAGAGTTTCATCTTTTGTACTATGCTTTCAGAAACAGTAGTAGACTCTTTGAAAGGACTGTTCTATGAATATGACTAAGTTCTGTTCCTATACCTCTAGGAGGTCGTCGGGACAATTTGTACAAAGCCCAAGAGGAGGCTGGAAGCTTTTAAGAAGTCGACGGGTCCTTGTACGAAGCCCAAGAGGAGGCTATCATTCCCGGAGGAAGAGATCATTATACGAAGTCTAAGAGGAGGCTGTGAATACTTCTAAGAAGCCGATGGGTCCTTGTACGAAGCCCAAGAGGAGGCGGGGTTGCTTTTAGGAAGCCTGTGGGTCCTTGTACGATGCCCAAGAGGAGGCCGATGCTTTTAAGAAGCTCGTGGGTCCCCAAACCCCGAGAAATTCAAGGCAAGCTATTCACAAGGAATAGATCAAGTCAGGAAAGTTCGAGAATTTGGAAGAAACTCAAAGATGCCATTCACGGAGAATACATTCATCTCTGGGAGTAGATTTTCTTGACAATTCCTAATGAGGACAGCCGAAGAGAAGACTGTATCTGGTAGTCCTATTGGGGATCTAGTTGTCTATCTCTACGAATAATTGAAACGGCGTCACCTAGTTCTAGACGTAGTTGTCGGGGAAACTCTAAATATCTATAATATTATTACACAATTGATATGAGTTTATGAAAGGAGACTTACAGTGAGCAGCCCCACAATACAGTTATATGATATGAAAGCAGTAAATAAAAGCGTATAAACACTTACTCGGTTGTAGAGCTTCCATGCTGTTTAGTTAGTTGTTCAATAAAGAAAGATTGGAAACAACAGTATATTTCAAAATCAAAGGAGAAAGTGCTTTGAAAAAGAAAGATTTGGGGCTTACAGCTCAAGGAGAGGCCCAAGGTTTTATCAGTGAGCACACTATTTGAATTTGTACAGAGGGACTTATACAAATGACTGAGGCCCAAAAAAGGTTTTCTGTACAAAGGGATGGGTCTTACACTCTCTCAAGAGGCCCAAAAAGTTTAAAGAAAAAGAGTGGGGCTTATAACATGAGGGTAGGCCCAGTTGACTTTTCATTTAAAATGGCGATCGTGCCGAGGTTTTCTTTTAACGCAGAGGGACTTATACAATAAGTGAGGCACAAAAGGTTTTGGTTAAAAGGGGGTTGGGTCTTACACTCTATTAGAGGCCCAAAAGTTTTGAATGGGTCTTATAGCTCGAGGAGAGGCCGAAGGTTATTTTAAAAAAGGCGACGATCGCGCCGTTTGTTTTTGACGGTATCGGGACTTATACAATACACTGAGGCCCAAAAATGATTTGGTCAAAAAAAGGATTGGGTCTTACACTCTATTAGAGGCCCAAAGTGTTTTGAAAATGATTTATGAGGGTTGAATTAATCCAAAAACCCTAATTTATTTTCAAAATGTGTTTTAATTGAATAAAAATTCAATTAAAATGATCAAAATTGTTTAACATATGGAAAACAACTTGTGATCTTGGATTAATGGTTCAAAAATTAAGTATTGACCTACAAAATAATTAGAAGGCATTAAAAATTGCAAAATCAAGGTGGAAAAAAATTTTAAATGTTAAAAACAATTAAAACATTAATTCTTTGCAAAAATATCAATTATATAAAATAAATAATATTTTTGGGATTTTTTGGGAAAATAAAATATTTTAACATTTTTGTGAATTATTAAAAAAAGAATCAACTCAAAATCATTAAAACTCAGAGAGAAATTAATTTTTGAATCAATTAAACAAAATCACAAAATTCAAATATTTGAATTTTCAAAAAATGGCGCCAAGAACACACCAAGAACACGTGTGTGTTCTGGGTTTGCCCAGATTTGCATTTTCTCTCCAATCTCACTGAATACTTGATTATATCATGCAATCCACATATCAATCAACTCGTTTCAACTTCAAGATCATGTTTATGACAATTAATTTCAATTAAATTAAGCATAAAACAAGAAATCATGAAAAATCCTCAAGAACCCTAATTTCTGCATGAAGGCTAGGATTTTTGATACACGATTCAAACAATGCAATTAATTTAGGGGAAACATTCCATGCATGATTATTAAGATATGACCAAATTATTGTGCAGCAAAAATTGCATGGATCATAGAGTTAGAAGAGCTCATGCTTACCACTTGCAGTTGGTGATCGTGATTTGTGTTGGAGGTGTTACAGCTAGGTTCCAATGATCTGGATAGCTTCCCTAGGTGCCATTGAGTGTGAGTGAATGCTTGGAATGGATTGAAATGATCTGGAACTTGAGATGGTACCCCAACTGCAAATCTGTCAAGAACTTGAGCAATTGGCTGGTGATTTTGTGAAATCTGTGTTCCAGATGTTATGTGAGTGTTTGGATCACTTCTATATGATGTATTTGAGGTGTGTGTGTGATTGGTTTGATTGGAAAAGCTCTCAAACTCAAAACCCGATAGTGACTTGCCTTAGAAGGCAAAATTAGAGTGAAAGAAGAGATTTTGAGGAAAACATCTGTTTGATGGCTTTGGTGTACTCAAACTGATCACAATTGAGCTCTATTTATAGTAGAGCAAGTTTGTTTTGGGATCCACAGTGAATGGCAACTGCAACAGAGGTTTGGCGAATGTTGTCCAATGAGAATTCAAGTCTCCTCTAGCCATTGACTAGAGGTTAGGGCACAGGGCTCTGGTTCCCTTGGTCTTGGATAAGTCTTGACTGAATTCAGTTGAGAATGGCCCAGTCCATGCCACCTTAATGCATCCATTGAATGCTCCAATCCAAAATTGGAGTCTTGTCCCTATTTTGGCCATTCTAGGTTCAACATGATATTTCTTGTTCCCAAGACTTTGGAGGCTTGGCTCAGTGATTGTCCCCTTTAGATTTAATCCTCAGATGTGTCCAAGTGGATAGGAGCATTTGGATTTGGCTGATTTTGGCAAATCGAGCAAAAATGCAAATTCTGCCTTGCCTTGGCAGATTTCAGCAAGGCATCTTGCCAATGTCATATCTCATGGCTCAAATTGAATTTGGTGATGTTCTTGGTCATTTTGGAAAGCCCTTACATGATACAACAACTGTTTGAACATGTTTGGTTTTGATCTCTTTTGAATCCAAGTGAAAAATGTCCCTACATTTGGCAAAAAGTAAGGTAAAATCTGACTTAGTAAAATTTTCACTAAGTGTTGGAACAAAGTGACTTTTCTTGATTTAGATCACTCCATAACTCAAAATCCATGAGGAATTTGGACATAGGTCAGTATGGAGCTTTTGTAGAGGGCAATGTGATCTATAAATCAAGCTTTGAATGGGGCACAACGGCCTTGTGGTTTAGGAGTTATGGTCCTCCGAAGTTAGCACATTAGTTTCACTTTTCCATAACTTAGAAATTTTTCTAAGTTTTTATGGTTACCCCTTTTACAAGTTATCCCATTTTCTTTGATTTTTCTTGATGAATGATGATTCAAATCATACATTAACATCATTTTAGGGTTAAAAATCCATTTTGGTGAAAAATCTCAAAAAGTCAAAGTTGACTTTTGTGCACAGTTGGCTTTTTATCAAATGAATTCCAAACTGTGCAATTCTTCAGGAAATCATGTCCTTGACCTAAATAAAACTTGATGGACATGTTCCATGGGTGTCATAGGGTATATTGAATCATGTCTAAGGGTTTGGGAGCATGTCCTGGTCAAAAGTCAAAGTTACAGTTGACTTTCCTCGCGAAACCCTAATTGTGGTGCAGATGAAATTGAGACTTGTTGCTCAAGTTTCTTGGATTAATCCATTGTTCCAAATGGATTAACATAGTTCATTAGAGACCCTTAAATCATGTCTTGAGGTATTGGCTCATGATTTGTCCCAAAAGTCAACTTAGGGGTGAATTAGGTCAAGAAACCCTAATTCCTGATTTTTAGTGAATGCATCCCCTGAGGCAAAATTGACTTGATGATTGGGTTCATGAGGTTCCATGGAGTATATTAGGTTATGTTTTGGATCATTGGCTTATGCCCAGATGAAAAATTTCATCTAGAGGACCTGGTCGACCAAAACCCTAATTTGGTGACACTTCGATCTTGAGACTTGATCCACCTAGAAGGGAGCACCCTTGTGCTTAATCCTTGAAGTGGGAGTCCTCTTGATCCATTGTGGATATTTGAGAGGCTAGACAAGTTGAATATCATGTCATTTCTTGATTGATCCTTTGTCTAAGAGCTCTGAGAGGGCTTGAAACCCTAATTCTGATTGTAGTGGATGCTCACCCAACTTTGGGGAGACTGATGAAGTATGATGGTTCCTCCATATTGTGATGATGATTTGCACAATGATGGGAAACTTTAGTGGTCAAAATTTGGGGTATGACACTCCCCGTCAACAAAACTGACGTTGATGGTTCCTCATCCCTCCTTGGAGGAGACGTCCGTCCTCTGAGAGACGGGGCTACCGCCTCTCCTTCCCCCACTCCTACTGACCGTGACAATGATCAGCCCTTGTTGGCCATCAAGCCCGTTCCAGCTCCACCCAATGCCGACCCGGCCATGGTGGCTCTCCTTGAAGCAATCAACAAGACCAACCTCCTGATCCTCCAACAAAACGAGAGGATCGGGGAATTAGAGGAATTTGCCCATCCAAGATCCCCTCCTCCGAGGAAGAATCGACGATGATCTAAGAGTCCGCAACCCCGTCGGGAGGTCGACGGTCGGGTGCGCCAAGAACTAGAATCTCATGCTGTTTGGAAGCACAATCATGTTTCCCCGTGAAACCAACACTCTCCCGGCCACAAGAGAACCCTGAGAGATCAACAGTCACCCCCGGTCAGGTCAAAAGGCCGGGCCCGTACTCCTTCACCCCGAAGAAGTCGCCGTCACGAGCGACTTGTCCGCTCCCCTTCCCAGACCAGTTCCAGCAGCGATGATGAGCCCCACGACCCATTGTCCCAAGAGATATTGGCTACACCCCTCCCCAAAGGCTTGGAGAAGCCCCCTTCTTTGGGCACGCACGATGAAACGACTGACCCTGATGAGCACATCGAGAACATCGATGCGCTGTTGGATTACCGTGGTGTCCGGGGCTCCATGAAGTGTCGCCTATTCCCAACCACGCTCCGAAAAGGGGCAATGACTTGGTACAAACAACTGCCTGAGGAGTCCCTCACCTCGTGGAAGTAGCTGGGCATAATGTTTTCTAGGCACTTTGCGGCATCGCGCCGCCATCTCAAGACTGAGGCCTCCCTTGGGCCATAATTCAAGGGAAGGATGAACCGCTCCGAGCATATATATAGAGAGGTTTAACAAAGAAGTTGTGCAAGTCCCGACTACCGATGACATGAAAAAATTTCTGCTCGAACAAGGACTCCACCCACACTCACAGTTTTCTAAAGCCGTCCGCCTCGCACCCCCAAGAAACATGGACGCCTTCCTCCTCAAGGCGCAGTTGTACATTTAGTACGAGGAAAAAGAAGCAGCCAATTCTGCCCGAGCCTCCTGTCACCCGGAGAATTCCCAGACCTCCAAAGGTGACGAGCCATCGATATCTCGTCGGGGGGAAAGAAAGCGTGAAGAACGTCCCCGAGACTCCAAGGATAGCAAGGGACCCTCCGGCCGGTTCCACGACTACACTCCCCTGACTGTATCCAGGGAAAAGATTCTCCCCGAGTGTGCCAACTCGGAGTTCAAGCAGGCGGGAGTCCGGTTCCCCAAGCAGATACTGGCCAAGCCCAACGCCGACAAATCAAAGTATTGTCGTTTCCATAAGAGTCACGGCCACACCACCGAAGACTGTATCCACTTGAAGGATGCTATAGAAATACTGATCAAGAATGGCCACCTGAAGCAGTTTACTAAAAAGAAAGATGCTCCCCGGCAAGACGCCCAGGTGTCAAAGAAAGTAGAGAAAGAGGTGCCTTCCTCAGAAGAAACCAGTCTCCAAGTAGCCATGTCCGTATCGCGACCAGAGGATTTCTACGTCCCAGATGAGCTCCGCGCTCCCGCCTACTTCGCGGTCCACAGCCCGTGGGAGACGTTCCCCTCCAAAATGGTCATCTCCGAAGGGGGCTTTAATAAAATCACTATGGGTTCCGTGAAGAGAAAGTTCAAGCACCTGATTAGCACGAGCTCCAGCAAGGCGACAACGCTCGACAAAGCCCAGAAGGGATCAGTCATCATCTCCTTCTACAGGGAAGAGCTCCTCGGAGGATCCCCGAACTCAAATATCCCACTGCTCGTTCGAGCCCAGATGGCCAATTTTGACGTTCGCAGGATTCTTGTCGACCAAGGCAGCTCGGTCGATATTATGTATTCATAGCTATTCTCGACCCTCCAACTGGACGAATCACATCTCACCTCGTATGTGGGTTCTGACCTCCAGGGTTTCAATGGGTCGGTCACGAAACCCTGGGGGTACGTAGAGCTGATCATGACCTTCAGATCTGCGGAGACAGCCAGATTCGTTAAAGTGCAGTTCTTGGTAATCGACTGCCCGTCTCTCTATCAGTGCATATTCGGGCGGCCAACCCTAGCCGAGCTGGTACCTGTGCCATCCACCGTCCACCTCAAAATGAAGTACTACACTTTGAAAGGCATGGTGGCCACATTTCACGGGGACATCAAAGGTGCACGACGATGCTTCGAGGCGGAAACTAAGGGACTCAACGTCATCGCTTCCAAGCCGAAGACGTCCAACAAGCCAGTCTTGCCCAGCAGCTCAGAGGAAGCCAAGCCACTGCCTCGGGTCGACTCCGTCGATCTCGACAGCCGCTTTGCCGAAGATGACCAGAAGGAAGACCAGGTCAACCCGAGCAGCTCATCTGCCTCGACCAGCAATAACTCCCATCCGATGCGTCCTATCCCGGATGGTGACTTCGAGCTTGTCCTGCTCGGCGACGACCCTCCGTGGGGAGTAAAGATAGGGACCGACCTCCCAGACATCGCACGGAAGCAACTCAAAGACTGTCTTCGAGAGAACGCCGACTTGTTTATCTGGAGTGCCGCGGAGATGCCCGGCTTGGACCCATCTGTCACCTGCCATTAACTCACGATCGACCCAGCCATCAAAGCACTAGTACAACGTAGGAGGAAGCAGTCTCCGGAGAAAACGAGAGCTGCAGAACAAGCTGTAAAAGACCTCCTCGAGGAAAAATTTATATCGGAAGCCAAGTATACCACTTGGCTGTCCAATGTTGTACTAGTGAAAAAATCTAATGGCAAATGGCGCATGTGCGTTGACTATACTGATCTTAATAAGGCATGCCCGAAGGATGCTTACCCCCTCCCCAATATTGACAAACTCGTTGATAAGTCTGCCGGTTTTAAACTATTATCATTCATGGACGCCTATTCGGGCTATAATCAAATACCAATGGCAATGAGCGATAAGAAATACACGGCCTTCATGACCGAATCAGGAAACTATTACTACAACGTAATGCCCTTCGGCCTAAAGAACGCCGACGCGACCTATCATAGGATGCTGAACAAGGTCTTCCGGGGAGAAATAGGGGACATGCTCGAAGTCTATATGTGGACGACATGATCGTGAAATCCCACAAGGAAACCGATCATACGGCCAGTTTAAGAAAGGTCTTCGAACAGGCCAGGAAATACTGGATGTGTTTCAACCCAGAGAAGTGCACGTTCAAAGTCCGGGCAGGCAAGTTCCTCGGCTTCTACCTGACAGAACGAGGAATCGAGGCCAACCCCAATAAGTGTCGAACATTCTCTGAATTTCCAATGCCTAATTCAAAGAAATCCATCCAGTCCCTTGACGGGCTGCTCGCATCTTTGTCCCGTTTCGTGGCCAAGTCTGCCCAACACGCCCTGCCCTTCTTCAAACTCCTCCGCAAGGAGGCAGCATTTGAATGGATGGAGGAATGCGACCAAGCTCTCCTCCATCTAAAACGGGCACTGTCAGAGCCACCAGTCCTCTCTCGACCAGACAACGGCGAAACTCTATATTTGTACCTCGCCGTAGTAACTGAGGCCGTGAGCGCCGCTCTCATCTGCGAAATACCTGACGGGCAAAAGCCCATATATTTCACCAGCAAAGCATTGCAGGGACCAGAACTGAGGTATCAGTAGTTACAGAAGGTGGCACTAGCCCTCATAAATGCCGCTAGAAGACTGAGTCACTACTTCCTGGCCCACACGATCATGGTCCGGACAGATCAACCCGTAAAGCAGCTGCTTGGACGACTATACATGGCCGGCAGAATGCTCAAATGGTTGCTAGAGCTGTCTGAATTTGACATTCAGTATGAAAGCAGAAAAGCCCTCAAAGCCCAAGCTTTGGCTGACTTCGTCGCCGAAATGACGTTCGTGGATTCCCGCGCCTGCGGGACCCACAAGTGGACCGTTTTCGTAGACAGGGCTTCCAGCTCGGCAGGAAGCCGGGCAGGCATCATATTGGAAAATGACAAGGGAATCATCGTGGTGGTATCACTCACCTTATCCTTCCCCACCTCTAACAACCAAGCTGAGTATGAAGCCTTCCTCGTCGGCTTACACCAAGTCGAAGATCTCGGGGTAGAAGAGGTTGTCATATGCACGGATTCACAACTCGTGGCCCTCCAGGTTTGAGGAGAGTATCAGGACAAGAATGACAACCTCTCCGAATACTTAGCCTTGGTCAAGGAGAAGATGACGAAGTTCGCTGCAGTAGAGGTGAAGCATGTTCCCCGCGAGCACAACGTTAGAGCAGACGTATTGTCTAAACTGGCGAGCACGAAGAAAATAGGCGGAAACAAGTCTGTCATACAGGAGGTACTTCCTCGAACCAGTATCGAAAAGGCGTTCCCGACCCTCGACGTACAGGTGATCGGAGACAACAAATGCTGGATAACCCCCGTGTATAACTACCTCGCTAGGGACGAACTTCCGTTCGATCCTAAAGAGGCCAGCACAGTCAGGCGCAGGGCCTGCTCCTACGTCCTGGTCGAAGACAAACTCTACAAGCGAGGGTTCTCCATCCCACTACTCAAATGTGTCGAGGAAGAAATGGTCGCCTACATTCTGCACAAAATCCATGAAGGAATCAACGCCCAACATCTCGGGGGGAGATCCCTCGCCCGGAAAGCCCTTCGAGCAGGGTACTACTGGCCAACCATGCAGCAAGATGCTAAAGAGCACGTGAGGAAGTGCGATAAATTCCAACGACACGGGGACATTGTTTACCTTGAAAATTGGTAAACAACTGCTGGTCTTCTAAAAAAATAAAGTTCTAGTAACTTACAGGATCAATTAGATTGATCCTAGGACATGTGCTGTATATGTATTTAGAATATTTCACGATTTGATAAAGTATGCCTTTCGACAATGCACATAAATAAAAAGGGGTGCTTGAAGTGTAAAGGAAAGCAATAAAGATCAAAGAAATACCTAAGTCGAACAATACATCAAAGGAAAGAAAAGGCTGAATGTAAAGGTTTGATAAAAAACTGGAGTTAAATGCTGGAAAGAAATGCATAAAGATCTAAAAATGAAGAAATGTAATACTTGAAAGTAAAGGCTTTTTTAATGTAAACTGCAAAGTAAAGACTTGGTACTGTAAATGACTTGAAAGGTAAAAGTTTGCGAAAAGACTTCAAAGTAAGGAATCTAAAACAGAAACTTCAAAGTAAATTGCATTGCAATAAAGGATAATGGTGATTACAATCACGTACATTCTCACTTCACTTGTTTCTCGACACACTGGATACTTTGAGTGAATATAGAGTTACTTGTACAAATATGATTTTTCACACTTATTCTAACTCTAGGACTAACCTATTTATAATATTCTAAAGTAACCACCATCTGACGGTTTTATTCCTAGAATATGCCACATGGCACTTCGCATGTCTTCACCTTCTGGATCTTCGCCACTTGTCCTCTTTTCAAATTCAAATTGCAGAACTTACCTCCACTATTCAGTTACAACTGCAGCGCATTATCCATAGCAGTTTTATCCAGTCGAATTGACTCTTTGAACTTAGAAATATTTGAAGTCTTGAAATCATTCTATTCGACTCAGGCTTTCCACAAATCATGGTCGAAGGCCTTCTAGTCGAAGCCTTTTTTTTTAGCTTATTATTTTAAAGAATAACTTCCTTTAAAGCCAAATTGTTTGAAATCATGTAGCGTCGAAATTAGGAGCTAACAAATTGCCCCCCAAAAATGCCTTTTCGCCAGTATTGGTAGGAAGGTCTTTTTTTGATAAAATAATGTTTCGACGCCTGATCATTCGACTATGAGAGACATGGTCATAACTGACCAACCCACGATCCAGAAACTATTCAATTTCTTTCAACCATGCTTATGACGTCATGTTAAGATGGCAAATCTTCAAACGTCTTTTCAGCCGTATTTGCGAACAGTTTTCATCATCACCTTTTTTGGGACTAGACATTTGTAGTCTGATCACAATCACCACCATCAACGATTTCAAAAGAGGACACGCGTCCCACTATCGTATTCGTTTTAACGGTGGATTCACAATCCCTTTATCTTCCAAACATCTATAAATACCCTTTTTCTCCAATTTTATGAACTTTCGCATTCTCAAGCTTTTTTGCAACTTATTTCTTTGTTCTTCAAACTCTCTCAAGAAAACCCAGAACGCACTCTCATTTCCTCTTCAACTTCTAACAATGGCGTCTTCTCAAACTGTTCCCCAAGCAACAAAAGATCAAAAAGGTAAGGCCACACCATTCAAACCCTTCCGCCATTCGCAAACATTCCAGGACCTAAGGTGGTGAAGAATCAACAGTTCATGCCAGAGCCCCTTCTTGCGGAAGCAAGGAGTATTTACGAGTCTCAGGTAATGATCCCTCTCGTTGTTTCTGATACACCTTATGCCCTAGGTGACCCCTTAGCTGATGTTAAACCCACTGATGAGAAGCTTAGTGAGTTCTTTCCCTCTTACCGTAAATCAAGACCGTTAGGGCAAAAGAACAACCCTAAAGAAAATGAAGCGTCCCCTGATAAACCCACTTTGACTAAGATGGATCTTAGGTATCTTCATGATGGTACTAGATTGGTAAGAGCTGTTAACCAGTTAAAGGATTTTGACCTTTGGCTGACCAGAATGGAAAAGGTCAAAGCTGATCATTGGAAAACCATTGGAATCTATGATCTGCTTATGCTGTCGAAGACCAACATTCCTTATTGTTTGAACCTGTTGGCAGCATCACTCTATTTTTGGGATAGTACCCACTACACCTTTCATCTTCCTTGTGGGATGGTTACTCCCACACTCTTCGACCTTGCTGCCATTACAGGTCTTCTACTAGATGGCATTTCCTATGATCCTGATACTGATGCAGAGGATACCATAGGGATCTCTGACTCCAAGCTCACATACACCCACTTCATAAACCACCACAAATGTGACACTGACGAAATAACTGACAAGGAACACATTGTATTCCTCACCGTATGGTTGTCGAGGTATGTATTTTGCTCCAAATCCCTGCAGGTGGCCAAGAAATATCTCACTCTGGCCAACCAACTTCATAACAACAGAATGGTTTGCCTTAGTGGGTTGATTTTGGCAAATCTCAATGAGTCTCTCAGCGAAGGGGCGGCTCGACTCAAAGACTTGGAGGCCCAGGGTACTGTTCACTTGAATGACCCCCTCTGGCTGCTTCAATTGTGGCTTAATGCAACTTTCGAAGCTAGCCTTCCCAGAAAAGGGCAAGTCGATGAGGACTCTGCTGAGATCAAAGAAAGGAGGGTCGAAGGTACTCGCCTGGTGAAACTCACACCTACTGATGATGGGGAAACTCTCAAAGGAGCCTTCTCTAGTTACATTATGATGTTCGCCAAGCGGTATGATTTCACACCCAGTATGGCCCCTTTCGCTGCAAGAAAATATGGACCTGAGTGGTTTACAAGGCCATTCCCTGATTCATGCAACCAACTCGATGCCGAATCTGTCTCAATCTGGGAAGCCTTTTTGATTCCTAGATTTATAATTCAGAGGCTGAATCTTGGAAGAGATATGGCATCCTTGATTGCTTATCAACCAAACCTTGTCTCTCGACAGTTTGGGTTGGCTCAAATTTTCCCCAAGTGTCTGTATGGGAAGAAAGACCATGTAGTCCTTCATACTGCCAGTTTTGATGAGGGAAGTGCTGCAGTCGCTTTCGACAAGTGGAACGCGAGAAAAACAACTCTTTCCCCTGTGCACTTTCGACCCACATTTTTGTGCACTAAACCATTTCACAACTGGTGGTCGAAGTACTATAGTGAACAATTTCTTGACGTCGTTGCCTTCTCTTCCTTAATTGACCAAGCTTTTCTTGATGTGCAGGAGAAGACCAAGAAGAGTAAGTTCATTCATGTCAAAGAAATTCAGGCATTCCAAAAGTACTTTGAAACTGTCTATCGACCAAATGATATTAGTCGAACCGTTCGTGAGGCTGCTGTCACTTTGAAGGAGAAATTTCTACAAAAAATGGATCAGTTGAAAATCCCTTCAAACGTTCCTCTTGAGAAACGTTATAAGGTGGCTTTTGAACTCTTTGCTCCAAAGTTCCCTCGACTGCCTAACGCTGGTTTTGGAGTGGCACTTTCCCCCCATTTCCAGACTGGTTTGTCTGTGGTAAGCACCTAAAACTCCTTCGACAGCAGTCTCAACCGAAATCCCAACAGGTGGTTGCGACTAAACATACGCTGGACAGTTTCAAAGGACACCTTCATATAGGGGTCGAGGATGTTCGTGTCGAATCCGAAATATATGAAGGTTTGAGGCCCTTGATTTGTGATTTTTAACTAACCACTCAATTATTAATCTTGTAATAATCATTTATCTTTCAGCTATGGCTAGGAAGACCGGCCCATCGAAGGGTGCTGTAGGAGTCGAAAAAGTGCCTGAAGGCACAAAGGTATTTTATATACCTTGCATACATCTTCTTGTGTAACCAACTTCTAATATTTGCATCACCTTTTAGACTGCTCGAAAACCTCCAACGCCTTCAAAAAAGGGCAAGAAAGGTGCTCAAGCAGTTGTCCCTCCAGAAACTGATGATGAGTCCCCTGAAGAGATAGTGGTTAAAAAGAAAAGGAAGCTCACCAAAGCTTCTGGAGCCACCACCCAATCCTCCTCAAAGGCCGCCAGACTCCTTGAGAAGACACCTGCTGATAGTGGTGTCAAGAAACAACTCTCCAGGGTTGTGTCGAAAACGACTGCTGGCGATCCTGAGAGTGCAAACTTAAGTCCTGACGCCGCAGCTATATAGGTATGCATACTATCTTCACTCAGTATTTGTATTCCCTACTCAGATTTCTCCCAATCTTATTCTCTTTACTTGTGGTTTTCAGGCTGATGTAGGTGGTTCTAACCCACCACAATCTTCATTCAGCTTTGCAACAACTCTCCTGAATAGCCAATGTGAGCCAACTTATCACCCTACCTCTGACCTTGGTTCTGGATATAGTTCCCTGAGCGAAATTAACCAACCTATCCCTCTTACAGTTCCTCCTCCTGAAGCAGATGAAACGAACAAAAATTCGCCTGCCAGGACCAACACTCAACAATCCCAGACCGATGGCTCTGAACATGAAGAGGATGATGTTTCTAATCAACAACCTCTCGACCATACAGAGACCATTGGCATGGACATAGAAGGAAGGCCAACTGAAGCAGAAGAAGAGGAGGTCGAAGATGAAGAAGAACAAGAAGAAGAGAGTGAAAGGACTGAGCAAGATCAAACCCATACACCTGTGACTGAAATAGATCCTGTCAACAATCCAACTTATGGGCCCACAATCACTTCGACTACTGGAGGATCCCCCACTGGAGACCCACTGGCTGCCCTCAAATGGTCCAATCCTCGAGAGTATGCCAGAATGATACTTGGGAAGAAGTACAACTCTTCAGGTACTAGCCTTAATACTTCGACCAGTTCTGGAGGTCCAGCCCCAGATGACTTTTCCAGCCCTATCCTTCAAAAGATCAAAGACAAATTCTTCAAAGGAGACATCCACAATGTCTTACTTTCGAATCAAACTGCTCCTCTCTACCTGAAAGACAGCCTCCAAAAACTCGACCTCTCGACTCTTAGCAAAGATGTGTCTGAATTCCTTATGGAGCTAACTGCTTTAGTAAATCAAATGTCTGAGGACTTGAAACTTCTTCCCAAGATCCAAGACACCATTGAGGTTGCAACTGGATTGGAACATTCGGCTTGGGATGAAGCACACGCATCAGAAACTAAAGTCGAAAGTCTGGAGATTGACCAAAACAAAAGGCAGGCAGAGATAGCGTCTAACCAAAAGAACATTGATGACTGGAAGCAGCAAATCGAAGAACTGCAAAACAAGGTTTCTAACGCTGAAGAGCGCAACCTTGAGCTGAAAGGCTTCGACGATAGTGAAATGGCCAGGGAGCTAAAGCGCACCATAGACTTCCTGGACAAAGCCCAAACGCTTGAAAAGGAACTTTCAGCGGCTAAGCCCGACAAGGCTCTGTGTGAGAAACGCCTTAAGACTCACAAGGTCAACTTCCTTGAGTTGAAGTCGAAGCTCCCCTTCTGATTGTCCTACGATTTCTTGTTTGTAGTTCTTTTTGATCATCATGTTTTATGGCCCCTCTAAGGCCCTATGTAAAGACAATCTCAATGCCATATGACACTTATCTAAATACTTATGTTTACTATTAACTCTTCGACTTGCAAAATTTTCTCTTAAACTTTGCTAATCTTTGTAATTAAAGTACTCTGCCTCTTTTCTTGGAAATCATGAAAATAACGCAGCTTTTAAAAACTTAGTGTTCCAACGACACAAGTTCCTATTCCATGAAGGGATATTAATAGCATAACCCTAGGGTATATTCCCAAGAGCAATTTCACGTGTTTCCACCGTTGACTGGCCAATCCTTACAAGACCTTGCCTCTATAAAACCCTCTTCACGTGAACGATATTTCGCACCTACTGAAACAAGCATGAGTACTTCCTCAAAGAAGGCAATGACCAAGAAGGTGGCTGGGGAGACAAAGCAAGTTGAGGCAACAACTACTGCCCTCAATGACACTTCAACTGGAGCAACATCTCGTGTAACACCCCTTTCTATACCCTCAAAATAATCACTTAAATCATTTAGGCACGTATTGAAAATTTCATCAGAGTATAATTGTAACTACCACATAAAAAGAGAATGTCACATTATGCCTGAAATTAAAACACATACAACACCTGCTCAAAATGATATGCAACAGTGGGGTAACTTTCAACAATCAAGGATCTCAGTCCTTATACCCACATGTCAACATTTAGAATAAAAGCGGAAACATCTAAACATTGACTCACAAACATATATATATATATATATATATATATATATCATACTCCAATAGTAGTCACCAATATCATTCATGTTTACATAAACATTCATCAGCTAGATACATGTACAAAAGTATCACAAAAGCTCATAAAAACATCCTAGCTACCCGGTGCTACATATCAGAGCCAGACGACCAAAAAGGAAATGAAGCCACGCTTCACAAAAGACCACCAGATACCTAATCTGCAATGCCTCATAGAGCATCATAAAACAACAGAAGGGTGAGAAATATTATCATAATAGCAATGCATATAATTATATATCTCAACATAAAAATACACATATACCACATATTCTCACCATTCCATCATACCACATAAACATACATATTATGTTTACTATGTCACAATCATCACATCTCGCTCAATATACATCGCAAGGCATATATATATAAAACCAAGCATATTCCTCATAATGCTTATCATTCAACATAAACACACATATTCATGTTTATCTATCCATGCACACCTGCACAATTCTACTCATTCCACAACAACATATACATCATGCATAATTCACCAATCCAATCAAGACCCGACAATACCACGCATCACATAACTGGGAATGACAGCATAGTCATTCTACCCCAATACATACCTCACTAGGAACGACAACATAGTCATTCTACCCTAGTTCACCTCTCATTAGGAATGACAACATCGTCATTCTACCCCAATGAATATCCCACTAGGAATGACAACATAGTCATTCTACCCTAGTGGACACCACACTAGGAACGACATCAACGTCATTCTACCCCAGTGCACACCTCATTAGGAATGACAACATAATCATTCTACCCCAATGATTATCCCACTAGGAACGACAACATAGTCATTCTACCCCAGTGGACACGACAACTCAATTGTACATCACTAGGAATGACATATAGTCATTCTACCCTAATGAGTACTCCACCAGGAACGACATATAATCGTTCTACCCCAATGGACCCAACGACACACTCGCACTTCACTAGGAATGACATAAAGTCATTCTACCCTAATGAGTACAACAACAACACTAGGAACAACATACAGTCATTCTACCCTAATGTGTTCGACCAAAACATTAATACCTCACTAGGAATGACATATAAGCCATTCTACCCCAATGAGTATTCTAACATAATTGGAATCCATTCCACACACCAAATATTACTATTAAAGCAATCCCATGATAAACAATACCTTACCATTCATCTTGCTGTGGATCTACGCCACAGAGGCCGCCATATCATACATTAATCATACACTCGAAACCACATACATTGATACTTACTTAAACAATGTATTTATCACTAACTACAACCCACAACAAATAGCATTTCATCATTTACACCCATATCAATTCACATCAAGAATTACTCACCATCAACCACAACAATCCATCATCACAACATCTCATCATATATTCACAATCAACATGCATTATCATTTAACTCAAACAATGCATATATTCACCAAAGAGCCACAATTCACAAAGAATTCCCCAATCAAGGGTTCACTCCACAAGCATATCCACAACACATTCATAACCACACATTCATTTCATCAAAAACAACTATTCACGATTAATCGGTAAAGTCGGCCAAAAGTCGGCTAAAAATAATATTTCTCTTCACCAAATCATAGAACATATTTTTAGCTTCACATCCATATAAAGAACACCTCAATCGGATAAACAACGCAAAAGATATGGATATTTCAAAATAACGCAAAAACATAAACCGGAGGCCCGACACAACGAAACGTTTAGAAAATACTGTTCCAATTGGACCAGGTTCAGACCTCAAAACCATTTTTCCTAGAAAGAACATCTCGTTAGCTTCCCAACGCTTCGAACGGGGGTCAAAACCGACTTACGGTTCAAGAGATATGAATTTCCGAAGTTTCCCCGATAAACCAGAATTTTCTGGTTCAGCTCAGTATGTATCAATACATAGGCTTATGTATCGATGCAAAAGGCAACATGTATCGATACATAGCACGCATGTGTCGACGCATGCTGTAGTGAAAATTCTATTTTCTTAAAATTCTACAGTATGTATCGATACATAAGGGTTATGAATCGGTACATAAACCAATTTGTATTGATACATGGCTGTTATGTATCGATGCATAACTCTGTTTTTCTCAAAAACCAGATTTCTCAAATTACACACTTGCTGTAACTTTTCCGAATACCCGAAAACTCGACTAAATCGAACATTTTCACAGAAACAAACATATACGCGCAACCACCAAATACATAAGAACAATTTAGAACACATAAACGAAATTTCTACGACGTTCGATTTTTCGATTAAATTTCAACCTTTCAAAAACCAGAATTTTCAAACATCACCAAATCGAATAAAAAGCACGCTATACGATGACCTAACCTTACTCGATACAACTACGTAATTTATTTCGAAATTCATCCGTGAAAACATCGATTTCTATCGATTTCCTAGCATTCGACCTAAACGGAAAAAACAACGGAAACATAACGAAAACTAACCAAAACATAACCAAACTTCATGAAACTTTAAACAGCAGCTCACATACATATAACCAACCAACACATGTATTTATACGACTTTTCGACCGTAAAAACATCGGTTTCTATCGATTTCGTCAAATACGGCATAAACGGAAACATATGGAAAACCAACCAAAACATCAACACAAAACACATACATAATCATACACAAAGTTAGGATAACAATATTTCACACCCTTACCCGATTAAATCGACTCCGAAAGATTGATCTTGGTGATTTTCCACACTTTTCTCTTTGCTCTTCTCTTTTCTCCTCTCTTTTCCTTCTTCTTCTCTTTTTCTCTCAAAATTCTGTTTTTCTCTCTTTCTCACCTCTAACTTTCTATTTTAATAAAACAAATATCTATCCCCACAAAAAGACCAAAATACCCCTATACTCAAATATCTCGCAAACGCTCTCAAAACGCGACAAAATATAATCACGATGAAAAATAACATTTTTCTAAATAAAAGTCGAAAATAAAATAATATAATAATAAAATAATCAAAACGACTCGATTAATTAAATAAGACAAAACCGGGGCGTTACATCTCGCGCCAAGAAGAGAGAAACCAAGATGAAGGTACCCAAGAAAGGACATTCCAAAGCACAAAACTCTGATGATGAAGCTGACGAAGATTATGTTGCCTTCCTCAACTCTATTAATTGGAGAGACTATGAATAATCTTTCTCCTGGGTTTCATGTTATTGTACTTGTTTTCTTTCCTTTGTATGCCACTTTGGCCTCACATGGCATATTTTGGCTTTTATAATTTGAATAAAACTTACGTCTTAATATGAATTTCTTGTAAAATAGGCTTATATTTTTTCAAATATTTCCCATTAACCCTTACGACTCTTAGATTACCCTCAATCTCTTGAATCTCATAAGCATTATTACTAAACACCTTAATAACTTGAAAAGGGCCTTCCCACTTAGGAGACCACTTCCCCAAAGATCTTGTCTTTCGATCCATAGGCAAGATCACTTTCCACACTAGATCTCCAGCTGAAAAGGTTTTAATCTTGACCTTTTTGTTGTAAGACTTCTCCACCCTTTTCTTTTGCCTTTTCAGCAACTCTAATGCATGGAGTCTTTCTTCATGTAAATCCACTAACTCATCAAGCATCATATTCTAAAAAGATTCAGATGGAATCTCATGATACCTTTGAATCCTTATGGACTGAAGTCAGTCGAAATGGGGTAGTATTAGTTGCCTCTTTTGGGGACGTTCGACATGTCCAATGTATTTGGAAGGGACCCATTTATCATGGAGGTACTAGAATGCTTGCAGCTTAATGCATATGGGGTCTTCTGGTTGCAAATACACTTGGAAGGGACCCATTTATCATGGAGGTACTAGAATTTATGAATTTTTCGATAGAGAGTTATGTAATGATATTTGGAGATTACAATTTCTGAATGCCTCCGTGAAAGTTCTTATGAGAATGGACTTTTCGGACCATCACCCTCTATTGGTCTCCATGAGGGAGAAGGGTGTCACTCCTAGGGTCAGGAATTTTTGTTTTGAGAGCGCCTAATTTCTAGAGGACAACTATAAAGAATGGTTCAAACACGTGTGAAAGGAAGATCAAACCACAAGAAGTAATCTAAAAAATTATAAAAAAACAAAATTGTCTCTTGGAAGAAAATGAGTATCCCAAAGGTGTAACAACAAAAAAAGCACTTATTAGGGAGAACCAAAGGCATCCAAAGAGCAATCCAAGAGGGAAGAGGCCATGAGGGGCTGAGTAATATTGAAAAGAAGCTGCAAAATGATTTGTCAAAGATTCTTTACCAAAAAGAGCTCATGTGGTTTCAGAGGTCTAGATCGACTTGGTTAGCCAACGGGGACCGTAATATGTGTTACTACCACATCAAGTCGGTACACAGGGGAAGAAAGAATCACATTCAGACGATAAAAGATGATTGAGGAGTGTGGATTGATGATCAAGAGCAAGTTCAAAATTTATTTAAGACGTTCTACCACAATCTATACACCAGGGGTACTGGTATTAGTCAAGGGCACAATTCCAAGTTTACCTATCGTAGGTTGGATGCGATTGACATTGTAAATTTTCAAGATGGCATCGACTAATACGAAGTCAAAAAGGATACTTTCCAAATGGAATCTTGGAAAGCTCCTGGATCTGATGGATTCCCTGTGGGGTTCTTTCAAAAATCTTGGCACCTGACAGGAAATAATGTTTACAGAGAGATCAGCCACATGTGGAATAATTCAGAGAAAATTAAGGAAATTAACAGCAATGAAATCTTCCTTATCCCCAAGGTAGTCAGTCCAATGAGTGTTCAACAGTTCAGACCTATTTCTTTATGTAATACAACCTAACAGGTCTTGAGCAAAGTCATTATTAATAGACTGAAGAGTGTAATTGACAACATTATTGGGTCATTCCAAATAGGATTTATCCCAGGGACAAACATAGAAGAAAACATTGTTGTAGCCCAAAAAATGTTGCATAGTATGAACAAAATGAAGGGAACCAAGGGTATTTTGTGGTGAAGGCGGACCTAGCCAAGGCGTACAACAACATTAGTTGGAATTTTCTGTTGAATGTTCTAACAGAGATTGGCTTCCCTGGAAAGTTGATACAGGTGATTATGGCTTGCATTTCATCGGTGAATATGAGCATAAAATGGAACGGGTAGGGAACCACCTATTTCAAATTCAAAAAGGGTCTTAGGAAAGGGGACCCCATGTCCCCATACCTTTTTGTTTTCTGCATGGACAAACTCTCTCACATGATCAGCGAAGTAGTGGAGAGAGGGGACTGGAATGACATAAAGGCTGGTAGAAAAAGGCCAGTTACATTTCATCTGATGTACATGGACGACTTGCTTCTTTTTGGGAAAGCCAATCGCAGGCAGTGTGTCACTCAAGTCCTTTCCAACTTTTGCCAAATATTAGGCCAAAGATTTAATGTAGATAAAACTAGAATTCTCTTCTCTAAAAATACTCGTATTGCAGACAGAAGAGAAATCTTACACATTTCAGGCTTCAAGGAAACTTGTGACTTAGGGAAATATTTGGGTGTGCCTTTGACAGGTAAATCTCTAAAGCACAAAGATTACAAATATCTCTTGGATAACATCAAAACCAAACTAACAAATTGGAAAGCAAAAAATTTGCCGCTAGCTGGAAGAGTTACTCTAATGAAAGTAGTTATTTAGGCCATGCCAACCTATACAATGATGTCTTGTGTCTTGCCTAAAGAGAGTCTCAAGCAAATTCAAAACATGCATTAGAATTTTGGGCGGGGAGACACGAAAGAGAAAAAAACAAGTTCGTGCAGTTAACTGGAACACTATCACAACCTCCAAAGATGTGGAAGGGTTAGGCTTAAAGAACTTGGTGATAAAAAATAAAGCTTGCTTGTTGAAGCTAGGGTGGAAACTCATGTGTGAGGAAGATACCCTTTGGTGTAGAGTCCTACGAGGGAGTATAGTAAAGGGAATGATGATTCTAGAACCTTTACAATCAAGGCCAATGATTCGTGTTTATTGAGGAATATTGGCAAGGATTGGAACAAGATGCAGGGCCTCATTCATTGGGATGTGGGAAATGGTGAGATGATTAGTGCTTGGGAAGACTCGTGGATCCAATCAGGGGCACTTGCTGAGCATCTAATTAATAACCAGAAGAGTATGCAGAACTTCAAAGTCTTTGATCTTGTGCAGGCAGATGGTGAATGGGATATGGATCTGTTGAGCAGAATGTTTCCCCAGCACATCTTATAAGAGTTTCATGCTATACATCCTCCCAAATCCACTACTGGCAAATATGTTTCTGTTTGCAGAGATTCAAGGAATGACGAGTTTTATATAAAGAACACATACCAAATGCTAAGTAGTGTCAACACTGACTCAAAGTATGACATGACTTAGAAGAACATATGGAGCCTAGCTACACCAGAGAGGATCAAAATGTTCATCTGGCTTGTTAAAGATAAGAGATTGATGACAAACGTTGGCCTTAATAACATGAACATTCGAGACCCTTTTTGCCCAAATTTCTTGGGGGAAGTTGAAGACTAGATTCATGTCTTGCGTGATTGTTTCGAAGCTAAGACAATATGGATCTCTTTAGTTAATTATGCAGACTAGACTGTTTTCTTTAATGCACGTCTTTAGGAGCGGGTAAAGCTCAACTTGCAGCACAATTCAGGACACGATACTATGAAGGATTCGAAGTCGGTGTGGGCAACAATCTGCCATTCACTTTGGTTTTGGAGGAATAATAAACTACACGATGAGAACTATGTAATGCTCACAGTGATGGTGAATGATATTAGAACCCGGACGATGCATTACAACATGAGCATGAAGCTTCATTAATGCTTTAATGTCAGTCATCAAACCCAGCATCATATCAGTTGGATACCACCTTAGGAGGTTTGGAGTGTGATGAATGTTGATGGAGCTGCCAAGAATAATGGGAATGCTGGTTGTGGGGGCCACCTTAGGGACAACTCAGGCTAATGGATTGGAGGTTTCTCCAAGAACATTGGTCTTTGTAGTAGCCTTGTTGCAGAATTATGGGGAGTTCTTAAGGGCCTCAAATTTTCTATGCAGAGTGGCTGTGAGAAGGTCGAGTTTCAAACGGATAGCAAAATAATTTCGGAGGCGTTGAAATCCAAGAAACCAATCATTAAAGAGGGAAGTAATAATCTTCACCAAATTAAAGATTGTTTGAATGGAGATTGAGAAGTTATCATAAAGCATGTGCATAGAGAAGCCAATCAAAACGTAGATGTTATGGCTAATATGAGCTTGCATCACGATCTTGATCTGCAAATTTATAATGAATATCCGGATGATATTGCAAATCTTCTTGTTAGGGAAAGCCCTGAACTTGCAGTTCTCCAATTTACAGTTTAGTTTGTTTTCCTTTGAGCCTAGGCCATCCTTATACTATAAAAAATATAAAAACTCATTATATTAGACACTATATCCATAAAAAGTGAATTAATTTAATTTTTTTTTAATAAAATACATTAAATAGTTTTCTCCTAAATACAATTATCTTTAATAAAAGTAATTTATTGGAAAAAAATATATAGCATATATACGAATTACTTCTCTATTTTAAATATATATTTTTCTTTTATGTATATTATATAGTTTTTTTTATAAAAATATTTTAATCATACTTTAAACTTCATTAAAAAAGATTAATTTACATCCGTACTCTAGTCATACTTATCGGATCATAGTCAACCTTTAAAATAAATTTAAAAACCAAAAGTATTTAAACATTTTTTTTAAACAATAGCCCTAAATGTATAAATCCACCATTTCACATTTTATACATACAATTAAAAAACCTAAAAAATTTAAATTTAAATAATAAAATCAAAACTATATGCAAAAATAAATCTACATAATATGATAAATAAATAGATGTCAGTGCCCTAAACTCATTGAGTTGAACCCTAAACCCTATTCATATGAATTTTGTATAAAATCTCAAATTAGAACAAACCCTTTACTCTAGTCTAGGCTATTCCCAACCCTTATTTGTTAAGGTCCCTTTTATCTCTTCATTTGATTTCTTCTGCAACATGCAATGCATCGTTTCATCTTTATTTTTTCTCAGATTATTTAATTTAATTTTTGTTTTGTTTGTTACAGCCATTTTTTCCCAAGATCACCTTCTTTTCCTGGAACAACTCAATCCTTAGCTTAACAATGGTAATTTCTCAGTCTTCTTCTGTCTAGTATAATATTAGGTAAAAGAACACTGTATTGTGATCATGCAAAATTTGAACACTAGCTAACACGTATAGTAACCGTTTTATAATATGATTTTAGAAGAGTAAATAACTGTGGTGTTTTTATTTATTGATTGAAGTTATATTAGTTTGAGTTTACTGTGATTCTTGTATATATATACTAACCTGGTTTCTTTTCTGGTTCCTGTATGTACCTATATATATCTCTAAAGGGAAGAAAACAAAGAAAGACTATTCTCAAAAGAGTGATTGATATGGTGACAGATAGAATTAGTTGCTTACCAGATCATGTAATAGACCATATTCTGTCATACTTGCCAATTAGGGAAGCGGCGAGAACAAGTGTTTTATCCAAAATATGGAGGTACAAATGGACCACAATGCCAAATCTTGTGTTTGATAAACAAGGTGTATCGAATGTAGTTAACGAGAGCAAGTTTGTGAAAATTGTTGATCATGTACTTTTAGCTCATTCGGGGCCAATCAACATGTTCAAGTTCTCTAACAAAGGTAATCTTCCCGAAATATTTGAGATTGATATGGATCGGTGGATTATTCATTTAACCAGAAGGTCTATTAAAGAGCTCGCGATAGAAGTTTGGATAAACGAAGCACGCTATAAGATACCTTGGTGCTTATTCACTTGTCAAAGTTTACGTCGTTTAAAATTAAAGTGGTGTTTGCTTAAGCCTCCAAAGATGTTTGAAGGCTTCAGGAACTTGAAAAGTCTTAAGCTGGAGGGGCTAACAGTGGCTCAAGATGATTTTGAAAACTTGATATCCGGTTGCCCACTACTTGAAATATTGAAATTGATAAAAATTGATGGTTTAGCCCAAATTAATATTCACGCACCAAATCTCAAGGTTTTTGAAATTTTTGATGAATTTGATGGTGAATTTGATGGTATTAGCCTTGACAACACTTTTCAATTATCTTCGGTAGCTGTTGAATCATGGTGGGATTTGATGTCAGAAAGCCATCAAAGTACACTGCGTGGTCGCCCTAGCAACTTGCTCAAAATTTTCGATAATCGACCTCACATAGAGAACCTAGTGATTGGTCCTTACTTTTTAAAGGTATCATACTCAATTATCTGAATTTTGAATTTGACTTTAGGAGAGACTCAACTCCTGACATTGTATTCTGATTTAGAGCCAATTTGTTTTTCTGTTTTAGTACTTTGCTGCAGGTGACTTGCCAGTAAAGCTTCCTACACCTTGTGCTGATCTAAGCTATCTTTCCTTAAGCATACACTTCGATGACTTGAAGGAAATTTCTACTGCTCTTTGCTTGCTCAGAAGCTCACCTAATCTTCAAAAATTAGAAATATTTGTCGGTATTCATTTAGTTTGGCTTTGCTTGCTAATTTGTGATTGCACTTGCTTAACATGTTTTTGTTTTTATGTAGTTATTAAGCTCTATAGTTTGCAAACTTTTTTGTTTTAAGTATTTGTCTAGGTTTTAGCTTTGAAAAATAGTTTCTAAAACTTGTAGATGTGATTTGCGATATTGCTAACGGACCTTTTGAGTTAGTTACATTGTTACTGCAGTAGTTTCTTATAAAATAAGACTAGTGTTCCTCATTTTCCATCTTTTATCAATCAATATAATGTTACCTTTAGATTTTAATATTAATATGCTCTTTATCTCTCTTATATCTCTCTTATGTATACTATTTTTCCTCATTTAATTCATGGATTTGTAACAATTGCATGTAGGCAGAGATTGAGCGGCATAATGTCCCTTTGAGACCTGTCACTGACAGCTATTCTTGGGAAGATGTATTTTCGAGGCCAGCCACACCCATCCAAGTGCGACATGTAACAATAGATAGCTTCTCCGGCTCTCAACTTGAACTAGATTTGATCAAATTTCTACTTCTCTATTCGCCTGTGTTAGAAAAGATAATTGTGAAGCCTCTTGAAAATGTCGGAGTGGAGTTGCTTATCGAACTAGTTCGGTTCAAAAGAGCGTCACGAGAAGCTGAAATTATTTATGAGGTTCAAAAGAGTGTCGGGAGAAGCTGAAGTTACTTATCATGTGGAAGACTCTTCATAATGATTTGTATTCTCCACAAATTATCTAATATATTATGACTTTTAAGGTTATTATGGGCAAAGTTAAACTTTTTAATTAAGTCGCAAATTAAGAGTGATTAACACTATGGTGTTTTTGTTATTGATAATATATTCCCTAAATTGAAATTATTTAGTGTTCTCCAAACTATTGTTTGCATTTTTTGGGTTCAAACATCTTACCTTCTTTGAGTATAAGGTGTACTTTTTAAGTTGTATGCTGGTGGTATTTTTTTTTTGGAATTCACTTTGTAATTTCTATTTTCAAGATTCACACTCAAAACCAATTCAAAAATCAAGCTTCCATTGTAATTTAGTAGCTGAATCTGAAAAGGAAGCTTAGAAAGATTAAAAGAATCTGATAATTAATGCTTTGAAAAAGATTAATAAGTAAGAATGTTATTTTTGAAAAAGTTTTGAAAAAGCTAGACTGGGCCAACGCCTGCCCACCAGTTGGGCAGGCCCAACCCAAAATCATGCTAGGCGGCCCAATCCTCCTCATTTTCCGGCACATTAACTGCCCTACTGTCGAGGAGAGACTTCTAGCTATGAGGAGAGACCACGACCCTCCTCAGACTTCCACATACGAGGAGAGGCAACGACCCTCCTCCTCGCTTGCCACGTGCTCCTCCTCGCGAGGACACGTCACCATGTAACCTCCCACCTCTGAAAAAATCAGTCTGCCCTTCTTCCGGAGATCGCGGGACCGTTACCCCAGGGCGAAGACCACGCGTTGGTCTTCCTTATGCCACGTACGCCCTGACAGTCACCTGGATTGGGCCTTGCAATCTAGCCCAGTGCAGTGCAGGTGACCGTTGGCCCTGCGCTGGGGGCAACCTATAAATACCCTCTCGCAATACTTTCTAACTAATTCTTTGCTTTCTGTACTTGCTTACTCCTTTTTTCTGACTTTGGCATCGGAGTACCTCGCAGGTACACCACCCCCCCCCCCCCCCCCCCCGTTTCACCATCACCGGAGTTGCTGATCTCACGACGTTGCTGGCCACTAGTCTCCATTCTGATCAGGTACGATCAGTACCCATACCCAACTACTTATCATAGATACCTTAGAATTTTCCTTTTTTTCTCTCATATCTATATTATCTAGATTTAATAAAAATTAACTATTATATTGAACTCTAATTCAAGGTTTTTCCATTATTTGATAAATGCCAGGATTAGATCTAATTCTATTACTGCACTAAGTGTTGGTTGCCAAGAGGGGGAGCAAATTTCCACGATCAAGCAGGTAATAAAGGAGCATTTTGCAAAACAGTTTGATATCCCTCAAACACACAGGCCTAATATGGACTTAGCAGACCTTACAAAGATGTCTAATGAGGAAAAACATCCTTTACAAGAAATGTTTTCTACTAAAGAGATTTTAGAGGCAGTCAATTCTTGCGATGGGAACAAAAGTCCAGGTCCAGACGGGTTCAACCTGACTTTCATCAAAACATGTTGGGAGGTGATAGGCACGGATATAACAAACTGTATTATGGAATTCTATCATACTGCAGCACTACCAAAGGCATTTTGTTAACCATTCAGTGCCCTTATCCCAAAATTGTAGTGCCCTCAAAGCTTGATCGAACGACTACAGACCAAGAAGCAACATTAGCAGTATATATAAAATTATTTCCAAAATATTGGCAGCAAGATTGTGCAAGGTAATAGATAAACTAGTTTCATCCACTCAGACTGTAACACCCCCTTTCTATACCCCCAAATAATCACATAAATCATTTAGGCACATATAAAAAAAATTCGCCAGAGTACGATTAAAACATAGTATAAAAGAGGCATGTCACATCATACTTAATTTAATACATACAACACCTGCTCAAACTATTGATATGCAACAGTGGGGTAACTTGCCACAGAGGAACTTTGTCCTTACACCCACATCTCAATATTTAGAATAAAAGCGGAAACATCTAAAATATTGAATAACAACCTGATATATATACACATCAACATATATATACATCATCTAGTATGAGTCACAAGCAACATCATGTTTATATACACAAATTCATCAGCAAGATACATATGCAAATGTATCACAAAAAGATCAAACGTCCTAGCTACCCGGTGCTACATATCAGAGCCAACCGACCAAAAGAATGAAGACACGCTTCACAAAAAGACCTCCAGCATACCTACTCTGCAATGCCTCATAGAGCATCATAAAACAGCAGAAGCGTGAGAAATATTATCATAATAACAATGCATATAATTATGTACTACAACATAAACATATAACACACATTCTCACCACAACTCATCATATATCCCAATATAGATATATCATCAAGCATATTCATTATGCATACATTCACCATTATCATCATTCCACATGAACACACACATACTTGTTCATTCAACAATGCATCATTATAAGATACAGTTTATATCATTTCCCATAAACATACATATATCAATGTATATTCATCAATGCACAAATACAAAGATGATCAATGCAACTCATAGAGACCGACTCTCGACTCTATGCAGATGCATGCGGTACCGACTCAACACCCGAGCTCAATTGAAGAACTCAATGGAAATATCCTCCCTGCCGGGCCTACGATATTTCCCCATCGCTCATACCATCATGGCATCCGATGTTTCTGGATTGTTCACGCAGACACAATCCGATTGCTCAAACCCCACAAGGGCACACAATCATTCTGAAGATTCCCACGGAATCAAGTGTAACTCATCGCAACGATTACACCCATTGACTACGCAATGTTCAGAGGATCCTCAATGATCATTTGTGTAATCAATCACTCACACCCAACAGGGACGTGATATTACACCCGATTCTCCACGGAATCGCGACACATGAATGCATGTCATGATGTTTCTCATACAAAATGACCACATACACTCATGCAATGCACACATATTTCACAATATAGTCATGCATATACCATTAAATACACACATTGCAATTTCTTGCCTTTTGGCCATAATTCATCACCACAACATGTATTTCATGCAATTTCACTTCACAACAACACGGAAGCCATACCATATCCATACCAATAACACATTGCATGATATACACTAATTACACACAATTATAACCGTAAAATTCGACAAAACAACACATTTTCCAATTTCCGACATAATTTAATCGGCCAACAATCTCAAAAACCATTTTTACAAGAAAGAACATTTCATAAGCTTTCCAACGATATAAAGAACGTCCTGATCCGAGTTACGGATCAAGAGTTATGAATTTTCAAAAGTCAAGAATTTATTGAGAAACAGCCAAATTCGCCTGGCAACTTGAGAATTCGCCTGGCGAATCCCATTCGCCAGCCCTTCGCCTGGCGAGCCAGTGGCGAATCACCAATATAGAAAAACTCCAAGAGTTACAGAAGCTACCCCCATTCTGTAATTCCAAATTCGCCTGGCGAATGGAGAATTCGCCTGGCGAATCTGCCTTCGCCTGGCGAGCTAGTGGCCAAACTCAATTCGCCTGGCGAATCACACCAGAACCAGAAAAATGCTGTTACGGGTTACACGACCCAAAACCCCCAAAAACCTCATTTTTCATCCCAAATTAATTCCAACAACAAAACAATTATCGGCAATGATTCATAAACACATGGTAATCATTCAACGCAAATTATATCGATTTCCGACCGTAAAAACATCAATTCCCAATCATTTTATCGTTTTCGACCTAAAACTCAAAAGCTATGGAAACAAGAAAACGTCCAAGCAAACCCATACATAATGATACACATTGATAAGATAAAAAGATTTCACACCCTTACCCGGATTCCAAGCTCGCTAATTGATCGATCTTGATGATTTCCTAGTTTTCCCAACTTTCTCCTCTTTTCTTTCTCTCCTCTTTTCTTTCTCTTCTTTTTCTTTCTATCTTTCTCTATTTCTCTCTTATTTCTCTTTTCTTTCTATTTTCTTTCTATTCTATTTCTTTTCTCTCATTTTCCACTAAATCAATTTAATTCATTTTTCTCACATAATTCTAATTCCACAAAATTTCTAACTTATGATTAATTGAAAAAAGTCTAAAATACCCTTCATTCTAATTTCCCCGAAAACTCTCGAAAACGGTAAAATAACATTTAACACACCAATTTCACAATTAACATAATTATTGCCCAATTAAAATAAAAGACTCAACCAACTAGAATCAATCAACACAAAAATGGAAATATCAAAATCGGGCTGTTACACAGACGGCGTTCATCCCAGGTCGTCAACTGCTAGATGGAGTGCTGGCAGCCAACAAACTTTTGGATTTTGCAAAGAAGAACAATAAAAATTGTGTGCTATTCAAAGTTAATTTCGCCCAAGCCTACGACTGCGTGGATTGGGGTTTTTTACTCAAAGTTCTGACGACAATGAATTTTGGAGACAAATGGTGTAAATGGATTAAAGGTTTGATATGCTCTAGCTAGCTACTTATCTTTGTTGGTTATCAGAAGCACGACTAAAGACTTTAAGGCAAAACGGGGATTGCGCCAAGGGGATCCTTTATCACCGTTCCTATTCGTATTGGTGGCTGAATGCTTAACATGTTTGGTCAAGAAGGCAGTTAATACAAACATTCTAAAGGGATTAGTGATTTACGACAGAAACTCTATTGACGTACATTCTTCAATTTGCTGATGACACATTGATAGTGTGTGAGAATTCATGGTCTAATTTATGGGGTATTAAAGCCATTTTGCGTGGATTCGAACTTGTGTCTGGTTTGCAGGTTAACTTGTGGAAAAGTAGCATATAGTAGGTGTACATGATTCTTTTACAAGAGCAGCCTCTCATTTTTTAACCTGCAAGGTGTGACGCCCGATCTATACCCCCAAATAATTATAAAACAATAAACACTTAATAAAATTTCATCAGAGTATATTTAAAAACACGGCACAGACGAGGAAATCACATCAATTTGATACAAAACATACAACACCTGCTCATAAAGATATGCAACAATGGGGTAGCATACATACAGAGGAACTCAGTTCCTTACACCCACATTTCAAAGTTTTTAGAATAAAAGCGGAAAATCTAAAAACTGAATATCATATATATATCAATGAAAAGTTGGTCATACATCAGTTATACAAGTACAAACCTAAAGATATAAATATACACAATACACCAAAAACACAAACGGCCTCCCTAACTACCCGATGTCACATATCAGAGCCGACCGACAAAAGAATGAAGATACAATCTTCACAAAAGACCTCCAGCAACTCTAATCTGAAATGCCTCAAAGAGCATTATAAAACGAGCAGAAGGGTGAGAAAAACAACCATAATATAAATGCATATAATTATATATATCAACATAAAAATACGCATATCAAATATTCTCACCACAATGATCACATGCCTACACATAAAGCATATACAGATTATATTCACATAATCCCATATTCACACATCATGCATATGTTTATATACAAAACATATCATTCATAATTCAATGCATTTAACACAAATGCACAACCGTTCACAATTGCTATCACAAGCTCAATCACACAATGTCTCACACATAATCACCAAATCATGATTTACCACATATAACCAATGCAAATCATAATTCATGCAGATGCAAAGAGACCGACACAACGACTCTCTATGCAAATGCATATGCGGTACCGACTCCAAGATTTCATATCTCATCATTAGTTCACTCAGGAACTCTGCTGGAACCATCGCTCGTTACATCACTGTAACTCCCCGTCGGGCCTACGATGTTCACCCACCACTCACACCTCCACCAAGAGAGGCTCACGATGTTTATGGATCGCTCACACCTCTACCGAGAGAGGCTCACGACCCGATTGCTCACACCTCCACCGAGAGAGGCTCACGATCATCTATAACCATCGCTTTAGGTCCTCAGGCTATTCATACCTTCATATTTTCGAGGCACAAAATGTTATAGCTGATTCCCCACCAGAACCGCCGTCACACAGGACGCAACAACAATGCATAGCATGATGCTTGACACACAAGAACTCAGGACAACTATGCATTTCCACACATATATGCAACCATAAACATGCATATATAATCAAATACAACACGTTGCATTTATTTGCCTTTCGGCCACAATTCATCACCACAACATGTCATCACATGCATTTTCATCACACAATGACACATAGCATAATACACGTCAATTATGCACACTTACAACGACAAAAGTCGACAATCGAAACTATTCACATTTCCTGACATAATTAAATCGGCTAACAAATTCCAAACCATCATAATAAGAAAGTACAGCTCAATAGCTTTCCAACGATATAAAGAACGCCTAAATCGGAATTACGGTTCGAGAATTATGAATTTTCAAAAGAAATGAAAATTATAAAAAAAACAAAAGCGCCCGGCGACAGGAACGTTTCGCCCGGCGACGCTTCAATTTCGCCTTCGCTTCGCCCGACGAAGAAGGGGCGAAGGAAATCCCCACAAACGTGAACCAAACCAGTAGCTTGACTCCCTCTCGCCTCTCAATTTCGCCCGGTGAAGGCACGAACCGCCCGGCGCTCTGGGCATTTCACCCGGCGCTTCACTCCAGAAGCAGAATTTCTGCTTCGTTTCCACTGTTCCAAAGCCCTCAAAAACTCCATTTTCTCCCCCAAATCACTTCCATCAGTAAAACAGTTAATAGCAATGGTTCATAAACATATAGAGATCATACAACACAAATTATATGGATTTCCGACCGTAAAAACATCGATTCCTAATCATTTTATCATTTTCGACCTAAAACTCACATATAACTCAAAACCCTACCAAACATAATTTTTCAACCACAACAATCATACATAATCACACACATGTATAGAATAATCGAGTTTCAAACCCTTACGCGATTAAATCGATTCCTAGAAGTTGTTTTCTTTGATTCCTAGCTTTTTCCTCTTTTTCTCTCTTTTCTCTTCTTTCCCTTCTCTTTTCTTCTTCTCCTTTTCTTTCTCTTACTATTTTTTCTTTCTTTTCTAATTCTCTCTATTTCTATTTCTTTCTCTTTTTCTTTAGTAACTTAGTAAATAATTAGGGAAAAGACTAAAATACCCTTACTCTCAATTATCTCACAAACGATCCCAAAATGCGATAAAATATAGTAACAGTACAAAACAACATATTATCACACCAAAGTCATAAATAAAAAAATAATATAATACTCAAAATATTTAAATCGACTCGATTAAATAAAATGGTCGAAACTGGGGCGTTACACAAGGTGGGTATTCTCCCCTTCAAATTTCTGGGTCTGTGCATTGGTGTGAAACATAGTAGAATTCAGTTTTGGCAACCCGTGATTAATTGCATAAAGGCTCGCCTTTCTTCTTGGAGGGGCAGGATGTTATCTATTGGAGGCAGAGTTGTTTTGATCAACTAAGTGTTAACAAACATGCATGTTCACTACTTGTCATTCTACAAAGCACCATTGAAGGTATTGAAGGCAATCAAGTCCATCCAGAGTCATTTTTTGTGGTCAGGTTCGAACATTAAAAATGATGTATCTTGGGTTAGCTGGTCTCAGGTTTGCAAGCCAAAAACTAAGGGGGGGTATTGGCATCAAGGACGTGACGGTATTCAACAAAGCACTCTTGACTAAATGGCTATGGAGGTTTACTCACGAAACAAATGCAATTTAGTCTGGTATCATGGAAGCTAAATATGGTTGTGTTAAGAACAAAATTCTTCTCAAGGAAACCTCAAGCAACCTTAGAATTGAATCTAGATGGTGGAGAGATATTATGCATATAAGGGATTCCAATCTTGAGGAAGGTTTCTACAACTTATTATCATGAAAACTAGGTGATGGAAATTTAATAATGTTTTGGCACACAAAATGGCTTGGTGCCACTACTTTGTCTCGTTTATTCCCTAATTTGCTCGAATCCTCGAATTACAAACTAGCTTCAGTAAAGGATTGTGGGAGATGAGTTGGTGAGGATTGGGCCTGGGAATTGGATAGGCTAAATTGGACAACTGAAGTTACTGCCATACCCGAATTTTTTGAATTGCAGCAGCTGTTGGATGAATTTAAGTCTTCAGCCTCTGGACAGGATAAGATTGGATGGGCAAAAGGTAAGGATAATATTTTTTCTGTTTCTTCATGCTACATTTCTATTTCGGGTGTTGATGACATTGGTTTGATCGAGCCAAAAATAATAAGAGCTTTAAATATACTATGGCATTCTAACATTCCACTCAAGATTCAAATATTTGGTTGACGGCTCTTGTTAAATCGTTTATCGACAAGGCTGAATTTAATGAGAAGAGGTCTTATCACAAATGTTCATGAATGTGTCTGTGTCTTCTGCTCCCATGCCACTGAAGACTGTGACCATATTTTTCTAACGTATCCGAAAACCTTGTCGGCTTGGAAATGTGTGGTTGATTGGATTGGGATAGCTTTACCTGTCACGCAGAATGTTACGGTTAACATGCTAGCTTGGACATACTTTTTTTTACACTCTTCCTCTTCTTGTCTAATTTGGGTGGTCTCTTGTTGGTGTCTTTGGTGGACTAGAAATCAAGTGTTTTTTAATGATTTAGTGGCCGTTTCGAAAGATATTTTCCATCGAATTCTTTACTTTTCATGGAGATGGTTGATTGTAGCTAGTAAAAAGAGGATTAAGAGTAACTATTATGAATGGTGTAAGAGGCCTATTGATTTTTTGTAAAATAGTTGCCTTCTTACTATAGTTGTTGTAGGACTTTGTCTTTTTTGGTGAAACTTTTCTAAGCTTGTACATTTTTTGGGCTTGAGATCCCCTTGATCTTTTTATTGAATATACTTTTGATTATAAAAAAACCTATTATATTGAACTTATATGTTTTTAATTTAAATTTGTATCTAATTTTTTTTTTTTTTGGAATCAAGATATATTAACGGAGTACAAAGGGTACTCAATCCTGTTTACAAAGGAAAAACGAGACCAAGCTCGGCCAAAAGATCGAAGAAATTACCAACCAAATAAAATCTATGACAAGTACAATAAAGGATTTTTATCGAATTCGTATAAATTACAATAGGGATAGGTAATATCTCCGATAAATGTCCACTTCCAAATCAAAAATTTCGCCTTCAACACCATATCGACGACGTTCCAATTCGAATGCCTAAAAATAATCTCATTCCTACACACCCAAATGGACCATATCACCGTCAACCAAATACTCCCTTCCCTACCCGGCTTTACCCGCTTAGATTTACAAAAGGAGAACCAAGCCATGAAACTCCTCTTAAAACCTCCTTCACCGGAGTCAGAGAAACCAATCCAATCAGAAATCTCCGACCAAACCAGTTTAGCAGCCAGACAATCCACAAACAAATGATTAAGAGATTCGACATGCGAGTTGCAGAAAACACAGTTAGAGCCACTAGACAAAGGAATAATCCCCCTATAAATCAATTGGTCCTTAGTTGGTATCCTATTTAAAAGACACCGCCAACCAAAGGCCCGAATTTTAGAGGGGACAACCACCTTCCAAATCAGATTAAAAGCATTGTCATCTCTGTTAGGTGGTCCAAACGGAAGACTAAACGCCGACAATTTCCTATACATAGAACTAACAGAAAAAGTAGATGAATCCTCCAATGCCCACCTCACATTATCCCTCTTATTCACATCAGGATGAGCCAACTCAATCAAGCCCCTCAATTTCTCTAAATCGGACGCTACCTGCTGCACATCAACCAAGCCAAAAGAACAAACAGCTTCTGGTTCATCATCATCAACCAGGTTCTAATGACCGCTACCAACATTGTCACCTTCAACAGCAGACCGAGTCTCCCTACCATCAAAATTGGTTGAGCCGTCTAAACTGACAGTGGCGGACGATGCAAATCGAGATTCTCCATCAGTCCAAATTTCTGCTCGCGAGTGATTTTGGACAGTCCTACTGTCGTGACCAGAACCTGTCACTACGACCCCTGGAGCATGAATGTCCATCCCTTCAGCCCCACCACTTGGAATGCCTAAATCCCCCCAACACCACCTCCCTCCAGTCCACCCACCCAACCCCGCCACCGAAACCTCCTTCAAACGAGATCTAGCAAACAACACCGGAAACACATCCTTAAAAATACCTCCACCTGTCCAATTAACGTACCAAAACGGTATCTTGTAACCATTACCTACATCAAAGAAACAATTGTTAGTAAAAACATCATCGTGGTATCTATTCGTGGTTGCGAGTAAGTCCATCCACCAAGTCGAATAAGAACATCCGCAACACCGCCCTTCTTTGGCTCCTAAAACGTGCATGGAAATGTCACCATACCGCGCCTTCAAAATGTTATACCACGTTTCCTCCGTCCCTCTAAAGATCCTCCACCTCCACTTTTGAAGAAGAGCCACATTGAAATCGTCGGTTCTTTTAAGATTTAAACCTCCTTTCTCCATCGGTAAACATAAAGAGTCCCACTTAATCCAATGTATGCGCCTCTTCTCCCTCGAACTACCCCAAAGAAATCCGCTTTGAATCTTGTTAATCTCCCTCCAAACTCCCACCAGAGCCTTGTAAAAAGAGAATTGGAAAATCGGAAGACTTCCCAACGCGGATTTAAGGAGAGTGATTCTCCCTCCTAAACTCAAAAAGCGCCCATGCCAACAAGAAATACGCTTCTCAAGCTTTGAAACTAGAGGAGCCCAAGTTGATAACCTTCTAGGATTAAACCCTATAGGGATGCCAAGAAAGTGGAATTCCTTATTCTCCGTCCGACAAGCCAAAAATAACGCCGTCGTTTCTAAAAAAGAGGGTGTAGTATTAATTCCTATCAACTTTCTTTTGTGGAAATTTATGCCAAGGCCCGAAATAAGTTCAAATCCCCTAAGAACCGCTTTGATGGCCCACATATGTTTCCAACTCCCATCTCCAACAAGAAGAGTGTTGTCCGCAAATTGAAGGATGTCTATAAAACAAGAATTGTTAACGTTGAAACCCGAGAATTCACCTAAAGCAACCGATCTTCTAACCAAGCTAGTTAATCCTTCCGCCACCAAAACAAAGAGAAAAGGTGAGAGAGGATCACCTTGTCTAAGCCCTCTCTCAACCAGAAACTCTTTAGTCGGGCTTCCGTTAACCAAGACGGACATGTTGCTAGAAAAAATCATAGCTTCCATCCAACTCATCCAAAGATTCCCGAACCCCATCCGTCTCAACATAAATCTAAGTAAGTTCCAACTAACTTTATCATAGGCTTTCTCGAAATCCACTTTGAAAAGAGAAACCACCTTATCTTCCTTCGAAGCGAAATCAACCAACTCATTTGCTACCAAAACTCCATCGAGAAGTTGCCTACCCGGGACAAAAGCACTTTGGCAACTAGAAACAATGGAGTGTAAAACCTTCTTAAGTCTAGCCGCCAAAAGCTTGGCCAAGGCCTTGTACATACAACCAACAAGACAAATAGGTCTAAAATCGTCCAAGTCCAACGGATTGTCCCCCTTAGGAATTAAAGTAAAAAATGATGATACAATGGACTTGGATAAAATCGCCCCTCTATGGAAATCATTAAAATAGCGCATAAAAAGACCAACATTTCCTAATAAAAAGAAAAGAATAACCGTCGGGTCCCGGACTTTTAGTCCCCTCACAACTCCATATCGCCTAAACTAAAACAAATAGTTACCTATTGAATTGTTTATAATTAAAATACATATTTGAAATTTTATTTTAATTTTAAAAATAACTGAGCTGTTAAGAGTAAATTTATCTATAAAAAGATTTAATCAAAAGGTAGTTATTAGTTGATTTACTTTAGAGTTATATATAAACTAAAAGTATAAATTTTGATTCACGTTTGCCGCATAATATAATTAAAGCTTAAATTAAGGATGTTGAAGTTTGTGGAATGTGAGGAATGTTGGTGATTTTAGTATCATCAATGTATTTTAGTAGTAATGTGATTTACTATAGGCCGATGCAATTATGCGTTAAGCTTGGAAACGAGTTAGGGTAGTGCAGAGTGCAAGCTCGTCGAGCCAACGTATAATTGAATGTGAATAATTGAAACGGGGTCCAAGGGTAGTGCAGAGTGCAAGCTCGTCGAGCCAACGTATAATCCAAGGGTCCCAACCGACATAACCGTTTTCTGAACAGTTGTGTCTTTTCGGTTTATGTTATTGATCTCCTATATAAGGAGTCATTTGGCTTCGGTTTCGGTTACAGGAAAAATCATACTTTCTCTCTACATTCCTGATCAGTTCTCTTTTGCCAGAAACAGATTGTTCTTCAAGAATTATCCCCACAAAGATTTCGTGAACCCAGGCAAGAATAGGGTCGAAATACTTTGTTCGGAAAGTGTACGAACACGATTCTTCGAAGTTATCCAGGATTATCATACCCGAATTTCTAACAAACGAACAAAGTAGTTTCTGATAATCATGGCTGAAGGAAGCACCGTCAAGGAGATGACTACAAATTTTGGAAAATTGGACAAGTTTCAATGACAAGACTTCAGGCGTTGGCAGAAGAAGATGCATTTCATGTTGACTACGTTGAAGGTGGTGCACGTCCTGTCTACACCGATTCCAGAACTTCTGGAGGATGACACAGTTGAAAATCTGAGAGGAAGATCAAAGTGGGAGAACGACGACTACATATGCAGAGGGCACATTCTTAACGGTATGTCTGATCCCTTATTTGATATTTACCAAAACATGGAATCTGCAAAGGAATTGTGGGATTGTCTCGAATCCAAGTACATGGCAGAGGACTCATCTAGTAAAAAGTTCCTGGTAACCGATTTCAACAATTACAAAATGGTTGAATCGAGGTCTGTCATGGAACAATTCAATGAACTCCTCCGAATCCTTGGACAGTTCACACAACACGGATTGAAGATGGATGAAACAATATCTGTCTCAAGCATCATAGACAAGTTGCCTCCTTCGTGGAAGGATTTCAAACACAATCTGAAGCATGGAAAAGACGAATTGTCTTTGATCCAACTTGGAAGTCACTTGCGCATAGAAGAATCTCTAAGAGCGCAGGAGGATGACAAAGGAAAAGGTAAAGAAATTGCTGGACCCTCGGTTAATATGGTCGAAGAGGGTGGTAAGAACGATAACAACAAAAACAAAGGAAAGAAGCGTGCTTTCAAGAACAAGAAGGGCAGTTTCGGTGCTAACAAGAAACCGAAACTAGAATGCTGGAAGTGTGGCAAAACAGGCCACTTCAAGAAGGATTGTCGTTTCGACAAAAAGCACGACAACGCGAATGCAAGTGGTTCAGGAAAGGGGTCTAAGGACCAATCCGAAAACCAAGGTCAGAAATCAATTCGTGATTTGAATAGTTTGATTAAACATTCGGTTTCACTAAATTCTGAAGCATTTTATGTGCAGGATGATGCTATCGCGTGGTGGATTGATTCTGGCGCCACAACACATGTTTGCAAGGATCGTTTCTGGTTCAAGACTCTTGTTCCAGTGGAAGATGGTTTTTTCCTCTACATGGGAGATGATCACTTCGCTCCCGTTGAAGGCAAAGGAAACGTGGTGCTAGAATTCAGTTCTGGAAAGACTATTACTTTGTTTCATGTTTTGTATGTTCCTAAACTACGTAAGAATTTAATTTCTGGTCCTGTATTAAATAAGCTTGGATACAAGCAAGTGTGTGAATCCGATAAATATGTTTTATCGAAGTCTGGTGTGTTTGTAGGATTTGGATATTATAATAATGGTATGTTTATGATGAATTTGAAAGGAGTTCCTAATGATTCTGGTTCTGTATTTATGTCTTCTTCGAATGTTATCAATTTTTCGTTATGGCATGCTCGTCTAGGACATGTACATTATAAAAGAATGCATGAAATGTCTAAAGATGATTTAATTCCTGTTTTTGATGAAAATGTAGAAAAGTGTAAAACTTGCATGTTAATAAAGATCACTAGGCAACCTTTTAAAAGTATAACAAGGAAATCTGTCATTCTTGAGTTGATACATAGTGATTTATGTGATATGCATGCTACTCTATCATTAGGGCATAAAAAATATTTTGTCACTTTCATAGATGATGCATCTAGATTCTGCTATGTTTATTTGTTGCACGCTAAGGACGAAGCCTTAGATAAATTCAAAATTTATAAAACTGAAGTTGAAGTGCAACAGAATGTGCTGATTAAAACATTACGTAGAGATAGAGGTGGTGAATATTATGATCCTGTATTTTTCCAATCCGTAGGAATCATTCATGAGACTACGGAACCTTATACACCTCAACAAAATGGCGTGGCTGAAAGGAAAAATAGAGTTCTTAAAGAAATGGTGAATGCCATGTTATCTTACTCTGGTTTGAGTGAAGGGTTTTGGGGAGAAGCTATGTTAACGGCTTGCTATTTGTTAAATAGGGTTCCTAATAAAAGGAACAAGACTACCCCATATGAACTTTGGTATAAGAAACGACCCAACTTAACATTTCTACGTGTTTGGGGTTGTAGGGCCGTGGTTAGACTCCCGGACCCAAAAAGGAAAACTTTGGGTGAAAAGGGTATAACTTGCATCTTTGTTGGATATGCTGAGCACTCCAAGGCCTATAGGTTTTATGTTATAGAACCTAATGACTCGATTTCTATTAACACGATTATAGAATCGAGAGATTCCATATTTGATGAGAATTGTTTCTCTTTTATACCTAGACCAAAGGTCTCTATGCCTAATTCAGATGAATCTCTAAGGGATGATCATTCAAATGATGTTCCAAGTGAGACACTTGAACCCCGTAGGAGCAAAAGAGCTAGAAAATCTAGACCTTATGGATCTGATTTTCAACTATATTTAGTTGAGGGATCAAAGGATCAGATTGATACTCAATACTATTATTGCTATAGTATAGAGGAGGATCCAAGAACATATGATGAAGCTGTGAAATCTCGAGATTCTGGTTTTTGGAAAGAAGCAATTGATGAAGAGATTGGTTCTATCATGGAAAATAATACTTGGGTATTATCTGATTTACCACCAGGTTGCAAACCATTGGGTTGCAAATGGATCTTCAAAAAGAAGATGAAAGTCGATGGTACAATTGACAAGTTTAAAGCTAGATTAGTTATCCAAGGCTTCAGACAAAAGGAAGGGATTGATTATTTCGATACCTATGCTCCAGTTGCCCGTATCACTACTATTAGATTGTTGATTGCCTTGGCGGCTATTCATAATCTAGTGATTCATCAAATGGATGTCAAAACAGCATTTCTGAATGGTGATTTGGAAGAAGAAGTGTATATGAGGCAACCTGAAGGATTTGTAATGCCTGGTAATGAGCATAAAGTGTGTAAGCTAGTTAAGTCGTTGTATGGGCTGAAACAAGCTCCGAAGCAGTGGCATCAAAAGTTTGATGAGGTTGTTTTGTCTAATGGTTTCATTCTAAACCAAGCTGACAAATGTGTATATAGCAAATTTGATACATCCGGTAAAGGAGTTTTCATTTGTCTATATGTTGATGACATGTTGATCTTTGGCACCGACCAAAATCAAATTGATAAAACGAAGAATTTCTTGTCATCAAAGTTCTCCATGAAGGATATGGGAGAAGCGGACGTTATTCTTGGTATTAAGATTAAACGGGAGAATAAGGGGATTGTAATTACGCAATCTCATTACATTGAGAAAATACTCAAGAAGTTCAATTATGAAAGTTGTTCTCCAGTAAGTACTCCCATGGATCCGGGAGAAAAGCTTATGCCAAATACAGGTAAACCTGTGGATCAACTCGAATACTCAAGAGCTATAGGCTCTTTGATGTATGCTATGATTAGCACTAGATCGGATATTGCTTATGCGGTTGGAAAGTTGAGCAGATTTACTAGTAATCCTAGTAGACATCATTGGCATGCGATAACTAGGGTATTCAAGTACTTGAAGGGTACTATGAATTATGGATTGTCATATATGGGATTTCCTTCGGTGTTAGAGGGTTATTCGGATGCTAGTTGGATAAATAATGCTGAAGATTCATCCTCTACAAGTGGATGGGTGTTCTTGCTTAGGGGAGGTGCCATCTCATGGGCTTCCAAGAAGCAAACATGTATAACTGGTTCCACAATGGAATCTGAGTTTGTAGCATTAACTGCTGCTGGTAAAGAAGCGGAATGGCTAAGGAACTTGGTATATGAGATTCCGATATGGCCTAAACCGATATCACAAATTTCTATCCGTTGTGATAGTACTGCCACACTGGCTAAAGCTTATAGTCAAATATACAATGGAAAGTCTAGACATATGGGTGTTAGACATAGTATGATTAGGGAATTAATCATGAATGGGGTGATATCTATTGAGTTTGTTCGGTCGCAACAAAACTTAGCTGACCACTTGACGAAGGGGTTAGCTAGAGACTTAGTGAAGAAGTCGGTAATTGGGATGGGATTAAAGTCCATTTAAATCTATTAGCTATGGTATACCCAATTCACTTCTAATACAACGTTAGAAGCATAATTCAATGTGGAAAGATCATAGTTAGAGATTGGAGCAATCGTGTTTATCTTCCCAAGGTATGTGCTCAGACCTACAAGTGATGGCTAGGTTGAAGTATATCTTCTTAATGGTTCTTTTGGAAAATTGCAAATGCAGGTGCAAGATTAAAAGGATCACCTATGTGAGCATGAAGTTTTGCCGCTTCAAGAAGCTTGGACTTGGCTTCCTATATGCTCATTAATGGATAAGGACACATGGCTTGTAAAGTGTCAAGTATGAATAGTAGAGTATTGTAAGAAACATATGTGTACTATATCTTCAGATATTCAAATGGATTGACGGGTTCAATCGATATGACACCCCGATTTTCGAGTATTTGGAATGTGTATTTGTACTAAGATGAAAATTCAATCGCAAGACATTTTCGTCTATGCATTTGTTTGATCGTTATACCTGTGTGTTATACCCTTGTATATATTACTGTATATACTGAGTAAATCAAGGATTACACTAAAATGGGGGGGATTTGTTGGTGATTTTAGTATCATCAATGTATTTTAGTAGTAATGTGATTTACTATAGGCCGATGCAATTATGCGTTAAGCTTGGAAACGAGTTAGGGTAGTGCGGAGTGCACGCTCGTCGAGCCAACGTATAATTGAATGCGAATAATTGAAACGGGGTTCCAAGGGGCGAAGCCCCTGGCGGGGTGCGGGGCAGTGCCCCGTTGGGGTTCCAAGGGTCCCAACCGACATAACCGTTTTCTGAACAGTTGTGTCTTTTCGGTTTCTGTTATTGATCTCCTATATAAGGAGTCATTTGGCCTCGGTTTCGATTACAGGAAAAACCATACTTTTTCTCTAAATTCCTGATCAGTTCTCTTTTGCTAGAAACAGATTGTTCTTCAAGAATTATCCCCACAAAGATTTCTTGAACCCAGGCAAGAATAGGGTCGAAATACTTTGTTCGGAAAGTGTACGAACACGATTCTTCGAAGTTATCCAGGATTATCATACCCGAATTTCTAACAGAATGTGAGGAATATAATTATGTTTAAAGACGAGGTTTAGAATGGTGAAGACATAGTTCACGACATTGTGATACTATCTTGGAGATGCATTGCTAAAAAATCTAACATTACATGTAATTATTACGACTGGATTAAATCACCTATAGATTTTTTGTAAAGGTAGATCCATAGTTGATTTTTGTTCGTGGGTTCGGATACCCCTTTGAATCCGTATTTGAATATATTTTGCTTAGAAAAAAAAAAAGATGTTGATATACATAAGTCTGAGTGATTAATTAATATAAATGAGGGAGTAAATGTTATTTAAGTGGCAAAAACGATTAAAAATAATTGGAAGATTTTTACATGCTTATAAGTTTATTAGACTCTGAATTTTTTTTCTTCTGAAAGCAATAATAATCATAGAACCCTGCACAAGGGGTGCAGGAACCCGCGAAACAACTTTAGATCCCTTTACAGCATAACAACGGGACTGTGTACCAGTCGTAAAAAGACACAAAACTAGAGTTCCTACAATTGAGACTCCAATACCAGCTAAAGTACTTGACGTAGTTTAAGATATCCTCCACAGACAAACTAATAGATTCAAAAATCCTACGATTTCTAGCGAACCAAATAAACCAAACAGCCGTGCTCCAAATGAGAACACCAAAAGATCTACTAGTCACCTTTTTAATGACATTGATGAACTTGAAAACAGAATCCTGCCATGACAGACACTACTAGAAACTTCGCCTTTAGTGACCGATTTAGAGACCAAAATATCTTAAAAATCGGTCACTAAAGGGTTTAGTGACCAAAAAGGCGACAATAAATTGTCAGTCGAAAAAGTACTCGTCGCTAACCTTTTGTGACGAAATTAGCGACTGAAATACAGTGACTGATTTTGAGACTTAGTTAGCGACCAAATCAGTGACCGATTTTAGCGACCAAATCAGTGACCGATTTTAATGACCAAATCAGTGACCGATTTTAGTGACCAAATCAGTGACCGATTTTATGGACCAATTTTAGGGACCAAATCAGTGACCGATTTTAGTGACCAAATCAGTGACCAATTGACCAATACTGACATTTTACTATTTTGGGCAATCCATAGTTTCCAAAACAAATACTGAAATCATTAATTTAAAACTGTTACTAAAATTCATTTAAAATTAATGTAGTATCTCTATAATCTCAAATATTTTGATTTTTAAATATTTAAAATTATCTTTTATATAATTTACAAATTTTTAAATATCTCTTAAAATGTTTTCTCTAAATAAAAAAACTAATTTCATTAAAAATTCTAATATTTAAAAGAATTACACAATATTTAAGTGATTTTAAATACTCTTAAAAGTAATAAAAAAAAACAAGTCTTACTAATTACTTAACAAAAAAATTTAAACACTTAGTATATCTAAGTATTCATCAAAAATTGCAATAAAATTGTGTAAACTAAGATCAGTTGTCATTCTAATTCAACCAATATTATGTTTGTAGACAATTGTCATTTAATTCATTCGAATGGAAAATTCCTTGTTGACATGTTTCTTGAAGGGAGAGTTCCTTGTTCAAATGTTTCTTGAACGAATTCTTCCAATTTACCTGTAAACATTTTCCATTAACAAAAAAAAATGGGGTTAATTAAAATTTTAAGACCCTAAAATAAAAATAATAATAAATAATATACAATTAAAGTTGAAAACTCATTATATGCACATATTTCAATCTTTTGTCGACCCAAATGTTTATTCTGATGTTAACATAAGCATATTATATTATGAATCTTGAAAATACAATAATATAATTGTATAATTTTGATGAAAAAAAATGTATATATGTAAAGCCAAAATATGAAAATATAGAGATAACCACTTTCAATCTGACAAAAAAAATGCAACGTTAATATTGCATTCACCAAGCTAAAAACTAAGACGACAACTAAAAATCTTTATGTGTCTTATGTCTTTTCTTTAATTGAAACTAATCAAGGATGAGAAAGTAAATAGCTTGAATGGTATCCCCAGAATGCTAAGGTGGGCTCTCTTAGATTATAATGGTGGTTTTCTTAGTTGTTTGTACCCTGACTCTAATTTGACTCCAATTTTGGTGTTTAAAATTGCAATTAAATCTACAATGAGGCATTATATAATTATTAACTTTTACTTGAAATAGAGATAAAATGGAGAGTCAAATATTTTAACATGAAGTCTTATTGAACATGGCCCCCCCTATATTGATATTTTGGATAGAGGTGATTATTTCTTAAACTCTATGAAAGAAAAGAAGAAAGAGTGGCCACCAGAGGATAAAACAGAACAACCTGACAATTAACAATTTTAAGTGCAGCATCTACGATCAACACAAACATTATATCTATCAGAACTTAGCTTAAAGCAATTTCAAGTACCAATTAAGGAGCATGTAACAACAAATATGCATCACAAACTGAATGCATGATACCATTGCATTTGACAAACCAACGGTTGAGCAGAACTAAAATTTTGTTAAAAGAATATTCTATATATATACTGCATGATAAAATAGCAAATACAAATGAACAAATTGTTAGCCTAAGAGCCATATATGGGGGATCAGAAAAGGAACAATGATGACCAATTAAAATGATCAAATAAAAAAATTCTCAAAGAACGTGTGTGATTTAAGAAAATAGAAAGTAAGCAAAAAAAACTTACGATAATCAAATCAATAGTGCAAAAATTAAGTCAATTAAGTGACTTTCCAACAAGTGCAGTGATAATACGACGAATTCTTAAATCAGTATTGACTTGCAGCCAACACCAAACTCACAAACAATCATCAATGTCCTGAAAACATCATCAACAACAATTGACAATATGTGTCTATTAGAACCTTGTTATTTTCTGTGATTATAACTATAAAATCCAGTTAGCTATTCAATATAAATTTAGAGTTTAAACAAGATTACATCCGTCATGCCAATAACAATAAAAATGTGAGTGTAGTAACAGAGATAAATGGAAACACATTAGAATAAGTCACTCCAAACCTGAAAATCCAAATTGGTAAATATTGTCAAACTAAAATATTTAGAATTTATCAGAAACAACCTTAATCAACGCCAACAGTAGATTAATTTTGGATTATCAGTGAAGTAGATAATGAAGACTTCAAATAAAAATTGACATTTTTTAAAATATAAAACAAATGAGAATCTAACAAAATATTAGAACACAATACTCACTCATAAAGGGGAGAACCCAACCAGTGTTGTACCGTTCTAGCGGGGTGGTTCCATCAAATAGTTCTAAATCAAAATAAAATTTGTAGAGAACAAATAAACTAAGAATAAAGGACCAATGACATAAAAGAAGAAGAAAAATGACGAGACGGCGTGAACAAACCTTACCGCGGTGGACGTGGGCGAAGATGAGGTTAAAGCTTCTAAAAAACTAATCTGAGCATAGACTAAATCTCACAATATGAAGATCAAATCGACGATGACAATTTCGTTGTCGGTGATGAAACAAGACAAATATGGTTTTGTTTCTTTCTCATAGAGGTCGAGCAACACCTATGACGATGGCGGCCACATTAGGGTTTGCTCTAGGTTGATAAAGAGAAGGTTTTTTTTTAATGTGAACGAAAGTTTAATAAAAGTAAATGATTTTTATTGTTAATAATGAGTATAAATTTTAATATAAAACAAGAGGAACTTAAGTGGGAAATAAAACAAAGCAAAATGAAAAAAAAAAAAAAAACTTCCTTAACAAAAAAAATTATGATAAAGATTATAGTAGTTTCAGTGACCGAAATTTCGGTCTCTAATTTTTTTTAAATAAATTAAATTTTGTATAAAAAAAATTTTCGAGACTGAACAACCGGTCACAAAATTACACTCTCTAAATCGGTGGCTGATTTTTATTTAGTGACCGATTTAGTGACCTATGATAGTTTACTCATAAATATTAAATTTTGGTGGCTAATTCAGTGGCTATAGTGACCAAAATTTTTCGGTCACTAAATCGGTCACCAAAAGCAAATTTTCTAGCAGTGAGATATTGGTTTCCGTCAACGCCCAACCACCTTTGCAACCCTCTCCACACCTTGACAGATTTAGGACAGACGAAAAGCACATGGTTAAGCGTTTCAGGCTGGTCTTCACACCCTGCGCACTCCAAGTTCCCACCGTCAACTTCGATATTTCTCCTAGCAAGCTGGTCCTTCGAAGGTAGCCTATTCCTAGCAACCCTCCATAGAAAGATTTTGACCTTCAAAGGTAACCTCGAGCTCCAAACCATATTCAAAAAAGGCAAAGCAACTTCCTCTTCGATCGAAAATTCCCTGTACCTCCTAAATAAATCATAACAGGATTTGACAGTAAAGCCAGTGCTCTCCTCCATGCCACACCTCAAACCAGGATCCCATTTAAACTCGTCGACAGTAAAGTAGACTCTGAATTATTCCCTTGTCTTTGACTCAGTACGGTTACAATAACCCTAGTCCTAACCCTAACTCTTCTCTTTCATTTGATTTCTCTTAAACATGCAATGCATCCTCTCTTAACTATTTCGATATTCTTTATTTTCCACTTGTTTATTATTTTTTTTTCTCAAATTAGTTACTGTTTTTGATTTATTGTTTGTTGAAGCAATCATACTCAATCGATTATTGGCGGCTTTTCTTGGAACTCTTCAATCCGTTGCTTGACATTGTAAGTTATGAAACTCTTGTTCTGAATTCAATATAGAAAACCATCTTTGTATTGTAAATAACTGTACAATTACATTAGCTTTTGAATTTCACGGTACTCTTTCACATGACCTACCTATAATTCTTGTATTCATATATAGAATCATGTATACAGTAACCTAATTTGTTTTCTGTTTCCTTGTTTACAGTTGTTTCAATATGAATATACCTAAAGGAACAAAAGAAACAAAGTTTACTCCTCAAATTGTGATTGATGCAGAGCCGGATAGACTTAGTTCGTTACCAGATCCTATAATAGAAAAAATACTGTCATACATTCCAATTAAGGAAGCAGTTGGAACAAGTGTTTTATCCAGTAAATGGATGAACAAATGGCACACACTACCAAGTCTTGTATTTGATACAGATTGTGTATCAATTAATGCTTCTGAAGACCCTTCTATTTTCAATACGACGAAGTTTGCAAAAATTGTTGATCATGTACTTTTAGTTCATTATGGACCAATCAACGTGTTCAAGATCTGCGACAACAATGATAATTATACGAGTCTTAAATCCGATGTTGATCGATGGATTCTTCATCTAACAAGATGGTCTATTCAAGAACTTGTGCTGGAAGTTTGGATAGATGAACGATATCAAATGCCTCGGTGCTTATTCTCTTGTCAAACCTTACGTTGTTTAGAGCTATATTGGTGTTGGCTTAAACCTCCAACAAAGTTCGAAGGTTTCAAGAACTTGAAAATTCTTGGCTTGTATCATGTTACTATATCTCAAGATGATTTTGAGAATCTGATATCCAGCTGCTCTCTGCTTGAAAGTTTGACATTGATAAAGATTTTCAGTGTCTCTCATATTAATATCCACGCACCAAATCTTAAAGAATTAAACATTGTGGATGAATTTGAGGATATTAGCTTTGACAATGCGTTTCAATTAACTTCTGTATTCGTCGATTTAAGTTTAGATTTCAACTATGAAAACAGTCAAAGCAGATGGAATGGCGGGGATTCTAGCAATTTGCTCAAATTTTTCAATCATCTACCTCACATAGAGAACCTATGTATGGATAATTATTTTTTAAAGGTATAATGCTTGAGTTTCTTATTAATGTTGAATTTGATTATAGAAAATACTCATTTATGCTTGTTTAAATCCCCTACAAATTTATGTAACTATTAAAAACATTATATTCATATTCAGATTTATAGCCATTGTTCTTTTCCAGTATTTGGCTGCAGGTGTAGTGCCAGTAAGACTTCCTACTCATTGTATCGATCTAGGTCGTCTTTCTTTATGCATAAACTTTGATGATTTGAAGGAAATTTCGGCTGCTCTTTGCTTGCTCAGAAGCGCACCTACTCTTAAAACATTAGAAATATCTGTGAGTACTGAGTATTTGACTTAGCTTTTGCTTATTTGTGGGTGCACTTGTTCATTCTTGTTTTTATGTATTTATTGAACTTTAGGATTTGCAAATGATTTTACGGAAAAACTTAAATAACTTGAGATTGAATTCTATAAATTGTATATGTGAGTTAATATTTCTAACAAAAGGTATGAATCAATTGAAGTTATGCAAAATAAGTGACTAATGTGCCTCATTTTCCATTATTTATCAATCAATACAATGCTAATTTTGGAGTTTTAATATGATATATATCCCTCTTATCAATGAATTGTTTTTTCTCCCTTTGATTCATGGATTTATAATAATTGCATGTAGGCACGGATTGAGCAGCATTCCGCCCCTTTGACACCTATAAGTGAAAACTATTGCTGGGAAGATACATTTTCTATGCCAGACACACCCATCCAAGTGCGGCACGTGAGAATAAATAACATCTCTGGATTTCAACCTGAACTAGATTTTATCAGATTTCTGGTTCTCTATTCACCTGTGCTAGAAAAAATGATTGTGAAGCGTTCTCTAAATGTCAGACCGATGATGTATATTGAAATAATTGAGTTCTTAATTCGGTTCAAATGTGCATCAAGAATAGCTAATGTTATTTACAACGTGGAAGACTCTTCGTGCATTTGTATTGTCTTCAAATCTTTGTATTGTCTTCAAATCTTACTAACCAAATTGCACTATGACAAGAAAAATAGATCCTTGTCAAAATCGTATAAGTTGCAATTTGGATGAGCAATTTCCCCGATCAAACGCCATCTCCATAAGGAAACCTTAATCTTCCACACTATATCTAAAATATTCCACTTCAAATTACAAAAAATGATTTCATTCCTGACCAACCAAATGTTCCAACAAACCGCCAACCAAATAATGCCGTGACGACCTTTCGGAACTTGTCTAGCTTTGCAAAAATCGAACCAACCCAAAAAACTCCCTTTAATATCATTATCCACCTCGACTTTGTAATCCACCCAAACCGATATGTCTTTCCAAACCAATCTCGCAACGATACATTGAAGCATAAGATGAACAACCGTCTCAGGTTCCAAACCGCAAAAAGGGCAAAGCAAATCGTTCGGGTCCATGCTACCTCCTCTAACCGACAAAGCTAATTTTGACGGTAATCTATTACGGAAGCATCGCCACCCAAACAGTCTAATTTTAAGCGGAACCGACAGCTGCCAAATCAAGATAAACACTGCATCGAAACGATTTGGAGGTCCGACAGGAATGTGAGTGCTCATAGCCAACAAATAGAAGGATTTGACAGAGTACCTACCATCCTCCTTGTAACGCCCCAGTTTTAGTATTTTGTTTAATTGAGTCGTTTTGATTATTTTATTATTATATTATTTTATTTTTGACTTTTATGTGAAAATATGTTATTTTTCATCGTGAATATATTTTATCGGGTTTTGGGAACGTTTGCGAGATATTTGAGTTGAGGGGTAAAATAGTCTTTTTAGGGGATTAGATATTTTGAATAAATAGAAAGTGGAGAGAAATAGAGAGAAAAGGAAAAGGAAAGAAAAAGAAGAGAAAGAAAAGGAGGAGAAAGAAAGGGAGAAGAGGAAAAAGAGGAAAATCGGGAAAACTCCGTTTCAAGCGCGATTAATCGGGTAAGGGTGAGAAGTTTCAATTATATCTTGCTTGTGTATGTATATGTGTTGTTTGTTGTAATTGTTTTGATTGTTTCACGACTTTTCGTATCGATTGGAATTAGGAGCGATTGATAGAAATCGATGTTTTCACGGATGAAATTCGATAAAAACAGAGTAGAATACTTGTCGTTAGGTTTGGATCATGTTTTGGTTGTTATAGTATGTTTTGGAAGTGTTTGGGTGAAGGAAATGGTGTATTTTGACCCCAAATGACCTAAGTTATCGCTGCTGGAAGTTCTGGTTTTCGCAGGTTCGTACTGCGAGCCCCAACGAATGAACCAGCGAATGTTCGCTAGCCGTTCGCATTGCGAACGTAGCAGAATTTCCGATTTTGTTTCCTTCATAACTTTTGATCCGTAAATCGGATTGAGGCACGGTCGGATGCGTTGGAAAGCTCTTTCAATGCTCTTTTGGATAGTGGAATAGGATCATATGTTTAAGCCATGGATTGATAAGAAAATATGGAAAAGTGGTGTATGTGTGGAAAGTGCGGTTTATGTTTCCACCATAACTCCCGAATCGCGAGTCCGATTGATGTGGGACTTGAGGCCATAGATAGATAACCTGATATGCTATTAAATGGTGATGTGATACCATGTGTTAGCTAAGAATATTTGGTAGGAGATGATTAATGGTTTTGTAGGTTTTGTTGTGTTTGTTGGTGTTCGACGTGATATGTTATCGTCATACAAATGTGGGTCTTTTGTGCTATCTATATGATGTTGATGCATGTGATAATGATGTTGTTGTGTGGTAAAATACATTGTTGGATTGAATATCAATGTATGTCGTTATGATGTGTTGTGGGTAACCTTTGTGGTGTGAATCCCTTGTGGAAGTAATTGTGATTGTATGATTGTTGTGGGATGTGATGAAATGCATTGTTTGAATTGTTTTCAATGCATGAATATGATGAAGTGTATTATACAATGTGTTGTATTTGGTTATGTATGCATGTTTATGGTTGCATATATGTGGAAGATGCATTGGTTGTCATGAGTTCTTGTGTGTCAAGTATCATGATATCCATCTTGTGATCGTGCGCCCATGTGGGGTGTGAGCGATCGGATCGTGTGCCCGTGTGGGGTGTGAGCGATCCAGAAACGCCGTGTGCCCATGTGGGGTGTGAGCGACGGATTAGTTCTAGAGGGAATCCGCTATAACGTTGTGTGCCCATGTGGGGTGTGAGCGATGATTATAGATGATCGTGTGCCCATGTGGGGTGTGAGCGATCGGGTCGTGTGCCCGTGTGGGGTGTGACCGATCGGATCGTGTGCCCGTGTGGGGTGTGAGCGATCCCGAAACGTCGTGTGCCCATGTGGGGTGTGAGCGACGGATTGGTTCCAGAGGGAATCCGCTATAACGTCGTGTGCCCAGGTGGGGTGTGAGCGATGATTATAGACGATTGTGTGCCCATGTGGGGTGTGAGCGATCGGGTCGTGTGCCCGTGTGGGGTGTGAGCGATCCATAAACGTCGTGTGCCCGTGTGGGGTGTGAGCGACGAGGAACATCGTATGCCCGACGGGGAGTTACATTAAGTAACGAGCGATGATTCCAATAAGTTCCTGAGTGAACTTGAGATGATTGAGTCGGTACCGCATTGCATTTGCATAGAGTCGTGAGTCGGTCTCTATGATTTGCATTTATCATCTTTATATGGTGCATTGATGAATAAACATGAATGTGTATGTTTATGTGGAATGATGAGAAATGTGAAAGTATGCATGATGAATATGCTTGGCTTTATATATATATATATACATTGTGATGTATATGAGTGAGTTGTGATGAATTGTGGTGAGAATTGTGAATGGATGCGTTATGTGTGGAAAATCATGATTTGATTTATTATGTGTGATATGTTTTATATTTGTGGCATGCTATATGTGTTAGTATCTGATGGTATGGGTGAGATGATTTATACATGTGTTTGAATGTGTGTTTGCATATTATTATGCAATCCTGATTTAGTTGTTATTTCTCACCCTTCTGCTGTGTTTTGTTGCTCTATGAGGCAATTGCAGATTTGTAGTCTTGGGGGTTTTTGTGAAGATTAGTTCTTCATCCGTTGTCAGTCTGTCTGCTCTGATACGTAGCACGGGAGTCAGGGAATGCTTTAGTTATATACGTATACATTTGATGAGTATATTTTGTGTTATGTATCAAAAATTTAAGCAGGGAATGTATTTTCTTTCTATAAATGTGGCATCCTTATTTCTGTCGGAAAAATAAATTTTTATTTACTCTAATTTATTTATGTATTATTTATTCGTGATGGGAAATGGGGTGTTACATTAGTGGTATCAGAGCAGGTCGGTCCGTCCGGCCAAGTTGTTGAGTCAGTTGGTGTGACAGTTGAATACTGTCGATGTTGTTTGTCCCTTAGTACGTGGTATGTGTGGGGAACACTGTCAGTACTTTCTGGTTTTCTAATCCCTTGTTTTCAGGATTGAGAATGAGATAAGTGGGGGAGAAGCTGGTACTTCTCCAAGTTGCTTTAGGTGTGGAGCATTGGCTCCGTGTGTTGTGAATTGCAAGATTGTAAGTACTCTTTGGACAGTGTGGTTCCCGGTTCCGAAGGGAATGCGGAAGTACAGTTTATGTGAACTAAGGATTTGTGCCTTAGGTAGTTTTGTGCATGAGATGTAAGTAATGCTATTATAGTTTGGTAAAGACGGTTTATGCCCCATCATGATTGTCGGCTGTCTATTGACAAATTGAGGAACTGATCACCCTTAATCTCTTGTTGATAGTGGACGAGAATTATGTTGGATGGAATAGACGTGTCTTTCCGGCTTCAATAGTGTGTGCATTGAATTATTTGGAATTAAGGAAGTGCTTGCGGATTGTTTTGCCGAGTCGATGAAGATTCTAATACCGAAAGATGAGATGGATTAGAGGTTTTGATATGTTGGTCCAGTTGGGAAGTTATTGAGAGAGAATGATTGGGTATCGTTAATGGTTGTTCTCAGAAAGTAGAGTGTGAACTCAAATTGGACGAAGGCGAAGATTTGAGGTTTGGATCTGCTAAGTAAGTAGAAGAACTTCTAGGAAGTGAGACGCAGATGTTGGTCATGTTTGTGATAATAGTGTTCTGGAAATGATCAGGAAGTCATAGTGGTGGGGCGTCAGTTGGGCATGGTTTTCAGATGTGTTTTTAGGATGGAACGTTAAGGTGTTGTCTTAGCGAGCTCCAGTATTGTTAGTAACAAAAAGGAATGATGTTTGAGTGGAATAACAAGCATGATGTGTATAACGGTATTGAGACTATGGAAAGTAAACTTAGAGGTTTGGTGAGTTTTGGAGTTTTTAAAGTTATAGGACATTAATGGAAATTTTGAGAAAACCCTTAGGTGTGGATGTAATATTTGAGAGTTCTTGTTGGTTGGAAATCGGTGTAAATGTGGTAGAAGATTTGTCATCATGATTGAATTATGTTTTGATTGTTATATGCTAGTTAGAAAATGTTTTGGTGGAGAAAACATCAATTTTTGGATGAACTGGTGCGCTGCTGGGTTTTTCTGAAAACGCAGGTTCCCACTGAAAGTGGCTAGCGAGTGAGTAGCGAGCGTTCGCTGAGTGTTTGCACTGTGAATGGAGTAATGAAGGAGGCGCTAGCTTCTGCCTTGATTCGCCGGGTGACTCGCAATGCGAATTGGGCAGCGACCATTCGCTGAATGGTTCGCACTGCGATCGTTGGGAATTTTCTAGGCTTTTTGGCTACTGACTTAGTTCGCTGGGACATTCGCACTGCGAATGGAGAAGCGAAGGATTCGCTGGGTTGTTCGCATTGCGAACATGACAGATCTTTCCAAATTGTTTCTTTGATAACTTTGGCTTCGTTTATCCGATTTAAACGTTCTTTGTATCGTTGTGGAGCTATGAAAGGGTCCTATGTTTTGGAAAACAGGAATATTATTTATGGAGTGGATTTTTGGTCGAGTATTGGGATTAATCGGAATTACGTGAATTACGTAAAACGGAACTGTTAAAACGTTAAAAGCTTCAAGCCATGCGTCCGGAGTGTTTGTGGAGTGGATGAATCGTATCTTCCATGTTTAATTGGATAAGTTTGTAGTGGTTTCAATTGAGGATATTAGGATCTGCTATAAAACTCAGAGGAAGAACAGGTAGAGTGTTAAAGATTTGAACTACAAGTGTTGAAACGAGATGAAGTGTTATGCTAAGTTATTCATGTGAGCATTTGGGTTGAAAAAGGTTAGTTTCTCGGATATGTTATTCAGAGGAGAGTATGGTAAAGGATTCATCGGAAGTAGATGTAGTTCTACATTGAGAGATTCCGAAGTTGGTTAAGGAGATTAGAAACTTTTGGGCTCAGTTGGTTATTATTGCAGGTTATGGAAGACCTTGTTGAGTTCGTACTTCTGGTATCTCAGTTGACTTGCAAAAGAGGGAGTCGTTTGTTTTGGATGTTTGGTTGTATGTTAGATTGGGGAATCATAGCATTGTTATAATACCGTTGTGTGACAAGGACGTTGGTATTGTGGGTATGTAGAAGTTATTGAAACGATGTTGTGTCGTGGAACTTTATGTTCTTGTTTGTGTGGTTGCCTCGTTTCCATGGTGATGGTTCGAGTGCGAGTGGATAATTCAATTGTGGGGAATTAGAGGAGTGTTACCTATGGTGATGGTAACGATCTTGTTGTGTTTCGGTTCGAGAGTGAACCTGTGTGTGTTCGTAACTTGGGTATTCTTTGGGTTGTGTGTTGGTCGTCAAGTGCATTGTATGGGTTTGGCATCTTGTCGTTGTAGTTGTTCGTCTCGGTATATTTTCGTGGACGAAAATTTCTAAGTGGGGGAGAATTGTAACGCCTCAGTTTTATTATTTTGTTTAATTGAGTCGTTTTGATTATTTTATTATTATATTATTTTATTTTCGACTTTTATGTGAAAATATGTTATTTTTCATCGTGAATATATTTTATCGGGTTTTGGGAACGTTTGCGAGATATTTGAGTTGAGGGGTAAAATAGTCTTTTTAGGGGATTAGATATTTTGAATAAATAGAAAGTGGAGAGAAAAAGAGAGAAAAGGAAAACGAAAGAAAAAGAAGAGAAAGAAAAGGAGGAGAAAGAAAGGGAGAAGAGGAAAAAGAGGAAAATCGGGAAAACTCCGTTTCAAGCGCGATTAATCGGGTAAGGGTGAGAAGTTTCAATTATATCTTGCTTGTGTATGTATATGTGTTGTTTGTTGTAATTGTTTTGATTGTTTCGCGACTTTTCGTATCGATTGGAATTAGGAGCGATTGATAGAAATCGATGTTTTCACGGATGAAATTCGATAAAAACAGAGTAGAATACTTGTCGTTAGGTTTGGATCATGTTTTGGTTGTTATAGTATGTTTTGGAAGTGTTTGGATGAAGGAAATGGTGTATTTTGACCCCAAATGACCTAAGTTATCGCTGCTGGAAGTTCTGGTTTTCGCAGGTTCGCACTGCGAGCCCCAGCGAATGAACCAGCGAACGTTCGCTAGCCGTTCGCATTGCGAACGTAGCAGAATTTCTGATTTTGTTTCCTTCATAACTTTTGATCCGTAAATCGGATTGAGGCACGGTCGGATGCATTGGAAAGCTCTTTTAATGCTCTTTTGGATAGTGGAATAGGATCATTTGTTTAAGCCATGGATGGATAAGAAAATATGGAAAAGTGATGTATGTGTGGAAAGTGCGGTTTATGTTTCCACCATAACTCCCGAATCGCGAGTCCGATTGATGTGACACTTGAGGCCATAGATAGATAACCTGATATGCTATTAAATGGTGATGTGATACCATGTGTTAGCTAAGAATATTTGGTAGGAGATGATTAATGGTTTTGTAGGTTTTGTTGTGTTTGTTGGTGTTCGACGTGATATGTTATCGTCATACAAATGTGGGTCTTTTGTGCTATCTATATGATGTTGTTGTGTGGTAAAATACATTGTTGGATTGAATATCAATGTATGTCGTTATGATGTGTTGTGGGTAACCTTTGTGGTGTGAATCCCTTGTGGAAGTAATTGTGATTGTATGATTGTTGTGGTATGTGATGAAATGCATTGTTTGAATTATTTTCAATGCATGAATATGATGAAGTGTATTATGCAATGTGTTGTATTTGGTTATGTATGCATGTTTATGGTTGCATATATGTGGAAGATACATTGGTTGTCATGAGTTCTTGTGTGTCAAGTATCATGATATGCATCTTGTGATCGTGTGCCCATGTGGGGTGTGAGCGATCGAATCGTGTGCCCGCGTGGGGTGTGTGTGATCCAGAAACGTCGTGTGCCCATGTGGGGTGTGTGCGACGGATTAGTTCGAGAGGGAATCCGCTATAACGTCGTGTGCCCATGCGGGGTGTGAGCGATGATTATAGACGATCGTGTGCCCATGTGGGGTATGAGCGATCGGGTCGTGTGCCCGTGTGGGGTGTGAGCAATCGGATCGTGTGCCCGTGTGGGGTGTGAGCGATCCAAAAACGTCGTGTGCCCATGTGGGGTGTGAACGACGGATTGGTTCCAGAGGGAATCCGCTATAACGTCGTGTGCCCATGTGGGGTGTGAGCGATGATTATAGACGATCGTGTGCCCATGTGGGGTGTGAGCGATCGGGTCGTGTGCCCGTGTGGGGTGTGAGCGATCCATAAACGTCGTGTGCCCGTGTGGGGTGTGAGCGACGGGGAACATCGTATGCCCGACGGGGAGTTACATTAAGTAACGAGCGATGATTCCAATAAGTTCCTGAGTGAACTTGAGATGATTGAGTCGGTACCGCATTGCATTTGCATAGAGTCATGAGCCGGTCTCTATGATTTGCATTTATCATCTTTATATGGTGCATTGATGAATAAACATGAATGTGTATGTTTATGTGGAATGATGAGAAATGTGAAAGTATGCATGATGAATATGCTTGGCTTTATATATATATATATATACATTGTGATGTATATGAGTGAGTTGTGATGAATTGTGGTGAGAATTGTGAATGGATGCGTTATGTGTGGAAAATCATGATTTGATTTATTCTGTGTGATATGTTTTATATTTGTGGCATGCTATATGTGTTAGTATGTGATGGTATGGGTGAGATGATTTATACATGTGTTTGAATGTGTGTTTGCATATTATTATGTAATCCTGATTTAGTTGTTATTTCTCACCCTTCTGCTGTGTTTTGTTGCTCTATGAGGCATTTGCAGATTTGTAGTCTTGGGGGCTTTTGTGAAGATTAGTTCTCCATCCGTTGTCAGTCTGTCTGCTCTGATACATAGCACGGGAGTCGGGGAACGCTTTTATTATATACGTATACATTTGATGAGTATATTTTGTGTTATGTATCAAAAATTTAAGCAGGGAATGTATTTTCTTTCTATAAATGTGGCATCCTTATTTCTGTCGGAAAAATAAATTTTTATTTACTCTGATTTCTTTATGTATTATTTATTCGCGATGGGAAATGGGGTGTTACACTCCTCGCCCCCCACACAACCGCATCAGGACCAGAAATCTGTGGCAAAAACTGCTGCAGCAGAAATTTCAGCTGACGAAACTCAGCAGCCGCGAGAGAAGCCCTACTGAAACCAGACGAAACCGTAGAGGCAGCAGAACCGGAGATAACAGCGGAAGGCGTAGCAACAATCCAAACATTATTCTCAGTATCAGAACCATGCACATCCGCGAAACCGCAAGGCCCATCACCGTATCTATTCACGAACAGTTCAGTATCTCTCCCACCAGAAACGATAGCAGAATTCTGAGGCAATTCCTGATGACTGAAAAGATCAGCAACTGGAGCAGTTTCAAAAATTCGGCTGTCAGTACCTGCAAGAGAAACAGAATTAGTAAAAACCTCCCCTCTATCTCCAACCACTCCCAAATTTCCCCATTTCCAAACCTCGTTCACCCATCCCCCCATTGCCGCCACAGAAACTTCCTACAAGCGGGAAGCCGCGTGCGCATTCGGGAATAAACGCGAGAACGGACCCCCCCAGTCTAGTCAGCATACCAAAACGAAGTAGCGAAACCACCTCCGACCACCACCCGACTATTACCCACCACGACGTCATCCTTTCTAGAAATGTTGTAAGACATAAGATCCAACATCCATGTGGAGAAAACAGAGCCTTTGGAATTGCAACCCCTCCCGTTCCACATCAACATCCAAATATCCCCATACTTCGCCTTGAGAACGCGGAACCACAAATACTCTGAACCTTCCAAAATCCTCCATCTCCATTTACTAAGCAAAGCCTCATTAAAAACATCCAATTTTTTCAAGTTTAAACCACCATTTGCAAACGGCAAACAAAGAGTTTCCCAATCAATCCAATGGATCTTCCTCTTTCCTTCCGAACTCCCCCATAAGAAACGATATTGAATCCTCATCATCTCCTTCCAAATTTTCACCGGAGCTTTATAGAAGGAAAGATGAAAAATAGATAAACTACTCAAAACGGATTTAATCAAAGTAAGTCTCCCACCTATAGATAACATCCAACCTTGCCAAGATGAAAGCCTTTTCTGAAACTTAGCTAACAAAGAGGTCCAAGAGTTGGTTCTCCTCAGATTAGCTCCAATCGGAATGCCAAGGAAATTAAAATTATGAGGTTCCGTCCTACAAGAAAGAAAATTAGCCGCCGCCCCAATAATCCTATCCGAAACATTAATTCCAATAAGTTTGCTTTTATGGAAATTAATGCCGAGACCCGACACCAACTCAAAAGCTCTAAGCACCGCCTTAATAGCCCAAAAGTGTCTCCAACTTCCATCTCCAACCAACAAAGTGTCATCCGCATATTGTAAAACATCAATGCGACAGAAACGATTAATAGTAAAACCGGAAAAATCACCCAAACTAACCGAATTACGAATCAATCCCGACAAACCCTTCGTTACTAAGACAAAAAGAAAAGGGGACAACGGGTCTCCTTGTCTTAAACCTCTTTCAACCACAAACTCATTAGTAGGACTACCATTAACAATCACAGACATTTTACTAGTAAATACCAACGCCTCCATCCATCTCAACCACAAATCACCAAAACCCATCCTTTTCATCATGTACCTAAGAAAATTCCAAGAAACTTTGTCGTAAGCCTTTTCAAAATCAACTTCGAAAAGAGTACAATCCCTTTTTTCCTTTATCGCAAAATCCACCAATTCATTGGTAACTAAAACTCCATCTAGCAATTGCCGACCCGGGACAAAAGTCGTTTGGCAAGGGGAAACAATAGACTTTAAAACCACCTTCAATCTAGATGCTAAGAGCTTGGACAAAGCCTTATACGAACATCCCACAAGGCAAATTGGTCTATATTCATCTAGGCCGAAAGGATCATCCTTCTTCGGAATTAAAGTGAGAAAAGACGAAACTATGGATTTAGAGAGAGTTGCATTATGATGAAAATCCGCAAAAAACCGGATAAAATCCTCCTTTAAAAAGTACCAACACTTTTTGATGAAAGTAAAAGAAAAGCCATCCGGGCCCGGACTCTTGGAACCCCCACAACTCCAAATCGCCTCCTTCATCTCCTCTTCCGAAAAAGGCGCCTCTAAAAACTCTATTTCTAAAGGAGAAATAGAGTTGAAATGGACTCCATCAAGAGTTGGCCTATGGAAATCGGGCTCGATAAACTTTCTCAAAAATTGGTCAAAAACCTCCTTTCTCACCCCTTCAACCGAGTCCACCGTGCCATCCTCCGTTTTAAAAGAACCCAATAAATTGTGCCTCCTACGCTCCTTCAAGACCCTATGGAAATAACTAGAATTCTCATCTCCATCGTTCAACCATCTCAATCTAGCCTTTTGAATGAGCATGTTCTCTTTAATTCTCAAATTCAACCAAAACTTCCTAGTTTCCTCTTGACGTTTTTCTAGGATATCCTCCACCTGAAAATCCCCGCACAAAGCTAATTCCTCATCTCCCTCGTTTATACCCTTCATGCCCATATTAACATCTAAATCGTGTTTGCCAAAAACCTCTGCATTCCACCTACGAAGGCTGTCCTTAATCAATCGAAACTTCTCTTTAATAACAAAGTCGCTCATACCATGCACTTGGATTCTCTTCCATTCCTCTTCAACAAACGGTAAAAACTTTTCATGGCTAAACCATTCATTGTTCACTTTAAACGGTTTAGGCCCCCAATCGGCAAAATCCGACACCAACCACACCGGGCAATGGTCCGAAACATCCCTCATACCAATCAATTGACCCACTATACCCCATCTAGCGATCGCACTTTCCGACACAAGAAAACGGTCCAACCTACTCATCGAGAAACCATCCCCACTAAACCAAGAAAATCTCCTACCTTTGCAAGGAACGTCCACCAAATCGCAATCGGAAATAAAATTCGAAAACTTCCTCATTTCGGCCATTCTATTATCCACCCTCCTACCCTTCCATTCTCCTACCTTAGTAATAGCGTTAAAATTGCCTCCGATGCACCACTCTCCATCATTGAAAGTAGATTTCAGACGCACCAAATCTCTCCATAATTTCCTCTTCAACGATAGCACACAAGGAGAATAAACATTGACTATATAATAACAATGATTCTTCCACACCACCTTGACACCGACGTAACCCTCCCCACAAAAGCTGCACAAAACTTCCACCTTGGAATTCCATAAAATAATCAAACCCCCCTAAGCACCATTCGAACTAGAAAAAGTCCAACCCGCATCGCCATTCCAAAGACTTTTGGCGACCCCCTCAGAAACACTACTTAACTTGGATTCTTGAATCAAAAACATATCAGCATTTCCTTTCCGAATAGTCTGGCTAATCCTGTTTCTTTTCACCCGACTACCTCCCACTCTAATATTCAAGGTCCCAATAATCATTGGACCCTTGATTTAGACGCCATCTCCCCTTCCTTGTTCGCCAAATTATTTCTTTCAAGATCATTCAACTTCTTGACCATCTCCTTTTTCGATTCTGATACAGCTACCCCAAGATTCTCTATCGCCTCCCAAAGCTTGTCTCCCACCATGGAATTCACATTGTTCCATATCCTACTGTTACTCCTAATAATTCCAGATTCTTCAGAATTAAAACCGTGATAACGCGAGTCTTTTCTAATTGCGTCACCAAAAGGACCAGTATTATTTTGAAATTCTTCGCTGGAAAATTTAGTATCATTTGAAATAGGGTCCGAAACAGTCACAGTGGTATTTTTGCCTTTCCTAACAGACCTCTTCTTCCTACCACTTCTACTAATCCCATTAAAAAAGTCAATATTTTTAAATTTTCTTTTTTAAGGTTAGTCTGACTTTTTCTTTCTCCCTCCTTTGCTAGCTTCAAAAGGGACCCAGCCTCAAGGCATGGGCAGCCGTACCGCCAGATGTGCCATCTATATCACCCCTGTTACTTTCCAAACCACCTTTTACATTGAAAAGTTGGTACTGGGCAGTCCTATCAACCAAAGGAATGCTCATACCTTTTGCCTTGGAAACCGCAGAATCAAAGTAACCCACCTTTTCTGTGAAAAAGCTATTATCTGTATTTTCTGTCCCGACTGTTGCCCTGCTGTTATTGTCTAACTTTTCAGCCTCCTGAACCTCGTTAGTAGAAATATCCTTAGGACCAATAGAAGATACTGCTATGTTCCCAACTTCATGACCACCCGGATATGAAACATCCAAGTTGTTTGCAATCTGCTCCGGCTCAGAAACCGCCTCCGCCTTGTCCTTGAACGCATCCGCATCTCCTTCCACACTTCTTGCCTCCATCAATTCCTCCATAACATAATCGCATGAGGACGAATCGTCCTCCACCTCACACTTCCGGATCTCTTCTGCTTTAGATAAGGATACTCCGTGACTGTCCTCACGTAAAATCAACCTGAACTCTTTTCCGTTAATATTCGCCCAACAAAATTCCTGAAGTTCAAGGAATAATGGGACTCTAACCATAACTCTAGCAACATCCAAAGAGTTCCCCTTTCCTGTATTCTCATCACAGCAGATGAAGTTCCCAAAAGAATTCGCCAATATTTCAAAAAATTCGACACACCACGCATGCACCGGAACTCCGTATATTCGAACCCATATCACTCTTTCTTCATCTAAATCATCCTCCCTCCATTCCCTAATTGTTTTGAAACTCTTTCAAGTGTGAAATTATGACTGATTAACATTGAAATTATTTAGTGTTTTTCAAACTCTTTCAAGTTTGCATTTTTAGGTTCAACATCTTAAGTTTCTTTGAATATATGAAGTTTATGCTATGCTCCTACTATTTATATTGAAATTCATTGATTCACACTACGCCACGAAGGTGAATTCAAACTTTGAGGAGAATGTTAGAAAGAATAATAAACAAGCTAATATTTTTCAAAAGCAACTAAAGATTTTGAAGAATAAGAATCCATTTAATGCTAATTAAGGTATTTCGTGACTTGAATCACACAAGTAAAAATTCAAAAAAAATTATTTTAATGAGAAAACCCATTTAATGCAAAAATAATTTAAAGAAATCAAAATAAAAAAATAAAAAATTTATTGCAAGATGAAAAATATTTTGATGTAGATGAAAAATATTTTGATGCATATGAAAATATTTAATGGTCATGATGCAATGTGATATGATTGCACATATAATATAATCAAATATTGATCACACACAGTAAACAAATGATTACACGTGTGAAAGTATCAGATAAACTCGCAATTAAGATGAATCAAATATGACAATAAGAAGATTAAGGAATTGTAACGATCACACCAATTAAGATAATATATTAAGTGACTTATTGCTCAAGTAAAAGTGTTAGTAGACAACAAAAAATTATATAGCAAGACACATAATCCGATATAATTTAATACATCTTTTTTCACTTGTCTTCAGGATTCACTAACTAGGAACACTTGTCCTATTTGTGATTCTTAAACATTCATGTGAATACATCTTGTATTAAGTATAGTTTGGATGAATACAAAATGTATCAATAAGAAAAAGGATCATAAAGTATAATGCATGAAGACGATCAAGATTGAATGAACATTGAAATCCAAGTGAAGTTTGATACAAGGAAGCATAAACTAAGGTACATGTGCAATCCACACTATAACAAGTTCATTTGCTCAAAAAATTCATCTCTTACTTCATCTAACATTTTCTTGCATAATCATTTATCATAATTCTTTGATCTCATACATTAAAAGTGCAATTTTAAGAAAAATGATAAAGTGGTAGTTGACTGCCAAGAAATTATATTCATCTAACAGGTCATAAGTAAAAGCAAATACAGAAAAAGGTTAGAGTGTATGAGATTGTGTGTCACCTGACCCTCTCAAGTGAGAGGGTATTTATAGAGAGCCCCCAGCGTGGGGCCAACGGTTACTTGCACTGGGCTGGATGACAAGGCCCAATCCAAGCAACTTCCAGGGCTTACGTGGCGTAGTGAGGACCAGCACGTGGTATTCGCCCCAGTGTAACGGTCCCGAAATCTCCAGAAGTAGGGCATACCATTTCTTTCGGGAGTGGGGAGTTACAAGAGAACATGCCCTCTTGGGGAGTAGCACGTGGGTGTCGGGGGAGAGTTGTGTCCGTAGACCATCTGCTTCTATCCGACAGCCTTTTTCCTCGCGTGCCCGACGTCCAAAAGGATTGGCACATGCCCGACACGGAAGTGGTTGTGGCCTTGTTGGGCTTCCGATGGCCATTGGGCTTGGGCCTTCCCGACAGCAGGGCAGGCGCTGGCCTAGTTCAGAACAAGTAGGTTTACATGATTCTTTTACAAGAGAAGCCTCTCATTTTTTAACCTGCAAGGTGGGTATTCTCCCCTTCAAATTTCTGGGTCTGTACATTGGTGGGAAACATAGTAGAATTGAGTTTTGGCAACCCGTGATTAATTGCATAAAGGCTCGCCTTTCTTCTTGGAGGGGCAGGATGTTATCTATTGGAGGCAGAGTTGTTTTGATCAACTAAGTGTTAACAAACATGCATGTTCACTACTTGTCATTCTACAAAGCACCATTGAAGGTATTGAAGGCAATAAAATCCATCAAGAGTCGTTTTTTGTGGTCAGGCTTGAACTTTAAAAATGATGTATCTTGGGTTAGCTGGTCTCGGGTTTGCAAGCCAAAAACTAAGGGGGGTATTGGCATCAAGGACGTGACGGTATTCAACAAATCACTCTTGACTAAATGTCTATGGAGGTTTACTCACGAAACAAATGCAATTTTGTGTGGTATCATAGAAGCTAAATATAGTTGTGTTAAGAACATAATTCTTCTTAAGGAAACCTCAAGCAACCTTAGAATTGAATCTAGATGGTGAAAAGATATTATGCATATAGGGGATTCAAATCTAGATGAAGGTTTCTACAACTTATTATCATGAAAACTAGGTGATGGAAATTTAATAATGTTTTGGCACGCAAAATGGCTTGGTGCCACTACTTTGTCTTGTTTATTCCCTAATTTTCTCGAATCCTCGAATTACAAACTAGCTTCAGTAAAGGATTGTGGGAGATGGGTTGGTGAGGATTGGGTCTGGGATTTGGATAAGCTAAATTGGACAACTGAAGTTGCTACCATACCAGAATTTTTTGAATTGTAGCAGCTGTTGGATGAATTTAACTCTTCACCCTCTGGACAGGATAGGATTGGATAGGCAAAAGGTAAGGATAATATTTTTTTCTGTTTCTTCATGCTACAATTCTGTTTCGGGTGTTGATGACATTGGTTTGATCGAGCCAAAAATAATAAGGGCTTTAAATATACTATGACATTCTAACATTCCACTCAAGATTCAAATATTTGGTTGGCGGCTCTTGTTAAATCGTTTACCGACAAGGCTGAATTTAATGAGAAGAGGTTTTATCACAAATGTTCATGAATGTGTCTGCGTCTTCTGCTCCCATGCCACTGAAGACTGTGACCATATCTTTCTAACGTATCCGAAAACCTTGTCGATTTAAAAATGTGTGGTTGATTGGATTGGGATAGCTTTACCTGTCACGCAGAATGTTACGAATAACATGCTGGCTTGGACAAACTCTTTTTTACACTCTTCCTCTTCTTGTCTAATGTGGGTGGTCTCTTGTTGGTGTCTTTTGTGGACTAGGAATCAAGTGTTTTTTAAGGACTTAATGGCCGTTTCGAAAGATATTTTCCATCGAATTATTTACTTTTCTTGGAGATGGTTGATTGTAGTTAGTAAAAAGAGGATTAATAGTAACTATTATGAATGGTGTAAGAGGCCTTAATGAAGTTACCAACGTGGAAGTGAACGAAAGCACATATAGGATCAAGATAGTGGAAGACTCCTTTGGACCTTTTGTGTCTGTGAGTTTCAGAAACAAGTGTTCTTATTTCGAAGAAGATAGTTCAGATTTCATTGCATCTGAATCTGAAATTGACTCAGAGCAAGTAGTGGGAGGTGATGGTTGGGATAATCCTTCCAAGGTTATCAGCTCGCAGTCCAATTCCTCTGCTTCGGTGTCTCAGGATTTGGGGACTAGTAGTATTAGGAGTTATACCAAGGATTATAAGACTCGATCTGATGGTGTGAGGGAGGCTGGCCAATTGAATTTATCTGTAGCAGAGGTGGGGGGTTGTCAAACTGATGCTGATAAGGAATTTATCAGTCCACCATAGTCACTCGAGTTAGCCCCAAAGAAGAGTATCGACTGTCTTCAGACTGATGGCTGTGTTGAGGTAGCTGTTGATAAGACTTTTGAATTGTAAACTACTTTGGATCATGTCAGCTGCTCGATAGATAGAGAGAGATTAGATGCAGAGAAAGTTATTTGTGTAGGCAGTCCGTCGATCGTTACTAAGAAGAAGAAAAAGAAAGTTATCGAAGATATCTATCTGAAAATGAAGATCCCATTTTTCCCTTCATACTATTCCACATTATTACGAGCAGAGAGCATTTATTCTAGAACTACTAAGATTGGTAATCAGAATGAAGGTACCTTGCGAGACACCGAGTCTCATTGTGCTTTATGAGCGTCTGTGTCCTTAGACAACTCTATTTATGAATCTGGGCTTATCCAAAACAATTCGAGAATTAAGAAGAAATTGGAGACTTTACCTGCAAGGGTCTGGGATTCAATTAAGTCTCTAGGCATTGAAGTTGAGGAAGACGATGAAGTTTTCGAGGATATCTTGAGAAAGTTGGAAGCTGATGACAGGAAATCCAGGAAAGATAAGAAGGAGGCAGCAGCTGGTTCAACATGAATATAGTTACATACAATATTCGAGGGTGTGGCGGGTCTATTAAGAGGAATAAAATCTGCAATATGTTTCGTAAGGCTGGCGTTGATCTTTGTTTCATTCAGGAAACTAAATGTACTTCAATGACGGATGCAATGGTTTATAGTCTTTGGGGAGATTCATCATGCGGTTGGTCGGCTAGCAACTCTAACGGTCTATCGGGTGGCATGCTAACTATTTGGAAAGTGGGCAGCTTGGTTCCCATTTGCAGTTATAAGGGTTTTGGTTTTCTGGGAATGCAAGCTCTATGGAGAGGTCGAACATATTACTTGTTTAACATTTATTCTCCTTGCTCCATTACTGAAAAAAGAAAGTTATGGTCATCTCTCATCAGCTTGAAAAATTCACTAGCTCCGGGAGATTGGATTTTGGGGGGTGACTTTAATTCATTAAAGTCTGCCAGCGAACAAATAGGATACTCAATTCTTAACAGAAGATACATGTCTAAATTTACTGAGTTCATAAATTCTATGGGGTGCGTGGATCCCCCGCTGGGAGGGCTCAAATTTTCTTGGTTCAAACCTAAAGGAAATATCTGCAGTAGGCTTGACAGGTTCATTATTTCCCTTGGTACTTTCAACGATTGGAACACGATAACTCAGAAGATAGGAGAAAGGGACATTTCTGACCATAGGCCAGTTTGTATCATAGCCAAAAACACAAGCTGGGGGCCTAACCCTTTCAAAATTATGTCGTGTTGGTTTGACCACCCAGATTTTCAACCTTTCATCAGAAAAGAGTGGGAAGATTTCAAAGTGGTTGGTAAAGCATCATTCATTCTTGCAAGTAAGTTACAAAACCTCAGAAATAGACTCCGCTGGTGGAACAACAATATATTCGGCTGGGTAGACACAAAAATAAAAAATGACTCTGGTATCATTAATGATATTGAACAGCTGTTTGAAAATAATAGGGGGGTTATTTCCTCTGATTTCTTGGAGAATAGGAATGCCGCGGAAGTAGAAATGTGGAAAACTATGAGATTTAAGGAAAGTATCCTAAAACAAAAATCTAGATTGAAATGGAGTTTGGAGGGCGATGGCAGCACAAAATTTTTCCATTCAGCTTTGCGCAACAGGTTGAATAGAAATAGCATCACCTCTGTAAGAGTTGAGGATACTATTGTTGAAGATGTTCAGGAAGTCAAAAATGTGGTGAGGGCTCACTTTTCCAAGAGGTTCAGCAGGGTTCAGCAGAGCTTTCCGTTTGTTGGAGATGCTGGTTTCAAGAGGCTTTCCATATCAGATAGTGCAGAATTAGAATCTACAATCGAAGCGGAAGAAGTCAAAAGAGTGGTCTTTGAGTGTGCTGGTGACCGCAGCCCTGGCCCTGACGGTTTTAGTTTTGATTTCTTTAAAAGATGTTGGAGTATTGTAGGGGAAGACTTCATGAAATGCGTTCTAGAATTCTTTAATGGAGAGAAACTTCACAAGGTTTTCGCCTCATTGTTCGTGGTCCTTATTCCTAAACAAGATGTTCCTAATTGCCTCGACGACTATAGACCGATATCTCTTATCAGCTCTGTTTACAAAGTGTTGTCCAAGATTATGGCGAACAGACTTAAAAGGAAGATTGGTGGCATTATCTCCAACACGCAAACTGCTTTTATAGAAGATAGAAGTTTGGTTGATGGGGTCCTAGTTTTAAATGAGATCATTGACTATGCAAAGCGTTATAAGAAAAAGCTTATGTTACTCAAGGTGGACTTTGCTAAGGCTTATGATTGTGTCGCGTGGAGTTATCTTCGAGACGTAATGAAGATTATGGGATTCGGCAATAGGTGGCTATCTTGGATAGAGAAAGGTATCTTTAACAGCTTTGCATCTGTCTTGATCAATGGAAGTCCGACTCTGGACTTTCGTGTTTCTAGGGGCCTTAAACAAGGTGACTGTAACACCCCAATTCCCATCGCGAATAAATAATACATAAATAAAATCAGAGTAACTAAAAATTTATTTTTCCGACAGAAACAAGGATGTCACATTTAAATAAACAAAACATCATCCCTGCTCATAAATTTGATACATAGCATAAAATAGATTACCCTCAATTGGGAAACTTTTCCATATAAAGGTAATACCAAATATATTCAACAATTATATACATATATAACATAATCGTTTCCCCGACTCCCGTGCTACGTATCAGAGCAGACACCAAGACCTAAGTAAAGACGAAGATCTAACTCTTCTACTTGCCTCCACGCCTCTAAAGCTGACAATCTGTACTATGCCATAAAAAGCATATTCCAGCAGAAGGGTGAGAAATAATAACTATAACAAGATTGCATAATAATATGCCACAACACAAATAAATTCACATATATAATATTTCTCACCACATACATCACATACTAACACATATAGCATACCACCAATACATAACATATTCCTAACAATCCAACCACATTACATATCATATGTTTATACACAAAACATATCACTCACAACCAATGCATTTATCACTTATGCATAATAATTCACCAAAGCAATCAAAGGCTCACACATAATCAATCCATTCATGATTTATGCAAATGCACAGAGACCGACACAACGACTCTATGCAATGCATATGCGGTACCGACTCATTTCATCTAAAGTTCAATTGAAGAACTTATTGGAACCATCGCTCGTTACCAATGTAACTCCCCGTCGGGCATACGATGTTCCCCATCGCTTTCGGTCCTCTTTGTATAAGGCTCACGACATTTATGGATTGCTTTCGGTCCTCTTTGTATAAGGATCACAATCTGATCGCTTTCGGTCCTCTTTGTATAAGACTCACGATCGTCTATAACCATCGCTTTCGGTCCTCTTATTTTTAAGGCTCACGATATATCAAATCGCTTTCAGTCCTCTTATTTTTAAGGCTCACGATGTTATAGCGGATTCTCATTAGAATCACACAACACAAGAATGCACACCATGATGCTTCACATACAACATGACTCATGACACTCTTGACATGCATACATATTTCACAGTATAGTCATGCATATACCATTAAATACACACATTGCAATTTCTTGCCTTTCGGCCATAATTCATCACCACAACATGTCATCACATGCATTATCATCACACAATAGCATACAAGTCATATGTCATCCATATCCACAGCACATTGCATAATACACATCATCATATTCATGCATTGAAAACAATTCAAACAATGCATTTCATCACATACCACAACAATCATACAATCACAATTACTTCCACAAGGGATTCACACCACAAAGGCTACCCACGACACATCATAACAACATACATTGATATTCAATCAAACAATGTATTTTACTACACAACAACATCATTAATCACGCATCGAAGTCTAATCCAAAACAATGCACATATTTGCCATAGGGCCACAACCCATCATCACAACATTTCATCATGTATATTCACATCATATAACGGTCTACAAGCTACACGTTACATGTCGCAAGCATATATCATGCTAACACATCAATCGCACACATTGTACGCGATAAAAACCCGACGACCCAACACTTTTCCAAAACCACGACCTAAATAAATCATCTACTGCCCTCCAAACCATTTTTAAAAGAAAGAACTTTTCGTTAGCTTTCCAACGCTTCAAACGGGGACCAAAACCGACTTACGGTTCAAAAGTTATGAATTTTTTAAAATAATATTTTTCTGCAACTAACAGTGGTAACCGGTTAGCAGATATGCTGTAACCGGTTACTGGCTATAAAACAGCCCAGAAACGTCATTTTTCATAGGGTAACCGGTTAGCACATATGCTGTAACCGGTTACTGCGTAACAGAACCCAAAAAATCACATTTTTCTTCATTCTAAACCATTCTAACACATACCTAAACATATTGGGACATCAAAACAATTATGATAAGTTCAAACCACACCTAACCCGACTATACTACACGATTTATACCGAGTTTCAACCGTGAAAACATCAATTTCTATCAATTGATCACAATTTCAACCAAATGGAAAACATTGTAAAAACAACCGAAACACATACATAAACAACACATATACATACACAAGCAAGATATAATTGAAACTTCTCACCCTTACCCGATTAATCGCGCTTGAAACAGATGAATTCTCGATTTTCCTCTTTTCTCTTCTTCTCCCTTTTCTTTCCTCTCTTTTCTCTTCTTTTCCTTTTCTTTCTCTTCTTTCTCTTTTCTTTCTATTTCTCTCTCTCTATTTCTATTTAAAATATCTAACCAAGCCTAATGACCAAAATACCCCTCCGCTCAAAAATCTCGCAAACGCTCTCAGAATGCGATAAAACATAAACAATGATGAAAACTAACATTTTGTCAAATAAAAGTCAATAATAAAATAATATAAAACCAAAACCAATTAAATCTACTCTATTAAATAAAACTGACAAAAACTGGGGCGTTACAACTCTCCCCCACTTAGACATTTTCGTCCTCGAAAATATACTGAGACGAACAACTCCGAACACGACTCTCGCATCCGACTAGCAAACCAACATGCCAACAAAAGGCACACCACGAATAACACAAACTGACAAACCACCTTGCTAACAGCAGATACAACAACGACACGACAACGACGACAACAACAACGACAAGATGGAAAGCCCATACAATGCACTTGACGACAAACTCACGACTCAAAGAAAAGCCAAGATACCAACACACAGGTTCACTCTAGAACCGAAACACAACAAGATCGTTACCCTACCCTAGGTAACACTCCCCTAATTCCCCACACAGGAATTAGCTACACACACTCGAACCATCACCATGGAAATGAGGTAACAACACAAACAAGAACATAAAGTTCCACGACACCACAAGGTCTCAACAACAACATCAACAAAACCAGAACACCGACAACAATGCTACGATTCACCAATAGAACATGCAACCCAACATCCATCTACATAGTAGCCCATGGATAACATTTAAACCTTTCACCTAACACTTCCATTCTGAAACGTCCAATAGTCTCACCAATTCTACCTATTCCCAATGTTCAACTTATGAATTCTTACAAGTCACACACACAAATACAAAATGTGCCACTACACACTTCCGCTGCACACTCTGATTACTCGTAATCATCAAAACTACCAATCTCACGTCCAAAGTCTAACTCTTTCTCATATTCACCAAAAATCACTGTTCACTTTTAATATTCCCAACCTCCCACTCTCTTGTGTTATCTCACACACCAGACACAAGTCTCTGATTTGCTCAAATAATTTTAATTCTCTGACCATCAAAACAGACATGCCTAAAAACTTCCGACTTAACTCTTCAGGCACAATCATAGCTTTTCCAAAAGGATAATCCAAGCCAAATTCATAACTCATCACGAACTCTAACCATCCTTGTTGTCTCATACTCTATTCCTTTAGACCAAACAAGTACTCAATATCCTTGCGATTACCAAACACTTCGAACCTAGAACCATAAAGATAATACCTCCAAATATTCCAACACAATACCACCGCAACCAATTCCAAATCCATAATAATACAGATCCTTTTATAAATCCTCATTTTTCGTAAAGCATAAGCCACGATTTTACCCTCTTGCATTAACACACTGACTAAACTCATCAAAGACGCATCCCAATACCTCACCAACGGTTCATTAGGATCACACAGAATCAAAACTGAAGCCGTAGACAACTTATACTTCAGCTCACCAAAACTTACTCACAACGAACATCCAAAACAAACGACTCACCCTTTGCAAGTCAACTGATATAACCGAAGTACGAAAATGCTAACTTGGAAAAACCTTCCATAACCTCCGGTAATAACCAACTAAATTTCAAAAAGCTTCTAATCACCTTAACCAACTTCGGAATCTCTCAATGTAGAACTACATCTACTGCCGATGGATCCATAACAATACCATTACCTAAAATAACATATCCAAGAAAACTAACCTTTTTCAAGCGAAATTCTCACTTGAATAACTTAGCATAAAACTTTGTCTCTTTTCAACACTTGTGATTCAATTCTCAAACACTCTACTTGTTCTTCCTCTGAGTTTATAACAAATCCCAATATCCTCAATCAAAACCACTACGAACTTATCCAAATTCATGACACAATCAAATTGACCACTGGCAGGAAAACCATTTTTATAAGAAAGAACATCTCATCAGCTTCCTATCACTTCGAACGGCGGCCAAAATGGACTTACGGTTCGAAAGATACGAATTTTTTTTAAAGTTTTGAAAATTTTCCCAAAATACACAGTGGTAACCGGTTAACACATAACTGATAACCGGTTAACAGTTCATTACTATTCACACAGAGCCTAAATGAGAGTTAGAGACACTTTCCGTAACCGGTTAACACATAACTGATAACCGGTTAACAGTTTAAATTTTACGTATAACCCCATTTTTTCCAAAGGGTAACCGGTTAGCACATATCCTGTAACCGGTTACTCTGCTGCAGAGTTGAAAAATACTTGTTTTTATGACTTAAGACCAAACCAAACCTCATCCAAACTTATCCAGACTCACATACAACCTTAACCGAGTAAATAACAACCTATCCCGATGATAACAAACTTAACTAGTCACATTAAATCGATCAAATCCTCAACTCACACAATTCACCACTCTTATCAAACATTCCAAACAATTGTAATTTCAATCAAACTCGACCAAACCATTCCAGTCATCTATTCTTGAAATTGGGCACTTATTCTTAATCGTTACCTTATTCAACTGTCACTAATCCATACACAAGTTCTTCTCTTAGCAGTTCAAATTCCATAAATCCCAACATGTCGCAACAACCAACCAAAAAGAACTCTTAAATATTACATCCACACCTAAGGGTTTTCTCAAGATTTCCATTAATGCTTTAAAATTCCAAAGACTCCAAACCTCACCAGAACTCTAAGTTTTACTTTCCATAGTCTCAATACCCTTAGACCCGCCATGCTTGTTATTCCGTTCAATCATCCTTGCTTTTTGTTACTAACAACACTGGAGCTCTCTAAGACGACACACTACTGTTCTATCCAAAAACACATCTGAAAACCATGCGCAACTGACGGCCCATCAATGTGACTTTCCAACTGGAGTAACATACCAAAACCTCCAATCCGTCTCATCTTCCAATATAGCAATCTCCATCGACTCATCAAAACAATCTGTAATCATTTCCTTAAATTCCAAACAATTCATTGCACACACTACCAAAGCCGAAAAGACAAGTCTATTCCATCCATCATAATTCCCGTCTACTATCAATAAGAGATTAAGGGTGATCAGTTCCTCAATTTGTCAATAGACAGCCGACAATCATGATGGGGCATAAAACATCTTTACCAAACTATAATAGCATTCCTTACATCATGCGCACAAAACTACCTAAGGTACAAATCCTTAGTGGACACAAACCTTACCTTCGCATTCCCTCCAGAATCGGGAACCACACTGTCCAAACAACACTTACACTCTTGCAACCAACGGCACACTGAGCCAATGCTCCACACCTGAAGCAACTTGGAGAAGTACCAGCTTCTCCCCCACTTATCTCATTCTAACTCCTGCAGACAAAGGATTAGAAAACCAGAAAGTACTGACAGTGTTCCACACACGTATCACGTACTAAGGGACAAACAACAACGACAGTATTCAACTGTCACACCAACTGACTCAACAACTTGGCCGGACGGACCGACCTGCTCTGATACCACTTATGTAACACCCCAATTCCCATCGCGAATAAATAATACATAAATAAAATCAGAGTAACTAAAAATTTATTTTTCTGACAGAAACAAGGATGTCACATTTAAATAAACAAAACATCATCCCTGCTCATAAATTTGATACATAGCATAAAATAGATTACCCTCAATTGGGAAACTTTTCCATATAAAGGTAATACCAAATATATTCAACAATTATATACATATATAACATAATCGTTTCCCCGACTCCCGTGCTACGTATCAGAGCAGACACCAAGACCTAAGCAAAGACGAAGATCTAACTCTTCTACTTGCCTCCACGCCTCTAAAGCTGACAATCTGCACTATGCCATAAAAAGCATATTCCAGCAGAAGGGTGAGAAATAACAACTATAACAAGATTGCATAATAATATGCCACAACACAAATAAATTCATATATATAATATTTCTCACCACATACATCACATACTAACACATATAGCATACCACCAATACATAAAATATTCCTAACAATCCAACCACATTACATATCATATGTTTATACACAAAACATATCACTCACAACCAATGCATTTATCACTTATGCATAATAATTCACCAAAGCAATCAAAGGCTCACACATAATCAATCCATTCATGATTTATGCAAATGCACAGAGACCGACACAACGACTTTATGCAATGCATATGCGGTACCGACTCATTTCATCTAAAGTTCAATTGAAGAACTTATTGGAACCATCGCTCGTTACCAATGTAACTCCCCGTCGGGCATACGATGTTCCCCGTCGCTTTCGGTCCTCTTTGTATAAGGCTCACGACATTTATGGATTGCTTTCGGTCCTCTTTGTATAAGGATCACAATCTGATCGCTTTCGGTCCTCTTTGTATAAGACTCACGATCGTCTATAACCATCGCTTTCGGTCCTCTTATTTTTAAGGCTCACGATATATCAAATCGCTTTCAGTCCTCTTATTTTTAAGGCTCACGATGTTATAGCGGATTCTCATTAGAATCACACAACACAAGAATGCACACCATGATGCTTCACATACAACATGACTCATGACACTCTTGACATGCATACATATTTCACAGTATAGTCATGCATATACCATTAAATACACACATTGCAATTTCTTGCCTTTCGGCCATAATTCATCACCACAACATGTCATCACATGCATTATCATCACACAATAGCATACAAGTCATATGTCATCCATATCCACAGCACATTGCATAATACACATCATCATATTCATGCATTGAAAACAATTCAAACAATGCATTTCATCACATACCACAACAATCATACAATCACAATTACTTCCACAAGGGATTCACACCACAAAGGCTACCCACGACACATCATAACAACATACATTGATATTCAATCAAACAATGTATTTTACTACACAACAACATCATTAATCACGCATCGAAGTCTAATCCAAAACAATGCACATATTTGCCATAGGGCCACAACCCATCATCACAACATTTCATCATGTATATTCACATCATATAACGGTCTACAAGCTACACGTTACATGTCGCAAGCATATATCATGCTAACACATCAATCGCACACATTGTACGCGATAAAAACCCGACGACCCAACACTTTTCCAAAACCACGACCTAAATAAATCATCTACTGCCCTCCAAACCATTTTTAAAAGAAAGAACTTTTCGTTAGCTTTCCAACGCTTCAAACGGGGACCAAAACCGACTTACGGTTCAAAAGTTATGAATTTTTTAAAATAATATTTTTCTGCAACTAACAGTGGTAACCGGTTAGCAGATATGCTGTAACCGGTTACTGGCTATAAAACAGCCCAGAAACGTCATTTTTCATAGGGTAACCGGTTAGCACATATGCTGTAACCGGTTACTGCGTAACAGAACCCAAAAAATCACATTTTTCTTCATTCTAAACCATTCTAACACATACCTAAACATATTGGGACATCAAAACAATTATGATAAGTTCAAACCACACCTAACCCGACTATACTACACGATTTATACCGAGTTTCAACCGTGAAAACATCAATTTCTATCAATTGATCACAATTTCAACCAAATGGAAAACATTGTAAAAACAACCGAAACACATACATAAACAACACATATACATACACAAGCAAGATATAATTGAAACTTCTCACCCTTACCCGATTAATCGCGCTTGAAACAGATGAATTCTCGATTTTCCTCTTTTCTCTTCTTCTCCCTTTTCTTTCCTCTCTTTTCTCTTCTTTTCCTTTTCTTTCTCTTCTTTCTCTTTTCTTTCTATTTCTCTCTCTCTATTTCTATTTAAAATATCTAACCAAGCCTAATGACCAAAATACCCCTCCGCTCAAAAATCTCGCAAACGCTCTCAGAATGCGATAAAACATAAACAATGATGAAAACTAACATTTTGTCAAATAAAAGTCAATAATAAAATAATATAAAACCAAAACCAATTAAATCTACTCTATTAAATAAAACTGACAAAAACTGGGGCGTTACAACTCTCCCCCACTTAGACATTTTCGTCCTCGAAAATATACTGAGACGAACAACTCCGAACACGACTCTCGCATCCGACTAGCAAACCAACATGCCAACAAAAGGCACACCACGAATAACACAAACTGACAAACCACCTTGCTAACAGCAGATACAACAACGACACGACAACGACGACAACAACAACGACAAGATGGAAAGCCCATACAATGCACTTGACGACAAACTCACGACTCAAAGAAAAGCCAAGATACCAACACACAGGTTCACTCTAGAACCGAAACACAACAAGATCGTTACCCTACCCTAGGTAACACTCCCCTAATTCCCCACACAGGAATTAGCTACACACACTCGAACCATCACCATGGAAATGAGGTAACAACACAAACAAGAACATAAAGTTCCACGACACCACAAGGTCTCAACAACAACATCAACAAAACCAGAACACCGACAACAATGCTACGATTCACCAATAGAACATGCAACCCAACATCCATCTACATAGTAGCCCATGGATAACATTTAAACCTTTCACCTAACACTTCCATTCTGAAACGTCCAATAGTCTCACCAATTCTACCTATTCCCAATGTTCAACTTATGAATTCTTACAAGTCACACACACAAATACAAAATGTGCCACTACACACTTCCGCTGCACACTCTGATTACTCGTAATCATCAAAACTACCAATCTCACGTCCAAAGTCTAACTCTTTCTCATATTCACCAAAAATCACTGTTCACTTTTAATATTCCCAACCTCCCACTCTCTTGTGTTATCTCACACACCAGACACAAGTCTCTGATTTGCTCAAATAATTTTAATTCTCTGACCATCAAAACAGACATGCCTAAAAACTTCCGACTTAACTCTTCAGGCACAATCATAGCTTTTCCAAAAGGATAATCCAAGCCAAATTCATAACTCATCACGAACTCTAACCATCCTTGTTGTCTCATACTCTATTCCTTTAGACCAAACAAGTACTCAATATCCTTGCGATTACCAAACACTTCGAACCTAGAACCATAAAGATAATACCTCCAAATATTCCAACACAATACCACCGCAACCAATTCCAAATCCATAATAATACAGATCCTTTTATAAATCCTCATTTTTCGTAAAGCATAAGCCACGATTTTACCCTCTTGCATTAACACACTGACTAAACTCATCAAAGACGCATCCCAATACCTCACCAACGGTTCATTAGGATCACACAGAATCAAAACTGAAGCCGTAGACAACTTATACTTCAGCTCACCAAAACTTACTCACAACGAACATCCAAAACAAACGACTCACCCTTTGCAAGTCAACTGATATAACCGAAGTACGAAAATGCTAACTTGGAAAAACCTTCCATAACCTCCGGTAATAACCAACTAAAGTCCAAAAAGCTTCTAATCACCTTAACCAACTTCGGAATCTCTCAATGTAGAACTACATCTACTGCCGATGGATCCATAACAATACCATTACCTAAAATAACATATCCAAGAAAACTAACCTTTTTCAAGCGAAATTCTCACTTGAATAACTTAGCATAAAACTTTGTCTCTTTTCAACACTTGTGATTCAATTCTCAAACACTCTACTTGTTCTTCCTCTGAGTTTATAACAAATCCCAATATCCTCAATCAAAACCACTACGAACTTATCCAAATTCATGACACAATCAAATTGACCACTGGCAGGAAAACCATTTTTATAAGAAAGAACATCTCATCAGCTTCCTATCACTTCGAACGGCGGCCAAAATGGACTTACGGTTCGAAAGATACGAATTTTTTTTAAAGTTTTGAAAATTTTCCCAAAATACACAGTGGTAACCGGTTAACACATAACTGATAACCGGTTAACAGTTCATTACTATTCACACAGAGCCTAAATGAGAGTTAGAGACACTTTCCGTAACCGGTTAACACATAACTGATAACCGGTTAACAGTTTAAATTTTACGTATAACCCCATTTTTTCCAAAGGGTAACCGGTTAGCACATATCCTGTAACCGGTTACTCTGCTGCAGAGTTGAAAAATACTTGTTTTTATGACTTAAGACCAAACCAAACCTCATCCAAACTTATCCAGACTCACATACAACCTTAACCGAGTAAATAACAACCTATCCCGATGATAACAAACTTAACTAGTCACATTAAATCGATCAAATCCTCAACTCACACAATTCACCACTCTTATCAAACATTCCAAACAATTGTAATTTCAATCAAACTCGACCAAACCATTCCAGTCATCTATTCTTGAAATTGGGCACTTATTCTTAATCGTTACCTTATTCAACTGTCACTAATCCATACACAAGTTCTTCTCTTAGCAGTTCAAATTCCATAAATCCCAACATGTCGCAACAACCAACCAAAAAGAACTCTTAAATATTACATCCACACCTAAGGGTTTTCTCAAGATTTCCATTAATGCTTTAAAATTCCAAAGACTCCAAACCTCACCAGAACTCTAAGTTTTACTTTCCATAGTCTCAATACCCTTAGACCCGCCATGCTTGTTATTCCGTTCAATCATCCTTGCTTTTTGTTACTAACAACACTGGAGCTCTCTAAGACGACACACTACTGTTCTATCCAAAAACACATCTGAAAACCATGCGCAACTGACGGCCCATCAATGTGACTTTCCAACTGGAGTAACATACCAAAACCTCCAATCCGTCTCATCTTCCAATATAGCAATCTCCATCGACTCATCAAAACAATCTGTAATCATTTCCTTAAATTCCAAACAATTCATTGCACACACTACCAAAGCCGAAAAGACAAGTCTATTCCATCCATCATAATTCCCGTCTACTATCAATAAGAGATTAAGGGTGATCAGTTCCTCAATTTGTCAATAGACAGCCGACAATCATGATGGGGCATAAAACATCTTTACCAAACTATAATAGCATTCCTTACATCATGCGCACAAAACTACCTAAGGTACAAATCCTTAGTGGACACAAACCTTACCTTCGCATTCCCTCCAGAATCGGGAACCACACTGTCCAAACAACACTTACACTCTTGCAACCAACGGCACACTGAGCCAATGCTCCACACCTGAAGCAACTTGGAGAAGTACCAGCTTCTCCCCCACTTATCTCATTCTAACTCCTGCAGACAAAGGATTAGAAAACCAGAAAGTACTGACAGTGTTCCACACACGTATCACGTACTAAGGGACAAACAACAACGACAGTATTCAACTGTCACACCAACTGACTCAACAACTTGGCCGGACGGACCGACCTGCTCTGATACCACTTATGTAACACCCCAATTCCCATCGCGAATAAATAATACATAAATAAAATCAGAGTAACTAAAAATTTATTTTTCTGACAGAAACAAGGATGTCACATTTAAATAAACAAAACATCATCCCTGCTCATAAATTTGATACATAGCATAAAATAGATTACCCTCAATTGGGAAACTTTTCCATATAAAGGTAATACCAAATATATTCAACAATTATATACATATATAACATAATCGTTTCCCCGACTCCCGTGCTACGTATCAGAGCAGACACCAAGACCTAAGCAAAGACGAAGATCTAACTCTTCTACTTGCCTCCACGCCTCTAAAGCTGACAATCTGCACTATGCCATAAAAAGCATATTCCAGCAGAAGGGTGAGAAATAACAACTATAACAAGATTGCATAATAATATGCCACAACACAAATAAATTCATATATATAATATTTCTCACCACATACATCACATACTAACACATATAGCATACCACCAATACATAAAATATTCCTAACAATCCAACCACATTACATATCATATGTTTATACACAAAACATATCACTCACAACCAATGCATTTATCACTTATGCATAATAATTCACCAAAGCAATCACAGGCTCACACATAATCAATCCATTCATGATTTATGCAAATGCACAGAAACTGACACAACGACTCTATGCAATGCATATGCGGTACCGACTCATTTCATCTCAAGTTCAATTGAAGAACTTATTGGAACCATCGCTCGTTACCAATGTAACTCCCCGTCGGGTATACGATGTTCCCCGTCGCTTTCGGTCCTCTTTGTATAAGGCTCACGACGTTTATGGATTGCTTTCGGCCCTCTTTGTATAAGGCTCACAATCCGATCGCTTTCGGTCCTCTTTGTATAAGGCTCACGATCGTCTATAACCATCGCTTTCGGTCCTCTTATTTTTAAGGCTCACGATATATCAAATCGCTTTCAGTCCTCTTATTTTTAAGGCTCGCGATGTTATAGCAAATTCTCTCTGGAGTCAAACCGTCGCTCACACCCCACACGGGCACACGACGTTACAGCGGATTCTCATTAGAATCACACAACACAAGAATGCACACCATGATGCTTCACATACAACATGACTCATGACACTCTTGACATGCATACATATTTCACAATATAGTCATGCATATACCATTAAATACACACATCGCAATTTCTTGCCTTTCGGCCATAATTCATCACCACAACATGTCATCACATGCATTATCATCACACAACAGCATACAAGTCATATGTCATCCATATCCACAGCACATTGCATAATACACATCATCATATTCATGCATTGAAAACAATTCAAACAATGCATTTCATCACATACCACAACAATCATACAATCACAATTACTTCCACAAGGGATTCACACCACAAAGGCTACCCACGACACATCATAACAACATACATTGATATTCAATCAAACAATGTATTTTACTACACAACAACATCATTAATCACGCATCGAAGTCTAATCCAAAACAATGCACATATTTGCCATAGGGCCACAACCCATCATCACAACATTTCATCATGTATATTCACATCATATAACGGTCTACAAGCTACACGTTACATGTCGCAAGCATATATCATGCTAACACATCAATCGCACACATTGTACGCGATAAAAACCCGACGACCCAACACTTTTCCAAAACCACGACCTAAATAAATCATCTACTGCCCTCCAAACCATTTTTAAAAGAAAGAACTTTTCGTTAGCTTTCCAACGCTTCAAACGGGGACCAAAACCGACTTACGGTTCAAAAGTTATGAATTTTTTAAAATAATATTTTTCTGCAACTAACAGTGGTAACCGGTTAGCAGATATGCTGTAACCGGTTACTGGCTATGAATCAGCCCAGAAACGTCATTTTTCAAAGGGTAACCGGTTATCACATATGCTGTAACCGGTTACTGCGTAACAGAACCCAAAAAATCACATTTTTCTTCATTCTAAACCATTCTAACACATACCTAAACATATTGGGACATCAAAACAATTATGATAAGTTCAAACCACACCTAACCCGACTATACTACACGATTTATACCGAGTTTCAACCGTGAAAACATCAATTTCTATCAATTGATCACAATTTCAACCAAATGGAAAACATTGTAAAAACAACCGAAACACATACATAAACAACACATATACATACACAAGCAAGATATAATTGAAACTTCTCACCCTTACCCGATTAATCGCGCTTGAAACAGATGAATTCTCGATTTTCCTCTTTTCTCTTCTTCTCCCTTTTCTTTCCTCTCTTTTCTCTTCTTTTCCTTTTCTTTCTCTTCTTTCTCTTTTCTTTCTATTTCTCTCTCTCTATTTCTATTTAAAATATCTAACCAAGCCTAATGACCAAAATACCCCTCCGCTCAAAAATCTCGCAAACGCTCTCAGAATGCGATAAAACATAAACAATGATGAAAACTAACATTTTGTCAAATAAAAGTCAATAATAAAATAATATAAAACCAAAACCAATTAAATCTACTCTATTAAATAAAACTGACAAAAACTGGGGCGTTACAACTCTCCCCCACTTAGACATTTTCGTCCTCGAAAATATACTGAGACGAACAACTCCAAACACGACTCTCGCATCCGACTAGCAAACCAACATGCCAACAAAAGGCACACCACGAATAACACAAACTGACAAACCACCTTGCTAACAGCAGATACAACAACGACACGACAACGACGACAACAACAACGACAAGATGCAAAGCCCATACAATGCACTTGACGACAAACTCACGACTCAAAGAAAAGCCAAGATACCAACACACAGGTTCACTCTAGAACCGAAACACAACAAGATCGTTACCCTACCCTAGGTAACACTCCCCTAATTCCCCACACAGGAATTAGCTACACACACTCGAACCATCACCATGGAAATGAGGTAACAACACAAACAAGAACATAAAGTTCCACGACACCACAAGGTCTCAACAACAACATCAACAAAACCAGAACACCGACAACAATGCTACGATTCACCAATAGAACATGCAACCCAACATCCATCTACATAGTAGCCCATGGATAACATTTAAACCTTTCACCTAACACTTCCATTCTGAAACGTCCAATAGTCTCACCAATTCTACCTATTCCCAATGTTCAACTTATGAATTCTTACAAGTCACACACACAAATACAAAATGTGCCACTACACACTTCCGCTGCACACTCTGATTACTCGTAATCATCAAAACTACCAATCTCACGTCCAAAGTCTAACTCTTTCTCATATTCACCAAAAATCACTGTTCACTTTTAATATTCCCAACCTCCCACTCTCTTGTGTTATCTCACACACCAGACACAAGTCTCTGATTTGCTCAAATAATTTTAATTCTCTGACCATCAAAACAGACATGCCTAAAAACTTCCGACTTAACTCTTCAGGCACAATCATAGCTTTTCCAAAAGGATAATCCAAGCCAAATTCATAACTCATCACGAACTCTAACCATCCTTGTTGTCTCATACTCTATTCCTTTAGACCAAACAAGTACTCAATATCCTTGCGATTACCAAACACTTCGAACCTAGAACCATAAAGATAATACCTCCAAATATTCCAACACAATACCACCGCAACCAATTCCAAATCCATAATAATACAGATCCTTTTATAAATCCTCATTTTTCGTAAAGCATAAGCCACGATTTTACCCTCTTGCATTAACACACTGACTAAACTCATCAAAGACGCATCCCAATACCTCACCAACGGTTCATTAGGATCACACAGAATCAAAACTGAAGCCGTAGACAACTTATACTTCAGCTCACCAAAACTTACTCACAACGAACATCCAAAACAAATGACTCACCCTTTGCAAGTCAACTGAAATAACCGAAGTACGAAAATGCTAACTTGGAAAAACCTTCCATAACCTCCGGTAATAACCAACTAAAGTCCAAAAAGCTTCTAATCACCTTAACCAACTTCGGAATCTCTCAATGTAGAACTACATCTACTGCCGATGGATCCATAACAATACCATTACCTAAAATAACATATCCAAGAAAACTAACCTTTTTCAAGCGAAATTCTCACTTGAATAACTTAGCATAAAACTTTGTCTCTTTTCAACACTTGTGATTCAATTCTCAAACACTCTACTTGTTCTTCCTCTGAGTTTATAACAAATCCCAATATCCTCAATCAAAACCACTACGAACTTATCCAAATTCATGACACAATCAAATTGACCACTGGCAGGAAAACCATTTTTATAAGAAAGAACATCTCATCAGCTTCCTATCACTTCGAACGGCGGCCAAAATGGACTTACGGTTCGAAAGATACGAATTTTTTTTAAAGTTTTGAAAATTTTCCCAAAATACACAGTGGTAACCGGTTAACACATAACTGATAACCGGTTAACAGTTCATTACTATTCACACAGAGCCTAAATGAGAGTTAGAGACACTTTCCGTAACCGGTTAACACATAACTGATAACCGGTTAACAGTTTAAATTTTACGTATAACCCCATTTTTTCCAAAGGGTAACCGGTTAGCACATATCCTGTAACCGGTTACTCTGCTGCAGAGTTGAAAAATACTTGTTTTTATGACTTAAGACCAAACCAAACCTCATCCAAACTTGTCCAGACTCACATACAACCTTAACCGAGTAAATAACAACCTATCCCGATGATAACAAACTTAACTAGTCACATTAAATCGATCAAATCCTCAACTCACACAATTCACCACTCTTATCAAACATTCCAAACAATTGTAATTTCAATCAAACTCGACCAAACCATTCCAGTCATCTATTCTTGAAATTGGGCACTTATTCTTAATCGTTACCTTATTCAACTGTCACTAATCCATACACAAGTTCTTCTCTTAGCAGTTCAAATTCCATAAATCCCAACATGTCGCAACAACCAACCAAAAAGAACTCTTAAATATTACATCCACACCTAAGGGTTTTCTCAAGATTTCCATTAATGCTTTAAAATTCCAAAGACTCCAAACCTCACCAGAACTCTAAGTTTTACTTTCCATAGTCTCAATACCCTTAGACCCGCCATGCTTGTTATTCCGTTCAATCATCCTTGCTTTTTGTTACTAACAACACTGGAGCTCTCTAAGACGACACACTACTGTTCCATCCAAAAACACATCTGAAAACCATGTGCAACTGACGGCCCATCAATGTGACTTTCCAACTGGAGTAACATACCAAAACCTCTAATCCGTCTCATCTTCCAATATAGCAATCTCCATCGACTCATCAAAACAATCTGTAATCATTTCCTTAAATTCCAAACAATTCATTGCACACACTACCAAAGCCGGAAAGACAAGTCTATTCCATCCATCATAATTCCCGTCTACTATCAATAAGAGATTAAGGGTGATCAGTTCCTCAATTTGTCAATAGACAGCCGACAATCATGATGGGGCATAAAACATCTTTACCAAACTATAATAGCATTCCTTACATCATGCGCACAAAACTACCTAAGGTACAAATCCTTAGTGGACACAAACCTTACCTTCGCATTCCCTCCAGAATCGGGAACCACACTATCCAAACAACACTTACACTCTTGCAACCAACGGCACACTGAGCCAATGCTCCACACCTGAAGCAACTTGGAGAAGTACCAGCTTCTCCCCCACTTATCTCATTCTAACTCCTACAGACAAAGGATTAGAAAACCAGAAAGTACTGACAGTGTTCCACACACGTATCACGTACTAAGGGACAAACAACAACGACAGTATTCAACTGTCACACCAACTGACTCAACAACTTGGCCGGACGGACCGACCTGCTCTGATACCACTTATGTAACACCCCAATTCCCATCGCGAATAAATAATACATAAATAAAATCAGAGTAACTAAAAATTTATTTTTCTGACAGAAACAAGGATGTCACATTTAAATAAACAAAACATCATCCCTGCTCATAAATTTGATACATAGCATAAAATAGATTACCCTCAATTGGGAAACTTTTCCATATAAAGGTAATACCAAATATATTCAACAATTATATACATATATAACATAATCGTTTCCCCGACTCCCGTGCTACGTATCAGAGCAGACACCAAGACCTAAGCAAAGACGAAGATCTAACTCTTCTACTTGCCTCCACGCCTCTAAAGCTGACAATCTGCACTATGCCATAAAAAGCATATTCCAGCAGAAGGGTGAGAAATAACAACTATAACAAGATTGCATAATAATATGCCACAACACAAATAAATTCACATATATAATATTTCTCACCACATACATCACATACTAACACATATAGCATACCACCAATACATAAAATATTCCTAACAATCCAACCACATTACATATCATATGTTTATACACAAAACATATCACTCACAACCAATGCATTTATCACTTATGCATAATAATTCACCAAAGCAATCACAGGCTCACACATAATCAATCCATTCATGATTTATGCAAATGCACAGAAACCGACACAACGACTTTATGCAATGCATATGCGGTACCGACTCATTTCATCTCAAGTTCAATTGAAGAACTTATTGGAACCATCGCTCGTTACCAATGTAACTCCCCGTCGGGTATACGATGTTCCCCGTCGCTTTCGGTCCTCTTTGTATAAGGCTCACGACGTTTATGGATTGCTTTCGGCCCTCTTTGTATAAGGCTCACAATCCGATCGCTTTCGGTCCTCTTTGTATAAGGCTCACGATCGTCTATAGCCATCGCTTTTGGTCCTCTTATTTTTAAGGCTCACGATATATCAAATCGCTTTCAGTCCTCTTATTTTTAAGGCTCGCGATGTTATAGCAAATTCTCTCTGGAGTCAAACCGTCGCTCACACCCCACACGGGCACACGACGTTACAGCGGATTCTCATTAGAATCACACAACACAAGAATGCACACCATGATGCTTCACATACAACATGACTCATGACACTCTTGACATGCATACATATTTCACAATATAGTCATGCATATACCATTAAATACACACATTGCAATTTCTTGCCTTTCGGCCATAATTCATCACCACAACATGTCATCACATGCATTATCATCACACAACAGCATACAAGTCATATGTCATCCATATCCACAGCACATTGCATAATACACATCATCATATTCATGCATTGAAAACAATTCAAACAATGCATTTCATCACATACCACAACAATCATACAATCACAATTACTTCCACAAGGGATTCACACCACAAAGGCTACCCACGACACATCATAACAACATACATTGATATTCAATCAAACAATGTATTTTACTACACAACAACATCATTAATCACGCATCGAAGTCTAATCCAAAACAATGCACATATTTGCCATAGGGCCACAACCCATCATCACAACATTTCATCATGTATATTCACATCATATAACGGTCTACAAGCTACACGTTACATGTCGCAAGCATATATCATGCTAACACATCAATCGCACACATTGTACGCAATAAAAACCCGACGACCCAACACTTTTCCAAAATCACGACCTAAATAAATCATCTACTGCCCTCCAAACCATTTTTAAAAGAAAGAACTTTTCGTTAGCTTTCCAACGCTTCAAACGGGGACCAAAACCGACTTACGGTTCAAAAGTTATGAATTTTTTAAAATAATATTTTTCTGCAACTAACAGTGGTAACCGGTTAGCAGATATGCTGTAACCGGTTACTGGCTATAAAACAGCCCAGAAACGTCATTTTTCATAGGGTAACCGGTTAGCACATATGCTGTAACCGGTTACTGCGTAACAGAACCCAAAAAATCACATTTTTCTTCATTCTAAACCATTCTAACACATACCTAAACATATTGGGACATCAAAACAATTATGATAAGTTCAAACCACACCTAACCCGACTATACTACACGATTTATACCGAGTTTCAACCGTGAAAACATCAATTTCTATCAATTGATCACAATTTCAACCAAATGGAAAACATTGTAAAAACAACCGAAACACATACATAAACAACACATATACATACACAAGCAAGATATAATTGAAACTTCTCACCCTTACCCGATTAATCGCGCTTGAAACAGATGAATTCTCGATTTTCCTCTTTTCTCTTCTTCTCCCTTTTCTTTCCTCTCTTTTCTCTTCTTTTCCTTTTCTTTCTCTTCTTTCTCTTTTCTTTCTATTTCTCTCTCTCTATTTCTATTTAAAATATCTAACCAAGCCTAATGACCAAAATACCCCTCCGCTCAAAAATCTCGCAAACGCTCTCAGAATGCGATAAAACATAAACAATGATGAAAACTAACATTTTGTCAAATAAAAGTCAATAATAAAATAATATAAAACCAAAACCAATTAAATCTACTCTATTAAATAAAACTGACAAAAACTGGGGCGTTACAACTCTCCCCCACTTAGACATTTTCGTCCTCGAAAATATACTGAGACGAACAACTCCGAACACGACTCTCGCATCCGACTAGCAAACCAACATGCCAACAAAAGGCACACCACGAATAACACAAACTGACAAACCACCTTGCTAACAGCAGATACAACAACGACACGACAACGACGACAACAACAACGACAAGATGGAAAGCCCATACAATGCACTTGACGACAAACTCACGACTCAAAGAAAAGCCAAGATACCAACACACAGGTTCACTCTAGAACCGAAACACAACAAGATCGTTACCCTACCCTAGGTAACACTCCCCTAATTCCCCACACAGGAATTAGCTACACACACTCGAACCATCACCATGGAAATGAGGTAACAACACAAACAAGAACATAAAGTTCCACGACACCACAAGGTCTCAACAACAACATCAACAAAACCAGAACACCGACAACAATGCTACGATTCACCAATAGAACATGCAACCCAACATCCATCTACATAGTAGCCCATGGATAACATTTAAACCTTTCACCTAACACTTCCATTCTGAAACGTCCAATAGTCTCACCAATTCTACCTATTCCCAATGTTCAACTTATGAATTCTTACAAGTCACACACACAAATACAAAATGTGCCACTACACACTTCCGCTGCACACTCTGATTACTCGTAATCATCAAAACTACCAATCTCACGTCCAAAGTCTAACTCTTTCTCATATTCACCAAAAATCACTGTTCACTTTTAATATTCCCAACCTCCCACTCTCTTGTGTTATCTCACACACCAGACACAAGTCTCTGATTTGCTCAAATAATTTTAATTCTCTGACCATCAAAACAGACATGCCTAAAAACTTCCGACTTAACTCTTCAGGCACAATCATAGCTTTTCCAAAAGGATAATCCAAGCCAAATTCATAACTCATCACGAACTCTAACCATCCTTGTTGTCTCATACTCTATTCCTTTAGACCAAACAAGTACTCAATATCCTTGCGATTACCAAACACTTCGAACCTAGAACCATAAAGATAATACCTCCAAATATTCCAACACAATACCACCGCAACCAATTCCAAATCCATAATAATACAGATCCTTTTATAAATCCTCATTTTTCGTAAAGCATAAGCCACGATTTTACCCTCTTGCATTAACACACTGACTAAACTCATCAAAGACGCATCCCAATACCTCACCAACGGTTCATTAGGATCACACAGAATCAAAACTGAAGCCGTAGACAACTTATACTTCAGCTCACCAAAACTTACTCACAACGAACATCCAAAACAAACGACTCACCCTTTGCAAGTCAACTGAAATAACCGAAGTACGAAAATGCTAACTTGGAAAAACCTTCCATAACCTCCGGTAATAACCAACTAAAGTCCAAAAAGCTTCTAATCACCTTAACCAACTTCGGAATCTCTCAATGTAGAACTACATCTACTGCCGATGGATCCATAACAATACCATTACCTAAAATAACATATCCAAGAAAACTAACCTTTTTCAAGCGAAATTCTCACTTGAATAACTTAGCATAAAACTTTGTCTCTTTTCAACACTTGTGATTCAATTCTCAAACACTCTACTTGTTCTTCCTCTGAGTTTATAACAAATCCCAATATCCTCAATCAAAACCACTACGAACTTATCCAAATTCATGACACAATCAAATTGACCACTGGCAGGAAAACCATTTTTATAAGAAAGAACATCTCATCAGCTTCCTATCACTTCGAACGGCGGCCAAAATGGACTTACGGTTCGAAAGATACGAATTTTTTTTAAAGTTTTGAAAATTTTCCCAAAATACACAGTGGTAACCGGTTAACACATAACTGATAACCGGTTAACAGTTCATTACTATTCACACAGAGCCTAAATGAGAGTTAGAGACACTTTCCGTAACCGGTTAACACATAACTGATAACCGGTTAACAGTTTAAATTTTACGTATAACCCCATTTTTTCCAAAGGGTAACCGGTTAGCACATATCCTGTAACCGGTTACTCTGCTGCAGAGTTGAAAAATACTTGTTTTTATGACTTAAGACCAAACCAAACCTCATCCAAACTTGTCCAGACTCACATACAACCTTAACCGAGTAAATAACAACCTATCCCGATGATAACAAACTTAACTAGTCACATTAAATCGATCAAATCCTCAACTCACACAATTCACCACTCTTATCAAACATTCCAAACAATTGTAATTTCAATCAAACTCGACCCAACCATTCCAGTCATCTATTCTTGAAATTGGGCACTTATTCTTAATCGTTACCTTATTCAACTGTCACTAATCTATACACAAGTTCTTCTCTTAGCAGTTCAAATTCCATAAATCCCAACATGTCGCAACAACCAACCAAAAAGAACTCTTAAATATTACATCCACACCTAAGGGTTTTCTCAAGATTTCCATTAATGCTTTAAAATTCCAAAGACTCCAAACCTCACCAGAACTCTAAGTTTTACTTTCCATAGTCTCAATACCCTTAGACCCGCCATGCTTGTTATTCCGTTCAATCATCCTTGCTTTTTGTTACTAACAACACTGGAGCTCTCTAAGACGACACACTACTGTTCCATCCAAAAACACATCTGAAAACCATGCGCAACTGACGGCCCATCAATGTGACTTTCCAACTGGAGTAACATACCAAAACCTCTAATCCGTCTCATCTTCCAATATAGTAATCTCCATCGACTCATCAAAACAATCTGTAATCATTTCCTTAAATTCCAAACAATTCATTGCACACACTACCAAAGCCGGAAAGACAAGTCTATTCCATCCATCATAATTCCCGTCTACTATCAATAAGAGATTAAGGGTGATCAGTTCCTCAATTTGTCAATAGACAGCCGACAATCATGATGGGGCATAAAACATCTTTACCAAACTATAATAGCATTCCTTACATCATGCGCACAAAACTACCTAAGGTACAAATCCTTAGTGGACACAAACCTTACCTTCGCATTCCCTCCAGAATCGGGAACCACACTGTCCAAACAACACTTACACTCTTGCAACCAACGGCACACTGAGCCAATGCTCCACACCTGAAGCAACTTGGAGAAGTACCAGCTTCTCCCCCACTTATCTCATTCTAACTCCTGCAGACAAAGGATTAGAAAACCAGAAAGTACTGACAGTGTTCCACACACGTATCACGTACTAAGGGACAAACAACAACGACAGTATTCAACTGTCACACCAACTGACTCAACAACTTGGCCGGACGGACCGACCTGCTCTGATACCACTTATGTAACACCCCAATTCCCATCGCGAATAAATAATACATAAATAAAATCAGAGTAACTAAAAATTTATTTTTCTGACAGAAACAAGGATGTCACATTTAAATAAACAAAACATCATCCCTGCTCATAAATTTGATACATAGCATAAAATAGATTACCCTCAATTGGGAAACTTTTCCATATAAAGGTAATACCAAATATATTCAACAATTATATACATATATAACATAATCGTTTCCCCGACTCCCGTGCTACGTATCAGAGCAGACACCAAGACCTAAGCAAAGACGAAGATCTAACTCTTCTACTTGCCTCCACGCCTCTAAAGCTGACAATCTGCACTATGCCATAAAAAGCATATTCCAGCAGAAGGGTGAGAAATAACAACTATAACAAGATTGCATAATAATATGCCACAACACAAATAAATTCACATATATAATATTTCTCACCACATACATCACATACTAACACATATAGCATACCACCAATACATAAAATATTCCTAACAATCCAACCACATTACATATCATATGTTTATACACAAAACATATCACTCACAACCAATGCATTTATCACTTATGCATAATAATTCACCAAAGCAATCACAGGCTCACACATAATCAATCCATTCATGATTTATGCAAATGCACAGAAACCGACACAACGACTCTATGCAATGCATATGCGGGTACCGACTCATTTCATCTCAAGTTCAATTGAAGAACTTATTGGAACCATCGCTCGTTACCAATGTAACTCCCCGTCGGGTATACGATGTTCCCCGTCGCTTTCGGTCCTCTTTGTATAAGGCTCACGACGTTTATGGATTGCTTTCGGCCCTCTTTGTATAAGGCTCACAATCCGATCGCTTTCGGTCCTCTTTGTATAAGGCTCACGATCGTCTATAACCATCGCTTTCGGTCCTCTTATTTTTAAGGCTCACGATATATCAAATCGCTTTCAGTCCTCTTATTTTTAAGGCTCGCGATGTTATAGCAAATTCTCTCTGGAGTCAAACCGTCGCTCACACCCCACACGGGCACACGACGTTACAGCGGATTCTCATTAGAATCACACAACACAAGAATGCACACCATGATGCTTCACATACAACATGACTCATGACACTCTTGACATGCATACATATTTCACAATATAGTCATGCATATACCATTAAATACACACATTGCAATTTCTTGCCTTTCGGCCATAATTCATCACCACAACATGTCATCACATGCATTATCATCACACAACAGCATACAAGTCATATGTCATCCATATCCACAGCACATTGCATAATACACATCATCATATTCATGCATTGAAAACAATTCAAACAATGCATTTCATCACATACCACAACAATCATACAATCACAATTACTTCCACAAGGGATTCACACCACAAAGGCTACCCACGACACATCATAACAACATACATTGATATTCAATCAAACAATGTATTTTACTACACAACAACATCATTAATCACGCATCGAAGTCTAATCCAAAACAATGCACATATTTGCCATAGGGCCACAACCCATCATCACAACATTTCATCATGTATATTCACATCATATAACGGTCTACAAGCTACACGTTACATGTCGCAAGCATATATCATGCTAACACATCAATCGCACACATTGTACGCTATAAAAACCCGACGACCCAACACTTTTCCAAAACCACGACCTAAATAAATCATCTACTGCCCTCCAAACCATTTTTAAAAGAAAGAACTTTTCGTTAGCTTTCCAATGCTTCAAACGGGGACCAAAACCGACTTACGGTTCAAAAGTTATGAATTTTTGAAAATAATATTTTTCTGCAACTAACAGTGGTAACAGGTTAGCAGATATGCTGTAACCGGTTACTGGCTATAAATCAGCCCAGAAACGTCATTTTTCAAAGGGTAACCGGTTATCACATATGCTGTAACCGGTTACTGCGTAACAGAACCCAAAAAATCACATTTTTCTTCATTCTAAACCATTCTAACACATACCTAAACATATTGGGACATCAAAACAATTATGATAAGTTCAAACCACACCTAACCCGACTATACTACACGATTTATACCGAGTTTCAACCGTGAAAACATCAATTTCTATCAATTGATCACAATTTCAACCAAATGGAAAACATTGTAAAAACAACCGAAACACATACATAAATAACACATATACATACACAAGCAAGATATAATTGAAACTTCTCACCCTTACCCGATTAATCGCGCTTGAAACAGATGAATTCTCGATTTTCCTCTTTTCTCTTCTTCTCCCTTTTCTTTCCTCTCTTTTCTCTTCTTTTCCTTTTCTTTCTCTTCTTTCTCTTTTCTTTCTATTTCTCTCTCTCTATTTCTATTTAAAATATCTAACCAAGCCTAATGACCAAAATACCCCTCCGCTCAAAAATCTCGCAAACGCTCTCAGAATGCGATAAAACATAAACAATGATGAAAACTAACATTTTGTCAAATAAAAGTCAATAATAAAATAATATAAAACCAAAACAATTAAATCTACTCTATTAAATAAAACTGACAAAAACTGGGATGTTACAGTGACCCTCTTGCGCCTCTTCAATTCACAATCGCAGCTGAAGGTTTGGCTGTAATAATGAGCAGAGCTTTAGATATTGGTAGCTTCTCAGGATTTAAAATGAGTGATGAAATATCCTTTCACCTATTACAATACGCGGACGACTCGATCTTAATCAGTGATGGCTCATGGAGGAATATCTTGGCTACGAAAAATATTCTGAAGGGATTCCATTTGATTTCTGGTCTCGACATCAACTTTAATAAAAGTTCGCTCTTTGGTTTTGGTATTGAAGAGTCAATGCTCCTGGCTGCTGAGAATTATTTGGCATGTAAGCTAGCTGTATGTCCTTTTAAATTTCTTGGTGTTCCCATTGGAGGTAATCATAGATTGATTGCCTTTTGGAAACCGTTGATAGAGAGGTTTCGGTCTAGATTGACCTCGTGGAAAAGTCGTTTCCTTTCTATGGGAGGAAGAGTTACTCTGATAAAATCGGTCCTAACCAACCTCCCCATTCATTTTATGTCCTTCTATAAAGTCCCTAGCAAGGTTACCAAGATACTTGTGTCCATTCAAAAATCATTCTTGTGGAACGGTCTAGTTTCCAAAAGAGGTGTGTCGTGGGTGTCGTGGCGTAAAGTTTGCAAAAAGAGTGAGGCTGGAGGTTTAGCAGTAAAAGATATCAAATTATTTAACAGAGCTCTTATGTTTAAATGGATTTGGAAAATCATGATCAAGAATGATACACTTTGGAAGGGTTACATTGATTTTCGGTATTCAAATCATATGCAAGAATTTCAGTTAGGCTACTCCCAAAAATACCATGTTCCCTCTTCTTTATGGTGGCGTGATCTCGTGCAATTAGCTCGGTTTTGTGGTAAAGACATTATTTCAGATTGTATCTTCTTCTCGTTAGGTAAAGGAAGCTCAATTTTGTTTTGGCTATCCAAATGGGCCGGTTCATCAACTTTGGCACAACAGCATCCTGAGTTGTTTATGGTGGCTGCAAATAAGAATAGTTTAGTATCAGAAAATGGCTCTTGGATTGGTGGTTCATGGGTTTGGGATAATATTATTTTTGCTTAAGATTCGGGTCAGGATATTCAACAAATTCAACTGTAGCTGCTACACCAGAAGCTGTCCGAGTTCCGTCCAAACGTCGACGACGATGATCTTCCATGTTGGCAGGCTAATAATGCTGAATCGTTTTCTGTTTCATCCCTATATAATTTTCTGTAGGATTCAATTAAAGACACAAATGATAATCTTCCTGAAGATGTTATCGCGGTATTCAAACTTATTTGGTTAGCTGAGGTTCCTCCTAAGGTGAAAGTTTTCGGTTGGTGGCTAGTTCATAACAGACTTCCAACGAGAGACAATCTAATCAGAAGAAGTATCATCACTAACCGTCATGAAGAGTCGTGTCCTTTTTGCTTCCAGGAAGTCGAATCTGCTGATCATGTCCTTTTCCGTTGTTACAAATCTGCCCTTGTTTGGAAATTCGTATGCAAATGGTTAGGCACTCCAGATATTGCGGTTAGTTGTTTGTTAAATCACTTTTCATGTTGGATGTCAGGGTGTGTCGGCAGAAAGTTCTCAATTAGGAACTCCGTCGGTTTGTGGCTGGTTATTTGTTGGTCCATTTGGACATCCCGAAACTACATCATTTTTAAGGATGAACTTTGGAACCTGGATACGATTACAAACCGTATTCTTTTTTTCTCATGGAGTTGGATAGGTAGGGTGCACAATAGATTTCATACTTGTAATTATTACACTTGGGTTAAATGCCCCAGTGATTTTTTGTAGATCCTGACGTTAAGGTTGGTGTTTTTTGTATACGGGTTGGGGTCCCCCTATTGTACCTTTAATCTTATATAAATTTTAAATTATCAAAAAAAAAAAAAGTTTTTAATTTAAATTTGTATCTAATTTTGTTAAACTAAAACAAATAGTTACCTATTGAATTGTTTATAATTAAAATACATATTTGAAATTTTATTTTAATTTTAAAAATAACTGAGCTGTTAAGAGTAAATTTATCTATAAAAAGATTTGATCAAAAGGTAGTTATTAGTTGATTTACTTTAGAGTTATATATAAAATAAAAGTATAAATTTTGATTCACGTTTTCCGCATAATATAATTAAAGCTTAAATTAAGGATGTTGATATACATAAGTCTGAGTGATTAATTAATATAAATGAGGGAGTAAATGTTATTTAAGTGGCAAAAACGATTATAAATAATTGGAAGATTTTTACAGGCTTATAAGCTTATTAGACTCTGAATTATTCCCTTGTCTTTGACTCAGTAGGGTTACAATAACCCTAGTCCTAACCCTAACTCTTCTCTTTCATTTGATTTCTCTTAAACATGCAATGCATCCTCTCTTAACTATTTTGTTATTCTTTATTTTCCAATTGTTTATTATTTTTTTCTCAAATTAGTTACTGTTTTTGGTTTGTTGTTTGTTGAAGCAATCATACTCAATGGATTATTGGCGGCTTTTCTTGGAACTCTTCAATCCGTTGCTTGACATTGTAAGTTATGAAAAGAAAACCATATTTGTATTGTAAATAACTGTACAATTACATTAGCTTTTGAATTTCATGGTACTCTTTCACATGACCTACCTATAATTCTTGTATTCATATATAGAATCATATATACAGTAACCTAATTTGTTTTCTGTTTCCTTGTATACAGTTGTTTCAATATGAATATACCTAAAGGAACAAAAGAAACAAAGTTTACTCCTCAAATTGTGATTGATGCAGAGCCGGATAGACTTAGTTCGTTACCAGATCCTATAATAGAAAAGATACTGTCATACATTCCAATTAAGGAAGCAGTTGGAACAAGTGTTTTATCCGGTAAATGGATGAACAAATGGCACACACTACCAAGTCTTGTATTTGATACAGATTGTGTATCAATTAATGCTTCTGAAGACCCTTCTATTTTCAATACGACGAAGTTTGCAAAAATTGTTGATCATGTACTTTTAGTTCATTATGGACCAATCAACGTGTTCAAGATCTGCGACAACAATGATAATTATACGAGTCTTAAATCCGATGTTGATCGATGGATTCTTCATCTAACAAGATGGTCTATTCAAGAACTTGTGCTGGAAGTTTGGATAGATGAACGATATCAAATGCCTCGGTGCTTATTCTCTTGTCAAACCTTACGTTGTTTAGAGCTATATTGGTGTTGGCTTAAACCTCCAACAAAGTTCGAAGGTTTCAAGAACTTGAAAATTCTTGGCTTGTATCATGTTACTATATCTCAAGATGATTTTGAAAATCTGATATCCAGCTGCTCTCTGCTTGAAAGTTTGACATTGATAAAGATTTTCAGTGTCTCTCATATTAATATCCACGCACCAAATCTTAAAGAATTAAACATTGTGGATGAATTTGAGGATATTAGCTTTGACAATGCGTTTCAATTAACTTCTGTATTCGTCGATTTAAGTTTAGATTTCAACTATGAAAACAGTCAAAGCAGATGGAATGGCGGGGATTCTAGCAATTTGCTCAAATTTTTCAATCATCTACCTCACATAGAGAGCCTATGTATGGATAAATATTTTTTAAAGGTATAATGCTTGAGTTTCTTATTAATGTTGAATTTGATTATAGTAAATACTCATTTATACTTGTTTAAATCCCCTACAAATTTATGTAACTATTAAAAACATTATATTCATATTCAGATTTATAGCCATTGTTCTTTTCCAGTATTTGGCTGCAGGTGTAGTGCCAGTAAAACTTCCTACTCCTTGTATTGATCTAGGTTGTCTTTCTTTATGCATAAACTTTGATGATTTGAAGGAAATTTCGGCTGCTCTTTGCTTGCTCAGAAGCGCACCTACTCTTAAAACATTAGAAATATCTGTGAGTACTGAGTATTTGACTTAGCTTTTCCTTATTTGTGGGTGCACTTGTTCATTCTTGTTTTTATGTATTTATTAAACTTTAGGATTTGCAAATGATTTTACGGAAAAACTTAAATAACTTGAGATTGAATTCTATAAATTGTATATGTGAGTTAATATTTCTAACAAAAGGTATGAATCAATTGAAGTTATGCAAAATAAGTGACTAATGTGCCTCATTTTCCATTATTTATCAATCAATACAATGCTAATTTTGGAGTTTTAATATGATATATATCCCTCTTATCAATGAATTGTTTTTTCTCCCTTTGATTCATGGATTTATAATAATTGCATGTAGGCACGGATTGAGCAGCATTCCGCCCCTTTGACACCTATAAGTGAAAACTATTGCTGGGAAGATACATTTTCTATGCCAGACACACCCATCCAAGTGCGGCACGTGAGAATAAATAACATCTCTGGATTTCAACCTGAACTAGATTTTATCAGATTTCTGGTTCTCTATTCACCTATGCTAGAAAAAATGATTGTGAAGCGTTCTCTAAATGTCAGACCGATGATGTATAGTTTATGTTATAGTGTATACCGTGTGCTATCATGTAAATATCATTGAGTTTGATTATTTTTATCTAATTTTTTGTAGGTATTCAATCAATGTTATTTATTCATTGTCTTATAGTTAATTTAATAAGCTTTCCAACGCTTCTGACCGTGCGTCAATCGGAGTTACAGTTCACAAGTTATGAAGAAAATAAGAAACTAGTTTTTTTATGGCGCTAAGCGCCCTCTGAGCGGGCTGAGCACAGCCAGCAATGTCCAACCCCTATTTATTCACTTTTACACAAATTTTTAGGGCATGATTTTGGGATCTTTTAACCCCAATTCTACCAACACATTTTTGAGTAGAGAGGCTTAAAAAACAACATTAGAGACTGCATCTTGATGATCGGGAGTTGGATTTGCATCAATCGTCTTGACACCGCGAGAGTTGTCGGTTCATCTTGCTTCTTCTCTTTGTATTCTTTATTGTTGGGGTTTATTTTTAAGTTTACTTTGATTTTATGTATGTGTATTGATCATGGCTTTGTGCAAGATCTATTTTACAAATTTATATCAATGTTATCCTTGTTTTACTTGCTTTTTGTTTGGATTTGAGTTGCTATAGACATATAGTCTTCAGATGCGGAACTAGGATGAACATCTATTAGGTTCTAAACTCTAGAAATAGATTTAGGTCTAATATTCAAAATGGGTATCTGTTCTTAATGCTCTGTGTTGTTGAGTTGTGTGAGACATCACCGATGAGACGATACGGTTGTTCTCTCAACTTTGCGTTAGACATAACCTCGATTGTGGGCGATACGTGATGATATTGAAGATGTTATTGGTTGTGTACAACTGATCGATTGATTTAAGTATTTGATAGGGTAGATGAAATTCAATTCCTGACGAGTTCTGTCCTCCCTAAAGAATGTATTCTTTACTTGTTCATATGTTTTTCTTTCCGCTTTGTACTCTTTTAAACCATTCAAACCAAGCTGAGAACATAGAGATTGTTGAACGACATTCTTTCACTCGCACCAATCCCTGTGGAAACGATAAAAACCCGGAGGGATTTCTTCAAAATCTTTTTCTTCTTGCCACTATACAGCAGTTTGAACATCCTTCACTAATCCATCAACCAAGCATTGATTATTAGAGTTGAGAATATTTTTTTATAATAAGAAACAAATTAATTCTTAATATCCACGTCATCCTTGATCCATTAACCATCCAAATATATTCTTTTGATGTAACTCTTGGGACTTGTGATCTTAGTCATTCTATGGTAAATACTAGTGTTCTTGTCACCCCGAGTATGCCAATTAATTTTGAATTTTTTCCTCCAAAGTTCCTCTTCAATTTGTAGACAATTATTAAGATTAAGTTGGACAATGTTTTTTTGGTGTTGCAGATCATCAACATAACCCAAGTCATTAATCTGTTGTTGCACATTACATAAAACATTAGTAGCCATTTTTAAATTTTATAGCACATTTCCAAAAACAAATTTATTCCATATCTTAAACTTAGCTTTAAGGATATGAAGCTTTATAGTGAGCAGAGTCATACGACAACAATAAATATTTTCTTGCCAAGTTTTCTTAATAACATTTACATAATCATCGTGTTTACTTCACATTTTCATGAATCTAAAAGAAGTAACAACTTAATGTTCCTAGTTAGACCTTTCAAGCATAATATGGAAGTGATTTGAATAAGTTTTAATCAAAGTAGAGCAAACAAATTTATTTGACATATCCAGTTAAACATTGTTGCACATGACTCTATCTATAATTGTTTCTTTGTGAAAGCTATACCATTCATTCTATTAGACCAAGTAAATTACATTCTCACAATAGGCAGATGAATTACATAATTTTAATCACTCTAACTTCTGAAATCTTCCATAAGCACCCTGGCAGGGCTATAATGTCCTCTATGTTCATGAGCTTCTAAGAGTGTGTTAAATCTCCCATCACATACTAAGGACAAGTGAAAACACCTTGCATTTGAGTTATATAATTCCAAAGTATTTTTCTATTGATATGGTTTATGGAGGCATAAACCATAGTGGCACAAAACATCTCCTTGACTTCTTTCCAAGTGAATGGAATATGCTGATCAGATGTACCAATCACGATATGATCCATATCAATTCTACACAAACACCACAAATAATGAAGACTACTATCTCTGTCATTAAGAGAGAGAAAATCATGCACTATAAGTTATTAAAGAACCTATGAAACAGATCTAATTTATTCATCCAAGGTTCAACAATGAAGAAGAATTCAAGATTATGTAACTTGCATAATCTTTTAAAATTCAATCTTGATGGGGTGTTAGAAAAACCCCTTATATTCTAGTAAATAGATATCATTTGAGAAAATTCTTAACTCATCCCCTTCATCTAAGTATTTTACTAACACTATTAAAGTTGGCTCTTTGCTTTTTTTTTTATATAGAATTGAATAGAACAGTTTCAAATTCATCATCTTCAATATTGATGCCCTAATTTCTAAGAACTTCACCTTCCACCCTATCAATTCAATTAGATTTGAGATTGTTCCAATCTTGCATGAATCTCCACAAGCATATTATTTTACATTTTAATGACTATTTCATCCTTAACATTAGTTAGTAGATCATACACATCATATGATCCATGTGACCATCACTATTAACATGAGAATCCCCCTTTGTGTACGCACCTTTAGTGATTACAATCTAAAGATCACATTTATCTTTAAAGTGCATAACTTCATTGTGCACCACTTATGTTTGCACCACTTGCCACCTCATTAGTTACATTATCAAACTAATGATAGTTTTTTTCATTATGATAATTTAAACGCCTTTCCCTATTATGCATCTCTTGGTTATTCACAGTCTCATTATTTTTCTCTTCTGGCATCTTCCTTTTATGAGCATAATTAACTTTATCATTATGATTCCCATCTCTGATCACAATAGGTTTATTATACTTAAACCCTTTATAAGTTTTAAACTTTTTTGCTCCATGTTCTTGGATCGCTTTAGCCTTTTTGCATTCACTAATAACATGACCTACATTTTTACAAAAGTTTGGTAGCTTTTCATACTCAATACCAACATAGAAAGAAAAACATGTTCTTTCAACTAGTATTGTATCATGAAATGTACCTGTAATAATTTATATCCACCAAGATGCGCACATAGTGACTAAAACTATGATAAAAAAAATAGAATTGTTTGTGTTATTATCCATGCAGATGGATGTACCAATACTTGTACCAATGGAAAATATAATTTGTGGCCGCCAATGCTCACGTGTTAATTCAGATATACAAATCCACACTTAATAGATGGTTTGATGTTACACATATGGATTGAAATCCTTATTCTTAGTGAAGAACTTGAGAAAGCCTAGTTTGATATTCCAATAATGAAATGATTACACCCTCTGAAGGTCTTCCACAGAAGAAAAAGTTAGCTCATAGAATCCTTAACCAAGTGAAGTGATTCCTCACATTCCAATAGACTTCAAAAAATCCATAAGCTTACTGTGAATCCCTTCCACCTTCAACAATTTAGCTTTTTTTTGCCATATCATACAGTCATGTAAATTATATTTGCATCATTAAAAACAACAATACATTTCTTCTCACAATATTGGCTCATTGGAAAGGCACATATCGAATTGTTTAGGCTTGCGCAAAATAAGGCTTGTTGATCACTTTATTAGTACGTAAAATATCATAAGAAAGTGAATCTTTGGGTTGAGAGGAAGGATTAGGCGGAACTATACGAGACCAAGGTAGGGCACGATGCCCCATAGCGGCCATGAGCAGTGACCGGAGGAAATCATCCCCAAAAACTTTATGCAATGTGAATAAGACATTTATCTGTTGTAACCTTGTTTTGACAATCTGAGCGTTGAAAGTGTAACACCATGCCTCACAAAATTTATATAAAAATTCATTTGATCCAACCGTTAACGTATCTAGAATTGCTATTTTTCTAAAACTAGTTTCAGGAAATTGATAATAGCATTTCTCAGTTCTTTTACAAAACCGTTTTTCTAAAACCTCTCCAAAATTTTGTTGGTGCACAAGGTTGAAGATGAAGAAGATGAAGATGGAAGAGAAACAGAGAGAAGAAAATATGTAACTAACTTTCAAAGAGAAATTGATTACCCTACACACTATGACATATAAGGGAAAAGACAACGTTTTTTTTTTGCATAGGCAGAGCTTAAAAGAGCTGCTTATACTGGCGCTGCTGTAGGTAAAGACAACGCTCTTTTTAAATGCAAAAGCGCTGCCTTATGTACCTTTTAGGCAACGCTTCTTTTTTAAAGCGCTTTCTATTGTCACCTTCAGGCAACACTTTTAAAAGCTCCGTCTAATGTATCTTTTAGTTCTCTTTTAGGCAACTCTATTTATTCTCCACTATAGGCAGCGCTTTTTTTTTTATAAAGCGCTTTCTATTCTCCACTTAGGTAGCGTTTTATTTACAAAGCGCTATCTAATGTCTCATTTAGGAAGCACTTTTTTGTTAAAAGCGTTGTCTATTGTACACGTATGGCAGCGTGTTTTTGTTAAAGCGTTGACATAAGTCTTATTTTTTTAATAAAATGGCAGCATGTTTTTTAGAAGTGCTGACACAACATGAAACCGTTATAGCAGATAGTTTTTTATATATATTCCAAATTTCCATATTACCTATATATATATATATATATATAGCAGATAGTTTTTTATATATATTTCAAATTTGCATATTACCTATATATATATATATATATATATATATATATATATATATATATATATATATATATATATATATATATATATAGGGACAGGATCATTTGACACCGGTGTTAAAATATTAACTTTGACACCAAATCCTAACCGTTTATTATTATTAATTCAAAGATTAATATATATTCACTTAAAACTAACACATGAGTTTTTAAAGGGAATTTATCTTAGCCATTAAATGAAAAATAATAAAGGGGTAGGATTTGGTGTCAAAGTTAATATTTTGACACCGGTGTCAAATAATCCTCTCCCATATATATATATATATATATATATATATATATATATATATATATATATATATATATATATATATATATATATATATATATATATATATATATATATATATATATATACCAACTCAAGCTAAAAAACTATGAACTTGTCTTCTGCACATATCAACAACTTTTAGTAACTTGTTATCTCTATCTTCTGCACCTATCTGAAACAAAACAAACAAATTAAAAGGCATTAAAACCAAGCTATATAACACATAAACCTTATAACCATTATAATTCAACACAAACCTTATAAGTATTGCTATATACCATTATACATCAAGAAAATCATATTTTTATCAAAAGTTAACACAAACCTTTATAATTCAACACAAACCTTTAATTCAACACATAAACCTTATAACCTTATAACCATTATAATTCAACACATAAACATTATAACTATTCTAATTCAACACAAACCTCATACACCAAGAAAATAATGTTTTTGTCAAAATTTGTAAATGCTATATACCATTAATAATCAATTTTCTTCAAAATTAAAACATCCATCATTCTAATAACAACAGATCCACTTCCAAAACCTTTAACTTCTAAAGATTCACCAAACATAATTACAAATTCCATCAACCCTTAATTCACAACAACTTCCAGAACTATTCCAATCCAATACAGAACATCACAACAACAAAAATCTCTAAGGACCATAAACTTCACACTAAAGAAAGAAAGACAATACCTTATATAATTCTCATCTCAAGAATGTATTGACACCATTCCTCCTTAATTTCTTCCAGTTGATCTTTCGAGTAAGTAGCACACTTGAATTCATCAATGTACTACATAATATAACATAATATGATTTAGTTAAAACTAATTAATTAGATGAAATATTTGTTAAATATTAAAATAAATCCTAACTTATAAATCCATACCATGTTTGGAATCTCTATTTGATCCAAAAGAATAGTTTTTTTTATAAACCTCAATACGAAATAACCGCAATCTATACCATTAAGCTGATGAGGACACTACACATATAAAAAAATATGAATATATATATATATATATATATATATATATATATATATATATATATATATATATATATATATATATATATATAACAGGATATATAGTTTAACTTGTTTTATCAAGTATCATCACTATTATAATCAAAATTTTGAAAATATACCTGCACTCTTATCCATGTAATGTTGTTTGCTTTACTTTTTGGTACTCGAGTTTTTCTTTGTGATCGGAATATTTGTATAGCTTTAACAAAATATAAACGAATATTTATAACAATCTCACATAAATAAATATACACACGAATATTTAGAACAATCTCACTTATGTATCAACCATCTTCTTAATATTTGGGTATTTTGTTTGATCACCATCTCACGAATCCAGATAATATACTATTTCTCTTATAGGATTAATCACAACCAACACCCAGTGTCCACTGTAAAATAAAACAAAAGTTTAGATGGAAATTTTCTACACAACTTAAAAAAAAAAAATTACTATAAATGAAGTTAGAATGAAAATCTAATCCAGTATTATATGGTAAAAGAAACAACTTTTCTGTATCTTTGTTGTCCATAAATGCACCGACTAAGTACTCTTTGATTGGATTTAGATTTTGATAGATTAACTGTGCGTAGATACAGGTGGGAGATAAGAAAGAGAATCTTTCTGTCAATTGACGCAGGCGCATCAATTTGTCATACAAGAACCTTAAATAAAAACATAATTAACATTAGATTATTCATTGAAACGAGTAAATAAATTATTCAATTAATTAAATAAAGTTGATCGGAGTACCTAATGTATATATTGATAACATCGATGCCTAATTCATCATGATGAAAAATCTGATCCATATCCTCTTTAGCAATTGTTTCGGTATAAGAAAAACCAAAAATACCTTCCTCCATAGGTATTTCACGAATATCACCTTCTATCACATCTGTTGTTCCTACATATGTTTCAAGACACGACCTAAATCGAGAAATAGATTTTTTTTAGGCTCGGCCTTTGCAAGATCCTGTTTTTCTTTTTTTTGACATGTTGCTAAATTCAGGCTTCTTATTCCTGTTGACTTGTTGCAACTCTTGAGCATGAATCTAAATATCATATAAGTTAGGTAATGTATAAGATCATGAAGCTTTTAATTTTGGAGGATAGAATTAACATTTTCTATGCATATATATCAATCTACCTCTTTTTTTGATGCAATTGACTCGTTGTGCCACATAATCCCCTTATCTTTTGATTTGGATTTTGTAGGAGTATAAAATTACCATGTAAATAAAATGTACTTCAATGTAAGAATAACTTACATGGCTCGTAAAATATTTGAATACTCAAAGGTTCATAATGGTTTTCAACATACCTTATCATCTATTAAAATGAGGTTTGACAGTCATGCAACATACGATCCTATTGCGTCTCCCGCCAATGTTGCATCTGAAACATCGTCAGGTATAGGTAATAGTACATCCCCTTCTAAAGCAATATCAATCGATACTTTCAAAACTCCAGCAAGGAGCGATTTATGGTGAAGTACATCTCCCAAAGTGTTATGCATTTTTCCCTTACCAACCATGCGATAAGTCGATGACAATAAATAAAGCTGACAAGGTGAAATGCTCAAACCAATAATAAATATGAAATTGTTAATGTGTATATATGTCAATTAAAAAAATTGTGCTAATTTAATTTCATAAATATATATATATATATATATATATATATATATATATATATATATATATATATATATATATATATATATATATATAATTACCTCGGAAATTTTCTGCTGAAAATTACAATTGATACTATCTTTGTCGCTAGTATCTTTAAACCCTGAATCTCACCTTTCTGACATATCTCTTTCTTTATCCTTTTTCAATTCACGAACTTGAGATCTTAAATCTTCCAACAATTCCATCACTTGTTTATTGCTAGGATTTTTACTCTTTGGATGCTTATACAAGGATGTTGGAGTGACCCCAAATCCTCTACCCCTAACATGACCGGAATACTCAGGAACATTTAATACTTGACTTAGTATGCCCCTACAATCCTGGTCTTCATCTAGAGATAAAGACTGAGATAGATTCTCCTGAAATTCATATGCATATCGAAAAAGATTAGTGGGGATTAAAAAGCATAAATATTATATGTTAAATTACTTTTGATTTATTTAAAGAAATAATGTTATACTTACACATTGCTCAAAAACATGTTGAACATCTTCGTTAACAACTTCATTCTTACCCACACGAGCAACCTTCCACAAAACATGTTTTGGAATAGATGTTTCTTCACTTTTCTCCTTTTCTAACTACACATTAACACAAATAATAAGATCAATTATAACACATGGGGAACAAGTATACCATATCATTTATATATACTTAATATTCTTTGTTGTAAGCGTGCATATCTCAAACTCCCTTTTTTGTATGGATACGCGGGTTTTGATGCTCGTTGGCGATTTATGTCACTCACTTTCTAGATAAACAAGTTTAAAGTCATATCAAAACACCTGTGGAACAAGTATGTAATACAATGTTCATGATAAATTAACATTACATGGAAACCTGGGGTTCTTCGTTTGGCTACAAAAGTTTCTCATTCTTCAGGTGAAATCAAGTCTGCATACTTCTTTGGACGTTCTATTTCAATAAAATTTCCTTGGGCATCCTTAAGAAACTTGTTTGTTAAAAAAGCTCGAAACCCTCTGTGTCTTCTTCCGGCCAATTAAAGACAATATTTTTTTTCGTTCATCACCAATGTTAAAATACCTCTATGAAAAAACATACATAGAGTGTGTTAGTATAAGTAATTTAAAGACATAATCGTCAACAAAAACAAATAACATCACATATGCTGCCTGTATCTCACTCCATATTTTTTCTTTAGCGGGTTTCAACAATGAAGTTCTCCAATTATCACAAGTGATTGGAATTGCGAACGAACAATTGGACCAATGTAACTTATCAACATTGAACTTTTAGACTCAACTAGTTGGTCTGTTGCATTCCAATGTACGTCATGTTTTATTCCTTTATCTCTTGCACGAATGATTCCCTTCATAATAGTTATTCCTCGTGTAATTTCTCTTTCCACATCATGAACTGATTCATTTCCATCATTCTTAGAAGTATCATGTCAGTTTTCCTCGTACTAGCCATTTGACCTGTAATACAGAAAAACATAAACACAATATAAAAATCCATAATCCATTAAATATATTAAATGACAAATATATAATTTTATTGAATGACAGAATATAAAATTTTATTGAAAAATCCATAATAACATTTTACTAGTACCTTTTCCACTAACATCTCTTTCTTTTCTTGGTTGGAATATGATTTACTTATCTCTTAACAACGTGGACGGATGGATTGATCCAAATTCCCTCATTATGATCATTTCTAATATATGATTCATTCGCTCTAATATTATCATCTTGATTATTTCTAATATATGATTCATTCCCTCTAAAATATGACTCATTCTCAACATCAATATCACCTTGATCTACATTGTTATCATCAATTACTTTATTAGATAAAAGCACTATAGACCATTTCATACCTGTGGCTGAGACATGGCGACAAAAACACAAAGTTTTTCCACTGCAAGGTGAACTAAAGAAGGAAAACAAATTTGATAAGGAAGTTAAAAGATGACGATGGCATTTGGTGAATTGGAGAGGCTAACTGTGAGAGGATTCTGATTCATTACTTCTCTGCTCTCTTCTCTTCTTCTTTTCCTACCAATATCCAAGAGGTCGTTTCGGTGGTGAATGGGAGATTGAGCCCAGAACATGTGCAGTGGTGTACGTGAATGAAAATTAACCTTTTGTTTATTAAGTTCATCATTGTTTTCATAAACCGGTGCAATTCGAATGAAAATGATAAAGTTTTGTTCTTAAAAGGAATAACGAAAACGTAATAAAAGTGCAAGAATGAAATTGCAGAAAAGTAGAATAAATTGCATGTAAATAACTTAGAACTTCATTTAAATGTAAAGAATAAACTGGTGTTTTTCCAAACGTACACGGAAATCTAACACTATGACTCCCTATTTATATCAATTAAAATAACCGTCAACAACGGCAATTTCCTCTAACGCAGACAAATGACATTCTGCATGCCTTCACCCCTTAGATGCATTCCACGCGTATTATTTTCAAAACAAAATTCTCTCCTTTATTTAAATTTCGAAATATCCGTCGAAGCAAGGCCTTCGCCTAATCATGTCGAAATGACTCTAATACTTAGAAAAATCTCCAGCTCTTCCATTCCAACTTAACCCTTATTTTCGACTGACCTTCTTCACAAGAAATAAATTGCTGTCGAAATGCTCTGGCAAATCTTAAACTTTTACCTCCTGATCAAAATCTAGGCGTCGAAATTAGGAGCCTACAAATTGCCCCCCAAAAAATGCATTTTCAACAAAGGAGAAAAAGCATTTTTTGACAACATAATTCGACGCCTTAAATCATTTCGAAGAAACAACTGTTTATATGACTTGACATTGGTGACATCATAGTCATCATTACACTTTTTTGAAACGTCTCCTCAGCCCATGTTTTAAGATCCTTTTTAATCATCATGATCCTAGTCCCTAGGAGATTGTGGGTCAAAAATAACTGCCACCGCCCAATCAATCCATGTCTGGCTAACACGTGTCCCACGATTCTTTTCATTAAATGTTGAATAGTAACCGCTTCAGTCTCCCTTTTATCACTTATAAATAAGTGGAAAATTTCCTCAATTCACTTTTCCCACTTCTCTTTCTCTTAAACAAGAAACTTACTTCAAATAAATTCATCTTCTTCATTTTCTCAGAACCTTCTACGATCAACCATGTCTTCTTCCACAGCTCCTCAAGGAACCAACACCAAGAAACAAGATTCTCAAAAATCCAAAAGCTTGCCACCTGTTCACAGTATCCTTGGTCCAAGCGTTGTGGGGAACCAGCAATACGTACCAGAACCTCCCAATGAGGAAGAGAAAAGGTGCATTTATTAGTCACAGGTATTAATCCCCATTCTTATTTCTGGTAAATCCCATGCCATCTTAGGACCTTTGCCTGATTTAAAGTTAGATCCCTCAAAATTAATGGAATTTTTCCCAGCTTATCATCGTTATAAGTCAATAGCTAACGGAGTTAGACCTGGGACTGAGCAGGAAATAGCCATAGATGAAAAATCCAAAGTAGATGGTCAAGGGTCCCCCTCCACTAGGGATGTCATAAACCTAGAGTACATGAGCAACTTTAGGATTTTTAGGTCTTGCCCTCTGTCGAAAGACCCATCTGACTATCTATCTTGGCTAACAAAAATAGAGGCAGCCAAATCTGAAGCTTGGAAAACTATGGGCATTTTCGACCTTATCCAGTTGTCGAAAGTAGGACCTGGATATTGTCCATCTATGCTTTTGGCTTCCTTTTACTTTTGGGACAGCATCTACAACATTTTTCACCTCCCTTGTGGAATGATCACCCCCACCCTTTTCAACGTAGCTTCCATCACTGGCCATAGCCCACTTGGGGTGGATTATGATTTATCATGATAAGGAAACTAAGGAAGTTTCAGACCAAGAGCACGTGGCCTTCTTAGCCCTTTGGCTGTCGAGATACGTCTTCTGCTCCAGGTCTCTCCAAGTGGCGAAAAGATATATCACCATGGCGAACCAACTCCATGCTGGACACCAACTGTGCCTCAGCGAAATCATCCTAGCCAATTTGTATGAATCCCTTGGCGAAGGAGTTACTTTACTAAAAAATATTAAGGAAAAGGGAAATCTTCTGTTGTCGGGACCATTCTGGCTCCTACAACTGTGGCTCAATGCCACATTCGAAGCTTCTCTATCCAACAAAAACTATGTGGACGAAGCTGCTCTGAAGGATAGAAGGGTCGAAGGAACTAGGCTGGCACTGCTAACGCCCAATGACGAAGGTCTGAGCCTCCAGCAAACCTTTATTGGCTATGTCTTGATGTTTGCCAAACGTCATAACTTTACTTCTAATATGGCCCCTTTCGCAAACAGAAAAATTGGACCAGAATGGTTTACCAGGAAGTTCCCATTAGAGTCGAAAGCACAAGAGGCGGAATATCTCAATGTCTGGGAATCTTTTCTAACCCCTAGGCTCTTAACCTCCAGGATCAAACCCTCAAAGCTGGAAATCTCACTTGTCAACTACCAACCCAATCTGGTCTCTCGACAGTTTGGATTAATTCAAATAAAACCCAAACCCCTTTTTTCAAAGAAAGGTTCTCTGATACACTACAACATGACCCATAACGAAGCTGAGTGTACCAAAATTCTGGCTAAATACTCAAATTTGGTCTAAATTTAACCAGTGCCCTTTAAACCCAGCTTCCTCTGTACTCAAGAGTTTGATGAATGGTGGAGGGATTACTACAATTCACAATTCTTCGACGTTCCTTCTTTTACTATTCAACTGACCAGAGCTTTAGCCCTTGTGCAGGACAAATCAAAGAAAGATACCTCAAGACACATCAAAGAAATCCAAGCATTCCAGAAGTACTTTGAAACTGTTTATAGACCCAACGAACTTAGTCGAACCATAAGCGAAGCAGCCGTTACTTTGAAAGAAAAATTTACAAGAAAACTGGATGAGTTAAAACTACCTTCATACGTTCGACCAGATCAACGTTATAAGTTAGCTTTTAATCTCTATCCACAAAGTTCCCTCCTCTACCGTCTGTTGAATTTGGTGTGGCTTTTAGCCCTCCATTTCCAAATTGGTTCATCTGTGGGAATTCCATGAAAAATCTTCGCCTAGACTACCAAAAACATGTTAACCGAGTGGTTCCGACTAAGTACACTTTGGACAATTTCAAAGGCCACCTTCATATTGGCATAGAACACGTTCGCGTGGAATCTCCTATATATGAAGGTGTGGAATGGGAAGATATTCGACACCACTTCCTTTATTTACATATATTCTTCCTTGACTCATATTTAACTTTTTCCTTTCTTCTTAGCCATAAAAATTCCTGTTAAGAAGTCGGCTACCGTCGAAGGGTCAACTGCAGAGGATGAAGAAGACCAAAAAGACACTACCAAGAAACCCGTGACGAGGGTATGGTTTCGCCTTTTCCTTGATCATTATCTTTATATTTCCTTTATTCATTATTATTATTTTCTGAAATGTACTAACAAAATCTTTTTTTTTTCCTTTTTACAAGCAAGTCGGAAACCTCCTTCAACGCCAAAGAAAAGAAAAGAGAAAGAACCTGACGTTCATGTTATTGAATCTGATGATGGTGACGAATCACCTGACCAAGCTAAACCTTCGAAAAAGAAAAAGAAACCGTCGAAAACTCAACAGCCCAAACCTTCTGCTTCCAAAATATTGGAGAAGCCTCCTCATAAAAAGCCTGTCGAGCAAGCCACTCCAGCCCCAGTAGAAAGCAAAAGTTCTAGTCTCAAAACTGAAATTCCAAAGGTATTTTTTTTCGTATTTCGACAGTTAAAGTCACTTTCCCTTATAATAAAATTTTGACTTATTTACCTTTCAGGTTCTTGTCGATACTCATGGACATCCCCTTGTCCAAGTTCTTCCTAAAACAAGCAGCGATCCAACTTACAAACCAACAAGTCTCTCTAAGCCTTCCCCCAAAGGATTCGACCAAAGAGTCTGCTACTGAGGTGAATCAACCCATCAATACTTCTGAGAAACTTTCCAAAATCACCATGACAAATCCATCTCCTGATGTGATCGAAGAAAAAGCTGGTCCTGAGGAAGATATTTTGGTTGATGTTGGTGGGGACACTGTGATGCCCAATGCAGACGTTATCATGGAAGAAGATCCTGAAGACAAATCCCCTATCAATCAAACAGATGATAATGAAGAGAAAGATGGGGATGTCGAAGTTGATGACGAAAGGGAAGATGAAGAAGTTGGTGAAAAGCAAACAACTCCAGAGACTGCTGCTGGTGAAGAAGGAAGAAAGGACGAGGAAAGCCTTAATGATCATCCCAAAGCTGCTTCTACAAACACTACTTCGACCAGTCTTTCTCACGAAGAACTTGAAAACCTGAAGGTGCAAAGACCATTGGAATATCTGAAGGCTATGCTCAGTACGCGCTACAACTTCTGTGACACCACCACCAGCGGTTCGACCACCTCAGGGACTCTTTCTGGTGCAAAATCCATGGACGAAGTGCTGACCCAGATTCGAGAGAAAATCCTCAACATAGATTTGTTCTAACTCCTATAGAAGGACTCCTCTGCTCAATTCGACTTGAAAAAGATCTTAAAATAAATCAATATTCTGGAAGCTCCTCCTGAAGTGACTGACGTTGTTGTGGATCTTACCACACTGATTGACCTTGTGGTAGCAGACTTTAACCGACTTCGAGACTTCTCAAAAAAACTTGAAAATAAGTCGGAAACTCAACATGCTGAATGGGATGCCGCCTCAAGTTCTACCATCAAGGTTATTGAAATAGAGAAAACTTCTGAACAGAACAAGAAAGAGGCAGCAAGCTGTGACAAAAAATTCGGGAATGGGAGAAACAAATCACCTTCCTTCAAGACAAAATCTCCCAGGCCAAAAAGCGCAAAGAAGAACTGCAACAAATCAACCAAGAGGAGATAGCTAAAGAGCTTGAAGTTGGGGTGCATCACGTCGAAAGAGCTCAAAAGCTTGGCAAAGAAATCAAAGAGCTTTCGACTAGCAAGGCCCTCTGCGAACGTCGCCTTCAGATTCAGCGGTCCAAATTTGAAAAACTGAAGAAGTCTTTTCCTGTTTAAAACTTGTAATTTTATTTGGCCCTTTGAGGCCTAATTTTGTAATGACTTTTAAGCCATATGTTTGGCGAAAGGAATTTTAATTTCACCAAGATGGTTGTTTCTTTTGCATGATTATTCGACTTCTATCTTAACTTCTTGCAATATGGGCTTATTTTTTTCAAATATTTCCCGTTTATTTTTAGCACTCGCTTATCTTTGTCTAATTCTTCAACTTCATATGCGCCGTTTGAAAACACTTTAGTAATTTGAAAGGGCCCTTCCCATTTAGGGGACCGTTTTCCCATAAGTCTATCTTTTCGTCCATGGGAAGAATAACTTTCCAAACAATGTAGGATTTTTCCACTCTTTCCTTTTGCCTTTTTAATAACTCTAGCGCATTTAACCTTTCTTCATCCAAATCCACCAACTCATCTATCATTATATTCCAATATGAGTCCGATGGAATTTCATGATTCCTTTGGACTCTTGTTGACTGTAAATATATTTCGACCGGCAGGACTGCATCATGACCGTATGTCAGTTGAAAAGGCGTAGCATTTGTAGCTTCCTTAGGAGAGGTTCGACAGGCCCACAGAATTTGGTCCAAAGTTTTGTGCCAATTCTTTGGCTTCCTTTCCACATGCTTCTTTACCAAACCAATTATAACCTTATTTGCTGCTTCGACTTGTCCATTGGCTTGAGCATAGTAAGGCATTGACGTGAGAAGTTTGAACCCCGTTTCTTTCGCAAAAGCTTGCATATATTTACCAGTAAAAACATATCCTTGATCTGTTGTTATTGTCTCTGGGATCCCAAACCTATAGATGACGTGTTTTTGAATGAATTCGATCACGGCTTCTTGATCCACATTTACTAAAGGTATGGCTTCGATCCATTTTGTGAAGTAATCAACACCCACCAAAATAAACTTCTGCCTTTTTGATGATGGTGGTCGAATTTCTCCAATCAAATCTAAAGCCCAACCCCTAAAAGGCCAAGGTTTTACTATAGAATGCAACTCACTTGCAGGAATGTGTTGTATCCCTGCGTGCATCTGGCATTCTTGGCATCCTTTCGCGAATTCGACGCAATCTTTTAACATGGTTATCCAATACATTCCTTATTGGAATAACAACCACTTCATCTTATGGCCTACTTGATGCGCACCGCATGCCCCACAGTGTACATTCGCCAGGGCTATGTATGCTTCAGATTCACTTAGGCACTTAAGTAATATCCTTTCAGGAGTTTTCTTAAATAATTCATTACCCATAATAACATAACTCAAAGCTCGATACCTGATTTTCCGTTCGACTGGTCCTGTAGGATTTTGTAGATAGTCTATTATGGGCCTTCTCCAGTCTGCAATTGTCAAACTATTTTTGTTAAAAATTTCAAAATTTTCTTCGTTAGCGTATCCTAGCTTTATCGTCTCCAAATCTAACTGGGATAATCTGGCTGACACGACTCTTCCTCTAACCTCAATGGCTTTTTGCAACTTTTCCTTTAATATTTTGTAGCCAGAAGCAATTTGTGTTAAGTCATTTGCCTCCTGGTTTTCTATTCGAGGGATATATCTAATCATTACCATATCGAATCTTTTGAAGAGTCGATTGGCTATTACAAAGTACATGATCAAATTCTCTTTGAAACATTTGTACTCCTTTGTTATTTGCTTTATGACTAACTCAGAGTCGCCCATTATTTCGACCCGAGTTGCCCCCAATTCTAATAAAATTTCAAGTCCGGCTATTAAAGCCTCATATTCTGCCTCATTGTTTGAACATAGGCCTTCGACTTTATACTTGAATTTTGTTGGAATTCTATTAGGAGAAATAATTAGAACTCCTATACCAGTTCCATTTTTATGACTAGAGCCGTCGAAATATAACTTCCATGGTTCTAGTTCAATGTAGTCCAAAGACTTTTCATTTATAGCGTGGTCGACTATTAAATCAGCCACTACTCATCCTTTGACAACTTTTAGAGGTAAATATGTCAGAGAATACTGAGTTAATGCTAATGCCCACTTTCCAATTCGACTGTGCAAAATTGGTTTAGATAACATGTATTTTACAACATCGAAATGAGAAGAAACGAAAACATTCACTGGTTTTATATAGTGCTTCAATTTCATACATGAAAAGTATAAACATAAACACAACTTTTCGACTACACTATATCTAGTTTCTGCATCGTTTAAGACCCTACTGAGGTAATAAATGGACCTTTCGACACCATTCTCGTCCTCTTGAGCCAACATGCTCCCTAATGTCTTGTCCGACGCAGATATGTACAACCTCATACTTCTACTTCTACAAGGTGACATCAAAATTGGAGGATGCGTCAGGTACTCCTTGATCTTGTCTAAGGCATCCTGCTGCGCTTGCCCCAATTCGAAGTCTTCTTTCTTCAGTCGAAGTAGAGGGGAGAAGGCTTGCGTCTTCCCACTAAGGTTGGAGATGAACCTTCTAAGAAAGTTAATCTTTCCAAGTAGAGACTGCAATTCCTTCTTCGTAGATGGCACTTTCGCTTCGATTATTGCCTTGGCCTTATTTTGATTGATTTCAATCCCTTTCTTGTGGACCACAAAGCCTAGGAAGTCTCCCGCCTGCACACAAAACGCACATTTGAGAGGGTTCATCTTTAAGCTAAACTTCCTCATCCTTTCAAAGGATTGTCAAAGATGGCCTAGGTGACTTTTTCCTGAAACAGAATTAACAACAATATCGTCAATATAAATCTGCATGAAAGTCTCAATGAAATCGTGAAAAATCAAATTCATTGCTCGCTGGTATGTTGCCCCAGAATTCTTTAAGCCAACAGGCATCACCACCCATTCGTAGGTGCCTAAGGCTCCAGGGCATCGAAATTTTATTTTAGGAACATCTTCCTCAGCAATAAAAATTTGATTGTAACCAGAGTATCAATCAAGAACACTAAGGTACTCGTGGCCTGCGGCAGAATCGACAAGCATTTCCGCCACTGGCATATGATATTCATCCTTTGGGGTAGCAGAATTCAAATCTCAAAAATCAATGCATACCCTTAGTTTTCCATTTTTATTTATTACCGGAACTATATCGGCAATCCATTCGACATACCTGGTCGGGCGAATGAACTTGCATTTGAGGAGCCTTTCAAGTTCTTTTTTAATCTTTGAGAGGATCTCTGGTGCGAATCGCCTTGGAGTTTGCTTAACAGATTTTCTCCCAGGCTTTATTGGTACCTTTAGTTCGACCAGATCCCTATCCAGACCGGGCATTTCGTCATAGTCCCATGCGAAACAATCCTTGAATTCCTTTAGCAACTGGACTATTTCGACCTTGAGTTGGGGATTAACTTTTGCACTGATGTAAATTGGTATTTTTCTGCCCCCGACCCCAAGTCGGTTTCTTCGAGTGGATCCTGTGCCCTCATCTTGATGTCTACTGCTAATGGATCCTTCTCAAACCCTAAAGGCTCATCGTCATAAATCGAGTCGAGCCTCTGATTTTGCAGTTCTCCCAGATCTTTGTCAGGTGGATCTGGGCCAAAGTTCTTTCTAGGACCTTATTGATCTGCTTCGATCTCATTGGCTTCGACAGCCATGTACTTTACTTCGGCCTCTAAGGCCGCTTTGAGTTTATTCTCGGCTATATAAGCCGCGATCTTTTCAAAAACTAGTGACTCACTCATTGTCACTAAATTCGCTGCCCCAGCCAATTGGCTGGATGTGTGAGATTCCAAAAATATAATCCTCTTCGCCAACTACCTCTCTATCCCACTAAAACCCGTGGGTGGGATGATGGTATAGTGAGCAGAAGGCGTTGTCAGTTGGCATCATGTCGAAGGTTGCAGGACTACAAGGAGCAATATGAGCCAGATTTCTGTCGAAGCTTCGCCTGTCAACCTGGTTTCTGCCAGAAAGTAACTCTGGTCAGCCTCTATATTCTCCGACAATCCCGTCAGAACGCCAAATTTTTATTCTTTGATGCATTGACGAAGGGACGACACCTATGCCGTGTATTCATTCCCTGCCTAAGAGCAAGTTGTAATTTGCCTTTGATGCAATTACCATAAACATTGTCGGCCTTGTGATGGTTCAGACAGTTAGATCTACTTGTATCACACCCATGGTGGTTCCCACTTTACCCTCATAATTCGACAACACCATGTTATGAGGTTTGGTGTCGGAATCATCCTTTCCAATCTTCTTGAGCATGTAATGCGGCATCAAATTGATTGTCGTGCCTCTATCAACGAAAATCTTATTTACCCCTATTTTGCCCACCTTTCCTTTAATGAACATAGGTTTCAAGTGACTTCTCATCGAATCATCTGGCCTTTCAAAAAATGCATTTTGTTCTTCCACACATCCATTGTTCATAATATAATAACAAACAGGTCTGTGTCTGGCCGTGTCGACTTCCATAGCCTCTTCCTCATCTTCGACTTCCATTATCTGGTCATACTCCCTAGGAAGTACTGAAACAACGTTACACATCATGTCAAAAGATGCCTCTGACTCTGAGTTAAAATCGTATGTCATTTCATCATCCCTAGTTACGTCCTCCTTCGACGACACTTGTTTTGGAGCAGTGAGTGGCTTTCTATCCTTCGATTCCTCTTTCTGATTCGGAGTTTGAATATTACTGCTAGTTTCTGGCTTGGCCTTTCCCGCAACCTCCTTCTCTGTTTTCTTTCGCGTTGATACCTCCTCCATTGGGACTTCGTCATAGGGTTCTTGCCCTTGTAGTTTTCAGATGGGTAAGTCATCTTCTTAGACTTTTGGAATTCTTTCCTATATGATATGGAAGATCCCCGGTGTACTTCGAAATCCTTCCACTTCCCTTGTCCTTGGGCTTGTCGGATTGGATTAACCCATTTATCATCTGGAGCCTTATTTGTAGGCTTGAATGTGTTAGGGTACCTTCCTCCCAACCCCTGCCTATTTTGGTCTCCTCTTCTGGGGTCGAATCTTTCTCCCCCTGCTGGTTGGGAAGGCTTCCAATTTCCCCTTCTTTTTGCTCTCTCCACTCCCTCTAAGTTCTGTGCTGCCTTTTTATCGAAGACGACACAACAACGAGGACAGAGCATTACTTCAGACCTCTTTCTTTGGCATCTGTGGATGAAATCTGCCAAGTTTTCCTCCTCTTTGGGGCATGCTAGTTTGTGGTATTCCTCATGTCGACACTCTTCATCGACTTGCATCGAAACATTCTGAGACACCTCCACCATTTTCACATTGGCAGTTGTCTCTGTGGCAATGCTCATTTTGTTCAACTTCAAACTGAGGCCTTCATTGACCTCGTGGTCCCTCTTGATACGGTTGAAACCATCAGTGGCTTCCTTTGTTGATACCTTCAGAGGCAAACCCTTAGTAACCTGTTGGCTGACGAATCCGACAGCCTTCTCCTTTGGATCCTCCATGGTTCTCTAGAGGAGACCAACAGCAGCCTATTTGTAGGAACCCTCAGTAGTCCCTTTGTCAACTTGGGTGAAACCATCAGTGGTTTCGTTATTGATTTGGAAGAAACCATCAGTAGTTTCGTTGTTGATTTGGACGAAACAATCAGTAGTTTCGGTGTTGACTCTGGCGAAACCTTTAGTAGTTTCGTTGTTGATTCTGGCGAAACCTTCAGTAGTTTCGTTGTTGACGCCATTAGTGGCCTCAGCAATGTAGTTCTCTATGATCTTTCTGTTAAGGTCTTCAGTAACCTTAACCATCACAGCCTGGTTCACAAAGTCATTAGTAACTTCGACCATGTCATATTTGTCGGCGGGATCCTCAGCAACCTCCACCATATTTACATTGTTGTCGAAGCCATCAGCAGCCTCGATCATATCCACGTTGTCGTCGAAGCCTTCAGCAACCTCGACCATGTTCACCACGGACGGCTCAGCGTAGTGGGCTTCTACCACTTGCAAAGGGTTTGAATCCACCTTCATCTGGGGCTTCGACTTGTCGCCGAATTTGAGCCTTCCATCTCTGATTGCATTTTGCACTAGATCCCTGAAAAGGAAACATTGAGACGTTTTATGACACAAAAAATTATGGTATTTACAAAAACCTCTCTTTTTCTGTTGTTCTAAAGGAGGCACATTATTACCAGGTGGCACTATCATTTGGCCATCCTTGACTAACAAATCAAATATTTCGTCACACTTTGTGACGTCGAACGTATAAGTTCTTTTGGGGAACTTGTCGTTCTTTTCCGATTCGATTAGGGTTTTCACATTCGACGGAGCCAAGATTTTGCAAGCATATGGCGGACCCTATTTTAATTCCGCCAGATCAACCTCATGTTCGTCGAAATTCAATGATTCATATTTGTCGATGTCTTTGCAAACTTCGACATAGGATACTCTTTCTTTTTTATTCTTGTTAGCCCTAGCTTTTTCGGCTTTTAGTCTTTCGACCTGCCTAACCCTATCAGCCAATTGGGCTATGTCTCTTAAGTACTGGGTATCTAATTTTTTCTAATTGAGTAGTCGAGGCCTCCTGCAGCCATTTCGACTAACTCGTGTTCAGGCACCTGTGTAAAACACCTTGCCTTTAGCAACCTAAACCTATTTAGATAGTCATCAATTGGCTCTGAGAACTTTATCTTGACGCTAGCCAATTCCTTCAAACTTATCTTTGTTTGTCTCATGTAGAATTGTTCATGGAATAATCTCTCCAATTGGGTCCAGGAATGTATCGAATTTGCAGGCAGAGTAGTAAACCAAGTAAAAGCGTTTTTTGTTAGCGAACTTGGGAAATATTTTATCTTCAAATTTTCATTATTTGCTATTTCACCTGCTTCTATCAGATATCGTGCCACGTGTTCGACCGTCGATTCACTAGTATCTCCTGAAAATTTTGTAAGCTTAGGAACCTTCCACCTTGGGGGTAAATCTTGCTGCAAGATATATTTAGATAAAGGGGAAGTATAACTGGGCCTCTAGAGGCCCACATTCATGCCATTTCGTACCATAATCCTTTAGATCATGGCTGCCAAATTATTTTCTGCAGGCATTTCGTTATGTCGCATTTGTTGTATAATATTTTCAGCATTTTGGTTTCTATTAACTAATACTACCCTTGGTTCTTGTGGAATAGGAATTTCGACTCCTGGCCGTTCGACTGCCCCTCCTTTGGTTCAACACATTCGCCTGAGGGATATTTGGTTGTCTTTGATTTATAGTAGGTTCCTCTTTGACAACTACTCCTGGATTCTGAATTACACGTTCCCTTTGGGGAGGTTGAGGGACACCAAAGAAATTGGCAATGCGTGTCATCTGCGCTGCCAATTGTTGATTTATTTGTGTAGTGTTTTGGATCAAAGGGTTAAATATAACCCCCATCTGTTGGGCTAGCATCTGAACCATATCATGGTTGCTCTCGTCCATTTGTTGCCTAATTACTTATGCAGAATTATTAGTAATGTTTGGCATATATGTTTGATATCCCGTTCCTAAAGGCTGACTAATCCTACCCATATGGTTTACACCAGAACCGGATCCTTGTAAAGGCGAAGTTACGTTAACCGTTGGTTCTGTAAATGCTGATGACGCATTATGTAAACTTGCCATCACTGATGTTGGCATTCCATACGGTTGTTCTCGATTTAGTGGAGGCATGGAAAAACCATATATAAAAGGCCTGTACATACTCCCTGAAGGGAGATGGGTCATTTGAGGAATTTGGGGTCCCATAGTAGAAAAACTAGGCGCACTCTGAGGGATTGAATGCGCTAGTGTCGAACCCGTTGTTGATGGTATAGCCTCTGATACTGGTATTGAGGCCGTATTGCCCCCAGTCGAAGGAATAGGGGGCGGTACTCCATCATTTGTGGAATTCTGATTGTTTGGCAGATTTGGATTCGCCATTCTCCTTACTCGTCTTCTTCTAGGTCTTTCTTCGTTATTTATGGCTATCTTACCACTCCTTAGTCTCATGCAACGAATTGAAGAAGGCTTTTGTAAGAATAATGTAAAAATAAAGGTTTTAGATTGTCAATAGCACAAGGTCCCACTGGGCATGCCAATTTGTTTGCCTTGAAAAATAGCAAACAACCACTGGTCTCCTAATTTGTGAAATTTAGTTTACTTGCAGGATCGACCATACAAATCCTAGGACAATGTGCTTTAAGAGTTTTGACAATTTGTGTGAAAATCAAACCTTTTGTTCATTAAGTTCATCATTATTTTCACAAACTGGTGCAATTCGAATGAAAATGATAAAGTTTTGTTCTTAAAAGGAATAATGAAAACGTAATAAAAGTGCAAGAATGGAATTGCAGAAAAGTAGAATAAATTGCATGTAAATAACTTAGAACTTCATTGAAATGTAAAGAATAAACTGGTGTTTTTCCAAATGTACATTTCTCAATGATAACTCTTTTCTCTCACACGGGTACTTTGAGTATTTCTGAGTAATTTGTATAAATTTTGAATACACACACGGAAATCTAACACTATGACTCCCCATTTATATTCAATATAAATAACCGTCAACAACGGCAATTTCCTCTAATGCAGACAAATGGCATTCTGCATGCCTTCACCCCTTAGATGCATTCCACGCGTCTTGTTTTCAAAACAAAATTCCCTCCTTTATTTAAATTTTGAAATATCCGTCGAAGCAAGGCCTTTGCCTAATCATGTCGAAATGGCTCTAATACTTAGAAAAATCTCCAGCTCTTCCATTCCAATTTAACCCTTATTTTCGACTGACCTTCTTCACAAGAAATAAATTGCTGTCGAAATGCTCTGGAAAATCATAAACTTTTACCTCCTGAACAAAATCCAGGCGTCGAAATTAAGAGCCTACACCTTTGCAATGTATTGATGAAAGTGATTATGAAGACTATTGCCAATAGAATCAAACATATTCTGCCGTAAATAATTGACGAGGAGAAAAGTGCATTCGTAAAAGGTTGTCTTATTAGTGACAACACGCAAGTGGCCATGGAGTATTTCCACTGAATGAAAAAGAAGACGAAAGGAAAGAAGGGTGTCATGGTCCTTAAGTTGGACATGTCAAAAGCCTACGACAGATTATATGGCCTTTCATCTTGGGGGTTCTCTCTACTATGGGTTTTCCTACGGGCATGATAAATCTCATAAAAAGTGAATATCATCAGTGTCCTAAAAAATCTTAATAAATGGACAACCAAGCTTGGCTTTTCTTCCGGAAAGGGGTCTCCGTCAAGGAGATCCCCAATCTCCTTACTTGTTTATATTGTGTGCAAATGTTCTTTCAGGATTGTTGAAGCATGAATTCCAAAATAACAAGATCCATGGTGTTCAAGTGGCTAGGAAGGCTCTAACTATTACCCATTTATTTTTTGTGGACGACAGCTTGCTCTTTGCGAGAGAAAATTCGACTGAGGTGGATTATCTTTTGGAGGTTCTTAAGAGATACCAAATCTCTTCTGGTCAGTTGGTAAACATGGAGAAATCAGAAGTTTCCTTCAACCGTAATGTGAGAAACGAGGACAAGGTTTTAATTTGCTCTAGGATGGGGGTCAACACTGTCTCTAATCACTCTAAATACTAGGGTCTGTCGGTTATGTTTGGTAGATCCAAGAGAGACATTTTCTCTTTTGTGATAGAAAGAGTGTGGAAGAAGCTCAAAGGTTGGAATGAGAGGTTTTTGTCCCGAACTGGAAATGAGGTTCTTATCAAAGTAGTGGCACATGTAATTCCAACCTATATTATGAGCTGCTATAAGCTCCCGAAGTCCATTTGTCATGAGATTGAGTCAATGTTAGCCAGATTTTGGTGGTGTGTAAAAAATAGTGAGAAGGAAATCCATTGGATTAGTTGGGAGAAGTTGGAAAAGGCGAAAAGAGATGGAGGCCAAGGTTTTCAAGGGATAAGTGACTTCAACACCAGCCTTTTGGGAAAGCATTACTGGAGGCTGCTGGGTGAGGAAAAATCTTTCTTTGCCAGAGTTTTCAAGGGTAAATACTACCCATACACGTCTGTTACGGACAACTCTTTGGGCTTCGCTCCAAGCTATGCTTGGAGAAGCATTTTGAGAGCAAGGGAGCCTGTTAATCAGGGTGCCAGATGGAGGATTGAAAATGGCGAGAAGGTTTCGATTTTTCATGACAGATGGCTTCCTGAGAACCCAAGTTTCAAAGTCCTTGGTCCTACAAACGACATTGATTTGGAGGATAGAGTTAGTGACCTTATCGATTATGATTTGGGGTGTTGTAAAAGAGATGTGATTTTTGGGACTTTTCATCCTGGGGAGGCAAAATAAATTGTTAGTATCCCCCTTTAGTCCAGGAACTTTGAGGATCGAATTATTTGGCATTTTTAAAAACATGGTGAGTACTCTGTCCGTACGACATATCATTCTTGCTTGCAGGCCCCACTGGCAAAGAAACCAGGTACTTCTCGTTGTCATTCCAATGATCCGTGGAAAACAATTTGGAGGTCAAAAATTCACTTCAGGACGAGGAATTTCATCTGGAGACTAGTAAAAAATTATTCTTCCACTCCAGGATAACCTGATCAGGACGGGTATTTGCCTTGAAAATGCTTGTCCTTTTCGTTGCCCTGCTACTAAGTCGGCCCAACACTTGTTTGTAGAGTGTGATTTTGCCAAGAATGTGTTATTCTCCTCCATTCTTAGCTATGGGATTCCTCAGGATTTGTCTTTAAATGATTGGATTTTGAACATTTTAAATTGTGGTGATATGTTGAGTTCTCAATTTCTTTGTATCATGCTTCAAAAACTGTGGAATGCGTGTAACCTTTTATTGTTCCAGAAGAAGAAGATGGAGGCTTTCTGGGTTGCTTTGGAGGCGCTCGAGTTTGTGTCTGATTTCAACTTGGTTAATCCTGTGGTAAATTCCAAAATGACTGGAGCCTTGCCGCCTAAGAGAGATCCATCTCAAGGTGATTTTCATGTCGTGCAGGTTAATGTTGCTGCCAAGGGAGGATTTTGTTGCTTTTCGGTGTGTCATCAAGAACCCGGCGAAGGAAATTGTTGTGGCTGACAGCCGTAAAGAAATGATCTCTATGACTCCGAAGATTGCAGAAGTCGTCCCCATCAGATGAAATATCACTGTGGCAAAGGATTTGAAGTTGGATAGGATCATCATCCAGTCAGATTCTCTCGTTGCGTTTGACTGCATTAACCTGGTGGCGACAAATGCAGTGTTGGAGCCTATTGTTGTGGAATGTCGTGCGCTTCTCAATAGTTTTTGTTTAGGTTCCATTGTGTTTTTAAGTAGAGTTTTCAACAAGGATGCCCATGATTTAGTATGTTTGGGCAAATTGTATGGTTCTAGAACATGGATTGAAGGTATCCCTTTAGTGGACCTTGAGTTGATGTATTCCCCTTCTTTTGCTTCTTAATACATTAGTCTTTACGTAAAAAAAAGTGCTAAATAGATGAGCAAATAAGGAAAGAAAGTGGATGAACAAATGGAGAAAATAAGGTTCGACTAAGTAATCAATTTAGTGAGATATAATGATTTTTTGGTCCCTTTGCAAGACGAGACAAGTTTTCAATAACATGCGTCTTTGCCTTACAATGACGAGGTGGATCCATCTTCTAACTTTTAAGTTTAACAAATGTTTTGTTGATGAATTAGATATGATGAATGAGGCATTGAAATGTGATCATGGATCGGTGAAGCCAGTTTCGAAGGAGAGGGGGCTGATTTGTAAGTTAAGCACTCCAACATTTAAGTAAGTAAGAGAATAAAAAGTAATGTGAGAGTGAGAATGAATTTAAATCCCTAAAATGTCATGATTTCTTCTTTATTTAGTGTGAGGAGCTAAAACCGTCTGCGTAAGAGGTGACACATTAAACGGGTGATTGTTCGATGTAATCAGACGGTGATTAACGCGTCTCATAAGTTAAATCATCTACTTTTGATGGAATAAGAGACCATATACTACATACACTCTTTCGCTTGACATAACACTTAATCCTTTCATATGGATATTGCAAAGGGTCCATATCAACATTCAAGTGTTCAAAAAATTAAGGGAATTTCTTAATACACCACTGATAAGTGCAAATTGTACCTATTTTTGTATATATGTTTTGTTGCACTTATCGATACTTTGTGGTAAATATCGTGCGAATAATACCCAATTTGTTTATAAATACGTTTACTTTACATTTAAGTGTATATATTATGTATAGTGTAAATATCATTGAGTTTAATTGATTTTATCTCATTTTTTGCAGGTATCCAATCAAGGATATCTTGCCATTTTTGTATAGAGCATTGAATAAGCTTTACAACGCTTCGAACCGGGCAAAAAACGGAGTTACGGTGCAGAAGTTACGAATAAAACAATGCAGAATTTTTGTTGTTGCTGTCAGCTGCGTCGGGCGGTACATTTTGCTGCGTCGGGCGGTGTGTTTTGAGCGCCGGGCGGTGGGTCTGAAACTGAATTTTGTATATAGTTCATTTTACTTCATTTTTGACGGGGATGTTGTTTGGAGGTGATTTTTCCTCTTCAACTTCATCAACCTCATTCTTTGATATATTAGCTTAGAAAACAACATGGAAGCATGCATACGGATGAACCGGGGTGGATTGATCGTCGATCGGCATTGACAAGCCGCAATATGTTTGGTTCATTTCTTTTCTTCTTTGTGTTTTTCTTCTATGTTGGGTTGTGTATATGTATTTATTCTGAACTCATGTATATTTGTCGCCCATGGCGTTATATGATATCTGCTTTACAAATCTTTATTGGTGATTGTCTCTGATTTTTGCTTTATGCGCGGGGTTTGAGTTGCGTTAGAGATAATCCTCGCAAACTTCGATTAGGGATGATTATCTGTTAGTTTCTGGACTCTAGAGATAGATTTAAGAGCTAATAATCTTCAATAGGCATCGAAGCTTAATGCCTTCCGTGTTTCGAGGCTTCGCTCGCGAGAGTGACGAAGAGAGTGACACGGTTGTTATCTCAATTTTGCGTTAGGCATAACCTTTGTTGTGAGCGATGCTGGGTGATATTGAGGAGTATTGTAGGTGGAGTATAAATGGTCGGTAAGTTTAAGTTTGTGAGGAGTGATTTATATGCATTGTCGGACAAGTTTCTCTCTCTGAGGAATGAGTTCTTTTTGTTTTAATGTTTACTTTTATGTTTTCTTGTTTGTAACTATTTTAATCCAAACTCATAAACGCGAGAGACTGTCGAACGACATTCTTTCCCTCGAACAGATCTCTGTGGACACGACATAAATCTCGGAGGGAATTCTTTCCGAAAATAAATATTTTTGCTTGCTTGCCCTATTCTGCATTCAACAAAATGGCGCTGTTACCGGGGATCGGTTTTGATATTGAGTCGCATTGCGACAGTTTCTTTGTTTTTGAGTTTTGTATATATCGTATATATTGTCTGTTTCCATTATGTTTGTTCAAGTGTTGTATACATTTTGTTCCCGTAATGTTTGTTCAAGTGTCTTGTTAGGACGCTTGCTTTTGGTTGCGCAGTGAGACATCACCATGACATGAATGGAGGAAGTTTCTAGCTAAGCATCGTAAAGGCGTCGAGCTTACGACGTAAAACAAGCATGTTTTATAGTTTTTCTTTTCTAATGTTTTGTTTTTTGTTTGGTTGCAAGTCTTGGTCGACTTATTTGAGGATGCTTTGGTGATTTTCCAAGTTGGTTCGTTTCAACTTGCGGATGTATGGTAATGATTTTGTTAAGTTTTGTACACGTCTGAGGTATGTATTTGTCGTTTTCTATACTTTAGAATATTCATGATACTTAGGCTTTTTACAAACTTTCATGCCATTCATTCTTTTGTATACTTGTTCTATTGTGAATCACTTTAGTTCCCAACCTTTTTGTGAGGTAGCTTTCCATTGTTCATATATGCGGAGTACCAACATTCTTGTTCTAACTGGATTTTATCATGTTGAATCTTTTGTTTGTGTTGATTATATGAATGCATTAAAAGGATCAAGGAAATTGTTTTATTTTGAGCGCAACCACCTTAGCCAAATAGTCAATTCACCTTGTGAGCATGTGATCATTTGTAACCCCTTTGAGCTTTTTGATCCATGTTTTTATTTGAACTTAATGCTTGTCTATGAGTATTTAGTTCACTTATTTTTGAATGGATTTTTTTTTCTTGGACCTCAACTTTGTGTTGTTGTATGAATTTGTGCCTTGCCTTAGAAAGTAGGGAGTATTCACATGATGGTGTGGTTGAATTCAAGTTGGGGAGAGAATGATTGTTTACTCATTGGTTGAATTCTATGAGGATTGAAAAAGAAAAGAAAAAAGAAAAAAAATGTGACAAAGAAAATAAAAGAGAAAAAAAAAGAAAAAGAAAATCCTTGAAAAATGAAACAAAAAGAGTTTCAATAATTGTGCTAAATAAGTATTGTGTGTTGTGTACCACTTGGGATTTTGGAAGAAGTTGATTGGAATTTTTGTGTTTGAGTCTTTGTGAGTTGATCACTCCCTTAGGTTTAGGCAAGTTTTTGTTTCAATTACCTTTAGAAATTGCCCCTTGTTTGTTTACCCGACCACGTTACAACCTTGAAAGTCCTTGTGATTCTTGCCTTTGTATTTTCAATGTGAATTTTTGGATGTATGCATAATTTAGTGTTTTGTTTGCATGAGTGTTGTGTGAGAGTAAAGTACCTTATTTTGTGTTTTTCATCTACCGATGATTGTTTTTACTAGGTGTGATTCACTTTGGAACTTGTGTTGTTTTAGAATGTTTGGCATAATTTTTGTATTTTGCGTTTGTTTCGTGACTATGTTGTCGTTGTAGCCAGCGGTAAGTATTTACTTTTTGTGTGTGCCGTTTTCATTTGAACCATTCATTCGTTTCCATTTTTCAAAACCTGTTGATTCGTCGTTCTTTGGATATTGCTTTTGTGTTTTCAAGTTTGTTTGATTCTTGTTTGTGGACAAACAATTATGTAAGTTGGGGAGAGTTTGATAAGTGCAAATTGTACCTATTTTTGTATATATGTTTTGTTGCACTTATCAATACTTTGTGGTAAATATCGTGCGAATAATACCCGATTTGTTTATAAATACGTTTACTTTACATTTTAGTGTATATATTGCGTATAGTGTAAATATCTTTGAGTTTAATTGATTTTATATCATTTTTTGCAGGTATTCAATCAAGGATATCTTGCCATTGTTGTATAGAGCATTGAATAAGCTTTACAACGCTTCGAACCGGGCGAAAAATGGAGTTACGGTGCGGAAGTTATGAATAAAACAGTGCAGAATTTTTGCTGTTGCTGTCAGCTACGCCTTTGCTGCGCCGGGCGGTACATTTTGCTGCGCCGGGCGGTGTGTTTTAAGCACCGGCCGGTGGGTCTGAAACTGAATTTTGTATATAGTTCATTTTACTTCATTTTTGACGGGGATGTTGTTTGGAGGTGATTTTTCCTCTCCAACTTCATCAACCTCATTCTTTGATAGATTAGCTTAGAAAACAACATGGAAGCATGCATACGGATGAACCGGGGTGGATTGATCGTCGATCGACGTTGACAAACCGCGAGATGTTTGGTTCATTTCTTTTCTTCTTTGTGTTTTTCTTCTATGTTGGGTTGTGTATATGTATTTATTCTGAACTCATGTATATTTGTCGCCCATGGCGTTATATGATATCTGCTTTACAAATCTTTATTGGTGATTGTCTCTGATTTTTTGCTTTATGCGCGGGGTTTGAGTTGTGTTAGAGATAATCCTCGCAAACTTCGATTAGGGATGATTATCTGTTAGTTTCTGGACTCTAGAGATAGATTTAAGAGCTAACAATCTTCAATAGGCGTCGAAGCTTAATGTCTTCCGTGTTTCGAGGCTTCGCTCGCGAGAGTGACGAAGTGAGTGACACGGTTGTTATATCAACTTTGCGTTAGGCATAACCTTTGTTGTGAGCGATGTTGGGTGATATTGAGGAGTATTGTAGGTGGAGTATAACTGGTTGGTAAGTTTAAGTTTGTGAGGAGTGATTTATATGCATTGCCGGACAAGTTTCTCTCTCTGAGGAATGAGTTCTTTTTGTTTTAATGTTTACTTTTATGTTTTCTTGTTTGAAACTATTTTAATCCAAACTCATAAACGCGAGAGACTGTCGAACGACATTCTTTCCCTCGAACCGATCTCTGTGGACACGACATAAATCCCGGAGAGACTTCTTTCTGAAAATAAATATTTTTGCTTGCTTGCCCTATTCTGCAACCAACAACCACCCATGTTTCTTAGGCACCGCGCGAATTTCCATTTTTTCCCCTGATTCCGGATGTGCACATCTGGACGCACCATTTTTTTTAAAAACGTTGATTTGTTCCGGACGTGCATATCAAGAATAATTCCTGATCTGCAGATCCGGATAAAATCAAAAGTATTCCATAAAATCATTTACTTCTAAATATAATTCTTATAAATAGATAAGTTAAAATTTTTTTCTAATACTAATACTTTTTAAGGTTAATTCCTGATCTGCAGATCCGGAAAGATATACCAATACTTTTTCCTGATCTGCAGATCCGGAAAAATATACTAATACTTTTTTATACTAATATTTTTTCCGAAAAAATACATAAGTTAAAATTTGTTTTCTAATACTAATACTTTTAAGGTTAATTCCTGATCTGCAGATCCGGAAAGATATTCTAATACGTTTTCCTGATCTGCAGATCCGGAAAAATATACTAATACTTTTTTATACTAATACTTTTTCCGGAAAAATAGATAAGTTAATACTTTTTTTCTAATTTTTTTTAAGGTTATTGCATAAAAAGGTCATGCCACATTTTATAGTTTTGGTTCAAACCATATATATATTTTGATAAAATTTAATTTGTATTCAAAACAATTCTTCATTGAGATTCGTAAATTTGGTGTGCTAAATATGGTAAGAAATATATGAATTTAATTGTAAAATGTCATATTAAAATTTGGCACAATTTTTTATAGAATTATTTTTAAAAACATCTAAAATAATAAAATCCAATATAATTAATAACATATCTTGTTTTAAATCATATTAATTTTTTTTATATTGTTAATATTTTTGAATTTTAAAATTTTAACTTATCTATTTATAAGAATTATATTTAGAAGTAAATTATTTTATGGAATACTTTTGCTATTTTTTCGGATCTGCAGATCAGAAATTATTTCTGATATGCACATCCGGAACAAATCAACGGTTTTTAAAAAAATAGTGCGTCCAGATGTCCACATCTGAAATCAGGGACAAAAACAGAAATTCGCGCGGTGCCTAAGACACATGGGTGGTGTATTAACAAATTCTATAAATTAAAACTTGTTTTTTAGAAACCAATTTGAGTCCAAATTTTTTGATAAAGAAAATGTTAAATGGCGTCATCATGGGGATATCATGCTGTGATCGATATTGAAAGTGTAAGATGAAAAGAGAATTATAGTTGCGATGACTTGACTTTTACTTGATTTTTTAAGAATTTCATTGGGTTATTCTAAATTTGTTTGATACAAATTTAAAATCTCTTACGTTTTGTCTTAACATATCAACAACAAGAATTAAGTATAGCTATTTAGTTGACTCATTGCTATAAATTTGATCGAAGACTTCATTTTATTATATAATTTTTCTTTTCAGTTTTATTATAGTTTTATATATATAAAAGTATGCACGCTTTACCCAAAAATATTTGAATGAAATAATAAGGAATATTATTTATTTTAATAAAGTTATATGTTTAAATTTAATCATTGGTAATTACAATGTAAAATTTATTTGAGATTTGTCATTCATTGTAATTTTTCTAATTTAAAAGATTAATCTATACACTTGATTTAGACGGTATTATGTTTTTTATTAAATAAAATAGGGTTAATACCCCTTTTGGCTCCTGCAATATAGGCGAAATTTCAAAAACAACCCTATAAAAAAAAACACAGATTCCATCTCTGCCATTTGTAGATTCCCTCGTTTTGCCTCCTGAGTGAATTTGGTCAACCATATTGATGACATGGCGCTGCTTAGTTGAAATTTTATTTATTTTTTATTTATTTAATTACACGCGTGACATTTTTATTAATATTTTAATATTTATTATTTTTTTATTTTTTTTATTTTTTTTTATTTTTTTTATTATTTTTTTTTTATTTATTTATTTTTTTAAATTTTTTTTTATTTTTTTTTATTTTTTTATTTATTTTTTTTAATTTTTTTTTTTAATTTTATTTTTATTTTTTTAAATTTTATTTTAATTTTTTGTTTTATTTTGTTTTATTTTTTTAATTTGTTTTTATTATAATTTTTTTAATTTTATTCTTTTTTTTTTTTTTTCGTTTTTATTTATATATTTTTTATATTTTTATTTTTTTTTATTTTTCGTTTTTGGACCTAATTTTTATTTTTAATTCTATTTTAAACAAATTGTTCTTTTAAAAATTAGTTTCATTATACTAATCCATTTATTTCAATTTATTACCATACTAATCCATTTATTCTCATACTAATTTCAATTCAACAATACTTATGAGTGATTTATTACCATTATAACTCCACTCATCAACCATCTTTATAACCTCTCTCCACTTCTTTTTTTTTTCGTTACAATATTGTTTCATTTCTTCTCCATTGTTTTCAATACTCATCAACCATCCAAAACTCAATACAAAGCATACTCACAACACAACAATACCACACACCCTAATAAACAAGAATCTAAAGCTCTCATCACTCTCCACATCCTCATGAAAATGGTAACTTGCTACTGCCATGTTCACACCATAAGTTGGTAACTTACTATATCATTATCCTTTGGTATGAACAATTTTTTGTACAAAGAACATATGAATGTGCATGTAAGGGGAGGATAAGCAGGGGCGGATCCACTCATCCATGTCGCAATCACTATCCCCCTCATCATCAATGGCATTAACCCGATTAAAGAAGACACCAGCACTTGTGAACTGGACTGGACCATAAAACTTAGGAGGCTCTTGAGCTCGTCGGGGTGGCTTATATCCCAGTCCATAAGTAATCTGCTTCACCTGAACATTAATGACTTGGCCCCACTTCTGGGAATCACCAGCTTCAACTACAGCGCGTGCATCTTTGAAAGAAGACATTGAAACTTCTGGCTGATTTACCACCTCGGGTTGATTAACCACCTCAGGCTGACTGATCACTCTTGGAGGCTCCTCAGGAATTTTCACGGCTTCAAAGGCTTGGCACAGAGTCTCATGTATTTCACCATCTGCCTCCATATACTTGAAGGTTGATAGGTGACTCACCATGATGTCTTCCTCACCACAGACTGTCACAACATGTCCATCCACCATATATTTCAGCTTTTGATGCAGCGTGGACGTCACTGCCCCAGCACCATGGATCCACAGACTATCCAATAAACAACTATAGGCAGGCTGAATGTCCATGATATAGAAAGTGGCTTCAAAAATTTCAGGACCAACTTTGATCGGCAATACAATTTCTCCAAAAACGGACCTCTTAGAACCATCGAACGCGCGCACCACCAGGTCACTTCCCAGTTAGGGTTGCTATTACCGACGAGATAATAGGGCACACACACACAGCCTGCTATTACCGACGAGATAATAGGGCACACACACAGCCTGCTATTACCGACGAGATAATAGGGCACACAACACAACATGCTATTAACGACGAGATAATATGGCACACAACACAACCTGCTATTACCGACGAGATAATAGGGCACACACACAGCCTGCTATTACCGACGAGATAATAGGGCACACACACACAACCTGCTATTACCGACGAGATAATAGGGCACACACACAGTCTGCTATTACCGACGAGATAATAGGGCACACACACACAGTCTGCTATTACCGACGAGATAATAGGGCACACACACACAGCCTGCTATTACCTTACATTACATTCATATGTACTTATATATGTTACTTGTCAATCATATAACTGTTTATAGATACAACATCCTTATCCTCCCCTTACATGCACATTCATATGTTCTTTGTACAAAAAATTGTTCATACCAAAGGATAATGATATAGTCAGTTACCAACTTATGGTGTGAACATGGCAGTAGCAAGTTACCATTTTCATGAGGATGTGGAGAGTGATGAGAGCTTGAGATTCTTGTTTATTAGGGTGTGTGGTATTGTTGTGTTGTGAGTATGCTTTGTATTGAGTTTTGGATGGTTGATGAGTATTGAAAACAATGGAGAAGAAATGAAACAATATTGTAACGAAAAAAAAAAAAAAGTGGAGAGAGGTTATAAAGATGGTTGATGAGTGGAGTTATAATGGTAATAAATCACTCATAAGTATTGTTGAATTGAAATTAGTATGAGAATAAATGGATTAGTATGGTAATAAATTGAAATAAATGGATTAGTATAATGAAACTAATTTTTAAAAGAACAATTTGTTTAAAATAGAATTAAAAATAAAAATTAGGTCCAAAAACGAAAAATAAAAAAAAAATAAAAATATAAAAAATATATAAATAAAATTAAAAAAATTATAATAAAAACAAATTAAAAAAATAAAACAAAAAATTAAAATAAAATTAAAAAAAATTAAAAAAAATTAAAAAAAATTAAAAAAAAATTAAAAAAAATTAAAAAAATAAATAAAAAAATTTAAAAAATAATTAAAAAATAATTAAAAAAATAAAAAAATAAAAAATATTAAAATATTAATAAAAATGCCACGCGTGTAATTAAATAAATAAAAAATAAATAAAATTCCAACTAAGCAGCGTCATGTCATCAATATGGTTGACCAAATCCACTCAGGAGGCAAAACGAGGGAATCTACAAATGGCAGGGATGGAATCTGTGTTTTTTTTTTACAGGGTTGTTTTTGAGATTTCGCCTATATAGCAGGGGCCAAAAGGGGTATTAACCCAATAAAATATGTACACTTTAAAAATTTGTGATATATAATTAAACTTTCATATATTCAAAATTTATTATTATTTATTTACACCCACTAAATATTTATTTACAAAGAAAATGGTTTTTTAGACGATAAAAAATACAAAAATATGTTGAAGATCTACCAAAATATTATTAAAAAAATAAAATATTTTTATTTTCTAATTTTTTTACTTTGCAAGATCACACCATTACTTAATAGAAAAAATAATGATGCACTGACAATTTAAATTTTTTTTACTTTATCAAACAATAATGAATATGCATCCCGCTAAGTCATATTAATAATTTTAAATTAATTATATGACATGACAAAATAATATATTCATATTAGATAATAGTCTAAAATATTTTTATACTATCAATTCATAACAATTAAATTCCGCTTTATATTGAATTTTAATAAAAGTTTAAACGTACTTCAATAAAAACTAAAAGGAAAAATTGTCCTAAAGATTGAAAAAGACGAAAAGGTTGGTTGGAGAAAGTATTCAATTTTTCAAAGTAGGGAAATTGTATTGTGGAAACAATGAAGAACATAGTAAAGGTGACGTATAGAGTGTGACGATTGGAAGAGTAATAAAAAATTGTATGTGCTCTTAAAAAGGAATTTAAATAAACTTGACTTGACAGTCTCTTTAAAATCTTTATTACAAATAAAATATTCGGATAAATTTTATGGGTTATGTTAAAAATAGTTGTAGTGATAAATTTATAAAAGAATGTCTATTATTTTATATGATTATTTCATATTTAATGATACAGAATAAAAGGAAAAATAGATTTCTTAATTATAAATTTAATAGAAATATTTTTGTAAAAAATAATTAAAATATGTGAAATTTAAAATAAAAATAAAAAGATCATTTAGATATTTAACATTTGACAAAATAGCTTTACAAAATATCATCAAGTTATCTGCATACATAACATGAGAGGAGGCTAGCAAGGAGGAGTTTTCGGAGGAACTCAACAATTGCATTCCGAAGAAGGAGGGTATGGACGAGATTGTTTGGAATCTTACGGACGATGGGGTCTTCAAAGTCAGTTCCTGCTACTTGATTTGTCAAGAAGGTTGGATTTCGTCTTGGACTGACTCGGTTAGGAACGCGCTGAATTTTGTGTGGTCCTTGCCGGTGCCGTCGAAGGCGAAGTTTTTCGGGTGGAGGATGCTAATCAATAGATTACCTACTAAGGATCTATTGGCGCGTAGGAGGGTATTGGTCAACTCGAAAGACTTGGTTTGTGGTTTTTGTTTCAACAGTCATGAAAATCTGTTGCATCTTTTCTTTGGTTGCAGCAGGATTATGGCCATATGGGAGAAATTATGGAAGTGGATAGGTGTTGTTCCGTATTTGACGATACAGGACTTTGTGGCATTCACCTTTGTTAGTAGCCACGCCACAAACACTAACGATACAACCACGGTGGGACTTATTTGGTTGGCGACGGTGTGGAACATTTGGTTAGTTCGCAACGCAATCTAATTCAACGACGGTGTTTTTAGATTCAACGAGTGCTTCACTTCGATTATTTACACCTCTTGGGTCTGGCTGGTTTTAAAGAGCAATAATTTTTGTATCAATTATTATGGTTGGTTTTCTGCCCCTATTTTGTGTGGTAGGAAATAACTGTTTCTGAACTCTGCTGTATTTTTGGAGTAATTCTCCTGCTCTATCTATACACATTTGCTTATTAAAAAAAAACATATTTCTAGCAGCACTTATTAGTAAAAATTTATCAGTATTAACTAAATGAGTGATGCATATACGAAGAGCTTCTTCAGCTATAAGAAACATCAAATGTGAGATAGGGTCATTCTACCTTACACCTCTTTGGCACGTAAAAAAACTAGCATCCTTACTAGTAATACATATAGACAGCTTAGTTGAGTGCAAAATAGTTTGAATTTAACTATGAAATTGAGAATTAAAATCAAAACCTTTAAGCACCCTATCAGTAAAGGAGCAATGAAGTGTGTTAAAAGCTTTCCTCCAAAATTCCTCCTCAATTTGGAGACAATCATCATGCTTACTTCACATTTTCATGAATCTAAAAGAAGTAACAACCTAATGTTCCTAGTTAGACCATTCAAGCATAATATGGAAGTGAATTGAATAAAATTTAATCAAAGAAGAGCAAACTCAATTATTTCACATATCCAGCCAAACATTGTTGCACATGACTCTGTTATAATTATTTCTATGAAAGGTGAACCATGCATTCTATTAGACCAAGTAAATTACATTCCACAATAGGCAGATAAATTATATAATTTTGATCACTCTAACTTCTGAAATTTTCCATAGGCACCCTAGCGGGGCTATGGTGTCCTCAATGTTCATGAGCTTCTGAAATTCCCATCTCTGATCACAATAGGTTTATTATATTTAGATTCTTTACAATTTTCAACCTTTTTTGCCTCATTGTTTGATCGTTTTAGCCTTTTTGCATTCACTAATAGCATGACCTACATTTTTACAAAAGTTTGGTATCTTTTCATACTCAATACCAACATAGAAAGAAAAATATGTTCTGTCAACTAGTATTTTATCATAAAGCATACCTGATATATTTAAATCCACCAAGATGTGCACATAGTGACCAAAAATATGATAAAAAATAGAATTGTTTGTGTTATTACCCATGTAGATGGGTGTACCAATAATTTTGGCAATGGAAAATATAATTTTTGGCTGCCAATACCTACGTGTTAATTCAGATATATGAATCCATACGGATTGAAATCCTTATTCTTAGTGAACAACATGAGAAAGTCTAGTTTTTTATTTTTTATTTTTTACCAAAATGAGAAAGCCTGGTTTGATATTCCAATAATGAAGCAATTACACCTTCTAAAGGTTTTCCACAGACAAAAAGGATAACTCATAGAATCCTTTACCAAGTGAAGTGATTCCCCACTTTTCAATAGACTTCAACAAATCCATAAACTTATTGGGAATCCCTTCCACCTTCAACGATTTAGTTCCTTTTGGCCATATCATATAGTCATGTAGATCGTATTTGTGTTGTTTAAAACCGACAATATATTTCTTCTCAAGAAATTGGCTTATTGGAAAGGCACATATCAAATTGTTTAGGGCTTGCGCAAAAGAATGCTTGTTGATCACTTTATTAGTAGGTTGAATATTATAAATCTTAAAAATGTGTGGTTGAGCCAAATTCAACCCTATAAAACCGACTAGAAGGATGAGGATTTCTCTCACTTATAAACACATGTTAATGCCATAGATTTTTCGGTGTGGGACTCTTAACACCCCCTCTCACGCCCATAATTTGCGTCTGGAGCATGAAACTGAATGGCGGGTGGTCCAATGGATCTTAAACGAGGCTCTAATACCATCTAAAGAATGTGTGGTTGAGTCTTACTCAACCCTACAAAACTAGCTTGCAAGGTGAGGAGTGCCCCCCTTTATAAGCACATGTTCAGGTCATATATTGTCCGATGTGAGACTGTTTTAACACCCATGTCATGCCCTGGATTTGCGTTTGGAATGTGGAACTAAATGGGGTGGCCCAATGGATCTTAAACGAGACTCTGATACCACCTTAAAAATGTGCGGTTGGTCCTAACTCAACCTTAAAAAATCGGCTAATAGGCGAAGATTGCTCCCACTTATAAACACTTGTTCAGACCACGAGGAACGATCAGGGGAAATCGTCCCCAAAAATTTTATGCAATGTGAATAAAATATTTATCTGCTGTAACCTTGTTTCGAAGATACGAACGTTGGATAGCGTAGTACTGTGTCTCACGAAAATTCTATCTAAAAGTTAACTTGATTCAACCGTTAACAAATCTAAAATCGCTATTTTAATAAAACATGTTTTAGAAAAATGTGAATAGGATTTCTCACTTCTTTTTCAAAACCATATTTTCTAAAACCTCTCTAAAAATTAAAGAAGTCCATATATCTATAGAGAAATGATATTCTTACACCTACATCGTATTAGTGAACTGTGAAATATTATAATAATATTTTTTTTGCTTTTTTTTTTATATTTTATATATTTTTTTTTTATTAAGGAGTACCGATATAAAATTGTATGATTAACCAACTTTATAACTTTATTAACCAATCTTTACTGCTAAAAATTATTTTTAATATCTGAACATTTACTAACCAACTTCATAACTTCATTAACCAATCTTTTACATTGAATTAACCAACTTTGATTACCGTTAAAAATCATTTTTAATATCTGAACGTTTATTAACCAACTTCATAATTTCATTAACCAACTTTAATTCACAACTAAAAATTGTTTTTAATATTTGGACGTTTATTAATCAATTTCATCACTTCATTAACCAACTTTTTACATTTCATTAACCAACTTTGTTTCACTCCTTTAAAGTAACTGTTCATGGGTATTGTTCACGAACACTGTTCAAACACTGTTCATGCATTTTTCATACAAATATATATTTTTATTTCAAAAAACACTGTTCACAGTATAAATACAACGAATAGTATATATAATATTAATATTGGTGTAAGAAAAAAGTGTAGGAATAGCAACGTTGATATCTATATTAGTGAATTTTTTTTAATATAACACGTTTTTTCAAAAAAAAATTCAAATAAACCAAAGTTTCAGCATATATACCAAAGTGACTGGATTTTGAAAAGGAGTGTAAGGGTGACGCCATATGGAATGGGGCCTCAGTTTGAGGCAAGTAGCCAAACCATATGGCGCCTCAAGCCATAGGCTATGCCCTAAAAAATCCCTGAGGAGGAGCCAAATGGAATGGCGCCTCAGGCTATAGGCTAACACACACGTCGTCACGGTCTTCGACCGTTTTGCAGGACACTTCAGTGTTGTAGAGTCTATTGATCACAACGAAGGAAGGCCTAGGGGATATTATCGAGTGGAACTGGATAGGAGTTAGTGTGACTGTGGAAAGTTTCAGGCATTTTGTATGCCTTGCTCCCATGTCATAGCAGCCTGTTCCAAGGTCCGACTGGACCCAACCAACTATCTTCATGTTCTTCACCAAGTCAGTACTCTATGCAATGTGTACCGTACAAGCTTTCAAGTGGTCGCAAAGGAGGACTACTGGCCTACCTACGAAGGTGAAATTGTGTGGCATAACGACTTGATGCGAAGAAATAAAAAGGGTCGCCCTATTAGCAGCCGGATTCAAACGGAGATGGATACACCCAAAAAAATGGTGAGGTTGTGTAGCTTGTGCCGCCAGCCAGGCCACAATCGTACTAAGTGTCCAAATGTGTCAGGTCCTAGCACGGCGGCATAGTTACTTATGTAATCTTGTCTATTTATAATAAGAACAAATTTCATTTCATTGATGGCATACTTAACTCAATACAACGACATAACAAACCCAAACGAAACCTAAACGAAACAACTCTTAACGAAACCTAATGCCAAATCATAAAATAACAATAACAATAATAATACCCAAACAACACAACACATAAAATCGGCTTATCTAGGCGATTACTACCATTAACTTAATTTCCTGTTTTGACATCATCATCATGAGGGCACAGGCATTGTTCACCACTTTTCTCCAACTGCGGGTTACTCCATTTGAACCAGCCTCCTCAACCTGCCTCTCTATCTTCCTGATCTTTTCACCTGCCTGAAATTCTTCTGGTAGCCATCGGCGAAGTTCCCTGTGTAAATGCTCCAACGTCTGGGTGTTCCAGAGTAGCATCTCCAACGGAGGCTTGACAGTTGAGTATATAACTAGGGCATTTCGTTTCATCAGTGGAAGCTCTAGCCACTTTTTCTCCTCCGCTGCTGATGACGACGACGGCCGGCTATTTGAGGATGAAGACATGGTGTTGAGTAAGGGAGACTTTGGGATATTGGTGAGGGAAGGGAGGAAATTAGGGTTTGGGTGACAATTGTTGTGCAAAAACAAGTGAAGGTGAGCCCTTATTTATAGGCACATCATAACCTATTAAATAATATAATTTTTTATATATTAAAAAAATATAAATATAAATTAAACATAAATATTAAAAAAAACAAAAAACAAAATCACCTGAGGCGTCATTCCATTTGCCTCCTCCTCAGGAATTTCTTAGGGTATCAAACCATGGCCTGAGGCGCCATATGGGTTGGTTAATTGCCTCTAACTGAGGCACCATTCCATATGGCGCCACCCTTTAAGCCTCTTTTCAAAACCAACCACTTTAGTAAATTTTTTGATAATAGAATTATTTTTTATAATTTTTTTGAAATAATAGGTTACATTAAAAAAAAAATCTATATTAGTTGGCGTCCATGGCTAACCAGTATTATCAACACTGTTTATTTTTTAATCATCAATATTAGCATTTGTTAGTATTATATAGAAGTGAAATTTCCCCAACGCGCTTATATCTATACGCCATATGGCAAGTGACGAAACATATATGACATCATTTTAAGGTGTTATACTTTTTCACTCTCTTTCCTCCGACTTTCCTCAAACTTTTCCATCTTTCACAACTATATATCTCCCCAAAACTTTCACCTAAACATTTTAATTTCTTTCACCAAAATAGCAATGGATTCAACATGCATCGATACTTCACTCAATCTTAACAATATCAATCTTCCTTCTACATACAAGGTTCGTACACACATATTTAATCATTTCTCTTTAAAGTTATTTCATATACATGTCTTTAAATTTCTATGTTTGACGTTGAAATTTTCGAACTCAGAACGAACTTTTGGTTGAAGAGTTACATCGTCTAAGTTGTGAGAACAAAAGACTAACCGAAACATTGACAAACATGTGTGAGAGTTACGAAGCTATGCAAAAGCAATTGAGTCAATTGATGATGAATCAGAATTTTGAAAACCAAACACAAGAATCAAGGAAGAGAAAATTTGAGAGTGAAAGTTGCATCAACATGTTTGGTGGTGTTAGAGAGTGCAGCAATGTTAGTGATGAAGAATCATTGATAAAAAGACCTTGTAGGGATGTTTCATCACCTAAGGCTTATAAGGTTCTTGTGAAGACAGAAGCATCTAGTAATAGCTTGGTAAGTAATAAATATCTTATGAGTTTGATTAATTATTAGTTTAATTTTTCTAATAACTTCAAATTTTGAGTCTAATCTTTGATTTGTATTTTTGTGATGTAAAGTATGTGATGGATGGATATCAATGGAGGAAATATGGTCAAAAGGTTACTAGAGATAATCCTTCTCCCAGAGCTTACTTTAGGTGCTCCAAAGCTCCAAATTGCCCAGTTAAAAAGAAGGTAATGATTCAAAATTTGATTATTAAGTAGTAATGTTTTTTGTCTGCACTAAATCTCTTTGATTTGAGAAAACTTTTTTTTTTTTAAGAATTTTACTCTTATTTTTGAACCAATCTCATATTGACTTAAGAATCATTAGATAAAGTTTAATCAAAGATTTTGGTTTCTTGCATTCGAATTCAACCCTAAAAGTACAACAACGATAACTATTTTATAGAATACTTTTATCGTCCGTTGTGTTTTCGCCGGACTCATAAGTTAGTATCAACATTTTGGTTGGTTTATACCCAAAAATTAATATGGTTTTTACTCTTATGTCATTATGATTTAGGTGCAAAAAAGTTTAGAAGACCCTACTATACTAGTTGCAACATATGAAGGAGAGCACAATCATGGTCATGAAAAAGCTGAAATATCAATGATATCAAGCCAATGTGAAGAAGCGCGTTTAGGTTCAGTTCATGTTTCTTCACCTAAACAAATTATGGAAAGGACTGCTTCTCCAACCATGAAGCTTAACTTGGTTGACAATGTTCCAAAATCATCTATCCAACAATTTTTGGTTCAACAAATGGCTACTTCTTTGACAAATGATCCCAATTTTACTACAGCACTTGCTAATGCTATTTCAGGAAGAATTTTGGACAATGCTTCTAATAAAGCTAAAATTTGAATTTGATGTGTATAATGTATTGGATTTAGTATAAATTGTGCTGTTTTGTTTGATTTTTGTGAGACTTGTAATGTGTCAAAAGCTCACACTTTAGAATGTAAATGAAAAAAATAAAAAAATAAAAATTGGAATTTTATTTCTCTAATTGGTGTATGTCAGTGAAATTAATTCAAAGCTTCAAATTGAATTAGATATTCAATCTAGAGTTTTTGATTAATTTCAAAAAACAATAATCAATGATCTCAAATTAAAGTGATATTGGTTAGCTACGATCACAAACAAGGATAAGGAAATAAAAACAATATAAATAATATTTTTTTAGAGGATTTCTTTTTCCACCCCATACATTTCATACGCACTATGTGAATTTTTCATTATACCTTCAGTTTTCGAAGATATATCTATGGACGCGCCATTTAGAGCTCTAGTAAAGATCATTCTGAGTGACGCCCCATACATTTAGTAAAGTTATATTCCGGAGATATATCTTCGGAACAATTTAGGAAAAATATTTAAATTGTTCAGTTCAGTGAATATTTCGGAGATATATATCCGGAATTAATATAACATACAATGAGTGGTCCATATTGAATTAGGTCTTCTATAAATTTAGATGTTCTTGTGTTACATTTCACACAAACTCAAAAATGTCTCAAATGTCACAAATAAACATCTGTTGGTATGTCGCAAATGTCTCCTACTCCGGCGGCAAAACACTCAGGAGGACGTTTAAGCTCACAGATCTCATTTCCATCGAAGATATCCTAGACGAAATCCACTATCTGCTACCTTACGGAGACAAACGAAGTGTTGTCAAGTTTGAGTACCGTTCACCTTCGATTAACAACAAAGGGAACATTGTGTTCAACAAATTTGAGCTCAAGACTTGAGCGGATGTTAAGGCTATGTGGGATACGTATTTCGGTTTCGAAGAGAAAGTTCCGCTCGAGTTGGAAGCGATGCTACGAAGATCGATCAAAGATATTTTAAAGATGTGCAAGCGTCCACCAGGATATTGAAATGTAATATTGAAATTTCAGTTGAAATCATCATTGTAATGCTCGTTTTATGTTATGAATGCTCATTTTATGTTTGGAAAGTTCATTTTGTTTTGAATTTGTATCTGGTGTTTTTCCAGAAATATAACTACGAAATTGTTCCAGAGATGCGCCTCCGGAACTAATCAAACCCAATATATGGGGCGCCATCCAGAATGGTCTTTCTTGAGTGTAAAAAGGGTGTGTCCGGAGATATATATCCAGAAATAGGGACATAATAGGAACTTCATATGGTGCATAAGAAATGCATAGGGTGGGAAAATAAATTCTCTTTTTTTAAAGCAAAAAATCTCATTAAAGACCAAAAAAGAGTCCGATTACAAGTGGGTCTAACTAATCCATCATTAACCCAACTAGAATTTAACTTGACACTCCTAAAATTAATTCTGGCACCCCACATATTTTATTAATTCCAAAACTGCTTATGGATAAAATTAGGTCAAAAAATGCGAACTAAATTTTCGATTGTTCTTTATAAATATCTAGTAACAAACCAAATTTTCGATAGTCCATTTTAAAAGTGTCGATATTAAATTATACCAATTTTTCTAAAAAGTCCGATATCTTTGAACTAATACCGATATCTTTTTAAAATATAAGAGTTTTTACCGGAAATTTCAAAATTTCCAGTAAAAATACAAGAGTTTATATCGGAAATTTCGAAATTTTCGATTAAAACTCATGAAAGTTATAATTTTTTACCGTATATTTTAACATTGCTGGTAAAAAAATATCTAAGTTAAAAAATTCTTAATTTTGATGAAATTGTCGGTAAGTGTTATAAAACTTCTAGTATCTGATAAGTGCAAATTGTACCTATTTTTGTATATATGTTTTGTTGCACTTATCAATGCTTTGTGGTAAATATCGTGCGAATAAAATCCGATTTGTTTATAAATACGTTTAGTTTACGTTTTAGTGTATATACTGCGTATCGTGTAAATATCATTGCGTTTAATTGATTTTATCTCATTCTTGCAGGTATTCAATCAAGGATGTCTTGCCATTGTTGTATAGAGCATTGAATAAGCTTTCCAGCGCTTCAAACCGTGCGTCAATCGGAGTTACGGTTCAAAAGTTACGAATAAAACAGTGCAGGATTTTTGGCTGTTCTGTCAAATTCGCCAGATGCTCGCCAGGCGAATTGGTGGCGAGTCAGACAGACAGAAACGTGAAAAAAAAGGCCAGAATAAGCCGCCTAACTCGCCAGGCGAATCCGAATTTCGCCAGGCGAATTTGCCTGGACAGAAACACCATTTAAGGCATAAAAACACAATTTTTTAAGGATGGTTTTGGGGATTCTTGCTCCAACTCCATCAAACTTCATTTTTTTAGTAGATTAGCTTAGAAAACAACATGGAAGCTTGCATGTGGATGATCCGAGGTGGATTTCTCATCGATCGGCTCCGACAATCCGTGAAGTGTTTGGTTCATTTCTCTTCCTCTTTGTGTATTCTTTCTTGTTGGGTTGTGCATATGTATTGACTATGATCTCATGTATATTTGTCGCCCATGGCGTTGTATAAAACTTGCTTTACAAATCTTTATTGGTAATTGTCTCTAATTTTTGCTTTATGCGCGGGGTTTGGGGTGCGTTAGAGATAACCGTCGCAAACTTCGATTAGGGATGATTGTCTGTTAGCTTCTGGATTCTAGAGATAGATTTAGGGCTAACAATCTTCAATAGGCGTCGAAGCTAAATGTCTTCCGTGTTTCGAGGCTTCGCTCGCGAGAGTGACAAAGAGAGTAACACGGTTGTTTTCTCAACTTTGTGTTAGACATAACCTGTGTTGTGAGCGATGCTGGGTGATATTGATGAGTATTGTAGGTGGAGTATAACTGGTCGGTAAGTTTAAGTTTGTGAGGAGTGATTTGTATGCATTGCCGGACGAGTTTTTCTTGTTGAAGAATGAAGTTCTTTTTGTTTTAATGTTTACTTTTCATGTTTTCTTGTTTGAAACCATTAATCCAAACTCATTAACGCGAGAGACTGTCGAACGGCATTCTTTCCCTCGAATCGATCTCTGTGGACACGACATAAATCCCGGAGGGAATTCTTCCGAAAATAAATATTTTTGCTTGCTTGCCGCTATTCTGCATCCAACAAAATGGCGCCGTTGCCGGGGATTGGTTTTGATATTGAATCGCATTGCGATAGTTTCTTTGTTTTTGAGTTTTGTAGATATCGTATATATTGTATATTTTCACTTGTTATACTAATACTTGTAGATTAACGTTTGTTTAAGTGTTTGGTTAGGACGCTTGCTTTTGGTTGCGCGGTGAGACATCACCATGGCATGAATGAAGGAAGTTTCTAATTAAGCATTGTAAAGGCGTCGAGCTTACGACGTAAAACAAGCATGTTTTATAGTTTTTCTTTTCGAATGTTTTTGGGTTTTGTTTGCTCACAGATTTTGATTGACTTACTTGAGGATGCTGTTGTGATTTTCCAAGTTGGTTCGTTTCAACTTGCGGATGTATGGTAATGATTTTGTTAAGTTTTGTACACGACTGAGGTATGTATTTATCGCTTTCTATACTTTAGCATATTCATGATACTTAGGCATTTTACAAGCTTCCATGCCATCCATTCTTTTGTATACTTGTTCTATTGTGAATCACTTTAGTTCCCAACCTTTTTGTGAGGTGGCTTTCCATTGTTCATATATGCGCGGAGAACCAACTCTCTTGTTTTAACTGGATTTTATTATGTTGAATCTGTTGTTTGTGTTGTTTATATGAATGCATGAAAAGGATCAAGGCAATTGTTTCATTTTGAGCACAACCACCTTAGCCAAATAGTCAATTCACCTTGTGAGTGTGTGAGAATTCGTAACCCCTTTGAGCTTTTTATCCATGTTTCTATTTGAACTTAATGCTTGTCTATGAGTATTTAGTTCACTTATTTTTGAATGGATTTTGTTTTTTCTTGGACCTCAACTTTGTGTTGTTGTATGGATTTTTTCCTTGCCTTAGAAAGTAGGGAGTATTCACATGATGGTGCGGTTGAATTCAAGTTGGGGAGAGGATGATTGTATACTCATTGGTTGGATTCTATGAGGATTGAAAAAGAAAAGAAAAAAAAAATAGAAAAATTTGTGAAAGAGAAAAAGAAAGAAAAAAGGAAGAAAAAGAAAAATCCTTGAAAAAGGAAACAAAAAGAGTTTCAATAATTGTGCTAAATAAGTATTGTGTGTTGTGTAGCACTTGGGATTTTGGAAGAAGTTGGTTGAAATTTTGTGTGTGAATCTTTGTGAGTTTTCACTCCCTTAGGTTTAGGCAAGTTTTTGTTTCAATTACCTTGAGAAATTGCCCCTTGTTTGTTTACCCGACCACGTTACAACCTTGAAAGTCCTTGTGATTCATGCCTTTGTATGTTCAATATGAATTTGTGGATGTATGCATAATTTAGTCTTTTGTTTGCATGATTGTTGTGTGAGTGATAAGTACCCCATTTTGTGTTTTTCATCTACCGATGATTGTTTTTACTAGGTGTGATTCACTTTGGAACTTGTGTTGTTTTAGGATGTTTGACATGATTTTTGTATTTTGCATTTGTTTCGTGACTATGTTGTCGTCGTAGTTTAGTGGTAAGTATTTACTTTTCGTGTGTACCTTTTGCATTTGAACCATTCATTCGTTTCCGTTTTTCAAAACCTGTTGATTCGTCTTTCTTTGGATATCGCTTTTGTGTTTTCAAGTTTGTTTGATTTTTGTTTGTGGACAAACAAGTAGGTAAGTTGGGGAGAGTTTGATAAGTGCAAATTGTACCTATTTTTGTATATATGTTTTGTTGCACTTATCAATGCTTTGTGGTAAATATCGTGCGAATAAAATCCGATTTGTTTATAAATACGTTTAGTTTACGTTTTAGTGTATATACTGCGTATCGTGTAAATATCAATGAGTTTAATTGATTTTATCTCATTCTTGCAGGTATTCAATCAAGGATGTCTTGCCATTGTTGTATAGAGCATTGAATAAGTTTTCCAGCGCTTCAAACCGTGCGTCAATCGGAGTTACGGTTCAAAAGTTACGAATAAAACAGTGCAGGATTTTTGGCTGTTCTGTCAAATTCGCCAGATGCTCGCCAGGCGAATTGGTGGCGAGTCAGACAGACAGAAACGTGAAAAAAAAGGCCAGAATAAGCCGCCTAACTCGCCAGGCGAATCCGAATTTCGCCAGGCGAATTTGCCTGGACAGAAACACCATTTAAGGCATAAAAACACAATTTTTTAAGGATGGTTTTGGGGATTCTTGCTCCAACTCCATCAAACTTCATTTTTTTAGTAGATTAGCTTAGAAAACAACATGGAAGCTTGCATGTGGATGATCCGAGGTGGATTTCTCATCGATCGGCTCCGACAATCCGTGAAGTGTTTGGTTCATTTCTCTTCCTCTTTGTGTATTCTTTCTTGTTGGGTTGTGCATATGTATTGACTATGATCTCATGTATATTTGTCGCCCATGGCGTTGTATAAAACTTGCTTTACAAATCTTTATTGGTAATTGTCTCTAATTTTTGCTTTATGCGCGGGGTTTGGGGTGCGTTAGAGATAACCGTCGCAAACTTCGATTAGGGATGATTGTCTGTTAGCTTCTGGATTCTAGAGATAGATTTAGGGCTAACAATCTTCAATAGGCGTCGAAGCTAAATGTCTTCCTTGTTTCGAGGCTTCGCTCGCGAGAGTGACGAAGAGAGTAACACGGTTGTTTTCTCAACTTTGCGTTAGACATAACCTGTGTTGTGAGCGATGCTGGGTGATATTGATGAGTATTGTAGGTGGAGTATAACTGGTCGGTAAGTTTAAGTTTGTGAGGAGTGATTTGTATGCATTGTCGGACGAGTTTTTCTTGTTGAATAATGAAGTTCTTTTTGTTTTAATGTTTACTTTTCATGTTTTCTTGTTTGAAACCATTAATCCAAACTCATTAACGCGAGAGACTGTCGAACGGCATTCTTTCCCTCGAACCGATCTCTGTGGACACGACATAAATCCCGGAGGGAATTCTTCCGAAAATAAATATTTTTGCTTGCTTGCCGCTATTCTGCATCCAACAGTATCGCCAAGCAAATTTTGTTAAATGTGTGAATTTTGAGCTAATTTGAAAAAATGGATTTAAAGTTGTGAAGGATAATCTATTCAATTCACTCAATGTGTGACGATGACATGTATAAGCTTGGGTTGAATGTTAAATTCTCTAACATAATCTAACTCATACATACGAGAATAATTACATGTGGGTTTGTAGCACATTAGAACTGTAAGTTCTTGGGATTGGCTGAAATTTTGGTAAAACCTATGTTAATGTCATGCTTGATGTTGCAACATGAGCTTCTAACATTATTGGTATGATTGATTAACATTCTGGTGTTGTGGAAGAATTAAAGTGATGAAGAGTGATGTCACATGCGATGTCTTGACATCACTATACCAGAACATTAAAACATCAGGTTGTGATGTTTTTAGGGCTGCGCGTGTTAATGAGATATTCTACTGAAGAGAATCAGAGATTGCAGGCGAATACTATGGGGGAGATATATTCTGTTACAATCAGTTATGAAGAAGATTAGGTTGTTGCTAATTTAATGCAAAAAGATATGAAGAATAATTAGAGTTAATTATGAAGGGCTGATTGAAGATTTAATTGAAGATCTATTTTGTAGCAGAATCTTTTGCAGATTTGTAGCAGAAGATTTGTTGTGATTTGAAGGCCCAAATCCAGTGGGAAAAAGGTTATAAATAGAATGCTTGTAATCTAGAATTGGTACGGGTCCAAGATGTAGATCATTAGGGTTTTGTCTAAGTGAACCACTCGGGTTGTGAGATGGTCACTGTGGTATTACTCAGAAACCTGTAGGTAATGAGTATTGTATTGTTCTTGGAGGAAGCTTTGAAGCAACTCCAAGATATGTCATAGGAGTGTGTCTTCTATGTGTTTAGAGAGTGTTTGGAAATCAAGTTGTTGATGCAGTGACGGAGATGTTGACTGCTAGACATCATTGCAATGATTGGGAGTGAGATGGAGTCTCTTATCTAGGGAGAACTTAGATACAAGGGTCATTGGGTAGTGATTAAATTAGGTCGATTATCAACTGGTTTGTTGAGTCTGTAATTTGATACTACTAATAGTGGACTTCCTTCCTGGCTTGGTATGCCCCCAGATGTAGGTTGTTGAACCGAACTGGGTGAACAATCCTTGTGCGCAATTCTGTGCTTTTATTGTCTTGTTCAGATTGCAGATATTGATGTTGTGACATCACACTTAACATCACATGCCTGTACCAGAATTTCAATTGGTATCAGAGCAGGCATCCTGTCTGTTTCTGGATGAGATCTAAGGAAGATACTTTCTGGTTCTTGAGCAAGGAAGAGAGTTGTTTGGATGATCCCTTGGAGTGAAGGATGGACTATTCATGATATAGTATTGTTGGCACGTGGTTTATGCTGATAGGGTGCAAGGATTTTTTAGTAGTGCCTGAAGGTTGTTGAGGAGTTGTTATGTGTTCCGCTGCATGGTAATCTTGGTTAGTTCTTGTAACTCTGGTGTTGAGATTCTAGGAAGATATTCTCTTGGAAAGACATTAGGGTTTGGTCTCCTCAGCAGGATATTCTATGATGTTGTAGTTACTTAAGGATTATCTCATATCCTTGTTTGGGAGAGAAGTGTTCATAAGGTGAATAGATCTTCGAAAGACTGGTTGACATGGAAGGATCAGAAGAAGAACATATTTCAAGTCAGACCTTGAAGACCAATCTGTTCAGAACAGTGATTCCTTCTTTATCATCCTTCTTGATGGTGAAAGAAGAGGGTAGAGCCAAAGCAAAAGAGTATTACTGTCAAATCCTTCATGCGGGAGTGAAGATCTTGATAAGTTATCTCTTAAGCTTAGTTGTGGTGACCTAATGAGGAGGAAGTTTCATCAAGAAAGAAGCTGAGCTTAATATGTTAATGTCTCGACATCGCGCAACACATTAGCAGTTTATGGAAAATGCATCCAAGAGTCTGCCTATGGTCAATTGGTGTCTGCATGAGTTGTATGGAATGAACTCTTCCAGTTTTGTGGCTTGTAGGATTGGAAGTAGCAGATTGTCTATGGTATGGCTTTAGTTGCAGAAGGATGGCAATTATCACTCTTAAGCTAGACAAAAGGTCTGAACCTTGTGCTTATAAGAAGAAGCTTCTGGAAGAGTGTGTTATGCAAGTTACTGCAGTCTAATCTTGGATGTTGATAAGATGAAGATGGAAGACTATGAAGACATCATAATCTTGATGGTTACAGCTTGGATCAGTTTATCTAAGTGGTTTGGAGCATGGTGTTTGCTCTGGTTGTGAAGGTCGAGGATAAGTGGCAGTTATCTCTGGCTTTCTACTGACGGCTCTACTAAGGGAAGTGGCTCTCTTTAGTATTGCTATGAGGTAGTCTTGGACTCTTATTTTCTGAAGATTCAGATGTGGTAGATTTGAAGTCTTTGGAGTTTCTAAGCAGGATAGAGGTTGTCTACTCAAACTTGATTGTTGAATCAAGTCTATGAGAGCATGGAAATCTATTTCTGCAAAGGGAGGAGGTTCTTCTGAGTGGCAGAAGGTAGAGCTGAATTCAACAGTTGGACGACATAATGTTCTGACATCTAGCTTAACATCAGGAGTCTCAGCTGGTGATGTGGCACATCAGCTAATGATAGGGTGATCTACAAAATGAACAATAGGATGCTTCAAAAAGAATGTTCTCTTGGAAGTTTGCAGGAGCTGCAGGAAGGAGAATATGTGGCATGACCATGGCTTAGGGAGTCTAAGTGTGGTTGCTTTTAAGCAAGTGGAACATGTGAGTTGAAGACTCAAGGAGATTATTCTTCTTGAAGGTGGATGAGAGATGTTCTAACTTGTGTTGAGGTATTATCTGGTTAGTAAAGGATGGTTATGCTCTGGTCCAGAAGCTTGGTGCCTACATTATAGAGAATGATGAAGTAGAAGGTCTGCCTTGGATGGAGAATGTAGTGAAGACTGAAGTAGATCAGGGTTTTGCTAAAGGCAGAAGAAAAGACTGTGAAGGGGACATAGACCTATTGTTAAGTCATGCTAGATCAGCCTGGCAAGATGTGGAGTTTTGGAGCATGAGCAAGAGGGAAGTATGTCTGATGTTGGGACAACACTCCGCAGGTGTTGAGTTTTCAGCCAAGAAAGTTAGTTGTGCCCATGGTGGAGTATCAGGTCAAGTCACTTACCTTATTTGAAGTGATCTTATAAAAGAGGGATCAGCTCGTGCCACAAGTGTACATAAAAGTATGTCAGACCAAATGTCATGCCTTGTGTGAGAAGGTAATCTTATTCTATCTAATAGTAGATACTTTGTCGGGAGACTTAGTATTTGTCTATTAGTGATGTTGTGCATAAGGGTAAATACTTTGACGGGAGACAGAGTATTTGTCTAGTGAATTATGTAAATATGTGTCTGGATATTTTTTGTGGCCTTGATGAAGTAGCTTGATAGTTGAAAATGACAACCTGAGGTAGCCTTATCAGTTGACTGTATCAGAAGTGTGTGAATGAAGGAGTGAGCATCATCTGCTGGCTGTTTGTAAAGACCTTGTTGGGAGCACAGCAGTTGTCTGATGTGTGGATGGAATACAATTTTCTGAATTGTGTGAGAAGGTGGGTGTGATGCAGAAGATGTGAGCTGTTATCTAATACTGATGTCCTACATGTTGTTACAACATCTTTGTCTGGTGTGAAGGTCTGGGACTGTACGTATGAAGTTGGAAGAAGCAGAATTAGTGTCTGAAGTGGTATGATCTGATCAGAATGGTTGAATATAAGGAGGGTTCTTCTAATACGAGTAAAAGGTGGTGGCAGCCCTTATCGTGTGTTGCAAGTAATCTAAAGACATTTGGTATGGAATATGTGAGAAACCCCAAATCATGTGGGCGTTTATATTGGACTTGGCAGACTATGTATCTGAAACAAACATGATGAGATTATGCTCAACAAATACAAGAAGTGGCAGCTCTTATTGTTGAGAATGTGGCAATTTCATTGTGCTTTTATCTGGTGTCAAGTATTCATCTTCATAAGGAGCATTGGGTGTTTATGTCAGGGGGAGTTAAGGTTGTTGTCTATGGTCTATTACTGCAAGGGTGCAGATTGTTGTGAAGAATGCGCAGAGTGGTGTCAATCAACATGATGGGACATGTACTACTGAGTATAGTTGGGTGTTCCTAAGGCTGGTATGTTAGTGCGTATGAGGAGGTTGAAGAGCAGAATTGTTGTATCTGAGAAAAATTATTTCTCTAGAGGAATCTAGAAGGGATTGTGAGTTGTGCTGATCAATAGATGTCGTGCTTGTGTTTTGGAATCTTTCGAAGTGTCTTGGGTTGATAATATTGTGAGCCAGCAGACAATGTCTGATGCGATGTCAGAACATGGTATAAGACATGTTTGTCTTGGGCCAGACAAGGAATTATTCTGGACGGTGGTGTAGGGATAAGGTGGAACGCGTGTCTTCGACTATGCATGGAACTATTTTGGCACAATTTATGGTAAAGATCAGTTAGGAAACAATAAAAGTGGTCAAGACTGTTTTGGACGGTAGGCGTTGAATTTGGAAGGAGTTTTTAGTACCTAAAATAGCGTTTCTGTGACCAAGAACCTTGACATATTCAAAGCTCATTAATTCCTAAGTAACTGATCAGCTATTTATAAGGGTTATTCTGTTCTCCTTTAACCAGTGAGTGTTCTTGTTTCATAAGTCTTATGGCGATTATTCGTTTTTGGGTGAGCACTACTTGGGTCTGGTTCTGTGAGGGCTTTCTTTGCAAATTTGTGGCTAAAAAGGGGGAGAAAGGAAAGGGTTTTGCTAAATGGTTTGCGCAGATGTTATGTCTGGAGTCTGCAGTTCCAAATGTGGAAGAGTATGTCATATCCTTAAGCTGGTGATGAGTCTTTGTGACTTGTGTCCTGAGTTATGAACACAGTTGTGACTTGTGTTCTGAGTTACCTGGGTTGGCAGAATGGCACTTCTTAAGTTTCATCTTATGCCACAGATTAAACCCTGTATCTGATCAATGAAGGTGTGCAGAATTATCTTATGCCACCATTGGTCTTTTATGTATAGACAAACATTTCTTTTCTGGAGGAGTCTTCTGCATTTGTTCTGAGTCTGTCCTGGAAGGAAAAAGAAATGTGTTGTGTTGAGGGGGAGTGTCAGATATCTTCTTCCTCATGTGCACCAAATGACTTCAGGACTGTCTACTCCTTAGGTCCTGATGTACTGCCTGAAGTTGTTGTGCTTTGGTGATGTTATGTTCAATATGATGTCCTAACATCATTCAAAATTAGCCAAGAAGATGATTCTCCATGATTGTTGTACACAGTAGCTACTGATGGTTACTGTTAGGATTAGATGGCTGCTGACAGTAGTATATGGTTGTTATTGCTGCTGTAATCTGAGTTGTGATGTTTATATATTTGTTTTAGCCAAAATTAGCCAAAGGGGGAGATTGTAAGTTCTTGGGATTGGCTGAAATTTTGGTAAAACCTATGTTAATGTCATGGTTGATGTTGCAACATGAGCTTCTAACATTATTGGTATGATTGATTAACATTCTTGTGTTGTGGAAGAGTTAAAGTGCTGAAGAGTGATGTCACATGCGATGTCTTGACATCACTATACCAGAACATTAAAACACCAGGTTGTGATGTTTTTAGGGTTGCGCGTGTTAATGAGATATTCTACTGAAGAGAATCAGAGATTGCAGGCGAATACTATGGGGGAGATATATTCTGTTACAATCAGTTATCAAGAAGATTAGGTTGTTGCTAATTTAATGCAAAAAGATATGAAGAATAATTAGAGTTAATTATGAAGGGCTGATTGAAGATTTAATTGAAGATCTATTTTGTAGCAGAATCTTTTGCAGATTTGTAGCAGAAGATTTGTTGTGATTTGAAGGCCCAAATCCAGTGGGAAAAAGGTTATAAATAGAATGCTTGTAATCTAGAATTGGTACGGGTCCAAGATGTAGATCATTAGGGCTTTGTCTAAGTGAACCACTCGGGTTGTGAGATGGTCACTGTGGTATTACTCAGAAACCTGTAGGTAATGAGTATTGTATTGTTCTTGGAGGAAGCTTTGAAGCAACTCCAAGATATGTCATAGGAGTGTGTCTTCTATGTGTTTAGAGAGTGTTTGGAAATCAAGTTGTTGATGCAGTGACGAAGATGTTGACTGCTAGACATCACTGCGATGATTGGGAGTGAGATGGAGTCTCTTATCTAGGGAGAACTTAGATAGAAAGGTCATTGGGTAGTGATTAAATTAGGTAGATTGTCAACTGGTTTGTTGAGTCTGTAATTTGATACTACTAATAGTGGACTTCCTTTCTGGCTTGGTATGCCCCCAGATGTAGGTTGTTGAACCGAACTGGGTGAACAATCCTTGTGTGCAATTCTGTGCTTTTATTGTCTTGTTCAGATTGCAGATATTGATGTTGTGACATCACACTTAACATCACATGTCTGTACCAGAATTTCAAGAACAACTAGGGTTGTTATCTTTTTCACTTATCCTAACATAGACCCTAGATAATAAATGTGCCACTTCATTGTTGCTCCTGAGAGTGTGCTCGAAACTTATCTCTTCAAACCCATCCTTTAACTTCCACGTGTTTCTGCATGGCATACCATCCTTTTTTTTTGCAGTAACACATTCATACTATTGTTCATCATCTGCACAAGTTTTCTACTTTCAGATTCAAACATCATTCGCTTAAGTAGGCATGTTTTGTAGTGGTTCAGGTTCAAGTGCATCATTTGCAAGTGGTTCAGGTTCGGGTACATGAGTTGCAAGTGGGTCAAAGACCTGTGTTGCAGGTGGTTCAGGTTCAGCTACATGAGTTACCGGTCGGTCAGGGGCTTGTGTTGCATGTGGATCAAAGGACTGAGATGCAGATGCCTGAGCTGCATATGCCTGACTCTTTTTATTTGACAATTTAGTAGATTTCTTCTTTGGTTCACCCTTGTTTATACTTCCTTTGGGCCTCCCCTTTTGCAAATACAAGACAGTTAACATACACGTGTCAATTTTAGAAAATGAATTTCAGGCATGAAAGACATAGAACTAACCAGTTTTTTAGTACTTTTTGGATAGATGAAGCTTGTTTTGCATGTTTAGGTGGCTTAGTAACAATTGTTGCATTTTCCGCTTAAATAATTGCTAGTAGGTTATCTTTGTTTCATGTTTTACTATTGTTCCCATATTCTAAGCAGTTATTGCACATGTGGCTTGTATTATTTCTTTGCCATTTGATTTGTTTTGTCAAATCTGGTTCCTTCTACATAATTTCTTTGGCCTTCCGGAACCACATTTGAACATTGGTGACAATATGATAGAATATGCGGTTTTGGGACATTTGTTTTGCCCGTTTATGGGACTAACGACTTCATTATAGCATTTCTTGTAAGTAGACTTATGATAACACTTATGTACATACTTGATTTGATCATCAACCTTCCTATGTATTGCAACAACACCATGTCTACATGGGATCCAAACCAAGTCCCAAAAGTTACATGAACAAGTGTGTTTTGTCAAGTCTACAACAAAACTATCACTGAACAATACATGTGTTACCTGAAAGGTTAATCTCCCTGCATATGTTACAGACCAATTTACACTTTTTCTATCTCACTAAGTGGCTTATACATTATCTCCCCTTTGTATTTTTTTTTACCTTTTTTTTAAGTGTGGCAAACCTACCTATAAGGTGATTCCTCATCCACTAAAAAATTGTGATAATAGGTTTGTCCCTCTATAGCAATATAGTGGCATTAAAAGATTCACTAAGATTGTTAATTAGAACATCACACTTATAGTAAAATTGAAATGCATGTTTAAACCATTTGTGATTGGGAACAAAATTTAACCATTCAAAAGCATCTAAACTCACCTCCTTAATTTGCATCATCTTAGCTTCATGTGCTTCATAGTAGGTTGCTTTTGTTGCAGTCATCACTAGATCTTTAAATAATGTACCACCTCCAAATTTATTCTTGAAGTTAGCATACAAATGCCTAAGACAAAACATATGTTCATGTCCAGGGAATTCCTCTTCAAAAACTTGCACAAGTCCCTACATAAATAACACATTTTTTCATCAAACCTAAATGAAAAATGAAATTATAAACATTGACTACTAGGCATACCTTTTGTTGATCGGAAATGAAGCACTATCTACTATCACCTATATCTTTAAGAAGTACTTTAATAAATCAGTTCCAAGAGTCCTTTGTTTCATTCTCTACAACATCAAAAGCAATAGGAAAATACTCATCATTAGGATCCCTTCCAACAATAATCAACATATTCCATCATATTTGGATTTTAAGTGGCATTCATCTAAACCTATAAACGGTCTACAAGTTTGTGTCAATGTTATTTTTTTGTCTCATCAAAACACATGTAACATCTCTAAAACCTTGGTTGCAAGACTGGTCCAACTCTATTAATGTTTAACTTGGATGTGTTTCCTGGTGACGCCCTCCTCAATTCAGCTTCATGTTACCATAAAATACTGTATTGTTTACTTCAGTCCCCTTTTACGATTTGTCTAGAAATCTGCCTAGCTTTGAAAGCCCTACAACCACTGATCTTAGTTGCAAACTTCAACCTTACATATCAAACTATTTCATTTAACTTCATCTTATTATTGTTCTTAAAATTGTCTACAATCATTCTAGCAACCCATTCAGCCTTGGCACTCTTATTAAAGAACCGTCTACCACATTTATGTTTGAGAAACATAGTCTTAATCTTAAAGGTTGTGCATATTAAAACCATGATGCATAGAACAATTTAGTTACAAAGCTTCTTATGCGTAAATACAACCTAATACCTCATGGCATCATTTTTGGCAAATCTAAACCCCCTTACCATTCAAAACATTGTACTCTAGTATAGCCTTCTTGAATTGCTTCAGAGAGGAAAATTTCAATTCAACCTTGAATGTGAAATCCTTTGTCATTGATTCTTCTTCATTAAACCTAATCAATACAGGCATGTCCTTATAACTATCTTCATCTACCCCACTATCAAGTTCATCAGTCATGTAATCCTCTTCTATGACATATTCTTTTTCCATCTCTTCTGTGGCAAAACTAAGATTGGGTGGTTCACTAGTGGCAAAACCATCAAAATCATCTCTCCCATTATAACTTTGACCCAACCCTTCATCAAAGTATACATCAAAATCATGCATTCTCTTTTCTTTATTAGACAAAAAGAATATATTGTCCCTTTAGGTTCTAGAGGCATTAGACAAAAAGTTCCTTCAATCGAGCTAAATGTACAACTTTATAACTCGAGAAAATCCTAGTCTTCATCTTGTGATGAGGTAAGTCAACATGTGAAAATAGAACATGAAGTTGTTTATGATGTGGTCGAGGAAGTTCCTGGTTAAAGTTTTGTAGGCCTAACACTAGTAGTCAATGATCAACACTTATTAACCCCTGAAGAGGATATTATTTTTTAAAATATGATGCATTATGCTAAAGGTTTCTAGATATACGGCTCAACGAAGATACTCATAACATTTTGTATGAAATATAAGTCATGGGTATGATCTCTCTAGAGCTTTGGGGGCACAAAGGCCTAGTTAAGGGAGCTTGAAATGACACATTTGTTGAAGACATTAATAACTTTGCCTTAGGAAAATCTAAAGAAAATCAAGGTATTTTTTGATAATCTCACTAGAGAAATGATCACGCATTTAATTCTTTTAAATACCAAGTCTTAATTTAAGGGAAATATGTTCACCCGGGGTCTTCGTGGATTGAATTTTTACTTAAATGTTATGCAACTTATAACATTGGAGAAGTTAAAACATGAAATACCTTATTCCAACCAATGTAAGGATGGTTGGATGCATGGGTATAGAATCTAACACACTTGGATTCAAATCATGTAAGGTATGTGTTCTTTGTGATAGATGGAAAGTCTTCCTAGTATCTTACCTTATGAGAGGATTGGATTGACTAAATACATTAAGAGTTTATTCTAGAGTGATAATATATAAAAGGTTTTGTGGTATAGGAAGCAAAGGTGAAATGGGGATAGGAGAAACACTAATGACTTTGATTGATGATGAAAGGAATCGGGTGGCTAAATAACCATTTCAAAGGAGGTTTCTAAACATTGAAGTGGAAAGACCATTAGTCAAAATAAGTTTAGGAACCTTTTTGTGTGGAAGGTCTCATGATGAAATGGTCATGATATGGATCAGAATGTTGGGATGATTAGGTATTTCTCGTGTATAGATGACACATTAGCCAATGAAGTGGATGGAGTTGAAGAAGTAGACCCTAGGGTGTCATCACTACCATAAATGATATCATGGTTTTGAGAATCAAATGAAAACATTGTTGCAAGGAAGATTTTCATTTGATAAAGGTAATTAACTGAGAAATGAAGAGCAATAAGAAATCTCGTTTTTAGAGAACCATGAAAACACGAGGAAGATAACACTAAGTGCGAAAGTGAAATGTCGAATAAAGTTATTTATAAGGAGATTAATGATAATTAAAAAAATTAATGTTTGAGTTTTTGAGAAGAGTTGTCTGATTATTAAAAAACTCAAACATATTACAGAGTAAATAATTGCTTTTTCGTAAGTCGAGACATGGTTTATAACGGCTATTTCTATTTTTACGACGCAATGATGACTACTATTCACACACATCAATGATAACCACATCTCAAAATAACGTTTGTTTTGACTGGTCTATATATAAAGGGAATACTAGGAGTATTCCAAACCAAAAAGACAAATTACACCAAAATTAGATCTAACACCTATCCAGCAACCTTAAAAGTTGAGTAAGCTCCTACAAAAAATCGGTGGGGCACTTATACCATTCGTAATAATTACACTTAAACTTATGCTTCGAGGATATTGCCAATCACCACCAAGAGAGGTAAATAGTTTTTGGACAATGTCGTCAGGATTCCCTACTGCATCATTGAGGATAATTTGGTTTCTGGTCTACCATATACACCAACATGAACAGAACCAAATTAAACCAGTCGTATCCTTTGAACTCTTACCCACCATCTTAACAAACCAATCCAAGAGGTGATCGCAACAGGTTTCTAGCCCAGACGTTTCCAGCCCCACCCAATTAAAAATTGCTTTCCAAACCAAGCAAATTTGTTGGCAAGAGAAAAATAGATGGTAGTTGGTCTCAAAAGTGTTAAAATAGAAAACATATATCGTGTCATGGGGATTAGATATTACACCCCTGGCAGCCAGATTTCATCACGTCGGAAGCCTTTCCAAACACATTCTCCATCCAAACAGTTTTACTTTCATTGCGGTCTTCGACTGCCATAGGATATCTAGAGCGATCTTGAGTGTAATATCCAAATCACTAACACCACCAGCCTTTAAGCAGCAACCATAACATGTTTTGACTGAAAATGGATTAGGAGGTGCACCAGGCCACACAAAATTGTCCAATGTCCCTAGCCTAGGTGATATCTCTCTCAACAGCAACAAAAGGTCATGAAATTCTATCGCAACGGCGTATACTCATGATACATCCTCAATACCCAACCTCAACTACCAGGCGCCATGAATCCTCACGCCAAAGTCAGAAACCACACAATATTTGGATTCAGAGATTTCGAACAGGGCAGGAAAGAAAACTTGAAGGGCCTGACATCAATCCACCGCGAAAACCAAAACGACATAAGCTTACCATTGCCAATTTTACACGACAATTGTGATATAAAATCGTTATCCAAAATCGAATCACCAATTTGCATGACGTCCCTCCACCATAATGATGCATACTTATCAAATTTGGAATCAAAAGATAACAAAATTCTTCTAGAAATGCAACCAACCTAAACTCAAGCACCTTCCTCCAAATCACAAATGACTCATGAATCATTCTCCACAACCACTTAGACAATAATGATATATTAAAGACAAATATATTTTTGATTCTGAGGCCCCTCTGCTCCTTTGGTTTGCAGACCGAAGAACACCTAGCCCAAGCCATAGTTGATACTTCAACATCTCCCGCCCATAAAACCTCATTTGAATGGCTTCCAACTGATGAATGACTTTAACCGGTGCTTTAAAAATTGCAAGGTGATGAACATGAAGATTCGATAATACATAGTTGATAAGTGTCACCCTACCACCAATTGAAAGCAACTTTCCTTTCCACGACGAAAGCATAGATTTAAAACAATCAACCACGAGCTTCCAAAAATAAATCCTTATATGGTTCCCAGCTACATAAAGACCGAGAAATTTAAAAGGTAATAGTCTCTTATTGCATGCCAAGAATTGGGCAGAAGCCTCCATGAAAGATGCCTCCACACCAACACCAAAAAGACATATTTTCCAAAAATTAACTCTTAGACCAAAAATCAATTCGAATCCTCTAAGGATTTCCTTTATCCCCCACAAGTTAGACCACACATCATCATAAATCAATATTGTGTCATCTGCAAATTGTACCAGACTAATTCAGTCATCCCCATTGAGTTTGAAACCATTGAAAAAATTCTTGTCCACTGCCCTCCTAACCAGTAGTGCAAGGCCTTCCGCCATAATAGAAAACAAAAATGGAGACAAAGGGTCTCCCTGTTGTAACCCCCTAGTAGCCTTAAAATCTTTCGTTACATTTCCATTCACCAAAACGGAAAGATAACAATTAAGGACCCCACCTCTAAGCTAATACATCCACCTGTCACCGAAATTCATGGCCACCAAAACCTTTTCCAAGACTCCCACTCAACAATCATACGCTTGGGAAAAAATCAACTTTGAACATTAAGCAACTTCTCTTCTTTCTTTTTGCAAGATCCAAGATTTCATTGACAACAAGCACACCATCTAGAATCTGCCTCCCAGGAATAAAAGTTGTCTGAGGTGTTGAAAGCAGTTTGCTAATAACCATGCCAAGTCTAGCTGGCAAAATCTTTGAGATTACTTTATAAATACATCCGACAAGGCTAATTGGGCGATACTCATCCAACTGTTGTGAGTTACTAGTTTTTGATATCAAAGCAATAAAGGATGAACACACGGATTTTGAGAGAGTGGTCATGTAATAGAATTCATGAATGCAGTTGGACACATCATCACCAACGATATCCCAGCTGCGATGCAAGAATTCCAGGTTAAACCCGTCCAGTCCTAGGCTCTTATTCCCGTTGTATCCAGAAATAGCTAAAAATATTTCATCCGAGGTGAATGGTTCTTGCAACATCTCCATATATGATTGTGAAAGTTTTGGTTGCCCAGATAAGTCCAAGGTCAGCCTTGTGCCACTAACCCTCTGGAACCTTAAGTCGTAAAACTCTTTGATAGCCTTTTTTACCGCACTAACTTTCTCTAGCATCACTGTTCCAACCTTAACAGCAGAGATATTATTGCGTATGCATATATTCTTCATCATGGAATGGAAATAACTCGACTTTACATCACCCTCCATAATCCATTTCATCCTAGATTTCTGTTTAAGAATACTTTCTTGAAGGAAAAGCATCCTCCAAATCTCATCTTGCACCTTAATTCTCAATCCCATATCTTCTTCTGACATGTTGTCGTTATCCTCTGTCGTGCTTGCCTCAAGACCATTAAGTTTATCCACAGCATCATCAATCTTCAAGTCTACCCACCCAAACACATGTTTGTTCCACCATCATAATCTATCCCTCAAACATTTCAGTTTTCCCACAAGAATTTGGCTATGGCTTCCTAACCCTAATAAGATTGCCATACATCTCTAACAAACTCCAAGAATCTTGGGTGATCATACTAGCACCTAAAAACCTCAAAAGGTTTGGGCCCCCAGTTATTACTATTAGACTTAATCCATATTGGTTTGTGATCTGATACGTCGCGGTCACCAACAATTTGAGCAACAACCTTCCACTCATTAATAAGCTTCTCCGAGATAAGTATTATATCCAATCTACTTCTGCACCTACCATTTTAATTAAACCACATGAATTTGTTCCCCATTGCAGGAACATCCACAAGTTCCAATACATAAATAAAGCTAGAAAAATCTTTCACCTCTACTCTATACGTTCTCCCTCTCCCAACCCTTTCATCCGCATTTTTTACAGCATTAAAATCACCCCCACAAGCCATTCTCCTTTGGGAAGCTTGCTTTTCAACTCAATGATGTTAGACCAAAGCTTTCTTTTATCTGAAATAGCACAAGGCGAATAAACATTAACCAGGTAACAGTTACTCCCCTGATACAATTCAGCCCCAAGAACCCGCAACCTCTAAAACTGAAATAAGGAATACGTACCTTCTTTCTCCAAATAGTTAATATGCCACCAGCTTGATCAAAAACTTTAGCCGCTGACCACTCAAAGTCTTTCGTACCCCAAATACTTAGAATAACATTATTGTTCACCTCCTGAAGTTTTGATTCTTGAATAAAGCATACATCTACATTCCCTTATGAAATCATTTGACGAACCCTCCTCCTTTTGATTGAGGATCCACACCCTCTAATGTTGAAGTATACCAAATTCATGACACTCTAGTTGCAGCCACCCTATTTTCTTATACAATTTTTTATCCCTAGATTCCAACTCTCAGATAAATCCTTCGAATAATTCATCATCTTCTTCTCCCTCCGTACCCAAATCCTTAATAATATGACATACCTTTATTGGGACGTCGTCCAAGGATTTTCTGATACGAGAATTACCTTGATTAACATCAGCATCACTGATCGAATCACAACACAAGATAGAGCCAGATATTGAGCACAATGTGGTTCTCCCCAATATTATTTTTTGAGTGTATCAATGCAGAAAAGTAAGATGGTGAGAAGGAAATTTTAATATTCTCAAAGATATCCTTCATAAGCTTAGTTTTCCTAAACTTGGACCCAGATCCAATCCAACAGACCCATTAGGAGAAAATGAGATAGGATAAGACGGATCCATACAAGGCCCAAAGCCCCCTTACACTTTGTGGTTTGATCCAATGTCCCAAGGCCCAAACCAACTTTGGTAACTTTACATCGTTGTCCTGTCACAGACTCTCTACTAATTTTATCAATTATAGTCAATTTGTCACTGCTATTAGATTTTCACACCTTCCAACCAATGCCTTTTTGCCGTCAACTCCACCAAACTCGAATATATCCACCTCGGTTAACACACGTGTATCAGTAGGTAAGTTTGCACCCTTCTCACGCTGACCTGCCGAATACTCCCCCACCATAGTCTGTGAGCTAAAAGCATGATCTCTAGACATAGCCCCATAGGCATTAGAATATGTTCCATCGTTCTCCTCCCCTTCCTCGAAAGTTTTAGAAACATCATCCTCGTCGGAATCGTCACCCTCAGAGTCTGAATCCACCGTCTCAGAATCCACCCTTGGATCTTTACGCATTGAAATTCATTTTGGACCATGAAAGTCTTCTACTAACTTGATTTTATAGATTTTATTATTAATTTCCACATTAAATATTTAATTAAGATTCATTGCAAACTTGGTTTTAATAAGAAACCTTGCCACATCAAGGAATTTATGTTTCTCTGTGTCTTCGTCACAAGTGACAAATTCACCCACACATCCTGAGATAAACTTGAAGAACTGAGGGGGACCATGCATGACAGAGCGAACCAAAACACTTCATCCAAGTGAGTCTTTCATTATCTATATCATCAGGGGACCAAGGATGGACGCCCTCAAACCATGACCTTACCCATTTTTCATCTTCTCTAACCATTGAACTTATAGCACCGACCGTAGTTTCTTCCAACAGACACAAGTTTGCACCTAATGGAGTTGCTTTGACCATAAAGTAACCTTCCATATTCAAGGCTTCCTGGATGCTATATGTGGCTCCAGGTTTTTTAGTAACACCCATAAACGCCTTACTGAAACTCTCCATATCCACCTCTTCGACTGTGTAAGACAGGTGAGCAAAGCTTGGTTTAGCTTAGTTGCCACTCTCGGCTTTGTTCCATAGTTATTCCTTCCAACCATCAGGGCGAATGACCTACCTCTATTTCCATTAAACATAGTATTAACATGAGGAATCACACCATCAACGTAGCTCGCATGTGTTTCCTTATATGGTTTATATGGTTTAGCAGGTATCCTGGTACTACCACGATTGAACCTAGGGATATTAGCAAAAATCATTTTGCCAAGGATTTATATACTATCAAGTTTAGCAGCCATAATTCTCTCATCCTTCACCTTTCTAAACCGAACAAATTCATATCTCTTACCCCTCTTATCTCTTTTCGCCATAATAAACACCTCTCACACTAGACCATAATCCTTAAAAACATCAGCCATTTCCTTAGCTCCATATCCATTCGGGAACTCCGCGAAGAAGAATGAGGAAATCACTTCGTCGCTTCCCACATCCTTCCCCCTCATATCAGACCAAATCAAGCTTCTGCCCTGTGCCACCCTATTCCTTTTATTCCTTACTTCCGCCCACCTCGGTTCTTTGTCTCCCATGAAACCTAAACGTACAAAGAAATGGAAAACAACAGACAACGAAACTAATGAATAATTTTTTTTCATAAAAAAGACAAAAAAAAGTTATTAAAAAATGTTATGATTACTAATAACATTTTTTAGAAAATATTGTTAAAGTGGATAATTTATTTTATTTTATTTTAATTGATTTATAATAATTTTTTTAATAAAATATTAGAAATTTATTTAGAAACCGTTTAAAACTTTAGTTTATTTATATAACAACACTTTAAAGAAAACGTATTCATTCCTTTGTTTTTTAGCAAGGTTTTTATATTTAACTAAATACTATTAAAGAACAGTGTTAAAATCTAACTCTAACATAGTAGTTGAAAAAAAATAAAAGTAATGGTAACTTTTTTTTATAAGCACCAAGATATATTAATATGGTATACTAGGAGTACACCAATCCTTACAAAAATATCACACCAATACACCAACCAAATACATGGTGGATCAATAAAACAAATAAACTCTTACTATAAGAAATCAATTAGGGCCTTGAGCCAATTATAAAAACTAACTTTATGTTTAGATTTACACCTAAATTTCAACCAAGACCATGAAGTATGAATCACACTCATTGCGATATCTTTGTGTTTCCTAATCATGTCATTGAAAATGATTTGGTTCCTGCTCCACCAAATCACCCAACATGTCGACAACCAGATTACACAAGTTATAGACTTGGATGTTTACTTCACCATTTTCAAAAACCAATCAAACAAATGGTCGCACACATCACCTTCTTCCACCATCGGAATTTCCACCCAATTTGCAATCCTCCTCCACACAAGTGTAATACATGGACAAACTCAGAAGATATGGTTTAGATCCTCCACAACATTAAAACAAAAAACACAAACCAATTCGTGAGGATTTGAGATTATTCCCTTGGCCGCCAGATTTGCTCCCGTAGGAAGCCTATCCCACAAGACGCGTCAGGCAGAAACTCTCACTTTCAGTGGCAGACTTGTTTGCCATATAATATCCAAAGATGCCTTGGGAATAATCTCACCCACAAGATCAATAGAAATAAAACGCAACACATGATAGCATGAATTAACAGTAAATGAACCAAGAACTCCATTTTTCCACACAAACTTATCTACAACCCCTTGGCTTGGCCTTACCTCCTGCAGCAATTCCTTTAGTTCTTAGTATTCCATCCTCACTTTAGTAGGCATATCTTATTCCAAGGCTAAGAAATTCCAACACCATTCCCCTTCGACCCATCCTCCCACCTCCGCAATAGCAGAATATTTCAAAGCAGAACAGTGAAACACATTAATGAAAAGGGAACAAAGAGGTACCTGGCCAAGCCAACAATTATTCTAAAACGAGATTTTGTCACTCATCCCAAGTGTGAAAGACAATTGCTCCATAAAGCTCTCATTTACTGTTGAATCCGCAATTGTCATAAGATCTTTCCACCACAAGGAATCCTCTTTCGAGTTCTTTGACCTCTTCTTGAGTAATATTCTGGAATGTAAATCACCATATCGACGGACCAGTATGCCGCGCCAGATTGCACAAGGCTCAGTAATGCATCGTCATAGCCATTTTATGAGAAATGCCTTGTTAAAGTTGTTAAGGTCCTTGTGAGCATCGTCATAGCCATTTTGACACAAGATTTCCTATGATTCTACTCAATCTTGTTGCCATTATCTTCGCTATGATTTTGTACATGCAGCCCACTAAACTTATAGGTCTGAAGTCTTCCAACTTTTAAGGATTATCTAACTTAGGTATCAGCATAATAAATGATGATGCAAGCGTCTTTGGTAATTTAGCAAACTTGTGAAAATGGCAGACGAATTTAGATACATCCCTACCTACTGTAGCCCAACATATATTTAAGAAATTAAGTGAGAATCCATCGGGCCCAAGACTTTTACACCCTTCATCACCAGACATTGCCTCCCAAATTTCCTCCTTGGTAAAAATTACCACAAGCATTTCATTCTCCTTTTCTGAAAGTTGGTGAAGTCTTGTCATGTTCAAATGAACACCTGCACTTGGAACAGTTTTAAATTTATCTTCAAAGAATTCCTTAATTGTAGACTTGACTTTGTCCACCTTTTCCACCAACCCATTTCCAGAATTAATCATTGTTATATTATTTCTTCTAGTCCCGGCTTTCAGCTTGGCGTGAAAGTAGCGAGAATTAGAATCCCCTTCAGATAACCATTTAGACTTGGATTTTTGCTTCAGCATACTCTCCTTACACTTCAAGTTGCTCCAAATCTTGTCAATTTCAAAACTCCTTTGTTTAAGTGAATTCTCCAAGTTTGATCCTTCTTCACAATCCATTACATCTTCAATTTCTTTAAGTGACTTCACCCCAGATTCAATGTTTTGGTCAACCCATCCAAAGATATTTTTATTCCACCATCTCAACCTATCTTTTAAGGCTTTGAATTTCTCAACTAAAACATGACTAAGGCTACCTTCTACCTGAATTAATTTCCAGCAAAGATCTAAAAATTCCAAAAATTCAGGATTTTCAAACCAGTAATTAAATGCCTTAAAGGGTTTGGGTCCCAAATTTGATAAGTTTTCCTTTAACTAAATGGGTCTATGATCAGATATGTCCTTGTCTCCAACCCTCTAAATCATGACACCCCATTGTGCTAGCAGAACCTTAGAGATTAGGAATCGGTCTAGACGACTTTTGCAAGTTCCATCTCCCTTGAACCATGTGAACTTGTCCCCCACATTTTGAACATCAACCAAACCCATTACTTCTATAAATGCTGAGAAGTCAGACCTTCCAGTAACACAACTTCTTTGTTTTCCTTTCGTCATCCGATTTCACCGCGTTAAAATAAATTAAACATCATACACCCTCCGTTCCATATTATAAGCAAAATTTGATCATTTTAATTGTACCAAAATATAAGCAAAAATAACTTTTTATCTGATACTATACCAAATTTACCCTTCGTATTAAATGAGTTAGTTTTTATAATGTAATTAATGTGCAGACACTAGAAATAAGCACAATTTTTTTAAAACCGTTGAAATGCTTAGGATTTTAATATTGACAACTAATGTGATTGGTTAGTATTCATTGAAAAATGGGTGGTGTATAATATCATTGGCGCGCGAAATTGAAAACTGAAAGTGTGTCATTCATATGTTTACGATACACAACACGTTAGACAAAAATTGTGGTGCATTAAATATGGAAGTACTTTTTATTTATTGCACATAACTTGAAACGTTAAGCATACGGTTGTTTTGTGAGGATAATTTTGGTATTTAAATATTGAAATGAGGACAATTTAGGTATTAAAGGATAAAAATAATTACATTGACCAATTTTATTAAACAGTGTGAAAAAGTTGAATTTGCTTATAATATGGGACGGAGTAGTATAAAAAAAACAATTAAAAAATTAATTATATATTTTTATTAAAATTAATGCATAATTTCTAAAATAAGTATTTTTTTTTTTTCATTTAATTCTTAAGTTAAGCTCTTAGGACAGGTTAGTGTTGCCAAAAAAAATAATATAGTAAAGGTTTAAAATACCTCAATTATTGCTGATGTTAATTTTTGAATGCGAGTTACGTCTAAGGATTATATTCTATTTTTACGTAGTAGAGTGATGCAAACGTGAGCTTATTTAAAAATGACTTTGAAATTCAAAGAGTAATGAATAATCAATTTTGAGTGTAAACAAAAAACTTTCTTTAGAATCTTTACTATTTTCCGCCGCTTATTGTATTATTATGTTCCCATCTCCACTACCAATATGATCATGACATTAATCATGAATATTTGTTTATTTGTTTTTTAGTCTACTAGATGTATAAGGAATAATCATTATCTAATAATATGCCAAAACAAACAAAGACTTATTAAACGAAACTTTCTTTCTAAACACGTTGAGGACATTAAATAAATTGAAAAGTTTAAAGAAAACTTCATTTCAATAACTTATGTCATCAAGATGAGATCATATCATATTACATAATGCATTATTTGTTTGTTGGATTTTTCTAACACGTGATTTGAATTGAACACAGTAACTAATAAGAAAAAGACCCTACACAATTCAACAAAAGAAAAGAAAAAGACCCTACACGGTTTAGACACGTACGCCATAGTTTTCAAGATAGAAAATTTAGAATTACAATATTTTCTCTCATTTTATTACTAACTCTCTTCAACTACCCTATTCAATTATATTCAAAATTTTATATAAATAAGGGCACGTTCTCCTTTATTTGTTAAATATTTTATTAGCTTACATCACTACTTGAAGGTTGTTCAACAATTCAAATAGCTATTATAATGGATGAAAAGGTAATGGTTCATAGTAATTCATTGTGAACATCTTTTAACTTTTATTATAAAAAAATGCATGCATGTTCTAAAAGTTCATAATTAACAATTTTGATTTGTTAAGGTGAAAACTCTTGAGTTGGAGTTACAACAAGTGAGAGAGGAGAACAATACTCTAAGATTCATGCTTGAAATCATGAAGATTAAGTGCACAAATTTACAACAAGAGATCAACAAAGAACACAATGAGATCGTAAGTTCACATCAAATTGGGTTATTACCTAACTTTGATACAAGCAAAAGAGCAAGACTAGACTACTTTCCAACAGCCAAAAAACCATTACAAGTATTTGTCAAAATTCATCCTAATGATGAAAGTTTGGTAAGTATGCATCATTAACACTAATTTTTTGTGTATCAATATTAATATATGTTTATTCAAATTTTGGTTTGTGAATTTAGATAGTAAAAGATGGTTATCAATGGAGAAAGTATGGACAAAAAGTTACCAAAGATAATGCTTCTCCTAGAGCTTACTTTAGGTGCTCCATGGCTCCTAGTTGTCCGGTAAAGAAGAAGGTATTTATATGAACCGAGTTTCTCTGCAGTCAGCAAATCATTCATTCACGCATTCAGAGTATTAGTGATTTGTTCAATCAAGATCAGATGTTTAAAATTTAAGTTTGATATTTTAAATTAAAAAACAAAAATTGAAATATCTATTTTATTAAACCATCTGGTGGTCTTGATCAATCAGTCATTGATAACTTGAATGCGTGAACGCATTTGATTCAATTTTATATTTATATTTAGTAAATTCATTTTTTAAAATTGTGTACTTTAAAAATACTCTAACTTTACTTCAATGACTATTTATTTAGGTGCAAAAATGCTTACATGATAAGTCTATCATTGTTGCAACTTATGATGGAGAACACAACCATGGTGTCTCTAATGATTCATTCAAACCATCTTCATCCACACTTAATGATTCATCAATATCTACTTATAATAAACTATCAACAATACTAAATGGAAAAGAAACCATAAACACTAGAATTTTTGATAATGTTATGCAACAACAATTTGGCTATGAAAAGCATATCAAGATCGAAGAATATGCGAGTTTGCTAGTCAAAGATGCAGACTTCACTACAGGATTAGCTAAAGCAGTTGCAAAAACTATCAATGGTCAACAAGATAAGCGACAAAGTCTAAATCTCAATTTGAATCTTTTAGAAGAGTGAAATGAATGATGTTTCTTCATAATTCAGAGTTTGGTCAGAATGTAAATAAAGTCTAAGCAAAATTAGTTTCGGTTAGGATATTGTTATTGAAGATAAAATTTTATTGAGTAATATAATAGGCTTGTATCATTGAAAGTGAGAAGCATCACTATAACATCTTTAAAAATTAAAGTCTTTTAAAATGTGAGATTAAGCTCCACCTTTCCAGTTTCAACAACTTTAGTGATGTGAATATCTCCCAGCAATACAGTATTATCTTCAAAATTGGCGTACGGTATATGTTTTGAATATAGCATTATCATAATTGACATGGTGGGAGACGCCCCTGTCAATCCATTATTCATCCCCAAGTATTAATTCATTAATCTTAACAATAAAATACTCTTCAATCAAGTAATCTTGTGATTGCTCACTCCATTTGCAAAATCTCTATACCATTAAGGTTACACCACACTCCAAAAAGACTACATCCTTCCTATAAATAAAAATATATATATTCTTTTAGAGCATAAAAAAGATTACATATATTTAATAAATACTTGTAAAATGTAGAAGTTATATATAAAACTCTTAACCCATATTATTAAAAAAAAAAAATTTCTTAATGCACCCTATGTATTACTATAGCATCACGTGAAAATACAAAATTGCTTCCCGAATCCGGAGATGCGTCTTCAGACGCACCCCATGTCAATAAAAATATGACTTAATGTGAAAACACTACGGAAATGCATCTTCATAAACATTCTAGAGATGCATCTTCGGGCACTGTTTGTACATAATGCGTTAGAACCCTTCTTCTTCCACACTTGTTAAAAAAAACAAAGTTTTCTCTAAAACTCTTTCAACATTATCTCAAAATCAATCAAGCAACATCAAACCTTCTTCAATCATCATCAAACAACATCAAAGAGTTCATTCAATTACATCAACTTCAAAAATTCCTCTTTTCTTGTAAGTTTTTTTAATTATTGTTAATTTTTTTGATTTTTTGTATAAAATTGTAGAAATTGATTATTAGGTATTAAAATACATAGTTTATACATGTTTGATAGTTAATACATTATGAGAAATGTGTTTCATAGTTAAAAGTAATGATCAATGCATTATTTTTGGGGGTTTGGTTGGCTGCGTTAGTGCCATTGATGAAAATGAAAGTTGCAGGAAATTCTAGAGATGCATCTCTGTATTTTTTCAACATTTGGATTCCCAGAAACTGGAGATGCATCTCTGTATTTTATCAGTCTGCATTTATTTGCTTTTCCTGCTTGTAAAGTTGCTTGTAATAATTGTATGACACTTATTTGGTTTATTTACATGCATTATGAATGATAGAGACGACACATTGAGGCACGGCAGGATTGCACAACATGCATCTGTCCGAAAGGAAAAGAGTCAGGTTTCGCAGGCTCTTGTTCCATCTAGCCCGATTGATGCGGAGGCGTCGCCTTCTGGGACTCATATATCTCAACCTTCTTCTTCCCATAGGAGACGGGTGTCACCTATTAACGCATCACTGCCTCCATCTTCCCGTAGGCGATAGGTTAGGCACCCGAGGCGCCAGAAGTATCCAAGTCACCTGAGATACCTGAGGCACCGAGGGACCTCACGTTGATGAGTCAGTGCCACCTCATGTTGATGAGGCTGATGAGCCAGTGCCACCTCATGCTGATGAGGCTGATGAGCTAGTGTCACATCAGGTATTTGGAGGAGGCGCATTAGAGTTGCCACTGCCTCTTTGTCCTGACCATATTGTCATACATATCTATGAAGGAAAGGTAAAATTAGTTTGATTAATTCTTTTTAAATTATGTTTATCATTATATTACAAGTTTCTGACAATGATTTATTTTTATGCAGGACCAAAATCCGCTGAAATTCATTAACCATGGGCGAAAGATTATTGGCTTGCATCAGCCTAATGATGAATGGTTTCAGGCTGCTTTACAACTATCTAGGATAAAAGACTTATGCATGACCAGTTATGCTACGGTGAACCACGGGATACTTAATTAATATATTTGTAGAAAGATGGCATACTGAGACCTCATCATTTCATCTACCACTTGGTGAGATGTCTATCACACTCGACAATGTGTCGTGTCTACTGCATCTTTCGATTAGGGAGAAGCTTTTAGATTAGGGGAGGATTAGCAAAGATGATGCACTTGAGTTAATGGTAGACCGTCTGGGAGTTAACTCAGACGCTGCCTTGAGGGAGTTTGAAAAAACCAGAGGGGCTCATGCTAGGTTTGAATTCCTAAAAATGGTACATATGAGTTTATTATAGCAGAGTAGTCTAGAGGTGATGAGTAGCATGTGGGGCAGTATAAAACGTATGTTATGAGAGCATACATGTTATATTTGGTTGGCACTGCCATTTTTATGGACAAGAGCTCCACTTATGTGGATGTCTTCTACCTACGATACTTTGAGGACTTTGAGCGGATCCATAAGTACAATTAGGGGGACGCTTGTTTGGTCTACTTATACTCTAAGTTATTTGAGGGTTGTAGGTGGAAGACGAAGCAGGTGACAGGCATCATCACACTTTTGACGGTAATATTTATTGGTCTTTTAATGTTTGTGTGTCATTTTCATTACATTTTTGCAACGCCCTTACTAATGATTTGTGTGTTACAACACTTTGTAGGCTTGGATCCTCTGGCACATCCCACGCATCTCCGAGTGGTCGTGTGTACCGACCTATACTGAGGATATGTTGTGTGCTTTTGCATTTGCCCCTCTCAGAGGGAACTAATTGACACATTCGTTTAAGTGTATCTTGATCGCTTGGCAGCAGAGGATATGCACTTTAACACTTATGCTGATCACTATGAGACGCGGCCATTCAACGACATAGGGTTGTACCCGGGATGGTTAGCTTGCAGTTTACGTCTGACATTTCTTCATCTGCCTGAGCGCGTCATGCGGTAGTTCGGCTACACCCTGACTATTCCCAGACACCCTGTTGTCTCTGCTCCTTCCGTTATGACACGTAGAGACATGAATGCCATGTTTGATGATTATCTTATTCATCTGATATCGGAGGAGGCACGAAGTACCATAGTTGAGAGCGACTGGAGGTATATAGACTGGTACATCAAGTGGCTCTTCAAGGTTTCACATCCATAAATGGTGCAGGTTGCTCTAGGAGATCCACCGAGGTCAACTCATCAGAATATCCTAGAGGAGGAGTAGGCTAGGTTAGATCATGCTCATGATATGTTGCCTAGATGTCTCCGTATTGTGGAGATTGTGCAAGCAGGAATTAACAGAGGTATTTTTCCTGAAGGTTATGAGGTGATAGAGGTCCTAGATGTCATTATGACTAAGGCACAAGAGGCACTAATGTACAGGAGACAACGTCAGAGGATGAGGGCCGAAGAGCCCGAGTTGCTCTAGTCCGGCATACGCAAAAGTTAGTAGTATTTGTAGTTTGGATTTATGTTTGGTTTATTTTTATTTTTACGTATTTCGACTTCATTATATATCTCAACTTTAATTTGTATGTCATGGTGACTTATTTTGACTCCGGATTTATATGTCACTTTTTGCATATCAGATGTATGGTTTAAGGCTCATCACATAACAGTGGCCTTAACATTTATAAATCGTCATTTTCATCTGAGTAACCATAAAAATAACTTAACTTGCACTGCTTTTATAGGTTACAGAGATGCATCTCCGTAAATCATAAACGGAGATGCATCTCTGGATCAATAAATGTTTAAAATGGACCTTAAAGAGTGACGCATGGGATGTGTTTTGAAATATTTCGAAGATGCGTCTCCGGATTAGTTGTAATATTTTGACTTAAGATAAGGTGCGTCCGAAGATATGTCTCCAGAATTTGAAGAACATTTTAGATTTTGTATAGAGTATTTTTACGCCCCATAGTATGGGATAAGAAATCCCAAAAATATATATTATATAGAAAGCCATGTTAGTTCCTATCTTCTCTCTAGTAGTGATTGGAATTGATATACTCCAAAATTCTAGTAGCGAGGCAATGTGGGCTTCATTTAGAATGACTTTGAAATTCAAAGAACAATGAATGATCAATTTTTAGTGCCGAGAATTTCTTAAGGCACCACATGGGCTTCTTAGACATCACGCGGATTTCCTATAATGCCCCTAGTTTCTGGAGATATATCTCCGGACGCACCATAATTTAACTAAACGTTAAGATATTCTGGAGATATATCTTCGGATGCACCAAAGCTCAATTGAACGTTGAAATATTCCAAAGATATATCTCTAAAACAATTTGGAGCATATTATCACGCCAGACTCTCCTCCTCCCACACTTTTTCATTTCCATTCACAAACCTCTTCATCTCTCTCATTCCCAAATTTCTCAAACTTCACCAAAGTTAATTTCTTCTGTCTGAGGCTCAAGTAATCATCTAGCTACATCCAGTGCATTATTCAACATCTTCCGAATCATATAATCTGGGTAAGTTTTTCAAGTTTTCGATAAATATTCGAGTTTTGTTGTAAACGAGATAGAATCCATCGTTAGGTGTCAAAATTTTTAGAAATCAGATGAAACATAGTTTAGAGTAACTACATGTATTGTTTGTTAGTTCAAATGGATGATTAGGGCTTCAAATTTTTCATTCTGAGGGGGCAGAGGACAACATTGGTGCAACCTTTGAGTTGCAGAATGTTCTGGAGATACATCTTCGGAAAAATTCAACGTCTCATGTATTTTGGGTGATTCCGGAGATACATCTGCTGAATGTTTCTGTAGTTGTATCTCTGGAATCACCCAGAGTACATGAGACGTTGAATTTTTTTGGAGATGTATCTCCGAAATTTCTCAATTTTTTTTTCTTTTTGTTTTATAATTTTTCTTATTGCGTAAACTCATTGTATGGTTAATTATATTACACCTTGCAGACATAATGGTTGATAGAGCTGATCGATTGAGGCGTGGACAAGTTGCCCAACACGCATCCGTTAGACGGAAGCGGAGCCAGCCGGGTCTGGATGCAGCAGGTACCTCTGGTCAGGGAGAGGTGTCGACTATTGGTGTACAATCTACTTCTGAGTCTCAATCCACTCCTGGGGTTCAGCCTTCACCTCAGGCCACTCCATCTACATCTCAGGCCATTCCATCTACACCTCAGGCTACTCCATCTACATCTCAGCCCACTCCACCATCTTCATCTTCTTCCCGCAGACCACAGGATGCACCAGCTGATGTGTCACTTCCCCCATCCTCCCGCAGGCGGCAGGATGCACCTGTGCCACCTCCTGTTGATCTGGTGACACCTCTTATTGATTCGGTCGCACCTGCTGATCGGATGCACTGGTGCCACCTCCGGAGGGTGATGTTGCTGATGTCGAGCCAGAGGCTTTCGAAGGGGGTCCATATAATATGTATATGTTTCCTCTGTACCCAGACCACACTGCTAGACATATGTGGGACGGAGAGGTAACATTAGTCACATTGTTACTATATTTTTTTACATTAATTTAAATTGTTAACATTGATTATTTCTAACATTGATTCTTATAGACATTGATTATTTTTGAAAATTCGCAGGTGCGTGATCCCCAGAAGTTTCTGGACCATGGGAGAAAGATTTTAGCATTGCATAAGCCTTTTGAGAAGTTGTTTCAGTCGGTTCTGACCGCTTCTAGGTTGAGTGACCTATGCTTGACCGGTTACACTTTGGTCAACCACGGGATGCTTAATGCATTCGTGGAGCAATGGCACTCTGAGACCTCTTCCTTTCATCTCCCGTATGGTGAGTTGTCGATTACACTAGACGAAGTCTCGTGTTTGTTTCATCTACCGATCATATGGAGATTCTATCATCATGGTAGGATGACCAAAGACGGGGTGGTTGATATGATGGTGGAGCATCTGGGGGCTGATCCAGGGAAGATGCTAAAGGATGTGGATAAGACCAGGGGTGCTCATGTTAGGTTTTCGTTCTTGAATGAGATATTTGATCAGGCGCTCGTTGTTGCATCGTAGGCTGATGGTGATGCCCAAGAGGTGGCCATACACAGGCCTCGTGTTTTGAGGTGTCATTTTCTATTTTTAGTTGGCACTGTGCTTTTTGTGGACATGAGTGCCACCTACATTGATGTTGCATACCTCCAGTACTTCTTAGATATCACACGGATCTATGAGTATAACTGGGGGTGGCTTGCCTTGCATATCTGTATTCGAAGCTGAGAGATGGATGTCGGTGGACAACGAAGCAGACCACAGGCAGCACGACCCTACTGGTGGTAATAATTTTTTATCCTTGAATGATTTTTATCTTTTTCATTTCATATTTGCAATAATTATTGATCCCTGGATGTTTTTTTATTTTCATTTAAGGTTTGGATCCTCCAGCACTTCCCGCGCATCGCTGGCTAGTCGTGTTGGGATGAGTACACTGAGGAGATGCCACGTGTATGTGTTTTTATCCTGCTGAGAGGGAACCAGGCAGCCGATCCTTTCGGAGTCTACCTTGACCGCTTAGTTGTCGAGGACATCCACTTTAACTGCTACGTGGATCACCATCAGACGCGGCCATTTGATAATATATCGCTATACTCCATATGGCTATCCTGCTCATCGACTATCACTGCTCCTCATCTGCCCGAGCGCGTCATGCGGCAGTTTGAGTACACTCAGACCATCACCAGACACTCTATTGACTGCACCTCTGGCCTTGACTTGTATATAGGTAAGGCAGATGTTTGTTGTTTATCAAAGTTATCAGGTACCATATGAGGCTCGGGCTACCATAGTGTCGAATAAATTGAGTTACATCGAGGGATACATCAGGTGGTTCTTCAGGATCTCACATTCGTACATGGTGTCGACTGTTCAAGGAGATCCGCTGATACCTGTTCATCAGGAGATTCTAGAGGAGAAGCAGGCTTAGATGGATCATACTAAGTGAAGGCTCTAAGATTTGACTAAATTTTGGTAAAACATGATGTTGAACAAGATGTCCTAACATGAAGAAATCTGTAAAGAACAACATGTCGAACAAGATGTCCTATCTTGAGGACTCAACATCTTGGTCTGATACAACAGGTTTGCTACAAATCTGTTCCAATATTTAAGGCGCAATCAGAACATGGATCAAGGAATGATTGGACAGAGATTTTGAACCCCATGGACAGCTGAAGATTATAAAAGGAAGACCGGTACCTAGGGCAAATTACTAGTCCTTGTTAAGAATTTTGTAAAGCAAAAATAAGGGTTTAGGGTTTTGAGAGTCGTGTGTTTTTCTTGTATTGTAAGTCACCCTTTGCATTGGTTTGATACATTGTGGTAGACATAGTTTTTCATATTCATAAACTTGTAGGTAATGAATTGTATATTGTTCTTGGATGAAGCTTTTAAGCAAATTCAAGTATTAGTGTTAGTCAAGAGTATTGACTGAATATTATGTTGAAAGGGTTGTCTTTTAATTAAACAGTTTAATACAGTCACCGGAGGTTGTGATTGTTAGATATCACTGAGGTGATTTAGGAATTGAGATGGGTTTCTCTTATCTAGATGGGTTTCTAGGTAGAAGTTGCACTGGGTAGGGAATTAAGTGATAATTTACCGGAGGTTGTATACTTAGAATTAATACTACTGATAGTTGATTTTATTCCTGGCTTGGTAGCCCCCAGATGTAGGTGTTGTTGTGCACCGAACTGGGTCATCATATCTTAGTGTTATTTATCATTCTGCTATGTATAATTCAGTCTGTTCTTATGCTCTAAAATATATGTCTTGACAGATGTTGAAACATCTATCATGACACCGTCATGACTTTAAGATATCAGAATGTTCTTGTTCTGTCCTTGTTTAGTAAAGCAGAGATCAATGTCTCGACATCTCTCAGGACATCTGAGATCTGCTTACCAGAATTTCAATTGGTATCAGAGTTGGCATCCTGTTCTATTTTTGGATGAGTTCTAAGGAAGATACTTTCTGGTCTTTCGAACAAGGAAGGAGATTGTATAATCAGGCCATCCATTACTGTTGTATTCAAGGGGATTAGAAGCTAGGATGATAGCTGTTTGAATCCAGCCTGAGAACTACTGATGGTTGACTGATACTTCTGTGAAGATTCTACCGCTGCTGCTGATAATGATGTTATTGTCTTATAAGATGTTCTGACATCTTACCTAGCGCTTGTTGAAGATGGTGTCAGCCTCTATAGATGTTCAAGCCATCACTAGCTGGGAGTAATATAAAGAAGAGAGCATTGTGATCTGGCTTCCCCTGAAGGATCTTCTTATGTTGCTTGGAAGATAATTTCAACCAGGTACCATGAAGGGTAATAGGAGGAAAAAAGTTGAGTTGAGGTCTTGTTTATCAAATTCATGATCTATGGATTTGATAAACACTCTATGTTATGTTTAAAGTAGCCCAAGATACTTTAGTTTTCTCTCAAGTCCACTCATAAAGGCACTTCTGAATGTGTTTAATAAATAGAGTTCAGAAGAGAAGATTGTCAAGAAGAAGATCCACGAGTACTTATTTAAGAAGTGTGACATGAGAATGTCATACCATTGAAGAAAGACAGAAGCAATTTATTTTTGCTCCCAACCCTATAAGAAATTGTCTATGTTTGAGGATTCCCTATCAGAATTCTTGGAAGGCAGTCTATTCTGGAATAGAAAAGAAGGAACGGTATGGTTGTTCAAATGTCAGCACAATTGTACTGACATTCAACTAGGTTAGAACTGGAGTAAAAGCTGATCAATGTCAAAGCATTCTTATGAGTGTGATGACATTGGATCTTTGTGGAGAAATTTTTTATACTGATCTCAAGAGCAACTACATGAGATTTCTAACTCTTGGAAAGTGATCCTGATTATCCAAGGATATTACTGGTTTGTCTGGAGATGGTATTCTAAGGAAGATTTATGCTTTAAAGATTTCTTCCTAGGTTGTGTTAGATGTCTTATTCTTGATCTTGTAGCTAGAATAAGGAGCGGTGTCAACCTGAAGAAATAGAAGTCTGTAAGGACTGAACATTTGTAGAGGGCTTATCTAGTGAAGATGTTTTTGAAAGATTCAGGAGGATATGGTTTTCCTAGTCTGAACACCAAAGAGAACACTGAACTGTCAAGAGGTTGTGTATCAACAAGCAAGTTGTGTCATGGATGTTAATCCTAATGTCTTAACACTGTAATCATCATCAGGATTCTCTAGCTAAAAGGTAGTCGAATGACATTTGGTGAATGACGAATACAGAATTGGGATTTAAAATCAATTGCTATTTGTGGCCTTAGCAAGTATTTAATTGATTATTCTTTTTCTTGGTGTTCAAGAAAAATGATGTCAAAATGTAATGCCCACATATACATACACACATCAAAGCATATATCATACATGAATAATACATTTGGTACTGAAATATATATGTACAAGTTCCTAGTTAACACATTGTATACATTAAATGCCCTAAATACAAAGTTCTAAAGTCTACGGCACAGCATATACAAGATGTCCAAAAAGCACTAAGAACTAGATCACTATAATGATCTCAAAATAAAACGTCATAGCGGAAGCCATGCCATCTCAAAAGCTACGACCCGTAAGGAAAAGTCAAACCACTTTGTCCTTACCCTTCGCCGAACCTGCGGAACCTGTGATGTAAACAACAACAGTGGGGTGAGATACATCAAATCTCAGTGAGTTCCCTATCTTATAGTCCTCTCGGCTCTACAAGGTTCTAAAAATCCTAACTCAAGTCAAAGGGAAAAGGGAAGTGACTTTGAGTACACACACACTATATGGAAACATGTCATGAGTTCATCAACTCACACTATCACTAATCGGTAACCACACCAAGGCATCCCCTTTTCCCGTCCGCTTCTACGTCTAGAAGTCGACCCGAGTCATGGATCCTGGTAACCTACTTGACATACGAATGGATTCGGGTCCTACGGGCCATTAACCGTTATGAACCGTCACTTCACACGGGCCATTAACCGTCACAAGCATACGCTCCCAGAGCGCCATTCGTACTGCACACGGGAAATTAAACCTGCCAAGTAGTTGTGCACATGTTTCAGAGGAGCTCGAGACCCATGAAACGCACTCACAAGAATAACCGGTTACGATTACGTGATAACACTCACAAACGTGATCGTATTCGACAATCACAAGGCCATAACGCCTTAGCATAACCACAAAGGTTAACACACATGTTCCATACTAGTGTTTATTCCATCTACATTTGTCGACACTGTTTATGGTAATATTCCTCACCCTACCTAATTCGTATTTTCGCATACGTACATAAGGGAAAATACCTAATGCAACATATCACACATTCCACCAATTTACGGTTCCCTCCGATTCATTTAATCGGGAAAATAAACAGATGTTTCTCACTTCCATCAGCTAGAATACGTTCCTAGCTTCACAATGATATCAAGAATACGCAAAACGGATCACCGAGTCAACAGTTATGCAAGAGACAATTTGGATGTTCTGCTATGTTCGCATTGCGAAGGAGCCAGCGAATGCTCGCTACTTCATTCGCAGTGCGAAGCATCCAGCAAACGCCTAGCCAACACTTTTTCGCTACACCATTCGCAGTGCGAACGCTGGCGAACCAAGGCAGTGGCAAATACAACGTAAGGTTCGCAGTGCGAACCACTGGCGAGCCACTGGAGAACGCTCGCCTTCGCCTTCGCAGTGCGAGCTGCCAGCGAGCCCACGATTTCCCCTTTGCTGGGGGATTCGCAGTGCGAATCTGGGAATTTCATAAACTTCATCAGTGTAACAGCTGATCTCCCATGGTTCCAAAACCCCATCAAAACATATCCCAACATCATACAATCAAATATAAATGATTCTACACTCCTATAACTCATACTACTCAGTTTATAACACATTTTAACCGTTAATTTCCAAGATTTTGCAATTTATCCAATTTCCTTACAATTCTAACCTAAGTCTTAGAATCTAAGAGAGTCTAAAACAAAAGCATCTAACTAGAACCCACCTTGGATAGATGAAGATGGTGAAGATTTGAAGATGATTGGATGAAGATTTGATGATGTTCTTGATGATTTTGATCTTGAACTTTTCTCCTCTTTTTCTCTTCCTTTCCTTCTCTTTTCTTTCTCTCCAAAATCCTTTCTATATTTTTCTTTGGAAAAAGAAAGGAAAGAAAATAATATAGGGAAAAAAATATCATCAATTAGCAACACTACTAATTGTCCGAAAAGTCTCTAAAGTCCAAATATTTAAATACCTCAGAGTCAGATAATATTAATTGGAATTACTCTAAATCCGATAGTTACCCTAATTATCTCTGCAGATAATTTATCAGAGTACACTGGGACTCAGTTGATCACAACTAATATTATCCAGAGCAAAATAATTTACGGGGTATTACATCCCCCCCCCCCTTAAATAGAAATTCGCCCACGAATTTAAAACAATTACCTGAAAAGATGAGGATAGACCTCCCGCATCTCCGATTCCAATTCCCAAGTTGCATCACCCGGATGCGTCTCATCCCACTGAACCTTAACAAGAGAAATCTCTTTATTCCTTAACACTTTAGTTTCTCTTCCGGTGATACGACTCGGTTGAGGCTCAAATGTCAAATCTGCTTCTATCTCAATTGTATCTGGTAAAATTGGCTGAAGAGGATCTGGGACAAATTTCCGAAGCTGAGATACATGAAAAACATCGTGCATCTCGGACAGAGAAGGCGGTAAGGCTAATCTGTAAGCTACTTCACCAATTCTCTCCAAGATCTGATACGGTCCCACGTATCTCGGACTTAACTTCCGCGATCGAAATGGTCCTTTCAACCGCAATCTCGGAGTGACTTTTAAAAACACGTGATCGCCTTCTTCAAATTCTAAAGACCTTCTACGGTTATCCGCATAACTCTTCTGACGATCTTGGGCTTATTTGATCTTATCACAGATCATCTTAATTTTCTCCGTAGTTTCGTGAATAATCTCAGGTCCCAACATCCTATCTTCACCAACCTCTGCCCAACACAACGGTGTCCTACACTTCCTTTCATATAATGCTTCATAAGGTGCCATACCAATACTTGCATGATAACTGTTATTATAAGAGAATTCAATCAATGGCAATAGTCTTATCCAATTTCCGCCACTTTCCAACACACAAGCTCTCAACATATCCTCCATGGTCTGTATTGTCCATTCCGTCTAACCATCCGTTTACGGATGATTCGACGTGCTCATACATAACTTCGTCCCCATAGCTTGTTGAAAGGATCTCCAAAATCTAGAGGTAAATTTTGGATCTCTATCCAAAACAATACCAGTAGGAATACCATGCAACCTCATTATCTCCGAAATGAACATCCTTGCGAGATGACTCGCCTTATAGGTAGTCTTTACGGCCAAGAAATGAGCAGACTTCGTCAACCGATCCACAATCACCCAAATTGAATCATAACCACCTTGCGCACGGGGTAAACCCACCGCGAAGTCCATCGAAATACTATCCCATTTCCACACCGGAATTTCTAAAGGTTGCAACAAGCCACCCGGTCTTTGGTGCTCGATCTTTACTTGTTGACACACCACACATTCTGACACATACACCGCAATATCTCTTTTCATCCCTGACCACCAATAATCCCTCCTTAGGTCTTGATACATCTTTGAAGATCTCGGATGTATCGTAAAAGCACCCTTATGCGCTTCATCTAAAATCTTCCTTTTTAACTCCGTGTTATCCGGAATACAAATCCTTTGGTTAAATACAATAACTCCATCGGTATCTCGCACAAAACCCGGTTGCAATAACACTCTTTACAATTCCTCATCTAACCCTTGCTCTTGTTGGATTTCTTCCCTAAGAGTAGAATTGATATCCAAATTCCCCATAACTACACAATCAGGAGTCCAATTAAATTGAAGATTTAGATCTTGAAATTTCTCCAATAAAGTATACTCTAGCATCATCAAGTCGGCACTGTGCAACACTTTCCTACTTAAAGCATCTGCCACCTTATTCGCTTTACCCGGATGGTATCTTAGTGCCAAGTCATAATCTTTCAAATATTCCATCCACCTTCTTTGCCACATGTTCAACTCCTTTTGATCAAAGAGGTACTGTAAGCTCTTGTGGTCACTAAACATCTCAAAACGCACACCATACAAATAGTGACGCCACACCTTCAAGGTAAATACAACCGCCGCCAATTCTAAATCATGCGTTGGATAATTCTCTTCATGGACTTTCAGCTGTCTAGAAGCATAAGCCACTACATGTCCATCTTGCATTAGCACCCCTCCTAATCCCATCTTCGACGCATCACAATATACCTCATATAACTTGCTAGGATCAGGAATAACCAAAACAGGAGCGGTTGTCAGCCTTTCCTTCAAATTCATAAAACTTTGCTCACAAGCCGAATCCCATTCATAAGAACAATCTTTCCGAGTAAGTCTCGTCATCGGCAAAGCCAGTTGGGAAAAGCCTTTAATAAACCTTCTATAATAACCTGCTAGTCCCAAAAAGCTTCTAACTTCAGACACATTCTTCGGTCTCTCCCAATTTATCACTACTTCCACTTTTGATGGGTCAACCGCTACACCTCCCTGAGATATGACATGTCCAAGGAAATTCACCTCCGACATCCAAAATTCACACTTACTTAGCTTAGCGAAAAGTTGTCTCTCTTACAAAATGGATAAAACGATTCTTAGGTGTTCACCGTGGTCTTGAGGGTCACGTGAATAGATAAGAATGTCATCAATGAAAATTACCACAAATTGGTCCAAGTAAGGTTGAAATATCCGATTCATGTAATCCATGAAAACTGCCGGAGCATTCGTCACACCGAAAGGCATCACCAAAAATTCATAATGACCATAACGGGTTCTAAATGCAGTCTTTGGTACGTCTGAACTCTTCACCTGAATCTGATGATAACCCGACCGTAAATCTATCTTCGAGAACACACAGGCTCCTTTCAATTGATCCAACAAATCATCTATCCTTGGCAATGGGTATTTGTTCTTGATGGTGACCTTATTCAATTGACGGTAATCAATACATAACCGCATTCCACCATCCTTCTTCTTTACCAACAACACTGGAGCTCCCCAGGGCGAAACACTTGGTCGAACAAAATGCTTAGCCAACAATTCTTTCAATTGGTCCTTTAATTCTCTTAATTCAAGTGGTGCCATCCGATACGGAGAAACGGATATTGGAGCCGTTCCCGGTATCAGGTCAATAGAGAATTCCACTTCCCGTTCTGGAGGAAGAGAAGTGATATCCTCGGGGAAGACGTCAGGAAAGTCACAAACTACCGGAATACTCGAAACTTGAAGGTTACTACTCCCCTCCTTAGTAAGAATCATAAGAACAGACTTTTCCTCTTCAAACAAGAAATTAATCATTCCAACCGTACCTTCTAAGATAGTAGTTAACACATCCTTCGAAGTAGCTTCAGCAGATGGAATAATGATTAACCTCTCCTCACAACCGATAAAAACCGAATTAGCTGAAAGCCAATCCATTCCCAGAACAACATCCACTTTCTTAAGCGGTAAGCAAATCAAATCAATCTGGAAGACTCTTTCATTCACCGACAATACACAATTTTCACACATCAACGGTGTTTCAACAATTTCATCCATGGCAGTAGTAACCACCATGGGTGGAGACAAAGGAACAACTTGCAACCCAAGTCACTTCACGCACCGCGTGGACACAAAAGAATGTGTTGCCCCACAATCAAATAAAACAAAACAAGGATTTCTATTCACAAAACACGTACCAGCAATCAAAGAGTTGTCACCCTTTGTTTTCCTTGCATCCAAGGTATACACTCGCCCGGTATTCTTCTTGTGAGGACAGTCTCTCGCCAAATGGCCCATTTTTTGACATTGATAACACCTCACACCCTCGATACCACACCTCCCCTGATGATTTCTACCACAAGTACGGCATACCGAAGGCACGCTAGTCCTGGAACTCTAAACTTGTTTCCCTTTGAAAGGTTGTTGTCTCGGTCTAAATTGTTGATTCGATCGCCCACGATCACTTTGATTCACCCTACTTAACTCCCCTTCTGCTTGTACATTTTTCAAACTATGCTCCGCCACATAACACTGTCGTAACAACTCAGCATAGCTAGTAAATTCTCTCTGAGACACACTATGTGAAATTTCAGCCCTTAAACCAAACAGAAACTGATCAATCTTCCACCTCTCATCGGGAGCATACATGGCTTGTCTAGAATAAGTAGCCATATCTTCAAACTTTTCCGCATAAGAAGCCACTGTCAAGTTACCTTGCCTCAGCTGTTGAAATTCGAATTCTTTTTGAGACCTTAAGGAACTTGGAAAATACTTCTCCATAAAAGTTATCTTAAACTGCTCCCACACTTTCGGTACCTCTTGAATTGTCATCAAGGCTGAAGCGCTTTCCCACCATCTCATAGCAGGACCCTTTAACAAGTGAGAAGCAAAGACAACCTTATTTTCTTCACTACACTGGACAATCAAGAAAATCCGCTCCATACCGGATATCCATTCATTAGCCTTTACTGGATCTAACCCTCCCAGAAACTCTGGAGGATTCATACGAATAAAATCCCTAAAGGTTCCCCCTGCAGCTTCTGGAACAACCACTGGAGGATGCACACCACCAGCCATTTGTTGTACCATTTGCTGCACAAACTGATTCTGCTGTTGCTGCATCTGTTGCATGAATTGATACAAAGGGGCATTCCCTTCGTCCCCTGGCGGATTTGTCCCTGCTGGAGTAGTTCTCGGTCTACCACGGTTGTTTCTGCGTCGGTCAGCCATGTTCCTAAATGTCATACAGATAGGGTTAAGTTGATCAGGCTCAATACCATAAATATAACACGTAAGACCAATGGCGACCCAACACATATGAAACGGAAAGAAACACTTATACTATTTCATGGCTAGGTCGAGGATACGACCTACTCTGATACCAACTGTAACGCCCACATATACATACACACATCAAAGCATATATCATACATGAATAATACGTTTGGTACTGAAATATATATGTACAAGTTCCTAGTTAACACATTGTATACATTAAATGCCCTAAATACAAAGTTCTAAAGTCTACGGCACAACATATACAAGATGTCCAAAAAGCACTAAGAACTAGATCACTATAATGATCTCAAAATAAAACGTCATAGCGGAAGCCATGCCATCTCAAAAGCTACGACCCGTAAGGAAAAGTCAAACCACTTTGTCCTTACCCTTCGCCGAACCTGTGGAACCTGTGATGTAAACAACAACAGTGGGGTGAGATACATCAAATCTCAGTGAGTTCCCTATCTTATAGTCCTCTCGGCTCTACAAGGTTCTAAAAAGCCTAACTCAAGTCAAAAGGAAAAGGGAAGTGACTTTGAGTACACACACACTATATGAAAACATGTCATGAGTTCATCAACTCACACTATCACTAATTGGTAACCACGCCAAGGCATCCCCTTTTCCCGTCCGCTTCTACATCTAGAAGTCGACCCGAGTCATGGATCCTGGTAACCTACTTGACATACGAATGGATTCGGGTCCTACGGGCCATTAACCGTTATGAACTGTCACTTCACATGGGCCATTAACTGTCACAAGCATACGCTCCCAGAGCGTCATTCGTACTGCACGCGGGAAATCAAACCTGCCAAGTAGTTGTGCACATGTTTCAGAGGAGCTCGAGACCCATGAAACGCAGTCACAAGAATAACCGGTTACGATTACGTGATAACACTCACAAACGTGATCGTATTCGACGATCACAAGGCCATAACGCCTTAGTATAACCAGAAAGGTTAACACACATGTTCGATACTAGTGTTTATTCCATCTACATTTGTCGACACTGTTTATGGTAATATTCCTCACCCTACCTAATTCGTATTTTCGCATACGTACATAAGGGAAAATACCTAATGCAACATATCACACATTCCACCAATTTACGGTTCCCTCCGATTCATTTAATCGGAAAAATAAACAGATGTTTCTCACTTCCATCAGCTAGAATACGTTCCTAGCTTCACAACGATATCAAGAATACGCAAAACGGATCACCGAGTCAATAGTTATGCAAGAGACAATTTGGATGTTCTGCTATGTTCGCATTGCGAAGGAGCCAGCGAATGCTCGCTACTTCATTCGCAGTGCGAAGCATCCAGCAAACGCCTAGCCAACACTTGTTCGCTACATCATTCGTAGTGCGAACGCTGGTGAACCAAGGCAGTGGCAAATACAACGTAAGGTTCGCAGTGCGAACCACTGGCGAGCCACTGGTGAACGCTCGCCTTCGCCTTCGCAGTGCGAGCTGCCAGCGAGCCCACAATTTCCCCTTTGCTGGGGGATTCGCAGTGTGAATCTGGGAATTTCAGAAACTTCATCAGCGTAACAGCTGATCTCCCATGGTTCCAAAACCCCATCAAAACATATCCCAACATCATACAATCAAATATAAATGATTCTACACTCTTATAACTCATACTACTCAGTTTATAACACATTTTAACCGTTAATTCCAAGATTTTGCAATTTATCCAATTTTCTTTTTCATTCTCCAAGATTTTGTAATTCACCAATCTTCTTTTTCATTCTCCCCAACTTATTTTCGACTACACCTTAAGTGAATGTTCCTTGCTTTTTAAGGCAAGGAAGTCAATTACAACTGGAGTTCCAAGGTTCAAGAAGGAAAATTTTTAGAAGCTCTCAAAAAATTCAATGATGAACTTGATTTTTAAAATATGTGCAACACAAAGTCCATCACTAAAAGAGATCTACAAATTTAGGCACAAAGGGGCTAACAAATTCTCGCTACTCACGGGTAAATTACTGTATGGAAATGGTTGTGTTCAATATCAAAAAGGGCCTTGATCATTTCTAAGACTTCCATAAAATCACATACATCACAAGATACAGCATGAATTAAAAGTATAAAACAAAATTTATCATCAATCCAAAGCATATAGTATAACCTGGAGGTTTCTCACTTTTATGATTTTTGGACCTAAATGACACAAGCACTCAAATAGAGTTGTAACAAGAAACAACATTTTTATTTGCACCAAGACAACAAAGTTCTAATACATTCTAAATTCTAGAACTAGGTAACTATGTACCTTGCCACAACAACATGCTTAAAGTACTATCATAGCCATCCCATCTTGGAGGAATCTTCTTTTAAGATCAAGAATCACCAACCTAAAATTCCCCAAGTTTCATCAACAAAAGAAGGAAACATTAAATCTTCACAAGCATACCAACATAAAACATATAAAAACATATTAACAATTTTAAGAGCTGAACATTCGTAAACTGAAGAATTCAACTCTTAACACAAAAGCATACCAAGCATTTAAGTGTTGAGCATTCGTAAATTGAAGAACTCAACACTTAATATAATAATTAAAACCGAAATATTAGTAAAATAAAAACAGAAAAATTTTACTGAAAACATCAAATATTACTACTAAAAATAAATAGAAATGTAGTGGTGTAAACACACCTACAAAGTCAAAACAAGAAACCACCAAGGGTACAAACACATCCAAAATCCAAAATAATCCAACACAGTGGATAAAATACATCAATACTAACTGAAATAAAACAAAATACATAAAACATAATAAAAATTCACTTTGTAGCACAAAGGAAGTACAAAATCATCATCACAAAAGAAATCAGTCCTCCTCGAACTCTGTAGCATACACCTCGGTCTCCTGGTCTTCCTCCCCCTCCTCAGAGCCAGATACCTCAACATCAACACCGTCACCCTCCTCATCAGTTTCATCACCAGTAGGACCAACCGCATCCTCGCCCCCTCCGAATACAGGCCTGGCCTCAGGCCAACCAGCGTGTGTGAGGAACTGCTCCCTCGACATCATAGAATGCTCTGCGGAGGGATCTCGAATCTGAAGCTGGAGTACCTGCATAGAATCATGTAAGTCCAACATGGCACGCTGAGAAGCCGCAATCCAGTCCCAGTTATACTGGCAGATTTCTTTCTGATAAGGATAAAAATTGTGTGACCCAGAAGTATCTCCACCACTTGTGTCGGCCTCAGCACCAGCACCAGGCGACTCACCCCTAGCCCCCTTAGGCTTGCAGTATTTGTCGGCATATCGATCATCGATAGCCGACGATATCGTAACCTGGCGTCGTGCAGGCATATCTACCCCAGCCTCCGCACACAATGACATGATAAGACAAGGGAATGCGAGAGGGGCATTCTTCCTAGAAGCATTACCTCCTAAGCCGCTCTCCACAATTGCCCTTATTTCGTCGGCAATTATACGCGCCACATCAATTTGAACGTTTGTCAGGATACTATGGACTAGGTGAGCTAAAGGAATAATGATGGTTGAGGAATGCGATTTTGGCTTGATATTGGTTACTACCAAAAGCAATATGAGTTGGGCTAAGGGTTGCATGTCCTCCCGCCTGTACCTAATCGCAACCCCAGATGGGTTGAGTTCAACACTCTTTCCCGGGCGCAACAGATCTCTGGTCATTTGAGGGATATCTCGGTGAAGGTGGAGATCCCTATGGTAATCATCAATCTCACTGGCTCGTAAAGGCAGAGGGCTTCCAAGAACAGTACTTATGGTCTTACGGTCAATCCTCACAGTTTTTCCCCCAACTTGAGTAGTCCAATCAAACCGGTCCCCATCATCCGGGAGGGCGTTTGCGTAGAACTCCCGAAAAATTTCCACATTATAACTATCGCCCGGAGTTATCAGGCGATTCCATTTTTTTGCTTCCAAGAGAGCAGCCACCGCACGATAACTCCCTTGTTCACTTAAATTGAACCTCTTTTCTGCTAGAATTGTTCTTTTTTTCCAATGTCAGATATCTCGCAGCTTGTGTGGCACCTTTAAATCGAGTATTATCATACCGGATCGGAACTTGCCGTGATGTGGATGACTTTCGCTTTTTAACTGGGTTAGTTTTTGGAACCATCTGCACACATCAACAAACAAAACAATCCAAAGCACCAAGACAGGTCAGTAGAATTTAGAAGCTAACCAAAATCAGAACTGAAACTACATAAAAAAATCACAATCTGATGTGTTCGCTCCAATGTTCGCACTGTGAAGGCTGGCGAACATTCGCCCCAGATTCGCTTTGCGAAGGTCTGGCGGATACTTGCCCAAGTTCGCACAGCGAACAGAACAGCAAACACGCGAAAAATGCAGAAAAATAACTGCATTGCTTTCAAACTTCAGAGCTCCATTTATCTTTTATAATTCCTATTCTAAAGCTTTCAGAAAATTTAACATGCAATGACTTCAAACCATAAAACAGAAATCAAACCCTAAGCTTACAAATGTCTCTAATGTAAATCACAAACCTAACCATATTTAACAGAGAGTAACAAGGAAAAGAGAGGCAAACCTGAACTGAATAATGGAATTGGAGAAAGTGTTGTGAAATTTGAACACAAGAGCACGTGAGAAATTTTTCTTCTTGAGAGGGTATGTTGTTATGTGTGAAAGAGAGTGACAAAAGTGGGAGTAGGGTTTTTTTCCCCTCCAATGTTCAGCAAGCGAAATGGGTATTGGGCCCAAGTGTTGGCCCATCCAAATAATAAAAAAAAAACTTTTTTTTGAGGTGGCAGCAGCAGACTCTCCCTGTCTCGCTAGGTTCGCAATGCGAACTGGCTGGTGAATGCTCGCCCCAGGCTCGCAAAGCGAACGCCAGTGAACATGACAGGTTTTGCAAAAAAAATGTTCTGCCCTGCTGCCACTTCATTTTTTTTCCAACATCATTAAAACAACAATTAAAGCGATTAATACTTACAATGATGGGGTGCCTCCCAACAAGCGCTTGTTTAATGTCGGCTAAGCTCGACGGTCCGTAGACTAGACGCCTCGAAACCAAAAGCTAAAGAATTGGCTACCGAAACGAACACACTATGCAAACACAAACTCATCCGTTATCGTGCCCAGTTTTTGGTCTCCTTTTCTTTAAAAATGACTAATCCCAACATGAATTCATCAACGTTACCTTTGCATCTTCATCCTTTTTCTTTTCAAATGCTACACTTTCCAACTTCTCTTTTTTCAAATCTTTTTCTTTTTGCACGACTTCATCCACTTGATTCACAAACATCACTCCTTTGGACAATGTGAAACAAGCTTCTTCCTCCTTACCACTTTCCTTGATCCGCACTTTCGTTAAGCCTTCATCAACGTCCACCAACATTTTGGCGGTTTTCATGAATGGTCGGCCCAATATGATCGGCGTATCTTCATCCTCATCCATTTCAACAATCACAAAATCAACAGGAAAGAAGAATTTATCCATTTTTACCAGCACATCCTCCACAACACCATACGGACGAGTTCTAGACTTATCCGCAAGTTGAAAGGTCATGGTTGTTGATTTTATGGTCATATTATCAAGTCTTTTCACCACCGACAAGGGAATTAGATTGATGCTCGCACCCATGTCAACCAAAGCTTTGCATTGAAAATCATTACCTATTGTAATAGGTAGAGCCACTCTTCCCGAATCTTGTTTTTTCCGCGGAAGCACACATTGGATGACGGCACTACACTTGGCATTAAGATTAATGTTGTTTTTGTCAGTGCACTTCTTCTTTTTCATAAGTATGTCTTTCATGAATTTGACATACCTAGGCATTTGTTCAAGAGCTTCAGAGAAAGGTACGGTTACTTGTAACCGACTAAATAACTCCAAAAATCTTGCGTAATGCCTATCATTCTCTTTTTTCTTTGGAGTAGGGGGATACGGGAATCGTCTTTGTAAAACTTCCTTCTCAAACTCCTTTCTTTCTTTTTCTTTTTTCTTCCTCACTTCTTCATCATTCTTTTCAACTACACCATTTTCATTATTTTTTCCGACTTCCTCCAACACAATATCATTTTCCTTTTCAACTACCACCTCATGTTCAACATCTCTTCCAATTGTTCTACCACTTCTTGTGAAAATGGCTTTACACTCCCCTTTGGGGTTTAGTTGAGTGGTAGCGGAGAAGGATGGCCCCGGTTGGTTTTCGGATAATTGCTTGGCAAGTTGCCCTACTTGCGATTCAAGATTTTTAATCGAAGCTTCCGTACTCTTTTGAGTTGCCATTGATAATTGCATGAATTTGGTGAAAGTCTCCTCCATTCTTGAACTTCCACTTTGCTCTTGGGGTAGTTGGTAAGGATTTGGCTCCATCCTTGTTGATTTTGGTAGTTGCCTCGAGGTTGATAGCCTTGTTGATTTTGGTACGGTTGTTGAGCACTTTGGTAAGGAGGTCGTCCTTGATAACCTTGAGTTGGATTTCCAGCATAATTTACCTCCTCCACAACCGGAGGACAATATCCGGTAGGATGATCTCCCCTACACAATTCACAATAAGCTACATGTACACTCTTGCTCGGAGAGTCATGAATCTCTTTGAGTTGTTGAGGAAGTTTGGACATTTGTTTTGTTAACAACTCAACTTGTTGGGATAATAACTTGTTTTGAGCAAGTATAGCATCATTGGTTCCCAATTCCAAAACTCCCGGAGTCCTTTGAGAAGGGCTACGGTTATGGCTTCCCTGATGATCATTTAACACCATCTTGTCAATTATGGCAATGGCTTCTTCGGCACTTTTGGTCATTAAGGATCCACCAGCGGTGGCATCCAACAAGGTTTTATGCACTAGTTAAAGTCCATTCCGAAAAATATGAATTTGAGACAATTCATCAAAGCCATGCCCCTTGCATTTTCTCAACATAGATTTGAATCTCTCCCACGCTTCGTTGAGAGATTCGTTGGCACCTTGCGTGAACACTGCTATTGCGGTCTTTGCCTCCAAGAAACGATTATGTGGAAAAAATCGCTCCAAAAATTTTTCTTCAAGTGAATTCCAATCAGTCATTATTGTCATCGACTGATCAAGATACCATTCCTTGGCCTTCCCAATGAGGGAATGCGGGAATAGTCTCTTAAACAGAGATTCCTCTTTAGCTTCGGGCGCACCAGTTGCTCCCGCAATCTCATAGAACTTTGTCAGATGTGTAAAAGGATCCTCATGATCCATACCAGTAAAAGGACTTTGATATAGAAGCTTAAGAATACCAGTCTTCATTACTGAATGTCGACCGTTGTGAGCATTGCAAGCAAACTGTGCATTATGTCTTGGACTGTTGGTACACGGTCTAGAAGCAGGTGGTGGTGGTGGTGGTGGATGTTCCATAGCTGGAAGTAACTGTGGAAATGGTGGTGGTGTAGAAGTCGAACTTCCCTCTTGTTCTTGCCTTTGTCTAGCTAGTTGCCTCCTTCGTCTCGTTCTGCTATTGATTCTACGAGCGGTTCTTTCAATCTTAGGATCGAACAGAAGTTAGTCTGCCGGTAGTTTCCCTCGCATAAAACAAAGTCTGCACAATAAACAAAACAAATCAACAAGCTCAAGAAAAAGTTAACACGCTTAAAACAAAACAACTACTGCAATGCGTGCAATATCAAACAACAATCCCTGGCAACGGCGCCATTTTGTTGAAACAGTATTAGGGGGTGTTTTTATCGTCTCCACAGGGATTGTGCGATATTAGATGCCTGCCGTTCAATAGTCGCAACGTTTTAAGTTCAAGAATTTCAAATGGTTCTTGGTTTTGTTTAGCATAAATTTGTAGCAAAGAGTTTGTAAGTTTTTAGAAAAACATGTCAAGGTTAGGTTTCACTAATCCTTTTCACACATATTCGATTAATCAAGCATATGAACTCAGCTTCTGACCAATACAACCGTGTATCCTCTCGACTAAGTTTATGTCTAAAGCAAAGTCGTGAGTATCGTTGTTTAGACCGTTAGATGATGTCTCACGCTAACAATCGAAACAACAATCGTTAAGATCAACACAAAGCGAATAACAAATAGCAATGAAGAACAAAGAAAGAAGAAGAACAAACTAACAGCAAGAAAGAAGAGAAAATAGAGAGAAGAGAAATATTTGGAGGAAAAGTGTTATATCCACGAACTGTGGGATTTCTGAATATATTGCACTTTCACTGCTAAATCTGCAACTGTGAATACAATACTACGTTATTATTACAATGCAAGAATACTTCCTATTTATAGATATAGATTTGCAAATGCCCAAAATTAAAAGCCCAAAATATCAAATCTAATATAAACAAATCTAAATCCAATCAAATCAAATCTAACACGATTCTGTTGAAACAACCTAAACAATTCGACACGACACTAAGCTATGAATGCTTCGACTTCGACACTATGAATTACATTTAACAATAGGACGCGTCCGAAGATATATCTTTGAAGTCTAAAAACATTTGTGTAAAACCACTCAATAAGAAAGAAACCCATGAAATGTCTTAAGAAATCCTCTTTAGTGCCTATAGTATTACTATGTTCTCATCTCCACAACCATGTGATGATGGCATTAACATTGACATGATGATGAATACTTTTTAGTTTTCTTTTTAATTCTAGTATGTGTATGGAATAATGGAACCACTCTCTAATGATACCAAAAAAAAAAAAGACTTGTTGGAGTAGTCTACTATTTATAATCATCTTTGAAACCCATAAACACGTTGGGGGCATTTATTAAGATGAAAAGTTTAAAGAAAACTTTCTTTCTAAACAGAAAGAAAAGAAATACGTTACTAATTAGCTTATGTCATCAATATGATATCATACTATCTTACGTTATATAATAAAACTTTAAATAATTAGCACATACACTTTTCAAAGCAATATTATATAATATTCTTTTTTTTATTATTACTTAAATATATTTATCGCATTATTGGATTTTTCTAACACATGGATTTGAATTCAACATTTTAGTATGAAGTAATAAGAAAGACCCTACACAATTCCAAAAGAAAAGAAAAAGACACATCTTTTTATCATTTGAGAAAAGTAAGACTTATAATATTCTCTCTCATCTTATTACTAACTCTCTTCAACTACCCTATTCAATTATATTCAAAATATTATATAAATAAGGCTCCTCCATCATTTGTTAAATATTTTATTAGCTTAAGCCTTACATCACTCGTATATTTGTAACCAATATAATAAGAGAAATTATTTTCATCACTACTTGAAGGTTATTCAACAATTCAAATAGCTATTATAATGGATGAAAAGGTAATGGTTCTTAGTAATTTATTGTGAAAATCTTTTAACTTTTATTAGGAAAAAATGCATGCATGTTCTAAAAGCTCATAGTTAACAATTTTGATTTGTTAAGGTGAAAACTCTTGAATTGGAGTTACAACAAGTGAGAGAGGAGAACAACACTCTAAGATTCATGCTTGAAGTTATGAAGATCAAGTGCACAAATTTAGAATCACATCTTCAAGAGATCAACAAAGAAGAACACAAAGACAAAGAGATCATACGTTCAAATCAAATAGGGTTATTACCTAACTTTGATACAAGCAAAACAGCAAGACTAGAGCACTTTCCAACAACCAAAAAACCATTACAAGTATTTGTCAAAACTCATCCTAATGATGAAAGTTTGGTAATTATGTCTCATAATTAGCACTAATATTTTATGTATCAAAATCATATGTTTATACAAATTTTCTTATTAAAAATTTGTTGAAACCCCAAGGGTTGGCCTAGTGGTGGAGGCTTGGGTCTTGAGAGTGTGCTCCTCTCAAGGTCTCAGGTTCAAATTCTACTAGGTGCAATCAACTCTTGTGAGGGTCAGTCCATACGGAGTTGAAACGGGACCCCCGCTAGTGGACGGTGGGTATTGGCCCCTCTTGGATTAGTCGGTCGCAAGGCCGGATACCAAGATTTTCAAAAAAAAAAAAATTGTTGATTTATAAATATCAATACATAAATACAAATAAATATTGTCGCCAATTATTTAACTTTATACCAACAGTTTACACTTATTTAACTCAACTATCATGTATCAGTTGAATTACCTCGCTCACTCTATGTTTATACAAATTTTGGTTTGTGAATATAGATAATAAAAGATGGCTATCAATGGAGAAAGTATGGGCAGAAAGTTACCAAAGACAATGCTTCTCCTAGAGCTTACTTTAGGTGCTCCATGGCTCCTATTTGCCCAGCAAAAAAGAAGGTATATATATATACTATAGATGAAAGTTTTGTGATTTGAATAGACTCTAACCTTAGTTCAATGACTCATTTTATAGGTGCAAAAATGCTTGCATGATAAGTCAATCATTCTTGCAACTTATGATGGAGAACACAATCATGGTGTCTCGAATGACTCGTTCAAACCATCTTCATCCACACTCAATGATTCATCAATACCTAATATCAAGATTGAAGAATATGCAAGTTCGCTATTCAAAGATCCCGACTTTACTGCGGTATTAGCTAACGCAGTTGCAAAAACTATCACGGGTCCACAGCATAAGCGACAAGATCTAAATCTCAATTTGAATCTTTCAGATGAGTGAAATCAATAATATATAATGTAGTGTTCGGTCAGAATGTAAATAAAGTAAATAAAGATTGTTTCGTTTAGAATATGGTTATTGAAGATAAAATTTTATTGAGTAATATGATAGGCTTTTATCATTGAAAGTGAGAAGCTTCTAACAAAAAATTACTCACTAAAATTTGTTACTTGTATTCTAAGCAATAGCTTGATATTTACAAAGCATTTGTCTTCATCAGTTCATGTAACAATGGAGCATAAACCGAAAATTTTCAGTATTGGTGCCTCTAAATGCTCACATTGAAAATAAAAGTTAAAAACTACTCTATCTTATGTTAGAGAAAACACACCATTACATCAGCATATACATTGCTATTGCCGAGTACACGAATTTCTTTACGGGCTTCAAAACTACATTGTACAGAAAATCGTCAGAAGCTTGAGGCCTTGTAAAAAAGTGTGATTATTTAACATCACCGCTCTTGATGGTGGTCCTCATCATAGGTTTAGACTCGTTTCTCGCAGCTAGCTTCAATTTTTCATTTTCTGCAGCTTCCTTATCTGCTTTCTTCTTTTCATATTCAACCTGCTTGCAATTTTCGTCGTGTGCTCGGATGAACATCCTCACAAAGTTGAGCAGTGTAGATACAACTATAGAGAGATGCAAAATAAGAAAACCACAAAAAGAAAGAATCTCTACTGTTACTATTGTGAAATAATGTTTTTCCTATTTACCTTGTTCGAACGGGCAACGTGCCGGATCTTCTCCGAAGTATAGCGCCAACGCATCTGCATTTCTACCCTGGTGCATTCAGATTCAGAACTTCAGATACATTTCTTGTCATATCTTGAATTTACCGTTTACGGAAAAACTATGCTAAAGAAGAAAGAACCGAATCCATACCACATTGGCATAAAGCTGAGCCAAAGACCTCACTTCAGCTTCGGCGTGACTAAGAAATTCTTTCAGAATCTGAACATTACCGAGTGAAAAAAAAGGTCAAGGCTAAATGCTTGATCATAAGTTGCAAGCAGATAGAAGCATTAAAATGACATGCCATATATAGTACCTGGCAGAAGTATTCTGACACGGGCCCGTCGTTTTCTGATGCAGACAGTTCTTGAATTACTTTCTCCAGTCCTTTACTAATAGCTTGCATTTCTTCTGCCAGATATTTCAATTGTAGCTGTATGCAAAAACTTGCTTGTAACTCGGTATACACCAAAATCGAAATGAGAAAAAACTCGAACCTTCTGATATAAGTATAACAGTAGAATAAACAAAGATACCTTGGTTGAAGCCTCCAAACTGACTAGGTCGTTCGGGAAATCTAAAAGTTCCGGAAGCTTTTCCGCAAGAACCTATCAATCATAGAAACAGTTATTATATGAATACAACACTTCGAAATGAAGATGTTATTAAGAAAACAAAATAATCTTACTTTTGAGGACAAAACTAAACTTCTTGTGCAGAAACATTCATATTGGAATTCAAGGAAAATGTGTTTACCTTACAAAGATAATGCATGAGTGTCATTTTGTTGTTTCGTGCTCGTGTATCAGTGAGTTTAAGAAGACTATCTAATCGAAACCCAACCGCAGCACCTAGAGTAATCCAACAAATCACATATTAAGAAATCAATCAAGACCAATGTGATTCTACAAAGATATGCTTTTGTGATAGTGAAATAGCAAATGCTAAAAAGCTTCAACTCACCTCTCGCAGTTCCATGGTTCAAAGCATTGCCAAGGGAAAGAATGGTCTGCATGATTCTTTTCAATTTGACTGAATTTCTTATCTGATCCACAACAAATAAAAATGATTGGTTGTGACTTGCTGACATTGTAAAACTTTTTACACTGACAATGTACAAAAATTAAGCTCGGAGAATAGTAAAGAGAAAAATATAAATGATTTGCCTGTTCCGATGCAGAATTTACAATATTCAAGTCCCTTTTGAGGTCTGAAACCTACAAAAGTAGCAAAGTGCACCGAGGTAGGTAAATTACTAAAGGTAAGAAAACCGAACTATTGAATAACTAAAAGTATAGCTCGGTTGTTTTCTGACCTGGGTGCAGAATTGCATCTTAAAACAGAAAACTCTTAGCTTGCTTTCCACTCTTGGAACTTTCATTAATTCTAAAAAGAACTATCACAGAAATGAAAGAAAAAACAAATAAGAATGATTATAGCTTAGATAGTGATTACAGCTTAGGCGTGCTGTGAAAATTTATTCACCTGTTCACACTTCCCCAAGTTTTCCGTATCTCCGGTGTAGGCCTGCATATAAAGATAACGTTGCTAAGTTATTGGTGCTACCCTCACGACATGAGGTTCTGGTTGAAGAGAAAAAAGGGTTTGTTACCTTGAGCTGGTCCATCTCTTCTTTAGTCGGACAGAACTTTATAAGGTTTTCAACCTGATCAACATATAACACGGTATCGTCCAATGCAAGAACATAACCCTGAAAACAATTATATAAATAAAGCACGTGAGAAAATATTTGTTAGTCAGAAAGTGATAGAAAGGAATTTTGAGATTTTTAGTTAGAAAGGAATGTCTCACCATTAAATCAGGCAATGGAATTTTGACTTTTGTAAGCATAATCTCGCAGTTATACGCCCGCCTGAGTTCAATCTGCGAGATGACATGAATATATTCTATCAAGAACTCGAAACACTATGCACCGACAACTTGCGCTAGACAAATGTGAATGAAATCGAAAAGAAAAACATACTATTTGAACTTTGTCGGGTTTTTGCCCTGAACGGCGATTTGATTTTCCTCCTTTTTCATTATTAGCATTTGGAGTGGCTGCTGAAAAAAGACTCTCAAGCTCTGTCATGTCAAACTCTGGAGCCCTAACACCAAAAAGTTAAAACAAGAGGGTAAGTAAATAAGCTCATATTTTATAACTTAGTGATGAAAGTCTTAACGCATAATTCATACCTACAAGCTTCATCGAGTTTCTGAGTCTCGGCCCACAAGCTACCATGCATGGCCCTAGTTAACTTTAACCAATGGTAAGGTTTCAGGTTGCTTCTTTTAGTCTGAGTTTTTGCATTAGCTCGCAACATTCCTCGTCCCTTTGCACCAAATGCACCAGAAGGTGGTCCGGGAATTGGAGGCACGCTTCCGGGAGGTCCGGGAATTGGAGGTGCATTTCCGGGTGGTCTGGGAACTGCGTGAGGAGGAGGTGGAGGCTTTGATAATCCATTGGCAGAAGGAGAAGGAGGTGGAGGTGGAACAGTTGGAGCGGTTTTAGACAGAGAATTTTGGGATGCAGAAGTAGGAGGAGGAGGTGGTGGCGGCGCTAATGGTGTCGTGCCAGATTGTGTTGGAGGTGGAGGTGGAGGAGGAGGACCAGGCATAGCAACGGAATTGTTTGTACTTAGTGGAGGAGGAACGGGAGGAGGAGGTATTGACGATGATGAAGTTTGTGCAGTTGAAGATGGAAGCGGTGGTGGAGGTGGGGGAGGGGGACCTTTCAATGAATCTTTGACAGTGGAAAGAGATGTTTCAACGAGCGACGAAGAAGGGGAAGGAGGAGGAGGAGGAATAGCCGATGATATCTGATTTTTATCGTGCATTGAATTTTCACTGTATTGTGTAACAGTAACAGTAGATTGCATCAAATTTGAAGTAGGTTCTTGTTGAGGAGGAGGAGGAGGTGGAGGTGGAGGTGGAATAGGAACAAGTGGCTTAATCGTCTTTTCAACAGCAGCAGGAGGATCCACAGAAGACTTTAATGGTGAAGATGGAAGCAATGCCGAGGATGATGTTTTCGGAATACTTGTAGAACAAGGCTCTGCAGACTTTGGCACCTTTGAATCTGAAGGAGAAGATATCGACACTGCATGAGTGAGTTCTTCTTTGCTATCCATCGGTGTATGATCTTGCAACACACTTGTTATTCCGAGAGCCGATGGTGCACTGTGAAATCTTGAGATAGCTACAGGTGAACCTAGCAAGGGGTTAGAAGCATAGGAAGCTGAAGCTGAAGCTGAAGCCGGTCGAATAGCTTGATGCATCCTTGGAGAAATTATTTTAGATTGCGTAGGTAGCTGAAGAGAAACCTGCAATTCTTGAGGATCAATCTTTTTTTTAATTGATTTTGCGTCAACGAAGGGTTCAACTAAGGGACTAGTTTGATTCTTATGAACCTTGGATGTAAGACTTTTGATATCATTTTCCGACAACATTGGGGATTCTGATTTTTCAGTCGTTGTTTTCTTTGAACTCACATCCATCGGCGTTTGAATTAAAGGAACTGATTTTTCCCGGTTGGTATCATTTACCAACAATGATTTTGATTCTAATGATTCAGTATCCTTTTTCTTTGACTTTAACTTCTCTACCGTCTGTTCCGTTGAATCCGCTTCCATGGATGGTTTAATTAAGGGAGTAGATTGTTTCCCTTGAGCTGTAGACATAGGAAACTTGGTATCATTTTCCAACAACGTCTTTGATTCTAGTGATTCATTGTCCTTTTTCTTTGACTTTAACTTCTCCATCGTCTGTTCCGTTGAATCCGCTTCCACGGATGGTTCAATAGAGGGAATAGATTGTTTCCCTAGAGCCACAGACATGGGAAACATGGTATCATGTTCCAACAATGACTTTGATTCTAATGATTCATTATCCTTTTTCTTTGACTTTAACTTCTCCGTCGTCTGTTCCGTTGAATCTGCTTCCGTGGATGGCGCAATCAAGGGAGTAGATTGTTTCCCTTGAGCCATAGACATAGGAAACTTGGTATCATGTTCCAACACTGACTTAGATTCTAATGATTCATTATCCTTTTTCTTTGACTTTAACTTCTCCGTCGTCTGTTCCGTTGAATCTGCTTCCGTGGATGGTGCAATCAAGGGAGTAGACTGTTTCCCTTGAGCCGTAGACATAAGAAACTTGGTATCATTCGATTCTAATGATTCAGTATACTTTTTCTTTGACTTTAACTTCTCCACCGTCTGTTCCAATGAATTCGCTTCCACAGAAGGTTCAACTAACGGAATAGATTGTTTCCCTTGAGCCGTAGACATAGGAAACTTGGTATCATTTGATTCTAATGATTCACTATCCTTTTTCTTTGGCTTTAGTTTCTCCATCGTCTGTTCCAATGAATTCGCTTCCGCGGATGGTTCAACTATCGGAATAGATTGTTTCCCTTGAGCCGTAGACATAGGAAACTTGGTATCGTTTTCCACCGGTGCCTTTGATTTTAATGATTCAATCTTCACTTCAGTAAGATTTGAATCTTTTGCGAGTCCAATTGAGGGAGTATGTTGTTGCCCCTCATCAACTAACTCTAATGGTTCTTTCTTCTTTTCCAAGTTAGCATCCCCAGATGATTCAAACGATGGTACTGAAACTTCTGGCTGAGTCTTTGGTTCAAATTTAGGTCGGCTATCATTTTTCAACCGAGCCTCCGAGTCTAATGATTCAACCTCCTTTTCTTTTGATCCTGACAGTCTAATATTTTTCATAGTGGTTGCAACAGCAGAAGATTCTGATGAAGGAATAGAAGATTTCGATGAAGGAGACGTAGTGTCCTTTTTCAATACCGCCTCATTCGATGCTATTGAAACAATATTCTTTTGCTCAGATTCCAACGATCCATTCTTTTTGCCCGTTGAATTTGTATTTATCGATGGCTCTATTACGGGGATAGATTGCTCCGCCTGAGCCTTAGAAGTAGGAAATTTGATATCGTTTCCCAATGATTGTTTCGATTCTGATGATTCAGTCTCAATTTTAGTAGAATCTGAATCTTTTGACAGATCAAACGAAGGAATAGGCTTGACCGCTTGACCTAAACTCGCAGGAGTCTTGATTTTCTCTGGTGATGACACTTTCGGTTCAAGCATTTTTTCCTTGGTAGCACCTTCAGATGAATGCAATGGAGACACCGAAACTTCCTCGTGATCGGAAGATTTCAGACTGGTCGTTTCTTTTTGTGTCTTCAAATCAAATTTTAATCTTCCGGATAATGACTCGTTTAGCACAGTGTTTGGTGAACCAGAAGATCCTCCACTGTCCAATCTTTCTAGAAGGATATTTGATGATGTGATCTGTTGGAGCATATTTGCTACATCTGTCTTCGGATCGAGCCAATCAACATGGCTGAAAATTTCCTTAACTTTATCAAATGCTTCAACAGGTAGACCTTCTTTCTCCTCCGCACGAGGAGGAAGATCGACTGAAATAACAGAAGACGAAGAAGTATCCATATCTGAGAAAAGAATCTGCAACCAGAAACGCAACATATATTTTGTTAACTTGGCATTATCGCTAACCATAACGTATAAAAATAGAGACAGATATAGAGATAGATAGATACCTCTACTCTAAAATTTTTTGGGAAGTGATCTTTAGCATTCCATAACATGTCGATTTCATCGCGGTTGAGCATCAAAATATTTGATCTTATGAATGCTGTATTAAACATCACACGGAACATCATTTGTTCGCGTTCCAAATCACTTTCCAAACTAATACACTCAAGTACAACATCGCCTTGAACATGACAATGAATATCAATCTTCACAAGTTCACAAACAGCCTGTAACAAATACGAACCGAAAAAAACCGATTTAAGAACATTGCGGAAAACAGCAAGTTTAATATTCAAGAACCCTCTGGCTTCATCATCGTGACTCTAATGATGAAGCCACGGGATTTGCGATTCATGGTCTAACTTGAATTGTAAGAAAACATATAAAATTATAGTAAAAGGAACTAAGTATCACCTGCTTAAAGTACCGAACAAGTTTGCTCTTTTTTGGAGTAGAGAAGAGAACTTTGGGAGTCCGATCCGCAGGAATAAAAGGGTCTTGTCCGTATATCCTAAAAATAGGACGGCAACCACCCTCTCCATCCATATTAGGAATTTGCCTTATAATTACGCAATCCAACGTAAGCGCCCTATCCAGAGGAGGCCATTCGGAACCAACATTTCTTCTTGATATATATTGAAGATACCTCAATTGCGAAGGCAAAGGATTCAACGGTGACATCAACTGCAAAAGTTCCCGAGGAGCTTGCTTATATATCATATCCAATGTTTTCTGTTCCCCTGTAAACATTTTTCTATAAATCAACAGTGAAGCCAGCATAAACGCTAAAACCGGCCACCCACCTCGTTCGCAATGCATCAAGACGATATTCTGTGGCCCGAGTTGAAGCCAATTTTCACCCGATCTCAAGAAATGATGAATCATTTCCATCGTAAGTAACGGACAACCTTCATACTGTCTAGGATAGTCCATCACAGTCATATCATAGTCGCACAAAATGTTCGATATATGACTTTGGTGTTCTCCTTCCCTCATGTTGAACACCATAAACGAAGCGTCGGGGAAATGCTCGCCAATTTGCCTAATTATTCCTCCTATATACACTTTGTATTCATTCTCGTCCATAACATCGGTCGTAAAACAGTAATCAAACACTACAAATGAAACAACAAAATAATCACTACCAAAAAATACAAATGAAGTAAAACAAAAATCCTTGTTAAAGCTTCAAAGTGTATAAAACAAAACTATACAATTCCCATTATGAGCTAAAAACAACACAACCCAGCAACAGAAAAAACCTAAAGATTCAATTTTTACACTCAACAGAAGCTAACATTGTTGAGATTGAAACAAAAAGAGCAGAGAAAAAACGTACCATAAACCCTTTCAGTGATTTCAAGAAGGCCATCAGGGGGTTTCTTATAAAAGAACTTGCGAAACAATGCCATTTACACAAAACAGAAAGATCTTAAGAGCCCTAATTGAACCTACATTTGAGATAATGAGATCTCAGAAACCCCACCAAATGGTAACGCAATGATGATTGAAAGGAGTGTATGCTTTCAACAATCAGAACCATGGAATTTTGCTGGGTGTTTAAGGAACACTCTATAGGTATTGTCCTTGTCTTAACATGCACACTTTGTTACATCAAAAAAAAGGGGGGAAAACTTAGCTTTCAATCAAAAAAGTAACATGAGAGTGGTTACAAAGAAAGAGATGTAGAGATTGTTGTTGAATATGGTTGGAATTTGGAAGCTTGTTTAGAAGAAGAACAATTTGGATCGAGGTTTTTCTCTCTCTAACGAAATCTGTGTCTTTTTGTTTTATTGTGTTTTTTAAGAATAATAAAGAGAAAATAAAAAACATGGATTTGGTTTTTATTTGATGTTGATGTTGATGATGATGATGATTGTTTTTGTCTTACAATTAGGACAAAGACACAAAAAATGCGTACTAGATTGTGGTCACGTGAGTTAACTAAACCATGTTTGTTTGGATTAGGTGCTGTTCTTTGCTTTACTTTTTTTTTGTTACAACTTGTTTGACCAAAAAGTTTAACTCTAGAATATATATACAATAATAAAATATATTATTTGGCTTGTGAAGAAAATAATTTATTTACTACAATTATTCTAACAACTTTTTGGGAAAATTATTTCTAAATGTAATATCTTCTACAAATTTTTTTTTTTTGCATTTTAGTCAATATATTAAATGGAAAATGAACATTAAATATATTTATATATGAATGGTAGTGTTATAATTGTCACACATAAATTATATTTTGTCCTAAATTATAAGTGATTTTGTAAAAACTAATTATTCTAATTTATAAATTATTTTATAATTACAATGAAACATTAATGTTAATTTTTTATTATATATCTTATTATTTTATTATTTTTCCTCTTCAATTATTTAAATATTATTAATAAAAAATGATTTTATAAATTATCTCATAATTTGTTTTTCTAAAACAAAATTAACTATTTTTTATTTATGTGAAATGGTAAAAATATCATATAACTTAGAAGGAAAGGAGTACAAATTAATTAAATTATCAAATTGTCTTACTGTAAGTTAAAAGTATCAAAAGATCTTATATGCATGGACAAAGAAAGAATACGGCCTCCTACAAATTGTACATGTATTAAGAAAAATAGTTGTAACAATATATATATATATATATATATATATATATATATATATATATATATATATATATATATATATAGAGAGAGAGAGAGAGAGGGAGGGGATCATTTGACACCGGTGTTAAAATATTAACTTTGACATCAAATCCTACCCCTTTATTATTCATTCAATGGCTAAGATAAATTCTCTTAAAATACTCATGTGTTAGTTTTAAGTGAATATATCATAGCCATTGAATGGATAATAATAAAGAGGTAAGATTTGGTGTCAAAGTTAATATTTTAACACCAGTGTCAAATGATACCTTCTCATAAATATAAATATATATATATATATATATATATATATATATATATATATATATATATATATATATATATATATATATATATCATTTTAAAAAAAAAATTATTTGTATATTTAGTAGTATAATAGTATAGAAGAGAAAATAAATTTGTGTTTTTCAAATATACATTTAATAGGGGTATTTTTAATAAATTATTAATCTATAAAAAGTTTGAGTTTTATTTTTACTTTTTTTGATAAACAAAGTAACAGAAACTCACATTTAAATTTTAAAAAAACGTGTTCTTAAATAAAACGTTTTTAAATATAATATTGAGTTTTGACCGTTTAGTTAAAAGATTTGAATACTTAAATTATATATTAAAGAGCAATAAGTTTTAAAAAAAAAAAAATACTACAATTAAGGAAGTAAAATAGGAGCGAGGTAACTAAGACATTAAGCTGACATATACATATATTAACTTAGTTTTTTTAAATCTACTTATAAAAAATCTACTAGTTTTTCCTTTTATTTTTTGGTTTTAATCATATTTTAATTTTTTTATTGTTAGTGTTTTTATTACTATAAAATTAATATAAAATGTATGCATGAATACGGATGTGCATTTGCTACATGTATTTTTTTTCATTTTTTTTTTCATCTTTTTAATGTGGGTTCCACTCAAAATTGGTGGATCTCACACAAAAATATACTACATCTATTTTTTTCTACTTTTTTTTCATCTTTTTAATGTAGGTTCCACCCAAAATTGGTGAATCCCACACAAAAATACACTAAAGTGTATGTTGCTAATACACACCTACATGGGTGTGTATTAGCATGACCCTTTAATATATCATTTTTTACTTTATGTTAAGTGGTTTTTTATGATTTATAATTTTTATTTTACTGTTTTTAGTGTATTTCTTAAGTTTAGTTTAATTTTGTTTCTATTGTAATTCTGTTATTTTTTTCTGAATAAACAATTATTTATATCTTTTTGTTGTGCAGGTCATAACTTGAGGCATTAGAATCGGATTGACGAGTTCTAATATGCGTTGGGAAATTGAGAGAATAAGCTATAAATTTCGTGTTGAAGTAAAAAGCTGATTCGGAGTGCAGAAAGGGCCGAATAATTTATTTTCGTTCCAGACTTAAGAAAATAATTAGTTTTGGATCAGTTTTTATGTTTTTCGATCTAATTTGGATTAGAACCGAACCCCTTATTTAATTAGATTTGGGCTACTGTTCAGCATTCCGAATTTTTCAAACAAAAAAAAATAGAGTTTGTACTATTTCATTTCATGGATAACTAATTCCAAAGGCGAATTTCGGTGATTGTGGATTTCATCTCACTTTGAGGTTATAGTAATTTCAATCCAATTTTGATTCCTTTTAATTTTATTATGTGATTCTTGCATGCTTAATTCGATTTTCAGAGTATATTAATTTAATTCAATGGATGTGTTTTCCTAATTTTAATCACGTGTTAACTTAGCTTCTTTGTTAGCTTCGCCTAATCTTGAACCGTATGCTTAATACGGTAATCAAGAATATAATTTTTATAGTATCATTCACGCTTGTTAATTGGCATTGTTATCGAATAGGAATAGAGAATTCGCTTAGGGAAATTGTGTTATAATAATTAGTGATAAGCTGGAACCCGAATCAGTAGATTAGTCGTTTTAGCTTTTTCGGAATCAATTACTTTTTATCGTTATCTTAATCGAAACCTCAAACCCCTCTCATTGTTACGATCGTTTGATTAAAACATTCAAGAGTCCTTGCGATACGACTCGATTGTCGCTTCCATTTTATTGCATTTTTAATTCTCATTTTTTACTCGTGTGCGACAACGGTTCAGTAACATAATTGGAAAATTATTAGGGGATAAAAGATAGACAATTATTTTGTATTGATTGTAAGAAAAACCAAATTGTACATCCCATAAAAGTTGGTAGTAACATAATTACGAAAGTTAGAAATTATTTAAAATATAAAATATTATAATAAATAAAATCAAAACTATTATAAGCGATTGAAATATTGTTGTCATAAAACTTTAATTATTCATAGTCTTGACATGCAAACTTTAGAGATATCGTCATGTGTAGCCTTGAGGGTCATGTTCCATCATGTGAAACCCCAAGCTTCTTTGGCACTGGAGAAATTATTAAGTACCTTGAAAATATTTTTCTCAACTTCATTGTAAATGGCATTAAGAGCACGAGAGTTGTCATGAGCTTATTCATCTTCATCTTTTGACTAGTCACTCTCAGGCTTTTCAGGGATTATGTGTCTTCTTAAGTTGTAACCTTTGGGGGTGTCCATCCTTTTATGATTGCTTTTCAAGTTTTATTATTCATAGACTTGAGAAAATCAACCATGCGTGCTTTCAACCAATTATAGTTTATGCCGTCTATAATAGGTGGTTGATTTACGTATCCTCCTTCTTTAGCATTGTCCATTTTGAACAGAATATATAGATCTCATGGAGCTCACCCTACCAGAACATGGTACATGCTTTGATGCCAATTGAAATTATTTCTCTAGATACCAAGATGTCAGACACAATGTCGTAACAATGTGTGTGGAAAGTGTAACGTGTAATCACTAAAATAAAGGCATTAAATAAAATGACACAGGAATTGATAACACAGTTTGGTGCAAAGCCACATATGTTTGGAGGGTGTTAACCTAATGAAAGGAAATTCACTCTTAATAGGCAAAAGTATAAATTGGTTTGATTTGAACTCTCCTAGTTTAATGGCTCTTTTTTTAATTGTACTTATGAGTTTCTATTCAAGACTCCCCCTAAATATGAGACCCATCTCACTTTCACTCAAACAATATCCCTAGTGTTTGGACACTTACAAGTGTGCATGAATGATGAAATGAAATTACAAATCAAATACTCTATTCCCTTAACATAGAAATAAGACTCAAGAATCGAGTATTAAAAAACAAAACAAAAAGACTCAAAACAAATAAATACGCCTAGGTTGATTGCTCAAGGTTTGAGTCTTCATAACAATGGAGAATACCTCCTTAAATATCAACAAGGTCCATTTTAAAAGCCCATTAGGTTTTAAGTCTTTGAACGCGGTTGAACTTCCCAAAATCGCAAACAACCAATCTTCCATTATGTTTGAAAATATTTGATTGATTAAATCTTGATCATACCATAATTCCTCAAATTTAATCTTGCTAATATGATCTTTAGAGGAATTTCCTTATTCTAAAAAGCATATAATAGTTTAAACATGATTAGATAAATTAGGAAACGAATCCTTAAACAGCGCAAGATTTACTCAACGTAAAAATACTTTGGGTGAGATAAAATGTCTAACAGAACAGGGATCATTATGCTTAACATGTTTCTTCCTTACTTGATCACGGAGAGACAAGATGTTTCAAATCTTGTCATGACATCTTGCTTCACATGTTGCCTATAAAATGACGGCAATCATATGTAGTAACATAAATGCTAAGGTTAATGGCATTGGATAAAGGTGCATGGAAGGACATATTGGAGGTCCCTGGACAATATTGGAGCAGGTCACACTTCAAGACATATACAAAATGCGATATTCCGGTAAACAACATGTGTGAGGCATTTAATAGGGAAATATTAGAATACAGGGACAAATGAATATTGGAATATAGGGCCCTTATTGGAAAGGATCAAACATTACATAACAAAGAGGATAACTAGCGAAAAGGAATTGTTATTAAGGTATACTAGAAACATATACCCTAAAACCTATATGATTATTGAAAAATAACCAAAAACAAACACAAGGATGGACTCTTACATGGCATATTGATGATGATTTTGTCATATTCAGTGTAAACAATGGCAATGAGCGTGACACCATTAACCCTGAAAATATTTATTATTAATTATTTTAAAATTTTGTTGATGCTTGTTGGAAAACAAAATATGAGTTTCAAAATTTCTTTTTCAAAATATTAATAACATCACTATGCAAAATCACATCTTATACAATAAGCCTCATGAAATAAAAAAATTTAAATTAGACTCAATAATAGTCACATAAATATCTTTTTGAAAATATTACATGAATATAAATCTTTAGAATGAAAAAATATAAAAAGAGACCTAATAACAACTCAACCCAGATATCACTATAGCAAAGCTATATTTGGTAGAATTTCAATTCTCAAAGGTTTATGTATAGTAGATGAATAAGGAAAAAAATCTACAAGTTTGAAGCATGGTGAACTAGAAGATTATAAGACTTAGATGGTTTAGGATTAGAGAAGTGGTATTTTTATATGGTGCTTGATTAGAGGATTCAAATGATGTAAGAGCCAATGGAATAGGGATAGAAGGAGTAAAAAATGATGAGTTCATAATTATTTAATAATATAAATAGATTGAAAATGTATGGATAGATTACTTAGTACGTTTCTTTTCGTGAGTGAGGGGACAAGGTCTTCTTTTTCTTCCTCTCCAAGTGGCATTGACATGTGATCCTCAACATGTGAAATGTGTTTCCTTTTCATTATATTACTATTCATATTTGGTGCATGAGATAGATGGAATGATGTAATGGTTGCATTATGTTCGTCGATAAGTTGGTCTATCAAGGTATGTCTGATGTATTCCTTATTATCTAGTTTAGTTAGGATAAAGTGGGATTCACCATCATATGCAACTACCAATATACTTGAGGTACCTTCATCTTGATCCTTTTTAGCACTTACATGCTTAAATATTGTCTTACCCATAACCTTCTTCTTATTTGGGTTGAATCTATAATATAAGAAAATACATTGTTGTAGTTAAGACATAACTAACCTTTTTTTGTCTATCCTCCACATCATCAAATTAGTGGAAAATTGTGTCTTTAAAACCACAAATCCAACCATTTTGTCAGATACTTAAATGGCAAGTAGTGATTACATGTTTGGTTAGCCACTTTATTTGGACTTCATTGCATAGTTTGACCAAATGGCAACCAGTTTACTTTCTTTGCACTTTTATTGTAACCATTATATTGAAGTCATTGTGTTAGGAAAAGAACCCTGGAGTTGTTGCAGATAAAACATGCCCCCATCACATCCTTCATTTGTTTCTTCTCTCAAAACTCTCCCAACACTCTTCTTTTCTCCCTCATATGCCATTTACACGTCTATACTTTTTTTTACTACCTATTTGCTTGATTTTTTTATTCTTTTATTTTCAGGTGGTATTGCTTTAGAAAGAAAAGATTATGGAAGATCATGAAAATCCAAAAACGTTTTTACATCCGATACAATGAAAAGATGATGGGAGCATGAAAAGATTTTTCTCCAGTAATGACTTTTCTTACTTTTTGAAACTGATATAATTGCCTCTTCAGTAATTTTAGTTCTTCATTCACTATGTACTGTTTTTTCTTCATCTTCAACTTATGAATTTCGATCCTAATATTCCATGGGTGATTCTGTAATTGTTTTTCTTCTTCATGCGAGTCTCTAATTTTTAGGTTTGGGGGTTCTAATTTTTTCTATCTATAACAACTGTGATGCTTAAACATCCCATGGCTATCAATTTGTCAATGTCTCCTTGATTTATTAAGCTTCGAACAATAAAGTCTCACCTTTTCTTATTTGAAAGAACAATTTATTTCAAGTTTCTGATAATCACAGTTTTATCTGAAAATAAATAGTTTTTTTTTAAATCAGTGTGAAAGATTGTAGATTGTAGAAAGATAAAATTTAGTTCAAGTTTCTGATAATCTCCTTAGGTTTTGTTAAAGATTGTAGAAAGAAATTTGATTTTGTATGAATTTTGATGATTGTTGGTGAATGATTTCTAGGCTGGGAAGAAGGTTGTTGACAAAATGAATTTCTTGGTTGATGTTTTTGAAGTGACGAATAACACAATGAAAATTGTTGATGAAAATGTAGTTTTCTAGATTTACGTTCTTGAAGATATAAAGAACACGATAAAGATTTTGGGTAAATGAGTTTAAGATTTGTTTAGTGTAGAATAAATGTTGAAACATTGAAGAAAGAGAAAACAAAAAGAAAAATAAAGATTTTGTTGTTGTTGTTGAGTATGGATAATATAATGAGATAAGGGAAAATAAGTGATAGTGAATAAGAAATAACCACGTGAAGAATTGGTGGTGTAGCGTGCGATTTTTGTCGGTGACGCGACCACCTTACCGCAATGGTTGGAATTGAGTGCTACTTTCTGATTTCTTATTTATCCTATGAAGCTGGAAAGGAAAGAGAAGGTATCTAAAACTAACCTTGCACGCAAATGTTTTCTTTAACAAATGCTAAGAGATTGGGGGGTCCGGGGTCAGGTTATACAAAGGGGAGTTGTTAATTACACAGTGTATATATAGTTATCCATAGATCGTTTGGCATGTTCTTCTATTATCTACTTACTGGTGTTTATCTATTATAAATTAGGAAAGTTTTTCCTTTGGGAGAGTTAAGAGAGTGTTTTTGTTATTTTTGGGTTTTTTCGATGTTTTTGGTAAGGTACGGGACCTAAGGTTTTTGTTATGTGTGCTCGCTAAGATTTCGCAATCTTATGCCTATGTATTCCTGTAAAGACAACAGGAAAATCAGAGCAATCGTAGTTCATCCTATTCTATGGGAGGAAAGATGTTTGGTGTCTTGTTTAAAGCCCAAGATTGAAGCTAGATGAGTATTTGTGTCTTGTTAAAAGCCCAAGATTGAAGCTAAAAGGTTTTGACTGAGAGAGAAATTGCCATCTCTAAAGGGAGATATCTCACATGTTCATCACAGTTGTTGGGGTATTTGGTTATAAAGGAGAATTACTTTAACTGGGATATGAGAATCCAGCAATGCCATAATTTACTTTATAAGGGAGATGTCCTGAAGGAGGAAACTTTAACTCAGTGTTGAGCAATGTCATTTTTCCTTAGGAATCTTTCATGCTAAGAGAGGGACATGGCCTTGGATGTAAATGATTCAGAGGCTTGCCATTTACAGCAATTAGATGAAAGAGGAAGTTTACCAGGATAAGAGAGGGATCACAGCTTGAATTTTTGAATCAACAAGTGTGCCGCTTACAGCAGTTATCTGGGATTAGGCTTTTTTAATTGTCTGTTTTGATGTGTGATGTACAGAGAAATATCTTCCTGCAGAGAGAACTTTTGATTTCCTCTGAGGGGATAGTGGTTTTAGGTATGCCTTGATCAAAGCCCAAGGTTGGAGCTAAAAGGTTGACTCTGTTTAGGGAGTTTTATATCTGTCTCGTACAAATTCCAAGATTGAGGCTGAAAAGAGATTGACTCTTTTAGGGAATATTTTATCTGTCTTGTACAAAGCCCAAGATTGAGGCTAAAAGGGATTGACTCAGCAGGAGAGAGGATTTATCTGCCTTGTACAAAGCCCAAGATTGAGGCTAAATCAGCTGAGGAAAGATCATTATACAAAGCCTAAGAGGAGGCTAGCTTCTGCTGAGGATTATTGAGATCCAGAGATAGGTCCAAATTGAGGAATCAACTGTTACTAAGGATTACAGAAGAGTTGAAATATCAGATGCCATAAGGTTCTGATTCTGTTAGGGTTGTATTGATGATAAGTTGACCCTAGCTGGGGAACTTAGGATGAAAGGTTTAAACTCTGCTGATGAATTGATGAAATGATCAGGTTTTTCCTGTGTTTTTTAGAAACTTGAGGGTTTCTTTGAGATCCAAGAGGAGATGAGACTTTCCAAGTCTACTGGTGTAAAGAGATTTACTCTTAACTGGAGAATGATCTCTGTATGATGCCCAAAAGGAGGCTGGTGTTTTAAGGGATGAGAATCAACCCTAAGCTGGTCTGATGTTTTGACTCTCTGGAGAATTGAACTAGCAAAAGATGACTAAGTTGTGTCCTATACCTGTAGGAGGTCTTCGGGTCCTTGTACTAAGCCCAAGAGGAGGCTGAGAACTTCTAAGAAGCCTGAGGGTCCTTGTACAAAGCCCAAGAGGAGGCTGGGGATGCTTTTAGGAATCCTGTGGGTCCAAGCCTAAGAAAAGTTCAAGAAAGGTTTCACCAGGAATAATCCTTTCTTTAGTGAACAGGTCTAAGGTTTGAAGAAATTCAAGAGAGGTTTCACCGGGAATAATCCTCTCTGGGGAAATGAATTTCTTGTACAGATATTTCTAGTTTGTGACAGTCTTGAGAAAATTTTCACCGAGAATAATGTCTTTCTCTGTTCCATATTGTATAAGCCTAAGAGGAGGAAAGACTGTATCTGGAATTTCCTATGGGGAACTAAATTTGACTGTGTTGAAAGAGTAACCACTGGTTTGATCTAAAACTAGACCTAGTTGCTGGGGAAAACTCTAAGCAAGTATATACAGGCATACATATAAAATATAAACCAGTATGTATAAAAAAATAGTAGAACTTACAGGTGAGCAAACTTCCAGCATTATAAACATAGCTGTATGGTTAGTTATTCAAAAAATTGAAGAAAGTTTTGATACAACTATAAATTTGAATCTAAATCAAAAGGAAAGTTGTTTTAAAATGAATTTTGGGGCATATACTCAAGGAGAGCCCCATGTGAATTCTTTTCAAAAGGGGACGATAGTGTCGTAGTTTTAAAAATCACAGAGGGACTTATACAATGACTGAGGCCCAAAAGTTTATATACAAAAGGGGTTGGGTCTTACACTCCATTAGAGGCCCACAAGTTTATTTTTTATACAAGAGATGGGGCTTACAACTCAAGGAGAGGCCCAGATAAAAATTGTTTTGAAAATGGCGATCGTGCCGAGATTTTTTAAAACGTATCGAGACTTATACAATGACTGAGACCCAAAATGGCTTATTTACAAAGGGGTCGGTCTTACATTCTATCAAGAGGCCCAAGAGTTTTAAAAAAAATGTAGAATGGGACTTCAACTCAGGGAGAGACCCAGATGAATAACAGTGATCGCACCGTGGTTTTTTAAAATCGTATCGGGTCTTAAACAATGATTGAGGCCCAAAAAAGTTTGTTTTGACAAGGGGTGAGTCTTACACTCTATTAGAGGCCCAAAAGTGTTTTGAAAAAAGATTTATAAGGGTGAAAAAATAATCAAAACCCTAATTTGATTAAAAATGTATTTTAATTGAATAAAATTCAATTAAAATAATCAAAGTTATCAAACATGTGTGAAAAACAAGTTGTGATCTTGGATAAATGTTTGAAAAATCATCTTTAATCACACAAAATATTAGAATTCATTTGAAATGAAAAGATCAAAGTGAGAATTTCATTTTAAAATGTTTAAAAACAAATAAAATGAAATTAATTACAAATATTAAATAAATAATATAAATTGGATTTTTTTGTTAAATAAAACAATTTAACATTTTTGTGACTTTTTAAAAAAGGAACCAATAAAAAATGATAAAAAATGAGAGGTAAATTAATTTTTGAAGTTATTAAGAGATTGTGAAAAAATGTGAAAGAAATAAGTGGTAAAAAGAATGGGATGGTCCTCCCAAGGTTTGAACCCACGCCCTTGGGGTGGAGGGTTTAAAACTTTGCCAACTGAACCAAGTACGTTGGCTGATAGAGAAATGGCAAGAGTGAATAATATGTGAAACTCCCTTTGGAAAATGGTTCAAAAAAAATACTAAAAGGTCTGGGGCGAGGGGGATTCGAACCCCAGGCCTTTCGCTCGCTGCACACACACAAATACTAGTGTTTCCACTAGGGCGCAATGCCAATTCAAACATATATTGGCAAGTGTATAATATATACTATGTTTGGTTCTAAAAACCTGAAAATGGCGCCATGACCATCTTCTTCCTTGGGCCAACATCAGACTTGCGTGAAGCAGGCTATCTCTCTCATTTTTCAACCATTTTACAAGATGTAAAAATGAAACTTATTCGTTTTTTAACAAGGAACATGCTGGTTCTTTTCAATTTCATTTAAATTAAGTGTAACAAAAGATATCATGTTGTAACCAGATGAACCCTAAAAAATGCAAGAACTAAATGAAATCTCATACACACGAGATAAATAGCAATTAATTGAGGGTTAATGATCTATAAGCAATCAGAATCATGATGGTAATTTAAAACAACATTTATGATGCATCATTAATTGAGTTTGAAAGTTTAAGGCTTACCTCTGCAAGAAGGAATCGAATTCTATTGTAGAGATGTTACAGAAGTGAAACAATGATCTGGATAGCTTCCTTAGGCCTCAAGGATTATGTTGCAACCTTTAGAATGATTTGGAACTCCCTGGATCACTTGGCTGGAATTCAGTTGCACTTGGATCAAGCTGACTAGTGAGATCCTGATTCTTGTGTTACAGAAGGGATTAAGGTGTTTGGATCACTTCTATATGTTGTATATGAGGTGTGTGAACCAATAATTTGAGTTGCATTGGTCTCCAACTCAAAACCCAATAGTGCTTTCTCAAGAAAATGGATTTTTTATGCTTAAGAAGGGAATGAGAGAAAGCTATGTTGTAAGTTGCTTTGGTGTACTCTGAATGATCAATAAGGAACTCTATTTATAAGAGAAGAGTTGTGCTGAAGCTTCTCACTTGAAGCTCAAAGGATAAGATTGGAGTCAATGGTCTTGCTAAGTATGCCCCTCAACTAGATTTTTGCTTGTCCTCAAACGAAGTATGCCCCTCATGAAAACAAGAGGATTTGCTCAAGTGTTTAATTCAACCAAAGTCAAGCATGAAAATGCGCACAAGAAACGTTCACCACTCAATAGAATTGAACAATGGCAAAGAATTAAGTTCTTAAACAAATATCATGGAATGGTTCAAAGAACAACTAAATTTTCATACTTGAATCACTCTAACACTCCTCTTCAGAATAAGAATGAAGAAATTAACGCGTTTGCAACCGCGGGGAAATTTCACTCACCTGACAAACAATGCTAATAACAATCCAATTCACACAACATCTAACAATCAAAAATGAAAACATGGAAGCAAAAAGATCACTAAGGGCTTCAAATATTGTAACTTGCTCGGGTTCACAACAAAGGGACATTTCTAAAGGCCATTGAATCGAAATTGCCGATGCAAAAAGAAACATTCACTATACATGGTATTTACACATCACAACTTCATTCACCATTTTCATTCCTTTATCACTAACCTTCTCAAACTTCCTTATGCACAATTATTTCATTCTCTATTTTTCTTATTCAAACAAGCATGATTTTTCTTTGTTTTTTACATTCATATTCACACTTTTTCTTTTCATGCTTGTTTGAACTTTTTCAAAAGTTTTAGCAACTTACCAATCTTGTTTTTCATTCTCCCCAACTTAAATTCAACCAAACCTCAAGTGAATGCTCCTTGCTTTTTAAGGCAAGGAAATCAAATTAAAATAATGTTCAAAGGTTCAAGAAGAAATTTTTAGAACCTCACAAAATTCAATGATGAACTACACTTTCAAATTATGTACATAAACCAAGTTCATCACTAAAATGAGATCTAAACTGTTTAGGCTCAAAGGGTTTAACGAATTTGTTAGTTCTTGGATTGGCTAGAATTTTGGTAAAACAAAGTATATTCAATGTTGATGTCAAGGTGCTGATGTTGCAACATTGAGTCTTAACACTGGGCTGTGTTAAGTATTTAAATTGCTGAAGTTGGATGTCTGATGTCACATAGGCGATGTTGTGACATTAGATCTGCAGAATTAATAACATCAGGCTGTGATGTTGTTAGGGTTTGCGTGTTAGCTGGAATTGTGGAGAGCAAGCTGTCTCATTGGATGCGAATATCTTGGGTTGGATATTCTTCGCTGCATAGGAGATCTGGTGCAGATTTGTAGGAGATTTAAAAGGTTGAAGATTTGAAAAGATTTTAGGAGAAAATCTGTTTTAAATATTCAGTTTTAAATAACAAATCAGGTCAGATATTGTAGGAGGTCCAAGTCCAATTCAAGGAGCTATATAAAGCGCACCAGTACTAAAGAAAAGTAACGAAGAAAGAGAGCTAAAGACTGATTGTCGTTTATGTCTTCGTTTATGATTTGTAAACCATTCTAGTGTGAATCGGTATTATTGTGTTGAGTTGTTCTTGATCAAAGCTGTGAAGCAGAATCAAGTAGTGATATTCAAAGTGTGTTATCTTAGAATTATCTCACTAAAGTGTTTTAGGGATTGAGTAGTGTTCTCATATCTAAGTGGTTTCTTAGGTAGAAAGTCACTAGTAGAAATTAAGTTTAGGAGATTGTCAACTGGGTTGTTGAGTCTGTAAATTAATTCTACAAGTAGTGAATTTCATCCCTGGCTTGGTAGCCCCCAGACGTAGGTAGTTAGACCGAACTGGGTGAACAATTCTTTGTGTTGATTTGTTACTGTTATTGCTGTCCATTGTGCAGAGTGTGTTGTTGTGACATCGCACCTTAACATCACACGTCTGATACCAGAATTTCAATTAGTATCAGAGCCTGGTTTCCTGTCTGTCTCTGGGTGAGATCTAGGGAAGTTACTTTCTGGTGTAAAGATGGACAAAGAAGTTGGAGGATTCGTCAACAGACCCCCTATTTTGGATGGATCCAATTATGACTATTGGAAGCCAAGGATGACCACTTTCTTAAAATCCTTGGACAGCAGGGCTTGGAAGGCTATTATTAAAGAGTGGAAAGCACCTGTTGTGTGTGAGAAAGATGATGCTGGCAAAGATAAAGAAGGCACCTCAAAACCAAAGCCTGAAGAAGAATGGACCAAGGAAGAAGATGAGCTTGCCCTTGAAAATTCCAAAGCTCTAAATGCAATTTTCAATGGAGTGGATAAGAATATCTTCAGGTTAATCAATACCTGTGAAGTTGCTAAGGAAGCGTGGGACATTTTGAAGGCTACACATGAAGGAACATCTAGAGTGAAGATGTCTAGACTTCAGCTTCTAACTTCAAAGTTTGAAAGTCTGAAGATGAAGGAAGACGAGACTATTCATGACTTCCACATGAGTGTTCTTGAGCTGGCTAATGCATCTAGTGCACTTGGAGAGAAAATGTCAGAAGAAAAGCTTGTAAGGAAGATTCTTAGGTCCCTTCCTAAGAGGTACAAGATGAAGGTGACTGCTATTGAAGAAGCTCAAGACATCAGCAAGATGAGAGTTGATGAGCTCATTGGATCTCTTCAAACTTTTGAGCTTGGTTTGAATGAAGAAGAACCAGAAAAGAAGCCCAAGGGTATTGCTTTGGTCTCCACTCCTGCAGAAGCTAAGGAAGTCAAAGATGATGATTCTCAGGAAGATTTGTCTCAAGCCATTGCTATGCTAGGAAGGCAGTTCAACAAAGTGTTAAAAAGGTGGAACAATAACTACAAGCCTAGTGTCAAGAACATCTCTTCTAACATCGGCAAGCCAAAAGAGAAAGATGAAGAGAAGACTGCCCAGGATAAAGGTGTTCAGTGCTTTAAATGTGAAGGGTATGGACATGTCAAGAAAGAATGTCCCACATTCTTGAAGAAGCAGAAGAAGGGCATGTCAGTTTCCTGGTCTGAATCTGATAGTGAAAGTGAAGGTGAGTCAGCAAGGCATGTTAGAGCCTTAACGGGAACTATTGTGTCTGATGATGATAGTGATGGAGAAATAACTTATGAGGAGTTAACATCTACTTATCAAGAGCTGTGTTTAAGAAGTGTTGAGATTTGTCAAGAAAACAAGTGTCACAAGCAACAAATTGCTCAGCTTGAAAATGAAAAAGCTGATCTGGAAAATGAAGTTGTACTAGTTAAGTCTCAACTGGATCAGATGACAAAATCCGTTAGGATGATGAACAGTGGTACAACTACTCTTGATAAGATTCTTCAGACAGAGAAAGCTGCTGGTGATAAATCAGGTATAGGATATGTGGAAAGCACTTCAGGAACAAAGAAAGAGATGTCTCAACCATTGTCTCAACATCAACCTAAGAGACAGGGTCCTACACCAAAGAAAGTTGTTCAGCCCCAGAATGTTGAGAAGAAGAATGGTCCCCATCAGAGGAAGATGCAGCCTCAAGGAGCTAGTCAGTATATGCCTCCCCAATATCACCAGAGCATGCAAGCTGCCAGGTTCAAGTAGAACATGTCTCATCAGAGGTCTCAACATCAGGAAAACTAGTATAGATATGGGTACAACAATGTTGTGCCTCATCACTATGGAAGAAGAAAGCCTTATCACCATAGGAGACAGCCAAGAAGACAATCCAACTATGGAAGAAGGAGACAACATTATGAGTGACAGCCACAACATTATCATCAAAGTGGAAGAAGATTTAGCTACTTTAGAGACGACAGAGTCAGATGCTTCTATTGTGGCAGGATTAGACATATGCAGTCCTCGTGCTTCAAGCTTCACGGTTATCCAAATTCTGCTCCTCAACCCAGACAGAAAGAGGTCAGGCCCAAGGTGGTGAAGCAATGGGTTCCTAAAGTTACCAGCTTGATAGCTCACACTTCCTTAAGGGTGTCTACCAAAGAAGACTGGTATTTTGACAGTGGATGTTCAAGACACATGACGGAGTAAAGAATCTGCTTGTAGATGTGAAACTTCAGTCCTCTGGCTATGTTACATTTGGTGATGGGATCAAAGGAGAGATAAAGGGGATTGGTAAACTAAATTGTGCTAGTGCTCCCAGACTGGAGAATGCTCTTCTTGTTAAAGGACTAACAGCAAATTTGATTAGTATTAGTCAACTTTGTGATCAAGGATTCAAAGTAGACTTCACAAAGTCCGAATGTATGGTCAAAGATGATAAAGGAGAAGTCATTATAGAGGGAGCCAGATCTAAGGACAATTGTTATCTTTGGGTGCCTCAAAACTCAAATTCTTCCACGTGTGTGCTTGCTAAAAAAGATGATGTCAAAATCTGGCATCAGAAGTTAGGACATCTTCACCTAAAGGGAATGAAGAGAATTATCTCCTCAGAAGCAGTCAGAGGGATTCCCAAACTTAGTATTGAGGAAGGAAAGGTGTGTGGAGACTGTCAAAAAGGAAAGCAGACAAATATGTCTCATCCGAAGCTTCAACATGACACCACCTCCAAGGTATTAGAACTTCTTCATATGGACTTTATGGGACCTATGCAAGTTGAAAGTCTGGGTGGAAAGAAATATGCTTATGTAGTTGTGGATGACTATTCAAGATACACCTGGGTGAACTTCATCAAAGACAAATCAGAGGTGTTTGATGTCTTTAAAGAGCTCTGTCAAAGACTGCAAAGAGAAAAGGAAAGTAAGGTTATCAGAATAAGAAGTGATCATGGAAGAGAGTTTGAGAATAGCAAGTTTGAAGAATTTTGCTCTGCTGAAGGTATACGTCATGAGTTTTCATTGCCTATCACCCCTCAGCAAAATGGAGTTATTGAGAGGAAGAACAGAACTATCCAAGAGTCGGCTAGAGCAATGATTCATGCCAAGAAACTTCCTTATCATTTCTGGGCTGAAGCCATGAACACTGCCTGCTACATTCACAACAGGGTTACCCTTAGAAGAGGCACTTCATCCACTCTGTATGAACTATGGAAGGGAAGAAAACCTAATGTCAAGTACTTCCATGTTTTTGGAAGTAGATGCTATATTCTGGCTGATAGAGAGCAGCGAAGAAAATTGGATTCCAAAAGTGATGAAGGAATATTTTTGGGATACTCTACTAACAGCAGAGCATATAGGGTGTTCAACTCTAGAACCAAGGTGATGATGGAGTCAATCAATGTGGTAATTGATGACAGTGACAAGCTGGAAGATGATGATGTCCCATATGCTTTTGAGACATCAGTTGGTGAAGTTGTACCAGAAGCTGAAGATAGAAGCCAAACTCCTAGTGTTGTTGCTGCTGAGCCTGAAGCTGAGCAACCTCATAAGGATCCCTCCATCAGAGTACAGAAGGACCACCCAAAGGAGCTCATTATAGGTGATCCAAACTCTGGAGTAAGGACTAGGTCGAGAGATGTTATAGCAAGTTCATGCTTTGTCTCCAAAATTGAGCCTAAAAATGTCAAGGAAGCATTGACTGATGAGTTTTGGATAAATACAATGTATGAAGAGCTAGAGCAGTTCAAGAGAAATGAAGTATGGGAGCTTGTTCCTAGGCCTGATGGAGTTAATGTGATTGGGACCAAGTGGGTCTACAAGAATAAATTTGATGAACAAGGAGTGGTCACCAGAAACAAGGCCAGACTAGTTGCTCAAGGATACGCTCAGGTTGAAGGAATCGATTATGATGAGACCTTTGCTCCTGTGGCAAGACTGGAGTCTATCAGACTACTCTTGGGTGTGGCTTGTAACCTAAGATTCAAGCTGTTCCAAATGGACGTGAAGAGTGCTTTTCTGAATGACTATCTAAATGAAGAAGTCTATGTAGACCAACCTAAAGGATTCACTGACCCAAACTTTCCCAATCATGTGTTCAAACTAAGGAAAGCTCCGTATGGCTTGAAATAAGCTCCAAGGGCCTAGTATGAGAGGCTGACAGAATTCTTAGCTACAAATGGATATAGAAAATGAGGGATTGACAAAACTTTGTTTGTCAAGGAAGAAGGCGGAAAATTAATGGTAGCCCAAATCTATGTGGATGACATTGTATTTGGGGGAATGTCAGATGCTTTGGTGAAACGGTTTGTTCAACAAATGCAATCTGAATTTGAAATGAGTTTGGTTGGAGAACTTAGCTACTTTCTTGGACTACAAATCAGACAAATGGAGGATTCCATCTTTATTTCCCAAAGCAAATATGCTAAGAGCATAGTAAAGAAATTTGGCCTGGATAATGCCAATCACAAAAGGACGCCTGCTCCTACTCATTTAAAGTTATCCAAGGATGAAAATGGAGTAAGTGTGGACCAAAGCATGTACAGAAGTATGATTGGGAGTCTACTGTATCTCACTGCAAGCAGACCTGACATTTCCATCGCTGCTGGAGTGTGTGCCAGATATCAATCTGATCCTAAGGTGAGTCACTTGAATCAAGTGAAGAGGATTATGAAATATGTGAATGGCACAAGTGACTATGGGATGCTATATAGTCATAATTCTGGGACTGATTTAAGAGGATATTGTGATGCTGATTGGGCTGGAAGTGCAGATGATAGGAAAAACACTTCAGGAGGCTGTTTCTTTATAGGGAATAATTTGATTTCCTGGTTCAGTAAGAAGCAGAATTGTGTATCTCTCTCAACTGCTGAAGCTGAGTATATAGCAGCAGGAAGTAGTTGCTCTCAGCTGGTCTGGATGAAGCAGATGTTGAGTGAATACAATGTCAAACAAGAAGTTATGACACTATACTGTGATAATTTGAGTGCCATTAATATATCTAAAAATCCTATACAGCATAGTAGGACAAAGCACATAGACATAAGGCATCACTTCATAAGGGAATTGGTTGAAGACAAAATTGTTACCTTGGAGCATGTAGCCATAGATAACCAGCTGGCTGACATATTCACTAAAGCCTTAGATGTAAACCAATTTGAAAGGTTAAGAAGCAAATTGGGAATCTGCATTTATGAAGACTAAATGTGCTAGAAAGGGTTGTGAGCAGTTGGAGTTATTTTTGAAAATGTTTAGTCAACTGCCAGGTGAAGGTTGTCAAATTGTGGCTAAAAAGGGGGAGAAATAGCCAAGAGAGTCAAGAGTATCAAAGAATGTCAAATGTTGCGAAGTGCAGAAATTAAGGGGGAGTAATGAGTAATTACTGAAATACGTGATCAGCTGGCTTTGCTGGTTCATGATTAAGGGGGAGCAACATCATTGAAAAGTGTTGTTGTTGAAGATGCTGAAGTGAATTGAAGATGAAATATGTGCAGCTCTGGTTGAAGATTGTAGCTGTTTTGCTGATGTTGCTTGGAGTTTCAACATCATTAAAGTTTTTTTTCCACTGTTGAAGTCTCTGAAGGTGCAGAGTGCAGAGTGTGTTTTAGCCAAAATTAGCCAAAGGGGGAGATTGTTAGTTCTTGGATTAGTTGGAATTTTGGTAAAACAAAGTATATTCAATGTTGATGTCAAGGTGTTAATGTTGCAACATTGAGTCTTAACACTGGGTTGTGTTAAGTATTTAAATTGCTGAAGTTGGATGTCTGATGTCACATAGGCGATGTTGTGACATTAGATCTGCAGAATTAATAACATCAGGCTGTGATGTTGTTAGGGTTTGCGTGTTAGCTGGAATTGTGGAGAGCAAGCTGTCTCATTGGATGCGAATATCTTGGGTTAGATATTCTTCGCTGCATAGGAGATCTGGTGCAGATTTGTAGGAGATTTAAAAGGTTGAAGATTTGAAAAGATTTTAGGAGAGAATCTGTTTTAAATATTCAGTTTTAAATAACAAATCAGGTCAGATATTGTAGGAGGTCCAAGTCCAATTCAAGGAGCTATATAAAGCGCACCAGTACTAAAGAAAAAGTAACGAAGAAAGAGAGCTAAAGACTGATTGTCGTTTGTGTCTTCGTTTATGATTTGTAAACCATTCTAGTGTAAATTGGTATTATTGTGTTGAGTTGTTCTTGATCAAAGCTATGAAGCAGAATCAAGTAATGATATTTAAAGTGTGTTATCTTAGAATTATCTCACTAAAGTGTTTTAGGGATTGAGTAGTGTTCTCATATCTAAGTGGTTTCTTAGGTAGAAAGTCACTAGTAGGAATTAAGTTTAGGAGATTGTCAACTGGGTTGTTGAGTCTGTAAATTAATTCTACAAGTAGTGAATTTCATCCCTGGCTTGGTAGCCCCCAGACGTAGGTAGTTAGACCGAACTGGGTGAATAATTCTTTGTGTTGATTTGTTACTGTTATTGCTGTCCATTGTGCAGAGTGTGTTGTTGTGACATCGCACCTTAACATCACACGTCCGATACCAGAATTTTAGAATTCTCTCTACTCACGGGTAAGGTACTTTCGGATACGGTTCTGCTCAATATAAACAAATGCCTTGATCATTTCTAATGCTTCCACAAAATCACAATAATCAACAAATAAAGCATGAATCAAACGAATTAAAAAAAGTTTATCAGTCATCCTAGCATATAGTAAATGTTTTGGACTAGACCAGTGGCTAGGCATGGCCCAATCCACTTCTGCTCCCAGAACGACCCAATTTCCTAAACCCAATCCACAAAGGGCATAATTTACCTTTCTGCCCTCCAACCGGGCAATCTTGGACGAATGAGCCTCAGAGACATTCGCTCCTCCCCGGAACACCTGCCAGTCACACACGGTTTCATCAATCCCCGGACAGCCATGGGCATGTGTCCGGAACTACGCTTTTTCCCGACATAACGGCTAGTTTTGGGCAGTTACCTATTCTTTACGAAACAGTTATTTCGCCCAAAAAATAGGGACTGTTGGCCATGCGCTGGGGGCACTATAAAAACCCTTTCATTCGAGAGGGTCAGGTATCCAATATTCATCCTAAGAACACATTTTGTACTTGCCCCTTTTTCTCTGACCCTTTCTTACTTGAGCGTCGGAGTGCCTTGTAGATACACCCCCTCCTCTCCTACAAGCATCATCTGCCCTACGCGAAGGCCACGACGATCCAGTCTGATCACCTCCGATCAGTGGCGCCGTCTGTGGGAACCTAGCTTCCTCGTCTTTTGATTCAAGATCCCTTCTTTTTCATTTCGAAGACTAAAGCTCTCTTCAAACCCCATTTCGATCATCATGGCCTCCACCAAGAATGATGTTGTCCGTCAAGAATCTACTCTCGCCGTTATCCCCGATAACGCCGATCACATCCTTTCCAGAGCTGCTTTCCCAGAGACAGATCATCGTGACGGGAGTAACGCATCCCCTACTCCCGATGACGTGAAACCTCGAGCACAGGCTGCTAACCGTGTTTTCGAGCCTATTCCGGTTCCACAAAATGCTGACCCCAGCACAGCTGCTCTCATAGCTTCCCTCAACAGATCAAACCTCTTGATATTCCAGCAAGGTGAAAAGATCGACGCTCTCGAGCACATCCTCCAGGGGCGTCTATTCTCAGAGAAGCCTTGCAGTCCGTCTCCACGTCCCCGGTCTCCCCCTCAGAAAAGGAGGCGTGACAGATCCATAAGCCTCTCCCCAGAGAGAAGATGATCAAGATCAGAAGAGCCTGTGTTTGATCTTGCACAAAGGCGACGTCGGTCTCCTCCACAGAAGTCAAGACGTTCCCCTATGCCAAAGAAATCCAGGCCCTCAGAAAAGTACGAGCATCGCCGTTTGCGCAGGCATTCTCCACGACGAAGCAGGAGCCGTGATCATAGCCAATCCTTCTCCCGTTCCTCGAGCACAAGCAGTGACGACTACGTTCATGGCCCCCTCTCGCAGGATATCATGGACACCAGAATTCCTCGCGGGTTGGAAAAGCCCCCCGCTTTAGCAACCTATGATGGGACCTCTGATCCCGGCGAGCACATAGAGAACATAGAGGCAATGCTCCACTACCACAACGTAAGTGGGGCCATAAAATGCAGGTTGTTCCCAATCACCCTCAGGAAGGGGGCTATGGCTTGGTTCAAGCGCCTTCCCCGAGGGTCAGTCATGTCGTGGAGAGATCTGAAGAGCCGGTTTGCCCGACATTTTACTGCTTCCCGACGACATCCCAAGTCAGAGGCCACCTTGGAAGCTATCATACAAGGCAAGGATGAGTCCTTGTGGGCATATATTGAACGGTTTAACAAAGAAGCCGTGGAGGTCCGTACTACGGACCGTATGAAAAAATATCTTCTCGAGAAGGGCTTGAGACCAAAGAGTGAGTTTTGCAAGGCCGTCGGAATCGAGACTCCTCCAACATTAACGGAACTTCTCCGGAAAGCTGAAGCGTATATACAGTACGAAGAGAAGGAGGTCGTATACCATGCCCAGGACGTGAGAGATCGCGAAAATACTCGGGCACCAAAAAAAGATGAGTCGGAGACATCCCGGCATGGAAAAGAGAGGCGACGAGACGATCTCCCCCGAGAAGGTAAAGGGCCTACTGGCCGATTCACGGAGTATACCCTGCTCACCGCTCCTCACGAGCGCATTCTCTCTGAATGCATCAATACGGAGTTCAATCAGGGAGGCGTTAGGTTCCCTAAACCGACGACGTCCAAAGGCAACGTGGATAAAAGAAAATATTGCCGCTTCCACTGCAGCCACAACCATGTGACCGAGGACTGAATGCACCTTAAAGATGCTATTGAGATCCTCATCAAGGAGGGTCATCTGAAGCAATATGTCAAGAAAGGTGAATCTTCAAAACGGGAGGCGTCAGATTCAAAGAAGGAAGCATAATCATCCCTATCCAGTCCTCCCCCGTAGGTCGCTATGTCTATCACGCGACCAGAGGACTTTTCTGTCCCAGATGATTTCGAGGAGCCGTCCCTAATGATCGCGCTCAGCACTTGGGAAGCATTCCCTGTAGTCATGGTTATCTCATGCGGGGGGTACAATGAGCTGACAGTGGGATCTGTCAAGCAAAAGTTCGAGCAGCTTATTAATTGCAGCCCTGACCAGTTATCCACACTAGAAGGGTCAAGGGGCGATCCCAGCCGATTACCTTTTACCGTGAATAGCTGCCCGGAGGCTCTCCAAACTCACATATCCCCTTGCTCGTCAAGGCAAAATTGGCAAGCACCGACGTCAGAAGAATCCTGGTCGACCAGGGTAGTTCTGTGGATATAATGTACACCGACCTGTTTCGGGCCCTCAAGCTGGACCAGAAGAACCTCTCACCATACGTGGGATCTGATTTGCAGGGGTTCAACGAAGCCACGACTAGACCTTGGGGGTACGTGGAGCTCCCAGTCACATTCGAGGAAGAAGATACGTCCAGGTCAATCAAGACCTAATTCCTGGTGATCGATTGCTCGTCACTATACCAATGCATCTTGGGGAGATCGGCCCTCGTAGAGTTAGTTGTTGTCCCTTCAACTGCCCACTTTAAGTTAAAATATTACACGGAGAAGGGTCACATTGCGACATTGCACGGGGACATAGAGGCTGCCCGCAAATGTTTCGAAGCAGCGACCCGGGGACAAAACCAGATCGGCACAGCACCCAAAGCAGCTAAGCGGGCACAGGAGGAAGATCATCCGTTCGAAGACGGCCAATCAGACAAGAAGCCGGCACTCCCTGTACACACTATCGACCTTGACAGCCGAATTTCAGATGAAGGCGAGGAAGATAGCTGTGAAGGGGCGTCGGCGACGATGACCAACTCCTCCACATCATCCCTCATGCGACCAGTTCTAGACGGGGAGTTTGAAGTCATCGCCTTCAGCAATAACCCCAACAGAGGGGTGAAGATTGGTGCGGGACTGCCTGACGAGGTCAAGCAACAGCTGAAGAAGTGCCTGAACGACAATGTTGATCTGTTTGCTTGGAGCACCGCAGATATGCCCGGCTTGGACCCTGAGACCGTATGCCACCATTTAACCATCGACCCAGCTTCCTGTGTCGTCGCGCAGCGAAGGCGGAAACAATCCGACGAAAAGGCACAGGCTGCCGAAAAACTTGTACAAGACCTCTTAGAGGCAAAATTCATCTCGGAGACCAGGTATACAACCTGGCTATCCAATATTGTACTTGTTAAAAAGCATAGTGGAAAATGGCGCATGTGCATTGACTATACTGATCTCAACCGAGCTTGCCCGAAAGACGCTTATCCCTTACCGAGCATAGACAAACTCGTAGATAACTCTGCAGGTTTTAAACTTTTTTCCTTCATGGACCCCTATTCGGGGTACAATCAAATCCCTATGGCCGAAAAGGACAAAAGGTACACCACGTTCATGACCTCCTCAGGGAACTATTACTACAATGTAATGCCCTTCGGTCTAAAAAATACTGGGGCCACATACCAGCGCATGATGAACAAGATCTTCCGATCAGAGATCGAAGACATGCTCGAAGTTTACATGGACAACATGATCGTGAAATCCCAAGAGGAATCCGACCATATGGCCCACTTGCAAAAGGTCTTTGACCAGGCCAGAAAGTGCAAAATGCGCTTTAATCCAGAAAAATGCACCTCCGACGTGCGTGCGGGGAAGTTCCTCGGATTCTACCTCACCGAAAGGGGAATATAGGCAAATCCAGACAAGTGTCGAGCATTCGTGGAGTTTCCCACGCCTAGATCAAAAAATTCCATACAATCCCTCAACGGGATGCTCGCTTCACTTTCACGCTACATGGCCAAGTCTGCTCAACACGCCCTGCCCTTTTTTAAAATCCTCAGAAAGGAGGCCAATTTCGAATGGACGGAGGAGTGCGAGCAAGCTCTGACCCACCTTAAGCGAGCTCTGTCCGAACCACCTGTGCTTTCTCGACCAGAATACGGGGAGACCTTGTACCTATACCTCTATGTTGCTAGCAAAGCCATCACCGCTGCACTCATCCGCGAAATAACAGACGGGCAAAAGCCCATCTATTTCACCAGCAAGGCCCTGCAAGGGCCATAAACCAGGTACGCGCAGATAGAGAAAGTCGCCATTGCCCTCATTACCGCCGCGAGAAGACTCAGACACTACTTCCTGACCCACACCATAGCAGTACGTACGGACCAACCCATTAGGAAGTTGCTTCGCCGATCAGAAATGGCCGGCAGGATGCTCAAATGGTCCCTGGAGTTATCAGAATTCGACATTTACTACGAGGGCAGGAAGGCCCTCAAGGCACAAGTCCTGGCCGACTTCGTGGCAGAGATGACGCCTCTATCGTCCCCACCATGCGGAACGCAGAGATGGACCATTTACGTGGACGGGGCATCCAGCCCCTCGGGTAGCGGCGCAGGTATCATCCTCGAGAACGAGGAAGGAATACTAATCGAGGTATCTCTAGTCCTGTCCTTCCCTACGTCCAACAACTAGGCCGTATAGGAGGCCTTCCTCGCAGGACTACGACTGGCAAATGACGTGGGCGCCAAGGAGGTAAAGATTTACACAGATTCCCAGCTCGTAGCATCCCAAGTACGGGGAGAGTTCCAAGCGAAGAACGACCAGCTAGTCGAATATTTGACACTGTTGATGGAGAAAATCACCAAGTTTGACGCGTGGGAAGTCCAACACATCCCCCGCGAATGAAACACACGGGCACACGTCTTGTCCAAACTAGCTAGCACCAAGAAGAAAGGCGAAAATAAATCCATTGTGCAAGAAATACTCGCCCGACCTAGCATTGAGAAACCATAGCAGCTGCCCGACGCCAACGCCGTCGGGGACAGTCACTGTTGGATGACCCCCGTGTATAATTACCTCACCAAATGGGAGCTACCCGAGGACAGCAAAGAGCCAACGTGACTAAACGATGAGCTTGATCATACGTGCTGATTGAGGACAAACTCTACCGACGAGGATTTTCCATTCCCCTCCTGAAATGTGTCGAGGAGAACAAAGTCCCTGAAATCCTCCAAGAGATCAACGAGGGCATCAACGCGCAACATTTGGGAGGGAGATCATTGGCACGAAAAGCCTTGCTAGCAGGATACTATTGGTTGACCATGTAGCACAACGCCAAAGAGCACGTCCAAAAGTGTGACTGATGCCAGCGCCACGGAGACATGCACTTGGCACCCCCAATGAGTTGAAGACTCTATCCTTGCCTTGGCCTTTCGCCTGGTGGGGGATGGACATACTCGGCCCCTTTACAATGGGTTCTTATCAAAAAAAATTTCTGATCATGGCCATCGATTACTTTACTAAACGGATCGAAGGCAAAGCCCTCGCCAAGATCACAGCCTTCAACATACTCCGATTCTACAAAAGGAACGTCCTCGCGCGATTCGGGGTGCCCCAGGCCCTGGTGACCGACAATGGAACCCAGTTCACGGACAGGAAGTTCCAAGACTTCGTCGCCAAATTAGGCACGAAGCAGCACTTCACCTCCGTCAAGCATCCCCAGACTAACGGGCAAGCGGAGGCCGCGAATAGGGTAATCCTTCGTGGCCTAAAGCGAAGGTTGGGCGAAGCTAAAAAGAGATAGGTCGAGGAGCTACATAGCGTGCTCTGGGCCTACAGAATAAAAGCACACTCCACCATCGGGTAAACCCCTTTCCGACTAGCTTACAGAATAGAGGCGGTGATACCGGTGGAGATCAGGGAACCTTCCAGACGAACAGAGGCTCCCCTCGACGAGGAGATGAACGACGAAGCCCTGAGAGAAGAGCTCGATCTAGTCAAATATATACGGTCGGGGGCAGCTCTCCGCGAAGCTTTGCTGAAACAACAAATAACCTTGCGCCACGACGCTAGAGTCATAAAGCGTGACTTCCCCGTTGGCAGCTTAGTCCTGCGCAGAAAAAAAAAGGATTCGCGCGAAGGAAAGCTGGCCGCGATCTGGGAAGGACCCTACAGGGTCAAATCCAAAACGGGCACCGGAGCCCACTATTTAGAAACTCTGGACGGAGAACCATTTGCTCGACCATGGAACGCTGAAAAGCTCAAACAATACTACAGTTAGAACCAACTACGAGGTCAGACTAACTGCCGACGAGATCTCCCCTAAACGGGGAGATGGCTCAGTCACAGGATCGTGCCTTGGTGTAAGCACGATCCATTTTACAACGCCAGCCAGTTTCTGCTTATGGGACGAACATACTCTGCGCACAACAGGGATACCTCAATCGAGCTCCGCCATTGCCACACCAATTAGGCAAGACACCCAGCTCGCGATGAGAACCATCCAAGCCTATGAGATTAGTACCTCAACCGAGATCCTAGTCTCATCACGAGTGAAACCACTTCCCCAGCCGTTCGACCAGTCCCCGTCACTGTCGAACACATCTACGTCAAGCAATTCTCTAAATCATAAAACATATCAGTGATCCCTGTTGCGAGCATAAAAGCTTATCGAGCAATAGTAAAACACTTAGAAAAATAAACAATGAAAGCCATACATACAAAACCGGCCATACTAACTGGACTCATATATAAATAAATTAAAGTGACCACAAGGGCCACAAGCTCTCCATGTTACAAAATAAGGGGGCCGTGCCCTCGAAGAAAATAAAGTACATCAAAAAAACACGGCACGCAGGCCGGATAAATTACAACAAGGTAAACTGAAGTTATTCCTCCATCCTCTCCGGCTGATCCTGGACGAACTCTAACTGCTCAGGGACAAGCTGCGGCGGCTGGGTCTCCTCAGGACGGGCATGCTCAGCACCAAGGTTGAGAAAGTTAGGGAGAGTTATCTTGCCGTTCTCCACACGGTCAAGAAAGTTGGTACCCTTGGTGGAGATTTGGACGTCGGGGTTCACCAGCCTGAGCTGGGAAACAAAATTGTCAAATGATTCCTCCCCCAATGGAAAACACGTCCTCTTCTGCCTGGAGCATACGAGCAACTATCTCTGCCCTGGTCTTCAGCCCCTTCACGTCTTCAGGCTCATACTCGGCCGGAGCGCTCGCATTCCTCAGCTGACCGATCAGCTCCTTGACTTCCTTTTTCTCAGCTGCCAGCGTGGCATTCTCCCCCTTCAACCTTGTAGCCTCTTAGTCTGTCTTCTTCCTGGCGTCACCAGCTTCCTTGGCCTTCCTCGTCGTCTCTTCCAGAGAGGCTATGGTAGCCCGGGCAGCTCTGAGCTCGGCCTCAGTTGCAGAATCCCCCTCAGCATAGATCGCCGCCATTTCCAGAACTCTGACCAGTGCGGAGGCGTCCTGCGCCACCCGCGCCCTCCTTCTCGGATGATCCATGCCCTCCAATTGGAGAGACTCTTCCCGTGGCATAACCAGGGACGTCCCCTCAAAGAATCTCCTATCAAGAATACAAGGAGGAAGCTCAAACTTCCCTTTCTCTGATGCCCGGCTAAGGTCCACGCTTTCATTGGCCCTCGACCGCTTAAACCTGGAGGCCAAGGGCAAGGGGGATCCTTGAGCAGGAGTAGGTGAAGAGCTCCCCGCAACTGGCTGAGGAGGAGGAGGAGCACGCTGGGCAAATCGAGTCTTCGGGGCAGTTGCGTCGGGCTTGTTCCTCGCGACAACATTTTTCACCATTCTTTCGTGGGCGGAGGGCATCTCACCTGCGAAAACACAACAAATATATTAGACAACGAAGAGAATATAGTTCGGGCAAGTTAAAATAACTAAAACTACCGAGCAGCTTATAAGCGTCCGCGGGAGTCTTGCACACCAAAAGCGCCTTTGTATTAATATACCGGTACTCTACCCGCTGGCTACCATCCTCCTCGAAAATAGGACTCCCCTTCTTCGTCCAACATTCAGCAAATCCAAAGAATTCACATATTTCACCAGCTTTTCGTAGCCGGCCAGATCCTGCCCGTCTAGCATGTTTGGCTGAGCAACATAACCATTGGGTTCCTTAGAGAAATGATTCCCACTCCACTGAAAGGGAAATTTAAACTCTCTGTCCCTGATCAGCTTCCCGTTCTCGTCGCGCATGTCATTGCCATTCTCGTCAATCGACACCGCCCAGACATACGTGTTGTCTTGAGCCTTCTCCGACACAGGCTCTATAATGTAGAACCTCTCCTTAAACGTCTGGATTAACTCCGAGAAAGGCTTGAACAACTTTTGGGGCTGCTTCAATGACACCCAGCCATATCTCCTCCCCGTGACCTGCCGTTGAAGATGGAATATGGTGAAAAACAAAGGCAACGTGGCTCCCACCTGCAGGAACTCACAGGTTAACTCGAAGGCATGGATGAACGCCAACGAGTTGGGATGCAGCTACGATGGAGCCAGGTCCAGGTGTACGAATACAGACTGCTGGAAATCAGTAAAGGGCAGCCTCAACCCCAGCTCCTTAAAGGCATATCCGTACATGGAAAATATCTCCCCGAAGTCCGAACATATCCGATCATCTTGGAAGGGGAAATGTACATTCCATTCCCCCTCCGGTCCAATATCCGTGAAAACGTCCTCCGTAAAAGTCGCGAAGATGGATTCGTGCTCGGTAGGCTCAGCCACCAACCACTCCTCAGCAGGATTCTCTTCGAGCTCCTCCCCAACTTCGCTGGGGACGGTTGAAGCTTCTGTGCTACTGCTCTCCGAAGAGCTTTCCTCGGATGAATATATTAAAATTTCCCAGTCGGGCCCTGTCGCCATCGCCTGAAAAGCAGAGGACAAAAGTGAATTCGACGCAAAATCAAATCCACCCTTCCACCGCTGGTCAAGTGAAAGGGCGCGCAAAGGGCTGAGGACGTCGTCCCCGGCCTAAGCCCTAAATTAAAAATACAAGAGTCTCCCACGAGGAGGTGCTCGGGGAAGATCCCTTACACAACGAGGAGCTTCCTAGAATCACTTCCCAATTTCCGTTTGAAGCTTCACCGAAAACTTCAAACGTTCACCAGAAACTTCATCAGAGTACCGAAATTGAGTAACCACGACGGTTACTTGTGCGTCATCATCGCAATGACGCCAGTGACCGCCCTACTCGTAGTCCTCTAAAGGGTTCCGGCGGCCATGCCAGCAGCAAAAGATGGCCCAGCCGCCGTCCACCACCAACAGCCACCGGAAAACACCACTATGTCTCGTAAATCTAACCTAACTGCATGCATTCTAAAACGAAAATGAAAAAGATGGAAAAGATCAAGGAGTTGGATGACTTACGTGGTCGAAGAAGATGAAAGAAAGTGCTCGAAGCTTGGACGGTGGCTACGGAGGCGGACGATGACGGTGGCAAACTAAGCTTTCTGAAGAAGACAGAGAAGAAGAGAGAGAAACGAAAGTATGAAATGGCTGGACTCTCTCTCCTTTTATACTGCTGAGGAGCACGTACAGAGGCACACCCAACTAGGTCATAATGGCTATAGACTAGCCATCATTGCCTAGCTACTGCGGCATAGGGCTCGAGGCACACGTGGCGCCCCAATGTTTTATTTCCTCCTAACCGTTGGTCTCCCTGTACGACGGACAAACAAGACACAGTTACGGGCCTTACGGACACCAGGGCCCACGGGCACCACGGGACAACTCCCTTCATCAACAAACGAGGACTCTGCTACCATTCCCCGGATCAACGGGCTATCCTTAAGTCATCACTCCCCTGCTCGGGAGCAACGACTTGGGGGTCTCCAGTTCTGGACTGGACCAGTGGCTAGGCATGCCCCAATCCACTTCTGCTCCCAGAACGACCCAATTGCCTAAGCCCAATCCACAAAAGGCATAATTTACCTTTCTGCCCTCCAACCGGGCAATCTTGGACGAATAAGCCTCAGAGACATTCGCTCCTCCCCGGAACACCTGCCCGTCACGCACGGTTTTGTCAATCCTCGGACAGCCATGGGCATGTATCTGGAACTACGCCTTTGCCCGACATAACGGCTAGTTTTGGGCAGCCTGTCCGACATAACGGCTAGTTTTGGGCAGTTACCTATTCTTTGGGAAACAGTTATTTCGCCCCGAAAATAGGGACCGTTGGCCACACGCTGGGGGCACTATAAAAACCCTCTCATTCGAGAGGGTCAGGTATCCAATATTTATCCTAAGAACACATTTTGTATTTGCCCCTTTTTCTCTGACCCTTTCTTACTTGAGCGTCGGAGTGCATTGCAGGTACACCCCCTCCTCTCCTACAAGCATCATCTGCCCTACGTGAAGGCCACGACGATCCAGTCTGATCACCTCGATAAGCAAACAATGGAGGTTTCTCACAATTTGTGGCTTTTAGACCTAAGTGAAACAAGCATTAAAACAAGTTGCAAAATGAAACAAGAATACACATTTGCACAAAGCACAAAATTCTTAAATCAATCTAACATTCTATAAAGAGGTACAATTTACCTCGCATACATTCAAATTTCACCATCCAGACTCGGTCGAAGCTTCATTGAATACTTTTATACAAATAGCAACCAATCTAGAAGGAGTTCTCATCATTCCTGAACACACTAGAGAAAACATAAAAGAAAACAAATACATATAATATAAACAAATGTACAAAGCTCAAAAATATAGAAACTATCGCAATGAGATTCAATATCTAAACACCAATTCCCGACAACGACGCCATTTTGTTGAAACTGTAATACAGCAGCAAGCAAAAACTAATTTAAGTAACCCAGTTTTGTCGTATCCAAAGGGATCAGTGCGAGGGAAAGAATGTCGTTCGACGGTCTCTATGTTTCTAAGCTTATGGTTCAAAAGTTTTGGTTTAAAAGATTTAAGGAACCAAAATTAAATGCAGAAAATGTAAAGACGGAAAATATAAAGTAAAGACTGAATTATAAATGGAGCCTTGTTGGAATTGGATCTCATCAATTGATAACACATGCATTCTTCTAATTATTTTATACATAAATCACTTATTTGTCTAATATCATCATGTATCACTCACGACATACATATCCTCTCGGTCCCCGCATGTTGTGAGTGATTTTATACCGGTCAATAATTACTCTCGCACATTACCAATCAATACAAAGCATTTAAAACCTACATGAATGTTAAGCCTACATCCATTTCTGACATCAAGACTCAACATATATTACTATAACATTAATATCAAACTAATGAGTAATTCATATACAAAGCCATGATCAGATTACGTACATATGATTAATCCTTTTTACATGCATTCAACTAATTGGCCAAATGAATGTGAACATCATTCTTCATCACTATTATCACGCATCATCGCAATACCGTATCGATCCTACTCATGCTACTCATGCTACTTAATCAACATAATATAATAAAAGATACAATGAATATCAACCCACAAAACCATGTCAAAAGTTTTACTCATTGATGGATGAAAAATCTAAGATCAAGGATTTGAAATAGGTTTTGTCAAGACCCACAAATAAGCAATCAAAGACCATCAACAATAGAGAATCAAAACTAATTCACAAACATACATTAGATGAAATAAATAAGGTATCAAGAGATTACATCCAAAACCAACAAAAGATCAAAGATCTTACCTTCTCCCTCTTATGGTTTGAGTTTCTCTCCCTAAACTATTCTTGAAATGGAGAGAGATCAAGTTCTAATCTTTTTATTACAAGTTCTAGTCTATCTAATAATTCTTATTCTCAAAAGTGTGAAAAATCTATTTATAATACATTCAGGAAATTACATGTTCGCAAAGCGAACATTTTACTCGCAAAGCGAATGACAAAATTAGGCTCCTGAGGTGCCTTTGCATAGTTAAACTGCCACAAAATTTCTTCATGAGTTCGCAATGCAAAGGATTATTCGCAAAGCGAACACTCGCCTTCAAGTTTGCAAAGCGAACTTTAGTGCCTTTTTCTACTGCCATAATTCTGGGACCATTCGCTTGAACCTCGCCAGAGTTCGCAAAACGAACCTTCGCTAGCTAGTTTGGAAAGCGAACTTCTTGAAGTTTTCCTCTGTTCTTTGGCAACTTGGATCCAATCTTGTGTCTTACAACTTTGATCATTTAGTGTCTTTTCCTGCACAATAACACACATATTACAAGCACCAAAGGTATATTCTCAATGTTATAAGAATAACAACAATCATGAGTAAAATCAATGAAAACATGAGAATTGAGTAGAAAAAGTGCCAAGAAAAATAGTTCATTTTAAGGTAAAATCTGCACCTAACAGGTGGAGGGTTTAAAACTTTGCTAACTGAGCCAAGTGCGTTGGCTGATAGAGAAATGGCAAGAGTGAATAATATGTGAAACTCCCTTTGGAAAATGGTTCCAAAAAAATACCAAAGGGTTTGGGGCGAGGGGGATTCGAACCCCAGATCTTTCGCTCGCTACACACACATAAATACTAGAATTTCCACTAGGGCGCAATGCCAATTCAAACATATATTGGCAAGTGTATAATATATACTATGTTTGGTTCTAAAAATTTGAAAATAGCGCCATGACCATCTTCTTCCTTGGGCCAACATCAGACTTGCGTGGAGCAAGCTATCTCTCTCGTTTTACAACCATTTTACAAGATGTAAAAATGAAACTTATTCGTTTTTTAACAAGGAACATGATGGTTCTTTTCAAATTCATTTAAATTAAGTGTAACAAAAGATATCATGTTGTAACCAGTTGAACCCTAAAAAATGCAAGAACTAAATGAAATCTCATACACACGAGATAAATATCAATTGATTGAGGGTTAATGATCTATAAGCAATCAGAATCGTGATGGTAATTTAAAACAACATTTATGATGCATGATTCATTGAGTTTGAAAGTTTAAGGCTTACCTCTGCAAGAAGCAATCGAATTCTATTATAGAGATGTTACAGAAGTGAAACAATGATCTGGATAGCTTCCTTAGGCCTCAAGGATTATGTTGCAACCTTTAGAATGACTTAGAACTCCCTGGATCACTTGGTTGGAATTCAGTTGCACTTGGATCAAGCTGACTAGTGAGATCCTGATTCTTGTGTTACAGAAGTGATTAAGGTGTTTGGATCACTTATATATGTTGTATATGAGGTGTGTGAACCAATGGTTTGAGTTGCATTGGTCTCCAACTCAAAACCCGATAGTGCTTTCTCAAGAAAATGGAGTTTTTGTGCTTAAGAAGGGAATGAGAGAAATCTATGTTGTCAGTTGCTTTGGTGTACTCTGAATGATCAACTAGGAGCTCTATTTATAGGAGAAAAGTTATGCTGAAGCTTCTCAATTGAAGCTCAAAGGATAAGATTGGAGTCAATGGTCTTGCTAAGCATAATTGCTTCTTACACAAGGTACTTATGGTTGCTCCAAATAGCTCAGCTATGTATTGACTCAACTCACATTCTGCAGATGATTTTATTGTTGTTTATAGGATCATCTTGACTGAAAAGAGTCCTTTTGTTGAATGTGCACTATTGCACATAAATGTCATTTTGAATTCAAGGCACAAAGTGACAAAACTAAATCATGCAATTTGAGTTTTCCTTGACTCCTTGGTCCAACCTTGCAGGTTTGTGGTGATTCATTTGTTATAAATTGCATGTGAGTGATTTTGATCATTACCCTTGACAAAAGGAATCGTGGCCAGCAAGAAATGCACAAAACTGTTTTGCAAAACTGTTTGTAGCAAGGCATGTTGCAACTGTCATAACCTCTAGCTCAAGTGGAATTTTCTCATGCTTTTGGGCTCATTGGAAAGCTCGCACATCCCTCTCTAACTTTGATGTCCATCAATGGAACTGGTTCAGTTTGCATCAAGGTGAAAAATTCCTTGGAAGTTGGTGGAAATGTTGAAAAAACAAGGCAAAATTTTCACTAAGTGTTTTTGACACATTTTGGTTTTTTCACCACTTTGATCCACTCCCAATTAAAAATCCATGAAGAAATAGGGTTTGAGGTAGTTGAAGCTTTTGTAGAGTATAGGGAGATCTACAAATCAGGCTTTGGATCACTCAAAATGGTTGCTTGGATCAAAAGTTATGGTCCTTTGAAGTTGGCACCAAAACCATCCAAATTTAGTAACTTAGAAAAAAAATTCAAATTTTCAAGGTTACCCCTTTTACAAGTTATCATGATTTCTTGATCAATTCTTGTTCAAATGACATTATAGATCATATTTTATGAGAATATGAGTCATAAGGATCATTTTGGCCAAAAAAGTCATGTCTTGAGTTTTGGCTCCGGAGCGGTTCGGTGCGGAGAAACCCTAATTCCCGACTTTTGAGGAATACATTCTCTGAGGGTGATTTAACTTTGCAAATGGACCTTTAAGGTTATTTTGAGCACATTGAGTCACATTTTGAAGCCTTGGATCATTCCCCTATGAAAATTTCACTTTGGAGGTCTTAGTCGACCAAAACCCTAATTTGGTGACACCGGGGTTTTCGAGGCTCAATCAACTTGGAATGTTGTAACTTTGTGCTTGACTCTTGATATGAGATACCTCTTGATCCTTCATGGATGTTTGATAGGTTAGACAAGTTGAAGATCATGTCATTTCTTGATTGATCTTTTGTTTAAATGCTCTGAGAGGGCTTGAAGCCCTAATTCTTAATTGTAGTGAATGCCCAACAATCCTTAAGGAGATTGATGAGGTATGATGGTACATCCATATTGTGGTAATGATCCTCATAATGATGGGAAATCTTGTGGTCAAAATTTGGGGTATGGCAGATGCCCCTATTTAATCTTCTTGGACCTGAAGGTGTGAATGGCGAAGAAATTCAAACATTCAGGGTGCAAGAGGATTAAATATCAGAATACCCAAAATTTTGACGATGGTTTTGAATGGCAGTTTACTCATCCATCTTCGTTTGCTAAGCAATGCTACTTAGAAAAGGGTAAAACTTCCCCTCGATCCAGGTTTTCAGACACGGAACTGGTCTTAGTTTCTTTTTGAAATAAACTTCCACTCGATTCGGGTCTTTAGCCACGAAACTGGTCTTAGTTTCTTTTTTAAATAAACTTCCCCTCGATTCTAGTCTTTAGCCATGGAACTGGTCTTAGTCTTCCTTTGAAATAAAACTTTCACTCGATCCTGACCTTCTGCCACGGAACTGGTCTCGATTTCTTTTGAAACAAACTTCCCCTCGATCCTGGTCTTTAGCCACGGAACTGATCTAAGTTTCTTCTTGTCTAGTTTCTTTCTTGACATGGGATGTTATTTGTAGCGGTTTTCATCAAACTTCTCGTCGAGTTTTACTGGGGAGATGCCATTTGATGGAAAAAGATTTGATGTCAGACTTGCTGGGGAAACCCATTTGTCTGAGTTGTAGAGGCGTACAAACTTCTCTGTTGGAGATGCCATTTGTCGACCCTACTGGGAAAAACGAGTCTCTTGAGGGACTATTTTCTACTTGGGGACATTACATCATACTTTTTCTTCGAGATCTTTTTGGAGAAATGCCATGTGATGTGATCCAATTTTGAGGTGCTGATGACTTCATTAACATCGAATTTCTTGAGAGAAAAACCGATGTATTGCCGAGAGTCTTTGGTTAAGAGGCTTTCTCTAGGGATTTTCTTTAATCCGGGAAAGCGAAAATATCATCTTCAATGGTGAAGAGTGATGTTCCAGAAGTGTTTGTCGAATGCCTTCTTGCCTTTCGAAAGTTCAAGTTATCAAAGTGGTCGAGGACAGGCTCAAATCCAAAAATAAACTGGGGAGAAATTGCTCAGACGATACATTTCCTGAAAAGGAAAGAACTGACAACCTTATTGGAGGGAGAACGTTATCAATTGGGGATGAATGACCAGAGTGATAGTAATGTAATATGAATATGAATATGAATTAATTATGCATGATGTATGTATGTTTATGCTGATAAAATAGACGCGACATACAAACTAGTGAATGAACACAAATGGACACTCGGCCACTGCGGGGGATAAAAAGTATCATTGGTTCATGATGGTGATCCTTTCCTGCTTAGGAGGGGTAGACCCTACTGGTAGAAAGAACCATCAATTGGTCTTAAGAGGTAAGAACTCTGCCGAGGATATCAGATGGGACATTACATCTGAAACGATTGATCCTTCAATTAGGTATACTGGTTTAGAAGGAGTACTTTGATTCTTCCTTTTGAGGTTTAATCACTTCCGGAGAAGCCATCGATGTTCCTTTTGATGTTCAGTAGTAAAAAAGAATTGCCATCTTTATTTTAAAAGCAGAAGAAATTTTGACAAGTAAATTCATTTTTTTGTTTTGTTTCAAGAATCGTTGATCATGTTTAAAAAATGTCATTTTGTAAAGCAAAAATAAATGAGAATTGCAAACAAAAGCACTAGGACTCAAATTTTATTGATAGGATGGAAATCAGCCAAGCGCGTGATCCCATAGAGCATTTACAAAGTTTAGAAAATGGTAATTCACGGGAAAATGGGCTACATTGAAACATAACGGTCGTTATCCTTCTACCAACTTTGAATTCTGGATATCCTAAGCTTCTGTCGAAGATGACCTTGACTGGAGTCTGTCGACAGATGATGTTACCGCTAGGGATTTAACCTTGTCCGACGTAGTTACTTGCCATGAATCCCTAACTTTTCCCTGGATTGTATTTTGAGGTTTCCAATCCATCGGGATGATTTTCGCTTATGTCTCTAATTTTTGCCTGGACTACCTTTTCAGGTTTTCAATCCACCGAGACGTTTTTTTTTTTATTTAGGCGAAGTATTTCTTGACTACATCAACATTTGTGGGGTAGGTAAACTCTTCTCCATCCATGGTTGCGAGTCTCAAGGCGCCGCCTGAAAAGACTTTCTTGACCACATGGGGGCCGTCATAGTTCGAAGTCCATTTGCCCCAGGAATCAGTGAGAAATAATTGTATCTTCTTGAGCACAAGGTCTCCTTTTCTGAAGACACGGGGTCAGACTTTTTTGTCAAACACTTTCTTCATTCTTTGCTGATACAACTGACCATGGCATAGAGACGTTATTCACTTTTCTTCGATCAGATTCAGTTCATCGTGTCGACTCTGACACCATTTAGCCTCTGTTAGCTTAGCTTCCGTCAATACCCGGATTAATGGGATATTTACTTCTATGGGGAGTACTGCCTCCATGCCATATACTAGAGAGAAAGGGGTTGCCCATGTTGAAGTTCAGACGGATGTGCGTGTAGCGCGAATTTTTGCGTGGTTGCGAAGCACTATCGCTTTGGGGTACTACAGTTCGATTCATTTTTTATCCTGTTAAGCTGATTAAGGAAGGGAAATAGATGTCTCCAATTAACCCTGCTTGCATACTGAGTTTAAACAGGTGACGGTTGGTTTACAGATGCTATTAAGATTGTGGGTCTCTCTTATGTTATTTTGTTAAAAAAAAATAGAGTGACTGGACTATTTGTGAGGTAAGATGTTAATGTGTTTAGATTTGATGCTTTTGGGTTGATTTGGTGGAGATACTGGGCTTTGGGTTTTTGATTAGTATGCTCGCTAAGATTTTTCCAATCTTATGCCTATGTATTCCCGTTTAACGAAACAGGGAAATCAGAGCGATCGTAGTTCCTCCTATTCTATGGGAGGAAAAAAATGTTGTTTTGGTGTCTTGTTCAAAGCCCAAGACGTCAAGATAAGTGTGGTTTGTATCTTGTTCAAAGCCCAAGATGTGAAGCTAAATGGTTTTGACTTTAGAGAGAATTTGTCATCTTTAAAGGGAGATATTTGGTCTGTTTATCACAACTGTTGGGTGACTGATTATAAAGGAGAATTACTTTAACTAGGATATGTGAATCCAGTAATGCCATAATTTCCTTTATAGGGGATTTTTAACCTGAAGAAGAAGACTTTAACTCAGTTTAGAGCAATGTCATCTTTCCTTAGGAATTTCTCATGCTAAAAGAGGGACAGTGGCGTGGATGTAAATAATCCAGAGGCTTGCCGCTTACAGCAATTAGATGAAGGAAAAGGAGTTGTTGATGTTAGTATACTGTAAGTAAGGCACAGATTTGATGCCAAAAGGTTGATTGAATCAACCGGGGTTTTCTTTATACAAAGCCTAAGAGGAGGCTATTGACCCAACAAGAGGGTGTTTTTAGGTGTCTCGTACGAAGCCCGAGAGAGAGGCTAAAAGGGGTTGACTCAACAAGAGAGTGCTAACAAGTGACTGACTCAACAAGAGAGTGATTTTATATGTGTCTTGTACGAAGCCCAAGACGGAGGCTAAAAGGTTTTGACTCCACATGAGGGTCTTTTATACTCAACAAGGGAGTGATTTTGTATCTTATACGAAGCCCGAGATGGAGGCTGAGAGGGAAGTGACTCAATAAGAGAGTCCTTTATACTCAACAAGAGAGTGATTTTTATCTCGTACGAAGCCCGAGATGGAGGCTAAATAGGTTTGACCCAACAAGAGAGTCTTTTATACTCAACAAGAGAGTGTGAAAAGGTTAGCTCCACTGGGGAGAATCATTGTACAAAGCCCAAGAGGAGGCTATTATGCTGGTGACTGTTTCAGTTTAGTGACAGGTCCAATATGTTGGATAAAAGAGAAAATCAGTTCTTATAAAGGGAACGATTAAAGGTATTGTTGTGCTTTGGAATTGATCAGAGGATCAGGGTTATTTCCTGTTCTTTAAGAAAATGGAAAATCCAAAGGGTATTGAGACTGTCCAAGTCTACTGGTGTTTTGAGAAATCAATTCTCAGGTAGTGAATGATCTTTGTATGATGCCCAAGAGAAGGCTGGGTCTTATACAATGCATTGAGGCCCAAAAAGTTTTGGTTAAAAAAGGGGTTGGGACTTACACTCTATTAGAGGCCCAATGATTTATTTTTGTACAAGTGGTGGGGCTTACAGCTCAAGGAGAGGCCCAAATGATTTTGCTAAAAAAAGGCGACGATCGTGCTGTTGTTTTTGAAAATACATTGGGACTTATACAATGACTGAGGCCCAAAAAGTGGTGTATTTACAATTGGGATGGGTCTTACACTCTAATAGAAGCCCATGAGTGTTGAAAATGATTTGCGAGGGTGAAAATCAAAGAAACCCTAATTTTGTTTTCCTTTAAAAGTAAATATTTAAAGAAAATCAAATAAAATGATAAAAATACCAAATAAGTTTGAATAAACCACTTGTGATTTTTTGTTTAAGGTTTGAAAAAATGAGGTTTTAATCACAAGATGAATTAAACTCATTTGGTTTTGATTTTCAAAGTAAATATTCACTTTTAAATATTTAAAAACAGTAAAAAAGGAATTTATTCACAAAAATACTAATTATATTAAATAACTAATATAAATTTGATTTTTTTTTTGGAATAAAATATTTCAACATTTTTGTGATTGTTTTCAAAAAGAACCAATAAAAAATAATTAAAATTGAGAGAGTTATTAATTTTTCAAATCATTAAAAATAATAAGAAAAACAATAAAAAGTGGAAAAAATAGCAAAAAGAGGATCTGGGGCGAGGGGGATTCGAACCCCAGACCTCTTGTGTATAGGGCGCGCACCTTACCACTAGGGTGGTGATACATCCGTTGATTGAAATACAACCACAAATATACAAGGCTTGCCTTGTTTTTTGGCCTGGCCCAAGGCAAGACAAGGCAAGATTTTGGTTGAAAACGTGAAAGCCATAACTTTCTCATTTCTCCATGGATTGGAACAAAATTTAGGTCTATCTTGCCTAGAATTTCACAAGGAATCCAATGGTGGTGGTGTTTTTTCAGATCATGCTCCTATGAAAAACCCGATAGTGGTTTTGAAATAGGCCATGATTTGCATTTTCTGTGCCATCTCTTGGTAGAAGCATGAATTACATGATAAATTGGTGCAAACACAATACATATAACATGTATAAGAGAAGCATAATCAGTGGACATCAAAAGAAAGCATGATTCAAAGAATCCAAGTTGTGATGCTTACCTCTTTTTGGAGCTTTTGTGCAATCTGCCAAGGGCTTTGTTCCAGAAATGATTTGATGCTTTGAATAACCTCAAATGATCCCTTAGAAGCTTTTAGGATGGTTGGAATCAGCTGGAAACCTCAGGAACAAGTTTGAGCTCTTTCTTGCAAAAAGGGCAAAAGTGGCCAAAATAGCAACTCTCTCAAATGGTGTTCCAAATGGGGGGAACCATTTGGGATAGTTCAAGGATGATATTTGGAGTGTGTTTGAGGTTTTATATGGTTTGGAAAGTGACTGAATTAAGACATGGCTTGAAAAATGCACAAAAGTCCTATTTTGAGGTTTTGAGAGGTGACTTTGTGATTTTGGTGTTACAGGTCACTTGTGAGTGTTTGGATCACCTCTATATGATGTTTATGAGGTGTGTGTGGGATTGGTTTGATTGGAGTTGCTCTCAAACTCAAAAACTCAGAGTTACCTTGCTAAAGAAGGTATTTTTGCCTAGAGAAAGAGATTTTGAGGAAAGCAAGTGTTGTAGTGCTTTGGTGTACTCAAACTGAACACAATTGAGCTCTATTTATAGTAGAGCAAGTCTGTTTTGGCTGCAATAGTGAATGGCAACTGCAGCAGAGGTTTGGCTAATGTTGATCAATGAGAATCCAAGTTTCCTCTAGCCATTGACTAGAGGTTAGGGCACAGGCTGCTGGTTCCCTTGGTCTTGGATAAATCTTGACTAAATTCAATTGGAAATGGCTCAGTCCATGCCACCTTGGTGCATCCATTAAATGCTCCAAACCAAAATTGGAGTCTTGTCCCTCTTTTAGGCATTTCTAGGTTTGACATGCTACTTTTGGTTCCAAAGACTTGGGAGGCTTATGGATCAGGGTTTGTCCCTCTTTGGTCCCCCCTTGAGGTGTTCAGATGGATAGATTTACTTGCCCTTTGCAAAATTTGAGCAAATTGAGCAAAACTCCCAAATCTGCCTTGCCATGACAGTTTGCAGCAAGACATATTGGCATGGTCATATCTCATGGCCCAAGTGGAATTTGATGGAGTTCTTGGCCATTTTGGAAAGCCCTCATATGATACAACCACTGTTTGATCATAATTGATTTTGATACTTTTTGGATCCAAGTGAAAAATGCCCCTACATTTTGAAAAAAGTAAGACAGATTCTGACTTAGTGAAAATTTCACTAAGTGTTGGAAGAAAGTGACATTTTCACTTTTTGTGATTTTGATCATTCCATAACTTAAAATCCATGAGGAATTGGAATGAGTTGTGTTTGAAGCTTTTGTAGAGGGCCATAAGAGCTACAAATCCAGCTTTGAATGGGGGAAAATGGCCATGTGGTTTAGGAGTTATGATCCTCCAAAGTTGGTACCCTAGCCACTTTGTTTTCATAACTTAGAAAAATTTCTAAGTTTTTATGGTTACCCCTTTTACAAGTTATCCCACTTTTCTTGATTTTTCTTGATGAATGATGATCCCAATTGTCATACCCCAAATTTTGACCACTAAGATTTCCCACCATTGTGAAAATCATCATCACAATATGGAGGAACCATCATACTTCATCAGTCTCCCCAAAGATGGGTGAGCATTCACTACAATTAAAATTAGGGTTTCAAGCCCTCTCTGAGTGCTTAGACAAAGGATAAATCAAGGAATGACATGATCTTTGACTTGTCTAACCTCTCAAACATCCACAATGGATCAAAAGGACTCCCACTTCAAGGATCAAGCACAAGGCTGCTCCCTTCTAGGTGGATCAAGTCTCAAGATCGACAGTGTCACCAAATTAGGGTTTTGGTCGACCAGGGCCTCCAGATGGAAAATTTTCATCTGGGAATAAGCCAATTCTTCAAAACATAACCTAATATACTCCATGGAACCTCACGAACCCAAGCATCAAGTCAATTTTGCCTCAGGGCATGCATTCTTCAAAAATCAGGAATTAGGGTTTCTTGACCTAATTCACCCCTAAGTTGGCTTTTGGGACAAATCATGAGCCAAGACCTCAAGAGACGGTTTGAGGGTCTCTAATGAACTATATTGATCCATTTTCAACAATGGATTAATCCAAGAGGCTTGAGCAACAAGTTTCAATTTCATCTGCACCACAGTTAGGGTTTTAAGGAAAAAGTCAATTGTAACTTTGACTTTTGACCAGGACATGCTCCCAAGCCCTATTACATGCATCAATATACCCTATGACACCCATGGAACATGTCCATCAAGTTTGATTTAGGTCAAGGACATGATTTCCTGAAGAATTGCACAGTTTGGAATTCATCTGATAAAAAGTCAACTGTGCACAAAAGTCAACTTTGACTTTTTGAGATTTTTCACCAAAATGGATTTTTAACCCTAAAATGATGTTAATGTATGATTTGAATCATTATTCATCAAGAAAAATCAAGAAAAGTTGGGTAACTTGTAAAAGGGGTAACCATAAAAAACTTAGAAAATTTTCTAAGTTAAAAATAAAGTGGCTAGGGTACCAACTTTGGAGGGTCATAACTCCTAAACCACAAAGCCATTTTCTCCCATCCAAGGCTTGATTTGTAGATCTCATTTCCCTCTACAAAAACTTCAACTAGACCTAATTCCAATTCATTGTGGATTTTGAGTTATGGAGTGATCAAAATCAAGAAAAGTCACTTTGTTCCAACACTTAGTGAAAATTTCACTAAGTCAGATTTTACCCTACTTTTTGCCAAATGTAGGGGGATTTTTCACTTGGATTCAAAAGAGATCAAAACCAAATATGTTCAAACAGTTGTTGTATCATGTAAGGGCTTTCCAAAATGACCAAGAACATTACCAAATTCAATTTGAGTCATGAGATATGACATTGGAAAGTTGCCTTGCTGAAATCTGCCAAGGCAAGGCAGAATTTACATTTTTGCTCGATTTTCCAAAATCAGCCAAATCCAAATGCTCCTATCCACTTGGACACCTCAGAGGATTGAATCTAAAGGGGACAATCACTGAGCCAAGCCTCCAAAGTCTTTGGAACAAGAAATAGCATGTTGAACCTAGAATGGCCAAAATAGGGACAAGACTCCAATTTTAGATTGGAGCATTCAATGGACGCATCAAGGTGGCATGGACTGAGCCATTTACAACTAAATTCAGTCAAGACTTATCCAAGACCAAGGGAACCACAACCCTGTGCCATAACCTCTAGTCAATGGCTAGAGGAGACTTGGATTTCCATTGGCCAACATTGAACAAACACCTGCTGCAGTTGCCATTCACTGTGGATCCCAAAACAAACTTGCTCTACTATAAATAGAGCTCAATTATGATCAGTTTGAGTACACCAAAGCCATCTAACAGATGCTTTCCTCAAAATCTCTTCTTTCACTCCAATTTTGCCTTCTAAGGCAAGTCACTATCGGGTTTTGAGTTTGAGAGCTTTTCCAATCAAACCAATCACTCACACACCTTACATACATCATATAGAAGTGATCCAAACACTCACATAACATCTGGAACACAGATTTCACAAAATCACCAGCCAATTGCTCAAGTCCTTGACAGTTTTGTAGTTGAGGTACGATCTTCAACTCCAAACCATTTCAATCCATTCCAAGCATTCATACACACTCCATGGCACCTAGGGAAGCTATCCAGATCATTGGAACCTAGTTGTAACACCTCCAACACAAATCACGATCACCAGCTGCAAGTGGTAAGCATGAGCTCTTCTAACTCTATGATCCATGCAATTTTTGCTGCACAATAATTTGGCCATATGTTCATAATCATGCATGGAATGTTTCCCCTCAATTAATTGCATTGTTTGAATCGTGTATCAAAAATCCTAGCCTTCATGCATAAATTAGGGTTCTTGAGGATTTTTCATGATTTCTTGTTATATGTTTAATTTAAATGAAATTAAATACCATAGACATGATCGTGAGGTTGAAACGAGTTGATTGGTATGTGGATTTCATGATATGATTAAGTATTCAGAGAGATTGGAGAGAAAATGCAAATCTGGGCAAACCCAGAACACACGCGTGTTCTTGGGTGTTCTTGGCGCCATTTTTTGAATATTTGAATATTTGAATTTTGTGATTTTATTTAATTGATTCAAAAATTAATTTCTCTCTGAGTTTTAATGATTTTGAGTTGATTCTTTTTTTAATAATTCACAAAAATGTTAAAATATTTTATTTTCCCAAAAAATCCCAAAAATATTATTTATTTTATATAATTGATATTTTTGCAAAGAATTAATGTTTTAATTGTTTTTGACATTTAAAATATTTTTTCCACCTTGATTTCGCAACTTTTAATGCTTTCTAATTATTTTGTAGGTCAATACTTAATTTTTGAAGCATTAATCCAAGATCACAATTTGTTTTCCATATGTTAAACAATTTTGATCATTTTAATTGAATTTTTATTCAATTAAATAGATTTTTGAAAACAAATTAGGGTTTTGGATTATTTCAACCCTCATAAATCATTTTCAAAACTGTTGGGCCTCTAATAGAGTGTAAGACCCAATCCTTTGTAAATACAAACCATTTTGGGCCTCACTTATGGTATAAGTCCCGTTGTATTTCAAAAAGTTCGATGTGATCATCATCCGTTGAAAAACAAATTTTGGGCCTACCCTCGAGTAGTAAGACCCATTCAAACTCTTTGGGCCTCTAATAGAGTGTAAGACCCAACCCCCTTTTTAACCAAAATCATTTGGGCCTCACTTATTGTATAAGTCCCTCTGCGTTAAAAGGAAACTTCGGCGCGATCGTCATTTCAAACGGAAAAATCATCTGGGCCTACCCTCATGTTATAAGCCCCACTCTTTTTCTTTAAAAACTTTTTGGGCCTCTTGAGAGAGTGTAAGACCCAACCCCCTTATACAGAAAACATTTTGGGCCTCACTCACTTGTATAAGTCCCTCTGTACAAATTCAAACAGTGCGCTCACTGATAAAACCCTGGGCCTCTCCTTGAGCTGTAAGCCCCAAATCTTTCTTTTTCAAAGCACTTTCTCCTTTGATTTTGAAATATACTGTTGTTTTCAATCTTTCTTTGTTGAACAACTAACCAAACAACATGGAAGCTCTACAACCGAGTAAGTGGTTATTGCTTTCATTTACCGCTTTCATATACATATAACTGTATTGTGGGGTTGTTTCGCTGTAAGTCTTCTTTCATAAACTCATATCAACTGTGTAATAATAGTATAGATATTTCGAGTTTCCCCGGCAACTATGTCTAGAACTAGGTGACGCCGTTTATTCATAGAAGTAGACAACTAGATCCCCAATAGGATCACCAGATACAATCTTCTCTTCGGCGGTCCTCATTAGCAATTGTCAAGAAACTCTACTCCCAGAGATGAATGTATTCTCTGTGAATGGCATCTTTGAGTTTCTTCCAAATTCTCGAACTTTCCTGACTTGATCTATTCCTTGTGAATAGCTTGCCTTAAATTTCTCGGGGTTTGGGGACCCACGGGCTTCTTAAAAGCATCGGTCTCCTCTTGGGCATCGTACAAGGACCCACAGGCTTCCTAAAAGCGAACCCCGCCTCCTCTTGGGCTTAGTACAAGGACCCTCTCGGCTTCTTAGAAGTGTTCACAGCCTCCTCTTAGGCTTCGTATAATGATCTCTTCCTCCGGGAATGATAGCCTCCTCTTGGGCTTAGTACAAGGACCCATCGACTTCTTAGAAGTATTCACAGCCTCCTCTTAGGCTTCGTATAATGATCTCTTCCTCCGGGAATGATAGCCTCCTCTTGGGCATCGTACAAGGACCCGTCGGTTTCTTAAAAGTTTCCAGCCTCCTCTTGGGCTTCGTACAAATTGTCCCGACGACCTCCTAGAGGTATAAGAACAGAACTTAGTCATCTGCATAGAACAATCCTATCTCCTTGAGTCTCAAAGACATTCTCAAGTGACCCCTTCAAGAATAGGAAGAAAACCTGTAGACTCGGACAGTCTCAATACCCTTCGGATTTCCCACTTCCTTAAAGAACAGGAATAACCTGGATCCTCGAATCAAATCCTTGAGTACAGTGTTGCTCATATAAGAACTGATTTTCTCTTTAAATCAGTATACTGGACCTATCACTTAACTGAAACAGTCGCCACAGCCTCCTCTTAGGCTTTGTATAATGATCCTTCTCCAGTGAAGTTAGCCTCTCTCTTGGGCTTTATACAATGATTCTCCCCAGCGGAGTTAAAAATATTTAGCCTCTTTCTCGGGCTTTGTATGAGACACATAAGAGACTCCCTCGTTGAGTCGATCACCCTTTCGCCTCCATCTCGGGCTTCGTACGAGATACAAAAAGCTCTCTTGTTGAGTCAAATAGCCTCCATCTCGAGCTTTATACGAGATACCAAAAGATTCCCTCGTTGAGTCAAAACCTTTTAGCCTCTCTCTCGGGCTTTGTACGAGACACATACTAGCCTTCTCTTAGGCTTTATATAAGAAAACCACTGGTTGATCCAATCAACTTTTTAGCATCAAAGCTGTGCCTCGTTCACAGTACACAAACATCAACAACTCCTTCTTCTTCATCTAATCGCTGTAAGCGGCAAGCCTCTAGATCATCTACATCCATGACACTGTCCCTCTTTTAGCATGAGAAATTCCTAAGGAAAGATAACATTGCTCTACACTGAGTTAAAGTCTTCTCCTTCAGGTTAAAATCCCCTTTAAAGGAAATTATGGCATTGTCGGATTCACAAATCCCGGTTAAAGTAATTCTCCTTTATAAACAGTCGTAACCCCTCTTTAGAGATGACAAATTCTCTCTAAAGGTGAGACCTTTTAGCTTCACATCTTGGGCTTCGAACAAGATACAAATAAACCCTTCAGCTTCACATCTTGGGCTTTGAACAAGATACAAACCACCTTTCGCTTCATGTCTTGGGCTTTGAACAAGACACCAAAACAACCAATTCCTCCCATAGAATAGGAGGAACTACGAACGCTCTGATTTCCCTGTTTCGGTAAGCGGGAATACGTAGGCATAAGATTGAAAGAAAAATCTTAGCGAGCACACTAAACAAAAACCCAAAATCCCATACTTTCGTATATATCCGTCCTAACATCTCAACCGATAGCCTAAAGCACCCCTCGTCAACAAAATAAACTAGGAGAAACCCTGAATCTTTGTAGCATCTGTAAACCAACAGTTTTGACTGTTTAATCTCAGTATGCAAACAGGGTTAGTTGGAGACATCTATTTCCCTTCCTTCATCAGCTTTAATAGGATAAAAAATGAATCGAGCTGTAGTACCAGAGCGATCATGCTTCGCAACCACATCCAAAAATCACTCGCTACAGAAAAATAGCGACTCTGCTGGGGAACCCGCAGGTCTCTTTAGGGATCTTGTTCTTTTTGTGGAAACCTTGACGTCACTAGGATCTTAGGTCAAAACGCCGTTAATTTGGAATGAAACCACAGATTGGTGACTCCGCCGGGAAACCATTTTCTGTCAGGAACTTAAGATTCTTAGCTTTTAAAAGTCTAGGATGATTAGGACAAATATATATACTACTTTTCCTAATTGTTATACATGTTTATTTTTTTGCTAATGGGAATGCATGTGATGCCGCATGTGGAAAGATCGAGTATACACTTAAGATAAGTGATGGCGACGAGGTCGACGATCAACCTCAGTAGAAGCTGACCAATGTAACCCATTCTCTCACCTAGACAATGGGCTGATTGTGATGTCTGAGAAGCTGAGGAGCCAAACCCTTTTGTAGTGCAGAAACTATCGGGAATAGTTGTTACGCGATACTACCCTCATTTGAGGCTGGTGGTCTATTCTCGGTGAATGGCACTTACTCTAAGATTGCTTTACAACTCGCTGGCGATCCGCTTGTTGTTTTACTTTCCTGGGAGGAGCTGATGATAATGAGTACAGGTACAAAAATCTCCCTAGTATAAACCTTTGGGGATGGGTAGAGCCTTGACTTCATGACAACGACCCTTTGACCCCATGTTTTTTCTATGTTTTTGTGTGTTGCATTCATGCATTCATTTAAAAAACATTAAAACATTCAAAAAATTTCTCTTCTAGTCTCTCTGTTTTTCAAATTAAACTAAGACTGTGATTACAAATATCAGAGAAAAGGATTGCACTAATGGATTTCGGTAGAAGGAGAACTCATAGTTATACCTTCAAGGTTCCAAAGCTAGAGGATTTAAGAAGGTTAGCAAGGATGGTCACAAACCCAGAGGCTTTCAGAGCCAAACACGGAGGTTTGCTACCACTGTTAAGAGTCCATGTGATTGAGGGAATCATGGATGCGCTCATTCAGTTTTACGATCCGGTTTATCACTGTTTCACATTCCCGGATTACCAGCTCGCACCAACGCTGGAGGAGTATTCTCATCTAATCGATTTACATATCACAAATAGAGCTCCATTTTCTGGACTGGAAGAAATTCCAAAGAATCAGACCATTGCAAGAGCAATTCATTTGGACGAGTTTGAGGTTAGGACTCACCTAACTACCAAGGGTGGCATCCAAGGTTTGCCAGCCCAGTTCTTGACAAAGAAAGCCCTGTATTTTTCTAGTATAGGAAACGTGACTGCTTTTGAAAGCATCTTTGTCTTGCTCACCTACGGGTTATTTTTGTTTCCCAACATTAATAATTTCGTCGATATCAACTCCATTAAGGTTTTTCTCATTGGAAACCCTGTGCCGACTTTGCTCGCAGATGCGTATCATTCTGTACACTTGGGAAATTTGTACAGCGGAGGGGAGATCACATGTTGTGTACCTCTGCTTTACAAATGGTTTATCTCTCACTTACCCAAGTCTGCTGCTTTTTGGGATTGCAAGAGTGCCTTACGTTGGTCGCAGAAGATCATGTCCCTTACCAACTCTGATATAGATTGGTGTAATAGGATTTATGATGGAATCAGAATCATTGACCATTGTGGAAACTTCCCCAACGTACCCCTTATAGAAACTAAGGGAGGAATCAATTACCATCCAGTTCTCGTTCATCGTCAATTTGGATACTCGATGAGATATATCCCACAGGGTGTTCATCTGGAAGGTCTTTTCTTCAAAGAAGGAGAAAGCGACAGGGCACTAAAGATGGAAATAGTGCACGCTTGGACACACATTCATAAGAAAGGATGAGAGTCTCTAGGAAAACCGGACTGTGTCTCGGTGGAGCCTTATCTCCATTGGGTACAAACTAGAGCTCTCAAGCTAAAGATGCCTTATCCTCGTTATAGAATTCTTCCGACGAGGGAATCTGTCATGTACTTCATGACGGAAACTGAAAAGCTTCAGGTTACTCTCAACAAAGTTCAAAAGGAGAGAAGGTCTTGGAAAAACAAGTACCGCACCCTCGACGTAGAGTGCATCAAAATGCAGTAATTACTAAAAGAAAAAGATGCTCTGATTGAAATTTTGGAGCAACATGCTGTAGAGAATCAAGATGACCAAAGGAATTTGCTCACTCCTTTCACCTGGCAAAGGAACGACAACCCGACAACGGCCCAAGAGCCTCGGTCAAAGAAAAGGAAGATACCAGAGTCATTACCCGATTTCTCTTCAGAGAGGACTCGGGACCCATTAGTTTAGGTTTCTGTTTCTGTACCTTGTAATCTACTGTATTTCCATTTCTGTAATCCTTTGAATTCAATAAAAAGGGGTTTCCCCACTGTTTGATATTTGCAATCTAATTGTCGAAGTTTATTTTGATTAAACCAAAAAACAATTAATATAATCATTGCATTCATCATTCTCACATCGCGTATTCTTCTTGCCTACGAATCTCACGTTTGTGTCTCGGTTCTAGAGTCAAACTGTCTCATTCGTATAATACTCGGGCCAATCGTCAGAAAAAGATGGATGATCTTGAGGAAGAAAACAGAGAGTTGAAAGAAGAGATCGACGCTCTGAGAGAGGATATGAGGAAGCTTCGTAATGACATGCAAGCCATGGCAGAAGCTCAGCTATAAAGAACTGTGATCTCAGAGATCACCTCAACGCCCATAGTGGAGAAGTATGATCCTAGGTATCAAATACCGAAAGATCGTCCTTGGGGCATGCCTGTTAACTATATCCCAGAAGGATATGTTCCGCCGATCACTGAAGATCAGGGAATCACAACAGAAGCCGTTGGGCCTGAAGGTTACAAACTTCGGGAAAGCAAAGATGCCAGGGGCATACTGAAGACTCCTGAAGGTTACAAACTTCGGGAGACGCCAAGACTCACTACCGTAGTCACGGTACCACCCCCTGTGGTGCACACTGTCCCGGAAGGACAGATTCCACAGACACCTTCTGGTAAAAAGGAAACTTTGTTTGACCGAATGGATGAATTCCAGGAATAGTTCTTGGAAATGCAGAAGGAGCTGCAAGCCATCCGCGATCAGGATCTATTTGGAAAGGACGCCGCAGACCTCTGCTTGGTCCCCAATGTAAAAGTTCTGCACAAGTTCCAAATGCCCGACTTTGAAAAATACAAGGGTAATTCTTGCCCTCAAAGCCATCTGGTGATGAATGCTCGGCGGATGTCAGCTCAGACGGAGAATCAGGACCTACTGATTCACCACTTTCAGGATAGTTTAATCGGTGCCGCACTAAAATGGTACATGGGTTTAAATCGTGCCACGATCAGCACATTCAGAGATCTTGGCACTTCCTTCGTCCAACAATACAAATACAATTTGGACATGGCACTCGACAGAGATCAACTCAGATCGATGTCGCAAAAGGACAAGGAAACCTTTAAGGAGTATGCTCAAAGGTGGCGTAAAATTTCCGCTCAAATTTGTCCACCTCTGGAGGAAAAAGAGATGACAAAGATCTTCTTAAAGACCTTAAGCTCATTTTACTATGACCGAATGGTTGCCAGTGCACCCAGTGATTTCATCGAAATGGTGAGCATGGGCGTACGTCTTGAGGAAACCGTCCGAGAAGGACGTTTGGTAAAAGACGCTGGATCATCGAGGGGTACTAAAAAATATGGTAGTGCTCTCCCTAAGAAAAAAGAGCAAGATATTGGGAATATCTCTCTCGGAAAGCAAAGGCGATGTTATCAACCAGTAGCAGTTGTAACTCCTGCTATCAACCCTGCGCTTATTCCTACGTATCAACCTCAGGTTGCGCAGAGACAACCTGATCAACAAAGGACACAACAGCCTCTTCAGCAGGCTCGTCCTCCATATAACAACCGTACAACACGACCATCAGGGTTTGATCCTATACCCATGTTGTACGCAAAGCTGTTTCCATTACTACTGGCTAAGGGGCACATCCAGACTAAGTCTCCTCTTACAGTACCGGAAAATCTGCCTTTTTGGTTTAAGGTGGATCAAACTTGCCCTTATCATCAAGGAGGTCCAGGGCATAACATAGAGACTTGTCTCAATTTCAAGTTCAACGTGCAAAAACTTGTTAGGAGCGGTGTCTTATCCTTCAAGGATACGAATCCTAATGTTCTCACGAACCCACTGCCTCAACACGAGAAGGCTGCAGTCAATTTGATAGAAGGAGAATCTAACAATGTCTATCAAATTCACGATGTACTCTTGTTGAAAACCAATATGGTCAAGATGCATTGTAGACAGAGTGGATATGGCCATGTGCCACCTCATAACTATCACCAGTGTGATATCTGCTCTAAAGACAATCAGGGATATTCTGTGGTGCAAGCAGCTCTACAGGAACAGATGGATCTCGGATGGATCCAAAAGCACCGAGTTCGTGGAGTTAACATGGTTTACACGAATTCTAACGTCATTCAAAACCACGATATCCGTGCGATGAATGCCAACTTGGTGGCAATACACTCAAGGCAGAGCCAGTATCATAATCTTCTGCGGCACGATTACAGTTCCTGTCTGATTTGCTCGGTAAACAAACAGGGATGCTCTTTCATACAAGAGGCCCTCCAACGTCAGATGGATCTTGGATGGATCCAAGACTACCGTGATAGGAATTCCTATCAAATCAACATGGTTCAGATCTTCGATATTCGCGTGATGAATACCAACCTGGTAGAGTTACATGCTGAGCAGGTCCGACTCGGATTCTTAACATCACATGACTATCAAAGCTGTAAAGCAGGTTGCGAAAATGATCGAGGTTATAACCTTTTCCAGGAGGCACTTCAGCACTTGTTAAATCACTGGTGGATGCCAATTTATATGGATGAAGATACTCAGCAAATTAGTATCAATAACAGAAACCCCACTCGGCGTCAAAGTCAGGATGTCCGATCTGTGGAAGCTAACCTAGTGAGGTTACATTGTATTCAAAGTGGGCATGGCCAGGTGCCACCACACAATTATGACCATTGTAGCGTTTGTTCAGAAAGTAACCAAGGGTGTTACCTTGTGAGAGCAGCTCTTCAGGGCCAGGTAGATCGTGGAGAGATTCGCCCATATCCGGGTTCTGGACCTATCAATTGGACGCCAGACTACCTTGCCGATCAAGTTGAGGATGTTGTCACGATCGCTGGTCATCACAAGACCAGGGATGTTTTTTCCATCATCCCTCTACTTGACGAATCTAAAGCTCCCAACCGAGAACAGATCGAGATTACTTATGATGGTCAGAAAAATCAGAAGGTTCCCATAGTCATCTATCTACCGGGACCAACACCGTATGAATCAACTAAGGCTATCCCTTACAAATACGGTGCAACGACAGTTGAAAATGGAAAGGAAATTCCATTACCCTCCGTCGTGAATATTGCAGACATCAGTCGTGTAACACGGAGCGGTAGAATCTTCAACCGAGGAGTTGGAGAACCTAACAAGGAAAAGGAACTTCAGACGGAAACTCCTGATCCACCAGTCGGTCAATCCAGTAATCCCGACCTTTCGAAAAATAATGATGAGATGCTGAAGCTCATCCAAAGGAGCGAATACAACATTGTTGATCAACTGTTACAAACTCCTTCAAAGATCTCGGTATTATCGCTGTTACTCAGTTCAGAAGCCCACAGGGAGGCTCTACAGAAAGTCTTGGAGCAAGCCTTTGTGGAACAGGATGTAACAATCAGACAGTTCGATAGCATTGTCTCTAACATCACTTCCTGCAATAATTTGGGATTTAGTGATGAGGAATTACCCGAAGAGGGTCGTCGTCATAATATGGCGCTCAATATCACAGTTAACTGCCAGGACGATGCTTTAGCCAGCGTACTGGTAGACACAGGGTCAGCCCTTAATGTTATGCCAAAGTCCACTTTGATGCAATTATCATTCAAAGGCCCTCCGATGAGAATCAGCGAGGTCGTCGTCAAAGCGTTCGAAGGATCCAGAAAAACAGTTATCGGCGAAGTTGTCTTCCCATAACTATTGGTCCTCACACTTTCCAAGTCACTTTCTAGGTCATGGACATCCGGGCAACATACAGTTGTTTATTAGGAAGACCTTGGATACATCAGGCTGGAGCGGTCACTTCTACCCTCCACCAAAAGCTAAAGTTCGTCAAGAACGATCAACTTGTCACAGTCTGCGGGGAACAAGCCTTGCTTGTAAGCAACTTGTCATCGTCTATTGGTATAGAACCCGAGGAGGTTATTGGAACTCAGTTCCAAGCAATGTCGGTAAGCAAGAACAATCAGTTCAAAGGAGGAACCTCGATTTCCTCATACAAATATGCCATCAAAGCGGTCGAGAGTACCGATACAACGGGATGGGGACAGCTTGTCATTCCTATTGACAATAAAACAAAGAAGGGTCTTGGTTTTTCTGTAACCTGTACCCAGACAGCTGCCAACAATGAAAGTCTTCATCCCCTTCAAAACTTTTTTCACAGTGGAGGTTTCCTTCACCCAGTGTCTCAAGCAGTACATGCTATTAATGAGGAAGATCCCTCTGACACGGATGAAGAATGGAAGTCCTATCTTAATGAAGACGGTTATATGTCTCAGGAAGAGGTGCCTATACCATTTTGCTATCCCGCACAGAGTCCGAGATTTATACCACGATCAGATGTCGAAATGATATACAGGGATTGTGATCCGGAAGGATGTCGTGCTCCACCAAATTCATTAGAGGAGGACACTATGATGAAAGACAACTTTGACCACAATTATTATGGCCCAATGGATGGTATGCCAATGTGGCAGCCTTACCTAGGAAACTTGGGGCAAGAGAGTCAACCGAACAATGAAAATCAGCTGACCGTTTTTGAACAGAATACCTGTGTCCCCACCATGTCATGGGATCAACACTCAGGTCATCCTGAAACTACTCAACATGAAGATGAATTCGCAATGTTTGCAGGACTTGAATTCATCAACAATGCTTTTCCTGAGGTTAACATCATCGAGAGGGATGACTCCTCCAGTTCGAGAGAAGTGTGGGACACTTTGGGACAACCGAGTGGAAAATTTGACTATATGGTCAAGTACACCGCTCCCGAAAGCTCTCGTATCAGGCTCGAAGATATCCAGCCTACTGGATGGGGAGATACAGCTGAGAGCACAAAGACTATGCAAAATGCAACAGAGGAATTCTCCTACGATAATTCTGCCTGGGAGACAGATTCCAATGATCCTGCTCTACCATAAATCAGCGTTATTTCTGAAGACAAATCAAGAAAGGTGCCAGACTTTGTGATTCACCGAGGAGTTCGCCGCCAATGGGTTGCCGTCGAGGTTCCAGAGATCGTTCATCAGTCAAAGTAATTGCCATCTTTAACCTTTTACCCTGCCCAGGTGAAACGAATGTTTTGATAGGGCTCGCTTTCTGTAAATTTTCCCTCTTCGCTTAGCCCAAAGTGACAGAGTTCTGTTTTATAGGGCTGTAGTTTCAAGAATCGACTTGTTCATTAATAAAATAACGTCGTTCTGTAATTTCCGCATTAATTGCTGTTTTCTCTTTTTGCTTTTTCAGAAAATGGTAATCTTAAAAAACAATTCAAATAAAAACAAGCAGTAAAATAAAAACACTGCACACACTTGCATTTTCTCTATCTCTTCTAAACACGAATCATCACGTCATGCAGATTGCTTGTTTTAAACCCCGTTGAAACATACGATCCGATGCCTTCTCCTAACTTTGAGTCCCCGGTATTCGAGGCTGAAGAAGAAAATGACGACGAAATTCCAGAAGAGATCTCTCGACTACTCAGACAGGAGGAAAGGTCCATTGAACCTCACAAAGAGCCGTTGGAAACGGTAAACTTGGGTTCAGAAAAAGAGAGAAAAGAAATCAGGATTGGGGCACTTCTCAGTCCAACTGCCAAAGAGAGTTTGATAAAGCTTCTCAAAGAATTCCCCGATGTATTCGCTTGGTCCTATCAGGATATGCCAGGGTTGGATACCAGCATCGTGGAACATCACTTACCGTTGAGATCAGAATGTCCGCCAGTAAAGCAAAGGTTGAGACGCACTCACCCGGACATGGCCATCAAAATTAAAGAGGAGGTGCAGAAACAGATTGACGCGGGTTTCCTCGCCACATCTGAATATCCTCAATGGTTAGCCAACATCGTACCCATTCCCAAAAAGGACGGAAAGGTCAGAATGTGTGTCGACTACAGGGATCTAAACAAGGCTAATCCAAAGGACGACTTTCCTTTACCACACATTGACATGCTGGTAGACAGTACAGCAAAGTTCAAAGTTTTCTCCTTCATGGATGGATTCTCGGGCTATAACCAGATTAAAATGGCGCCGAAAGACATGGAGAAAACTTTATTCATCACCCCATGGGGTACCTTTTGTTACAAGGTAATGCCGTTCGGTTTGAAGAACGTCAGGGCAACCTATCAAAGGGCCATGACTACTCTTTTTCATGACATGATACACAAAGAAATCGAAGCGTATGTCGATGATATGATTGCAAAATCTAAAACAGAGAGTGAGCACGTTGAACATCTGTCAAAATTGTTTGAACGTCTAAGAAAATTCAAGCTCCGCTTGAATCCCAACAAGTGCACCTTCGGTGTCCGATCAGGGAAACTACTAGGGTTCATCGTCAGCCAGAAAGGAATTGAGGTTGATCCTGACAAGGTCAAGGCCATTCAAGAAATGCCTTCTCCGAAAACTGAAAAACAAGTTAGAGGATTCCTGGGACGTTTGAACTACATCTCCAGATTCATATTCCTTATGACCACCACATGTGCGCCGATTTTCAAATTACTCAAAAAGAACCAGGATTGCGTTTGGACAGAAGATTGTCAAACCGCCTTCGACAGTATCAAGGAATATCTGTTGAATCCTCCGATTCTATCACCTCCAGTGGAAGGAAGACCACTGATCATTTACCTTACAGTCCTAGAGGACTCAATGGGATGTGTACTTGGCCAACAAGACGAAACCAAACGGAAAGAGTCTGCCATTTACTATTTGAGCAAGAAATTCACCGACTGCGAAACTCGGTACACGATGCTTGAGAAAACTTGTTGCACTTTGGTTTGGGCAACCAAACGTCTTCGCCAATACATGATTTTCCATACTACTTGGTTGATCTCCGAAATGGATCCAATCAAGTACGTCTTCGAAAAACTTGCTCTCACGGGAAGAATTGCCCGTTGGCAGATGTTGTTATCAGAATATGACATAGAGTACCACGCTCAGAAAGCCGTTAAAGGAAGTATTTTAGCCGATCATTTGGCTCATTAACCGATTGACGATCAGGAATCAATCGGGTTTGACTTCCCAGACGAAGATGTCATGTATCTAAAAATGAAAGATTGCAATGAACCGTTACCCAGTGAAGGGCTAGAACCAGGTTCCCAATGGGGACTAATCTTTGATGGAGCAGTTAATCATTATGGAAATGGAATTGGGCAATCATTGTTACCCCTCAGGGTACCCACATTCCTTTCACCGCCAGACTTACGTTCAAATATACAAACAACGAGGCCGAATACGAAGCTTGTATCATGGGTCTCGAAGAAGCAATTGATTTAAGGATCAAAAACTTGGACGTATACGGCGATTTAGCCTTGGTTATCAATCAGATAAAAGGAGATTAGAACACATACCAATCAGGATTGATTCCTTACAAAGACTACGCAAGAAGGTTGCTACCTTTCTTCAACAGAGTTGAGTTTCATCATATCCCTCGTGAGGAGAATCACATGGCTGATGCATTGGCCACCCTCTCTTCCATGATTAGTGTAGGTCAATGGAACGACCTACCTAAGATCGACATAATGCGCCTTGAACAGCCCGCTTACATCTTCACGATTGAAGCAGTCATAGACGACAAACCTTGGTATCACGATATCAAATGCTTCCTTCAGAAACAAGAGTACCCACCTGGGGCATCCAGGAAAGATAGGAAAACCCTCAGAAGATTGGCTGGAAGCTTCTTCCTGAGCAGTGACACTCTATATAAGAGAAATTTTGACATGGTCTTGCTTCGATGCGTAGACAGACCAGAAGCAGACATGCTTATGAAAGAAATTCATGAAGGATCCTTTGGCACTCATGCCAACGGACATACAATGGCGAGAAAAATTTTAAGAGCAGGGTACTATTGGTTGACCATGGCATCCGAATGCTACAAGTACATGAGGAGGTGTCACAAGTGTCAGATATACTCCGACAAAATTCATGTACCGCCATCACATCTCAAAGTTCTCTCTTCCCCGTGGCCTTTTTCCATATGGGGAATCGACATGATTGGCTTGATTGAACCTAACGCTTCAAACGGACATCGGTTCATCCTGGTAGCCATTGACTATTTCACCAAGTGGGTCGAAGCAGCGTCGTACGCTAATGTAACCCGACAAGTGGTGGTCCGATTTATCAAAAACAATATCATCTGTCGTTATGGTGTTCCAAGCGAGATCATTACTGATAATGGATCTAACTTGAACAATAAGATGATGAAGGAGTTGTGCGCTGAGTTTAAGATCGAACACCATAACTCATCTCCCTACCGACCCAAGATGAACGGAGTGGTAGAAGCGGCTAATAAGAACATCAAGAAGATCGTTCAAAAGATGGTTGTAACCTATAAAGATTGGCACGAGATGCTACCCTTTGCTCTTCACGGTTATCGCACATCTGTCCGCACTTCAACAGGGGCAGCCCCTTTCTCTCTAGTATATGGCATGGAAGCAGTGCTCCCCATAGAAGTAGAGATCCCGTCAATCCGAGTATTGATGGAAGCTAAGCTCACCGAAGCTGAGTGGTGTCAAAGCCGACACGACGAATTGAATCTGATCGAAGAAAAGAGAATAACGGCACTATGCCACGGTCAGTTGTATCAACAGAGAATGAAGAAGGCATTTGACAAAAAGGTCCGACCTCGTGTCTTCAGAAAAGGAGACCTCGTGCTCAAAAAGATACAATCATTTCTCACTGATTCGCGAGGTAAATGGACTCCAAATTATGATCGCCCCTATGTGGTCACGAAAGCTTTCTCAGGCGGCGCCTTGAGACTTGCAACCATGGACGGAGAGGAATTTGCCTACCCCACAAATGTTGATGTAGTCAAGAAATACTTCGCCTAAACTAAAAAAAAAAACGTCTCGGTGGATTGAAAACCCGAAAGGGCGGTCCAGGAAAAAGTTAGAGACAGAGAAAAATCATCCCGATGGATTGGAAACATCACAGTACAATCCAGGCAAAAGTTAGGGATAATGGCAAGTAACTATGTTCAACAGAGGCAAACTCCAGTAAAGGTCATCTTCGACAGAAGCTCAGGATGTCTCGAATTCAAAGTTGGTAGAAGGATAGTGGTCGTTATGTTTCAACGTAGCCCTTTTCCCTGTAAATTACCATTTTCTAACTTTGTATATACTCTTTGGAATCACGCGTTTGGCTGATCTCCATCTTATCAATAAAATTTGAGCCTTTGTGCTTTTGTTTGTAATTCTTATTTGTTTTAGCTTTACAGAACGACGTTGTTAACATGATTAATGATTCTTGAAATAAAACAAAATGAATTTACTTGTTAAAACTTTTTCTGCTTTTTAATAAAGACGACAATTTCTTTTGACTGTTGAACATCAGAAGAACATCAGTCGCTTCTCCAGAAGTAATCGAACCTCAAAGTGCAGAATCAAAGTACTCCTTCTAACCCAGTACGCCTGAATGAAGGGATCAACTGTGTCAGAGACCTTGTTTCGTCTGACACGCCTCAGCCGAGTTCTTATCTCCTAAGCCCGACCAACATAGCTCCCAACAGAGACTATCTCTCCTAAGCAAGGTGGAATTTCTATTCTGAACCAACGGTACTTCTTCGCCCCGCGATGGCCGAGTATCCAGTCATGTTCATCTTTTAGTTTGTGTGTCGCGTCAGTTTTGTCAGCATAAATATACATACATCATGCATTATTGATTTACATTCACATTTCGTATTGCATCGCTATCACTCTAGTCGGTCTTGTCCCCTAGTGATAAAAGTCATCTCAATTGAGTTGTCAGCCATTTCCTCGTCAGGAAGTGTTACGTCTGAACAATCTCTCTCCTCCAGTTTTATTTCTGGATTGAAGTGGGGTCCTCGACCACGTTGATAACTTGAACCTCTGAAAGACCAGAGAGCCCTCAGTTAACATCACTCTTCGCCATTGAAGATGATATCCTTGTTTTCCCGGATTAAAGAAAATCCCGAGAGAAAGCCTCCTAAATCGGAGATTCGGCAGTACGGCAGTTTTTCTCCGAAAAACCCACTGATGAAAAGGTCATCGGCACCTCAAAATTGGATCACATCATATGGCATTTCTCCGAGAAGATCTCCGAGAAAAGTATGATGTAAAGACCCCAAGCGAATGCAGTCTCTCAAGGGACTCGCATTCCCCAAGTAGAGTCAACAAATGGCATCTCCAACAAAGAAGTTTGTACACCTCTACAACTCAGACGACTGGGTTCCCCAGCAAGTCTGACATCAAAACTTTTTCCACTCAAATGGCATCTCCCCAGGAAAATTCGGTGAGAAGTTTGAAGGAAAGCCGCTACGAATAACGTCCCTTGTCAATAAAGTTTATTGACAAAAGAAACTAAGACCAGTTCCTGTGTAGGAAACCAGGATCGAGGGGAAGTTTACATCAGAAACTAAGACCAGTTCCTTGGTAGGAAACCAGGATCGAGGGGAAGTTTATTTTAGAAACTGAGACCAGTTCCTTGGCTGAAGACCAGGATCGAGGGGAAGTGTACCTTTTCTAAGCATCATTGCTTAGCTAAAGAAGATGAATGCGTAAGCTACCATTCATAACCACCATCAAAATTTCGGGTATTCTGATATTTAATCCTCTTGCACCCCGAATGCCCGAATACCTTCTTCATTCACGCCTTCGTGTCCAAGAAGATTAAATAGGGGCATCTGTCATACCCCAAATTTTGACCACTAAGATTTCCCACCATTGTGAAAATCATCATCACAATATGGAGGAACCATCATACTTCATCAGTCTCCCCAAAGATGGGTGAGCATTCACTACAATCAAAATTAGGGTTTCAAGCCCTCTCTGAGTGCTTAGACAAAGGATCAATCAAGGAATGACACGATCTTCAACTTGTCTAACCTCTCAAACATCCACAATGGATCAAAAGGACTCCCACTTCAAGGATCAAGCACAAGGCTGCTCCCTTCTAGGTGGATCAAGTCTCAAGATCGACAGTGTCACCAAATTAGGGTTTTGGTCGACCAGGGCCTCTAGCTGGAAATTTTTCATCTGGGCACAAGCCAATGCTTCAAAACATAACCTAATATACTCCATGGAACCTCATGGACCCAAGCATCAAGTCAATTTTGCCTCAGGGGATGCATTCTTCAAAAATCAGGAATTAGGGTTTCTTGACCTAATTCACCCCTAAGTTGACTTTTGGGACAAATCATGAGCCAAGACCTCAAGAGAGGGTTTGAGGGTCTCTAATGAACTATATTGATCCATTTGCAACAATGGATTAATCCAAGAGGCTTGAGCAACAAGTTTCAATTTCATCTGCACCACAGTTAGGGTTTTAAGGAAAAAGTCAACTGTAACTTTGACTTTTGACCAGGGCATGCTCTCAAGCCCTATGACATGCATCAATATACCTTATGACACCCATGGAACATGTCCATCAAGTTTTATTTAGGTCAAGGACATGATTTCCTGAAGAATTGCACAGTTTGGAATTCATCTGATAAAAAGTCAACTGTGCACAAAAGTCAACTTTGACTTTTTGAGATTTTTCACCAAAATGGATTTTTAACCCTAAAATGATGTTAATGTATGATTTGAATCATCATTCATCAAGAAAAATCAAGAAAAATTGGGTAACTTGTAAAAGGGGTAACCATAAAAAACTTAGAAAATTTTCTAAGTTAAAAATAAAGTGGCTAGGGTACCAACTTTGGAGGGTCATAACTCCTAAACCACAAAGCCATTTTCTCCCATCCAAGGCTTAATTTGTAGATCTCATTTCCCTCTACAAAAACTTCAACTAGACCTAATTCCAATTCATTGTGGATTTTGAGTTATGGAGTGATCAAAATCAAGAAAAGTCACTTTGTTCCAACACTTAGTGAAAATTTCACTAAGTCAGGTTTTACCCTACTTTTTGCCAAATGTAGGGGGATTTTTCACTTGGATTCAAAAGAGATCAAAACCAAATATGTTCAAACAGTTGTTGTATCATATAAGGGCTTTCCAAAATGACCAAGAACATTACCAAATTCAATTTGAGTCATGAGATATGACATTGGAAAGTTGCCTTGCTGAAATCTGCCAAGGCAAGGCAGGATTTGCATTTTTGCTCGATTTACCAAAATAAGCCAAATCCAAATGCTCCTATCCACTTGGACACCTCATATGATTAAATCTAAAGGGGACAATCATTGAGCCAAGCCTCCAAAATCTTTGGAACAAGAAATAGCATGTTGAACCTAGAATGGCCAAAATGGGGACAAGACTCCAATTTTGGATTGGAGCATTCAATGGAAGCATCAAGGTGGCATGGAATGAGCCATTTGCAACTGAATTCAGTCAAGACTTATCCAAGACCAAGGGAACCACAACCCTGTGCCCTAACCTCTAGTCAATGGCTAGAGGAGACTTGGATTTCCATTGGCCAACATTGAACAAACACCTGCTGCAGTTGCCATTCACTGTGGATCCCAAAACAAACTTGCTCTACTATAAATAGAGCTCAATTGTGATCAGTTTGAGTACACCAAAGCCATCTAACAGATGCTTTCCTCAAAATCTCTTCTTTCACTCTAATTTTGTCTTCTAAGGCAAGTCACTATCGGGTTTTAAGTTTGAGAGCTTTTCCAATCAAACCAATCACTCACACACCTCACATACATCATATAGAAGTGATCCAAACACTCACATAACATCTGGAACACAGATTTCACAAAATCACCAGCCAATTGCTCAAGTCCTTGACAGTTTTGCAGTTGAGGTACCATCTTCAACTCCAAACCATTTCAATCCATTCCAAGCATTCATACACACTCCATGGCACCTAGGGAAGCTATCCAGATCATTGGAACCTAGATGTAACACCTCCAACACAAATCACGATCACCAGCTGCAAGTGGTAAGCATGAGCTCTTCTAACTCTATGATCCATGCAATTTTTGCTGCACAATAATTTTGCCATATGTTCATAATCATGCATGGAATGTTTCCCCTCAATTAATTGCTTTGTTTGAATCGTGTATCAAAAATCCTAGCCTTCATGCATAAATTAGGGTTCTTGAGGATTTTTCATGATTTCTTGTTATATGTTTAATTTAAATGAAATTAAATACCATAGACATGATCGTGAGGTTGAAACGAGTTGATTGGTATGTGGATTACATGATATGATTAAGTATTTAGAGAGATTGGAGAGAAAATGCAAATCTGGGCAAACCCAGAACACGCGCGCGTTCTTGGGTGTTCTTGGCGCCATTTTTTGAATATTTTAATATTTGAATTTTGTGATTTTATTTAATTGATTCAAAAATTAATTTCTCTCTGAGTTTTAATAATTTTGAGTTGATTCTTTTTTTAATAATTCACAAAAATGTTAAAATATTTTATTTTCCCAAAAAATCCCAAAAATATTATTTATTTTATATAATTGATATTTTTGCAAAGAATTAATGTTTTAATTATTTTTGACATTTAAAATATTTTTTCCACCTTGATTTCGCAACTTTTAATGCTTTCTAATTATTTTGTAGGTCAATACTTAATTTTTGAAGCATTAATCCAAGATCACAATTTGTTTTCCATATGTTAAACAATTTTGATCATTTTAATTGAATTTTTATTCAATTAAATACATTTTTGAAAACAAATTAGGGTTTTGGATTAATTCAACCCTCATAAATCATTTTCAAAACTTTTGGGCCTCTAATAGAGTGTAAGACCCAACCCTTTGTAAATACAAACCATTTTGGGCCTCACTTATGGTATAAGTCCCGTTGTATTTCAAAAAGTTCGACGTGATCATCATCCATTGAAAAACAAATTTTGGGCCTACCCTCGAGTAGTAAGACCCATTCAAACTCTTTGGGCCTCTAATAGAGTGTAAGACCCAACCCCCTTTTTAACCAAAATCATTTGGGCCTCACTTATTGTATAAGTCCCTCTGCGTTAAAAGGAAACTTCGGCGCGATCGTAATTTCAAACGAAAAAATCATCTGGGCCTACCCTCATGTTATAAGCCCCACTTTTTTTCTTTAAAAACTTTTTGGGCCTCTTGAGAGAGTGTAAGACCCAACCCCCTTGTACAGAAAACATTTTGGGCCTCAGTCACTTGTATAAGTCCCTCTGTACAAATTCAAACAATGCGCTCACTGATAAAACCCTGGGCCTCTCCTTGAGCTGTAAGCCCCAAATCTTTCTTTTTCAAAGCACTTTCTCCTTTGATTTTGAAATATACTGTTGTTTTCAATCTTTCTTTGTTGAACAACTAACCAAACAGCATGGAAACTCTACAACCGAGTAAGTGGTTATTGCTTTCATTTATCGCTTTCATATACATATAACTGTATTGTGGGGCTGTTTCGCTGTAAGTCTTCTTTCATAAACTCATATCAACTGTGTAATAATAGTATAGATATTTCTAGTTTCCCCGACAACTACGTCTAGAACTAGGTGACGCCGTTTATTCATAGAAGTAGACAACTAGATCCCCAATAGGATCACCAGATACAGTCTTCTCTTCGGCTGTCCTCATTAGGAATTGTCAAGAAACTCTACTCCCAGAGATAAATGTATTCTCCGTGAATGGCATCTTTGAGTTTCTTCCAAATTCTCAAACTTTTCTGACTTGATATATTCCTTGTGAATAGCTTGCCTTGAATTTCTCGGGGTTTGGGGACCCACGGGCTTCTTAAAAGCATCGACCTCCTCTTGGGAATCGTACAAGGACCCACAGGCTTCCTAAAAGCGAACCCCGCCTCCTCTTGGGCTTAGTAAAAGGACCCTCTCAGCTTCTTAGAAGTGTTCACAGCCTCCTCTTAGGCTTCGTATAATGATCTCTTCCTCCGGGAATGATAGCCTCCTATTGGGCATCGTACAAGAACCCGTCGGCTTCTTAAAAGTTTCCAGCCTCCTCTTGGGCTTCGTACAAATTGTCCCGACGACCTCCTAGAGGTATAGGAACAGAACTTAGTCATTTGCATAGAACAGTCCTTTCATAGAGTCTACTACTGTTTCTCAAAGCACAATACAAAAGACGACACTCTAGACTTGGACAGTCTAATCTCCTTGAGTCTCAAATACATTCTCAAGTGACCCCTTCAAGAATAGGAAGAAAACCTGTAGACTCGGACAATCTCAATACCCTTCGAATTTCCCACTTCCTTAAAGAACAGGAATAACTTGGATCCTCGAATCAAATCCTTGAGTACAATGTTGCTCATATAAGAACTGATTTTTTCTTTAAATCAGTATACTGGACCTGTCACTTAACTGAAACAGTCGCCACAACCTCCTCTTAGGCTTTGTATAATGATCCTTCTCCAGTGAAGTTAGCCTCTCTCTTGGGCTTTATACAATGATTCTCCCCAGCGGAGTTAAAAACATTTAGCCTCTTTCTCGGGCTTTGTATGAGACACATAAGAGACTCCCTCGTTGAGTCGATCACCTTTTCGCCTCCATCTCGGGCTTCGTACGAGATACAAAAAGCTCTCTTGTTGAGTCAAATAGCCTCCATCTCGGGCTTTATACGAGATACCAAAAGATTCCCTCGTTGAGTCAAAACCTTTTAGCCTCTCTCTCGGGCTTTGTACGAGACACATACTAGCCTTCTCTTAGGCTTTATATAAGAAAACCACTGGTTGATCCAATCAACCTTTTAGCATCAAAGTTATGCCTCGTTCACAGTACACAAACATCAACGACTCCTTCTTCTTCATCTAATCGGTGTAAGCGGCAAGCCTCTGGATCATCTACATCCATGCCACTGTCCCTCTTTTAGCATGAGAAATTCCTAAGGAAAGATAACATTGCTCTACACTGAGTTAAAGTCTTCCCCTTCAGGTTAAAATCCCCTTTAAAGGAAATTATGGCATTGCCGGATTCACAAATCCCGGTTAAAGTAATTATCCTTTATAAACAGTCGTAACCCCTCTTTAGAGATGACAAATTCTCTCTAAAGGTGAGACCTTTTAGCTTCACATCTTGGGCTTCGAACAAGATACAAATAAACCCTTCAGCTTCACATCTTGGGCTTTGAACAAGATACAAACCACCTTTCGCTTCATGTCTTGGGCTTTGAACAAGACACCAAAACAACCATTTCCTCCCATAGAATAGGAGGAACTACGAACGCTCTAATTTCCCTGTTTCGGTAAGCGGGAATACGTAGGCATAAGATTGAAAGAAAAATCTTAGCGAGCACACTAAACAAAAACCCAAAATCCCATACTTTCGTATATATCCGTCCTAACATCTCAACCGATAGCCTAAAGCACCCCATCGTCAACAAAATAAACTAGGAGAAACCCCGAATCTTTGTAGCATCTGTAAACCAACAGTTTTGACTGTTTAATCTCAGTATGCAAACAGGGTTAGTTGGAGACATCTATTTCCCTTCCTTCATCAGCTTTAATAGGATAAAAAATGAATCGAGCTGTAGTACCAGAGCGATCGTGCTTCGCAACCACATCCAAAAATCACTCGCTACACCAATCACACATTATCATCATTCTAGGGTTAAGGAACCATAATTGGCCAAAAAATCAAAAAGTCAAACTTTGACTTTTGGGCACAGTTGACTTTTTATCAGATGAATTCCAAACTGTGCGATCCTCTATAAAATCAAGTCCTTGGCCTAAATCAAACTTGATGGATTGATTTCATAGGTGTTATAGGGTGTATTGAATCATGTCCTAGGGTTTTGGGAGCATGCCCTGGTCAAAAGTCAAAGGTACAGTTGACTTTTTCTACGAAACCCTAACTGTGGTTCTGATGAACCTGAAACTTGGGAACCAAGCTTCTTAGATCAATCCATTGTTGAAAATGGATCAATGTGGTTTATTAGAGACCCTCAAATCCTCTCTTGAGGTCTTGGCTCATGATTTGTCCCAAAAGTCAACTTAGGGGGGGGTGAATTAGGTCAAGAAACCCTAATTCCTGATTTTTGATGAATGCATCCCCTGAGGTCAAAATTGACTTGATGATTGGGTCCATGATGTCCCATGGAGCATATTAGGTTATGCTTTGAAGTATTGGCTCATGCCCAGAAGAAAATTTCCATCTGGAGGCCCTGGTCGACCAAACCCTAATTTGGTGACACTGGCGATCTTAAGGCTTAATCCACCTGGAATACTGCAACATTGTGCTTGATTCTTGTTGTGGGAGTCTTCTTTATCCATTGTGGATGTTTAAGAGGTTAGACAAGTTGAAGATCATGTCATTCCTTGATTGATCCTTTGTCTAAGGCTCAAAGAGGGCTTGAAATCCTAATTATTGTTTGTAGTGAGTGCTCACCCATCTTTGGGGAGACTGATGGTTCATCTATATTGTGATGATGATTTGCACAATGATGGGAAATCTTAGTGGTCAAAATTTGGGGTATGACAGATGCTCCTATTTAATCTTCTTGGACCCGAAGGTGTGAATGGCGAAGGTATTCGGGCATTCGGGGTGCAAGAGGATTAAATATCGGAATACTCAAAATTTTAATGGTGGTTATGAATGGTAGTTCACACATCCTTCTTCTTTTGCTAAGTAATGATGCTTAGAAAAGGTAAAAACTTCCCCTCAATCTTGGTCTTCAGCCAAGGAACTGGTCTCAGTTTCTGAAATAAACTTCCCCTCGATCCCAGTTTCCTACCAAGGAACTGGTCTTAGTTTCTGATATAAACTTCCCCTCGATCCTGGTTTCCTACCAAGGAACTGGTCTTAGTTTCTGATATAAACTTCCCCTCGATCCTGGTTTCCTACCAAGGAACTGGTCTTAGTTTCTTTTGTCAATAAACTTTCTTGACAAGGGACGCTATGCGTAGCGGTTTTCCTCAAACTTCTCGCCAAATTTTCCTGGGGAGATGCCATTTGATGGGAAAATTTTTGATGTCAGACTTGCTGGGGAACCCATCTGTCTGAATTGTAGAGGGGTACAAACTTCTCTATTGGAGATGCCATTTGTTGACTCTATCGGGGAAAACGAGTCTCTTGAGAGACTGTTTTCGCTTAGGGATATTACATTATACTTTTCTCGGAGATCTTCTTGGAGAAATGCCATATGATGTGATCCAATTTTGAGGTGTTGATGACCTTTTCGTCAGCGGATTTTTCGGAGAAAAACTGTTGTATTGTCGAATCTCTGATTAAGAGGCTTTCTCTGGGGATTTTCCTTAATCTGGGAAAGCGAAGATATTATCTTCAATGACGAAGAGTGACATTTGCCGAATGTTTCTCTGGTTTTCTCAAAGGTTCAAGTTATCAAAGTGGTCAAGGGCCAACTCTAATCCAGAAATAAACTGGAGGAGAGAGATTGTTCAGACGCAACATTTCCTAACGAGGAAAGAACTTACAACTCGATTGTGAAGACTTTTATCACAAGGGGACAAGATCGACTAGAGTGATAGTGATGCAATATGAATATGAATGTAAATCAATATTGCATGATGCATGTATGTATATGCTGACAAAACTGACACGACATACAGACTAGTAGATGAACACGACTGGATACTCGGCCACAGTGGGAGATAAAAAGTATCGCTGGTTCAAGATAGCAATTCTGCTTTGCTTAGGAGAAGTAGTCCCTGTGGGGGAACAACCGTTGATCGGGCTTAGGAGGTAAGAACTCGGCTGAAGATGTCATATGGAGTATTCGCATCTGACATAATTGATCCTTCGTTCAGGCGCACTGGTTTAGAAGGAGTACTTTGATTCTTCACTTTGAAGTTCGATTAATTCTGGCGAAGCGATCGATGTTCTTTCGATGTTTAACAGTCAAAAGAAATTGCCATCTTTATTTTAAAAGCAGAAAAGTTTGACAAGTAAATTTGTTTTTGTTTCATTTCAAGAATCGTTGATCATGTTAAAATATCGTTCTGTAAAGCTAAAACAAATAAGAATTGCGAAGAAAAGCACAAGGGCTCAAATTTTATTGATAGGATGGAAATCAGCCAAACGCGTGATTCCATAGAGTATTTACAAAGTTTAGAAAATGGTAATTAAAGGGAAAAGGGCTATATTGAAACATAACGACCACTATCCTTCTACCAACTTTGAATTTGGGGCATCCTGAGCTTCTGCCGAAGATGACCTTGACTGGAGTTTTCTGATGGATGGCATGACTGCTACTAGGGGATTTCCCCCTGTTGGACGTAGTTACTTGCCATTATCCCTAACTTTTGCCTGCATTGTACTTTGAGATTTCCAATCCACCGGGATGATTTTTTTTATTATGTCTCTAATTTTTGCCTGGACCGCCCTTTCGGGTTATCAATCCACCAAGACGTTTTTTTTTTGTAGTTTTTTAGTTTATGCGAAGTATTTCTTGACTACATCAACATTTCTGGGGTAGGCAAATTCCTCTCCGTCCATGGTTGCAAGTCTCAAGGCACCGCCTGAGAAAGCTTTCTTGACCACATAGGGGTCGTCGTAATTCGGAGTCCATTTGCCCCGAGAGTCAGTGAGAAATGATTGTATCTTTTTGAGCACGAGGTCTCCTTTCCTGAAGACGAGAGGTCGGGCCTTTTTGTCGAACGTCTTCTTCATTCTTTGCTGATACAACTGACCGTGGCATAATGCCGTTATTCATTTTTCTTCGATCAGATTCAGTTCGTCGTGTCGACTTTGACACCATTCAGCCTCTGTTAGCTTAGCTTCCATCAATACCCTGATCGATGGGATCTCTACTTCGATGGGGGAGCACTGCCTCCATACCATATACTAGAGAGAAAGGGGTTGTCCCTATTGAAGTGCAGGCAGATGTGCGATAACCGTGAAGAGCGAAGGGCAACATCTCGTGCCAATCTTTGTAGGTTAAAACCATCTTTTGAATAATCTTTTTGATGTTCTTGTTAGTCGCTTCTATCGCTCCGTTCATCTTGGGTCGGTAGGGAGATGAGTTATGGTGTTCGATCTTGAACTCTGCGCATAACTCCTTCATCATCTTATTATTCAAGTTAGATCCATTATCAGTAATGATCTGGCTCGGAACACCATAACGACAAATGATATTGTTTTTGATAAAACGGACCACAACTTGTCTAGTTACATTGGCGTATGACGCTGCTTCGACCCACTTGGTGAAGTAGTCAATGGCTACCAGAATGAACCGATGTCTATTCGAAGCTTTGGGTTTAATCATGCCAATCATGTCGATTCCCCATACGGAAAAAGACCATGGGGAAGAAAGAACTTTGAGATGTGTTGGCGGTACATAGATTTTGTCGGAGTATATCTGACACTTGTGACACTTCCTCATGTACTTATAGCAGTAGGATTCCATGGTTAACCAATAGTACCCTGCCCTTAGAATTTTTCTCACCATTGTGTGTCCGTTGGCATGAGTGCCAAAGGATCCTTCGTGAATTTCTTATATCAGCATGTCTGCCTCTGGTCTGTCTACGCATCGGAGCAAGACCATGTCAAAGTTCCTCTTATAGAGTGTATCACCGCTCAGGAAGAAGCTGCATGCTAGCCTTCTGAGGGTTTTTTTTTGTCTTTTCTTAGTGCCCCAGGTGGGTACTCTTGTTTCTGAAGGAAGCATTTGATATCGTGATACCAAGGTTTATCATCTATGACTGCTTCAATTGTGAAGATGTAAGCGGGTCGTTCATGGCGCATTATGTCAATCTTAGGTAAGTCGGTCCATTGACCTACACTAACCATTGAAGAGAGGGTGGCTAAGGCATCAGCCATGTGATTCTCATCACGAGGGATGTGATGAAACTCGATTCTGTTGAAGAAAAGTAACAACCTTCTTGCATAATCTTTGTAAGGAATGAATCCGGATTGGTATGTGTTCCAATCTCCTTTAATTTAATTGATAACCAGGGCTGAGTCGCCATATACATCCAAGTTCTTAATCCTTAAATCAATCGCTTCTTCGAGACCCATAATACAAGCTTCGTATTCGGCCTCGTTGTTTGTGCACTTGAATGTAAGTCTGGCAGTGAAAGGAATGTGGGTACCCTGAGGTGTTATGATGATTGCCCCAATTCCGTTTTCGTAATGATTGACAACTCCGTCAAAGATTAGTCCCCATTGGGAACCTGGTTCTGGCCCTTCACTGGGTAGCGGGTCATCGCAATCTTTCATTTTCAAATACATGACATCTTTGTCTGGGAAGTCAAACCCGATTGATTCCTGGTCGTCAATCGATTAATGAGCCAAATGATCGGCTAAAATACTTCCCTTAACGACTTTCTGAGCGTGGTACTCAATGTCATATTCCGATAACAACATCTGCCAACGGGCAATTCTTCCCGTGAGAGCAGGTTTTTCAAAGATATACTTGATTGGATCCATTTCTGAGATTAACCAAGTAGTGTGACGAATCATGTACTGGCGAAGACATTTGGTTGTCCAAGCCAAAGCGCAGTAAGTTTTCTCAAGCATAGTGTACCGAGTCTCGCAGTTGGTGAATTTCTTGCTCAAATAGTAGATGGCAGACTCTTTTCTTTTTGTTTCGTCTTGTTGACCAAGCACACAACCCATTGAGTCCTCTAGGACTGTGAGGTAGATGATCAGTGGTCTTCCTTCCACTGGAGGTGATAGAATCGGCGGGTTCAACAGGTATTCCTTAATACTGTCGAAGGCGGTTTGGCAGTCCTCTGTCCAAACGCAGTCCTGATTCTTTTTGAGTAATTTGAAAATTGGCGCACATGTTGCGGTCATGAGGAATATGAATCTGGAGATGTATTTCAAACGTCCCAGGAATCCTCTGACTTGATTTTCAGTTTTCGGAGAAGGCATTTCTTGAATGGCCTTGACCTTGTCAGGATCAACCTCAATTCCTTTTTGGCTGACGATGAACCCTAAAAGTTTCCCTGAACGGACACCGAAGGTGCACTTGTTGGAATTCAAGCAGAGTTTGTACTTTCTCAACCGCTTGAATAGTTTTGACTGGTGGGTCACATGCTCCTCTTCTGTCTTAGATTTGGCAATCATGTCATCGACATATACCTCGATTTCCTTGTGTATCATGTCATGAAACAGAGTAGTCATGGCCCTTTGATAGGTTTCCTCGGCGTTCTTCAAACCGAACGGCATTACCTTGTAACAAAAGGTACCCCATGGGGTGATGAAGGAAGTTTTCTCCATGTCTTTCGGTGCCATTTTGATTTGATTATAGCCCGAGAATCCATCCATGAAGGAAAAAACTTTGAACATTGTTGTACTGTCTACCAGCATGTCAATGTGCGGCAAAGGAAAGTCATCATTTGGACTAGCCTTGTTCAGATCTCTGTAATCGACACACATTCTGACTTTTCCATTTGTAACCTTCAGGAGTTACTGTCATGCCCTTGGCATCTTCGTTTTCCCGAAGTTTGTAACCTTCAGGCCCAGCGGTTCCTACTGCGGTTCCCTGATCCTCAGCGATCGGCGAAACATATCCTTTTGGGATATAGTTAATAGGCATGCCCCAGGGACGGTCTTTTGGCATTTTGTACCTAGGATTATACTTCTCCACTATGGGCGTAGATGTGATCTCCGAGATCACAGTCCTTTGTTGTTGCATTTGAGCTTCTGCTAGAGCTTGCATGTCGTTATGAAGCTTTCTCAGATCCTCTTTCATAGTGTTAATCTATTCTCTTAACTCTCTGTTCTCTTCCTCGAGATCATCCATCTTTTTCTGACGATTGGCCCGAGTATTGTACGAATGAGACAGTTTGACTCTAGAATCGAGATGCAAACGTGAGATTCGTAGGTAAGAAGAAGGCGTTTATGAGAATGATGAATGCAATGATTATTAATTATTTTTGTCTATTCAAAGTAAACTTCGACAATTGGATTGCAAATATCAAACAGTGGGGAAACCTCGTTTTATTGAATTCAAAGGATTGCGGAAATGGAAATACAGTAGATTACAAAGTGTTGAAAAAGGAAATCTAAACTAATGGATCCTGAGTCCTCTCTGAAGAGAGCTCAGGTGCTGGTTCGGGTGCTTTCCCTTTCTTTGACTGGGGCTCTTGGGCCGTTGTCGGGTTGTCATTCCTTTTCCAAGTGAAAGGAGCGAGCAAATTCCTTTGGTCATCCTGATTTTCTACAGCATGCTGCTCTAAAATCTCAATCAGAGCATCTTTTTCTCTTAATAGATGCTGTATTTTCTTATATTCCACATTGAGAATACGATACTTGTTCCTCCAAGACCTCTTCTCCTGCTGAACTTTGCTGAGAGTAACCTAAAGTTTTTCCGTCTCAGACATGAAATAAAGGGCATAGTCCCTTAATGGAAGAACTTCCTGACGAGGGTAAGGCATCCTCAGCTTGAGAGCTCTAGTTTGTACCCAGTGGAGATAAGGCTCCACCGAGACACAGTCTGGTTTTCCTAGAGACTCTCGTCCTTTCCTATGAACGTGTTTCCAAGCGTACACTATTTCCGTCTTTAGTGCCCTGTCATTTTCTCCTTCCTTGAAGAAAAGACCTTCCAGATGAGCACTGTACGGGACATGCCTCATCGGGTATCCAAATTGATGACGAACTAACACTGGATGATAGTTGATTCCCCCCTTAGTTCCTATAAGGGGTACATTTGGGAAATTTCCACAACGGTCAATGATCCTGATCCCGTCGTAGATTCGATTGTACCAATCGATGTCAGAGTTGGTAAGAGACATGATTCTCTGCGACCAACGTAAAGTGTTTTTTTGATCCCAAAATGCAGCAGACTTGGGCAAATGAGAAGTGAACCATTTATAAAGCAAGGGTACACAACACGTGATCATTCCTCCGCTGTATAAATTCCTTAAGTGTACAGAATGATACGCATCTGCGAGTAAGGTCGGTACAGGGTTTCCAATCAGAAAAATCTTAATGGCGTTGACATCTATGAAGTTATCGATGTTGGGAAATAAAAATAACCCGTAGGTGAGCAAAACAAAGATGCTCTCGAAAGCAGCCACGTTCCCTATACTAGCAAAGTATAGGGCTTTCTTTATCAAGAATTAGGCTGGAAAACCCTGGATGCCACCCTTAGTGGTCATGTGAGTCCTGACTTCTGACTCGTCCAAATAAATTGCTGTTGCAATGGTCTGATCTTTTGAAATTTCTTCCAGTCCAGAAAAGGGAGCTTGATCAGTAATGTGCAGATCAGTCAAGTGAGAGTACTCCTCCAGCGTTGGTGCTAGCTGATAATCCGGGAATGTGAAACAGTGATAAACTGGATCGTAGAACTGGATTAGTGTGGACAGGATTCCTTCAATTACGTGGACCCTTAACAGAGACAACAGTCCTCCATACTTGGCTCTGAAAGCCTCGTGGTTGGTGATCATTCTCGCCAAACCTCTTAAATCCTCTAACTTTGGAACCTTGAAGGTGTACTTATAAGTTTTCCTTCTACCGAAATCCATTAGCGCAATCTCCTTTCTCTGATATTTGCAATCATTGTCTTAGTTTAATTTAAAAAAGAGAGACTAGAAGAGAAGATTTTTTTTGTTTTAATGTTTTTTAAATGAATTTTGAATGCAGCACACAAAAACATAGAAAAAACATGGGGTTAAAGGGTCGGTGTCATGAAGTCAAGGCTCTACCCCCCCCAAAGGTTTATACTGGTGATTTTTTGTACCTGCCCGCAAAATCATTGACCCCTCTTGGGATAACAACATCAAGCGGATCGCCAGCGAGCTGATGTATCCTAGAGCGATCTCAGATGAGGGCAGTATCGCGTGACAACTATTTCCGATAGCTTCCGCACTAGAAAATAGCTTAAGTCTACTAAAAAACCTCAGCTTCTCAGATAACCCATTCGACCACACTACTTTCAACAACCGAAGTCTTATAGGCAATGTATCTGCAAAGGGAGTCTCCACTGAGTTTGATGGTCGATCGGGGGCTCTTAACTGGGATTCACTGCCCGCAAGATTACCCGTATTGCCATCACCTATCTTAGGTGTATACTCAATCTTTCCACATGCGGCATCACACGCATTCCCATTAGCAGAAAAATAAATACAGATATCAATTAGGAAAAGCAGTATATATATTTGTCTTAATCATCCTAGACCTCTAGTCTTATGATCCTATACAAACAATGACTCCCCAGCAGAGTCGCCATTTCTGTGACATTTTGAGAACTCAGGGCTTTCTACCGTAAGGATTGTAGGAAAGAGAAGACGGGCCCCACGGTGGGCGCCATTTTTTCCTGTGGCACTTTCTTAAGGTTTCTACCTAAGAGATGGGAAGAGAACAAGATCTCGCTCTCCCTAGTGAAGTAGCCATTTCTCTGTAGCGCGAATTTTTGCGTGGTTGCGAAGGGAAATAGATGTCTCCAATTAACTCTGCTTGCATACTGAGTTTAAACAGGTGACGGTTGGTTTACAGATGCTATTAAGATTGTGGGTCTCTCTTAGGTTATTTTGTTAAAAAAAATAGAGTGCCTGGACTATTTGTGAGGTAAGATGTTAATGTGTTTCGATTTGATCCTTTTGGGTTGATTTGGTGGAGATACTGGGTTTTGGGTTTTTGATTAGTATGCTCGCTAAGATTTTTCCAATCTTATGCTTACGTATTCCCGTTTAACGAAACAGGGAAATCAGAGCAATCGTAGTTTCTTCTATTCTATGGGAGGAAAGAAAGTTGTTTTGGTGTCTTGTTCAAAACCCAGGACGTGAAGCTAAATGTGGTTTGTATCTTGTTCAAAGCCCAAGATGTGAAGCTAAATGGTTTTGACTTTAGAGAGAATTTGTCATCTTTAAAGGCGGATATTTGGTCTGTTTGTCACAACAGTTGGGTGACTAATTATAAAGGAGAATTACTTTAACTGGGATATGCTAATCCAGCAATGCCATAATTTCCTTTATAGGGGATTTTTAACCTGAAGGAGGATACTTTAACTCAGTTTAGAGCAATGTCATCTTTCCTTAGGAATTTCTCATGCTAAAAGAGGGACAGTGGCGTGGATGTAAATAATCCAGAGGCTTGCCGCTTACAACAATTAGATAAAGGAAAAGGAGTTATTGATGTTTGTATACTGTGAACAAGGCACAGATTTGACGCCAAAAGGTTGATTGACTCAACCGGGGTTTTCTTTATACAAAGCCTAAGAGGAGGCCATTGACCCAACAAGAGGGTGTTTTTAGGTGTCTCGTACGAAGCCCGAGAGAGAGGCTAAAAGGGGTTGACTCAACAAGAGAGTGCTAACAAGTGACTGACTCAACAAGAGAGTGATTTTATATGTGTCTTGTACGAAGCCCAAGATGGAGGCTAAAAGGTTTTGACTCCACATGACTGTCTTTTATACTCAACAAGAGAGTGATTTTGTATCTCGTACGAAGCCCGAGATGGAGGCTGAGAGGGAAGTGACTCAACAAGAGAGTCCTTTATACTTAACAAGAGAGTGATTTTTATCTCGTACGAAGCCCGAGATAGAGGCTAAACAGGTTTGACCCAATAAGAGAGTCTTTTATACTCAACAAGAGAGTGTGAAAAGGTTAGCTCCGCTGGGGAGAATCATTGTACAAAGCCCAAGAGGAGGCTATTGTGCTGGTGACTGTTTCAGTTTAGTGACAGGTCCAGTATGTTGGATAAAAGAGAACATCAGTTCTTATAAAGGGAACGATTAAAGGTATTATTGTGCTTTGGAATTGATCAGAGGATCAGGGTTATTTCCTGTTCTTTAAGGAAATGGAAAATCCAAAGGGTATTGAAACTGTCCAAGTCTACTGGTGTTTTGAGAAATCGATTCTCAGGTAGTGAATGATCTTTGTATGATGCCCAAGATAAGGCTGGTATGTTAAGGGATGAAGGTCAACCCATCAACAGGTCTGACACTTGACTCAGAAAGACAGCTCTAGCAAATTGATGACTAGGTTTTGTTCCTATACCTGTATAGGTCTCTGGGTCCTTGTACTAAGCCCAAGAGAAGGCATGAGAGCTTTTAAGAAGCCGAAGGGTCCTTGTACAATGCCCAAGAGGAGTCGGGGATGCTTTTAAGAACCCTGTGGGACCCTAAACCCCGAGAAGTTCAAGACATGCCATTCACCAAGAATAGATCAAGCCAGGAAAGTCCGAGAATTTGGAAGAAACTCAAGAGATGCCATTCACGGAGAAAAGATCATCTCTGGGGAGTAGAGTCTCTTTGACGATTTCTAAGAGTGACAGTCTGAGAAAGGGTTCACCGAGAATGTTGTCTTTCATGTCTCCATATTGTTTAACCCCAAGAGGAGGGAATACTGTGTCTGGTAATCCTATGGGGATCTAGTTTTGTTTGTATTTAAGAGTGACCAACAGGGCTTTACCTAGTGCTAGACGTAGTTGCCGGGGAAAACTCTAAATAACTATACTAGTATTACACAGTTGATATTTGACAAGTATATAGAAGTTTGTGAAAGAAGACTTACAGTGAGCAGCCCCACAATACAGTTATATATATGAAAGCGGGTAAACACTTACTCGGTTGTAGAGCTTCCATGCTGTTTGGTTAGTTTGTTCAACAAATAAAGCTTTGATAACAATATTATATTCAAAATTAAAGGAGAAGGTGCTTTTAAAAGGTTGTTGGGGCTTACAGCTCAAGGAGAGGCCCAAGGATTTATCAGTGATTGCACTATTGTTTGAAATTGTGCAGGGACTTATACAAGTGACTGAGACCCAAAAAGGTTTTCTGTACAAATGGATGGGTCTTACACTCTCTCAAGAGGCTCAAAGGTGTTTAAAGAAAAAGAATGAGGCTTATAACACGAGGGTAGTCCCAGATGATTTGTTTTTTGAATTGGCGACCGCGCCGAGATTTCTTTAACATACTGGGTCTTATACAATGCATTGAGGCCCAAAAACTTTTGGTTAAAAAAGGGGTTGGGTCTTACACTCTATTAGCGGCCCAATGATTTATTTTTGTACAAGTGGCGGGGCTTACAGCTCAAGGAGAGGCCCAAATGATTTTGCTAAAAAAGGCGACGATCGTGCCTTTGTTTTTGAAAATACAGTGGGACTTATACAATGACTGAGGCCCAAAAAGTGGTGTATTTACAATGGGGATGGCTCTTACACTCTAATAGAGGCCCATGAGTGTTTGAAAATGATTTGCGAGGGTGAAAATCAAAGAAACCCTAATTTTGTTTTCCTTTAAAAGTAAATATTTAAAGAAAATCAAATAAAATGATAAAAATACCAAATAAGTTTGAATAAACCACTTGTGATTTTTTGTTTAAGGTTTGAAAAAATGAGGTTTTAATCACAAGATGAATTAAACTCATTTGGTTTTGATTTTCAAAGTAAATATTCACTTTTAAATGTTTAAAAACAATAAAAAAGGAACTTATTCACAAAAGTACTAATTATATTAAATAACTAATATAAATTTGATTTTTTTGTGGAATAAAATATTTCAACATTTTTGTGATTTTTTGCAAAAAGAAATAATAATAAATAATTAAAATTGAGAGAGTTATTAATTTTTCAAATCATTAAAAATAATAAGAAAAACAATAAAAAGTGGAAAAAAATAGCAAAAAGAGGATCTGGGGCGAGGGGGATTCGAACCCCAGACCTCTTGTGTATAGGGCGCGCGCCTTACCATTGGGGTGGTGATACATCCGTTGATTGAAATACAACCACAAATATACAAGGCTTGCCTTGTTTTTGGCCTGGCCCAAGGCAAGGCAAGGCAATATTTTGGTTGAAAACGTGAAGGCCATAACTTTCTCATTTCTCCATGGATTGGGACAAAATTTAGGTCTATCCTGCCTAGAATTTCACAAGGAATCCAATGGTGGTGGTGTTTTTTTTCAGATCATACTCCTATTGAAAAACCCGTTGTGGTTTTAAAATAGGCCATGATTTGCATTTTCTGTGCCATCTCTTGGTACAAGCATGAATTACATGATAAATTGGTGCAATCACAACACATATAACATGTATAAGAGATGCATGATCAGTGGACATCAAAAGAAAGCATGATTCAAAGAATCCAAGTTGTGATGCTTACCTCTTTTTGGAGCTTTTGTGCAATCTGCCAAGGGCTTTGTTCCAAAAATGATTTGATGCTTTGAACAACCTCAAATGATCCCTTAGAAGCTTTTAGGATGGTTGGAATCAGTTGGAAACCTCAGGAGCAAGTTTGAGCTCTTTCTTGCAAAAAGGGCAAAAGTGGCCAAAATAACAACTCTCTCAAATGGTGTTCCAGATGGGGGGAACCATTTGGAACAATTCAAGGATGATATTTGGAGTGTGTTTGAGGTTTTATCTGGTTTGGAAAGTGACTGAATCAAGACATGGCTTGAAAAATGTACAAAAGTCCTATTTTGAGGTTTTGAGAGGTGACTTTGTGATTTTGGTGTTACAGGTCACTTGTGAGTGTTTGGATCACCTCTATATGATGTTTATGAGGTGTGTGTGGGATTGGTTTGATTGGAATTGCTCTCAAACTCAAAAACTCAGAGTTACCTTGCTAAAGAAGGTATTTTTGCCTAGAGAAAGAGATTTTGAGGAAAGTAAGGGTTGTAGTGCTTTGGTGTACTCAAAATGAACACAATTGAGCTCTATTTATAGTAGACCAAATTTGTTTTGGCTGCAATAGTGATTGGCAACTGCAGCAGAGGTTTGGCCAATGTTGATCAATGAGAATCCAAGTCTCCTCTAGCCATTGACTAGAGGTTAGGGCACAGGCTGCTGGTTCCCTTGGTCTTGGATAAGTCTTGACAGAATTCAGTTGGAAATGGCTCAATCCATGCCACCTTGGTGCATCCATTAAATGCTCCAAACCAAAATTGGAGTCTTGTCCCTCTTTTAGGCATTTCTAGGTTTGGCATGCTACTTTTGGTTCCAAAGACTTGGGAGGCTTATAGATCAGGGTTTGTCCCTCCTTGGTCCCCCCTTGAGGTGTTCAGATGGATAGATTTACTTGCCCTTTGCAAAATTTGAGCAAATCTAGCAAAACTCCCAAATCTGCCTTGCCATGACAGTTTGCACCAAGGCATATTGGCATGGTCATATCTCAAGGCCCAAGTGGAATTTGATGGAGTTCTTGGCCATTTTGGAAAGCCCTCATATGATACAACCACTGTTTGATCATAATTGATTTTGATACTTTTTGGATCCTTGTGAAAAATGCCCCTACATTTTGAAAAAAGTAAGACAGATTCTGACTTAGTGAAAATTTCACTAAGTGTTGGAAGAAAGTGACATTTTCACTTTTTGTGATTTTGATCATTCCATAACTAAAAATCCATGAGGAATTGGAATGAGTTGTGTTTGAAGCTTTTGTAGAGGGCCATGAGAGCTACAAATCCAGCTTTGAATGGGGAAAAATGGCCTTGTGGTTTAGGAGTTATGATCCTCCAAAGTTGGTACCCTAGCCATTTTGTTTCATAACTTAGAAAAATTTCTAAGTTTTTATGGTTACCCCTTTTACAAGTTATCCCACTTTTCTTGTTTTTTCTTGATGAATGATGATTCCAATCACACATTAACATCATTTTAGGGTTAAGGAACCATAATTGGACAAAAAATCAAAAAGTCAAACTTTGACTTTTGGCCACAGTTGACTTTTTATCAGATGAATTCCAAACTGTGCGATCCTCTATGAAATCAAGTCCTTGACCTAAATCAAACTTGATGGATTGATTTCATAGGTGTTATAGGGTGTATTGAATCATGTCCTAGGGTTTTGGGAGCATGTCCTTGTCAAAAGTCAAAGGTACAGTTGACTTTTTCCGCGAAGCCCTAACTGTGGTTCTGATGAACCTGAAACTAGGGAACCAAGCATCTTGGATCAATCCATTGTTGCAAATGGATCAATGTGGTTTATTAGAGACCCTCAAATCCTCTCTTGAGGTCTTGGCTCATGATTTGTCCCAAAAGTCAACTTGGGGGGGTGAATTAGGTCAAGAAACCCTAATTCTTGATTTTTGATGAATGCATCCCCTGAGGTCAAAATTGACTTGATGATTGGGTCCATGATGTCCCATGGAGCATATTAGGTTATGCTTTGAAGCATTGGCTCATGCCCAGAGGAAAATTTCCATCTGGAGGCCCTGGTCGACCAAACCCTAATTTGGTGACACTGGCGATCTTAAGGCTTAATCCACCTGGAATGCTGCAACATTGTGCTTGATTCTTGTTGTGGGAGTCCTCTTGATCCATTGTGGATGTTTGAGAGGTTAGACAAGTTGAAGATCATGTCATTCCTTGATTGATCCTTTGTCTAAGGGTCAAAGAGGGCTTGAAACCCTAATTATTGTTTGTAGTGAGTGCTCACCCATCTTTGGGGAGACTGATGGTTCATCCATATTGTGATGATGATTTGCTCAATGATGGGAAATATTAGTGGTCAAAATTTAGGGTATGAGAGTGCGATAACCGTGAAAAGCAAATGGCAATATCTCGTGTCAGTCTTTGTAGGTTACAACCATCTTTTGAACGATCTTCTTGATGTTCTTGTTAACGACTTCTACCGCTCTGTTCATCTTGGGCCGGTAGGGAGATGAGTTATGGTGTTAGATCTTGAACTCAGTACACAACTCTTTCATCATCTTATTGTTTAAGTTATATCCATTATACGTAATGATCTGGCTTGGAACACCATAACGGCAGATGAGATTGTTCTTGATAAAGCGGACTACCACTTGTCGGGTTACATTGGTGTATGACGTTGCTTCGACCCATTTAGTGAAGTAGTCAATGGCTACCAGGATGAACCGATGTCCGTTTGAAGCCTTGGGTTCAATTATGCCAATCATGTCGATTCCCCATATAGAAAAATGCCATAGAGAAGAAATAACTTTGAGATGGGTTGGCGGTACATGGATTTTGTCTGCGTATATCTGAAACTTGTGACATCTCCTCATGTACTTGTAGCAATCGGATTCCATTGTCAGCCAATAGTACCCTGCTCTCAAAAATTTTCTTGCCATTGTGTGTGCATTGGCATGAGTGCCAAAGGATCCTTTATGAATCTCTTTCATTAACATGTTTGCTTCTTGGCTGTCTACGCATCTGAGCAAAACCATGTCGAAGTTTCTCCTATAGAGTGTATCACAACTCAGAAAGAAGTTACCAGCCAGTCTTCTGAGGGTCTTCTTATCTTTTCGGGATACCCCAGGCGGGTACTCTTATTTTTGAAGGAAGCACTTGATATCGTGATACCAAGGTTTGTTGTTTATGACTGCTTCGATTGTGAAGATGTAAGCGGCCTCTCAAGGTGCATTATGTCAATCTTAGGTACGTCGTTCCATTGACCTACACTAATCATGGAAGAGAGAGTGGCTAGTGCATCAGCCATGTGATTTTCTTTCCGAGGGATGTGATGAAACTCAATTCTGTTAAAAAAGGGTAACAACCTTCTCGCGTAATCTTTGTAAGGAATCAATCATGACTGGTATGTGTTCCATTCTCCTTTGATCTGATTGATAACCAGAGCTGAGTCTCCATACACATCTGAGTTCTTTATTCTTAATTCTATTACTTCTTCGAGACCCATGATACAAGCTTCGTATTCGACCTCGTTGTTTGTACATTTGAATGTCAAATGGGCGGTGAAAGGAATGTGGGTACCCTGAGGTGTTATGATGATTTCCCCAATTCCGTTTCCATAATTGTTGACAGCTCCGTCAAAAATTAATCCCCATTGGGAACCTGGTTCTGACCCTTCACTGGGTAGCGGTTCATCACAATCTTTCATTTTCAATTACATGACATATTCATCTGGGAAGTCAAATCCGACTGATTCCTGATCGTCAATCGGTTGATGAGCCAAATGATCGACTAAAATACTCCCTTTGACACCTTTCTGAGCATGGTACTCGATGTCATATTCTGATAACAACATCTGGCAACGGGCGATCCTTCCCGTGAGAGCAGGTTTTTCAAAGACGTACTTAATCGGATCCATTTCAGAGATTAACCAAGTAGTGTGACAAATCATGTACTGGCGCAGACATTTGGATGCCCAAGCCAGAGCGCAGCAAGTTTTCTCGAGCATAGTGTACCGAGTTTCACAGTCTGTGAATTTCTTGCTTAAGTAGTAAATGGCAGACTTTTTTCTCTTTGTTTCGTCTTGTTGGCCAAGCACACACCCCATAATGTCTTCCAAGATTGTTAGGTAGATGATCAATGGTCTTCCCTCCACTAGAGGTAATAGGATCAGTGGATTCAACATATATTCCTTGATACTGTCGAAAGCTTTTTGGCAATCTTCTGTCCATACACAGTTTTGATTCTTTCTGAGTAGTTTGAAGATTGGCGTGCATGTTGCGGTCATAAGGGATATGAATCTAGAGATGTAATTCAGACATCCCAGAAATCCTCTGACCTGTTTTTCAGTCTTTGGTGAGGCATTTCTTGAATGGCCTTGACCTTGTCAGGATCAACCTCAATTATTTTCTGGCTGATGATGAATCCTAAAAGTTTTCCTGAGCGGACACCGAATGTGCACTTATTGGGATTTAAGCGGAGTTTATATTTTCTCAAACGCTCGAATAACTTTGGGTGTTCTACATGATCTTCTTCTATTTTAGATTTTGCAATCATGTCATCGACATACACTTCAATTTCTTTGTGCATCATGTCGTGAAACAGAGTTGTCCTGGCCCTTTGATAGGTTGCCCCGGCGTTCTTCAAACCGAACGGAATTACCTTGTAACAAAAGGTGCCCTATGGGGTGATGAATGGAGTTTTCTCCATATCTTCCGGCGCCATTTTGATTTGATTATAGCCAGAGAATCCATCCATGAAGGAGAAGACTTTAAACTTTGTTGTGTTGTCAACCATCATGTCAATGTGTGGCAAGGGGAAGTTATCCTTTGGACTTGCTTTGTTCAGATCCCTGTAGTCTACACACATTCTGACTTTTTCGTCCTTTTTCGGAACTGGCACTATGTTAGCTAGCCATTGAGGATATTCTGAGGTGGCGAGGAAACCTGCGTCGATTTGTTTCTGCACTTCCTCTTTAATTTTGATGGCCATATCAGGATGAGTCCGTCTCAGTCTTTGTTTCACTAGAGGACATTCTGTTTTTAGCGGTAAATGATGTTCCACGATGATGGTATCCAACCCTAGCATGTCCTGATAGGACCAAGCAAATACATCCTGAAACTCTTTGAGAAGTGTTATCAAGTCTTCTCTGACAGTTGGACTGAGCAATGCTCCAATCTTAACCTCTTTCTTTCCTTCTCCTGAACCAAAATTGACTGTTTCCAATGGCTCTTTGTGAGGCTCAATAGACATTTTCTCCTGTCTGAGTAGTCGGGAGATCTCTTATGGAATTTCTTCGTCCTCTTCTTCTTCAGCCTCAAATACCGAGAATTTAAAGTTGGGAGAAGGCACTGGATCATACGTTTCAATGGGGTTTAAAACAAGCAATCTGCATGACGTGATGATTCGTTTTTTAGCAAAGACAGGAAGAATGCAAGAGTGTGTGCAGTGTGTTTTCTGAAAATGCTTGTTTTTATTTTGGGTTGTTTTTGGATTACCATTTTCTGAAAAATGAAAAGTGAAAACAGTAATAAATGCGGGAATGATATAATGACATTATTTATTTATGATTTGTCGATTCTTGAAATGCAGCCCTATAAAGCAAAACTCTGTCGCTTTAGGAGAAGCGGAGAGGGGCATTTATAGAAAAGCGAGACGTATAAAACATCCACTTCACTCGGGAAAGGTGAAAAGTTAAAACAAAGATGGTAATTACTTAGACTTATGGACGACTTTCGGGACATCGACAGCAACCCAACAGCGGCGAACTCCTCTGTGAATCACAAAGTCTGGTACTTTCCTTCTTGGTTTGTCTTTAGAAATGACGCTGATTTCTGGCGGAGTAGGATCGCTGGAGTCTTCCTCCCATGCGGAATTGTCATAAACGAACTCTTCTGTTGTATCCTCCCTAGTGTTTTTATTCTCAAGTGGATCTCCCCATCCAGTTGGCTGGATGTCCTCGTATCTGATGCGAGAACTTTCGGGAGCAGTGCATTTGACTAAGAAGTCGTACTTGCCACTCGGTTGTCCTAAAGTGTCCCATATTTCTGTGGGAGTGGACGAGTCATCTTCCTCAATGATGTTAACCTTAGGAACCTGCAATCTTTGTAGATTCGTCACCATGGTGTCGGACATTTTCGGAATGTCCTGAGTAATGATTCCATGATTCGGTGGGGACATGGGTATTCTTTTCAATATTACTCAGTTGATAGGCATTATCAGGCTGACTCTTTTGCCCCAAGTCTTCTGGGCACGGCCTCCAGATAGGCAAGTCATCCAGGGGATCATAATAATCTTGGTCAAAGTTGTCTTTCATTAGGTCATCTTCTAATGAGTTAGGTGGAGCACGACGTCCTTCGAGATCACAATCTCTATAGATCATCCTGACGTCTGACCTCGGTATATATCTTGGGTTCTGCTTGGGAAAACAGAATGGCATGCGCGCTTCTTCTGGAGATATATAACCGTCATGGTTAAGGTAAGATTTCCACTCTTCTTCCGTATCAGAAGAGTCGCTCTCATTGATGGTGTGTACTTCTTGAGACACTGGGTGGAGGAAGCCTCCGCTGTGAAAGAAATCCTGAATGGGACGAAAACTTTCGTCTTTCTTAGTAGTCTGGGTATAGGCTGAAGAGAAATCAAGACCTTTCTTTGTCTTGTTATTAGTAGGAATTACAAGTTGTCCCCATTCTTTTATGTCGTTACTCTTGATTACTTCGAGCGCGTCTTTGTATGAGGAAATCGACGTCCCTTTTTCTGGTAGACTCTCATTGCTTACCGAGAGTGCTTGGAACTGGGTTCCATCAACCTCCTCGGGTTCTACACAGGAGAATGATGATAAGTTACTCACGATTAAGGCCTGCTCTTCGCATACTGTGACTAACTTGTCATTCTTGACGAACTTTAGCTTCTGGTGAAGTGTCGAAGTGACTGCCCCAGCTTCGTGTATCCAAGGTCTTCCTAATAAACAGTTGTATGCCGCCCGGATATCCATGACTTGGAAAGTGACTTGGAAAATGTGAGGACCGATGGTTATGGGAAGATCGACTTCACCGATAACTATTTTTCTAGATCCGTCAAATGCTTTGACGATGATCTCACTGCCTCTCATCGGAGCTCATTGAAATGATAGTCGTATCAGAGTTGATTTTGGCATAATATTTAAAGATGATCCTGTGTCCACCAATACGCTGGATAAAGCATCGTCTTGGTAGTTGACTGTAATGTTAAGCGCCATATTATGATTCTTGCCTTCTTCCGTCAATTCTTCATCACTGAACCCTAAGTTGTTACAGGAAGTGATATTGGAGATGATGATATCAAACTGTTTTACCGTCACATCTTGTTCCACAAAGGCTTGCTCTAAGACTTTCTGTAGAGCTTCCCTGTGAGCTTCTAAACTAAGCAGAAGAAAGAGTACAGAGATTCGAGACGGAGTTTGCAACAATTGGTCCACAATGTTGTACTCGCTTTTCTGAATGAGCTTCTGCATCTCATCCTTGTTTTTTATAAGTTCCAGATTACCAGATTGACCGATTTGTTGATTTGGAACTTCCGTTTGAGGTTCCTTTTCTTTGGCAGGTTCTCCAACTCATCTGTTGAAGATCCGGCCGCTCAGTGTGACTTGACTGATGTCAATAATGTTTACGACGGAGGGTAATGGAGTTTCCTTTCCATTTTTGATGGTCTTTGCACCGTATTTGTAAGGGATAGCCTTATCCGATTTGTACGGTACTGGTCCTGGCAGGTAGATAACCACAGGAGCTTTTTGATTTCTCTGACCATCATAGGCAGCCTCAATTTGTTCGAGGTTAAGGATTCTTCTGCTATCAAGAGAGACTTTTGACTCGTTGAGCAGAGGAATTATGGCGCAAACGTTCTTAGTTTTTCCATGATCGGAGATCACGACAGCGTTTTTGTCCTGATCAGGAAGATAGTCGTGTATCATGTTGATCGACCTAGAACTCGAACATGGTCGAATCTCTTTCTGGTTTAACTGTTTTTGGAGAGCTGCTCACACGGGATAACATCCTTGGTTATTTCTCGAGCATACCCTATAGCTCTTATAGTTGTACAATGGTACTCGGCCACACCCGCTTTAAATGCACTGCATCTTTACTAGATCTGTTTCTGTTGAGCGGATATCACAACTTTGATGTCTATTAGGATTCTCATCAGTCATGTTAATCCATTGTGTAGCTTCATCCAGGTAAATTGGAAGCCATCAGTGGTCCAACAAATGTTGAAGCGTTCTTTGTACAAGTGCACACCCCTGATTGTATTTGCAGCATTGTTTACAGTCTAGATAATCATGTGAAGCCAGAAAACCGAGCCTGACTTGCTTAGCATGTAATTCTACCAGACTGGTATTCATCAAGTGTATATCAAAGATCTGAACCATATTGACTTGATGGTTAATTCCTTCACGGTAATCTTGGATCTATCCGAGATCCATCTGACGTTAGAGGTCCTCTTGTACAAAAGAGCATCCCTGATTGTCTGTTGAGCAGACTGGACAAGCATTGTAATCGTGCCGTGGCAGATTATAATATTGACTTTGCCTCGAATGCATCGCCACTAAATTGACGTTTATTGTACGGATGTCGTGGTTCTGAACAATGTTGGGATGTGCGTGGGCCATGTTTACTTCACGGATCATGTGATCCTGAATCCAACCCAGATCCATTGGTTCTTGTAAAGCTGCTTGTACTACGGAACACCCTTAATTATTCTTTGAGCAGATATCACACTGGTGATAATTGTGAGACGGTACATAACCGTACCCGCTCTGTCTGTAATGCATCCTCACCAGATTGGTTCCTAATAGGAGTACATCGTGAATTTGATAACTACGGCTAAATTCTTCCTCTATTAAATTTACTGCAGCCTTCTCATATTGCGGCAATGGGTTCGTCTGAACATTCGGATTAGTATATTTGAAGGATAAAACCCCGTTTCTGACAAGCTTCTGTACATCAGATTTGAAGCTGAGACAATTCTCAATGTTGTGTCCCGATCCTCCTTAATGGTAAGGGCAAGTTTGATCTGCTTTGAACCAAAAAGGCGGATTTTCCGTTACTGCAAGAGGAGTCCTGGTTTGGACGTGCCCCTTGACCAGTAGAAGTGGAAACAATTTTGCGTACAACATCGGTATAGGGTCAAACCCTGACAGTCGTGTCGTACGATTGTTGTTGTACTGTGGACGAGCCTGCTGAAAAGGCTGTTGCGTCCTTTGTTGATACTGTTGTTGAATTGGTTGGCTCTGAGCAACCCGAGGTTGATAATTTGGAGCCGACGCGGGGTTGATAGCGGGAGTTATTGCCGCTATTGGTTGATACTTTTGCCTTTGCTTTCCTAGAGAGATATTACTAATATCTTGCTCTTTTTTCTTTTGGAAAGTACTACCGTATCTCTTAGTACTGCTAGATGGCTATGCATCTTTAACCAATTATCCTTCTCGGACTACTTCTTCAAGGCGTACTCCCATGTTCACCATTTTAGTGAAGCCATTGGGTGCACTTGCAATCATTCGTAAGCTCAAGGTTTTCAGGAAGATCTTTATCATCTACTTTTCCTCAAGAGGGGGACATATCTGAGCGGCAATTTCACGCCACCTCTGAGCATATTCTTTAAAAGTTTCTTTGTCCTTTTGCGGCATTGCTTTGAGTTGATCCCTATCCGGTGCCATGTCCAAATTGTATTTATACTGCTGAACGAAGGTTGCGCTGAGATCTCTGAAAGTACTGAACTTGGTATGGTTTAAACCCATGTACCATTTGAGTGCGGCACCGGTTAAACTGTCTTGGAAGTAATGGATCAGTAGCTGTTGATTTTCTGTCTGGGTTGACATTTTTCAAGCGTACATCACTAAATGACTTTGAGGCAAGATTTGCCTTTGTATTTTTCAAAGTCAGGCACCTTGAATTTGTGCGGGATCTTTACATTAGGGACCAAACAGAGGTCGGCGGCGTCCTTTCCGAATAAGTCTTAACCGCGAATGGCATGTAGTTCCTTCTGCATTTCCAAGAATTGTTCCTGGAACTCATTCATTCTTTCGTACGTGTCTTCGTTTCCACCTGAAATTGCTTGCGGAATCTGTCCTTCCGGGACAGTGTGTACCATTGGTTGTGATATAGACATTATAGCGGTGATCTTGGAGATTTAGTGCCCTAAATTTTGTAACCTTCAGGTGTAGCTGTTGTAACCTTTGCATCTTCATTTTCCCGAAGTTTGTAACCTTCAGGTCCAGTGGTTCGTGCTGCGGTTTCTGGGTCTTGAGTAACCGGTGGGATATATCCTTCAGGTATAAAGTTGAGAGGCATGCCCAGGGGCAACCCTTAGGCATGTTGTACCGAGGATGATTCTCATGTCTCTCCATTATATGTGTAGATGTGATCTCCAAGACTACAGTCTTTTGATGCAGCTGCTCCTGAGTTGCTGCCTAGGATTGCATGTCACTGTGAAGTTTTTCCAAACTTTCCTTTAGAGCGTCGATTTCTTCTCTCAGCTCTCTGTTCTCTTCCTCGAGATCTTCCATTTTCTTTTGTCGATTGGCCCGAGTATTGTATGAGTGAGACAGTTTGACTCTAGAATCGCGACACATACGTGAGACTCAAAGATAAGAAAAATGCGTTATGTGAGAATGATGAATGATATGCAATGATATATTTTTTTAGTTTTTGTTTTAATCAAAAAGACACTTCAACAAATAGATTGCAAATATCATAAAGTGGGGGGGGGGGGGGAGAATCCTTTTATTGAATTCGAAAAATTGCAGTATTTTACAAGGAAAAGTACATTATTTTACAAAGTGCTGCAAGGAAAAAGTCTAAACTCATGGATCCTGAGTTCTCTCTGAGGAGAGCTCAGAGGCCGGTTCCTATATTTTCCTTTTCTTTGATCGGGGCTCTTCAGTCGCTGTCGGGTTGTCAGTCTTTTGCCAAGTGAAATGAGCGAGCAAATTTCTTCGATCTTCCTGACCTTCTATAACATGTTGTTCTAATATCTCAATTAGAGCATCCTTCTCCTTTAACAGTTCCTGAATCTTGGTACATTCCAAATTAAGGATTTGGTACTTATTTTTCCAAGAGCTCTTCTCACTTTGAACTTTGTTGAGAGCTACCTGGAGTTTTTCCGTATCGGACATGAAATAAAGGGCAAATTCCTTTAATGGAAAAACTTCTTGGTGAGGGTAAGGCATCCTCAGCTTGAGGGCTCTAGTTTGCACCCAGTAGAGATAAGGCTCCATGGAGGTACAATTTGGTCTTCCTAGAGACTCTCTGCCTTTCTTGTGAATATGTTGCCAGGCATGCACTATTTCCTTCTTCAGTGCCCTATCATTTTCCCCTTCCTTGAAGAAAAGACCTTCCTGATGAACGTTATGTGGGATATTCTTCATCGGGTATCCGAGTTGACGACGAGCTAAAATTGGATGATAGTTGATTCCACCTTTAGTTCCAATCAGGGGTACGTTAGGGAAATTTTTGCATTTGTCGATGATCTTTATCCATTCATAAATCCTATTGTACCAATCTATGTCAGAGTTGGTAAGGGACACAATTCTTTGTAACCAACGTAGAGTACTCTTGTGATCCCAAAAAACAACAGACTTGGGAAAATGGGAAATTAACCATTTGTAGAGTAAAGGTACACAACATGTGATCATTCCTCTGCTGTATAAATTCCTTAAGTGTACAGAATGATAAGCATCTATGAGCAAGGTTGGTATGGGGTTTCCTATTAAGAATATCTTAACAACATTGGTATCGACGAAGTTGTCAATGTTGGGAAAAAGGAATAACCCATATGTGAGCAGAACGAAGACGTCTTCAAAGGCAGTTATGTTTCCTATACTAGAAAAGTACATAGCTTTCTCCATCAGGAAATTAGCCGGTAAACCCTGGATTCCTCCTTTGGTGGTCATGTGAGTCCTAACTTCTGACTCGTCCAAAAAGATTGCTCTTGCAATGGCCTGGTCCTTTGGAATTTCTTCCAGTCCAGAAAATGGAGCTTGATCAGTGATAGGTAAATCAATTAAGTGGGAGTACTCTTCTAGTGTTGGTGCCAGTTGGTAATCCGGGAATGTGAAGCAATGATAAACCGGATCGTAGAACTGAATCAACATAGACAGGATTCCTTCAACTACGTGGACCCTTAACAGAGACAACAGCCCTCCATGCTTAGCTGTGAAAGCCTTGGGATTGGTAATGATCCTTGCTAATTTCCTTAAGTCTTCTAATTTCGGAGCCTTGAAGGTGTACTTGTGCATTTTTCTTCTACCGAAATCCATAACGCAACCTCTGATATTTGCAATTATTGTTTTAGTTTATTTTGAAAAAAAGATTTTTTTTTCTTGTTTGAAAATAGTTTTTTAGATGAATGCATGAATGCAGCACACAAAAACATTTGAAAACATGGGTTCAAGGGTTCAACGTCACGAGCATGATGTCATGGATCTACCCATCCCCAAAGGTTGGACTATTTTTGGTCAATTTTTTGTACCTGTAGAACGGGTTCTAAGGTTCCCAAAGTCATTGACCCCCCTAGGGATACCGACAACAAGCTTATTCACTCGAGCGAGCTGTAATATCCTAGGATGAATCTAATTTGAGTGTAGTATCGCATATCAACTATTTCCGATAGTCACCGCACTACCAAATGGTCATATGGTTAATGTCTACTAAATCCTCAGGTTCATGGGTACCACACTAGGAAAGACAATGCTTTCACAACAATCGATCGTTCAACATCGATACTTCCGTACGGGTACCTCGACTGATTCGGTGGGCTACTAAGTTAGCTTGGTCGGGATTCACTCCCTATAAGCGTTTCCTGTCTATGCCACCCCTATCTTAATGTTCTCTCAAACTTTCCACATGCGTATCAATCGCATTCCCATTTGACAGAAAATTAAACACGGGTATCAAGTAGTAATAACAGTAAATGATATTATATATAGTATATAGAAAATGCTAAATAACCTAGACCTCTTAGGAACTTTAATCCTAAAGACTCCCCAGCAGAGTCGCCATTTTTCTGTAGCGTGCGATTTTTGTCGGTGACGCGACCACCTTACCGCAATGGTTGAAATTGGGTGCTACTTTCTGATTTCTTATTTATCCTATGAAGCTGGAAAGGAAAGTGAAGGTATCTAAAACTATCCTTGCACGCAAATGTTTTCTTTAACAAATTTTAAGAGATTGGGGGGTCCAGGGTCAGGTTATATAAAGGGGAGTTGTTAATTACTCAGTGTATATATGGTTATCCATAGATCGTTTAGTATGTTATTCTATTGTCTACTTACTGGTGTTTATCTGTTATAAATTGGGAAAGTTTTTCCTTTGGGAGAGTTGAGAGAGTGTTTTTGTTGTTTTCGGGTTTTTTCGATGTTTTTGGTAAGTTACTAGACTTAAGGTTTTTGTTATGTGTGCTTGCTAAGATTTCGCAATCTTATGCCTACGTATTCCCGTAAAGACAATAGGGAAATCAAAGCAATCGTAGTTCCTCCTATTCTATGGGAGGAAATATGTTTGGTGTCTTGTTTAAAGCCCAAGATTGAAGCTAGATGAGTATTTGTGTCTTGTTCAAAGCCCTAGATTGAAGCTAAAAGGTTTTGACTGAGAGAGAAATTGTCATCTCTAAAGGGAGATATCTCACCTGTTCATCACAGTTGTTGGGGTATTTGGTTATAAAGGAGAATTACTTTAACTGGGATATGAGAATCCAGCAATGCCATAATTTCCTTTATAAGGGAGATGTCCTGAAGGAGGAAACTTTAACTCAGTGTTGAGCAATGCCATTTTTCCTTAGGAATCTTTCATGCTAAGAGAGGGACATGACCTTGGATGTAAATGATCCAGAGGTGTGCCACTTACAGCAGTTATCTGGGATTAGGTTTTTTTTATTTGTCTATTTTGATGTGTGATATACAGAGAAATGTCTTCCTGCATAGAGAACTTATGATTTCCTCTGAGGGGATGATGGTTTTAGGTGTGCCTTGATCAAAGCCCAAGGTTGAAGCTAAAAGGTTGACTCTGTTTAGGGAGTTTTATATCTGTCTTGTACAAAGCCCAACATTGAGGCTGAAAAGAGATTGACTCTTTTGGGGAATATTTTATCTATTTTGTACAAAGCCCAAGATTAAGGCTAAAAGGGATTGACTCAGCTGGAGAGAGGATTTATCTGCCTTGTACAAAGCCCAAGATTGAGGCTAAATTAGCTGAGGAAAGATCATTATAAAAAGCCTAAGAGGAGGCTGGTTGGGGAATTTCTTATATAAAGCCTAATAGGGGGCTAGCTTTCATTGAGGATTATTGAGATCCAAAGACAGGTCCAAATTGGGGAATCAACTTTTACTGAGGATTACAGAAGAGTTAAAATATCAAATGCCATGAGGTTCTGATTCTGTTAGGGTTGTATTGATGATAAGTTGACCCTAGTTGGGGAACTTAGGATGAAAGGTTTAAACTCTGCTGATGAATTGATGAAATGATCAGGGTCTTTCCTGTGTTTTTCAGAAACTTGAGGGTTTCTTTGAGATCCAAGAGGAGATGATATTTTCCAAGTCTACTGGTGTAAAGAGGTTTACTCTTAACTGGAGAATGATCTCTGTATGACGCCCAAGAGGAGGCTGGTTTTTTAAGGGATGAGAATCAACCCTAAACTGGTCTGATGTTTTGACTCTCTGGAGAATTAAACTAGCAAAAGATGACTAAGTTCTGTCCTATACCTGTATGAGGTCTTCGGGTCCTTGTACTAAGCCGAAGAGGAGGCTGAGAACTTCTAAGAAGCCTGAGGGTCCTTGTACAAAGCCCAAGAGGAGGTTAGGGATGCTTTTAGGAAGCATGTGGGTCCAAGCCTAAGCAAAGTTCAAGAAAGGTTTCACTAGGAATAATCCTTTCTTTAGTGAACAGGTCTAAGGTTTGAAGAAATTCAAGAGAGGTTTCACCGGGAATAATCCTCTCTGGGGAAATGAATTTCGTGTACAGATATTTCTAGTTTGTGACAGTCTTGAGAAAAATTTCACCGAGAATAATGCCTTTCTCTGTTCCATATTGTATAAGCCCAAGAGGAGGCAACACTGTATCTGGAATTTCCTACGGGGAACTAAATTTTGACTGTGTTGAAAGAGTAACCACTGGTTTGATCTAAAACTAGACCTAGTTGCTGGGGAAAACTCTAAGCAAGTATATACAGGCATACATATAAAATATAAACCAGTATGTATAAAAAAAACAGTAGAACTTACAGGTGAGCAAGCTTCCAGCATTATAAACATAGCTGTATGGTTAGTTATTCAAGAAATTGAAGAAAGTTTTGATACAACTATAAATTTGAATCTAAATCAAAAGGAAAGTTGTTTTAAAAGGAATTTTGGGGCTTATACTTAAGGAGAGGCCCAGATGAATTCTTTTGAAAAGGGGACGATAACGTCGTAGTTTTGAAAATCACAGAGGGACTTATACAATGACTGAAGCCCAAAAGTTTATGTACAAAAGGGGTTAGGTCTTACACTCCATTAGAGGCCCACAAGTTTAATTTTTATACAAGAGATGGGGCCTACAACTCAAGGAGAGGCCTAGATAAAAATTGTTTTAAAAACGGCGATCGTGCCGAGATTTTTTTAAATGTATCTGGACTTATACAATGAATGAGGCCCAAAATGGTTTATTTACAAAGAGATGAGTCTTACACTCTATCAAGAGGCCCAAGAGTTTTAAAAAGAAGGCAGAATAAGACTTACAACTCAAGGAGAAACCCAGATGAATAACAGTGATCACACCGTCGTTTTTGAAAATTGTATCGGGCCTTAAACAATGATTGAGGCCCAAAAAAGTTTATTTTGACAAGGGGTAGGTCTTACACTCTATTAGAGACCCAAAAGTGTTTTGAAAAAGATTTGTAAGGGTGAAAAAATAATCAAAACCCTAATTTGATTAAAAATGTATTTTAATTGAATAAAATTCAATTAAAATGATCACAGTTATCAAACATGTGTGAAAAACAAGTTGTGATCTTGGATAAATGTTTGAAAAATCATGTTTAATCATACAAAAGATTAGAATTCATTTGAAATGAAAAGATCAAAGTGAGAATTTCATTTTAAAATGTTTAAAAACAAATAAAATGAAATTAATTACAAAAATTCTAACTATATTAAATAAATAATATAAATTGGATTTTTTTTTGTAAAATAAAACAATTTAACATTTTTGTGACTTTTTAAAAAAGGAACCAATAAAAAATGATAAAAAATGAAAGAGAAATTAATTTTTGAAGTTATTAAGAGATTGTGAAAAAATGTGAAAGAAATAAGTGGTAAAAAGAATGGGATGGTCCTCCCAAGGTTTGAACCCACGCCCTTGGAGTGGAGGGTTTAAAACTTTGCCAACTAAGCCAAGTGTGTTGGCTAATAGAGAAATGGCAAGAGTGAATAATATGTGAAACTCCCTTTGGAAAATGGTTCAAAAAAAATACCAAAAGGTCTGGGGCGAGGGGGATTCGAACCCCAGACCTCTCGCTCGCTACACACACACAAATACTAGTGTTTTCACTAGGGCGCAATGCCAATTCAAACATATATTGGCAAGTGTATAATATATACTATGTTTGGTTCTAAAAACCGGAAAATGGCGCCATGGCCATCTTCTTCCTTGGGCCAACATCAGACTTGCGTGAAGCAAGCTATCTCTCTCGTTTCTCAACTATTTTACAAGATGTAAAAGTGAAACTTATTCGTTTTTTAACACGGAACATGATGGTTCTTTTCAATTTCATTTAAATTAAGTGTAACAAAAGATATCATGTTGTAACCAGATGAAACCTAAAAAATGCAAGAACTAAATGAAATCTCCTACACATGAGATAAATAGCAATTGATTGAGATTTAATGATCTATAAGCAATCAGAATCATGATGGTAATTTAAAACAACATTTATGATAGCTTCCTTAGGCCTCAAGGATTGTGTTGCAACCTTTAGAATGATTTGGAACTCCCTGGTTCACTTGGCTGGAATTTAGTTGCACTTGGATCAAGCTGACTAGTGAGATCCTGATTCTTGTGTTACAGAAGTGATTAAGGTGTTTGGATCACTTCTATATGTTGTATATGAGGTGTGTGAACCAATGGTTTGAGTTGCATTGGTCTCCAACTCAAAACCCGATAGTGCTTTCTCAAGAAAATGGAGCTTTTGTGCTTAAGAAGGGAATGAGAGAAAGTTATGTTGTAAGTTGCTTTGGTGTACTCTGAATGATCAACAAGGAGCTCTATTTATAGGATAAAAGTTATGCTGAAGCTTATCACTTGAAGCTCAAAGGATAAGATTGGAGTCAATGGTCTTGCTAAGCATAATTGCTTCTTACACAAGGTACTTATGGTTGCTCCAAATAGCTCAGCTATGTATTGACTCAATTCACATTATGCAGATGATTTTATTGTTTTTTATAGGAGCATCTTGACTGACAAGAGTCCTTTTGTTGAATGTGCACTATTGCACATAAATGTCATTTTGAATTCAAGGCACAAAGTGACAAAACTAAATCGTGCCATTTGAGTATTCCTTGACTCCTTGGTCCAACCTTGCAGGTTTGTGGTGATTCATCTGTTATACATTGCATTTAAGTGGTTTTGATCATTACCCTTGACAAAAGGACTCGTGTCCAGCAAGAAATGCACAAAACTGTTTTGCAAAACAGTTTGTAGCAAGGCATGTTGCAACTGTCATAACCTCTAGCTCAAGTGGAATTTTCTCATGCCTTTGGGCTCATTGGAAAGCTTGCATATACCTCTCTAACTTTGATGTCCATCAATGGACCTGGTTCAGTTTGTATCAAGGTGAAAAATGCCTTGGAAGTTGGTGGAAATGCTGAAACAACAAGGCAGAATTTTCACTAAGTGTTTTTGACACATTTTGGTTTTTCACCACTTTGATCCACTCCCAATTAAAAATCCATGAAGAATTAGGGTTTGAGGTAGTTGAAGCTTTTGTAAAGTGTAGGAAGATCAACAAATCAGGCTTTGGATCACTCAAAATGGTTGCTTGGATCAAAAGTTATGGTCCTTTGAAATTGGCACCAAAACCATCCAAATTTAGTAACTTAGAAAAAATTTCAAATTTTCAAGGTTACCTCTTTTATAAGTTATCATGATTTCTTGATAAATTCTTGTCCAAATGACATTATAGATCATATTTATGAGAATATGAGTCATAAGGATCATTTTGGCCAAAAAAGTCATGTCTTGACTTTTGGCTTCGGAGCGGTTCGGTGCGGAGAAACCCAAATTCCCGACTTTTGAGGAAATCATTCTCTGAGGGTGATTTAACTTTGCAAATTGACCCTTAGGGTTATTTTGAGCACATTGAGTCACATTTTGAAGCCTTTGCTCATTCCCCTATGAAAATTTCACTCTGGAGGTCTTAGTCGACTAAAAGCCTAATTTAGTGACACCGGGGTTTTCGAGGCTTAATCAACTTGGAATGTTGCAACTTTGTGCTTGACTCTTGATATGAGAGACCTCTTAATCCTTCAAGGATGTTTAAGAGGTTAGACAAGTTGAAGATCATGTCATTTATTGATTGATCTTTTGTCTAAATGCTCTGAGAGGGCTTGAAACCCTAATTCTTAATTGTAGTAAATGCCCAATAATCCTTGAGGAGATTGATGAGGTATGATGGTACATCCATATTATGGTAATGATCCTCACAATGATGGGAAATCTTGTGGTCAAAATTTGGGGTATGACAGGTGGGAGTGATAGAATTCTTGATTTTGCAAAGAGATGAGATTTTGAACAAAATCTTGCAAAAAGATATACACTTGTGCAACTATAATTCAACAATTACAATTAAAATTGAAAATTTAAGAAAATAAATGCTAATAATAATACATCAATCTAAGTAATTCAATATTAAAATAAATTATGATAGATGTCGCCCTGTGTCCTCCTCCTTCCCCCGCCGACGTTCGACCCGCGGGAGTATACAATGACAACTTTCGGACACTCATGCCCGATCGTGCGACTGCCTCTTGAACGTCTGATGGCGCGTTGCTCTGACCTGAGCTATGCAACAACGAGATCCCCCTCGATCCTTGCCAGATGTGATGGACGGTCCCCCATAATACACTTACTTGGGGACTTCTGACTCCAGCTGTTCCAAGAGTCTCTGCTAGTGGAACTATATATATATATATATATAGAGCATATCAAATGAGAGTGATTTTAAAATGAGAGATGAGAGGAACAAACAACAACCGTTAGATCAAGTTAACAAGAGAGATGAAATGCAGGTTAATAAGAGAGATAATTTAATAGGCACATTAATGAATATGTTTAATCATAATTTTTGTCTGATCAAACGGTGGTTGTTGTTTGTTCCTCTCATCTCTCATTTTAAAATCCCTCTCACTTGATATGCCCACATATATATATATATATATATATATATATATATATATATATATAATATCATACGAGAATGTCATTTTTATGTGAGAACATGAGAATAAATCTAAACCATTAGATTTTAAAATAAATGGTGGAAATTTTGTGTGATCTTTTTTTCTCTCTCCTCCATTATTAAAAAAATGTTAGAGGAGAGAACAAAAAAAATGACACATAATTTCCACCATTTATTTTAAAATCTAATGGTTCAGATTCATTCTCATGTTCTCACATAAAAATCACATTCTCTCTCTCTCTCTCTCTCTCTCTCTCTCTCTCTCTCTCTCTATATATATATATATATATATATATATATATATATATATATATATATATATATATATATATATATCATAAAGGAAATGAAGAATATGAATATTTAAGAACCATAAATATTTCATTTCAAGAAAGTGGTATCGAAATCGAAATATAAAATTAAATATTAATTATTATTATTATTATTATTATTATTTATAACTTAAAAATATATATATACTAAACATCCATACCCCTAAAAACTAACCAAAACGAAAAAAAAAGTGTAGAAAATACAATTAACTATATTTTAACTTGGTATAGCAGAGGTAAGTATCATGAAAAAGGTGCAAAATGTTATTATTTTTATTATTCATGTGTTAACTTTTTTTTTTTGACACAGCTATCATATAAATATAGGTAATATATATGTCTTTTTTTACTAATCAATCACAGTTTATTGTACAAAGTTGGTAATACCAATTACTTCAACTACAATAAATTCAACCTTATCAACTTTAATGGTAACATAAAATTCTGAAAATAGTAATAGTTGTATATTATTGATAAAATAATCATGTATTGTTGTGATCACAAACGATACTTTTCAACAAATAAAGATTGAGAAAACAGAGTTCTTGGGTGAACAATGAAAAAATGGTTAGAACAAAGAGAGAAAAAAGAAAAGGATAAAAAAGAAAGAAGAAGAAGGATTAGGGAAAATTGTTTACTATTCGGTTTCTTATAAGGGTTTACAAATGATTAAAAATGAATATCACAATTGGCTTCACTTAACAACCTGAGTGATCTAGCCTATTTATAGACTAACTAGCTAACTTATAATACAAGCTAACTAAATAATTGAATCCTTAACACAATGCCCAATTCAACATTATAAGTCAACAATATATTTCGATATTACATACTAGAACTAACTTCGACTACAGTATGTAACCCTTCGACATCAGCATGTGACCCAGTTTCGACTTCATGCTTGTCTCCTGTCGAAACACATGAAAGTTATTCCTCGACAGAGCTAGAGTTTGACCCAAAATCTCACAAATCTCCACCTTGGATCTAACTCTACAAACGACAGGGAATAAACTAGCTTTCATCATGCAGCTTTATCAACTGTATACAGTGGAAAAAACTTGCAACTTGGCAACGTCTTCGTGATCATATCAGCAGCTTTGTCATTAGTAGAAACCTTCAGCACCTAGACTTCCCCACGCTCGATTATCTCTCTGACGAAGTGCAGCCTCACATCGATGTGCTTTGTTCGCTCATGATAGGCTGAGTTCTTCGACATGTGTATTGCACTTTGAATATCATATTTAACAGTGATACTTAGACCTTGAAGTTTCATCTCCTTTGCAAAACCTTCAAGCCACAATGCTTCTTTCACATCTTTAGTGAGAGCAATATATTCTGCTTCAGTGGTTGATAAGGAAACAACCTTCTAAAGTGTTGTTTTCCAACTGATTGATGTGCCGAACATAGTGAACACATATCCAAAAATAGACTTTCTGGAATCCATACAACCTGCATAATCAGGGTCGACAAACCCTTCGATTTCGACTTTGTTATCTTTATCACAGGCTCCACCATAAATCAGGACTCTTTTCAGAGACTCATTTATGTACCTGAGAATCCACTTCAAAGCTTGTCAGTGCGCCTTTCCAGGATTGGCCATATACCTGCTTACAAGGCTTACACCATACGCTATGTCTGGCCTCGTACAGACCATAATATACATCAAGGAACCTACAACACTAGCACATGGGATGCTACTCATATAGATTATTTCAGCTTCAGTACTCGGACTTTGAATAGTACTAAGCTTAACTGAGGATTTGTTGGAGTCACAACAGGCTTTGAATTCGACATACCAAACTTGTCGAGAAGCTTCTGTATGTATGTCTCTTGAGATAAGCATAACTTCAACTACTTTCTATCTCTCCGGATGTTAATCCCAAGAATCCTGGTGGCAGCTCTTAGATCCTTCATTTCGAACTCCTTACTGAGTTCATCCTTTACCTCCATTACATCCTTGACATTGTTGCTAGCTATGAGGATATCATCCATATAAAGCAACAAAATAACAAGTGAATTTCCAGGTCAAAATCTGAAGTAAACACAATGATCGAACTGGCTCCTGGTGAAACCAATGTGTGCCATGAACTTGTCAAATCTCCTGTTCCACTGTCGAGGATATTGTTTCAGACCATACAAAGACTTATTCAGCTTGCACACATAATCTTCCTTATCTTTTTCTGCATACCCTTCTGGTTGACGCATCAGGATCGTTTAGTCTAGGTCATCATACAGAAATGATGTTTTCACATCCATTTGCTCAAGTTCCAAGTCAAACCTCGCCACCATTGCCAACAACATTCTAATAGATCTATGATTTACAACAGGTGATAACACATCATTGAAGTCGACACCTTATTTTTGAGTAAACCCCCTAGCAACCAGCATTGCCTTAATGCGCTTCGACATCACTCCTTCGATTCCTTCCTTAACCTTGAAAATCCACTTACAACTGACTAACCTTGCTCATGCAGGTTTTTCAATCAGCTCCCAAGTGTTACTATCATGAAGAGATTTCATCTCGTCATCCATGGCTTTTCGCCATTCAGTCTGATTTCGACACCTTATAGCCTCCTTGTAATCTCTAAGTTCTTCCTCAAGTACCTCACTTACATAGATTAAGACAAAAGTTATAAGATCTGCATAACCAAGTCTCTGAAGTGGCTTGATGATTCTTCTTGACCTATCTCTTGCCAGTAGGTAGTCATCGACGGTTTCCTCAGCCTCTTCAGCATTTTTCTCTTCTTCTTCGACTTCATCTGGATTATGCGCTTCAGCATCACTATGTTCCACCTCAACAAGAATCTCTACCTATTCCAGCTCCTCTTCAGATATTTCTGCACTTCGACCAACATCATTAGTTTTCTTGAACGACATCTCAACTTCATTGAAAACTACATCCCGACTTGTGATACATCTTTTGTGACCTGGTTCTAGGCACTACGACCTATAACCCTTGACTCCCTCAGGATATCCAAGGAACATGCATCTCATAGCTCTAGATTCGGCCTTGTCTTGTCTAATATGAGCATAGGCTAAACAACCAAATACTCTCAGTTTGTCGAGATCTGGTGGTTAACCCGACCAAACTTCTTCAGGTGTCTTCACTCCCAAGGCAGTCAAGGGACATCTATTTATCAGATAAGTTGTTGTCGAAACAGCCTCCGCCCAAAGTACCTTCTTCAATCCAGCACTAACCAACATGCATTTAACCCTTTCAAGGATTGTTCAATTGAATCTCTCAACTAAGCCATTTTGTTGAAGAGTACCTGCTACAGTCTTATGCCTTGCAATCCCAGATTCAACACATTAACTGTCGGAAGCTTCGTTGCAGGACTCAAGGCCATTGTCGGTTCTCCACCTCTTAACCTTTCTGCCAGTTTTAGTTTCGATCAGAACCTTCCAAAATTTGAAATTCTCAAAAGTTTCATCCTTAGTCTTCTGAATGAATACCCATAATTTTCTAGAATAGTCATCAACTATGGATAGAAAATACCTTGCACCTGAATGTGAAGGATTTCTTGCAGGCCCCCAAAGATCAGCATGGATGTAATTAAGGGATCCATGTGTTCTTTTTTTACCTTTGTTAAACTTCGCCCTACAGGATTTGCCAAATACACAAGGTTCACAAAACTCCAACTTCTTGACTTTGTCACCACCTGGCAGGTTTTGTTTCCCCAATTCGACCAGGCCTCTTTCGATGACATGGCCCAATCTCATGTGCCATAATTTTATCTTCAATGCCGGTTTCGTGGATGCAAAATCTACTTAACCACTTACAACCTCAGCCTCAAGGATATACAAACCTTATTTCTTCACGCTTCTCAAGACTTTCTTCGTCCCCTTCATGACTTTCAGGATACCTTGATCTCCTTTAAAGACATATCATTTCTTGTTGAATTCACCAAGAAAAATTAAATTCCTCTTAAGATCAGGTACATACCTAACCCCAGTCAATGGCCTTATTGACTCATCATGGAGCTTGAATCTTACAGATATAATACCTGCAATCTTGCAAGCTTTATTGTTTCCCAACAACACTGATCCACCATCTTGATCACATAATTCTTCAAACACATTCTTGTTTGGAGTTATATGCCAAGTACATCCATAATCCACTCTTTGCAAGAGTTGATGCTCGACACCACAAGGACATCAAATGATTCATAATCATCTTGCACAATAGTTGCATTACCATTGTCCTTACCTCCATGATTATCTAGGCGCTCAGGGCACATCTTTCTTGTGTGACCCTTCTTCTTACAGTGATAACACTTAATCCCAGGAATATCACCGCCACAAGACTTCTACTGAGTTTTACCTTTCTTCTTCTTCTTAAACCTACCATCTCTCTTCGAGGATTTCGCCTTCACGGATAATCCTTCGCCAACTGATGATGATGGTTTCTGCTCATTCCTTTCGTTCAAATCCTTCAAATACAAGGCTGCTTGAACTTCTTCAAAGGTCAGGGACTCTCTTTCATACAAGAGGGTTTATTTGAAGTGAGCATGTTACTTAGGTAAAGAACACAACAATAACGACGCTTGATCTTCATCATTGATGGTAACAGCAATATTTTCAAGATCAAGAATCAGCTTGCTGAACACATCCAGCTACTTTGTCAACGCTTTATCTTGAGTCATCTTGAATGAATACAAATCTTGCTTCAAGTACAAACGATTCACCAAGGATTTTGTCATATACAATCCTTCGAGTTTCAGCCAAACACCAGTTGCCTTCGCCTCTTTCGAAACCTGCCTGAGAACCTTATCACCAAGACTCAGAACAATTGCACTGTGGGCTTTCTCTATCATCGTTGTCTTTTTCTTCTTCGTCAATGCAGCATCTATGCCATCTCCTCCCTTTAACACTTCTAGCAAACTCTGTTTAACAAGTAGGGCTCGCATCTTCAAACGCCATAAACCGAAATCATTAACTCCGGTGAACTTCACAATTTCAAACTTTCTTGACAACATCTTCTCCAGGCTCACTGCACCAGTTTGTTGTGATCACAAACGATACCTTTCAACAAATAAAGATTGAGAAAACGAAGTTCTTGGGTGAACAATGAAAAAACAGTTAGAACAAAGAGAGAAAGAAAAAAGGATAAAAAAGAAAGAAGAATAAGGATTATGGCAAATTGTTTACTATTCACTTTCTAATAAGGGTTTACAAATGATTACAAATGAATATCACAATTGGATTCAGTCAACAACCTGAGTGATCTAGTCTATTATAGACTAACTAGCTAACTTATAATACAAGCAAACTAAATAATTGGATCCTTAACACAAGGCTCAATTTGACATAATAAGTCAACAATATATTTCGACATTACATACTAGAACTAGCTTCGACTACAGTATGTAACCCTTCGACATCAACATGTGATCCAGCTTGGACTTCATGCTTGCCTCCTGTCGAAACACATGAAAGTTATTCCTCGACAGAGGTAGAGTTCGACCCAAAATCTCACATGTACTAATTTAATTTAATTTTTTAATACAAAATTGCATTTACTTTCAATAAAAAATAGGTAAATTCAACTTTGATAAATGTTTTTTAGATTTTGTTGATAACAAAAAGTATTGTTACGAAATAAATTGAAGGAACTAAAATTGATAATCAAATCCCCTTAATTTTTTTATTTTACTATTCATAAACATTCTTCTTTTTGTTTATAGAAAAATATCAGAAGTTGCAAAATAAAAAAAAAAAAAAATATGAGGGATAAAATAAATATATAAATATATGAATTTATTGATCAGATATAAATAAAATAGGGCAAATAACCTTTTTCGTCCCTTAACTTTACACCAGGGTCCAAGTTGGTCCCTTAACTTTAAAAAGTGGCGATTTCGTCCTTTAACTTTTTAAAACGTGCCACGTTTATCCTTCTGTTGGCTTCCGTTAGTCCCTTTTTGATAATGTTGTCCACGTGGGAGATATACCTGTGACGTGGAAGTGTTGAAGGTTTTAATTAATCTGCAGAAAATGAAAAGTCCATTCAATCTCTTTCTAAGTGGTGTAGCACTCTGCTAGGGCATACGAATTGGAGAAACGAAGTGCAAAACGAAGGATTTCTCACCAGACGAGACGGTTACAGATGAAAAGGAGTGAAGATCTTCATCTGCCATTGATCAAAAGGTTAGTTAATTCGTCTTTCATATTTGTTAGGGTTAAAAGTTAAGAAAATTAGGGTTCGTATTCAGTTACGAAGTATTTAGTCTTCTTGTAGATTTGATAGGGTAAACCCTAATTTTGTAGATATTTTGGTCTGGTTAGGTATCATGGATGAAATTAATGAACTCAAAATTCATCACAGTGGGGAATTTACTGATGAGGGTCTGACTGTATATGCGAATGGTGTAGTTGATGATTTGAGGGTAGATGTAGACAGATGGAGTTATTTTGAGCTAGTGGGTGTGTTAAAAGATTTGGGTTATAGGGAGTTCGAAATAATCTACTACAAGGATCCACAGTTTGGTATGAATTCACTAATTAATGACCAGGGTGCATTAGAAATAGCAGACCTGTATAGGGTTCACAAACGTGTTGATATTTACATTCATCACACGTTGTCTCAACCTAACTACTGTGACAAAGTTGATGTGGATGACATAGTTGGTGAGGGCCCTGAAGAAATTGTGGATGAGGTGGAGGAGTTACTTAGTAAGCTGGTTGATGAAGTTGTTCATGGTGAAAATACCACCCCTGTTCAGGTTAATGTAGAAGAACAAGTTATTGTAGAGGAACAAGATAATGGTGATGAACAATTTAATGGTGATGAACAAGTTAATGCAGAGGAACAAGGTATGAATGTTGAGGAACATGTGACTGGTGAGGAGAATGTTAATGTTGGAGAACAAGTGAATGTTGAGAAAGAAGTGGAAGTTGGAGTTGATGACGGTTTAAGTACTGATGATAGTGAAGATGAGGACTACAAGTATGATAGTGCACAAGATGTGGCTTTTGATGATGAGTCTGATGGGTTTGATGAGGTTGAGCAGGATGAAGTTGAATCCCTAATTCATGATGAAATTGAAGGTAGTAGCAAAGTTCATAAACACAATGGGAAGGCTGGTGAAGATAAAGGCAGTGACAATGATGCTGATGACATGGAGAGTGGTTATGATAGTGATGAAAGTATTGGACTTCCAAGAAAAAAACATCCTATTTTTAGACAACCAAAAGACATGGCTGATTACAAGTGGGATGTGGGAGTGTATTTTAGTTCAAAGGGTGACTTTAAGGAGGCAATAACTACTTATGCTGTGCAAAATGGTAGAAACCTTAGGTTTGTAAAGAATGACAAAGTTAGGGTAAGGGCTAAATGTAAAGATGGTTGTAAGTGGGAGGCATACTGTAGCAAGCTGCCCAATGAAGACACTTGGCAACTTAGGAAAGTGGTTGATGAGCATAGTTGCAGTAGGGAATATAATGTGAAACTGATGAGTACAAAATGGTTGAGTAAAAGAATCCAAAATAGCTTGAAAAACAATCCAAAGTTAAAGATAAGGGATATTAAAGAAAAGGCCCAAAAAAAATGGAATGTTGGGGTGAACAAAACAAAGCAAATAAGAGCAAGGTTTGCTGCAAGGGATTTTGTTGATGGATCATTCTTGGGAGATTACACAAGGGTGTATGACTACTGTCATGAATTGTTAAGAGCCAATCCTGGATCAACTGTGAAGCTCAATGTGGATCCGGTACCAGAAGGTGTTGAGGATCATAGACCATGCTTTAGAAGGCTATATGTATGCTATGCTGCATGTAAAGAAAGCTTTAAGCTGTGCAGGCATGTAATAGGTCTAGATGGATGTTTTCTCAAGGGGTTGTGTGGAGGCCAGATTCTGGCTGCTATAGGGAGGGATCCTAATGATCAAATGCTTCCCATAGCATATGCAGTTGTGGAGGGTGAAAACAAGGACAACTGGACTTGGTTCTTAGAGCTCCTAATTGATGACCTTGGAGGCAAAGAGCAATGACTTACACCTTCATATCAGACCAACAAAAGGCAAGTTTCTTATGTTTTTCTTATCATTTTCCTTAACTTTTTCTTATATTTTTCCTTATGTTTTTCTTATGTTTTTCCTATTGCAGGGGCTGTTACCCACTATGGAAGAGCTATTGCCTAGGGTGGAGCACAGGTTTTGTGTTAGGCATCTGTACAACAACTTTAGGAAAAGGTTTCCTGGCAAAATGTTGAAGGATATTATATGGAAGGCTGCCAAATCAACTTACCCACAAGCATGGGAAAGAGAGATGAAGGGAATGAGGGCTATAAATGAGGAAGCTTTTAAGCATATGATTAAGACCCCACCAAGGTTTTGGAGTAGGTCATACTTTAGGACTGAAAACAAATGTGATGTTGTTCTCAACAACATGTCTGAATCATTCAATAGTGTGATTCTTGAGGCAAGGGCCAAACCTTTAATCACTATGCTTGAAGATATAAGAATCTACATGATGGAGAGATGGGCTATCAACAGAATGAGGTTTGGTACTTTGGATGAGAATGACATATAGCCCAATATTAGAAAGAAAGTTGATATCACAAGCACCTACACCAACAATTGGCTTGTAAGGTATGTCAGCTCAGTACACTAGTATTTGTTGAATTAACAATTGCACGCAAGTGAATCATTTGTTCTATTTTCTTTGGTTCTTTAGGATGTCTGATGAGCATATGTTTGAAGTAAGGCACTTGGAGAATCAGGCTGATAAGTATGTTGTGAACCTGAAAGACCATGTGTGTTCATGCAGAAGATGGGAACTTCAGGACTCCCATGTGTGCATGCATTGTCTGCTATGAAGAGTAGGAATTTCAGGATAGAAAGTTACATCCCTGAATACTATAGAGTTTCAAAATACAAGGCAGTTTATAAACATGTCATTTACCCTGTTAATGGGTCTAACTTGTGGGTTAAGACACCATATCCTGATGTGCAACCACCCAAGTTCAAGAAGATGCCTGGTAGGCCCAAAAAGAGGAGACATTTAGAACAAGGAGAGATTGATGGATCTGATAACAAGATGAGAAGAACTGGTTTCTCAGTGAAGTGCAGCAGGTGTAAGAAATCAGGGCACTACAAGTCCACTTGTAAGGACACAACAAGTCAAGCTGCACAACAGAGTACTCAACACTCTGCCCAAGAATCTACTCAAACTGTTACTCAGCCTGCTGTGCAACCCAGTCAAGCATCTCAAACTGTGCAACCCAGTCAAGCAGCTCAAACTGTGCAACCCAGTCAAGCATCTTAAACTGCCCAAGAATCTACTGCTCAGAAGACTCATGGTCCTGCAAAGGGGAAGACTCAGAAGCTACCAGTGAAAAAAGCTCCAAGGCCATTTATTCCACCAGGCCCTACAACCAGGCTGTCTGCATCAAAGAATGTTGTTGGTCCAGTCACTAGAAGATCTACTCCCACCAAGAGAACAGCTGCAAAGAAGAATCCCTAGACATATTTAGGATTAGGTGTTTTAGTCACTATGGTTTTGTGCTTTTTGTTATGAAGTGAACCTGTTTTTTGTTTTTCACTTTAAAGGTTGTGATGTAATAAACAAGAATGTTGTTTTGGTTCTGAACATGTTATGAACCTATTTTTAGTTATGTTTCTGGTCTGTTATGTAATGAACAAGAATGCTGTTATGGTTCTTAACCTTTTATGAACCAGTTTTTTAATTATGTTTCTGTTATAAACCTGTTATAAATCTGTTATAGGTCAATTTTGTCACAGCAAATTAAGTCCCAATTATAGGGCAATAACAGTCAGAATATTACAGGTCATGTCCAAATATTACAACTCCAAATTATAGGTCATGTTCCATATACTTATAGGTCATGTCCAAATATTATAGGTCATGTCCAAATATTACAAATGATACAATATAACAACAAATCTTTTCATTAATAATACATTCAAAAACAACATTCAACCTTACAAACAACATTCAACCTTACAAACAACATTCAACCTAGAAAACATTTAAATGGGGACAAAACATACTTTCACATACACAACATAACTGACCTAATTCAACCTAAATAACATTACAACAATAACAATTAGAAACAACAAATTCCATATTTTTTTCCACTTCATCATCATCTTCATTTCAGCATCAATATTCATCAGCTTTTTCCCAAGTTCTTCAATGTCTTTTTTTGCCTCATCTAATCCCTTTACAACCACCCCCATCCTATGCATTAAAAGCTCTTCTTTCTCATCAAATGCATCCTCATGGTACCAACCAAAGTAATTGCATCCATCTTGCTTAAAATTGGGACAACCCCAAAATAACTTTCCCATGTTCTTCACTGTTTTAGCCCTTTGCAGTATAGCCGTGTCTCCACAATAGCACATGGGCTTCCTCCAACGATTTCCACTGACTGTTGAATCCCCATTTTCTGCATTTCTCTTGCTCAAAGAAGAAGAAGAACTACCCGATTTCATTTTCCCTAAACCCTAGCTTTTACTTTGGAGAAAAATTGTAAGGATGGAAGATGATTTGAGTTTGCCCTAACAAGGAAGAAGATTGAGCCTCTGCAGAATGCACAAACAAGGAAGAAGACGATAAACATATTCCAAGTCACCTGCCACGTAACAAAATATAAACAGACGTTTGGTCAAACTAACGGCAGGACTAACTTTGCACTTTTTAAAAAGTTAAAGGACGAAATCGCCACTTTTTAAAGTTAAGGGACCAAATTGGACCCTGGTGTAAAGTTAAAGGACGAAAAAGATTATTTTACCAATAAAATATATAAAGAAATTATTTAAAAAATAACTAAAAATAAAAAATATTAAATGTCATTAAATTAAATAAATTTTTATATTGTAGCAGCATAGGAGAAATAAATTTTTACATTCAAGTTTAATCACAAAATTAAATTAATTAATCTAATAAATATATGTTTTGATTGAATATTGATTTTTCGTAAACTATCACTAGCATAAAACATGGCGTAAACAAATTCAAAATTACAAACAAAATAAGACTCAAAGTTAAACGATTTTTCAGATGTGAGATGATTAATTTTTCTAAAGCATTTTAATATTGACTCATGTAACATTTAAAAAATATACTATTAATTCAAATACTTTTATTGATGGTGGCAAAATAGGGAAAAATAATATACGGTTATTCCAAATATTTTTATAAACAATATTATTTGTATATACGGAAAAAACGATACTACTGATTCAAATATTTGTATAAATAATATCAAATTACGGGAAAATAATATATGATTAATCCAAATATTATTATAAATGTTATTAATTTTTTAAACAAATTTTTTTTAATTATTTCCTTAATGTGTACAAATGCGCGTAAAAACCCAGTATTTTTGGGTCCGCACGGATACATTTGTATATTTTATTTAAATCGCTTATATTTAATAATTATACTAATTTAATTTTTAAAGTATAATTTTATTTAAATATTTTAACATTTCATGAAAAATATATTAAACTCTGATTTGGTCATTATAAATTCAAAATAAATTTTGATTCTAATTATCCAAACAATATTAAATATTCGTATTTTTGTACTCTTCAAAAAAATCATTATTTCTTTTAATAATAACGGATACATTTGTATTAAAAAAATACAAAAATAAATAAATGATGGGATAAATTTGTGTCATTTATAAATATTAAAAGAATACTAAAAAATTGTTTTTTAAAAATAAATATAAAACAAAGTTATTACGGGTAAATAAAAAAAATGGAACGTCTATTTTTAATATGCAACTGTGACATCCACCAAATAATATTTTTAGTTTAAAGAAATCATAAAATTTTAATTAAAATAAATTATAAAATATAAATAAAAGTGTATGTCATTGAACAAAATAATATTTACTTACGGACAAAAATACATTATTGATTCAAATATTTTTATATAGATTCAAATGTATAAGTAATGTCAAAACAAACTTAATATTTATATACGGGATCAAATACGTTGTTGATTAATTTATTTATATAGACGAGAAAAATATTATTGTTATAAACGAGAACAACTTTAATTGTTCCAAATAGTGAATATATGTATCAATCATTTTTTCAAATATGTGAAAAGATTAATAAAAAATATTATTGTTATAAACAGAAACAACTTTATTAAAACACGAAAATAAAACAATTATATCGAGAACATGAAGTTATTGGTCAAAATATTGAATAATAATGAAAAAAAGTTTACTATTGATTTTAATATTTTTTTTTATAAATAATGTCAAAATAAAAATAATATTTATATAACAAATAATATGTTGTGGATTCAAATATTTTTATATATGGAATGAATTATAGGCATTAATTTATTATATTTTTTAAAATTAATAACTTTTTTGCTTGAAAAATTTAATTTTTTTAATATCATTTTTAATATATTTTGGAAAAAATGTGCGTACCATACCAGTACCCGTGCGAACGCACGAATATCCCACTAGTTAGTTATAATAAAACATGATTGTATAAATCTTTTAGATAATCAACAATGACAACAATTCTCATTTATTTAAATTTTTTATTAAGTTCATCATTTTAAAGACATTATAAATCAATCTTGCATAAGATATATTCTTCTACTTTCCTTGTCTTGAAGCATCTATGAAAAACTTTAGATGCTCGAACACCAAGTAGCATAGATTCCCTTTTATCGTCTTAACAATTCTCCATAAAACACTAATGTGCTTCCAATTTATGTGATCAAATGACCATTTCTAATGGAAAACCACCATTTAATCAACTTGAAAATAACTTTATATGGTACTATCTCCGTCTCATAAAAAGTGTCTTATTTGAGCAATGCGCGGTTCGTAAAAAAATAATAGATGTGTTGGTTTTAATGAAAAAAATTAATATCATTTACTAGCATACCCCTATTAAATGTAGTTAATAAAGTTGTTGAATAAAATGAAAGCTAATGAATAAGGGCATAGTAGTGAAAAAATAATAATAAATATTGCATTGATAATGTAAATGAATAATTATTTTGAGACAAAAAAAAAATCTAAATAAGACATTTTTTATGAGACGGGTGAATTATTTTAAGTGTGAATTAGTGGTTGCAACAAAATAATCTTCAAACACCTCATTACTCATCTTCTTGACACCAATGGTCTTTTCATAACTGGGTTGATTACAATTTCTTCATCATCACGTTTTTTTTATTGCAATAACCAATGATCTAGGGATGTTTATGGGGACACCTAAAATTATTGAACTAATTTCAATGTCAAATATTGTTGCAAACTTCATAAATCTTTTACCAACTTATCATAGATTGACTTATGTTCAATGAGAAAAATAGTTATATAATCCAATATCGATGATTTAAGGCATGAAATCAAACCCATTTTCAACGAGGTTTGTAAAATTACAAGATTAAGAAGTTTTCATTTAAAGAGAAATTATGCTCCTAATGCCTATTACAATCCCACACCACGGACACATGATTATAGAAATAAAAAATACTACTACCTATTGATTGGACTTTTGCCAACTACTATTCTCTTATATACATTACATCACTTTTTTGAGTATCGTCGGTGAAAATCTTACAAAATAAGTGAGAAAGAAATGTTGAGTGTTATGCTTAAAAATGAAATTATTGTGAAAACGGGTATAATAACTCAAAGAAATTAAGAATAATTATTCAAAGTTTAAACATACTAAGAAATTTGATTTCCGGGGACAAAGAATAATGGCAACTATAATAAATGGCCTATGAAAGCAAAACTACAACAAGACAGAAGAAACCCTTTCTTTACAAGATAAAAGACAAGAACACAATGATTAATTTATCTAGTGTGATCATACAATCTACTATGGGGGAGAAAGAAACCATTTGATTCACTATATTTTCAAAAATTGTTACAAGAGATTACAAATGAGTTGCAAGAAAAAAAAAACCTTTTGTAGTTCTCACAAATAAAACTATATTTCTACTTAAGTGTTCTAAATCTCTCAAACTCTTAATATATGAATCACACAAGTGCAAAATATTTAAAAGTATTTCTCAATCCCTTTAGATACTTCCAAAGGTTTTAAAAATTCCAAAAACTCCAAGAAACTCTAACCCTTGTCTCTTTTAATTTAACGAGAATTCCTAAGCCTTCTATCTATTTTCAATTGATAAAGTTTTTTAGATTGTAAAAAAAATTATAGAGATACATATTTATAACTACTAAAACCAACAGATTTTTGATGAGACAAAAAACAACCAATTAATTGTTAAAATAAAAATATTTTAAAAGTCTTATAATATTTTTTATATTTATTATAAATATTTTATAATATCTTCTATATTAAAAAATATTATAAATATCTTTTATATTAATTTAAAAAATCTAATAGTATTTTTAAATTAATAAAAAATATTCTAACATTAATAAACGAATTCATAAACCAAATCATACAAATCTGATACTTGCAAACCGTTTAGACCCGATTCGCTTTGCGGCTTTTCGATTTCTATCAATGTGAGGAATGTTGTTTCCTTCAACGCCAAGGCCACGCAACTAGCTAGTGTGGCTATATCAAATGTAAGGAATGTTGTTTCCTTCAACTAGGAAAAGAAAATTGTTTGGTCTTTTGACTCCAAACCTTAAAACTCCACTACGACGTTGATTTTGGATGCGGTTGGGAGATTCAGGTGAAATCTCTACAGATGACGATATTGGTACTGCCAAATTAGGCCAAGATCAACATTGTTTATACCATGAGTATCATTGAACCACTTGAAAACTTTATGCAATGCTTATGTATTATCTAGCAGATCTAGACCGTGTAATAATTTATTTTATTTATTCCATATACATCAACCCGTTTCATACTTTCTTTATATGTGAAGCCAATTTTTTTGTATAAGAATGAAACTTAAATTCTCAATTTTATTGTTAATATCAATGATATTTGAACATGGATATAAATGGATGATTAACCTTCGTATGGCCTATATATGTTCTAATTGACAATATACATCAGTCAGCGGTCCATTTTGTTCATTTGTTGAGGCAGACTAATTAGACATTTTAGAAAAGGAAAAATAATTTTTATCTGCACTAAAGTCTACCTATTCGTTAATCTAAAAAGAGATGAGAGTTTCAGGCAGATCGAATCACTCATTGACAAATAACGCTTTGTCTTGTTCGTCCTTGGTCTATGTGGATCAGGGGTCCAACTAACGCGTTAAACACTCCGCCTGGGGAGTAAGGTCGCAATGGATGTAATTGTTCGATCGTGGTACACGTTTGGCAACTAAATTGTAGAACAATTTTCACTTGGAAATTCTTGAAAGATGCAATCTTGCTTTGTTTTTTTAAAGCAACAGTAGCTTAGCCATTTTACTCCCATATTTTTTGCGGTAGAAAATTGTTTAAAATAATTAAAGACTACCTAAACATTATTTATTTTGAAAACTATTTATAGAAAGGTGTTTTATTTATTCCATATGCTTAAAATTGTTTATTTATTCTTAACTTTGGAAAGAAAAACAAACCTCAAGTTTCTATTCAAGAATTATTCATAACCCTCATAAGTCAAACATTGAGTTTGTGCCCTCAAAATAAATGGTAAAGCAGGGAGATGTTCAAGCTCAACTAGATTAAATTATTCAAAATTCCAATTATAAACAATTTTGCCAAAAATTAATTATTGTTCACCCAGAAAACTACGAGTATGACTAGAAATGTGTAATTCCAAAGATCTATACATGGCTTCAGTGCCATCTTTTTTCTCTATACATGGCTTTAGTATCGTCTCTTATAAGCATGCCTCCTTCTAGAGTTGCTTTATATGTGGCATATGATATGCTAAAATCATCTTGTATGTATTCACCCTAAGGAAGGAAAATTGTTTTATCAATCATTTCTTTATAACTTTTGGTTGTCTAGTGAACAACTATTGCTTATTCGTACAAATTATATTATTCTAAAAAAATAAGGCACACCTAAGTGAAAAATTATAATAATATGTCAGTGCTCTGTATAGGCCTCCCTACGATAGAAATTAGACTCAAGATTGTGTGGAGACCACAATATAATGTAGCAGGATCAGTCAAATTTAAGGATGTCAAACATCTTTAAAGCATTATAGGGTGTCCATCAGAACTCTAGCGAGACTCTGAAGTCATTTGAGGTGTTCATTAGACCTTTAGTAGAACTCTAAAACTTTCTGGAGTATCCATTAGAACCCCAATCAGAATCTGAATCCCTATAAGATATCCATAAGAACCCTAATGGAACTTTGAAGCTCTATAAGGTATCCATCAGAATCCTAGTGGAACTTTGAAGCCTTCCAAAATATTCATCAGAATCCTAGTGGAACTTTGAATCCGTCTAAGGTTTCCATCAGAACCTTAGTAGAAGTCTTAAGCCCTATAAAGTGTCCATTAGAACCCTAGTGAGACTCTAAAATCCTCAAGGGTATCCATTAGATCTTTAGTAGGACTCTAAATCCCTCAAGAGTATCCATCAAAACCTTAGTAGGACATTGAAGTCTGCTGGATATCTATCAAAATCCTAATGAGACTTTGAAAACCTCAAAGGTATCAATCAGAACCTTAGTAGGATATTAAAATCTGTTGGGATATATATATATATATATATATATATATATATACACACACACACACACACACACTAATGAGACTAAAAAAACCTCTTAGGTATCCATCAGAACCTTAGTATGACTCTGAAGTCTGTTGGGATATTTATCAAAACCCTAATGGGACTTTTAAGCCCTTAGGGGTATCCATCATAACTATAGTGGAACTTTGAAGCTCTCTAAGGTGTCCATCAAACCTTAGGAGACTCTAAAATCCTTCGAGGTATCCATAAGAACCTTAGTAAGACTCTGAAAACATTATTAGGACTTTGAATCCCTTTAAAGTGTCCATCAAAACTCTAATGAAACTCAGAAGCCCTCCGCTCTATACATAAGAGCCATGTAAAACTCTTAAGTTCATAGATGAAACCCGACAGAGCATGAGACAATTGTAACACCCCAAAATAATTTAAATATTATTTTGCTTGTTATTCAAATTATTATTATTATTATTATTATTATTATTATTATTATTGTTATTATTATTTCAAGTATATGGTATTATTATTATTATTATTACTTAAAGTTTATGGTATTATTATTATTATTATTATTATTATTATTATTATTATTATTATTATTATTATTATTATTATTATTATTATTATTATTATTATTTAGAATTTAGTTTAAAATTAGAGTTAGTAGAAATAACGGGGAGGAAATTTGAAGAAGAAAGAAAAATAAAGAAATGGGAGAAAAATGATAGAAATAGAGAAATAAGAGAAAAATGGAGAAAAGAGAGAAAAGAGAGAAAACAAATAGAAATAGAGAAAAAGGAGAATTAAAAAGAGACACATGTATTTCTCTAAGAAAAAGAAAACCTTAGCCTCCAAAGGCTCTCTTCTTCTCCAAGACCCTTATCCAAAAATTTAAAAGAAAACTTTAATCCACCTAAGAGATCACAGTAAAGATTGTGCAACGGAGAGTTGTTGCCATTGTTGAGAGTTTCACGAAGATAGTTCTGCAATAACAAGATAAGGGAGATATTAATCTATAATATTGATATTTTTGCGTTTAGGGTAGTGGGGTTTCCCTTGAACCCTAATTTATCATGATTCTATATTAATTTTCCTACGAGATGATGAATCATAAACTCTAGGTTATGAACCTCTCTCATACCCTCAGTGGTTAAGTTATGTGAATAAGTTGAGGGTTTTTCCTAAACCGTGTGTATTTATACAAATACCTTGTTTTGTTTGTGACGATGTGTTATGATGAATTAGTTATGTCCAATTGAAGCTTTGATATGTTAAAATCTGAAATTTTCATGTTTGTAATGTTTGTTTTCGTACTTGCGTTTGAGGGAACCATAGGTGACATTTGGATACAAGATTACGCAAAAAAAAATGATGATTTTTTTGGTTCTGGTGTGAGTAATAATCAAATACCACTATTTGGTATTCGAATACCAGTGTTGAAAAGTTTATGGCAGAATTGAAAATAACATGAGTTTAGAAACTCAGATTGAGGCGTGATAAGATGCGTTAGAAAGCTAATGCAAAGAATTATATGGTAAGAGTTTCATGATAATTATAGGTATGAAAAATGTTTCTAATCATGAATATTTGGGTAAAAGTAACAATTATTTGGAATTAGTGAGAAATAGTTAAGATTAGAATTCTTCAAGTTGCGATTAGTATATCCTGCTAGTCATTTCCATATAAATTTACTTACAGAGATCCTTTAGGAGTGAAACTAAAACTCTAATAAACTAAACAATATTTAGAATAATATAGACTTTTATTTGGATCATTTTAGTTGTGGAAAAGTTGAGAAAACTGAACTGCAAGTTCAACTGTTATCTTGAAATTCTGCAACACAATCATTTGACATATTGTTAGTGTTTTTAGTATAACCCACTTTACACAATTCTTTTAAAAACAAAACTTATATCATAAGAAAATAGAAAATAATTTCTACATATTCGACTTAATAAGTATCTCATTTCATTAAGTACAATAGGACAAAGACTAGTTACAAGTCTGACAAAACATTTTTCTCAATGTTTGCACCAATTCATATTGTTCAATTAAACTTTACCAATTGGGACTTTAAGTTCTAAAGTAAAAATTATAGTCTTCAAATAAAAATTATAATATTTCCAAAACATGTTTATTCAATAGATTCCTACTTCATTTGATATTTTAAATAATTATTAGACTTTGAGGTATGACTAGTAGAAAACATGATTTTGGGGCTGTTTTGATAAAAATGTTATTGCACAAGATAAAAGACACAATTTATGATATGTGAAATTGTTGTTAAGCTTGAATGCATGTTGCATGACTGATTCTATCCATATTATGTATTTTTTTTATGAGGTTACATCATTTTGACGTGGTATTTCTTTGAAATTCATGATGTTTATATTTGTGAATATCATAATGGCTTCATAATGTTTATTTGCGTGAATGAGGTTGTGAACTAAGTTGTAAATATTTTCGGACATGAGTCCAATTTCTTGATGAAATGTTTATGTGAATCAAGTTATCAATGTTTTAGGACATTAGTCCAATGTGTTTGATAAGATGATATGGGAATTAAGTTGTTAATGTTTTAGGATACACGTCCAATGTTGATGAGATACAATTTGTGAACTATGAATGACTAGGTGAATACCATTAGGCTTAATAAGAACCAATATTTAATTATGTTAGGTTTGAAAGAACCGATATTTTATCATAATTAGCGGTGTTATTAGGTTTGCAAGAATCATTGTTAGCCTAAATCTGCGGTGTTAAAATTTGGCTTCGGAGGTTCGAATGGAAGATTGCATTATTGCATTTGTCTGAAGCATAATGCATCATATATTTTGGAGTTAGGTTAGGACTTTGGTATGGTGTTTTAGGATTTTGGTTTGGTGTTTTAGGATTTCAGTAAAATAACTATGAATCCAATGATGGTACCACATGCATGGGAGTAGAGGAGATAAACATTGCATATTTATTCTTGTAAATGTCTCGTGATATTGCATGATTGTGATTGATTGTGAATGATGTGCTTTTATGTTAAATGTTATCCTTCTTGTTATTGTACCACTTAATTTTATAGAATTTATTCTCACCCCTTTTGTTTCTATGTTCCTCTATGTAAACCCCTGTGCAGATTATTCTCAGTTTGAGATTGATGAGTGGTTGTTGTTATTTATTGAAGATGGTGTATATGGACACTTCGAGTGCTTGCTTAGATTTTATGTTTTGTCGGACCTTAAGTAGGCTATTAGTTTATTTTGGAATAATAGCTCTGATATTGTAACATCAGGGTTGGAATTTTTTTGCTATGTTCTCTACTTTATCTTAAAACAAATAATCATACCTTATTGTTATGTTTTGAATTTCAATTTCTATTTTAAAGTAAAAACTTGATTATTATGTTGATGTGACACCCTTGTCTTATATTCTTATATTCAACAATATTTTTATAAATATAGAAATTTTTTTATCGTGGGTTTAGGGTGTTACAACAACAAACGACCCCAAACGATCAAAGCAAATACCATAAAAACGCATGATGAACTTCAGTAAAAATGAAAACAACAAAGGTAAAGATAGAACTCAAATTTCTTAATTAAGAGTTTGAAATTTTCAAATCACAAAGGCCTAAACAATGGGGAGAGATTACTCTAACAAGACAAGAAGAAAAAAATCCCAACCATAAGGGGAATTTATCCCTTGAATGATTATTAATCTCACTAAAAACACTTCACTGATACACACCATATGCTAATGGGACTCTGTAAATGTCATAGTCTTCCACTAAAAGCACTTAACTCATGCATGTCTCATGCTTGAGGGGCAGTGTAAATGTCACGGTCTTCCCTTGAAATCACTCCTTACCTACGTGGATCATGATCGTATAGTTGTGTTTTGTAATCCCATTTTAGACGGAGGGACTTAAATAGAATGATTAAAAGTGCATACTCGGGGAATAAATTGGGTTACACTCTGAATCATTGAGAACTCGCACAAATTATAGGGCTCACATCTAAGAGTCTCAAGAGATTTCCTAAGACTATCAAGAACCCTATATGGTTAGATAATTCGTTCATCATAGTGGGGTCGAATAAACATGTTTCATGGATTAGGTCAGACTTTGCGACCTAAGAGGAATATTTAGAAAAAGAGTTAACTGAACACTATCAAAGGCCGTTGTGTCTGGAGGAAGTGGGGCAAGCTCTCCCATTAACGTGCGCTAGGAAATCATTAATAGGTCTTAAGAAAACACTTCGCTCTTACACGACTCATGCTTGAGGGGTTATGTACATGTATAAGTTTGGCGTAGGTCTTACAAAAATAATTCTCTCTTACACGACTCATGCTAAAGGGGACGTGTACATGTCCAATCACTTAGGACGAGTTTTGGAAGGAGTCGGAGTTAACCCGGACCCAGTAGAGCTCACCAAGTTTAATGATTTATCCAAAAGAACGTGGTCCGACTAAAATAGCTAATGGGCCAAATTAGTTATACCAACTCAAGTCTATCGTATGTCAATACATTGAGATATGATTGATTACACTTTTATTACTGATAAGAGATACCACGATCATGTATTAGGACAATAAAGTCTCCAATAATAATTAAGAGGTCATACCAATAGAGAGATCTCACACTAAATTACCTTTGATGGGCTTTCTTGCAAGGTGGGTCAGAGCTACTATATAAGGAGAATAATGGAAGGAGAAAAAATATATGTAATTCACAAGAGAATTGTGTGTATACCAATCTTCAATGGTAATGTTATTATTTGGGTACTTTAACGAATTATAAACTAACGGTTATAACACTACAAAAAGTTATAATTATCCATAAAATATTATTGATTGCTTTCAATCATCGATAATATTTTATATACAAATATTTAAGTTGCCGTTATGTGTGAGTAAAAGTTGTAACATTGTATAATTGTATTAAAATTTTATCCACGGTTAAGCCGACAATAATTACCAACGACCTTAAGTAATATACAATAACACATGGGTCATACCCTTGGTAAAATTCTTACACTAAAATTTAATTTATTTTTATATTACATATTGTATTTTTTTTACCATGTATATTTCTCATTTTCTTCACGTGTGTGTGTGTATATATATATATATATATATATAGTGAGATTTGGGTCGAATTCATGCTGTGTCGAAGGAGAAGCTATCATGTATTTCGACAGGAGGCAAGCATGCAGTCGAAGCTTGTTCACATGTTGATGCCTTATTGTTACATACTGTAGTCGAAGTCTGTTCTAGTATGTATGTATTGTCGAATTGGGCCTTGTGTTAAGGATCCAATTGTTTAGGTTTCTTGGGCTGCAAGTTACCTAGTTAGTCTATAAATAGGCTAGTACACTCAGTTTGTTGAGTGTGGCAAATTGTGATATTCACTTGTAATTATTTGTGACTTTAATGAGAAAGTGAATTGTAAACATAATTTATTTGCCCAATCCTTGTTGTTATTTCTTCTTCTTCTTGTTTTCTTTTCCGTTAAACCCTAACCATTGTTTTGGTTCTTGATCATCAAGAAACCATTTATACTTTCTTTTAAGACGTCATTTTTCACAACAAATTGGTGCGGTGAGCGTGGAAAAGATGGCTTCAACAAAGTATGAGATTGAAAAGTTCACCGGAGTGAACGGTTTCGGTCTGTGGCACTTGAAGATGAAAGCCCTATTGGTACAGCAGGGATGTTTGGAAGCGTTGAAGGGACAGGCAGCCATGGATGCTGCATTGACAGAAAGAGAAAAGACGACAATGATCAAGAAAGCACACAGCGTGATATTGTTGAGCCTTGGTGATAAGGTTCTACGACAGGTATCAAAAGAGACGACGGCGTCAGGATTATGGGTAAAGCTTGAAAGCTTATACATGACCAAATAGTTGGTAAATCATTTGTACCTGAAGCAAGCTCTGTATTCATTCAAGATGAGTGAAGACAAAGCTTTGGCTGAGCAGTTGGATATGTTTAACAAGCTGATTCTTGATCTTGAAAATATTGATGTGAAGATCGATGACGAAGATCAAGCGCTGCTACTGTTATGTGTTTTACCTAGATTGCATGCTCACTTCAAAGAAACTCTCTTGTATGGAAGAGAGTCCCTGACCTTTGAAGAAGTTCAAGCAACCTTGTATTCGAAGGATTTGAACGAAAGAAAGGAGTAGAAACCTTCATCAGTTGGCGAAGGGTTGTCCGTGAAAGGAAAATCCTCAAAGAAAGATGGTAGGTTTGACGAGAAGAAAGGAAAGGCTCAGCAGAAGTCTTATGGTGGTGATATGTCTAGTATCAAATGTTATCATTGTAAGAAGGAGGGTCACACAAGAAAGGTGTGCCCTGAGCGCCTGAATAACCATGGAGGTAAGGACAATAGAAATGCAGCTATAGTGCAAGATGGTTATGAATCATCTGATGTCCTTGTGGTGTCGAGCAGCAACTCTTGCGAAGAGTGAATTATGGATTCTGGATGTACTTGGCATATGACTCCAAACAAGAATGTGTTTGAAGAATTGTGTGATCAAGATGGTGGATCAGTGCTGCTGGGGAACAATAAAGCTTGCAAGATTACAGGCATTGGATCTGTTAGATTCAAGCTCCATGATGAGTCAATAAAGCTATTGACTGGGGTTAGGTATGTACCTGACCTTAAGAGGAATTTAATTTCTCTTGGTGAATTCGACAAGAAAGGATATGTCTTCAAAGGAGAGCAAGGTATCCTGAAAGTCATGAAGGGGTCGAAGGAAGTCTTGAGAGGCGTGAAGAAATAAGGTTTGTATACCCTTGAGGTTGAGGTTGTAAGTGGTTCGACAAATGTTGTATCCACGAAACCTGTGTCGAAGACAGAGTTATGACACATGAGATTGGGCAATGTCAGCGAAAGAGGCCTGGTCAAATTGGGGAAGCAGAACCTGCTAGGTGGTGACAAAGTCGAAAAGATGGAGTTTTGTGAATCTTGTGTATTTGGTAAATCCTGTAGGGCGAAGTTCAACAAAGGCAAGCAAAGAACACATGGATCCCTTAATTACATTCATGCTGATCTTTGGGGGCCTGCAAGGAATCCTTCACACTCAGGTGCAAGGTACTTTCTATCCATTGTTGATGACTATTCCAGAAAGTTATGGGTATTCATTCAGAAGACGAAGGATGAAACTTTTGAGAATTTCAAAAGTTGGAAGGTTCTGGTCGAAACTCAAACTGGTAGAAAGGTTAAGAGGTTGAGAACCAACAATGGCCTTGAGTTCTGCAATGAAGAGTTCGACAGTTACTGTGTTGAGTCTGGGATTGTAAGGCATAAGACTGTAGCAGGTACTCCTCAACAAAATGGCTTAGCTAAGAGATTCAATCGAACAATCCTTGAAAGAGTTAGATGCATGTTGGTTAGTGCTGGATTGAAGAAGGTGTTTTGGGCATAGGCTATTTCGACAGCAGCCTATCTGATAAATAGATGTCCCTCGACTACGCTGGGAATGAAGACACCTGAAGAAGTTTGGTCGAATCATCCACCAGATCTCGACAAACTGAGAGTATTTGGCTGTTTAACCTATGCTCACATTAGGCAAGACAAGGTCGAACCTAGAGCACTGAGATGCATATTCCTTGGATATCCTGAGGGAGTCAAGGGTTATAGGTTGTGGTGCCTAGAACTAGGTCACGGAAGATGTAACAAGTCGTGATGTAGTTTTCAATGAGGTCGAAATGGCTTTCAAGAAAACTGGTGATGCTGGTCGAAGTGCAGAAATCTCTGAAGAGGAGTTGGAACGGGTAGAGATGCCTGTTGAGGTGGAGCATAGTTATGCTGAAGTACATAGCCCAGATGAAGTCGAAGTCGAAGAGCAAGATGCTGAAGAGGTTGAGGAAACTGTCGATGACTACCTACTGGTAAGAGATAGGTCGGGAAGAGTCATCAAGCCGCCTCAGAGACTTGGTTATGCAGATCTTATAGCTTTTGCTTTAATCTCTGCAAGTAAGGTACTTGACGAAGAACCTATAGATTACAAGGAAGCTATAAGGAGTCGAAACAAGACTAAATGGCGAAAAGCCATGGATGATGAGATGAAATCTCTTCATGACAATAACACTTGGGAACTGATTGGGAAACCTGCAGGAGCAAGATTAGTCAGCTGTAAGTGGATTTTCAAGGTCAAGGAAGGAATCGAATGAGTGATGTCGAAGCACTTTAAGGCGAGGCTGGTTGCTAGGGGGTTCACTCAGAAAGAAGGAGTCGACTTCAATGATGTGTTCTTACATGTTGTAAAACATAAATCCATTCGAATGTTGTTGGCCATGGTGGCAAAGTTCGACTTGGAACTTGAGCAAATGGATATGAAGACAGCATTTCTGTATGGTGATCTAGATTAAACGATCCTGATGCGTCAACCTGAAGGGTATGCAGAAAAGGGTAAAGAAGATTATGTGTGCAAGCTGAATAGGTCTTTGTATGGCTTGAAAAAATCTCCTCGGCAGTGGAACAGGAGATTTGACAAGTTCATGGCACACATTAGTTTCACTAGAAGTCAGTTCGATTACTGTGTTTACTTCAGATTTCGACCTGGAAACTCACTTGTTATGTTGCTGCTATAAGTGGATGATATCCTCATAGCTAGCAACAGTGTTGAGGATGTAACGAAGGTGAAGGCTAAACTCAGTAAGGAGTTCAAAATGAAGCATCTGGGAGCTGCAGCCAGGATTCTTGGGATTGATATCCGGAGATACAGAAAGCAGTCGAAGTTGTGCTTATCTCAAGAGACATACCTACGGAAGCTTCTCGACAAGTTTGGTATGTCGAATTCAAAGCCTGTTGTGACACCTACAAATCCTCAGTTTAAGCTTAGTACTACTCAAAGTCCGAGTACTGAAGCTGGAAGAATATATATGAATAGCATCCCATATGCTAGTGTAGTGGGTTCTTTGATGTATGATATGGTTTGTACAAGGCCAGACATATCATATGGAGTGAGTCTTGTGAGCCGGTATATGGCCAATCCTGGAAAGGCACACTGGCAAGCTGTAAAGTGGATTCTCAGGTACATAAATGGGTCTTTAAAAAAAGTCTTGATTTATGATGAGTGCCAAAAAGTCATGTTTTTAGTAGTATTTTTGTGGCACTTATCATTCAAATTGTATTGAATAAAACCCCACTTTGTATGTAAATGTGTATATTTAGTGTATAATCAAGTTTTAGTGTATTTGTGTACCGTTTGATAGTTTTCTACTCATTTTGTAGGTATTGAGGTGTATTTGGAGCATGAGCAATAAAATGTCGAAGACACGACTTCAAACGCGCGATTTTGAGCAACTCATCAACGAATAAAGCTCAAAATGAGGGTGATAAAAATCACCAATTTTTTTTATATTTATTCATTGTTAGATAGGAAATTGAATAAGCTTTCCAACGCTTCGAACCAGGTGCAAATCCGAGTTACCGTTCTCAAGTTATGGCCGAAACATGTGCTGTCTTTTTTTCATGATAGTAGGTAGCGCGCTTAGCGGGCTTTTAAGGCGGTTTAAACATTAATAAGGACGCGCTTAGCCCCTAAACCAGGCTAAGCGCAGTCTGCGATTTTGACAGTCAATAAATAGGGGGGAAAACACATTTTTTAGGTGATGGTTTTGGGGTTTTTTGCTCCCAACTCCATTAACTTCATTTTTTCATTAGATTAGCTTAGAAAACATCATGGAAGCTTGCATTTGGATTATCCGGGGTGGATTTCTCATCGATCGGCTCTGACAACCCGTGAAGTGTTTGGTTCATTTTTGTTTTTCTTCTTTGTTGGGTTTGTATATGTTTTTACGTTGATCTTATGTACATTTGTCGCCCATGGCGTTATATTTAATTTGCTTTATGAATCTCTATTGGTGATTGTTCTTGATTTTTGCTTAAATGCGCGGGGTTTGGGTCGTGTTAGAGATAAACTTCACAAACTTCGATTAAGGATAAGTATTTGTTAGTTTCTGAACTCTAGAGATAGATTTAGGGCTAACAATCTGTATGGGTGTCGGAGCTTAATGCCTCCGTGTATTTGAGTCGAGTGCGAGAGTGTCGACGAGAGTAGTACGGTTTTTCTCTCAGCTCGGTGTGTCAGAGATGAACACTATTGAGAGCGATGCTGGATGATATTGAGGAGTATTGTAGGTTGAGTATAACTGATCGATAAATTTATGTTTGTGACGAGTGGAATATATACATGCTTGATAAGTTTTTTCTCTCCGATGAATGAATTTTCTTGTGTTAATATTTACTTTTCTGTTTTTATGTTTCAACCATTTTAATCCAAACTCATAAACTTAGAGATTATCGAACGACAGTTCAGTAGCACCGATCTCTGTGGACACGATAAATTCCCAGAAAAATACTTCCAAAACTTTTGTTGCTTGCCGCTATGCTGCACCAATAATTTATGGTGGAGCCTGTGATGGTGATAGCATAGTCGAAATCGAAGGATTTGTTGACTCTGATTATGCAGGTTGTATGGATTCCAGAAAGTCTATTTCTGGATATGTTTTCACAATGTTTGGCACAACAATCAGTTGGAAAGCGACGCTTCAGAAGGTTGCTGCCTTATCAACCACTGAAGCTGAATATATTACCCTCACTGAAGCTGTGAAAGAAGCATTGTGGCTTGAAGGTTTTGCAAAGGAGCTGAAACTTCAAGGTCGAAGTATCACTGTTAAATGTGATAGTCAAAGTGCAATACACCTGTCGAAGAATTTAACCTATCATGAGCAAACTAAGCACATTGATGTGAGGTTGCATTTCGTCAGAGAGATAATCGAGCGTGGTGAAGTCCAGGTGCTGAAGGTTTCGACTGAAGATAATGCTGCTGATATGATCACCAATACGTTGCCAAGTTGCAAGTTCTTCCACTGTAGGCAGTTGATAAAGCTGCATGATAAAAGCTAGTTGATTTTCTTTTTCCTGAGTTAGATCCAAGGTGGAGATTTGTGAGATTTGGGTCGAACTCGTGCTGTGTCGAAGGAGAAGCTTTCAAGTATTTCGACAGGAGACAAGCATGCAGTCGAAACTTGTTCACATGCTGATGCCTTATTGTTACATACTGTAGTCGAAGTCTGTTCTAATATGTATGTATTGTCGAAATGTTATTCTGTCAAATTGGGCCTTGTGTTAAGAATCCAATTGTTTAGGTTTCTTGGGCTGCAAGTTACCTAGTTAGTCTATAAATAGGCTAGTACACTCAATTTGTTGAGTGTGGCAAATTGTGATATTCACTTGTAATCATTTGTGACTTTAATGAGAAAGTGAATAGTAAACTGAATTTATTTGCCCAATCCTTGTTGTTATTTCTTCTTCTTGTTTTCTTTTCCGTTAAACCCTAACCCTTGTTTTGGTTCTTGATCATCAAGAAACCATTTATACTTTCTTTGAAGACATCATTTTTCACAATATATATATATATATATATATATATATATATATATATATATATATATATATATATATATATATATATATATATATATATATATAATGCTAACATACACCCAAAATTGGTAGGTCCCACACAAAAATACACTACATCTATTTTTTTCTTCATCTTTCTAATGTGGATCTCACCCAAAATTGGCGGGTCCCACATAAAAATATACTAAGGTGTATGTTGCTAATGCACACCTACATGGGTGTGTAGGTGTGCATTAGCATAACCATATATATATATATATATATATATATATATATATATATATATATATATATATGCATAATACAACATTATAAATAAATATTTTAAATTATTTATGCAATTTTAAATGATATAATAATATTTATAAATGATTCAAATAATATTAAAACATATATAAAATAAAGGTTTTATTTTACATGAAATATTTTTAAAAATAAAAATAAAAACAAAAGAAAAAAATTATGTATATTTGTTTTGATTCTCACTACTACACACACGTATCTTCATTCTCGCCGCTATATACCGTATCTTCTTTACATTTCATTCTCACTTTTCTATCAACACGCCACCCGAGGAAGGATTTCTAACCCTTACAATGTATGGCTTACATCATTCTTCTCTTTTAAAAAAGAAACCTCAATTGATCAAATTAGAAATACTCCGTCCGTTTTAAAATAAGTATCGTTTAAAGGTTTTATATATGAATTAAAAAATGTCATAATATTGTTAAAAAATATTATATTTTTATTAAATTAACTTTATTAATGTGTTGGAAATTGTGTATAAAGTAATAATTAAAAAATAAAAAAGAAAAAATAACAATCATACATACATTAAAAAGTGTGAATGACTTTCATTTTACAATAAAAATCATTCCCTTTACTTTAAAAAGATGTTTTTTTAATCCTTTTCATTAAAAAAATTTTCGTGTTTTTGTCTATACAAATGGGCTATTTTGCTAATGTGGCAATGTGGATAAATTTAATATATATTATTAGCAAAATTTCTCAAAAATATGATACGTGTTATGTACAAGTGTGAGTTAGAAGTCTTATATTATTTTGAAAAGTGGAGGTTGAATATTTTATAAGTGAGACGACTCTTAAATCTACCACCTTAAGATTTTTGATGAATATTTGATGTCTCTTTTACTTGTGTGTTGCTCTTGACCCAATGTGGATACTCCTTAAGATGATCCAATAGTGATATCAAAGTCGATGATTCAATTAAGGGACCGATTTCTTGTATCGAAAGTTTTTTTTTACAATGTGGTGGTCAGGCAGCGTGTTATGTTGTAGTGTCCACAACAACATACAAATGTATGTTGATGAAAGAGTTTCTGCTTGAGGAGGAGCATAATGGATTGAGTCACACTTGAGAGAGATATTGTTATGTACAAGTGTGAGTTGAAAATCTCACATTGCTTAGAAAAGGAATGACTGAATATTTTATAAGTGAGATGACCTATATCCCTATTATCTTAAAATTTTGAATAAAATATAATATCTCTTTCACTTGTATGTTGCTTTTGACCCAATATAATTGGTCCTCGAGATAACCCAATAACCCAACAATATGAATATTAAATTTGTCAATCTAAATACTAACACGTCAAAATAGACTCAAAAGAGAGTAGACCAAAACTATGACAAAAAAATCAATTAAAACAAAAACAAAAATTAATTTTTTAAAAGAAGAAATCAGAACTTCATTTAAAAAAAAAAAAAGAATAAAAATACATATAAATCAGCTTTATGTTTTCAAACGAATTGGCATATTTGCTTGAATGTGAAAGAGAGCTCTTTTGTTTATTATAAATGATGGATTGAATGTTGAAGAGAGTTCGTAGTAATGCTACACATTTTTGTAAGTTTTAAATGTCAACTTAGAGACAAGAAGAAACTCCCTCCATTTTAAATTAGTGCAAATAAAATTTATTTTAAAATGATTTTCATTTTTTAATATAAATAATTATTATTTTTTAATTATATTATTTAATTATTATTTTTTACACTACATCTAACACATTAAAAAAAAATAATTTAATTCAAATGTAATAATTTAAAGGAATATTATTATATTTTTTAATTGAGTTTAATTGGATGCACTGACAGTGTAAAATAATTTTACACTGTCATTCAATAAAAATATATTAATCTGACATGTTATACAGTTAATTTAAAATTTACAATCTAATATAACAGAATGCATATACTATCAGTGCATATCAATTAAATTCTTTTTAATTTATATACAAAAAATTTAGACAATTATGTAAAGTCAACTTTGAAACTAAAAGAGGCTAAGGTTGGAACAGAATATTTATCGACGCTTCAATCTCAGGCTATGCTTTGACTTTCTGAAAAATAACTAAAATCATGTAGCCACGCGTTTAAGTTAGTTAATGCGTTTAAGTTAGTTAGTTAATATATTTCTATTATATCAAATATTTACATTAATTAAAATTATGTATCTCATTTGAAAGAAGTTAACGTACACGTTAACTTAGATAGTGACAAAAGTTGTATGATTTAGTTTTCTAATATTTGATATATGTTAGTTTAGTAATTGTAGTTCAAACAAACCTGACACCTGTTCTAACAAATTTCTCTTTTATCTTAGGAAAATGTTAACGAGTGCTTTCGGACATTAGTTAAGAGATTAAAATAATAAGTTAAATATTATTTAAAAAATTAAAAAAATATTTTTTTAAATGCATTTGTATTCAATGTACTAAAAAAGAAATAAATTAATTTTTAAAAAAATATTATGTATATTAAATGAACTAAATAGAACATATATTTCTTATTTAGAATTTTTAATGAGTACCCTGAGTCACATGGCATTAGCATGACCCTTTATCTTATTACAACTATTTTGGCTTATGTTATAAAGGATTAGCTATGTATTCTCATTCAATATATGGCCATATAATCTCTTACACATTTTGCATGTGTGTGAAATAATGTGCCATAAGAAAAATCTACTATCTCTAGGGTTGCAACTTATGGACTAAGTTTTATTTTTTCTTAAGAATCAATTCTTCTAATGTAATTATAGAGATTAAGCTACCGAGAAATTTAATATCTCTATATCTATATTTTCAGAGTTAAATTCAAACTCACAACTATTATGACATTAATTTAGGGGTTAATATAAGAGAACATTTTTATATTTATATTAGAATCTTTCTTTATAAGTAAAATATCTTGTGAGACACACCACATATTCATTTGAAACTTTGAAGTATTAGGTATGTAAATATATATATTTTTTATGATGTAATACCTTTTTAAATCCTTTATGTATGCGTTTGGGTTCATTTTGATCCTCTTTCTTTTAAAAATTTCAAATTGGTCCCTTACGTTGTCTAATATAATCAAAGTAGTCATTTCCGTTAAATATTGGCAAACGGTGTTAGTTGAGATGACGTGTCAACTGAAGTGACGAAAGAAAGGACTACGTGGCAGAATTATTTTTTATTAATTTTAATTAAGTTTTTTAAAAAATCTATTTAAATTAAATTTCACAAACTTTAAAATATAAAATATTTAGATCTAAAGCCCATGTTCTTAACAACCGTCCAATAGTCAAGTTTTATAATTGTAATATGAACAAACTATAAAAACATTTAAATTTGTTGAATATTCAATGTGAGACTTCACAAATCTCATGAAAACAACACAATTCCATGTACATGTATTAAGCCTTAACCATTCAACAACAGAAATAAACAAACCATAATCCTTGGAAACATGACTATTTCCAAAGAACAATTAACAGTAACATTCAGAGTTCCATCGACAGGAATGTTCTCTATAAGTATTTTTGGGAGAGAGAAATTTCTACTCTACTGTATATGAGAAAAAGAAGCATGGAGTAGGAAAAGTATTTTGTCAACATTCTACTCTATCATTAATGAAAATGTCAAAATATTGATTTTTTCATTCTAAAATAATTATTTTCAACTACCTCACAATCATATTTTCATTTTTCCATGAGTACTTCATCCGTCTTAAAATAAAAGTCTTTTAAGGTTATTACATATAGATTAAAAAAATTAATGATTGAGTAATTAAATGTAACAATTTTACAAAATTATCCTTAATTATTATTGGTTGTTTTAAATGTGTAATGTGATGTAATATTTTAAAAATTGTGTAAATAATATCTTAAAAGTTGTTCACATTACAATAATAAAACTTGACTATTGGGCTATTGTTAAGAACATGAGCTTTTGGCCCAAATATTTTATATGAAAGTTTGTGAAATTTAATTTAAATAGATTTTCTAAAAAACTTAATTAAAATTAATAAAAAATAATTCTGCCACGTAGTCCTTTCTTTCGCCACCTCAGCTAACACGTCATTTCAACTAACACCGTTTGCTAATATTTAAGGGACTAAAAAGGATATTAAGCCTTTTTTTATTTATAAATGTTTAAATCTCTATTTTTCCAATTAATGTGGACTTTCTCACACAACACTTTTAACTCACATTTATTTTTCTCATTATTCCGTTCATTTTATTTTAGAGTATAAGTGTACGCAACACAATAATTTCAATGGCATCTATTGTACAAAATGACACTAAGCTGAGAGATTTTAGTAAACTAAATTATGAATAAAAAAAGTTTTTAAAATTGGTTTTTTTTAAGAACGGTATATTCAACCGTCCTTCTAAACTATTCGAATCTATATTCCTCCAACAATGTTTACATTGAAAATTACACTAAGCTGAGAGATTTTAGTAAACTAAATTATGAATAAAAAAAGTTTTTAAAATTGGTTTTTTTTTAAGAACGGTATATTCAACCGTCCTTCTAAACTATTCGAATCTATATTCCTCCAACAATGTTTACATTGAAAATTACAAATTTAAAACTTTAAAAATAGTTGAATGCAGAATTTTAACACACATTTTTTATATTTTGTTTGTTAACTTGTGTTATTAGGGCACATATTAACATTTTTCAAATTTAATTGTATATTAACTTTTATATTTTAGTATGTGACCACTAAACAAGTGTGATACGTCTATAATTTACTCTATCAAAATAGATTAGTTATTGTATTCTAATTATGTGAGATTTTGGGCCGAACTATAGCTCTGCCGAGGAATAGCTTTCATGTGTTTTCGACAGGAGACAAACATGAAGTCGAAACTGGGTCACATGCTGATGTCAAAGGTTTACATATTGTAGTCGAAGCTAGTTCTAGTATGTAATGTCAAAATATAATGTTGACGTACTATGTCGAATTAGGCCTTGTGTTAAGGATCCCATTATTTAGTTAGTTTGTAGTGTAAGTTAGCTAGTTAGTCTATAAATAGGCTAGATCACTCAGGTTGTTGAGTGAGACCAATTGTGATATTCATTTGTAATCATTTGTAAACTCTTATGAGAAAGTGAATAGTAAAAATTTTGCCTTAATCCTTCTTCTTCTTTCTTCTTTTTCTCTTGGTTCTAACCGTTTTCATTATTCACCCAAGAACTCTATTTCTCAATATTTATTTGTTAAAAGGTATCGTTTGTGATCACAACAAACTGGTTCGGTGAGCATGGAGAAGATGCCGTTAACAAAGTTTGAAATTGGGAAGTTCACCGGAGTTAATGATTTCGATTTATGGTGTTTGAAGATGTGAGCCCTTCTTGTTCAACAGGGTTTGCTAGAAGCGTTAAAGGGAGGAGATGTTATGGATGATGCATTGATGGAGAAGGAAAATACAACGATAATCGAGAAAACCCACAATGCAATTGTTCTGAGTCTTGGTGATAAGGTTCTCAAACAGGTTTCGAAGGAGATGACGATGTCTGGTGTTTGGCTGGAACTCGAAGGATTGTATATGACAAAATCCTTGGTGAATCGTTTGTACTTGAAGCAAGCTTTGTATTCATTCAAGATGATTGAAGATAAATCGTTGACGGAGCAGCTGGATGTGTTCAGCAAGATAATTCTTGATCTTGAAAAATCTTGAAAATGAATAGCTAGTTAGTCTATAAATAGGTTAGATCACTCAGGTTGTTGAGTGAGGCCAATTGTGATATTCATTTATAATCATTTGTAAACTCTTATGAGAAAGTGAATAGTAAATAATTTGCCATAATCCTTCTTCTTCTTTCTTCTTTTTCTCTTTGTTCTAACCGTTTTCATTATTCACCTAAGAACTCTGTTTCTCAATATTTATTTGTTGAAAGGTATCGTTTGTGATCACAACAAACTGGTGCGGTGGGCATGGAGAAAATGTCGTTAACAAAGTTTGAAATTGGGAAGTTCACCGAAGTTAATGATTTCGATTTATGGCGTTTGAAGATGCGAGCCCTTCTTGTTCAACAGGGTTTGCTAGAAGCGTTAAAGGGAGGAGATGCTATGGATGATGCATTGATGGAGAAGGAAAATACAACGATAATCGAGAAAACCCACAATGCAATTGTTCTGAGTCTTGGTGATAAGGTTCTCAAACAGGTTTCGAAGGAGACGACGACGTCTGGTGTTTGACTGGAACTCGAAGGATTGTATATGACAAAATCCTTGGTGAATCGTTTGTACTTGAAGCAATCTTTGCATTCATTCAAGATGATTGAAGATAAAGCGTTGACGGAGCAGCTGGATGTGTTCAACAAGATAATTCTTGATCTTGAAAATATTGATGTTACCATCAATGATGAAGTTCAAGCATTGTTATTGTTGTGTTCTTTACCGAAGTCCCATGCTCACTTCAAAGAAACCCTCTTATATGGAAGATAGCCCCTGAACTTTGAAGAAGTTCAAGCAGCCTTGCATTCGAAGGATTTGAACGAAAGAAAGGAGCATAAACCATCATCATCAGTTGGCGAAGGGTTGTCCGTGAAGGGGAAATCCTTGAAGAAAGATGGTAGGTTTTAGAAGAAGAAAGGTAAAACTCAGCAGAAGTCTTATGGTGGTGATATTTCTGGGATTAAGTGTTATCATTGTAAGAAAGAGGGTCACACAAGAAAGATGTGTCATGAGCGCCTGAATAATCATGGAGGTAAGGAAAATGGCAATGCAACTATTGTGCAAGATGATTATGAATTGTAACGCCCCAGTTTTTGTTAGATTTATTTAATCGAGTCGATTTAATTATTTTTGTTTTTATATTATTTTATTTTTTACTTTTATTTGGCAATATATTATTTTTCATCGTTATTATGTTTTATCGCGTTTTGGGAGCGTTTGCGAGATATTTGAGTGTAGGGGTATTTTGGTTATTTTACTTATTTTGTTTAAGTTAGAAACTTAAAGAGAAAAAAAAAGAGAGAAAATAGCAAGGAAGGAAAAGAGAAAGAAGGAAAAGAGAAAGGAAAGAAAAAAAAAAGGGAAAAACTTGGAGAGTAAGAAAATGATTCAACCGACTTTTGGAAACACGATTAATTGGGTAAGGGTGCGAAACTCGATTATCCTATACTTGTGTATGATTATGTATGTATGTATTGGTGTGATATTTGGTTGAAATTGGATATAGAACCAAAACCATTAATATGTTGAGATTGTTAGAATTTGATTCAATTGTGTCTGAAATCATGTTTTAATGTTCCTAATTGCTGAGACATGTTAGATAGATGTTGTTGTGCATTTAATTGGTAATTTGCTGGTGTTTAGATGAGATTTGGAGATGATTTTGGTTGATTTTCATAGCAGAAATTCTGCAGGAAAAATTCTGGGTTTCGCTGCCCATACGCGTATCAGGCTTGGCATTTCGCGTATTGGTTTGGGCAATACGCGTATGGCAAGGGGGAAATAAGGGCAATACGTGTATGGAACACATTTTTCACGGCCTTCTGCTGATTTGCGTAATGGTACGCGTACTTGGCAAGGCATTACGCGTATCAAGTGAGGCATTACGCGTATGGAGTTTTAGTGGAATTTTGGGGAGAAATCAGTCTCCGCCCATACGCGTAGCACTTTGGGCATTACGCGTATGGAATGGGTGAGCGAGTTGGGCAGTACGCGTATGGCACAAGGCAATACACGTATGACCAGAGAGGGTGTAGAATTGTTCCCGTTTTTGCGTCCGATGCCGTAACTTTTGATCCGTAACTCAGATCGAGGCGTTCTTGGTACCGTTAGGAAGCTATTGAGATGTTCTTTCTTATAAAAATGGTTTTGAGATTGGTGGCCGATTTAATTATGTCAGGAATTTGGGAATGTGTCGGTTTGTCGACTTTTACCGTCTTAACTGTATGTGATTGTTGTGTTATCATGCAATATGCTTTATATATATATATATATATATATATATATCGTATGACTTATGTGCTGTTATATAATGTGAATGCATGTGATGAAATGTTGTGATGATGGTTTGTGGCCTTATGGCACATAAATGCATTGTGTGGTGTTTGATTGTATATGCATGTTTATGGGTGTATATATGTATGCATTTGATTGTCATGAGTCTTTGTATGCCAAGCATCATGATATGCATTCTTGTGATGTCGTGTGCCCTAGTGGGTGTGAGCGACGAAACGATTCTAGATGGAATCTGCTATAACGGTCGTGAGCCTTATACCGAGAGGACCTAAAGCGACACCGGAGTAGTTTGAGTATACATCCGGGAGCTAATAAGATGTATCAAGATTTGAAGAAGATCTTTTGGTGGTCCGGATTGAAGAGGGATGTGGCTCAGTTTATTTATGCGTGTTTGACGTGTCAGAAGTCAAAGGTAGAACATCAGAAGCCTAGTGGATTATTGCAACCGTTGGATATTCCTGAGTGGAAATGGGACATCATTTCTATGGATTTTGTGACAGGGTTGCCGAATACACAGAGGGGACATAACGCCATTTGGGTGGTTGTGGATAGGCTGACTAAATCGACGCATTTCATTCCGATTGACATCAGTTTTTCTTTGGAGCGGTTGGCTGAGATTTATATCCGTGTGATTGTGAAGCTACATGGTGTTCCGCTGTGTATTGTTTCAGATCGAGATCCAAGGTTTACTTCCAGATTTTTGGAAAGTTTGCAAAAGGCGTTAGGTTCCAAGTTGAGATTGAGTTCTGCTTATCATCCTCAGACGGATGGTCAGACCGAGAGAATTATTCAATCGTTGGAAGATTTGTTGAGAGGTTATGTTCTTGAGCAAGGTGATGCTTGGGATAGTTATCTTTCGTTAGTGGAATTCCCGTATAATAACAGTTTCCATTCAAGTATTGGAATGACACCTTTTGAAGCGTTGTATGGAAGAAGATGTCGAACACCTTTGTGTTGGCATGAATCTGGTGAGAGTTCAGTGGTTGGACCGGAGTTAGTGCAACAGACTACGGAAAAGGTGAAACTTATTCGTGAGAAAATGAAGGCTTCTCAAAGTAGGCAGAAGAGTTATCATGATCGAAGGAGGAAAGATCTTGAGTTTCAAGAAGACGATCATGTATTTTTTAGAGTTACACCAGTGACGGGTGTTGGGCGTGCATTGAAGTCGAAGAAGCTTACTTCTCGGTTTATTGGTCCTTATCAGATATCCGCGAGAGTGGGTGCTGTGGCTTATCGGGTGGCGTTGCCACCGAATCTTTCGAATTTGCATGATGTGTTCCATGTTTCACAGCTTTGGAAGTATGTTCTGGATCCGTTGCATGTGATTCCGATGGATGAAGTTGAGTTAAGGGAGAACCTTACGGTTGAGGCATTACCAATGAGAATTTTGGATCGCGAGTTGAAGCAGTTAAGAGGCAAGGATATTGCGCTTGTGAAAGTAGCGTGGGGAGGCGCTGCTGAGGGCAATTTGACTTAGGAGTTGGAGAGTCGGATGCGGGAGTCGTATCCAGAGTTGTTCGTCTCAGGTAATATTTTCGAGGACGAAAATCTCTAAGTGGGGGAGAGTTATAACGCCCCAGTTTTTGTTAGATTTATTTAATCGAGTCGATTTAATTATTTTTGTTTTTATATTATTTTATTTTTGACTTTTATTTGGCAATATATTATTTTTCATCGTTATTATGTTTTATCGCGTTTTGGGAGCGTTTGCGAGATATTTGAGTGTAGGGGTATTTTGGTTATTTTACTTATTTTGTTTAAGTTAGAAACTTAAAGAGAAAAAAAAGAGAGACCTTATGGCACATAAATGCATTGTGTGGTGTTTGATTGTATATGCATGATTATGGGTGTATATATGTATGCATTTGATTGTCATGAGTCTTTGTATGCCAAGCATCATGATATGCATTCTTGTGATGTCGTGTGCCCTAGTGGGTGTGAGCGATGAAATGATTCCAGAGGGAATCTGCTATAACGGTCGTGAGCCTTATATCGAGAGGACCTAAAGCGACGTTATAGACGATCGTGAGCCTTATACAAAGAGGACCTAAAGCGATCGGATCGTGAGCCTTATACAAAGAGGACATAAAGCGATCCATAAACGTCGTGAGCCTTATACCAAGAGGACCTAAAGTGACGGGGAACATCGTTTTCCCGACGGGGAGTTACACTAAGTAACAAGCGATGATTCCAATAGTTCCTGAGTGAACTAATAATGAGAATGATGGATGGAACGGTACCTCATTGCATTGCATAGAGTCGTTGTGTCGGTCTCTGTTCATTTGCATAAATCATGAATGGATTGATTATGTGTGGAATTGTGAATGGAATGGATGAGTTGATATATATATATATATATATATATGGGTGATAAATGCATTAAGCATGATTGATATGTCTTTGTGATGGATGTATGAGATATAAATTGTGTTGTTTTGTTTTTGAATTCTGGTGTAAGTTGTGGTGAGAATATTTTACATGTGTATTTTTGTGTTATTATATAATTGTATGCAATTATATTATAATTGTGTTTCTCACCCTTCTGCTGTTTTGAATGCTCAATGAGGCATTGCAGATTAGATGCTGGAGGTCTTTTTGTGAAGCTTAGGTCTTCATTCTTTTGTCGGTTGGCTCTGATATGTAGCACCGGGTAGTCGGGGAGATCGTTTGTGATTATGTGTATATGTATATGTTCTTTTTGGATTGTACATGTATGACTCTGTATATGACAGACAAACTTTTATGTTATATATATATGAGATTTCAGTTGCAGATTTTCCGCTTTTATTCTGTATCTGAATTGTGGGTGTTAGGAACTGAGTTCCTCTGTTATGTGCTACCTGATTGTTACATATCTATATGAGCAGGTTGTTGTATTTTGTTTCAATTGATGTGACGCCTCCGTCTATGCCATGGATGTTTTAATTATACTCTGATTTATTTGTTATCGCTTTATTTGCTCGGGGTATAGATTAGGGGTGTTACATTAAGTGGTATCAGAGCCAGTTTGTGTCAGTTTGTGCCAGTTTGTGTCAGTTTGTGCCAGTTTATGTCAGTTTATGCCAGTTTGTGTCAGTTCGTGCCAGTCCGTGTCGTTCTTTGTGTTTGGGTGAGCTGTTTGTTTAACCATAGTTGCTGTTATTGGATATGAACAGAATATGGCTGGTAGGAATGACGTTGCTCTTGCTGCTACTATGCAAGCTATGGCTCAGGCTGTGCGGGGTGCACCTAATACTGGTGGGAATGATGAGTTCAGGAAGAACAAACCGCCTGTCTTCAAAGGGAGACATGATCCTGATGGTGCTCAGATTTGGCTTAAGGAGATTGAAAGAATCTTTCGAGTGATGGACTGTGCTGAGGAACATAAGGTGGGATTGGGTACTAGCATGTTACAGGAGGAGGTTGATGATTGGTGGGTTAGTAAGCGTCATATTTAGGAAGCTGCAGGTGAAGAGGTCACTTGGACTTTGTTTAACAGGGAGTTTTTGAGGAAGTATTTTCCTAAAGATGTTAGAGGAAAGAAGGAAATAGAGTTCTTGGAGTTGAAACAAGGTAACACGTCTGTTGTGGATTACACTGCTAGGTTTGTAGAGCTTGTTCAGTTTTATCCACATTATGCTGAAGCAACTGCAAAGTTTTCCAAATGTGTGAAGTTTGAGAATGGGTTGCGTCCTGAGATCAAACAGACAATTGGTTATCAAAGGATTAGAAGGTTTTCAGATTTGGTGGATTGTTGTAGAATCTATGAGGAGGATAGCAAAGCTCGTTCTACTCACTATAAGAGTGTGAACGAAAGTAAAGGGAAGCAACTGTTTCGTGGTGGTCCTTATGTGACACCAACTGACAAGGGCAAGCAAAGGGCTAATTTTGACAAGAGGCCAAGTGGGGTAGGTATGTCTAATCCTCTGAGATGTTTTAGGTGTGGTGACTTAGGACATCGTCAGTTTGAATGTAGAAAGGATATGAGGAAGTGTTCCATTTGTGGAGGTATAGGACATGTAATAGCTGAGTGCAAGAAGAATGTGGTGAAGTGTTTCAACTGTGGGGAAGCTGGTCATATTAGTACGAGGTGGCCAAAACCAAAGCAAGCTCCAGCTGGAGGGAAAGTATTTGCATTGGCAGGAACTCAGACTACTAGTCCAGATCGTCTGATTAGAGGTACTTGCTTTATTAATAGTATGCCTTTAGTTGCTATTATTGATACCGGAGCGACTCATTCGTTTATTTCGTCTGAGCGTGCGAAGCGTTTGAATCTTTTGTTGTCTTCGATGGGTGGAGAGATGGTTATTGATACTCCAACAATGGGGTCGGTAACTACTTCTTTGGTTTGTTTAAGTTGTCCTTTGACCATTTATGGTAGAGATTTTGAGATGGATTTGGTGTGTCTGCCGTTGGAGGGTTTATATGTGGTTCTAGAAATGAATTGGTTGCAGTTTAATCGGGTTCATATTGATTGTTATCATAAGTTAGTAAGATTTTCTTCTCTTGAGGAAGACGAGGAATCGAGTTTCTTATCTACCAAAGAGTTGAAGAAGCTTTTGGCGGATGAAGCTCAGTTGTTCGGGTTGTTTGCATCATTGACAGTGGATAGTCAAGTTGCACTTGATGTGTTTCCAGTTGTATGTGAATTTCCAGAGGTGTTTCCAGAGGATATTTCAGATGTTCCGCCAGAAAGAGAGGTGGAGTTTTCTATAGATCTAGTTCCTGGTACTAGACCTGTATCTATGGCACCTTATCGTATGTCGGCATCTGAGTTGGTTGAGTTGAAGAAGCAGTTGAATGAATTGTTAGAAAAGAGGTTTGTGAGGCCGCGTGTATCGCCTTGGGGTGCTCCAGTTTTATTGGTGAAGAAGAAAGATGGAAGTATGGGATTGTGTATTGATTATCGACAGCTGAATAAGGTGACGATTAAGAATGAGTATCCTCTTTCGAGAATTGATGATCTGATGGACCAATTGGTAGGTGCGTGTGTGTTTAGTAAAATTAATTTGAGGTCAGGTTATCATCAGATTAGAGTGAAAGAGGAAGATAATCAAAAGACGGCTTTTAGGACACGCTATGGACATTACGAATATTCTGTGATGTCGTTCGGGGTTTCTAATGCGCCAGGAGTGTTTATGGAGTATATGAATCGTATTTTCCATGAGCATTTGGATCGATTTGTTGTTGTGTTTATTGATGACATCTTGATTTATTCTAAGTCTCGGGAGTAACATGCGGAACATTTGCATGTTGTGTTGCAAATTTTGAAGGAGAAGAGACTTTATGCCAAGTTGTCCAAGTGTGAGTTCTGGTTGTCAGAAGTGAGTTTTCTTGGGCATGTGATTTCAGGTAATGGTATTGTTGTGGATCCATCCAAAGTAGATGCAGTTCTACAATGGGAGACTCCTAGATCGGTTACTGAAATTAGAAGCTTTTTGGGTTTAGCTGGATATTATCGAAGATTCATTGAAGGCTTTTCCAAGTTAGCACTTCCTTTGACCCATCAGACTTGTAAAGGTAAAGCGTTCATTTGGGATATTCAGTGCGAGGAAAATTTTAGTGAGCTGAAGAGAAGATTGACTACAGCTCCAATTTTGATCTTACCGAATCCTAGTGAACCGTTTGTGGTGTATTGTGATGCGTCTTTGATTGGTTTAGGTGGAGTGTTGATGCAAGAAGGTAAGGTTATGGCTTATGCTTCGAGACAATTGAGGATTCATGAGAAGAATTACCCTACTCATGATTTGGAATTAGCGACAGTGGTTTTTGTGTTGAAAATTTGGAGGCATTATCTCTACGGTGCAAGATTCGAAGTCTTTAGTGATCATAAGAGTTTGAAATACTTGTTTGATCAGAAAGAGTTGAATATGAGGCAACGGAGATGGTTGGAATTTTTGAAGGACTACGATTTTAGCTTGAATTACCATCCTGGTAAAGCTAATGTGGTAGCCGATGTGTTAAGCCGGAAATCTTTGCATATGTCCGCTTTGATGGTTAAAGAGTGGGAACTTTTGGAAGCATTTATAGATTTGAGTTTGGTGTGTGAATTGACATCTGATAGCATGAGGCTTGGAATGTTAAAGGTTACTAATGATTTTCTGTCGACCGTTAGCGAGAAGCAGAAGTTGGATGTGAAATTTGTTGATTTATTGACGGTTGGAGATAAAAGTGTGAATGGTGACTTTAAAGTGGATGATAAGGGTGTTTTGAGATTTCGTGGTAGAATTTGTATTCCTGATGATTCGGACTTGAAAAAGATGATTTTAGAGGAAGGACACCGGAGTAGTTTGAGTATACATCCGGGAGCTAATAAGATGTATCAAGATTTGAAGAAGATATTTTGGTGGTCCGGATTGAAGAGGGATGTGGCTCAGTTTGTTTATGCGTGTTTGACGTGTCAGAAGTCAAAGGTAGAACATCAGAAGCCTAGTGGATTATTGTAACCATTGGATATTCCTGAGTGGAAATGGGACAGCATTTCTATGGATTTTGTGACAGGGTTGCCGAATACACAGAGGGGACATAACGCCATTTGGGTGGTTGTGGATAGGCTGACTAAATCGACGCATTTCATTCCGATTGACATCAGTTTTTCTTTGGAGCGGTTGGCTGAGATTTATATCCGTGTGATTGTGAAGCTACATGGTGTTCCGCTGTGTATTGTTTCAGATCGAGATCCGAGGTTTACTTCCAGATTTTTGGAAAGTTTGCAAAAGGCGTTAGGTTCCAAGTTGAGATTGAGTTCTGCTTATCATCCTCAGACGGATGGTCATACCGAGAGAATTATTCAATCGTTGGAAGATTTGTTGAGAGCTTATGTTCTTGAGCAAGGTGGTGCTTGGGATAGTTATCTTTTGTTAGTGGAATTCCCGTATAACAACAGTTTCCATTCAAGTATTGGAATGACACCTTTTGAAGCGTTGTATGGAAGAAGATGTCGAACACCTTTGTGTTGGCATGAATCTGGTGAGAGTTCAGTGGTTGGACCGGAGTTAGTGCAACAGACTACGGAAAAGGTGAAACTTATTCGTGAGAAAATGAAGGCTTCTCAAAGTAGGCAGAAGAGTTATCATGATCGAAGGAGGAAAGATCTTGAGTTTCAAGAAGGCGATCATGTATTTTTTAGAGTTACACCTGTGACGGGTGTTGGGCGTGCATTGAAGTCGAAGAAGCTTACTTCTCGGTTTATTGGTCCTTATCAGATATCCGCGAGAGTGGGTGCTGTGGCTTATCGGGTGGCGTTGCCACCGAATCTTTCGAATTTGCATGATGTGTTCCATGTTTCACAGCTTCGGAAGTATGTTCCGGATCCGTTGCATGTGATGACTATTCCAGAATTGATGACTATTCCAGAAAATTATGGGTATTCATTCAGAAGACTGAGAATGAAACTTTTAAGAATTTCAAAAGTTTGAAGGTTCTGGTCAAAACTCAAACTGGTAGAAAGGTTAAGAGGTTGAGAACCGACAATAGCCTTGAGTTCTGCAATGAATTTTTTGACAGTTACTATGTTGAGTATGGGATTGCAAGGAATAAGACTGTAGCAGGTACTCCTCAACAAAATGGCTTAGTTGAGAGGTTCAATCGAACAATTCTTGAAAGGGTTATATGCATGTTCGTTAGTGCTGGATTTAAGAAGGTGTTTTGGGCGGAGGCTATTTCGACAACAACTTATCTGATAAATAGATGTCCCTCAACTGCCTTGGTTATGAATACACTTGAAGAAGTTTGGTCGGATCAACCACCAGATCTCGACTGTTGTACCCCAAATTTTACCTCTTAGATGTCATAACATCTTGCATTGACATATAGGTTCAATCATCTATGCATTGTTTAACTAACCCACATTTTGCAGTTTGTTTCTCTTATGTCTGAAATTAGGGTTTACACAGAGAGATTCAAGGCCTCCTAAGGTATTCTCTGGCTCCATATAATCATCACAAAGATTCACCAGTTGTTTGGAACCAGGATCTCAAGACTTTGAATCAAGTCAAGTCAATAGAAGATCACCAGACCAAAAGGTGGAATTAGGGTTTTAACCTGAGGAATCACTGAAGAATTTTGCCCTATTAAGTCAAGATTTGATTTGTTCATCAACCAATTGATCTTGCCTACATTCAAGAGGTTTTAAGGGTTGATCAATCAAGATTTTGAATAGATCACTGACCAATCAAGTTCTCATACTTCTAAGAGACCTCCTCTCCTCAATAATCCAATGTAATTTGTCTTCATCACAAGTTCTTCCTCAAAGACCAAGCAAGGTCGTCAGGACAAGGGTCTGTGTGGTGTGGTTTGAGATTCAGTGGAAGTTTGACCTAATCTTGGTCAAACAAGTGGTTTGTATCAGTATCAGGTTATCAAGCTATGGCAGAAATTCTGAATCAGGGTTTTGGTCCTCATCCAGTCATTTGTTTCATAAGTGTGCGCTCAAGGCACGAGGATTAGGGTTTCTCACCCTTAGAGTTTATGGTTGACAAATATCGTTCAGTTGAGTCTCTTAAGGCTAGCTGGTTCATGGTGTGTGCAGTACTGTTTCAGTTTACTTGAGGCTGCGGAGCCATCAAAGAGGTCGGAGCAGTTGGTACATTTCAAGTTGTGTGCAAGTGTTTGGTCATGTAGTTCAGGATTTGTGGCAGCCAGTGCAGTTGTCAGGGTTTAGGTGTTGTTCAAGTGCGGAAGCATATGTCCATTCCCGTAACCGTTTTATCCATGTTTCATTATCCATTTTTCATTTCTTAACCCAATCCCACATCTCATTTTCAATTTAATCCACTTTCCTAAACCATTTTTCTTATCCAATTATCCATATCCGTTATCTAGAATCCATCTTTCAATTGACTTCATTATCCATTCCTAAATCCAATATCCATTTTTTTAGATTTATGTCCATTCCTTATCCACTTCAATAATTATATTTTCTTTTTATTTTATTTTATTTTATTTTATCCATTCTTCATTTTATTTCATCACAAAAAACATATTTATCCAAATTCTCTTCATTCCAATCAGGTCCATTTGTCCATACATCCATTTTTTATTTTCTTTTACCCAATTGTTCATTTTTTTTCAGTATTCTTTTGTTTAATTATCCAATATCCTTGTTTTTCACAAAGTAGAGATCTCTACAAGAAATCATTTTACAGATAAATTTTAGGCCCATTTCTTTTGTTTTCCTCCTAGGCCCATTGGTACTCTTTTTATTTTTCTGTTCCACAAAGTTACAAAAGGTTTCAAGGAATGATATTTCCCACGCCTTGACCGTGCTTTAACCCGGACCCTGCACCCCCGCTATCACGCAAGACAACAGTCTGGTATGAAAACAACTCAACAACATGTTTGTGGAAAACCTGCATTTGAAAGAGATTTATCCCAAGCAATAAGACAAATGAATTGTACTACTCAAACTTAACAGACAAGTTTGAATGGCATAAAAAGAGAGGAGTATGAAGTTTATAGGGGGGGAATTCACAAAAAAGAGAGGGAGAGAGTTTGAATAAGAACCTTCATTTTTTTCTACCCCAACCAACACAACCATTGTGCTTTCTACACGCCATCAATCCGCCTTCCACAAATCCCCAACCTCAAACCTTCTCATTCTCTTCCACAAAACCCGACCAACAGTTTCTAAAACACAACCACCCTTAAACCTCAAACACTGCCAAACTTTCCCCTGTCTCCCTTTATCAGAAACCCTTTGCTAAACTCTTCAATCTCTCTTTTCTGCAAACCGAGACCGTCACCCGCCACCAATCTGGTTGGTACCACAACATCACCAGTTTGAACTTTTTTTTCCTCATCCTCTTCACCAAAATCCCTCTGCAACAAAACAATAACAACAAAAGCCCTCAAATCCCTCAACTCTGAACTTCTTCTTCCATTTTCCAAACACCCTCGCACAACAACAACCGAAACAACCTTCAACATAAAACCCCTCCCGGTTCTGAAACAACAACAGCAAAAACCATATCCCATCTTTTTTCGATCAACCAACACGAACTCAACCCCACCAACCGCCGCGAAATCACTTCAACCTCCTCTCCGGCGACCCATCGGAACACTTCAAACCCACAAAAACCAAATCCCAGAAAAAATCCAAACCAGAAAGAATCCGTGATGAAAGAGTGAGAATTAAACAACCACAAATCTCCAATCCTGAAACCCTCTTCTCCTTTCGACCAAACCCCAAAACCGAGTTTCGGTTCCAAATCATGATTCAAAAGTAGAGAAGGAAAAGAATGAAATAAATCCGGACACCAACCTGAGACTTTGAATCGATAGTGAGAAAACAAGATTGGAGATGAGATCGAAACTGAAATTTTTCGCAGGGGAGAAGGTTGAGATTCATCGCCATGATTGCTTTGATGTTTTCTTCGTTGGGACTAGAGATGGATCCCTTTTCTAAACCGTGTTTCTGATTCCTTAGCTTTAAACGTGTTTTGAGAACTGATGTGGTTGAAGTTCTTTTTTTGATTTTTTCTTTGTTTTTATTTCTTTTAGGATCTGTTGGTTTTTGCTGAGGCTATGGGCTCATTGTTTCCCAAGTTGTGCTCCCTCCATCGCCCCACCTTTTAAGCCCATTTAACGCCTCACCCCCTTTTCTTTTTTGAACCGTGTTGTTTTGGGTGATGGGCTTCAAGCCCAAAGGATCCTATCTTATCCTTTTTTAATACCACACCCATCTGTTTCCAAGAGCCCCTCCTCTCTTTTTTCTAAAAAATCATTTTCATTTTATTAACTTTTTTTAACAAGTTTTTGAGTTTTTAATCTCTAGCCTTTCTATGTTTTTATTAATTTTATTCATGTTAATCCACTTGACTTAGTGGTTCATTGCATTTCATTTTCTTTATTTTTGGCCAATGACATAAAAAAAATCTTAACTTTGTTGATTATTTCAAGTCAATAAATTTTGATTAGTATGAGGCCGTATTTTCCTTTTAGTTGGTCAATGAAAGTCTAACAAAAAGATTATCGATTTTATCGAGTTAAATCTTGATTTAGACGAGACCAACTTTATTTCTATTTCGATTTTATTTTCTTTATTTTGGGCCAATGATATTACAAAATCATGACTTGGTTGATTTATTCAAAATGACAAAAAGTCTTGATATGTATGAGGCTCATTTCTTTATTTTTGGTTGGTCAATGAAAGTTAAAAATCTAAGATTATCGATTTCTCGATTAAATCTTGATTTAGACGAGACCAACTTTATATCCATTTCGATTCTATTTTCTTCGTTTTTGGCCAATGACATTATACAAATCTTGACTTTGATTATTTCCAATCAATAAAGTCTTGATAAATATGAGGCCACTTTTTATTTATTTTTGTTGGTCGATGAAAGTCAAAAATTTAAGATTATCGATTTCTCGATTAAATCTTGATTTAGACGAGATCGACTTTATTTTTCATTTCGATTCCACTTTCTTTATTTTGGTCGATGATATAACAAACTTCATTAGTTTGGCTGATCTCATTAAAACGATAAAACTTTGATCAATATGAGACCACTTTCTTTTTATTTCAATTCATTTACTTTTTAGTCGATGAAAGTCAAGAATCATTGATTATCGATTTCTCGATTAAATCATGATTAAGACGAGACTATTTCTACTTAATTTCAATTTTCAATTTCTTTGAATACAAACTTTTCATTTCTCTTTTGGTGAGACTTATAAATATTTTCTGATAAAGTCTTGTTGACAACTATTGTGGTTGCCTGTTTCATTTGACACATCCTCAGTACTCTTCCAAAGGAAAGTTCTCCTAAGTTGACTCATAAGTCAATAAACAAATCATCCCACCTTGGCCTCATAAGAGCCATTTCCCCCCTTGGCCTCATAAGAGCCTTTGCCTTTTCTTGGCCTCATAAGAGCCATTGATTCATAAATTAGCATTAGGATAGAGTTCTTAAACTCTATGTGATTCTCATCATCATGATAACTCACATTTCCCCTCATAACTTAGATTTAGAGAGTTTCTTAAAACTCTAAAATGAGCTCATACTCATTTCCCCTTGGAACTTTGGCCATAGCCAATGGTTCCTCCTTCACCCTTAGTTAGGTGAACTACGGTTGCTCTGATTCTTTAGTCAGATACGTAGGCACAAGATGCGACGTCTTGGCGAGCAAACTTAGTGTACATACCTCTAGGTCTTTCCCTTAGCAGATATCCTTAGCAAGCAACCATAACATAACACAAACTAAACAAGAGGTTCCTGTAGAGTACTACAGATATTAAGGGTGCTAATACCTTCCCTTAGTATAACCAACCCCCGAACCTTAGATCTCCCCCCTTTAGGTTTTCTCGATCTTGAACCTTTCCTTTGGATAAATCAAAGTCGGTTGTGAATTCAAAGAAGTGCGATGCAAGTTAATTAATAGCTTGTTATCCGATTCTCACCGCAACATCGATAAACTGAGAGTATTTGGCTGTTTAGCCTATGCTCATATTAGGCAAGACAAGGTCGAACCCAGAGCTCTGAGATGAATGTTCCTTGGATATCTTGAGGGAGTCAAAGGTTATAGGCTGTGGTGCCTAGAACTAGGTCACAGAAGATGTATCACAAGTCATGATGTAGTTTTCAACAAATTTGAAATGGCGTTCAAGAAAACTGGTGATGCTGGTCAAAGTGCAGAAATCTCTGAAGAGGAGCTGGAACAGGTAGAGATTCTTGTTGAGGTGGAGCATAGTGATGCTAAAGTGCATAACCCAGATGAAGTTGAAGAAGAAGAGCAAGATGCTGAAGAGGCTGGGGAAACTGTCGATGACTACCTACTGGCAAGAGATAGGTCGAGAAGAATCATCAAGCCACATCAGAGACTTGGTTATGCAAATCTTATAACTTTTGCCTTAATCTATGCAAGTGAGGTACTTGAGGAAGAACCTAGAGATTACAAGGAAGCTATGAGGAGTCAAAACAAGACTGAAGGGAGAAAAACCATGGATGATGAGATGAAATATCTTCATGATAATAACACTTGGGAGCTAATTGAGAAACCTGCAGGAGCAAGGTTAGTCAGTTGTAAGTGGATTTTCAAGGTCAAAGAAGAAATCGAATGAGTGATGTCGAAGCAATTTAAGGCAAGGCTGGTTGCTAGGGGGTTCACTCAGAAAGAAGGTGTCGACTTTAATGATGTGTTTTCACCTGTTGTAAAGCATAAATCCATTAGAATGTTGTTGGCCATGGTGGCGAAGTTCGACTTGGAACTTGAGCAAATGGATGTGAAGACAACATTTCTATATGGTGACCTAGACCAAACGATCCTGATGCGTCAACCTGGAGGGTATGCAGAAAATGATAAGGAAGTTTATGTGTGCAAGCTGAATAGGTCTTTGTATATCCTGAAAGAATCTCCTCGACAGTGGAACGAGAGATTCAACAAGTTCATGACACACATTGGTTTCACTAGGAGCCAATTCGACCATTGTGTTTTCTTCAGATTTTGACCTGGAAACTCACTTGTTATTCTATTGCTTTATGTGGATGATATCCTCATAGCAAGCAATGGTGTCAAGGATGTAATGGAGGTTAAGTATGAACTCAGTAAGGAGTTCTAAATGAAGGATCTAGGAGCTTCCACCAGGATTCTTAGGATTGACATCCAGAGAGATAGAAAGCAATAGAAGTTGTTCTTATCTCAAGAGACATGCCTACGGAAGCTTCTCGACAAGTTTGGTATGTCGAATTCAAATCCTGTTGTGACTCCGAAAAATCCTCAGTTTAAGCTTAGAACTATTCAAATTCCGAGTACTGAAGCTGAAAGAATCTATATGAGTAGTATCCCATATGCTAGTGTAGTAGGTTCTTTGATGTATGATATGGTTTGTACGATGCCAGACATATCGTATGGTATGAGCTTTGTAAGCAGGTATATGGCCAACCCTAGAAAGGCGCCCTGGCAAGCTTTAAAGTGGATTCCCAGGTACATAAATGGGTCTTTGAAAAGAGTCTTGATTTATGGTGGAGCCTGTGGTGATGATAGCAAAGTCAAAATTGAAGGATTTGTCGACTTTGATTATGCAGGTTGTATAAATTCCAGAAAGTCTATTTCTGGATATGTGTTCACTATGTTCGACACATCAATCAGTTGGAAAGCAACGCTTTAGAAGGTTATCGCCTTATCAACCACTGAAGCAGAATATATTGCCCTCACTAAAGTTGTGAAAGAAGCATTGTGGCTTGAAGGTTTTGAAAAGGAGCTAAAACTTCAAGGTCGAAATATCACTGTTAAATGTGATAGTCAAAGTGTAATACACCTGTCGAAAAACTCGGCCTATCATGAGAGAACCAGGCACATCGATCTAAGGCTGCACTTCGTCAGAGAGATAATCGAGCGTGGTGAAGTCCAGGTGCTGAAGGTTTTGACTGATGACAATGTTGCTGATATGATCACCAAGACATTGCCAAGTTGCAAATTTTTCCACTGTATGCAGTTGATAAAGCTGCATGATGAAAGCTAGTTTATTCCCTGTTGTTTGTAGTGTAAGAACAAGATTTGGTTCTGTATCTTGCCTTTATGTTTTGATGATAACAATGGAGTATTTGTGTGAGAACAATTATGGTGCTCTAACGTTTGTTATTCTGATTGTTTTAACAAACAGGTTCTAACTATGATAAAGACCATGTGCTACATCACTCTGATATTTTCTATGGTCACTTCTGTGTGAAAAAGCAAGATTGGTTCTAATCTACTGTGCATCAGAAAGATTCTGAGAAGACTTTATGTTGTTGTTGTAACGTCTCTTGGATTCTAATTTCTGAGCATGACTCTGATGTTCTATTTATGAAGCCTGTATAGCTTCTGAAGTCGTTAAATTCTGAAGACTAAGTGCTGAAGATTCTGAAGACAAGGTTCTGATGAACGAAGTTATGAAGACTCTGATGACTTAAGGATTCTGAAGATTAAAGGTTCTGAAAACTAAGTGCTGAAGATTCTAAAGGCAAGGTTCTGTTGAACGAAGTTTTGAAGACTCTGAAGACTTAAGTATTCTGATAACCAAGGGTTCTGAACAAGAAATGCTAAAGACTCTGAAGACAAGGTTCTGCTGAACAAGTTCTGAAGACTCAAGACTCTGAAGACCCAATGATTCATTCTTCTGATCATGCTTCAATTAAATCAATTCAGAAGCCTCTGATGAATAGAAGAAGATGAAACGTTTGCGTGGGAAAATAGTACATAGTACAAATAAAACATGTTCCTCTCCACTACCCTTATTTGGTGGTACAAAGGACAACTTCAGTGTACGATTTTCAACCCAGCATAACGACATTATTTCAAGTCGCCAGTACTCTCTCTGATATTACTGATTTGTCCTTCAACGGATCTTTTTCTAGCTATATATATAGACTTGATCATTCAACGAATTAGATGCTGATAAGCATGAGCGTGAGTGTGCATATATATGTGCGTGCAAGTGTAAATGCATGCGAAAGCATGGAAGTATGAAGTGAAAAAATAAATGATGTAGTACTCAGTGTGAAAGAAAGGAGAAATGTCAAAAACACTGATGCATATGAAGAAAGCAACTCAAGAATCAGAAGAATATATGAGTGAACAGTAAAGCACCACAATACAAAGAAGAAGAATGTTTTTACTGTATAGTTTTGCTCTAAGTTAGATTGAGCTTAAAATGTATGTTTACCCTGCTTGTGTAATCATTATTGTAAACAAATCTTTGTAACAAATAGATTGTTTGTGTTCCCTAAAGTACCAGTTGGGTCAGAATTTTTAGGGAAACTAAGACAATGTGTCTTAGTGTTGCTAGTCACTTGCAGTTGGCTTGTGCATTGTATTCCTTAAGAGACCAGTTGGGTCAGAATTCTTAAGAAGTCTAGGACTAGTGTGTCTTAGAGGTTTTTAGTCACCAGTAGTTTGCTAGTGCAGTTGTAATCAGTTTGGTTATAGTGGATTAAGTCCTTGTGTATAAGGCAAAATCACCTTGGCAGGTGGACTGGATTAGCTTGATAGTTTTCAAGTGAACTAGGATATATCGTGTGTCTTTCTCTATTGTTAGTTTATTTATGATCTTTATTTGAGTTTCATAAAAAGCTTTCAAAGTGGAAAACCTAATTCAAACCCCCTCCCCTTTCTTGTGTTTTTCTCACACCTTCAATTGGTATCAGAGCTCCGGTTCTTATTGTAGTAAACGTTTTATCAGCACTTAACAGTGTTCAGTACCGATCAAGTATTTATGTGAGATATCATGGCAGCTCCGGCTAAAAACACTACTGAAGAGAAAGATCATTACAATGCCAAACCACCAGTCGTTGATGGTGAAAAGTTTGATAACTGGAAAGACAAAATAGAAAGGTTCTTTCTTGGTTATGATGTAGATTCTTGGGATTGGTAGTCGATGGCTACAATCACCCAGTTGATGCTGCATGTGCTAAAATATCCAGAAATGATATAACCAACCAACAGAAGAAAGATCATAAAGTCATCATAAGGAAAGAATCATATTGCTAAATGCTATCTCTTATACTAAGTATGAGAAAATGATGCCAAATCTATTCATGATTCTCTTAGGGTGACTCTTGAAGGAAATGATCAAGTAAAGAAGACAAAGGCGCTTGCCTTAATCCAAAACTTTGAGGCATTCAGAATGGAGGATGATGAAACAGTTGAGACCATGTTTTCAAGGTTTCAAATACTAGTCGCAGGACTCAAGTTTTGGATAAAGGTTACTCAACTGCTGAACATGTGAAAAAGATCATCAGAAGTCCTCCCAAGAAATGGATACCTATGGGAACAGCTCTAAAGCTACCAAAAGATCTAAATAACATAAGCCTTGAAGAGCGTGTTAGTTCATTAAGAAGTCATAAGATAGAGCTGAAGAAGAAGAAGAGTGAATATATCATTCTTAAGTCTAAACCTGGAAAGGCAAAGACTTATCAAGCTGAGGAAGAATTAGAAGATGAGCTATCGGTAATCTCCAAAAGAAGCATGACTCTGAAAAGAAGGTTATCTGCTACGAGTGTAATGAGCCAGGTCATTACAAGAACGAGTGTCCAAAGGTCAAGAAGGACAAGAAGCCTAAGAAGAACTTCTCCAAAGCGAAGAAAGGTCTAATGGTAATTTGGGACGACTCTAATTTTGAAGAAGAAGAATCTGATGAAGAATGAGCAAATGTTGTGCTAGTAGCAACAACTGAAGATGAAGGTTCTGGAGAACCAGAAGACAGAAAATCATCAGGACTAGAATCAGACTCAGACTCAGACTCTTGCTCAGAAATATCCTTAGTAGCTCAGTTGAAACACTAGTCATGGTAACTGAATAGTAGTTGCTCGAAACTCATGACGAGAAAAAGGCATATGTTTCAAAGTCTGGAACTTAAGCCTGGAGGCTTCGTTAGTTTCTGAGGAAACCACAAAGAAGAAATTATTGGCTCTGGATTCGTTGCTCAAAGTGTTTATTGTTAGGATATTCTGAATGCTCTAAAGGCTACAGAATCTATACCACAGAGACACGAATTATAGATGAATCAATTCATGTCAGATCTAATGATAAGCTTGACTCTGAAAAGTCAAAGCTAATTGAAAAGCTTGCAGATCTGAAGATCACATCATCAGAATCTAAGAAGTAGAAGATTCAAGAGAAGAAGACGAAGATGCAAATTCTCCAGATCCAATTATAATCTTATCAGAAAGCTGAGAACAACTCATCTCATCAGAAGAAGAATAGATTAAAGAACTCTCATTCTGAAGAATTGATTCTGGAAGATAAAGCTGATCCAGTCAGAAACCGTTCATCCTTCAGACATTCCGAAGAAACTCTTCTGGGTTTAGTGTCTTTGATAGAGCCAACAACAGTTGATGCAGCTCTAAAAGAAAATGAGTGGATTCTAACCATGCAAGAAGAATTGAATCAATTCACTAGAAATGACGTCTGGGATCTTGTTCAGAAACCCAAAGGTGTTCACGTCGTTGAAACTAAATGGGTGTTCAAAAACAAGCTAGATGAGGAAGGCTGAATTCTAAATGAATCTGATGGAAGAATTCAGATTCTTTCTGGGAATTCAAATTGATCAAAGATCAGAAGGAACATACATTCATCAGAGCAAGTATCCAAGAGAACTTCTGAAGAAATTCAACATGATGGACTATACACCAGCTAAGACTCTAATGCGTCCAATATGTATTCTGGAAAAGGAAGAGAGTACTTTTCTTCTGGTTATTATGATGCAGATTACGCAAGAGACAGATTGGAAAGAAAAAGCACCTTTAGAAACTGTCAGTCTCTCCGAAAGAAGCTGATCTCTTGGTCAGACAAGAGGCAATCGACAATTGCTCTCTCAACAGCAAAAGCAAAATACATACTCACGTCTCTATGCAGTACGCAAATGTTATGGATGAAGAATCAGCTAGAAGATCATCAGATAAATGAGAGTAACATTTCTATCCTTTGTGATAATACTGCTGTTATATGTTTAAGGTAGAACCCAATCTTATATTCTAGGGCTAAGCACATAGAAATTAAATTTTATTAAAGACTATGCTCAGAAGGGATTTTTATGTCTAAAATTTATAGATTCAGACCATCAATGGGCTGATATTTTTGCAAGACCCTTGGCTGAAGATAGATCTCTATTTATTCTGAAGCATCTGAAAATAGACTTCTGTCTAGAGTAATATTTCATTAGAATCAGATGTGTTTAGTCAGAGTCTGAAGATATCAGATTTTCATTTAAACTAAGATGCATTTGTTTTTAACCTCAGTTATCAGAAGATGCTTTGTCAGAAGTGTCTCTGATCAGATGGAAACCTTTTAGTTTTCTAGACTCTGAGGATATCAAAGCGTGTCCAAAAGACACCTCGAGCGTTGCAATTTCATGAGACTAGGCTTCAAGCAATTCTTACCTATATCATGTTTAACACAGTGGATTTGAAAATTTAGTTGAAAATTGTTTAAATCTTTACATCTTCCTTCCTCTTTAGGCATTCATAAAGGTGTATGTAAGACAAGTACTTCTTGGAATTAACACTTATCTTCCCTCCTTTATTCTCTGTCATACTATGTCCTCTCATCTTCGAGTATACATTTATTTGTATTTATTAACTAATGTCATAATATCAATAACGTATACTATTCCATAATCTTTTGGAAATGACACACTCTTTCATCATTCCTTATTCTTGTTTGTATCCCTTGTATTGGAAATGATGAATTTTTTGTCTCAATTTATCCAGTCTTTATTGCTATTTATGGCTATCACTCCTTGTTCTCTTTATATACCACTTAACCAGTCATCCGTTTCTAAACTTGCTTCTTGATCATATCCTTCTTACTTTCAAGATGTCTTCTAAAACTATAAGAGGAGAAATCTCTGATTTGGATCTCTTGAAAGAATACTTTATTGATCTAAATGATCTTGTTGAAAATGGCCATACCAATATTCTCTCAGACATCATTTACCAAGAATGGGACAAATATCTTGGAATTCTTAACGGACATATCTATCCAGCTCTTGTAAAAAAATTCTGGGCCAATGCTCGCATTCTTGCATATGAATCTGATACTTGTTGCATTCTGTCTATTGTGTATGGATTTCCCATCATGGTCAACTCCTCAATCACCTCTCAAGCTATTGAATGCAAAGAAGATGGTGAATGTGTTGAAAATTACAGAGGAAATAACTGGTTTGCTAAACACATTCACATCATCTATCGTCAAGAAGGACCCACTGACAGTCCCTCTTCTCTCTCTCCTGAGGCTAAAATATGGCACCAAATCATGGGAACAAATCTTAGACCCAGGGAAAAAGGAATAGGATGACTCTCTACTATGGATAAGCTGTTCATTTTCTTCTTAGTCTCCAAGATTAAGATTAATCTGCCTCAATCCATATTCAACTTCTTGAAAGGAGAAATTCTTTCGTCAAGAGCAGAGTTATCATTTCAGATTCCTTACAGTAGAGTTATTTCTTTCATTCTTGATCTTCAAGGAGTTGTTGCTCACTTAAGACAAATCGGAATGAATGAGAAACTCGATACTGAATGGTGTTCTCCCATGAACTATTCTGAAACCATCATCAGGAAATAAGATAGCTGGTTGACATGCGAATCATCACTGTTTGTGTCTTTTGGGTTTCTTGGTTGCTTGATCTTTCTTCCGTTTGTCATTACTACTCCTACTCGTTTGTTCTAGTCGTCGTTTATTTTTCTGTTTTATGATTTTGTGTCTGTACTACGCTTTGGTGTTTTGTTGTTTGTCAATGAAGTACTTTCTTTATTATGTTTATCTTGTCTTACTGCATTCCATAATGATTACTATAAAAAGGAAGAAAGTGACTAACTCTAACTTATCTAAATTCCTTCATATCAAAATGATTTAGTTAAAATTTTGATAATGTGTGAATGATAATGATAACAACTATTTGACACATTGGGTTTCATAAACCTCTTGAGAATAGGTTAAAATCTTTACGCATTTCCCTATGGTTGTGCATTCATAAATGATAAGACATATGTGAGTTAAGTCTTTCTTGAAAATAAGCTATACTCTCCTCTGTCTTTACTATTTGTCAATTTTCAATTGCCACTTATAAGTATATATTTATTCAGAGTTATTGACTCTTGTCAGAACTTAAATAACGTATCCTTATTCGTGACTTTTTGGATATTCAGTTTTTAAGAGACTGCTACACTCCTTTCCTATTCCATGATATTCTTGTCTCTTACTCTGCCAATGTGTCCTTGGCATATCTTATGCGTGATACGCATCTTGACCTATGTCATTTTCTTAGTCAGTCACGTTTCCCACATATATATATATATATTTCATTCCTCCTCTCAAGATTTGTCTAAATCCTCTCATCATGTCTCTAATCACCTTCCAAGGAGATGAGAACATTCTTAAGGTCATATCAGAAGAACAAATCAATCTTCTTCATCTTGGAAATAGAGAAATTGCTAGCAGTATCACCTCAATCATGCACTATCAAGAATGGGCAAAATACTTCATGATTCTGGATAAACCAGTCTACCTAAATCTTGTAAAAGATTTTTGGAAACATGCCTACATTAATCATGACAGTCGCTCAATTTCTTCTCGTGTTTTTGGTCTCCCCATAAACATCACTCCCTTTACCATTGCTCTAGCAATTGGATGTGAGAACATTGGCTTTACTGTTGAACATGTTAAGTCTAGGTATCTTATTTCTGAGGAACTAGCCTCTCTTCACAACACATCGTCCAAATATGAACCTCTCAATCCTGAAAATCTTCTTCCCATTCACAAAGCTTGGTTTAAGCTTTTGCTGACTAATTTTCGTCCTCGGGAAGAAAACAAAAATATCCTATTTCATGATGACCGGGTCTTCATTTTTCTCCTGATGGCTCAGATGTGAATTAATCTCCCTCAGACTATCTTCAATTTTCTGCAAAAATCCATTACTGATTCCATAAATGGAGATTTCATCAAGCCCTACATACCTTTTGGAAGAGTTTTATCTGAAATCTTCTTTAAAGAAGGAATTGTTGAACTTCTCCAGTCAGAAGGTCTAGAAAATGGTCTGTTGAAGAAACATTGTGAAGTCTTTGATGGTTAATCTGTAGCATGTCGTATCTTGTGTTTTCTGTCTCGTCTTTAGGATGCTCTGTATTCGAGTCATGCTAATGTATTTCGATCCATTATTAATGAAACTGTCTTTGTTTATGAGTGTTATGGCCTATCTTAGAAATTTCTTTCTCACATATTTATCATTCTATTGCACTGATTATTGCATTATCTTTTTTATTATGACAAAAAGGGGGAGAAAGTAAAATGATATTGATAGTACTTATTCTTAGAATCTCGAACTCAAACATTACATAATGCTTTTTGCAACTAACTGTTTGTTTGATGTTTCAATTAAGGAACTCTGAAAAAGTTCACTTAGCATTCTAGACAGGTTGAACGTAAAGATCCTACTCTCTGAAGATGGAAAATCTTATGGATAATTTCAACTCTGATAATTCATGGTTAAGAAGTTGTACACTTTGAGAATATATGATTATTCAAACAGATGTTCACATATTATTCAGAAGTTGTGAACTTTCTGAAAGTCAAGAAATCTTGTTTGATATCATAGTGTTCTGAAGTTGTAAACTTTCTGAACGTATGAAATTCAGACTCAAAGCGTCAGAAACAGAAATCTCCTTGAAAACAAGTCAAGTCAATTCTCTGATTCAAAGATACTAATCAGAAGACACGCTCTGCAACGAATGATATTCTGATAAAATCAGTCAGGCTCTGAATCTGATAAGATTGGTGAATCTAAGAAAAGATAGACAAAAGAGAAGTCACTTCCAATCAAACTCTGATACTTAAGAAGTTGTGATTCTCCATCAATATCTGATAAAAAGTTCTGATACGAGATGCGCGGCATCATCCAATCAAGTTTTGATTTTTTATCAAAGTTCTGATAGCAACCAGGTTCTGAGATGAAGACCTAGTGTTCTAGTCAGACTCAAATGAGTTGTTGTGGGGAAGTATTCCTTCTCTATTGTTATGTTCTGAAGAACTCAAATTTTATTTTGTGAGTTTTGGGATCAGGGGGAGACTCTAAACAAGCATAAATGAAATTTTGAGATTAACAGATTCAGGGGGAGCTGAGAGCTTAAACTCTGAATTTGTAGACTATGGTGATTTCCCTGTATAAATTGTTCTATCAAAATACATGGTTTTGTCATCATCAAAAAGGGGGAGATTGTAAGAACAAGATTTGGTTATGTATCTTGCCTCTATGTTTTGATGATAACAATGGAGCATTTGTGTGAGAACAATTATGGTGCTCTAACGTTTGTTATTCTGATTGTTTTAACAAATAGGTTCTAACTCTGATAAAGACCATGTGCTACGTCACTTTGATATTTTCTATGGTCACTTCTGTGTGAAGAAGCAAGATTGGTTCTAATCTACTGTGCGTCAGAAAGATTCTGAGAAGACACTATGTTGTTGTTGTAACGTCTCTTAGATTCTAATTTTTTTTAGTGTGACTCTGATGTTCTATTTATGAAGCCTGTATAGCTTCTGAAATCGTTAACTTCAGAAGACTAAGTGCTGAAGATTCTGAAGACAAGGTCCTGCTGACTAAAGTTTTGAAGACTCTGATGACTTAAGGATTCTGAAGATTAATGGTTCTGAAAACTAAGTGCTGAAGATTCTAAAGGCAAGGTTCTGCTGAACGAAGTTCTGAAGACTCTGAAGACTTAAGTATTCTGATAACCAAGGGTTTTGAACAAGAAGTGCTGAAGACTCTGAAGACAAGGTTCTGCTGAACAAGTTCTGAAGACTCAAGAATCTGAAGACCCAATGATTCATTCTTCTGATCATGCTTCAATCAAATTAATTCAGAAGCCTCTGATGAATAGAAGAAGATGAAACGTTTACGTGGGAAAATAGTACATAGTACAGATAAAACACGTTCCTCTCCACTACCCTAATTTGGTGGTACAAAGGACAACTTCAGTGTACGATTTGCAACTCGGCATAACGGCATTATTTCAAGTCGTCAATACTCTCTCTGATATTACTGATATGCCCTTCAATGGATATTTTTCTGGCTATATATATAGACTTGATCATTCAACGAATTAGATGCTGATAAGCATGAGCGTGAGTGTGCATATGTGCGTGCAAGTGTAAATGCATGCGAAAGCATGGAAGTATGAAGTGAAAAAATAAACGATGTAGTACTCAGTGTAAAAGAAAGGAGAAATATAAAAAATACTGATGCATATGAAGAAAGCAACTCAAGAATCAGAAGAATATATGAGTGAACAGTAAAGTACTACAATATAAAGAAGAAGAAGAATGTTTTTACTGTATAGTTTCGCTCTAAGTTAGATTGAGCTTAAAATGTATGTTTACCCTGCTTGTGTAGAAGCATCATTATTGTAAACAAATCTTTGTAACAAACATATTGTTTGTGTTCCCTAAAGGACCAGTTGGGTCAGAATTTTTAGGGAGACTAAGATAGTGTGTCTTAGTGTTGTTAGTCATTTGCAGTTGGTTTGTGCGTTGTATTCCTTAAGAGACTAGTTGGGTCAGAATTCTTAAGAAGTCTATGACTAGTGTGTCTTAGAGGTTGTTAGTCACCAGCAGTTTGCTAGTGCAGTTGTAATCAGTTTGGTTATAGTGGATTAAGTCCTTGTGTATAAGGCAAAATCACCTTGGCGGGTGGACTGGATTAGCTTGATAGTTTTCAAGTGAACCAGGATATATCGTGTGTCTTTCTCTATTGTTAGTTTATTTATGATCTTTGTTTGAGTTTCGTAAAAAACTTTCAAAGTGGAAAACCCAATTTAAACCCCCCATTTCTTGTGTTTTTCTCACACCTTCATGTAGAGTTAGATCCAAGGTGGAGATTTGTGATATTTTGGGTCGAACTCTAGCTCTATTGAGGAATAACTTTCATGTGTTTCGACATGAGATAACCATGAAGTCGAAGTTGGGTCACATGCTGATGTCAAAGGTTTGCATATTGTAGTCGAAGCTAGTTCTAGTACATAATGTCGAAATATAATGTTGATTTATTATGTCGAATTGAGCCTTGTGCTAAGGATCCAATTGTTTAGTTAACTTGTAATGTAAACTAGCTAGTTAGTCTATGAATAGGCTAGATCACTCAGGTTGTTGAGTGAGGCCAATTGTGATATTCATTTGTAATCATTTGTAAACCCTTATGAGAAAGTGAATAATAAACAATTTGCCCAAATCCTTCTTCTCCTTTCTTCTTTATCCTTTTTTTTATCTCTTTGTTCTAACTGTTTTCATTGTTCATCCAAGAACTCCGTTTCTCAATGTTTATTTGTTGAAAGGTATCATTTGTGATCACAAAAATTATAATATTCAAATTGTTGTGACAAACGATACCAATTAACAAATTCTTGATTGAGAAACGAAGTTTCTTGATGAATAATGAAAACGGTTAGGTTAACAAAGAGAGAGAGAGAGAGAGAAAGAAATAAGGAGAATATGTTTTTTGGGCAAACTGTTTATTATTCACTTTCTCATTTAGGGTTTACAAATAATTACAAATGAATGACACAATTGGTCAATCTCAACAACCTGAGAGATCTAGCCTATTTATAGGCTACTAAGTTAACTTAAATAACAAGTTAACCTAAACAATTGGATCCATAACACAAGGCCCAATTCAACATTACATTTTGACATTACATACTACAACTAACTTCGACTACAACATGTAACACTTTGACATCATTATGTGAATAAGCTTCAACTTTATGTTTGTCTCTTGTCGAAACATGAAAGCTATCTCTGCTGACAATATCCCAGTCGACAGCATTAGAGTTCGATCTAATATCTCACACAAATATATGACACTTATTTTCTACATGGTATCATAATTTATCATAGACTCGTTATTAGAATTTTCATATCGTCCATACATCATGTTCATTGGGAGGCTAAGTGTAAGAGAAGGTGTTTTAAATTTTGCATTCATTTTGGTTCACCCATTACTACCTAATTGCAAAATAATTAGGTGAACTCACTTCTCCTTTTTCTATTGACACCACTTTTGAGTCATACTCAATAATCTACATCTTAACAAATACGATGAACTCACTTCTCCTTTTTCTATTGACACCACTTTTGAGTCATACTCAATAATCTACATCTTAACAAATATGATGATATCAATATAACATTCATATTATGACAACTAAGTTGAAACTTCCACTTAATTAACACTTAAAAAACATGTAACAAGTTCAAGTAGTGCGTGAACATGTCACTTAGATCATCCTTGTGTTAGTGAACTCTATCTTACTCAACATCCAGTTATTTCACTAAACCTGAGATTCATAAAATCTCTTTAATAGCCTTAACTACAAGCCTACTATCGTGTACTTTTATTTAGTTGTAGACATTACTCGTGTAAAAAATTTCTCCAACACCTTTTCAACATAGCATTTTTAGAACACTTGCCTCTATGAATATATATCCAAAATATCTTTTTAATGGTATCTAAAATCTTTAAAAATTAGTCCACCTTGTCAAATATCACTAAACTTGTATTTTCTCCATGTAAAATTTCTAATTTAGATTACCATGAAAAAATATTGTATTCACACCCATCTTCTCTAAATATGTGTTATAATTGTCTATAAAGGCTAACACTTCTCTAGATATAATTGTCTACATTTTCTCTAAAGGTTAATAAACATGTTCTTTGAAAGTGGATCCCATAACTTGGATCTCTTCACACTTTTTACATAACCGGCAAAGACATACAATTTTAAACTTGGATAAAGTTTGAATTGATCTTTATTAAATCATTAAATTGTCAAGTATCAATTAGGCTAAATATGCATACCTAGCGTGTAATTTTTCCCTCGGTGAAGAAAGTGACATATTGATGACATAACTTGACATGTTAATTTATTTTGTCTAGAAAACTTTAAAACTTTTAACATATAACCCGAGACATTTTTCCTTTTTAGTTAGACTTTTTTTCATTATTTTTGCCACACGATTTGAACAAGGCATATTTTGAGATAAAAAATTCCTTTAGATACCGTGTCCCATAGATTTTTTTTTTAGAAATTTGAGTCAAATCTCTATCCATTATTTGTCAACAATTATTTATTTTTTCTTACCATTTGATTCTTTGCTTCAACTTTCCACAACACGACCTTGGTAAACATCATATTCCAGCTTCAAAAAATGCACCCAAACTTGCTGATAAAAGCTAACACTAAAAATCACAAAATACCTAAGACCACTCATAAAGGGATCTTTAGTAGAATTTCAAGGGTGCTGTTGTTGACACTTTGCAAGTGAGATTACAACACTCAATTTCCCCCCCACACAAAGAAATTTGGGGGTTCTATCACATATGTCATGCACGTGCAACTACAACAATCAATTTCCCAGTGAAAATCAGGATTGCTATTGCAAATACTTTTCACATGTGACTACAAAAATCAATTTCCTAGTGAAATTCAGAGGTGATGTCGCAGACACTTTACACACGTCACAACAAAAATCAAGTCTCCACCGAAAGTCAAGGGTGATGTCGCAGAAGCTTTGCACGTGCGACTACAACAATCAATTCCCCATCAAAAGTCAGAGGTGATATCGTAGATCCTTTTATCATACGAGTAAAGCAATCAAATCTCCAATGGCAATAATGGTTCATCTCGTCTAGCAGTTTGCAAATCTAGAAGTCGCGGTGGGTTGGCCACACGTCTATCTTGGACCGAGTTTTCACCTGGGGGAGGGGAACCTACCCTTAGCCGGGAACAACTCCAGTGACGTCCAACAAACTTTGAGGTAAAACCTTGTAAGTTTGCACAAGAAATAAACCTCACACAAGTAAAAATGCATACACACACACACACACAAAAAGTTGTCGGCAAGGTTACTCCAGCAAAAAGACGATCTCTCTATCTTTGAGCATCTAATCCGAACGAACATGTTCCCTTAATATAAGCGGAGGACGATGAAAGTGCTTCACTTGCTGCAAATCATTCTCAAACGATTGTGAAACCTCCCCAAGGTCGGCGTTCGTACAGTCGGCCAGTTTCTAAGTTAGAGAAACATACTTAAGGCGTAAAGTCTACAATCCCCTCTGAGTTGTTGAAAGAGATGTTTGATCAACAACCAGAGTATGGTTCTTTCTCGCCATGGTCCTTATCACGCGAGTCACTTGACCAGCCAGAGACTTAGGGAGATTAAGGGGGAGTAAAACATTATTTACCCCGATAAGTGAGGTAGAAGTCGAATTATTTCATGCAGGTGCCTATCTTTCTGAATCTTTAAGTTCCTAAAAGGTTTCACTAGTAGAACCATGTTTGGCTTGTGGTTAGTGTACTACCCATATATTGCTCACTGGTAACAACTCAATATCTCCCTGAATCCCATTATTATTGGAAGTTTATCCGTAAAATGCTAACACATCTGCTGCAACAAGAGGCTTATATATGAAATTTTCATAGAAAAAACCACATCTATGTTAATCAACATGTTCTTTAAAAGTGGATCCCATAACTTGGATCCCTTCACACTTTTTGCGTAACTGACAAAGACATACAACTTCTGACTTCAGACTTGGATACAGTTTGAATTGATCTTTATTAGATATGCGAACATATGTTGGACAACCCAATTAGGTTAAATATGCATACCTAGTGTGTAACTTTTCCCTCACGTGAAGCAAGTGACCTATTAATGAGATAACATAACGTGTTAATTTCCTTTGTCTACAAAACTTTGGAGATTCCAACATTTAATTGGAGATTTGTCATTACTTCTCCACCGCACAGGAAGCTAAAATATGTCATTACTTCCAATCTGTCATTTACTTCTTCACCGCACAAGAAGCTTAGATCTCTCATTATTTCATATCCTCTCCATTTCATAACAAATCAAGTCATATTCTTCTTAGTTAATAGAATATAGATGCTTCAAAAAGTGGAAAATTCATTCTAGTAAAGTATAAATTTATGTTTGAAGCACTCATAATTGATTTTAAATATGTAAAATTGATTTAATAAGTTTGATTTACAATATAAATTATTTTACATTTAACTTATTTTAAAATAAAATTAATTTTATAAAATTAATTCATTAAAAATTAATTTGCGTCATCACATGAGAGCATATGTGACGAGAGTATTTACTGAGAGTTTCATAAAATGATATATTTCTTAATTTTTTTATACCATTAGAGAAAGCATAATGTGAGAATGACTGACAAATAAATGGTTAAAATCGCTTAAATAAGTTATCATATCATATATTTAGAGTGATTAATTTTATCAATAAAAATACAAATTGACAAGAATTCTAATAGTTTATTGTCTTTCAATAAAAAACAATAAGCTATCCACCGATACTAACTCTGATAATAGAATTCAATATTATTATATCAGTTTTGCTATTTTTACACCAAGGTGTACACCTACACCGTATATGAATAATGCAAAAATATTAAAAAAAGGCAATAAAGCGGAGAAGCTTGGTACTTATGTTGAATCAGCATGTGCTTCTGTGGGCCATAGCCAAATGAATTACTCCCTTCGTTTCAAAATGACTGTCGTTTAAGGTTTTTCCACACAAATTAAGGAATGTAATGATAATGTCATAAGATATTGCCCTTTTACTAAATTAGTCTTATTAATGTGTTGGAAATAGTGTAAAGAGTAATAATTATATGACAGAATTGGAAAAATAGTAATTATTACTACATTAAAAAGTGAGAACTACAGTCATTTTGAAACAAAAATTTTCCTTTAAAACGACAATCATTTTGAAACGGAGGGAGTAATATATTGTTTCTCTATCTTAACCTCAACCACATACATGCTTCATCAGTATTGGAACAGAATCTTATCCTTATTCTTGATCTTTCGCGCCATTCTTCATCATCTCTTCTCCAACTTTTCTTTTCATTTAATCTCCAACTTTTATTTTCATTTCATCTCCAACTTTTCTTTATTTAGAATCATTATGTTATGAAGATGAAGATTTAACTAAGTAAGTTTCTAGATTCATGATTGTTCATGTGTTTTTAGATTTAGCACAATGTTAACCTAGTTTTGTTTATTGTTATTGATTTCATGTTTATTCACGATTATTCATTAACCATGTTCTAAAGAGTATTGCCCTACTTTACTCACATCATTAACCAAGTTTACCTACTGCTAAACGATTGCATATATTTACTCACATAGGTGTGTTAACCAATTTGGAAAATGCATTAACTAACTTTTGTCACACCATTAGCCAACTTCATAATAAACAATGTTATAAACCTGCCCACATATCTGGGCGTTTATTAACCAAGTTATAGACAATATTAACCAGAATTTTGAAATATATTAACCAACAATGTTATAAATTTATACTATACATAATATTGACATTTATGTATAGTTATTGAGTCATAATGGATAGTTCAAGCATTTTGATAGAATGTGATAGTAGTCAAAGGGAAGATGTAGAAGTTGATCACGGTGATGGTGATGAATCACTTTGGGTTCCTGCAATTGGGATGTGTTTTTCTTGTCTGGGGGAAGTTAAAAAATATTATCAAGAGTATGCTTTGAAAAAGGGGTTTGGATGGAGGATAGGATCATCGAAAAAAGGAGACGACGGGGAGCTCAATTACCTGATACTTTCATGTTCAAGAGAGGGGTCTAACATTTCAAAAATTTCATGCACGTTGAAGACACTTCCATCTAGAGCAAAAAATTATCCTTCCAAGATTTGTATTAAATTGAAACAAGATGGTTTGTGGTACATTACATAATTTGAGGCAAACCATTCTCACGAGACTAGTCCTACAAAAGCAAGATTGTTCAAGGCTAACAAGAAAATGAACTTACATGTGAGGAGAACAATCCAAATCAATGATGATGCGGGAGTAAGGATCAACAAGACTTTTCAATCGCTTGTTAAAGATGCAGGAGGGCATGAAAATATTCTGTTTTGTGAAAAAGATGTGAGGAATTATATTAACAAAGAGCATCGTGCGATTGGAAAAAAAAGGTGATGGTAAGGCTTTGATAAGTTATTTTTGTAAAATGCGGGAACAAATTTCTTTCATGACATTGATTTGGATGATGATTTTCATGTAAGGAATGTATTTTGGGCGGATGCAAGAAGCAGAGCCGTGTACGAATATTTTGGAGACGTTGTAACTTTTGACACAACATACTTGACTAACAAGTATGACATGCCTTTTGCTGCATTCGTAGGTGTGAATTACCATGGTCAATCAACATTACTTGGTTGTGGATTGCTATCAGGTGAAGACACAGATTCTTTTGTGTGGCTGTTCAAGTCATGGCTTCGTTGTATGCTAGAAAAAGCACCTTTGGGTATTGTGACCGATCAATGTAAGGCTATGAAAAATGCTATTGAGTTAGTATTCCCTACAACTCGTCATAGGTGGTGTTTATGGCATATAATGAAAAAAGTTCCAGAAAAGCTTAGCGGATATGGGGAATACAAAAGGATCAAGTATGCAATGAAAGAAGCAGTCTATGATACATTCACAACCGATAATTTTGAACAAAAATGGTGTTCGTTCATAGAAAAATTTGATCTCCATGAAAATGATTGGTTGGGTAGGTTGTATATTGAGCGTCATAGATGGGAACCAACGTTGTTAAGAAAATATTTTTGGGCTGGTATGTCAACTATGCAACGTAGTGAGAGCGTACACACTTTCTTTGATGGATATATCAATTTTACAACAAGTCTAAATTAGTTTGTGAAACAATATGATAATGCTCTTAGAAGTCGGGTAGAAAAGGAATTTGAAGCTGATTTTAATTCGATGGACACAACAATTCTATGTGGGCCAAACTCGTCCATTGAGAAGCAATTCCAAAGTGAGTTTACTAATGACAAATTCAAGGAAATTCAAGTGGAATTCAGATCTAAGATGAATTGTTTCGCCTCATTAAATAGTGTGGAAGGTTACCTTGCTACGTATCATGTGTTGAAGGAGATACTAGTTGGAGACTTAAGCAAAGAGTGAGTCTTAAAAGTTGTGCTTAATAAGGAAAACCATGATTTCAAATGTGAATACTCATTATTTGAGTTTCGAGGTTTTGTATGTCGGCGTGTGTTATCCGTGTGTAGTCAGGAGGGGATTACAAGTCTTCCAAAGAAGTTTGTTTTATCGAGATGGAAGAAAAACATTAAAAGGAAGCATTCATATATCAAGACTAGTTATGGTGTATCAGAGCTGAAGCCACAAATGGACAGGTTTGACAAATTATGCAAGCATTCTGCTGAGTCAGAAGAGACTACCGAAGACCTCCATGAAACATTGCGTTTGTTTAGCTCTAACATGTCCACAAAAGATAGTACACCTATTGAAGAAAATATTGGTGAGGATTCTAATGCAATCAATGTAAAGTCTAACAAAATTAACTAATTTTTTCTTGTGGGAACGAAGTTGTTTGCGAATATTATGAATGGTTACCTCAGCCCCTTTAAATAGATCTAATGTTTGACTTTGTTGGTCTTCTTCTACTACTAGATACTTACCAACAACAGATGATCCAGGCGCAAAACAAACATCAACCAGAGTAAAGGGAACTATCCTATCACTAACCCTAAATCCCCTACTACGTACGTCTCACCTACTTACTAATTCCCATAATAAACCACCTGAGATTGAGAAGTTGTTCGAATCATACATTAACATCATTTTAGGGTTAAAAATCCATTTTGGTGAAAAATCTCAAAAAGTCAAAGTTGACTTTTGTGCACAGTTGACTTTTTATCAGATGAATTCCAAACTGTGCAATTCTTCAGGAAATCATGTCCTTGACCTAAATCAAACTTGATGGACATGTTCCATGGGTGTCATAGGGTATATTCAATCATGTATTAGGGTTTGGGAGCATGTCCTGGTCAAAAGTCAAAGTTACAGTTGACTTTTCTCTTAAAACCCTAATTGTGGTGCAGATGAAATTGAGACTTGTTGCTCAAGCTTCTTGGATCAATCCATTGTTCCAAATGGATCAATATGGTATATTAGAGACCCTCAAATCATGTCTTGAGGTCTTGGCTCATGGTTTGTCCCAAAAGTCAACTTAGGGGTGAATTAGGTCAAGAAACCCTAATTCCTGATTTTTTATGAATGCATCCCCTGAGGCAAAATTGACTTGATGCATGGGTTCATGAGGTTCCATGAAGTATATTAGGTTATGTTTTGGATCATTGCCTTGTGCCCAGATGAAAATTTCCATCTGGAGGCCCTGGTCGACCAAAACCCTAATTTGGTGACACTGTCGATCTTGAGACTTGATCCACCTAGAAGGGAGCAGCCTTGTGCTTAATCCTTGAAGGGGGGGTCCTTTTGATCTATTGTAGATTCTTGAGAGGTTAGACAAGTTGAAGATCCAGTCATTCCTTGATTGATCCTTTGTCTAAGAGCTCTGAGAGGGCTTGAAACCCTAAATCTGATAGTAGTGAATGCTCACCCATCTTTGGGGAGACTGATGAAGCATGATGGTTCATCCATATTGTGATGATGATTTGCACAATGATGGGAAATCTAAGTGGTCAAAATTTGGGGTATTACAAAGGGCCTAGATGAAAATCTAAAATTTTAAATATCAAATCTAAAACCCTTATCCCACATAAAGTTAGTCTAGCTAAAAGGTGCTTCCTATTCATCATCTGAATAGAATATACGTCTCCTTCTCATCCTTCTTCTTGCCCTTCTTAATCGTCTCCTGGCTTGTCTTCTTCGCAATGCAACCGCTTCTTGGGTCTCGGCGGCTTCCTCGGCCTAGAATAATACTTCCTGTTGAACCTGGTGTATTTGTTGGACCTCATCAACCACAGGGATTACCTGGGGAACCTGTTTGACGTTTTGTGGTTGTTGATCTTCTGATGTTGGTTCGACCTGGACAACATCATTTGAATTCATTTCGTTTTTCCCTATCCTAAGGTGATGGTTGTGTGATACTAAGAAGAGAAAATAGGATTTTATAATGGTTTATTTGATTCTTGATATTCTTTTTACATTGGAAATCTACAACTTTTTGGTGGACTGTCATAATTGCTTGGTTAATCCAAAAGCCAATGTTGGTTATTGAATTGTGATGGTCAAGCTTATGAATCACGTTTTCATAAATTGGTATTGAATGCTTAAGGTCAAATTAATGATTTACATTGGTAATTCAAACATTTTAAAACCACAGTAATTACAACATTCACATATTAAAGTCATGACTAAGTAACAGAATACCAATCAACATGACAACTAATCATATAGTACGAAGCCAGTATAAATTAGGGGAGAAAATTACCAGAGTCAAAAGTGTGAAAACATATGATGGTGCCATATTAAAGGATTTACTTAACTGACGTAGTACCTCCCCCAAGACTATCAATCCCAGAAACCTTGAAGCAATGACCCAAAATCAAAATATTAGGTCTTAGTTTTGGATATTAAACACATAAATACAAAGTCATGAAAAAGCAGTAGATAGGTACCTCTCTTTGTAAAGCCTTGTAAAGTTTCTGTTTATCATTTGGTGTAATATCATTTGCGTACAACTGTGTAAAATAATCCCTTAGCCTGAAAACAATATAGTTCTAACAAAACACAACACGAACACTGATCAGCAGACATTATTCAAGCATCATCACATTATAACATGAAGATAGTTACCTATAAAAGCCTCGAAAAACATTTGAAGAATGATTCAAAGTGGCACAGAAAGCATTGTTGGATGAGTGAAACTGGCTCAGAAAACACCTTCATTAATCAATAGTCAAACTACTACCATAGAAGAAAATGGCAGCCGTAAGACCAAACTTGTTATCATCATTGCCAGTGAAAATTGAAAGGTACAGAAGTGGATGAAATATATTCAAACCAAATAGCAGACATGATTGTCAAGAGAAGAAAGGTCACTATCGAAGAAAAGTGGGTCAGAAAACACCTTCAGAACTTATTATTCACCCAAAATCAGAATATTAGTTCTTAATTTTGGATATTAAACACATAAATACATAAACGTTACTGTACAAGCAGTAGATAGGCACCCCTTTGTGCAAAGCCTTGTCAAGTTCCTGGTTATCATTTGGTGTAATATCTTTTTCATACAACTGTGTAAAACAATCCCTTAGCCTGAAAAGAATATAATTTTAACAAAACACAACATAAACACTGATCAGCAAACATTATTCAAGCAGCATCACATTATAACATGAAGATAGTTACCTCTAAAAGTGGCTCAGATAACACTTGAAGGATGAGTCAAAGTGGCTCAGAAAAACATTTGTTGGATGAGTGAAACTGGATCAGAAAACACCTTCGTAAATGAATAGTCAATCTACTACCATAGAAGAAAATGGCAGCCGTAAGACCGGACTTGTAATCATCATTGCCAGTGAAAATTGAAAGGTACAGAAGTGGATGAAATATATTCAAACCAAATAACAGTCATGATTGTCAAGAGAAGAAAGCTCACTGTCGAAGAAAAGTGGATCAGAAAAACACCTTCAGAAATCATTAGTCAATGTAATACCATAGAAGAAAATGACAGCTATAAGACGGGACTTTTTATCATCACTACCAGTGAAAATTAAGAATGATGAAAAAATCAATATAGTTCTAACAAAACACAACACAAACATATGGTTGTTGCTTGAAACACGCTTACCACAATAGTTGTTGTTTCCATAATCCTCAGTTCCAACACAATCATTTTTAGATTAAACGAAGGTACCAGAATCGAGGAATGATGATACTAACCACTAAAATTGGCTCAAAAAACATTTGAAGGATGAGTCAAACTGACTCAGAAAACACACTCAGGAATCAATAGTCAATCTACTATCATAGAAGAAAATGGCAGCCGTAAGACCGGACTTGTTATCATAATTGCCAGCGAAGATTGGGAATGAAGAAAAATACAGATTCTACAGAATGATTTATACCTCCCAAATGTTAAACACAGATTCTACAGTAACATTACAACGCTGATTTATACTCCCTTCTTGACCTTCTTTACCATATTTGTTTCTCCCAAAGATCATTCGACAGAAACCGACAAATATGGGTCACCGATTCCAACGACGACGAATATCAGCATCACTAACGTGAGTTAGTGGTTCTCAACTTATTTTTCTTCAACTGGCTCAGAAAACACCTTCATAAATCAATAATCAATGTATTACCATAAAAGGAAATGCCAGCCGTAAGACCGGACGTTTAATCATCATTGCCTGTGAAAACTGAAAATGATGTAAAATACCAATGGCTTTGATGATTAAAGCCAAAATCGGATATATTTGGGAAAGCATAAACACTTCCAATCTTAATTAGAAAAGTGGATCAGAAAAACACCTTCAGAAATCATTAGTCAATGTAATACCATAGAAGAAAATGACAGCTATAAGACGGGACAAGAAGTGACGGAGGAGTGTGAGAGAAGTGATGATATGTACAAATGAAGTATGGTACTTCTTCCAGCCATTTAACACAACGGGCTCCAACGACACCAGGAACAAACACAAGATTTTAGCCGGTTCAACGACACCAGAAATGCCAACATCATGTGAATTTAGAGCCTGCCGGTCCTGTCGTTGTGGTACCCAGATTATGAAATAACAGCAAAATTGATTCAACAGCAACAATATCAAATCAGACAGAGTAAAACAACAATAACTTCAATTTTAGACCAAAGAACACATCCACATCAATGTCCAGCATACGATAAAATATCAAACCAAATCCAAAGATAAATCAGTGTTCAAACATAATTCATAAACGAAAGCAGCACTTTCCAAAGGTGATGATTTATCATATCCCTTTCCCAAACCTGTCAATAAATATCTCACAAATTCATTATCGATCTATAACCATGGACAATGTAATCAAAGTCAAACAAAAACAAAACCATTGAAAATATTACAACATTAAAGAGTAAAACAACAATAACTTCAAAGATATGACAATTTTACCTTAGAGACTGTTTCATGTAGCGCACTTGCTGAGCTTCAAATGTTTCTTCCACTACAACATAGCAAAATCGATAGCTAAATTCAAATGAACAAAAAAGAGCATAATGGTATGGCATTCTATATTAAGATGTCGACATCATTTCAATACCTGTACACCAAAATAGAGGAAATAGTTATATATTATTCTGTATCTCCATATCAGTTAGGTATGGCATTCTATATTAAGATGTCGGCATTAACATAATTAAAAAATCTTGTACCAAACCTCATATCCCAGGGCTAGGTGTGCACATCAGAAATGGTGCAGAAAAATTCGAAACAATTCCATTCCTGGTTTTAAGTAAGCCTGAAAATCAACAGAGATCAATTTGACAGCAATCACAAAGTTGTAATCCAAATACTTGATAGCCACTGAAAACAACTACTCAAATAGAAAATGCAACCATGTAAAATAAGATAAGGCAAGAAAACATGGAAAATAATTGTAATGCAACACAGAAATGTTCACAAACACTTGGTGCTCAAAGGAAGCATTATATCAAACATAGAGTGCAAAAGTATAATCAACCGTAATCACACTATATAATCAAGTATAACTCATTGTATAATCAAGTATAATGAAGTATAACTCACACTATAATCAAGTAAAAAAATTGAATCACTGTATAATCAAGTATTAACACTATATAGATCTATTCTCTAACCCGGGCCAACCTTTACTCTTTTTCATTTTCGCAGCTTCACCCAACCGCTGAGTTTGTTTTTTTCCTCTGCCCATTCAAAATCTTTCTTCTGTCTGTAGCGTTTGAAGGGAAAAGAAGAGAGGTGGCGAAAAAAGAGGGAGGAAGAGGATAGAAAGAGAAAGAGAGGTGACGAAAAAAGAGAGAGGAAGAGCTAAAAATAGACAAAGAGAGAGAGAGAGAGAGAGTGAGAGAGAGAGAGAGAGAGATCTGGGAGATGAGAAAGAGAGAAACAAAAGGGAAAAAGAGAGAGATCAGGGAGACGAGAAAGAGAGAAAAAAAGGGAGAGAGAGAGAGAGAGATCCTGGAGATGGGAAAGAGAGAAAGAAAAGGGAAAAAGAGAGAGACATCAGGGAGACGAGAAAGAGAGGAAGAAAAGGGAAAAAGAGAGAGAGAAAGAGGAAAAGAGGGGAGATGAGTGAGAGAGGTAAAAATTCAAAAATAGTGTGCCAAGTGTACAAAAGTAGGATTGTGATTGGTGCAAGAATATTAAATTAGTCAATTACCTAAAAGGGCTTTTGGTAGTGTAAATTATAAAAAAAAAGGAATGGTATATTAAAAAAAGTATAAACACATTTCAATTTTAGTTAGGAAGTTGATACGATAAGATATTATAATGACTTAATAATTTATGAAAACTCATAGGGAGAGTAGTCCCACATGATAACGGTTGGAAAATCTTAAGAGTTAAGAAGGGTGTTTAATGTGAGACCCACACGCTTTGTCTTTGGGCAATGACAAGTTCCCATTTGGAAGGAACCAACTCGCCAACAACAAAAAAACAAATCAAACAATTCTTAGCCGACCCAAGCAACAACATTTTCTGCTTTTTTCCCCACTAATAACCTTTTCACGTTTGTCCCACTTCTCCTATCTCCAATTATTATACTTTACATAACCCTTTCCCTTCACCATTTGCCTATTCCTCAAAAAACCTCTCCTCAAACCTCGTTCCAAAGAACAAAAACATTAAGGTTCGTGTACCTTAATTAACTTCAACATTTGACTTTGTCATTCCATTTATTCTTGTTTGTAATGTCAAACCTTATTAGATAACGTTATTACATGATTTTATGGTTGGCTCTTATTTGACTTCAAATTTTCTTCTTATATTATTTAATGTTCTTCTCCTTCTATATAATGCCTATGATTGTTTCATTATCATAATTATAATCTTAATATTGTGTATTTACGATGATGATGATTCGATTTCAGTTGCTGATTCTTGTGTTAACAATTTCTACAACAGTGAGAGACAAAATGGCTACTGCGGAGATTGAATACAGTCTTGATTCAGTGAGAAAGGCTTTGGTTAGACAAGAAGATACAATTGTTTTTGGTCTCATTGAGAGAGCCAAGTTCCCTTTCAATTTTCATACATATGATAAGAATTACATTCAAACCCCTGGTTTTTGTGGCTCGTTGATTGAGTTTGTTGTCCAGAATACCGAATCTGTTCAAGCTAAGGTTAATAATTTCGGTCTGTTTTGTTTGATCTATTTGATTTTTTTTAGTGATGTACTGATATAAGTACTTATGCGACGGTTTGAGAGAGCTTATGAGAATAATTTGTGTAAATAATGTGATTATATGACAGGCCGGAAGGTTCGAAAACCCGGAAGAGAATCCATTTTTTCCAGAAAAATTACAGTCATCACTTGTGCCGTCTTACTCTTTCACAAAGGTAGTTCATTAAAACAGATATGATTTTTGAATTTCCTTGGCTCATACAAATTTTAGAATGAAAATGATTTGTTGTGTAATCGATTCCGTCTACAGATTTTGCATTCGGGAGCCGCTTCGGTTAACATAAACAAGTCCTTGTGGAAAATGTACTTTGATGACTTGCTTCCGTTGTTTGTTGCTTCGGGCGATGATGGCAACTACGCACAAACTGCAGCTAGTGATCTCTCATTGTTGCAGGTGAAACTTTTTTTGGAATAGCTTATTTGAGTTTATTTATTAACATAAGCTTTTGTGAAACTATCTCGGAGAACTGATAGGAAAAATTTATGGTGTGTCTGTAAGCTGTTTTCATCTTATTTCTAAAATATCTTCAGAATAGATTATAAAAACAGCTTATACAGAAGTACTTGTATGATAACTTGATAAGTGTTAATGCTACGTGTTTGATTAACTAGTCTGTATTGATTCTGACTTTTCACTCTGTAAGATATTCGCAGGCCATTTCTAAAAGGGTTCATTATGGAAAGTTTGTTGCTGAAGTGAAATTCCGGGAATCGCCTCAAGACTACGAGCCTTTAATTCGTGCTAAGGTATAAATTGGTCGAAGATTACAAAGTCAAATTCTTACCATGTTTCGTGGACAAAATATTAATGTAATTGTTTTTGCAGGACAGAGAAGGGTTGATGAAATTGTTGACATTTAAGAGTGTTGAAGAGATGGTGAAGAAGAGGGTTGAAGAAAAGGCGACGTTGTTTGGACAGGAAATAAGCCTGGACAGCAATGATGACAGCAAAGAGAAACAAAAGCTTGATCCATCAGTGGCTTCTAAATTGTATGAGAAATGGGTAATACCTCTTACTAAGGAGGTTCAGGTGGCTTATCTATTGCGCCGGTTGGATTGAAACCGTTGTTATTTCAATGTAATTTGAAGAAAGGAATATATGATATCATTCTTCAAAAATGTTTTATTTATGCGATCCTTCTTTGGCAATTTATTGTGACATGATTAAGAAAATTAGTTTTCATGCAATACACTTCTGTTGTATTTGCTTCTGTAATCAGTATCATAGAACACATGTTCCAAGCATTCAACACAAGACAAATAATTCTCCTACATTTGTGTAGATCATACACCCTAAAACCTGGGATGTGAATCACAAATGAAGTGTGCCATCAAAGAAAATCCTACTGTTGATAAATTTAGAGTGAAAAGTGAAAGTTACATTTTTTTTATCGTTAATCAAATCAATATGCAGTTGCTTTAGCAAATATAAGATGTTACTTGAATCACAACTTCTTGTGTTATAAGATGCTTTAGCAAATATCTTGAGCACATTATTCGTCATTTGATCTCTAGCTAATTTTTTCTGGCAGTTTTTGTGCATATTCAACTTAGTGTCTTCAAAGTTACGTATATGTAGACATATATATTACACACTTTCAATTTTGACATATTTGTAAAAATTGTCACATATAGGTGCAACTTGTCATTTTATGTTATTAACCTGAGTGATGTGAGTTTGTTTCCACTATCATCTTTTTTTGTTTCTTAATTAATATACCCTATCAATTTAAATTAATGTACATTTTTCTTGACGACAAAAAAAAAACATCCGCTTTTAAGTTTTAACCACCATCATTTATTTGGGAGACTACACGAAATGTCACAAGCTGTGGTAGACAGGAACCGTGGGTGGTGGAAGATTGCAAAGTCAAATCAGGGAGATTGTGATAGCTTCTGACAGAAGAAACTTGTTAGAAAACATAGAACCAAAAACTTAACAAATTGGATGAATCTTCATAAAAGCCTGGGAATAATTTAAAAACCCCTCCCTGCCTAAAGAAAAGTGCGACTTCTACATCTTTTTTCAGCTATTACAACAAGGATATGTGAAAAACTGTGTTCAATTAAATTGGAAAACAAATTAGAACTTATTCGGCACACTTGCTAACTCTTGCTAGTGACAAACATTGACGGGAGATGTGCCTGTTTCACATGTAAGGTTCTCTCAATGCTGTAGGTAGCACCAGTTCAGGCTCAAATTCGCCAAAAGGAGAGAAATAATGGTCAACCATGTCCTCTGATACATCTTTTAAACTAGGTGGATCCCACTGCAAATTTAGGAATAAAACGCTTCAGATAATTTCCAAGAGAAAAAGTGTGTATTACTGAATTTATAGATGTACATAGATTCTTGGACAATAGATACCTTGGGTGCAAAATCCTTATCGACCATTCGTGCTCGAACACCCTGCATAAAGGACAAGTCAAGTGAAATCATAAATAACACATTTAAGTTGTTCTTTATGGATAAGATGGAAGGGAAAAACATTACCTCAATGAAATCAGAGGAAACCTGCTTAGAAATTGCCCGAATAGATACACGATACTCACGTACAAGACATTGATCAAGAGTTTCAAATCTACCTTCCCGAATCTAAATTCAGTAGCAGAGGTCAAGGAAACCGGAAACAAAAAAAAGCATCTTGAATGGGAAATAAACAAACATGCAAGGGAGATTCAACTCACAGATTGTAAAATAACTTTCAAACTCAATGGGGAGGCTTCTCTTAGTTTCCTGAGAGTTGTCAAACACCATTGATCTAAAGAATCAGCTGCCTCTTTCTCCTGATAAAATAATATTTCATTTTGAAGGAAAGGAATACTATCTAAGAGTGGAGAAGTTAAGCCCCAGATGGTAGAAAACACCAACAATGCCCCAAACCTGTTTATTCTAACAAAATCTGACATGTTTGATTCGAAAGTTCACTGCACATTTTTTCTGTCTATTAAATTTGTTTTCTATGATTGGGGAAGCATGTGAAGACACAGATTTAAGATAGTTTTTCATCAAATAATCTCAGTGTGGTATTATCTGTCAATAAAGATATTATCAATACTAAGTGTTTTTCTTCGGCTAAAACCCCAAAAAGATTCATCTAACTGCCTATTCTTGTCAGTATTTTTTATGTTGGAGAGGTGTTAGAAATATTCTATCTCTCAACTGGCGACTGATACATAGCTAAGGATCAGCTTTTCCCATTTTGGATAATATTATGTGGTTTCGGTAAGCTGCTACAGACAAGTTATGACACTCAGTAGAGAAACTAAGAAAACAGTCACAGCTTCTACAGATATACAAGCTTCGATTTTGACAAATTACGAATAATTTTGAATAAATTTACGCAAAATAACAGCTTCCAGAAAATTATGTTTTAAGAAAACATAAGAAAATCAAGATGACAAAGATATATCGGGTCAGCAGTAGCTATACAATTAATTAAAGATGGTCTCCCATTTGTATTACATTGCAGGTCAAGATATGGAATTTTTCATCAGATCATGCACAAATACAATGCTTACCAAAGCTTCAACGATTTCCTCCACTGTATCATGACTGAAACATCTATCTATAGTATCAATCCTGAGGAAAAATAAGAATAAGACTCAGAAGCAGAAAAAGGTGGCAATCGGGCTAACATAAGAAACTAAATGATTGTGGCTGGTCTATCTTCAGATAGAAAAATGTGCCATGAGTAATGCCATTTTTTAAAAATTTCGATTGTTTCAGTTCTACTAGAACAGCAAACTAGAAATAACATCTAAGATAGTAGAATTTCTCAATGAGTTAAAACATAAGCTTGTGATCCATAGGATATATAACAGGGTTATGCTGAAACTGTCATGATAAAAGCCATAGAAAGGAAATAAGGGTGTGTTGATGCAACATTACTTGTGAAGGATGCCACTTCTCTCGGGATAAACGAGATCAGCATATTGTGAAAGGGATGCCTCAACAATAGATGGATCATCTGTGACCAGTTTACCAAGGCGTTCTTCAAGCCAAGCAAGCCTCTTCAGGAGAAGTCAAATCATGTAAGAAACAGAAAACTGACCAACGACGGTACAAAAAATTACAAGAACAAAGCGAAGAACTGAAGAACATACTGCATTCAGTGAATAATGTGTAGCTAGGCGGCAAGCAATCATTTCTACACCATTAAGCTTATCTCCTGTAAGGGCCAAGTATTCCCCTGCATAACAAAATATAAAATAATTAACCTTATGTGCATCCTTTTCTGGTTTATGATTTACTATGGAAACTATTGAGTACACGAGTGGGGAAAAAGAATAAATCATGAATATCAACACTGCTTTTGCAAGTATATGGTTGTATAACTATAAGTACTCAGTTGAAACTTTTTTTATAGAGGAACAAAGTCCTTATGCTATGCAGAGGATTGAGTTGCTGAAGGTAAGGCAAACTTAGAGGTGCATCAAAGAATACCGGAAATCTAGTATGGAGATTGGTCATTTAACTTTAGGACTGTAAATCTAATTTCTGGTAATCTTTAAGTAACAACATCCATTCTTCTCTACTGTTGGAGCATGGAGTTTCCAATGTTTAGCACGCCAGAGACCGGAAGGTTTGGAAATTTCAACCATTGTCGTTTTGGGATAAATTAGATAAAATGACATATAAAACTTTCAAGGAATTGAAAGTTTAACAACTGTTTTCAAGAAAGGAATCGAGCTCCTTTACACGAAAAATTTTCATAAATGTCTTCAGATTTTTTTTTTTACAAATTGTGTTTTTCATCATTCTGTGAAGTAATTGAGGATTAGTTTATAATTTCTGTTCCAAGTTTTTTTTCTTCCCTAAAAAATGTTCAGGGGTATAGCTAGGGTTATGCAGGAGGACAGTGCTCAAGTAGCATTCAAAACCTGACATTACCTAAGTAGCCGGGTAGACGAGACAAAAGGTAAGAAGCTCCAGCATCAGGGTGAAAGCCTATTTGAGCCTCTGGGTGGGAAAAAATCTGCAATGTTGACATGCACAGTTTCCAGAATTTACATGACATATATAAATAAATAAAAGTGCTGAAAAGGTTTCAGTTGAGCATATGAAGGAATCACATACAGTTTTATCAGTCACCACACGGAACATCCCTGGAAGAGAAATTCCAGATCCACAGCCCATTGTCCTTCCATTCAAAATAGAAACCTGCAGAAATTCCCATAAAATCTTCATTCAGGTTCAGAAAAACTTTCACGAAAAATAAAAACCGTAAAATATAAAAGAGCAATTTGTTATTATGCCGCTATATAATTCTTAAAATACAGTATAAACACAAATTAATGCCAATATGAATAAACTTAGTAGCCTTATCATCTTGCTAATTGTTTTAAATACTACAAAAATGGGTTAAAGTATTTTTGAAGTTTCATCTTATTTACCACTACTAAATTTATTTTAAGAAAATTTCAATTTAGATTTTTTTTCTGTGTCAGCCCGGCTCCTCCACCAGGTTCAAACTTGACCACGGGGCTGAGCTACCATATCTGCTATAAGATCTTCTCACCCCCTCTTGGTGAGTTTTTTCCTTCCATGGGATTCGAACCTTGTATCTTGGGGATAAGTACAATGATTCACAGAATAAAGCAAAATAAAGCAAAATGCAAGTGAAGAGGACACGACAAGACCACAGGAGCGTATTCATAGCCAGCTCTAAAATATAGTGCATGAAGCTGACTCAATGGCATATTATGCATTTTGAATAACCAATCCAGAATCAAGATAGAACTTGCAACGGATAACAAAAGTAATACACTATTTAGCACTTAGCAAGAGCAAAAAACTTCTAATTGATCCACTTGGGAATGGAGAGCATGAGCATGCAAATATTTATTTTAGGTAAGATTTATCTCTCCGATCCAAAGTACATCTAAAACAAAAACTCTTGGCAATGATCCAATACTTACATGTGGTTTAAGATATGTCCCTTGAAGATATACAAATGAATATAATGTTTTAAAAAACTCTTTAGCTTCTTCAGTCTTTCCTGCTCATAGTAAACATAAAAATGTCATAATTTGTGACCGTAAGAAACATCTTAAGTGAAAGTTGCATCATTCAACTATAAAGAGATGAATGCAAGATTTGCCTCTGCTGATAAAGCAAATGAAAAAATTGTGAAAACTGAACTAACTAATTAGTGTCCTAGTATAGACTGCCTTGCTGCAACCCATTTGAGCAAAATTCATAAAAAAATTTATGAAATAAGAATATCTTAAGTGAATTGTTTATCTAAATTAAGGTCCAGCCAACTTATTACTGTATATACATACGGGATTGGATGAACAGCTTTTGATAAAGTTATGGAGTGAATCAGAAGGTTTAGTTTAAGACATGCCATTAGGAGAAAATATTTGTCTTGAAGGTAATCTTATGGTTATGTGAGGGGGGGATCTAGAGGATACAAAGGTTTTTATAGGGTTATGATCTAAATGGAGCAACTGCAACGGGTAAAAAAATCTAAATTTGAAGTACGAGATTTTGCAATACCTAATACCAGCTTTAGTAAATAGAAGGAGCAACTTATCACGTTTAATGCTTTGCACGAATTACAAAGCCATACCTAGAGATGGATTGACTACCTAGCAGAAGTTCTTCATTCTGAAAGAGCCTAAGGGAGAGATAACAAATATGGTCAAAATATGGTTTCAAGAATTAGTTAAATGGTTTGAGGGTTCTTGGAGGCACAAAGAAGTGCTACCAATATGTGGGATGAGCTGACTAAAGGGATTAGGAGAGTAAGAAAAGGGACCGCTAATGAATCCCAAGCTTTGGGATGTAAGGTATTCTTGGGGTGTAACATAAGCATGCAACATATTAATTAATTAAGGTTAAATGTGAGTGTTATAAACTATGGTCTTCGTACGGGAAATGATGAAAAATAAAATAAACAAAGGGTACATAAAGAATTAGTCAGCCGTCTACTATGGTTATACCAATCCTTAGACACCAAGGCTACATAAAGAAATATCTACAAACTAGGAATAGTCTAAATAAGATAGTTATGGATTGAATCTGGACTGTATACTAATATAGTTGGTATGTAATTACAGTTAAGTTACTATAAACCCCGGTATCAATGGTTCTTACTAGTATATAAAATCCTCCACTATGTGATTGAATTTGGCACACATGGATTCCATTTTATCATGTGTCACTACTTTTTTCGTCTCAATACATGCTTAAGGTAGAGACGGAAAGATAGGATTCAAACATGCAATTGAAAGATAAATACATAAAAATAAATAAATAGACATTTGACAATCATTCCAACAAGAAACTCAATTTAGCAAGATTTTAATTTTAATAAAGAAAAATGAGTACACAATAACCCAATACATGAAGCAAATTTTTTATGAGGCCCTAAATCAGCCTTTGTGATAGTTAACTTAGAAGATGAAATGTACAACTTAAAAAGGCAATGCATCATGTTTTATTGACAAAATAAATAATAGGAATAATATATGATATTGGTGAGAGTCTCACATTGGATGAAATATAACATGAACATATGTTTATAAGTGAGGGCTATGAAGCACGGACACCTCTAAGAGTAGGCGTGTCGCGGTGTCCGACACGCGTCGGTGTCCGACACTTGTATGACACCCGTACGACACGTGTCGAAAAGGTCAAAGAAGTGTCAAAAAAGTCAGACAAGTGACCACTAAATTATGGTTTTTTATTTGTTTCGACACTCTTTGAATCAATGGTTGACACTCGTATGACACTCATTACACATATGTCAGACAATTCAAACAAATGTTTCAAACAAAAAATTTTTTTTCTCTATGCTTAAACACACCTTTCTACATATTTTGGACAAATCTCACAAAAATTGAAAATGCTTAAACGTGCATTTAAGCAATGTTATCAATTTAAGAATCAAAGACATTAATTTTGATTAGAATATTTTCAACTTTTTAAATCATAGATAGATAAATAAAGCTGAAATATTCTCTTATATATAGCGGTGTCGGTGTTCTATGTTTTGACATTATCGGTGTCGGAGTGTCCGTGTCGTGTCTCGGTGTCCGTGTCGGAGTCCATGCTTCATAGAGTGAGGGTTATAATTGTGGTTGAGCCTAACTAAACCTTACAAATTGTCTTGTAAGGTGAAAGATTACCCACAACTTATAAACATATTTTCAAGTCACATTCTTTCCAATGTGAGACTCTTAACAAATATATTCGCTTATAACAGTTATTTGTATGAATTCAATCTACCCCCTTGAAAGATTGAAAGTAAAAACCATAACATACATGTTAATTAATCAATAAAAGATTAAAATGCAACACACCTTCATTGATCGAGTGATACAGCCTAACAACATCTGCACCAGAACAGAAAGCGCTGCCTCTACCCTTCAAAACATTCCGGCCAGAAACACATAATCAAAAAACAAAACAAAACAAAAATACCAATATGAACAGAAAGCGCTGCCTCTACCCTTCAAAACATTCCGGCCAGAAACACATAATCAAAAAACAAAACAAAACGAAAATACCAATATGAATATTGCAAAAATTATAAAACTACATCACATCAAAAACTATATAATATCATGAATAATAGAATCATTACATTCCTAGTTCAGGGACAACTGATTAGTACCTTCATTAGAACAAATCCAATATCGGAGTTTTCTTCCCACGAATCATAAAGCCTCTTCAACCTAGCAACCTATGAAATCCAAAATGACTTGGTGTTTACCTCAAAAACAAAAGAACTCAAAAATCACAACGAAACAAGAACGAATAGGAGAAGACTGTACCATTGAAGTAGTGAGCGCGTTTAGAGAAGATGGCCTGTTGAGAATTGCAGTACGCGATTTCGCTCTTCCTTCAACCAAAATCTAAACCAAATAACCAAATCATCAATTGAAAATGAAAAACAAAAGCTACATGATTAAATAATAACGGTGATGATGTTGATGTTGATAAGTGAGGAACGATGAAATTGACCTGGTTTTGGGAATCCTCTTCGTCGTCATTGCGTTCGGCGTAATTTGGTTGAGCGGAGAAAGCTCGACGATGAGAACAGAGCGAGCGAGATGAGAAACTGGTTCGTGGTAGCAGAGCTTTGAATCTCTGCATCTTCAATTTTTCTAGCTTTATCAGTTATAGCTTGCAGAGAAGGTGTTTGATGTTTGGACTTTGGAGTGTGCTTCGAAATGAAGCGGGTGCTGAGAGTGTGAAATGAATGCGCGAGAAAACTCTGAAATTGAAGAAATGGTTTCGTTCGGGTACCAAATTGGGTCGTAGTAACTAGTAAGGGTTTAGAAGGGTTTTTATTTTGAATTAAAAATTATTTCGAAAATCGAAAATAAAATATAAGGAAAAGCCTATTTTTTAAAATGAAATATAAGGAAAATATAATTTTTTAAATTATCTATGGTTTAATTCAATTTTTTTATATTTTTAATGAATTAATTGATTAGTCGCAGACATGTTTTGCATTATGAGGAGGTTTTGTGGTTCCAAAAATCCAGTACAAAATGGATAGATTAAGGAGACAGTAATAATAGTCTTAAAGGGAAAAAAATAGTTTTGGTGTAGTTTATATTTTATTATCGAAACGAAATAGTGATCCTTGAGAATATAAAGTGTAGGTAACAAGTTATTGCAAATATATCAATCAAGAAAAGATTTACGGCGGATTAAACAACATATGATCGATTAGATTTGAACTTTATTAAAAAAAAACATTATTGAGAATGTTTAGATATTTACAAAGCTTCTAAATTTGATATGGCATTGTATATGTGTATTTCTTCTTTTTGATGAAGATGTTATCGAATGGTGATCTTTGGAGGAGTTTAAACCGGATTGTGAATTTCGTTAAGGGAGCTCATTTTTTCCTTACTGTTTTGTCAATTATCTTGATATATTGTTTTAGATAGTTAACTTGGTAGTTGTGGTCTCATATTAAATTGGTTAGGAGTTATCTAAATATTTTTCATTTTTCTTTAGTAATAACATTATTTTATTTGCAAAAGTGTTAATTAAGCAAATTAATATTACTTTTTTCATTATTATTTTGTTTTACAAAGTCCCGGGCTAAACGCTTAGTCCAGATAAATTTAAGATTTAATCCTCTGATAATGTCTTTTTGTATAATTAAGTGTCAAATTTGCAAGACATCAAATTTTTACATGAAAAATGATCTTGAGAAGTACCTTGTTGTTCCTCTTCTCTATAAGAAAGTTGGCAAGTATTATTTTAAACTATTTCGTATAAATATATAGATAACTAAGTAATTGAAAATCGTGACTTCTCTCCTCTTGGAATCAAAGCTAATCTCACCAATTTTGTGATTCCATATATTCCTAATTATGTTATACAAATTGTTCAATTTGTGAAGTCGATGTGTGATGCTATAAATAAGAGATAAAAAAAAATTCCAGATAATTTTAAAAAGTCTCTTGATTATTTGGCAAAAGTCAGCAATTATTTTTATAGTGCTTGTTATTTTCACAATTGCAACAATCGATAGTCTTTGAGTTGTAGGAATTAAGATGAGTTCTAGATTTAGATTGTCTTTTCTTTGATTTTTCACGTTAATATCTTACGTTTGAATTTATTCCTCTTGACTATGTATATAATACTAAAGAGGATGAAGATTCACCCAACTTTCTCCATCAGATCTCTTCATCGAAAACCAAATCATAAATATCATCAAATGTCATCTTTTGACTTCCTAATGAATTACTTATATTCGTAATAGTAGCACCACAAATATCTAGTTGGGAAAATCAAGTATTAATGTTTGTGCCTCATTCTCAAATTCAATTTTCACTAAAATCAATTGGGTCGTGACAATATTGAGTTCATTGATATGTTGTGCAACTAATACACCTTTCGTAATCTAAAGTGTAAACAACCACCTTATTAAATAAACTTTATTTGAGGCCGACGACTTTTCATACATGCTAAAAATAAGTTTTCATAAGACTAGCGATGAACTTTTTCTTTGAAATTTTAAAGCAATATTCTGAGATAATGAAAATCGAACAACGACAAGTGTTTGTCTAACAAGAAGGTTTAATTCATCTTCCTTCATCGAATCTAGTATCTTTTTTTGAGAGGTTGATGTAGCTTTTTATGATACAAATAATCTTATTTCTACATCATCCAAAAGTCAGAGTTTGCACCATCAAACTTTATCCAATACCCCAAAATTATCCTTGCCCCTACATTTTTCAAAATATTCAAATTATACCCTTTTTATTTATTGAAATTGGAAATTTCGGTACCCCTGCACTAGTGTGCCGGAGAACGTTACTAAAATAATTTCGGCATTTAGTTACTCTTCACTAGATAACTTGCAATCGAGTATTCTGATAAGGTTATGTGTTCACCATATAACTTACATTAAAATTATTCGGTATTATAATTTATACCAAATAAATTGGTTATAAATTTTCTGGTAGTTACAATGTTGTTCGCAGAATAACTTGGTTATAAGTTTTTTGGTAGTCTTCTTTTTGTTCAGCGGATAACTTGGTTATAAGTTGTCCCATAGTTTTCTTTTTTTCAACATTTTGTAATGACATAATAGACCGTGGCTTGAAAACCATTGTCAAAAGTGAATATACCACATTTAAAAATGTTGCCGAAAGTGGAAAGAACACGCTTAAAAACATTGGCAAAAGTGAATTTATGCAACAAGTAAGAAACAATTTATACTAATTTTAGACAACAATTTTCTTTAATTTAGGCCATGTTTTCATTGTTGTCTAAACTCATCTTTATTGTAGTCATCAGATAACTTACTTATAACTCATTCACAATGAAATTTTTTCAAAAAAAAAAATAGTTTTTTTTTCCAGAAAAATGATATTTTGATCAAATTAAATGAATTATAGGGGTGAGGGATAATTTTTGGTGTATGGGATAAAGTTTTCTTAGTGTTCTGATTACTTGTTACAACTTATTGTTATAAATGAAAAACAATATTGACTTTTATAGCCAATAATAAATAAATAAGGGATATTAGATTTTGTAGTCTAGTTTATTTAGGGTGGATGTATCGGGTAGAGAGATGCATGAAGATTTTTAAAGGGTATACAAAGAATCATCAATGTCCATAAGCTTCGATCATTGAACTGTTCATCACAAAAGAAACTATTGAGTTTTGTACAAACTATTTGTTTGAAACAAACTCTATAGGAATTCCCAAGTCTCATCATGATGGAAGATATGGAGGTAGAGGTACTGAAGCTTTAAATGTTAAGACAATGGGCAGAGTTGTAGTTCTTCAAAAACATTTGCATATATTGAATAACGTTCATGAAGTTCAACCTTACTTGTCCACTCACAAAAGTCATATCAAGGAAAAATTCTCCCGGATGAGTGAAAATTTGATGTTGACAGAGCATAACAAAACTTTCATGAATTGGTTTAATAAAAAAGTTTCTAAAGAGAGTAGTGCATCAGAGACAACTAAATGGATGTCATATATGCCTAAGTTTAATGTAATAACTTGGAGTGCATACAAAATTACTAAATTTTCATTCTATACAAAATAAAAGGATGGTTATAGTACCATGCAAAATAGTGGGATTATGGTTGAAGGTAAATCCATATACTTCTCTAGTTTCAAAGATAATAATCCTATACTGACATCTAGATCGTACTTTTGGATCATTGAGGAGAATTTAGAGATTGATTATGTTTCTTTTAAAGTACCTTTATTTAAGTGTAAGTGAATTGACAACAACATTGGTGTAGAAATTGATGAATTAGGATTCACACGTGTTAATCTTCAAAAGTCAGCTTATATGAACGAACCATTTATCATGACATCCTAAGCAAAACAAGTTTTTCATGTCACTGATCCTTCTAACACTATATGACCAATTGTTCTACAAGGAAAACATATTCATGATGGTGATGAAAATCAAGATTTAAATTGAGACCCCTTCTTTCGCAACACATGTACGTTCTCATATGAAGAAAATCATTTAAATGATTTGCATGTTATTTGTTATGATCATCAAGAGAAAATATAGGAAAACTAGTAAGTAAATATTTTATATGACTTTGTGATATATATTTATTCATTTTACATTTGTATTCTTTTTACTAATATTTATTGTTTTTCGAACATGTAGAGATGTCGAAGGATACCGTATGTCGCATGGTTTTAGAAGTAAAGGTAAAAAAATTAAAAATCCATAAAATAAGTGTCATGTTTATGATATTGAAGTTTGAATGTTGTTGTTGTTGTTGAGATTGAAGTTTAAATGTTGTTGTTGTTATTGAAATCAATGGTTCAAAGATTTAATGTTGTTGTTGTTGATTATCCTAATTGGTTTCAAATGTTGTTCAAATTATAGGTGCTTAAAGACCGGTTACAAATCACAGAAGAAAACTTTTGGACGCTCGTTGAAGAATTTATATTTTTGTTTTTGCTTTTGTTGGTTAATCATTTGTTTTATTTTTTGTTGTAAAGTTATAAGGTGTGTGCATTTTGGCTTTGTAATTGGTGTAAACAATGAATTTGCAATTGGTGTAAGTAATGAATATTCTTGGTACATATTCTATTTCAGAAATACACATAGGTACAATGTTTTTGTTTCAGAAATGGGCAAAAAAAGTTCTGTAATACCGGTTAAAACAAAAATATAGAAAAATAAATAATTAATAATGTTTTCCCCTCGGTCATTATATTAAACAGAGGTAATAAGACGAACTCTATTACCTCGGTTTTTCTTATAACTGAGAGAAAATATGAGGTGCGCCATCAAGTTCTGAAAATAATAAAAATGCAGTTGCTAGGGATTGAACCCATGATTATAAAGTCTTTTTCTTCGGTGGAGTCTTGACCGAGGGAAAAATGACACACATTTCATGACTCCCTTTAATACATCGCATATGCAACTAAGGTTAATCCCCATTTCAAGTCGATGTAAAAAGGTTTTTTTCATGATAGTGACAATACTAAAGATTTGTGTTAAGTATTGTTGCCAATAAATATGTTTATCTTAAGAAATTGAACGTGAAAACTATGTTTCTTCATGAAAACTTAGTTAATGAGATACACATGCACTAACCTGGATGATTCTCAAACGAAAAAAAAATAATGTGGTGTGTAGGCTAATAAAAAGCTTGTATGGATTGAAGTAGGCTCCAATACAATGGTATACGAAGCTTGAAAGCTTCATGCACGAGGAATATTTCAAGAAGGGCAATGTCGACCAATGTTGTTTCTTCAAGAGATGTAAGTCCAGTTATATTATTTTGTTACTTTATATCGACGATATGTTAGTATCAGACTCAAATATATACAAGTTTGGAAACGTGAAGATGCAGTTGTCAAAGGAGTTTGACATGAAAGCCTTAGGTCTTGCAAAAAGAACCATTGGTATGAAAATCACGAAAGATAAGCAATATAGACTTTTGCACTTATCTCAATCAGAGTACATCAACCGTGCTTTTGCAAAGATTTAACATAAATAAAGTCAATCTAGTTTTCATACCTTTGACAAGTAATTTTCTCATATTTAAGGATCAGTTACCTAAGATGTAGGAAGAAGAGAATCCATGGCGAAAAATTCTATATTGGAAGTCTGATGTGAAGGTGGAAGAAACACAAGAGGGGGAATTGAATTGGATTTCTAAATTTAAAAATTTTGTAATCCAATACCTCACACGAAAAAGATAATGATAAGGATTAGAATACAAGTATTTTATCCTGGCTCACTATTTAACATAGCTACTTCCAGTCCAACCGCCTGAATGATTTTGCCTTCTCAAAAAGGACTTAATCCAATAATCAATCTATTTACAACAAACTCAAAGACATACAGTCTAAGACTTCTTGAGAATCTATGATTATACCCTAGTCTCTCAAGGAAAACAAGTCAAAAACTAACTATCAATGACTTCTTGAGAATTCTGACTAAACTTAGTCTCTCAAGGAAATTAACAATTGTTAATAAAGTTGATTGTGTTTACAAGAGTGCTTCTTAACAAGCATATTACACACACTAAAAATCATTTTTTTCACTTACGAATGTCTGAAATAAAACTCAAAGTGTTTCTTCAATCTTCTTCTTTCTTGATGATGATTTTCTTTAAATGAATCTTCTTCATCGTGAAATTTTTGTGCAAGAGCTTTTCTTTTAATCATCCATCATCTCCTTGATTCACACAAATCCTGACCTCTTTATATAGGAAGAAATATATTCGTTGGAGGATAGGATTGGAGCTTCCTTCAAGGTACACTACTGTTGTAGAGTAGGCAGGATCAATTGTAAATCTTGGATAGTAGGTAGAAAATCTTTTAGCCATCTGAAGTATAGTACTATTGGTTTGACGTTTGATTACTATAATACATGAGATCTATTTAGCCATTTTAATACTCTAGAACATTGTTTTTATATACGAGAGTTTTATCATATGTTCGTAGTTTAGAACCTAGAGAATAGACATCAGAGTCTGATGACTAGATAAGGTTTGGATGACTCAGAGTGCATCACATGAGTTTTCTTCAGAAGTGTTGATTGGTGACAATGAGAGTTTACATTTTCTTCAGAACTTCATCAAGTAATCACTTGGGTTCAGATACTTATGATGTTCAAAGTTCATAGTCTCTTTTATCAGAGTCCAAAGTCTCTATATTTAGAGTCTCTCTAGGACCAAAGTTCAAAGTCTGATTGGATCAGTATTATCAAGCATTTTGGTATGTTCATAGATATCTTTACTCAGCTTCTTTCTGAATCAAATTTACCTTTACTTCAGTTTTAGGTATGCTCAAAGTCTGCACACTCAACAAATTGTTAGAAAACAAAATTGTTCTTTAATATTTTGTTATTATCAAAACTCAAAGATAGTTGATGAACCAAACTTGTTCCAACAATCTCCCCTTTTTTGATGATGACAAACATTATAATTTTGATGAATAATTTTGACTTTTAACAAAGAAAATAATAAACTAAAAATCAGAGTTAGGTTTGTAAGTTCCACCTGAATTTTAGACATTAGGATTTTCTTAGCTTATCTTTACAGAGTGAAGTTTGCCTATAGTAATTCTTAAAATACATTATAAGCACAAACTAATGCCAGTATGAATAAACCTAGTAGCCTTATCATCTTGCTAGTTGCTTTATATACTACAAAAACGGGTTAAAATATTTTTGAAGTTTAAACTTATTTAAAACTACGAAATTTATTTTAAGAAATTTTTGACTCAGACTTTTTCTTGTGACAACCCGACTCCTCCACTGGATTCAAACTTGACCACGAGGCTGGGCTACCATAGTTGCTATAAAATCTTCTCAATGAAAAAAATATTTATAACTTCAAATACTACCCCCTCTTGGTGAGTTTTTGCCTTCCATGGGATTCGAACCTTGTACATTGGGGACAAGTACAAAGATTCATGGAACCCCACTATCAATCGAGCCTCCCAAGTTACAAGGTTCGAATTCCACTGAAAGAAAATACACACCAAGTAGGGTTGAGACAATCTAGTAGCAATTATGGTAAGCCCAGTCTTGTGGTCAATATTGAGCCCAATGGAGGAGCCAAGTTGTTACAAAAAATAGACGATTATCCACTCCTTGTTTGCTTTCATGTGTATGCCATATAGTATAGGTACCATTAATATACTGGCAATTCTCCCGATCAAGTGGACATAAATTGTTCACACAAAATTTTACAATATTGAATATTTTCTCTGGGAAAATTATTGTGCAGACAAGGTGTAACATTGTGTTTGACCTACAGAACAATGGAAATGGTTGCAGAGTTGGACATCAATATTCAGCCATAATTAAATAAACTACTAGTTTCTATTCGTCCAATGCACATACAAAGTACATAGTATATGAATAAAAGAATATCTCCTTAGTTTGGAAGCCAAAAAAATGAAGATAACCCACTGTGAAAGTTGGATGGAAACAATAATACAACTTGGAAGTAACAACATTTGTCAGATCAGACAATGGCTCTTAACAAAGGCATACAACTAAATTGGCATAATAAAGCAAAATGTGGAAGGCAACAAACACAGAGATAGACCACATTGAAATTTGGGTGGAAAATATAACACAAATCAGAGCCTGTGGGTCCAGGGTCTTTGGCCAGCGTGGATCATAAGGTCCCGGGTCTTTGACCGACGCAGACCTGTGGGTCCAGGGTCTTTGGCCAGCAAAGAACAAAATATAATAGAATGGAATGGGGCAGAGTTGAATGGAATATAAATCGTACTCCATTTTTTGTATGTTTTATTAAAAATATCTCATTCCATAACATACACCCAAAATCGGATTGAACAAAAAATAGAGAATTAGAGGAAATGGATTCCATCATGTTCCATTTCATTCTATATATTATTTGCAAATCCAAATACTAGAATCTCATTATTCGCCATTGCGCTCCGCTCGAATCCGCTCTGTTACATTTCATTAATCCAAATATACCTTAAGAGACGTCTCAGTCAATATTCATTTATGGAAGAAAAAATATGTCTTCCTTATATGTGTATAAAATAGCTACTCAATGACGAGGCAACATCTTTTATTTATATGAAGTCATATCAAGATGATCATAGTTGATCCTTTAACAAAATCCTTAGGAAGAAATTTATTTGTGAACACATCAAAGGGAATTGAAATTAAGTCAATTAAAATTAACAAGTGATTAGAACGTATACCCATGGAAAAAGGTTCGTGTGGGCAAGAACAAGTCACTTGTTAGTTAGCACTAAAACTTATTTAACTAATTTTTGTTTTCTTCTCTTTCATGTGGTATGATGAGAATGTGCTAGAAATTGCATTATTGAGAGGATAAGCTTATATAACTCTTAATGAATTTCATATCCTTTATTGATATACACTTGATGAAATCACCTATGTGAGTGTTGTGTCGGGCCGTCTGTATGAGATCTTGGCAAAACCTCTAGAGCACCCATGAAAATAATCAGGCACACGCACGGCCAATTAGCGCACTACAACGTCAACAACAAGAGGTATAGGGGTGTGACGTGGGTGGAAGACCTCTAACATAGGCGTATTATCTTTGGTTCATATAGTCTGCTTCACCAATTTCATTGTGTATTAAGTATTATCATCCTAGGGTTGGTTCATATAGCTTGTTATTACAGTTTAATACACCCTTTAACGCCAAGTAAGGAATCATCTCCACCTTAGCAAGCGACTTGGGTTAAGCCCTGAATAAGAGAAATGTCACAAGGCCATAAATTTCATAAGCAAATCCTCAAAAGGCACGAATATAGTCATTAAAGAAAAGACTCTAAGGGTGTGGTTATAAGTTGTCCTATGAGGGGCGAGAATACAACAACAACAACATCATCATCATCATCATCATCATCATCATCATCATCATCATCATCATCATCATCAACAACAACAACAACAACAACAAAGCCTTATCCCACTAAGTGAGGTCGACTACATGGATCAACTTTTGACATAATGTTCTATCAAGGGTCATGTTTCTATCCAAATCATTAATCTCGAGATCTTTCTTAATATCTTCTCTGATAGTCTTTCTATCAAGGAATAATTGAACTCGCCCCACGAATGCTTGAGGGACTCGCCCACTGAGGGGTTCAACTAAAAGTCTCTCTTGAGGGACTCAACTTAAAATCTCGCGTGAGAGACTCAACTTAAATTCTCGCATGCAGGACTCAAATAAAAGTCTTTACCTAAGGGACTAAAATTAAAGTCTCATTTGGGGGTCTCAACTTAAAGTCTCGCCTGAGGGTCTCAACTAAAAGTCTCGCCTAAGATACTCAACTTAAAGTCTCGCCTGAAGAGACTCAACTAAAAGTCTTGCTTGAGAGACTCAACTTAACGTATCTCATGAGGTACTCAACTAAAAATCTGGCATGAGGGACTTTATTTAAAGTCTCACATGAGGGACTCAACGAAAAGTCTCTCCTAAGGGACTCAACTTAAAGGCTTGTCTGAGGGATTTAAAATAAATTTTTGCCTGAGTGACTCTACTAAAAATCTCATTCGAAAATAAATTGCACATGCTCGGATTAAAATACTTTACCCTTTTTAAGTTTTCGTGCTTGATGGACTGTGTACCAGTATAATTTTATTAAGAGGATAATCCATGAAAGGAAGAAATGATAAACATAATAGTAAGGGACTAACCACATATCAAAGTCTTAACTCGCCTAGTACATGCCAAAAACACTCCCTCATACTTTATGACAAGTTGCCTTATTGGGCTCAGGCCGCCCAAGATAATCCCACTTACTCTAAATGTGTGTGATGACGTGGACGCATATGACTAACTCAAGAGAGTCAGTAATTAATGGAGGAAAATGTTTCCTTCACGATTTTTGAAAGAATAAGTATTCTTTTGACCATTTCTTTAGTAGTGGTGTTAGGATAAAACCAATTCACTAACTTAATAATTCAGACTCAAGAAAACCTCTATAAATATCAGAGGATCTCCAATTTCCCACAGATAGCACGCATACAAAACTTCTCATCATTTTGAGTGAACAAATCCTACATGATGTTCAGTTCACCTGTAAAACACTAATATACAAGATTTTCACTTTCCCAATATGAACATGCTCTAATATCAGAAGAACCCTCAAAACCTCTAACAACTCGATTGTCGGGTCCGTTAACACGTACAATTATATTATAATTATCATATCAAAATTCCAAAAACATTTATTTGGATGTAATTTAAATGTGAGATTTTTGTATGGAGTGCAAGTGTTCCTCTTATTATGTTCACTTCCTCTTTATTTTACTCTTACACAAATCTACCTAAGAGGGATTTTATATAGTTAGTTTCCCAACCATTAAAAGATCTTATATAGATTTGGCAGTTTTTCTTCAACAAAAGTTATGAGTTGAATATAAAAAGTTGAATCTATTCTACCCATTTAGGCATGGAAGAGAGAAAGAAACCAGATTCACAAGATACCAAAATGACACTACATGTTTTTTCCCAATGTTAGTGAGACCTTAATCCTGATTACATTACATGCATGCACTACAAACACCAGTTTAACATCCTACCACTTTACACTTCACATCAATTTCAATTTCCTTCACATGTTCCAAATAATTTATGTAATTCTTAAGAGATAGAATGTCTTTGGTGTCTTAAAGATGAACCAGAAGACTTGGTATCTCCAACTACTACAGAAGTTGGACTATTAGAACCCCCTGAAGTTTCTGAACTCCTATTCTCTCCTTGTCCTTTACCAACATTCCATATCTTATCAAATATTCTCCTCGATCGAGACGGCAGCAACTGCATGCCGCTTCTGCTGTTTTTGCTACTCTTCTTACTCAACCTCACACTCCTGCGAAACTCGTCGTCTTTGATCTTCATGCGGCTTGTTTGTCTGATGAGGGAATGGCAGCTCCCTCCCAAAGTTTTCTCGTACTCGGTCTCTCCGTTTAGAAGTGAGCGTGGACTGGCAAATGCCCGGGTGCTTGCTGCAGCTCTAACTTGTTCGAAATATAGAACCTGCACAACAACTCGAACGGGAAGATGTTCATTTTGTGCAGCGTGCGCCGATGCGTCTGCAGTTAATTTCTTGACATTCATTAGTCCGCATATGTTCTTCCTTTCTGATTTTGTCAGACTTTGGTGCTCCTGAAAATGATAGATTCAGACAAAATCAAAATTTAAGCGAAGATATGAATCCGTATCACGATAAACAATAAACAAAATCAGTTAAAACATCTTCGAGGTAACGAAATCTTACCTTCAAGTAGATGTCGATGGCTTTGTATAGACCATCATGATTTGATCGAGCAAACTCTGGAATTGACTGTGATAAATCAACGAAACTCGAGAGGCTGAGATTTGGATCATGTGCAATTTCTCCAAGATAACCATCAACCAACTTGCCAACATTCAGTATCGACCTATTCCCTAAAATCGATTCGCCAAATACTTTATCATTCTTGTCTACAACATCCACACCACGGTTTTTCTTTTCATTAGTCATATACCGGTTCAAAAGATCTTGCACCAAATCAATATCATAAGTAGTAATCTGCGGAGACCTTGCTGGAATCAGTATATCTTTGACAGAAGCTTCGTGCAATTTTAGGCTGATGCTGTTCATCAATTCTTCTCTGGAGGATTCGTCGGCTTCAACTAGTATGGCCACTTTCAATAGTTTCAACAAGAAACTACAAGAACAACCAACACCGTTATCACACGGTAATAAACACACAATTGTTTCAACCAGAGATTTGTTCCTCCGGGCATGAGCATCAGACACCAATGCATCAACGGAATCAGGTAACCATCTAACTGCGTACGTTTTCAGTGCCTCGCCGATCACAACACCGTCCATTCTTCCCTTTGATTTCACAGTAATCATTACGCGTTTATAAAGATCAATGTCCAGCTCACATATATCCTCAACCCACCAATCCTTCGGAACAGACTCAAATTTCTCCTTCACTGTTACCTTGTCCTCCACAATTTTATCAACCTGTGCTAGTTTTCGGTTGTAAGTGTAAGACCAAGTGATGTTCACAGGATCAACAGAAGTTTTCGAAGCTATGGAATCTATGCATCTTCCGACAATCTTTAGATCCTCAGACCAAGGGAAAAGTGATTTAGCAGTTTGGAGAACAATTATAGAATCCTTCCAGCTACGAAAGATACTCGAGGTAAGAAACACATCAATTTTAAAAATCAAGTTTCCCCTATCCATATCCTCTGTCATTTCAAGAAACTCAGCCGCACATCGAGCAGCCACAACATTGTAAGCGTTAAGAATAACAGTCATTCCATAGCAAAACTTCGCACATATTTCAAAGGCCTTAGGTCCTCCCGGGAAATCGTCCAAATAAATTTCATCAGCATTATCTTCGTTAGCTTTCGCCACCAACTTCTGGAAGCGATTGCTTTTCGACAGTAGAGGGAACTATGCAACACATGAAAAGTAAAAATCAATACATAATCACTTATTCAACAGAACAATATAACAAAAGGATGCCGAATAAGTACAAAGTACATACCTTGTGAAGATCAAACTTAACTTCACCAACAGCTATGATAATATCTGTAGCCAATTCAGAAGATATATACCTGCATAAATTGGAAATGAGTTACATATTTTTTTATTATCAGGTTAAACCAAACATGTCAAAATCAATTTTCCATCTCAGAATCACTTTTTTCTCTTTCAAAAGTGGAACCAAACATTCACTAACTAGTACATGCACAACCAATGAACTTTAGAGTGTAAAGTAAACATCACCCACTAATAAATAATCAATACTAGATAATCACATGCACATGCATAACAATCATTGACATGATAAACTATTTTTACCCTTCCTTATTTTGAAAGAGTCAAATCCAATAATTTAATATACACACCAGCCAGATGTAGCAGTTCTTACTTCTCAGTTGAATATTCTGCACATGATTAATAACAGTCTTTGAATCCACCAACCAGCCATAATATTTATAAACTACTCCATACACATTATACAAAAGCTGATAGAGATAATAATCTGAACACTCCAGTGGAACTCACATGCTAGAAAGTAAAACTAATAAAGGATGATTATAATATAACAATAAATACTAATATTGTTCCATAAAAGAGTTTCCAAAGTATATCATGATTTTAAATGCTTGTACACACCATACCACAATTATACATTGTGTTTGGACCACAAACTCATCAATAGATTCTGGACCACTTCAATGAAACCTCTCTATCTTTCTCTCTCACTTTACAGTTATAAACAATATAGTAATATGTCAAATCATTACAGTAGTTTTTTTTCAGAGATTGAACTAAATGAGTTTGTTTCTATGAATCTAACAATATTGAAGTGTAAGAGAAGAGAGAGAATGCATGGAAAAAAAAAAACATGAAACAAATAAGGTAAAGTTGAAAAGAGAAGAAGATGAAACCTGACAGAGTTGCCATCATATTGAAGAGCATCAGGTTTGGAACCTAACTTCATGAACTTCATATTTGTCTGTTTGTTTGTTTGGTTAGAAGAAGAAGAAGTGGTTGGAGAAGATAATGAAGAAGGAGGATAGAGAGTAATGAAAGAGAGAAAGCGTGTTAAGGAAAGGATGAGAGAATTGAATGCGGTTATAAATAAAGTTGGTGAAAAATGGGTGAGAGGGAAAGAAGAGAAAAAGTGAAGATGAATCAGAAATGAATAAGAGAGAGAGAGAGAGAGAGAGAAGTGGTCGCCGCCTTAAAGCATGGTGATGGTGATGGTGATGCTGTGTAAGAAGTGAAGAATATGGTTGGAGGCACAAATATCAAAGGGATGAGAGAGAGAGCGAGAGAGATGGTATTGGTGGTGTTTCTGGTGTTGTTTCTTTCTATTCTCTATTCTGAGCGAAACACACTTTCTCTGCTACGTGAATCATGATCGTTTCCACACTCTGACGCCTTTGTCTCTCCGGTATAAATAGTATTTTATTTATATTCTTACTATAACTTCGAATATCTTAAAGGCTATCACTCGTTATCCTTAGATTTAGATTTAGTTAGATATCGGTGCTTTTTCAATGAAATACTTTTCTTCATTGGTATTTTATTTTTTATATATATTTTATTTAAAATTAAATTAATATTTTAAATTATTTTGTATTAAAGGTACTGGTATCCAAGTATTTAACATAAATATTTCTAAAAATTTGTCTAGCTTTTATATTATTTTCTTACTTAACAACTCATCACAAGTTAAAAATACAAAACATATGTAAAGTTATAAACAAGTTACAAAATTTATAAATGCAAACAATTATTGTAAAATCTATCTAATCTATTTATAAAAAGAATTTAATTGATATGTAGTGTAAATATTTTTCACACGATAAGTTAATCATACCAGCTGATTTATTTGAAAAATTTGATTTTTATTTTAATCACATAAAAAGTAATATAAACGGATAATTGTGATGTATTGACAATTTTAAATTTTTTGCACTAACATTACATAACAATTAATATTTTACAAAATAATTAAATATATTAAATAATTAATAATTTGGACAATATATAAATTAGATATATTATTTATTAATAAATTTAAATTTCTTTTTATAAATAAGACTAAACGACAAATATTTTAAATTATCTTTAATTATATATGTTGGGTTAAGGTGATTGTCATAATTTTGTATGATATTTTGTCTTTTTTTTTTTTTTTTAACATGTGATATTTTGTGTTTAGAAAACTATGTTTAATCCAAATCAATTTAGAAAAGAATTTATTAAATTATAAATACGAATGAAGAATATTTAATTGAATATAATTTAATTAAAAGATTTGATTTTATTAAAAATATTTGATTTACTGAACATTATATTTGGGTGATTTTTGGTTGAACTCTCTTGAGCTTTTGACTAGGTCGTATTTCCTATGTAAAAAATGGTTATTCTTATTTGAAGATTCTTCTTTGAAAAAATAAATTAAGTGTGTTATATTAAAGTTTCTTTGAGTCTTTGTAGTGTATTTCTTGTGCAATACTCTATCTCAGCGAGTTTTTCATATTTGGTCCGTGATTGTATTTTTGTCACACCATAAATAATTAGTTATTGCGAACACTCGGGAGGGTGTTTAAGTAAAAGTGATGGGATCTCAAATTCAGGGAGAATTTGAGTTGAAATTCACGAGTATTATTAGAAAAATAATACCGAATTTGGATAGTTTTGATGAGATTCATCTACTATTGACTACTTGAATCGGTGATTTTTTTCCTTTGGGCTACATCCCTCCAAATGTATGTGACATTGCACGGGTTACCAATTATTTGTGTTCTTTATTTGCTTTTTGTGTTATTTTGATCATCGTATTAATTTGGATCATCTTGTCTCCCACATTGTCACAACATTGTGTGAGACATCTTGTTTCTAACCAAACAACATTTCAATTGGCATTAGAGCCGACTCCCTGTACTGATCATGTGTGTTTCAGGGTATCTATTATGTTCAAGATGGACAATACCGAAGAAGGAGGATTTGTTAATCATACTCCAATTCTTGATGGTACTAATTGTGACTAATAGAAGGCTCACATGGTTGTTTTTCTTAAGTCTATGGACAACAAGACTTAGAAAACAGTTATTAATGGATGGACATCTCCTCCAACAATAATTGTTGGAGATAATTTTGTAGTTGTGACGCTTAAAAAAGATTGGACAGCTACTGAAGATGAAGTCGTTATTGGCAATTCTCTTACTCATAATGCTATTTACAATGGAGTCAACAAAAGTATTTACAGGATTATCAACATTTGCACTAGTGTTAAAGATGCTCGGGAAACTTTTGAAGTTACTCATGAGGGTAACTCAAAAGTTCGTATGTCAAGACATTAACTCCTCACCACAAAATTAAAAAATTGAAGATGCGTGAGGATGAAACTATTCATGAATTAAATGTTCGCCATCGTTACATTTAATATTTCCTTTACTCTTGAAAATATGACAAATGCGAAGCTTGTGAGGACAATTCTAAGATATTTGCCAAAGAAGGTTGACATGAATGTTACAACCATTGAGGAAGCGCAAATGTCTCAATGATGAAAGTTGATGAATTGATTAGCTTCTTGCTCACCTTTGAGATGATCATTGATGATTAATTAGAGAAAAAAGTAAATGTGCCACGTTCGAAGCGACTGTGAATTCCAAACAAATCAGGACAATGATGAAAATTTGACTATATATATTGCTATGCTTACTAAGAACTTTAGCAAGGTCGTAAGAAGACTTGATATAATATATGAGAATAATGTCTTTACTAATGTCAAAGACAATCAATAACAAAATTCAAATGGTGGTAACTTTCAGCATCGAGAAAAAGATGTGGAAAATCAAAACAAGGCCAAGGGAATTCAATGCCATGAATGCAACAGGTTTGAACACATTCAATTGAAAGGCTCAAATTTTCATAAGAAGAAAATAAAAAAGTTACAATGTCACTTTCTCAAATGACGAGTCAGATGAAGAAAGTAAGTCTGATCAAACAAACAGTGTTGTGACATTTGCTACTCCTTTCAAATAAAGTTCTAATTTCTAGTTACTCAGTGGTACTTTTCTCCCAAAAGATAATGGGAATGTGAGTGATGTTGATCTATATGAATATGCTTTAACTGGAGCTTTTACGACTTTGTATCTTAAGTAATCTGAATAATCTTCAATTGTTTAAAAGTATAAGGAAGGATTTAAGCCCGACGTCAAGACAAACTCCAGTTGTTCAAAAGACGTAAAATGAATTGGATATATTAGTGAATTGTCTAACCCAAATATTAGTGAATTGAATATATTAAAGAATTGACTCACTAAGCCTGGTCGACATAAAAACATCCTTTTCGCGAGCATGCCCTTGCAAACTAAGGAACTGTCGGATTCATAAGCGATTAACTGTCGACCACGCTTACAATAGTCAAGCGAACATCACATCCCTGGACATTTTCATTCGAAAGTAACCCCCTCAAAAAGCCTTCTCGCGTCACAACTCTTGCCCCTTGTAACGCCATGATTTGGCTAATCGTATTTATGTATTTCATTTATGTGAATTTTGTGAATGGTGTGAATTTATGGTATTTTACCTGCTAATTGAATTAATTGGTTAATTTCTCTGATAGGTAAAATATTTGCATTAAATTATATTTTTCTTTTTAACTTTTATTGCACGATATGTTTTTCATCGGTATGTTTATTTTGTATCGCGTTTTAAGAGCATTTGGGAGATATTTGGGCGTAAGGGTAAAATGGTCATTTGATTAGTTAGATATTTTAGAAAATATAAGTTATTTTGTTTATAAGAGAAAGAGAGAAAAAGAGAGAGTTTATGAGAAATAGAGAAGAGAAAAGAAGAGAAAGAGAAACGAAGGGAAAGAGAGGAGAAGAGAAAATCATCAAAACAAAGTTTGGATAATCGATTAATCGGGTAAGGGTGCGAAACTCGGTTATTCTATGCTTGTGTATGATTATGTATGTGTGTGTTTGAATGTTTACTTGTTTTTCATAGTTTTTTCATTTCTAGGTTGAAAATGAGTAATATGAATAGAAATCGATGTTTTCGCGGACGAAAGTCGGAATAAGTCGCGTAGTTTAGTCGAGTGATGTTAGAACGTGATTGGTTGAGTTCGTTTGATTGAATTTGGTTGATTTTTGTAACTTTTGGGTTTTTGATATATATCGATGTTTTTGTGCGAATTGATGTTGTGATCGAGTAAAAGTGTTTGGATATGTCTGGTATAATTGTTATTGGCTGGTATTTAATCGGGTGGTATTGTTTGTATGATCCCGAGTGATTTAATCGGGTTTTGGTTGGATTTTCTGCCATTAAAACAGAGTTTTTGTGGTTCTGCAACAGTGTTAACCGGTTAATCAAATGTGTTAACCGATTAACACGTAAAAATTTGGGTGTTTTTATGTTAGTTTCAACGGTTAACCAGTTAACAAAATGTGTTAACCGATTAACCAAAATATCTTTAGCCCCTGTAAGTCGCCGGTTAACCGGTTAACCAAATGTGGTAACCAATTAACCAAGGCAAAATTTTAAAAATCCAAAACTTTAAAAATTCATATCTTTCGAACCGTAAGTCCATTTTGGCCGCCGTTCGAAGCGTTGGAAAGCTAATGTGATTTTCTTTCTTATAAAAATGGTATTGATATTAGTGGCCGATTTAATTGTGTCGGGAATTTGGAAACGTGTCGTTTTGTCACTTTTACCGTCGTAATTGTGTGCGATTGATGTGTTATCATGCGATATGCTTTTGATATATAACGTATAGCTTGTGTGTTGTTATATGATGTGAATGCATGTGACGAGATGTTGTGATGATGGTTTGTGGCCTTATGGCAAATGAATGCATTGTTTTGGGTTTGATTGCAATGCATGATTATTGATGTTGAGATGGTTCACATGGTTATATATGTATATGCATTTGATTGTCATGAGTCATTGGTATGCCATGCAACATGAATATGCACCATGTGATGTCGTGTGCCCTTGTAGGGTGTGAGCGACGAAACGATTCCAGAGGGAATCTGCTGTAACGGTCGTGAGCCTTATACAAAGAGGACCTAAAGCGACGTTATAGACGATCGTGTGCCTTATACAAAGAGGACCTAAAGCGATGGATTGTGTGCCTTATACAAAGAGGACCTAAAGTGATCCATAAATGTCGTGAGCCTTATACAAAGACTACCTAAAGCGACGGGGAACATCGTTTGCTCGACGGGGAGTTACACTAAGTAACAAGCGATGTTTCCAATAATTCCTGAGTGAATTAATGATGATGAGAATGATGGATGGAATGGTACCGCATGTATAGAGTCATTGTGTCGGTCTCTGTGCATTTGCATAAATCATGAATGGATTGATTATGTGTGGGAAATCATGAATGGATTGACTATGTGTGGGAAATTATGAATGGATTGATTATGTGTGGGAAATTGTGAATGAATTGATTATGTGTGGGAAATTGTGAATGGATTGATTATGTGTGCGGAATTGTGAATGGGATTGATGAGTTGATATACATTGGTGATAAATGTATTGAGCATGATTGATATGCCTTTGTGACGGATGCATGAATTATGAATTATTTAGTTTTGTATTTGAATTATGATATACATTGTGGTGAGAATGTTTTTGCATGCGTATTTCATGTTATTACATAATTGTACGCAATTATATTATAATTGTGTTTCTCACCCTTCTGCTGTTTTGAATGTTCTATGAGGCATTGCAGATTAGATGCTGGAGGTCTTTTTGTGAAGATTATGTCTTCATTCTTTTGTCGGTCGGCTCTGATATGTGACATCGGGTAGTCGGGGAGATCGTTATGTGATTATGTGTATATATATATCTTTTTGAATTTTACATGTATGACTCTGTACATGACAGACAAACTTCTATGTTTATATATGAGATTTCAGTTGCAGATTTTCTGCTTTTATTCTGTATCTGAATTGTGGGTGTTAGGAACTGAGTTCCTCTGTTTATGTTGCTACCTGATTGTTGCATATCTATATGAGCAGATTGTTATAATTCATTACTTTGATGTGACGCTCCCGTCTATGCCATGAATGTTTTAATTATACTCTGATTATTTGTTATTGCTTTAATTACTCGGGGTATATATTGGGGGTGTCACACCCCTCGGTCGAACAACAAGGCCCAATAACGAGATTCAGCCAATCTAGCCGTTGGACACAATCTAGCCATTGGGCACGATATAACCATTAGGCATAATATAGTCGTTGAGGGCGTCCCCCTCACGTGCTTGACAGTTCACGCGGCCAACTTCCCCTCCGGAATCCACAGGAACAATTGGACCTGGTCATAAGGTCACGCGCTGGACCTTCCACCTGGCAGTCTTCCATTGGTTGACCAGATATTTCGGCCACATGGGAGACCATGGCCCTGCGCTGGGGGTTTTACTATAAATACCCTCTCACTTGAGAGGGTCAGGTTTGATCAACATCAATATTCACTACTCATATACTTTGTACTTGCTTTCTCTCTAGCCCAAACTTACTTTGGCATCGGAGTACCTTGCAGGTACACCCCCTCCTCTCCTACAACCATCATCGCTGCCCTACACGGAAGGCCATGAAGATCCATTTTGATCGCCTCAGATCAAAACCCTTCACTCGACTTAAGAGACCCAGCAAGAGATAAAAAAAATCTCACAAAGTTGCAAAAGATTATTTTTGTGGGATAATGATTGTATAAACATCATCTTATTTTAGTGGTATTTTGTGGGATAATGAATGTAATATGAATATATTTAATTCTAAGTGTATTATTTTGTTAAGAAAGTGGACAATGTAATGTGAATTTATTTGTAGATATTTTTTATTAGTAAAGTGCTAAAAACAGTTTGACAAAAACAGTTTTTGAAAACAGGGAAGAAAAAAATTATGAATACAAGTTTAAGAGAAAAAAGTAGTGTCACTCAAATTCGAAGCTACTATAGCAACTCATTAAAAAATTAGTGTCTCCTAAGTTAGACTTTACTGTGTTAATTTCAGTAAAAGCCAATGCTACTATAGCAACACATTCAAAAATTAATGCCTCCCAAATGAGACATTACAATGTTAGTGTCAACCAAAGCTGGTGCTAAAAATGGAAACACATTAAAAAAAATAGTGTCTTCAAAGTGAGACGTTATTATGTAGCGTCTGGCAAAGTCGATGCTAAGAATGACAACACACACAAAAATTAGTGTCTCCTAAATGAGATTTTTAAAACTAGTGTTTGCCTCAGCAAACTATATTGCATGAGATTAATGAAAATCTCCACAACAATAGCATATCGTAAAGCCAAAGCTAGTATTATATGTTTTTTATCTGTTTTTAACTCCATTGTAACGTCTCCCAGGGTTGATTTATTGTGTGTTTGTACTCTTATCCAATTATGTGAATTTATTTGCATTATCGCTGTATCTTTGTTATCATAATTCACATGGAATAATATGTTGTATTAATAAGAGGGATGTATTTGGTTGGCAATTGTTTGGAGTATGTGGATCTTGAGGAATGGAATCATTTTTAGGAATGATACTTGGAATGTCTTTGATTCGGTTTGGGATATTAAGACGTTGATTTGGAGATGGTCGTTCATCGGGAAAATTACTCGATCCAATTATAGCTTTTACGACTTTAGCAAGAGTCCTTTATCTTTTTTATCCTAAAGCTTTATTGGATTGTAATTTTCTTTTTGTCGAGCTTTGTCTCGTTTCGTTTTCTGTAAGCGGGTTCGAGAACCCTTTGTTCTCGCTGTTAATGAAATTCTTGCTTATTGAAAAAAAAATATTCATTCACTTCGGCTAGTTTAGTCATTATACCTTTAAGAAACCTATTGACTCATTGACTTAGTTGTTATAGTCCATGTTTGTGTCCCTTTTAGGCTAACAATTAGTTTTATGTCAAAATTATTAACATCATGAAAATCATACATATGTGTGAGTTGAATGATAGAGCATCATGAAAAGTGGGGTTTGATTCTGCTTCATTTGAGTCAAATCATGGCAAGGTGTGATTTGAATCAAAACCTTCCTTGAGTCGAATCCTGAAGTATACATAACTTGAATCATGGCATGTGTCCCCTATTTCCAACCTTTAATTCAAGTTGATTATCTCTTTAATTCGAATCACTACTTAATGATTTGATAAAAACTCTTTGTCTAAGTCAGTTGAGAGTAACATTCACAAGTGTGTGTGTGTGTGTGTGTGTGTGTGTGTGCCTTCTTGCACCATTATTCATCCTTCTCCATTTTGTCATTAGAGTATGTGTGTCACCTTAGAGAGAAAACTCATAAAAAGTGTGAAAAATCACAACTCTTGAATTGTTGTTATTCTTGTGTTCTTGAAAACCAACCAAAAAAAAGTGAATAGGATTTTATCAATCAAGTGATAGGATTAATCAATCTTAGAACAACCATCCAAGAACCAAAACCCATTTTTTGCCAAGAAACTTGAGAGGACCTAGTTTTATTCTTCATTCACAAACACCTAAACTCCTTGTTGACACCTTGTGATTAATCTCCTAGAATGTGGATCTTATGAATGTTAGTTGTGTGTGTGTGTGTGTGTGTGTGATTATTCATATACTATTCATCATATTCAACCTCTGTCAAACCATTATTATGGACCTTCGACTCTAAAGATTAAGTAAGAGAGGTAGATGAAAGTTACATTAGGGAATCTAATGTATTTTCTTGAAGTTATGTTTTTGTGTGTCAGGTGGAAGAAGAGTGTCTTTATACTCCATTGAAGACTTTGGTTAAACCATGTGAAGGTTGTCGCACAACAAAGTTGAGAGTTGTCCAATTAATCGAGGCTAATGGCAATCGCTCAAACAAGTCTTCGTCAGATTCGATGGAGGAATGTTGCAGATAAGAAGCTTGGAGCAAGTTATTATGGAAAGTAAGATTAGTGAATCAAGATCATTAAGGATCTTGTTATATAGTCGTTGAGTATCTGCATTAACATAAGGAATTGACATTGGATTCTTGTGTAAGCTAATGGAATGTGACTATTAGCATCAGGATTGATGATAGTTCATTGTATCAACATACTTGTATATTAACTCTTGATATAGTGGAAGATTTGATTATTGTTCCCAGTGGTTTCAAACCATTGAAGAGTGGAGTAGGCATAGCGACGCCGATTGTCGAACCACTATGTATCTCTGTGTACTCTCTTCATTCATTATCTCTCCTTATTTTTCATGGTTTAGCATGTAGAAGTTAAATTACAACATAACTTGTATGTCATTCAGGTTAAATCATGCTTGTGGTGATTTATTGTATAAGTATAGGTATGTGTTGCATCAAACCTATTGAATCATGCTTAAGATGATTGTGTTAAACAACATGTCTAAGTTGAGATGTTAAATTAATTAGATTAAGCATATTGAATTATCCTAGTTAACTTATGTCATTGTGTGATTACTGTTCTAGTGATAACATTGAAGTACATGGGTTAGAATCCATTAAAATGAGATTTCATGCTTCCATCTTTTATTGTTTTAGCTTCCACCCATCAAACTCTGATTTTTAACTTGAAATTTTTCAAATCGATTTTGTTTTTAAAAAAGGGGATCAATTTATTAAACTCCCCCTACTAGACCTCTTTCATACTTATATTCCCAACCAACAAATGTTAGCAGCAAGCTTTGATGTGTGAGCTTGACACTAATGTTAAGTGGACGCTTATATATCCCTAATGTTCATTTTATGATTATTAACGTCCACTTTTGACCAACGCCTATAAAGAATTTGTTTGTAGTGTTTATTTTCACCGTCTTTACTAAAAAAAGTAAAAAGTGGACGTTAAATTACAGTCTTTACTAAATTAGTGGGGATCAACCTACTCCAAGAATAAGTTTTTTTAACTTACTTAAAATCATAGTCTTTGAATTGAATCTAATCTAATGGTTAAATGAGACATTTTACTAAATAATCATTATATTAGATTCAATTCAAAGATTATGATGTGGAGTAAGTTAAAAAAAAATTCTCTTAGAGTAAGTTAATCCCCCCCCCCCCCCCCCCACACCCACCCACACACACACGCACGCACACACACACACACACACACCCCCAAAAAACCAACTATAATTGAGCTATTTAAAAAATATATTCTTTGATTCAATAAAAAAATTATTTGTCTTTAGAGTCTCGAACAAACTATTTATATTTGTAAATGCATATTGACATTCTTATTTTTAATAATTGTATTATATTTTTACATGATTATTTAAAACGAAAGTAATATACTATAGTTTTATTAATTTATTGTCTGTCTAGCGAAAGTGAAAGTTGAAAGTACTTTCCCCATTGCAAATTTACAATGTTAAAAAAATTGTAATTTTATTTTACTATGAGATAAAGTGAAGAGTATCACGTGTTGGGATATAATAGTGAATAGGAATGTAAAGAAGGAGAAAACTGTCTAAAAAAGGATAGCGTGTTTTTCTCGGCATGAACATAATATGGACGAAAGGTCATAAAGAACCTCTGAACCACTATGCGATAGTAGTCCCCCACTCCCTATACAACAAAACCGATTCACTAGTAACAATGTTAAGTAAGTACAGTAAACACATTACCCCAAACACTACACACACTCTCACACTTGTCTCTCTAACTTTTTCTACAGTTTATCTTTCTTTTTTTATTTAAATTAAAGTAATTGATGAAAAATTTATTATAAGAAAAAAAAGTAAATATTTATAGAGTAGGATTTATAAAATTGTCTATTTTTTTTTCTTTGGTTTTGAAACAAACTTTTTAATTCAACATTTATGTTTAGATTATGGAAAATAATTAGAGTATAGGGAAATAAAACATTAGCATTGAGCGAAAAAAAAAGTGGAACAAAATATAGAGTTTAATATATTTAAAATCTCTCTAAATATATTAAATTTTACTTTTAATTTTTTTTAAGTAATAATCTTTCTAATATTTTCTTTATAGATTCCGACCTTGTATCTTATAAATTCTTTTTTTTAGCCTCTCATTATATTTGGTTAACATTGAGGTTGAGATGTCACGTACATGATATATATTTTTTCATTTAATTTTAATTTTAGATGACATTATTTTTGTTTTAATTTTGGTTTATATTATTTAAAAATCGGTATTTTATTTTTCTAATTCTTGAAACAATTAAATAATTGAGTTACTTAATTATTTAATCATCAACATTGTTTAACGAACCATTTACCCCCCTTGAAACCTAGAAATCAAAACGCTGTTCTTCATTGTCTTCTCCAAGGGTTTCCAGCTTCCATTGATACTGTTTGAAGGTTTCGTCATCGCTTACAGGTATGCTCGACTTAATATTTCACAATGGTGGAGAGTTTGTTCGTGATAGCTACGTCTTTTACAGAGGAAGAGTTGAAACAATCATTAGCGATCAAGATGAAGACAAATGGTCATATTTTGAGGCTCTTGGCTTAGTAAAGGAACTGGGTTACGATGGTAGTGGCATAAGACACTATGCCACGGAAGGGAAAAGACATCGCTTTTTTTGGCTTTTAACAGCGCTTAAAAGCGCTGCCTAAGGTGGCACTGCTATAGGTAAAGACAACACTTTTGTTTTATGCAAAAGCGCTGCCTTATGTAGGCCTTTAGTAGCGCTTTTTCTGGCCTTTTATGCTTTCTATTGGCATCTTTAGGCAGCGTTTTTTTCAGCAAAAAGCGCTTTTTCGAGGGGCTAGCATATACATAAAAGGGTAATTCCTTGCAGGAGGAAAAATGAAATATTATGTAAAATGCTTCAGATGAGCCAAAACATTGTACAATACAATTAAAAAGAGAGCCTGAAGGCCAGAAAAATCACTAACACCCATATAAGGGGACAATCAAAACAACAACAAAATACAGCTTCCCCTCTAGAAGCTAATCGCTCTCTCTCCCACCTCCGGAATGAAGAAAATTGAACCAGTCTTCATTCCAGTCCTCATCAACATCTGCACCAAAATCACGTTTCGGAGCGCGGTCTTTTGTGAGGGATTTCATCTTTGTCATAGATTTCTTCCCGGACAAGGTTGCTCTGATTGATGATGCAACAGATATTGCAACATTTGGACCGTCCTTCTTTATTTTCTCGGTCACCTTCTTGGCCGCAGAGTTTTTTGAGGAAGTGCTCATGTTAAAGTATTGTGCAGGTCGTATACAACTAATCTACAACAACAATTTCAAAATCAAATTCAAACAACATCCACATCAACACTAATTCAGATTCTAAATCCTAAATGAAATACATTTGCTTTTCATAAAACAAAATTTTCATAAGATGCAAATTACAATAGTAGAATAAAAATAAGATTAACATATACAATGCAATCACTAAAATGAAAATGAAAATAAAAAAAGAAAATAGAATAATTAAAAGAAAGAGCATTTGGACATCCTTCATTCTATTACTCCCATTCTTTTGGAAGATGTTTTATTACTCAGAATTTTGAAAATACATTCAATTTCATAAAAAGATTACACTTCATCACAAATCATACACCAGAAATGTATCAACATCCTCATAACCAAACATCCAAGTCCTTACACGATTCATCAAATACTTACACAAACCGGTCCTCAAAACCTTAATCATACCAAACAATTTCGTCAAGAATATACCAGAAATTCTAAACCAATTCATCAAAGTCATACCCCACTTCATCAATATCATTACATGACTAAACACAAAATCAAGACCAGAAAACTCATCAACATACACCAGAAGTTTGTCATACACACATACCAGAACAACTAACATCCACCAAAATTCAAGAACTCATAACACAACAATAGCAGCAACTGTCGCTAAAAGGAGGAGGTAAAACGAGAACAGTACACACAATTCATACAAAGTCATCAGATTCACACAAGAAAATTTAGAACATCATACACACAACATTTCACAAATCATAACCAAATCATAGAATCGCCACTTGAAATGCATTGAAGAAGGAAAGTTCACAAATACAAGCATGAATTCATGGCGAAAGAAAATGAAACTCGTAACAGCATCACCACATGAAATAAAAGTTTATATAGACATGTTGGTATGAGAATGGAAAATTGAAAGACAACAACCACATCAACACTTTGATACTCTAACAACACTCATTTTCTATAACACTCATTTTTCTAACAACCCTCATTTTTGTAATGGATATAATTTCCTATAATATAACAACACTCATTCAAACTACATTCAAACTAACACATTCAAACAAAAAACAAAACAAAAACAAAACAAGATGCTCAAGAACAAACCCTCAAGAGAAGACGATGAATAGTGTCGGTCGGAGAACAAACAAGTAACACTCACGGAGTAATGTCGGTCGGAGAAGATGGAGATACAAACAGATGAATAGTGTCGGTCGGAGAAGACGGACAGAGGAACGCCAGTCGAAGAAGAAGAACAGTGCGGAGGGAGAAGTCGTGAGATAGGGGGAGACACAACGGAGGGAGAAGTCGCGAGAGAGAGAGAGAGGGAGAAAGAAAAGAAATGATTAGGGCGTTCTGAAACAATGAAAAGTTTTTTAATATTTATAAAATAATAACATAAGACAACGCTTTTGGAAAGCGCTTTCTTATGTATTAGCTTTAGCAGTGCTTTTTCTCTAAAAGCGCTTTCTTTTTAATTGCCTATAGCAATGCTTTCTAATGTGTGACCTACGTAAGGCCTTTAGCAGCGCTTTTTAAAAGCGCTTTCTAAAGTGTGCCTTTAGCAGCGCTTTCCTGAAAGCGCTTTCTAAGGTGTCACATTTGTATGGCTTTTAACATCGCTTTTAGGAAGCGCTATCTAAAGTAGGCCTTTAGGCAACGCTTTTTTTTCAGCGTGTTTTTTTAAAACATATAGCAGCGCTTTTGATCAAAAGCACTGTCTATGTAGTGCTGCCAAAAAGCAATTTTGGCATAGTGAGAGTTTGGAGAAAGATTGAAGGGGTTGATGAAGGTTTCTTCCATGTGGCTAATGATGCTCATGCTGCAGAAATTGCTACACATTCCATTTCTAACAATGTTGATGGACATATATGGGTACAACACACTGTTAGGGACAATTTAAATAGGGTGCTCATTCATCAGTTTGTAGATGTTGGTGAAGATAGTGATGATGAAGTTAGAGGGATAACATTTGAAGATTGTGAGGAAGAAAAAGTTAGTGAAAACAATGAAAGCTTTGTGGTTGTGGAGGTTGATCTTCCAGATGAAGGTGATAAAGTTGTAATTAATGGTAAGAATTATAGGTACTAGTTAAAAGGTAAGAAAGATGGATCCACTGTGAATTCTCCTTCAAAGCTTAGGTTAGGTTTTCCTAAAAGTATCACAGATGAAAGGTCAAGAATGGATAGAAGGTTAAGAATGGAAGGAAGTTCAAGGTCTTTAGAACAAGAGGGTGATTATGAATGTGAAGAATTGGGTAGCTCAGACCCAGATGAAAGTGACAATGAAAGAATGCCCAAATATGAAAAGTTCATAGGAGAGTTGCTCAACAAAGACTATGAATTCAAACTAGGTATGAAGTTTAATTCTCTTGTTGAATTTAAGGATGCTATTAGAGAGTGGTTTATTTTGAATGGTAGAGAGATTAGGTTTGTGAAGAATGAAATTTATAGGGTAAGGGTGAAGTATATGGGTAAATGTAGTTTTTTAGCACTTTGTAGTAAAGTGGGGGACAAACACACTTATCAGATTAAGACTTGGGTGGGGACACACACATGTAGACATGCCATAACTTGAATCATGGCATGTGTCCCTTATTTCCAACCTTTAATTCAAGTTGATTATCTCTTTGATTCGAATCACTACTTAATGATGTGATAAAAACCCTTTGTCTAAGTCAGTTGAGAGTAACATTCACAAGTGTGTGTGTGTGTGTGTGCCTTCTTGCACCATTATTCATCCTTCTCCATTTTGTCATTAGAGAATGTGTGTCACCTTAGAGAGAAAACTCATAAAAAGTGTGAAAAATCACAACTCTTGAATTGTTGTTATTCTTGTGTTCTTGAAAACCAACCAAAAAAAAGTGAATAGGATTTGATCAATCAAGTGATAGGATTAATCAATCTTAGAACAACCATCCAAGAACCAAAACCCATATTTTGCCAAGAAACTTGAGATGACCTAGTTTTATTCTTCATTCACAAACACCTAAACTCCTTGTTGACACCTTGTGATTAATCTCCTAGAATGTGGATCTTATGAATGTTAGTTGTGTGTGTGTGTGTGTGATTATTCATATACTATTCATCGTACTCAACCTCTGTCAAACCATTATTGTGGACCTTCGACTCTAAAGATTAAGTAAGAGAGGTAGATGAAAGTTACATTAGGGAATCTAATGTATTTTCTTGAAGTCATGTTTTTGTGTGTCAGGTGGAAGAAGAGTGTTTTTATACTCCATTGAAGACTTTGGTTAAACCATGTGAAGGTTTTCGCACAACAAAGTTGAGAGTTGTCCAATTAATCGAGGCTAATGGCAATCGCTCAAACAAGTCTTCGCAGATTCGATGGAAGAATGTTGCAAAAAAGAAGCTTGGAGCAAGTTATTATGGAAATTAAGATTAGAGGATCAAGATCATTAAGGATCTTGTTATATAGCCGTTGAGTATCTGCATTAACATAAGGAATTGACATTGGATTCTTGTGTAAGCTAATGGAATGTGACTATTAGCATCAGGATTGATGATAGTTCATTGTATCAACATACTTGTATATTAACTCTTGATATAGTGGAAGATTTGATTATTGTTCCCAGTGGTTTCAAACCATTGAAGAGTGGAGTAGGCATAGAGGCGCAGATTGTCGAACCACTATGTATCTCTGTGTACTCTCTTCATTCGTTATCTCTCCTTATTTTTTATGGATTAGCATGTAAAAGTTAAATCACAACATAACTTGTATGTCATTCAGGTTAAATCATGCTTGTGGTGATTTATTGTATAAGTATAGGTATGTGTTGCATCAAACCTATTGAATCATGCTTAAGATAATTGTGTTACACAACATGTCTAAGTTGAGATGTTAAATTGATTAGATTAAGCATATTGAATTATCTTAGTTAACTTATGTCATTGTGTGATTATTGTTCTAGTGATGACATTGAAGTACATTGGTTATAATCCATTAAAATGAGATTTCATGCTTCCATGTTTTATTGTTTTAGCTTCCACCCATCAAACTCTGATTTTTAACTTGAAAATGTTTAAACTGATTTTGTTTTTAAAAAAGGGGATCAATTTATTCTACTCCCCCTACTAGACCTCTTTCATTCTTATATTCCCAACCAACAAATGTTAACATCAAACTTTGATGTGTGAGCTCGACACTAACGTTAAGTGGATGTTTATATATCCCTAATGTTCATTTTATGATTATTAACGTCCACTTTTGACTAACGCCTATACAAAATTTGTTTGTAGTGTTTATTTTCACCATCTTTACTAAAAAAATTAAAAAGTGAACGTTAAATTACAGTCTTTACTAAATTAGTGGAGATCAACCTACTCCAAGAATAAGTTTTTTTAACTTACTTCAAATCATAGTCTTTGAATTAAATCTAATCTAATGGTTAAATGAGTCATTTTACTAAATAATAATTATATTAGATTCAATTAAAAGACTATGATGTGGAGTAAGTCCCCCCCCCCCCACAGACACACGCACACACACGCACGCACACACGCACGCACACACACACACACACACACACACAAAGGTCCAGCTAGAATATTAATCCCAAAAATATTTAATACAAAGCGACCATAAGGTCCAGCTAAAACCGACCCAAAAAACCAACTATAATTGAGCTATTTAAAAAATATATTCTTTGATTCAATAAAAAAATTATTTGTCTTTAGAGTCTCGAACAAACTATTTATATTTGTAACTGCATATTGACATTCTTATTTTTAATAATTTTCTTATATTTTTACATGATTATTTAAAATGGAAGAAATATACTATAGTTTTATTAATTTATTGTCTGTCTAGCGAAAGTGAAAGTTGAAAGTACTTTCTCCATTGCAAATTTGCAATGTTAAAAGAATTGTAATTTTATTTTACTATAAGACAAAGTGAAGAGTATCACGTGTTGGGATATAATAGTGAATAGGAATGTAAACAGGAGAAAATGGTCTAAAAAAGGATAACTTGTTTTTCTCGGCATGAGCATAATATGGACGAAAGGTTATAAAGAACCTCTGAACCACTCTGCGATAGTAGTCCCCCACTCCCTATACAACAAAACCCACTCACTAGTAACAATGTTAAGTAAGTACAGTAAACACATTACCCCAAACACTACACACACTCTCACACTTGTCTCTCTAACTTTTTCTACAGTTTATCTTTCTTTTTTATTTAAATAAAAATAATTGATGAAAAATTTATTATAAGAAAAAAAGTAAATATTTATAAAGTTATATTTATAAAACTGTCTATATTTTTTTTTCTTTGGTTTTGAAACAAACTTTTTAATTCAACATTTATGTTTGGATTATGGACAATAATTGGAGTATAGGGAAATGAAACATTAGCATTGAGCGAAAAAAAGTGGAATAAAATATAGAGTTTAATATATTTAAAATCTCTCTAAATATATTAAATTTTACTTTTAATTTTTTTTAAACAATGATCTTTCTAATATTTTCTTTATAGATTCCGACCTTGTATCTTATAGATTCTTTTTTTTAGCCTCTCATTATATTTGGTTAACATTGAGGTTGAGATGTTACGTACATGATATATTTTTTTCATTTAATTTTAATTTTAGATGGCATTATTTTTGTTTTAATTTTGGTTTATATTATTTAAAAATCGGTATTTTATTTTTCTAATTCTTGAAACAATTAAATAATTGAGTTACTGAATTATTTAATCATCAACATTGTTTAACGAACCATTTACCCCCTTGAAACCTAGAAATCAAAACGATGTTCTTCATTGTCTTCTCCAAGGGTTTCCAGCTTCCATTGATACTGTGTGAAGGTTTCGTCATCGCTTACAGGTATGTTCGACTTAATATTTCACAATGGTGGAGAGTTTGTTCGTGATAGCTACGTCTTTTATAGAGGAAGAGTTGAAACAATCATTAGCGAACAAGATGAAGACAAATGGTCATATTTTGAGGCTCTTGGCTTAGCAAAGGAACTGGGTTACGATGGTAGTGGCGTAAAAGTTTGGAGAAATATTGAAGGGGTTGATGAAGGTTTCTTCCACATGACTAATGATGCTCATGCTGCAAAAATTGCTACACATTCCATTTCTAACAATGTTGATGGACATATATGGGTACAACACGTTATTAGGGACAATTCAAATAGGGTGCTCATTCATAAGTTTGTAGATGTTAGTGAAGATAGTGGTGATGAAGTTAGAGGGATAACATTTGAAGATTGTGAGAAAGAAAATGTTAGTGAAAACAATGAAGGCTTTGTGGTTGTGGAGGTTGATCTTCCAGATGAAGGTGATAAAGTTGCAATTAATGGTAAGAATTATAGGTACAAGTTAAAAGGTAAGAAAGATGGATCCACTGTGAATTCTCCTTCAAAGCTTAGGTTGGGTTTTCCTAAAAGTATCACAGATGAAAGGCCAAGAATGGATAGAAGGTCAAGAATGGAAGGAAGTTCAAGGTCTGTAGAACAAGAGGGTGATTATGAATGTGAAGAATTGGGTAGCTCAGACCTAGATGAAAGTGACAATGACAGAATGCCCAAATATGAAAAGTTCAGAGGAGAGTTGCTCAACAAAGACTATGAATTCAAACTAGGTATGAAGTTTAATTCTCTTATTGAATTTAAGGATGCTATTAGAGAGTGGTTTATTTTGAATGGTAGAGAGATTAGGTTTGTGAAGAATGAAAGTTATAGGGTAAGGGTGAAGTATATGGGTAAATGTGGTTTTTTAGCACTTTGTAGTAAAGTGGGGGACAAACACACTTATCAGATTAAGACTTGGGTGGGGACACACACATGTAGACATGCCATAACTGCCATGAGTTATGAGAAATTGGATCCAAAAACTATTCTGGATAAGTGTTATAGTAGAGAAACATATAAATTGTGTTACTCCTTTAATGTCAATCCTATTAATGGAATGGATATGTGGCCTAATGTTGATGTTGAGGACATGCTTCCACCATCATTTAAGAAATGTCCAGGTAGACCTATGAAACTTAGCTTTAGGGAACATGATGAGAATGATTCTAGAATGAAAAGGCCCATTGTTAGTTACAGGTGCACTAGATGTGATAAATATGGGCATAACACAATAAAGTGTCAAAGTCAAAAGCAAAACCCTACTGCATTGAAGAGAAAGGTTTATGTATTCTGTAATTTAGGTTCATAATGTATTGTGACTCATGTTTACGTTTATTACTTTTTGGTGTATTAGAGGAAAAGACCTAGGTCCAAACCTACCAAAGGAAGTACAACTGGACCTGATGAAGATGTAGATACACCTGTTGCAGATGAACCTGCACATGTCACTAGTACAAGTGAACTTGAACCTTGTAATGCACATAAAGTGCTTATTTTGTTAATCTTGATTGTAATGCACCTAATGTGCTTAATTAGGTAATCTTGATTGTAATGCACATAATGTCCTTATTTATGTAATCTTGAATCTTTGGCTTATATGTAATGCAAAATGTGCTTAGTTTGGTTAATATGTGATCACATAAGAAGCTATGTTGCAAATTTTTTTAGGTGCATTTAAATTGCAGGCAGTTGTATGTTTAATGCAGAAGGTATACATAATGACACAAAATACTCTAAAAAGTACCAATTCATTTCATTTATAATCAAAATGTTACAAAATTTATTTGTGGTACACAATGTAAAATCATTTCTTTCATTACAGGTACTTGTACATAATGACACAAAATACTCTAAAATCACTTCTTTCATTACATGTACTTGTACATTATAGAAAACAAAGTCCAATATGCAAATAGAAGGAATATCAATGAATTAATTTTCTTCTGACCAGACCTTGATTCCACTTATTTGTCAGAAAATAATTCATCATTCTAGTATAAGAACTGACAGTCATCATCATTCTTGCAAAACAACATATTATTTATTGTCAGAAAAGATAAAAATATCAAAGAAAGAGGAATGGAAGAGATTAAGATATTTCACGAACACAGTTAACTAACCCCCCAAAACTTGCACTTCCAATGTTAGAGATATAATACTTTAGGCTTATTTTGATATGTTGTATTAAATGCATAGTTACAAACTGTCACAACTATAATCTCATGTATATAAGCTGAACCTCTTGTATATTTACTTTCAATGAATGAATCATAAGCTTTCAATTTTCTTTTCTCAGCTCTTTCATTTTCTTCCTCTTTATGTTACTCATCTTCACTGAGTGAAGAATGAGGTGTGAGGTTATCAACTAACATGGTATCAATCGCCAATTTTGATCATCTGTGCTTCCATGAGCTTAGAGCTATGATTCATTTCATTCATCTCTGCGTAATCGTATAAACCTTAATCCTCACAAAGTTCAAGCTTCGTGGTGCTACAATGGAGTCTGAAAATCAAGAATCCAGAATCGAAGATCCAACACAATCTCAAGAAATCTCGACGATGTTTGCTTCGACGAAATCTAACAACTCGTTTGGACTAAAACTCTCAATTGAATTGCAAGAGAACAACTACCTGCTATGGAATCAACAAGTTGAAGGAGTAATTCTTGCACAGAAGATGCACAAGTTCGTCGTCAATCCTCAAATTACTCAGAAGTTCAGGACTGCTTAAGATCGTCTTTCAGGTGTGATTTCTGATGAATATGAAGTCTGGATCGCTCAAGATCAGGCGGTGTTCATATGGTTGTTATCCACAGTTTCTGAATCGGTTTTACCTCGTGTTCTTGCATGTAAACATGCATTTGAAGTTTGGGACAAGATTCACCAATTTTTCAATGCTCAAATGAAAGCTAGGTTTAGACAATTGTGTGTTGAACTCATATCCACAAAGAAAGGAAATCGATCAATCACAGAATTCGTTCTTTGCATCAAATTTATTGCAAACTCTCTTCTAGTTGTTAGAGACTCCATCACTAAGCAAGATCAGATTGATGTTATTCTTGAAGGCCTGCCTGAAGAATTCAATTTGTTTGTTATGAAAATGTATGGTTGTACTGTACCACCTACTATGTGTGATGTTCACTACAAGAAAATTGGCAGATTGCGACGGTTATTTTGGCAGGTTACGACGGTTAAAACCGCCGTAATTTGCAAGTCACGACGGGTGCCACAAAGATTTACACAATTACATTAAGCAGATAACTAAAAAAATTAACAAAGTTTCAAATTTTGGTGACAAGTTGGTTATATATATACTTATCATGAAAACAATCAAGAAATCAATTGTATCATATTTTGAACTAATGACTTTAGAGGAGAACGGAAATTACCTCTGGATTTGTCGAGTTGATAATATCAAATATCGGATGACCAAGCGGAATTATATCAGGGAAAAACATCCATGGGAGTTTCTTGCTTATTGTTAGCATAAATTCAAGAGGAATTTCCATTATAACCTGTCCAAGTACACTCCATTACGCAAAACAACCATGGACAAGTACTAACAATATAATCATGAAAAACATTATATGTTCAATTATGCCGCATGTGCCACTGCCACCAATCACGCATCGACTTTATAACTGTTACAATGTAAGTGGTGTACTACCATCACTTAAATGAGGCTACTCACCCTTGGTCGGCGAAGAGCCTCAACATCTTTAGAAGCATACACGCCAAAACCATTTGGTCCTTCCTTAAAATCAACTCCATAAGCTCGCATGCTTCAGACAAATCCTATCCTGTAGAAATCAGGATCCACAGGCTCCAACTAGAGGAACAAATAAATTAGCACAAGAAACAAAAACTTACAACCAGATATCACATTCTCATCAAAACAGAAGACCCTCTAAAAAATTCATCCTTTGCATATACAAGCTAATTTCTTAAGGCTTTAGTCCTAATTGTTACCTCAGAAGATAAGTCTTCAGCTGCAGGAGGCTGAAACAAGGGAAATGGGGCTGCATCAACCGAAGCTTTAACATGTTGTAGTTTGTTTTGAGCACAAGATCCAAACAAGTAAGTGGGTTGCCACGGATAGCTATGGTGCAAACCTTGAAACTGTTTAGGAATTAAATAAGCATGAGTAACAAAAATGTTGAGATTAAAAATAGAAGGAAATAGAAAAGTGAATCTGGGTTTTTGAGAAGAAACAAGGCGTTAGTTGATAAAGAGGAAAAGAAGAAGCCATTGAAGCATATGTTGTTGTCTCGTGAAACTAGAGACAGAAACAGAGTGAAGAATGGAGAATGATATAGACAACAATGTTATCCATTTTATGTTCCTAGAGGTTGGTTTACAGATCATCACATTATTTCATGAATAACAATAGTGGGTAATATCTCAACCAAAATATATACATCTAAAGGTTTCACTAATACCATATATCGCTATCACTGTTTAGAGCTCTCCAAATTCAACAACAGGTTTCTAATAATCAATCTTATTGATCACAAACTAGATGTTAGTGAATTAGAGAAAATAAGCTACAAAAAATGAAGTTTACCTTTGAGTATCAGTTACTAAAAAATGAGACATGGCATACCAGTTATTAAAATTGCAATATTACAAGTGAGAGTTTCCAGTGAGAATCCCCATAGGACATTCCTGCAAAAAATATAAGGAACACAAAACATTAAGCAATGCGATAGTTTCTCAAAAGAATGTCCTCATACCATGAAGCAATTACATATTTAAAGTATAAAAAGAAAAATTCTGACCCGAAAGAGGTGAGTGTCGATATGCGCATCAACAACACTGAAAGGATCATCAAAAAGGTATATATCAACATCTTGATAAACTGCTCTAGCAATCTGTACCCTTTGTTTCTGTCCACCACTCATATTAATCCCTCTTTCACCAATCTCAGTCAAATCACCACATGACAATAGCTCAAAGTCCTTCTTCAACGTGCATGCTTCAACGGTTTTCTCGTACTTATCTTCATCGAACTCTTTTCCAAAGGTTATATTATCCCTTATATTTCCAGTAAGTATCCATGCAGATTGTGGAACATAAGCTTTTGTTCCACTAATCTTAACATTCCCCGATTGTTTATATATCTCTCCCAGAATTCCCGATAGCACACTAGATTTCCCTGAACCTACAGAATCGTAAATTGCAACCTTCGTTCCTCTCTTAACTTTCAACTCGATTTCATCAAGGGTTGGAATTGTTGATTCAGGATCCCCAGCTGAATCTCCCTCTCTCAACAACAACATCAAATTATGTTTTATCCTTTGCAACATATTCAATAGTACCGTGTTGGATTTCTTCTTTCTTAAGAAACGAAGCGATTCTATCGACTGAAACTTTTCCTTGAGCAATGACATTGAGTAAATCAGGTAGACTAAAGATAGGATCCTGTAACATTCGAAACATCGCGAATGCTGATAAGACTCTTCCGACTGTTAGTTCAATCCCTAAGTATGCACAATAGTTTTAATAGCCTGGATATTATAGCACTAAAGTAATTTATATGAATCTAAAGTAATTTTTAGCAAAGTAATTTATGTGAAGAACAAAAAGGAAATGCAAGAGAAAGACATAACTACAGTTAACTTTCAATTAATGCACCTGAAAACGACTGGATACAATGTCTGAATCCTGAAGGTACTCGAGACGCCCAAGTGATAAAAAAGCAAACTTCCACTGGCCAATCAAAAAATATCATAAAACAGTTGGGTCAAATGAAATCAAATATAATATTTGTGTTCAGTGAAACCATCAAGTAAATAAAATGACTTCAAAAGCTGCAAATGTAACAAATAACAACTCAGGTAAGTGACGAAATACCTTGCTAAACTCTTCATCAGGAACTTGAATCTTCTTCTGTATTCTCACTTTAATTTCAGATAGAGCCACCTTCATGTATAACCAAGAAAAAAGGATCTCCAAAGTTTTGAATTTGCTGTAAAGTTCAGGGAGGGAAACAAAATACACAATTATCGTCGGCGTGAATATCAGAAACATCAAAATATTTAAGAAGTTTTTAAAAAATGAATCAATTAAAACTATTTACCATTTGATTTTGAGCAGTGTCTTTAGTAAAATGGTACACGTGAATAAGTCGATCCTGTGGACCAATGTTTTTTTCTTCTTCTGGAATCTGTGAAATTCAAATAAACCCACAAAAGAGCTTCATTTATTTTGCAAGAAACCAAACAATTAAAAATAGCAACTAATTCTACATCCAGTCTGACATTGTAATTAGTAGAGCAAATGATAGAAGAAATACACCTTACTCTAAAGGTCTCAAACCCCACTTAAAGAAAGAGATTCCTACCTCTTCTGCTCGCAATGTCCAGTATTCAATCTTTTCATTGGATGGGAACACCTACACAGGCACATTAACAGGAAGTCATAAACCTATATAATTATATTTTTTGTCTAATAGTCAAACCGGAAACACAGAAACGCATGCAATTGACGAATCATAATTGAATACTTAATTTAGAAAACTTAACTATGATTTACAAAAAATTTGGTTGCAACAGTAACAAAATATTACAAATCCGTGAATCAGCCTCAACACAATGGATGTAACTAAATACCTTGTATATCTTGTGATAGAAGACTATATGAAGGTGCACCAAAATGTGTCGTGCGAAAAAGTATACCAGAGACTGTGTAGAATGAAAGAAGCTTGGCGATGATGTTATTCTTGTGAGAGAGGCCATTGAGAACTACTTGGCTATGAATCTGTGTGATGTTCGTTTCGCTGTTGCAGATTTGAAGTAACGAGAAGACATGCTTTTGAATAACTCTTTTCCCAGTTTCAGGAACAGAACTTTTAGTCAACATCCAATCCCAAAAATCAACAACACATCGTAAAAGACCCAAAGTTAGATTAAACCATAAGAATAACCTGAGCAGTTTTCTAAATGTGCCTCGTGTTTAATGGAATTAATGGCTGGAGCTACGAACGGTAACGTTAAAGAAAATTTAAACTTATTTAGACTTCACTCTAGATCATCTAATCCACCAACAATGCCGGTAACAATGTTGCAAAGCTCATGCAATGGAGAGATGCAGATACATGGTGCAATGTGGAATAGAGGGACAGTTAAAGTAATTGGGATTCGTGGGTGCTCGCATTATGATGCCAACAAAGTTTCAAACTGGGGTTCAGTAAAACATGCACGTTAAATTTCATTTGAGAAATTCATCAAACATGTTATCTGCAATACTTGTAACTCCAAACCTTGAATATAGCACAAACTTTCAACTTTTCGTGCCTCCTCTAAAATGTAAAAACTGAGATGAAAAAAGATCCAAAACTCAGCAAAGTAAAATCATTTTCATTTATACTTGTAATAAACAACTTCACCATTAAGTTCCCATTTTCCCAAAATTAAACTTAAAATTAGGGTTTTCACAGCTCCACTTCCATTTCAGGATCCGATTCAGATTCATTATTCGGAACAACAAACCCTTTCACTCTAGACCTATTAGCCACGATTTTTATCATCATCTTCCTAACCCATTACCCCCAAGTTCAAAGCTACAATTTTCATCCACAGGATACCTTAAGGAAAAACTCATCAGTAACTATTATAACAAAAATACAAATTGAAACATAAAGAATCAAGTGGAATCATGTTCGAATCTGAGAGAGTTAAAAATCGTATTGATGAGTTTTAGAGGTAGAAGGTTCAATCGACAAACCTGTTCGTGTGAAGGTGAAGGGTGTTAGAATCTGACAACAATCGTATTGATGAGTTTTGGAGGTAGAAGGTCTGAGAATGTGAAGGATGTAGAAGGAGAAGTCTGAGAAAGTGAACAAAGGAAAAGTTAAATTAGTGCGTGGGCTAAGGGTTTTTTCAGTGTTTGCGCGGGCAAAGGGTCTATCTGGGCGGTTCTTTGTTATGGAAAAATAGATGAGTTTTAGAGGGCGACGGTTGGTTCACCGTCGTGGATATAGCAAAAAAATTGAGAGCTAGAGGGTTTTCGCTATTTTTTTTTATTTCTATTTTTTTTATTAGTAAATAAATAATTATAGCATGGATATTACTATTATATTAATAAATAACTAATTATAGTATGGATATTGCTATTATATTAGTATGGATATTGCTATTATATTAGTAAATAAAAAATTGAGAGCTAGAATCTTGTAGTATGGATATTGCTATTATATTAGTAAATAAATAATTATAATAATAATTTATTAAAATTAATTAATAAAATTGAAAAGGTTGGAAAATAAAAATGAAAGAAAAAAGTGGGAAATTAAAGGAATAAAAAAATAGTGATTATGATTGGCTAAAGTAATTGCGACAGTTCGCCTTAACTGTCGCGAGTGTGGAAAGAGGGCGGTTCTTTGGTAACTGTCGCAATTATTTTATACAACATGCCTAAAAAATATGCGACGGTTGGCTCAAACTGTTGTGAGAACTGTCGTAGTCCAGGAATAAGGACGGTTTTTTGATAATTGTCGCAAAAAATCTACGACAGTTGACACTAACTGTCGTGACAACCGTCACAATCCAGGAATAAGGACGGTTTTGTGATAACTGTCGCAACTCAAGTGTCGTAAATCTCCTTTTTTCTTGTAGTGGTTGAAGCATTTCTCTATGTGCAGGAGGCATAATTATACAAATTTCATCAGGAGTTAGTTGCATCAACAGTTGCTGCCAATGTGGCACACACAAGAGCCTATTCTAGTAATCGTGGCCGTGGTAATAGATTCAATCGAGGACGTGGACATGGAAGATCCACATCTGGTAATCGTCCTACTTCTCAGGTATGTGGAAAGTATGGGCATTCTGTTTCAACTTGTTGGCATCGCTTTGATGAGAACTTCATGCCTAAAGAAAGTACTAGTGCTCAATCCAACTCTGCAACCAGCTTCAATCACAAGCAAGAGGATGCTCCAGACTCTACAAAAATCTCCCAAGCCATGGCTATGATGGCAACCACTCAAGAGTATTCTCTGCCCTCAGAAATTGAATCTCAAGCTTGGTTCGCAGATCCAGGTGCTTCCCATCACTTAACTCCCTATGCTCATCTTTTACACACAAAACAATCCTATGCAGGGCCTAACAAAGTCTGTGTTGGAAATGGACAAAACCTTCTTATTCAATCTGTAGGGTCTATAACATTCCATCCTAAAGCCAATCTTGATCATAAATTAAATCTCACCAATGTGCTTCATGTACCTTCTATCACTAAGAATCTATTGTCAGTTTCAAAACTTTCTAGTGATAACAATGTTATGGTTGAATTTTTCTCTAACAAATGTTACATTAAATCTCAGGCTTCTAAACAAGTTATTGTTGAAGGAGCCCTTGATGAAAGTGGTCTGTATTGCTTTCCTCAACTATCCTTGGAGCTTACCAAATCTCACAGAGTGAATAACAACTTCAGGAATTCCACTTGTATTCATAGTTACTTTGCTTCCAATTCTTCTGTTCATAAGCCAAGCTCTAATAATACTCCTTGTAATATTAATACACCTAGCATCATAGTCTAGGACATACAAATTTCAATTCTGTTGCTCATGTTCTCAAACTGTGTAACATTGCTGGATTTAATAAACATAGTATTGATTTCTGCACTTCTTATAATCTAGAAAAGACACATAGACTTCATGCTCCTCTTACTAACACTGTCTATAACAATCCTTTTGATATAGTTTATACTGATTTATGGGGTCCTTCTCCCAACCCCTCTAGTTCTGGCTATAGGTACTACATTGCTTTTGTAGATGGCCATTCAAAATACACATGGTTGTACTTTCTAAAACAAAAATCTGAAGCCCTACAAGCATTCAAACTATTTCATCTTTTTATTCAAACACAATTTAGTGTAACCATTAAGGCTGTCCAATCTGACTTTGGTGGGGAATTTTTCCCATTTACTAAGTTTCTCACAGAACTAGGCATTACACACAGGCTAACATGTCGTCACACTTCTCACTAAAATGGCACTATGGAGAGAGAACATAGGCAAATTGTGGAAACGGGACTTAACCTGTTAGCTCATGCCTCTCTACCTCTAGATTATTGGGACCATAGTTTCTCTACTGCTACTTACATGATCAATAGACTACCCACAACTGCCTTGACTAAAGCTAGTTCACCCTTTCATGCCCTGTATGGCAAGCAACCAGATTACAAGTCCTTAAGAGTTTTTGGTTGCTCCTGTTTTACCCTATTGAGACCCTTCAGCAAACATAAGCCACAATTGAAAAGCCAAGAGTGCATATATCTTGGAGTATCTCCCCATCATAAGGGTTTCAAATGTCTTAGTAAGGAGGGTAGAATTTTTATCTCTAAAGATGTTATGTTCAATGAGAAACATTTTCCCTTTCCAGTTCTGTTTTCTAGCCATCAGTCACATCAAAAGTCTGTTCCTACAGGAGGTATCAATAGGTTATGTATACCTACTGTTATCAGTTATGTCCCTCTTACTCATGTTTTTTCCTTTTCTCCAGCAGTAGGCAATAATACACAAACCAACAATCTAGAGGTTCCTAACTCAACCAATCAAGTCTCATCTCCTGATACACATAGTCCCCTACAATCTATCAATCAGGGACATATCATTGATAACTTAAATATCTCCCCTGACCTCCCTATTACATTTAGCCATGTTGTACACAGTACCAGAACTACTCCAACTGTACACATACCCAGTGGTACAGTTCCTACTAATCAGGCAGCTGACAAGTCTAATGTTACACCTCCTAGCCAAGGATCCCTTCATACACATTATCCTGAGAATAATGCCCAACTCAGTACCTCTAAAACTTTCTATCACCCAACAGATAATAACTTCAACTCTGAACATAATGTATCCAGTTATCCTGAGGGTAACCAAGACACCAACATAATAATTGACACACATCCTTTATGTACAACTCATACTTCTCCCTCTCTTCAATTCCATCCCAACACTCAAGACTTAAGCACTTCCTTTCAGTATAATGAGCTAACTCTCTCTTCCTATATTCCTTTATTTGCATCTTCCAACTCTCCCTTAATACACTCGAGTAAACCTCATGCACCTTTTATTAAGAATAGCCATCCCATGCTCACTAGAACTAAGACAGGAAACTCCAAACCCAAAAGCTTCATTGCCCACACTGAGACTGAACCCACAGGTGTCAATTAGGCTTTGTCTATTCCTGAGTGGTCACAAGGCATGGAAGCGGAATTTAATGCTCTCCAAGCCAACAACACATGGACTCTTACTACCCTTCCTTCAAACGGAAAAGTTGTAGGGTGTAGATGGGTGTTCAAAGTTAAACACAATTCTGATGGTAGTCTGCTCAAACACAAAGCTGGACTTGTTGCAAAAGGGTACCACTAAGAACAAGGCTTTGACTATACAGGAACATTTTCCCCTGTTGTTAAACCTACCACCATTAGAGTGATTCTAACTCTAGCCATCACATATAAGTGGGATATTCAACATATTGACATAAACAATGCCTTTCTCAATGGCATACTCCATGGTGAAGTTTACATAACTCACCCACCTGGTTTTGTGAGCAAAGACAAGATTTTGGTTTGTAAGCTCAACAAAGCCATTTATGGCCTCAAATAATCCCCAAGGGCTTGATATGAGAAACTAACTCAAACCCTCATTCACTTTGGCTTCTCTACATATAAATGTGATAATTCTCTCTTTGTTTACTGCAAAGTATATTTCCCCTGAAGAAGCTGGGCAGACCTAGATACTTTCTAGGTATTGAAGTTAAGTTTTGAAGAAATGGCCCACTTCTCCTTACACAGTCCAACTACATCAAAGACTTACTAGCAAGGGCAAAAATGGTCAATACAAATGGAGTTCCAACTCCTATGCTAAGAACTTGTAAGTTGAGCAAGCATGGTTTCAATTTATTTTCTGATGCACATTTGTACAGATCTGTTGTGGGTGCATTACAATATGTAACATCAACTAGGCCAGACATTGCCTTTAGTGTCAATAAGGAGTGTTAGTTCATGGCCTCTCCTCTTGAGACACATTGGTCTGCTGTTAGGAGGTTATTAAGATACCTGAGTGGTACAAGTAACTATGGCCTCCTCTTATCGCCCTCTGTCTCTGCACCAAAGTTCTCTCTCCGTGCCTATAGTGACTCAGATTAGGCAAGTGATTCGGATGAACAAAGGTCTACATCTGGTTCATGCCTTTATTTTGGGCCCAATCTTGTTTCATAGAGTTCCAAAAAGCAGTCTTTAGTGGCACGCTCCAGTACTAAGGTAGAATATTGCGCCCTTGTACATTCAACTTCAGAGCTATTATGGTTAGAATCATTACTTTCAGAACTTAATATCTCATTTCACACTCCTACACTCTTATGTGACAATTTAAGTGTTGTTTTGTTATCCCATAACCCAGTATTACATTCTCGAACCAAACACATCGAGCTAGATATTCAATTTGTTCGAGAACGTGTTGTTACAAAATGGTTATCCATCTAGCATGTTCCTGTAGCAACCCAGATTGCTGACACTTTGACCAAGCCTCTCAGCACATCAGCATTTCAAGACTTACAGGCCAAACTCAAAGTGGTTTGTGAAGCTCATCACCCTTAAGTTTGAGGAGGTGTTAGAGATATAATACTTTAGGCTTATTTTGATATGTTGTATTAAATGCATAGTTACAAACTGTCATAACTATTATCTCATGTATATAAGCTAAACCTCTTGTATCTTTACTTTCAATGAATGAATCATAAGCTTTCAACTTTCTTTTCTCAACTTTTTCATTTTCTTCCTATTTCTGTTACTCATCTTCACTGAGTGAAAAATGAGTTGTGAGGTTATCAATTAACATCCAATGCTTTCTCCTTGGGTCTGCGTAAGATTTGGAAACATGAATTTTCTTTGGAAGCCGATGTCCACAAAACTGAGCTTTTCCTCAACATGACATCGCACTTGAACTCGCACTCGTGCTTCCAGCCATTGCGATGAACCTTGAAGATGAACTCAAAATATCTGCAACTTCGTTTTTAAGTAGCAGATGAAGAATGTTTTTAACCCTTGCTGCAACTACACGAACCTCACTCTATTTTTAATTTCATATTTTTATTAAATGAGTTAATATATTACTTTGTTATTAGAAAATTCCATCTGGAATTAAAATTAAATGGAAAACAAAAAAGCCACTCTGTACGTGCCACCTCAGCCACATTGTTGATCAAACGCAATTGGGGGGGGGGGGGGAGGTAAAAAAAGGGAATATTTAAAATACAAGGACTAAATCCATGTTTTTTTATAGAGTTGTTTTCCGGATTCACCCCATCTGATCAGGGGGAAATGGGTATTATACCCTATTAAAAAAATACATTTAAATGTGTTTCAATCAAAAAATTAAAATAAATTGTGGCTTATTAGGAATGTAATGAAACTTTTCAAATCATTTCTATATGTTATTACATAAGTGTCTAGAAAAGATTTGCTCAAAAATTAACGATATGTTAATGCTTGCGTTATTTGCATTTCAAAGAAAATAGGCGCTTAAAAATTCATATTTAACTATTCTCACGTCAACAAAAAATTTGTGGGAGAGATCCTTTAATGTGGTAAACTTTCATGCAAAAAATCATGAAAAAAAAATAAAGTCTAGGTCATAATAATGGTTGCAGCTTCTTGAAAAAATAGATTGTTGTGTTTCGATCGAAAAAAATTGAGACTTATTTGGAATGCCATTAAACTTTGCATATCCTTGTGGCAACGTTTACGTTGTTTCTTTTTCATGGAAAATCCTTTCTTAAAAACATCATATTTAATTTATATCAAGTAAAAAAAATCAATTTTTGTAGAAGAGATCTTTATAATGTGTTAAACGTTCATAAAAAAAATGAAGTCACGTGAATTGAGTGTTTGAATTAGCTAAGAATTAGCTATCATTTTAGGTTGTGTGTTAGAGCAAGGAAGTCTTTAGCTCATGTGCTTGAGTAATGAAGTTTCAGACTTGTGTGTTTGAGCAAGGAATTCTTATTCTTCCGTGTATAAGCAAAGAAAGTTTTGTGTGCTTGAGAATTTCTAATCAATTTGGTTATAGTGGAAATCCCTTGGAACTGCAAGGGGAATGGACTACTCTCAGTTTGTGAGAGGAACCATGATAACTGCTCGTGTCTCTTGTGTTTTTACTTTACTTGCTTCTAAACAATATTCCGCTGATATCATTTATTTACATCTTAATCAGATTCTATTGCAGAATATGATAAAGACATTCAAGAGTTTAGACTCTGAGTGATTCTGAAGTCAGACTCTGAACAGAAGGTTTAGACTCTGATTAAGATCAGTCATAAGTAGAAGTTGAAAAAGTATGAGAAAAGCCAACACAATTCCACCCCTATTCTTGTGTTTTTCTGACCTTCATGTTTAAGTTTCAACAATACCAAAAGCCAAAGAAAAATACTGATCATTGAGGTCCCTACCCACATCTATTAGTAGTTTTCCACCATATTATATCTTCAAATGGTAGCCATTAACTCTAAAAAATGGTCTAGAACTCTGTATGAAACCTTTCTTATAACCATAAAATTTGATCTTCACGGTATTCCCAATATTAACTCTTCTTATAACTCAATAGCATACCTCCATAAATTTTCATACTTCCTATCATCATCTCCCTCAATAATCTTCTTGGCAATCAATTTTGCCTTCCATGCTCTAGCAACAGTGATCCCTATAGAATATTGTTGTCTCGTATCTTGCATAATGTCACAAATTCTAATTGTATCAGTTTGTGTTTGAATTTTCTTCACTACTTCCTTGACCACCCACTTTGAGTTTGCAGATCTGTTGTTCAATACCCTAACACATGTGTGGGTATCCACTTTAGAGCATAGAACTAAAAAACCACATTTAGCCTTGCATTCTATGTAACACCCACTTATTTAATTATTTATTTAATTAAATAGTTTTGAATATTTCCCGTTTTAATTGTTGAAGTTGTGTGATATCAATTTGAGTTGTAGAAATGATATGTTGTTATTATATTAGAATTATAAAAGAAAGTATGTGGGCTTAGTTGGTAGTAGCAAGGTTGGGGGTGTAGTAAGTTGGCCCAATAGAAATAAGAGATAAGTGGAGTTAGTGGGAAAAGGAAGTTACAGGAAAATAAAAGAATTAGGTTATCAGTAAGAGAGAAAAAGAGGTTTTGGAGAATACGAGAAGTTGCAGAGAAAGTGGAGCAAGAGGTTTTGGAGAATTACGTGGGAATTGCAGAACCGGAAATCCAATCGAAGAGTAGAGCGACCTTCAATCCAAGGTAAGGGTGGGGTTCTGACTCTATAATTGGGTTTATGATAAATAGTATGTGGGATTGGATTTGTAGCATTGCTTCTGTCCATGTGCGTGTTGATTCGTTAAAGTTGATTGCCCAAATTGGTTGATGTGGTTAAATTAATCATAGAATCATTTAATCGGTGTTATTTTGTGTGATTTTGTGGTATTGTTGTGGTACTGTGATGGTATGAGAATTGATACCGAAAATGGGAGGAAATTGGTAGATGTCGTCAAATTAATCGGAGGATAATTAATTCACGTTGTTTGAGTAGAATTATCCATGTTGCTGTAGTATGATGTATTGGAAGAATTAGTTGAGGATGAGTATAAGAGAATGAGAGAACAGAGGAGAAGGATGAGAGAATAGAGAGAACGCAGGTTTTGAGGTTGAACGCAGTTTTAGGAGACATGACGGCCGTCATGGAAGTGTGACGAGCGTCACACGGGTCACGACCGTCATGGAGTGTGACGACCGTCATGCATACAGTTTCCGGGTGCTGTGTTGTTTCCTGCGTTGATGCTTGGTTTGGCTGCTTGTTATGGATGGGCCTGAGTGTAAATATGTTGTACCTTGTGAGAATTACTCGTGTAACCGGATGATAATCATGGCATAGAAGTGAATTCGGAATGTGTTGGCAGGATGTCAGTAACAATAGTATAATATCCATTTAGAAAGGAATTAATTGAGTAAGCAAGTAACATGATAAATTAGTGATACTTAAAGGGGAGTTATTTAAGTAGCAGTAGCAATGATAATTGTTGACAGGAGTTGTCTAGTAGCAGTAGTGATAATAGGATGTATTAGGTAGTATTTTTTGTAGCAGTGTCGTGATGATAAAGTAATACGTGGCGGGTGATATTCTATAGCAGAATTTAACCAATAATAGTATCGAAACAGTCTTAATAAGTAAATACAGAGTAGGAATACTAATAATCTTAGTAAAAGAGTTAGGCATTAGAGTGGCAGTGTAATTGAGTTATTCTTTGTGTTGTGTTCCTTGTTGGAAGTTGCGAAGTTGTTGATATGAATCGTGTTGTTACATTGTAGGCCTATGGCCAGTGATGAGTTGTTGTTGATATTAAGTTGTAGGCCTTGAGCCAACGTTGATTTGTTGTTGTTATTAAGTTGTAGGCCTATGGCCAATGCTGATTTGTTGTGGTGCTGATAGATGTAATTATCAGTGTTGTTATTATGATGTTCATGATGGGTCACATGGCATAACATATTAAGCAGGCCTGGATTGGCAAAATATTAAGCTGGCCTGGATTGGAAAAAACATTAAGCGGAAGGCTTATGCCTTGTTGACGTCAATATTAATTGGAAAATTTTTAAGCTGGGAGTTCTGCTCCAATGGTACCACATGCATGTGCATTTTGAGTCGCATTTCATGTTGCGTAGTTATTGTTGTGTTGTTGATTAAAAGTTGATTCCAAAGTTGATGTGTTGCTGATTAATGAGGGTTTAAAAGCTGGGGTTGTGTTGCTGTTTTCCGTTGATTGGGATGTTGTGAAGTGGTGATTTTATAATCTGATCTAATATATTATTTATCATATATCCGATTATATTGTTTGATATCTCACCCCTTCTGTGTATGGTGATGGTTTATACGCCATCCTGCAGGTAATCCAGAGTGAAGGCTATCTACCTTCATTAGTTCGAGTCGGTGTCGTTGCTCTGATACGTAGCACTAGGGGGGATGAACGCATGTTTTCTTTAGTGTCGGTTTTATTATGTTGCTGAATTTTAAGTTGCTTTTCATTAAAGACTTGATGTCTTAGAGTTGTTTTGAATCAAACAAGTTGTTATGGTATTTCAGTTGAATTTATGAATCCGCTGCGTATTAATAAAGTTGTTTTGTGACGAAGACTGAATTATGTTCATCTGAATATTAAGTGTTATGTATCCATGTCTATGCGGTTAAATGTCGTTGTTTTTAAGTTGAAAATGTGACATCCTGTTTATGTTGAAATTTTATTACTCTGATTTTATTAAATATTCGCCGGGTAGAAAATGGGGTGTTACATTCTATCCTTACCATATAACTCTATTTTTTTCACAAAGGTAATTTCCCTACCATTTAATATTGACCACTCATGTATTGCATCTCTAAAATAAGCAAGAGAATTAAATGTCGTGTCCCACTTAAATTGGTAGTCCTTATTAAGTTGCTTTTTCCCAAACTTTTAAAACTTAGGTCCTTCACCTTTCTTATCATTAGATTCATCTGGATCTGAACTGTCTAGTTCTTCACTATTATATTCACCATCCTCTATTTTCTTTTTGGAACTACAAATTAATCTTGCAACTATGTTAAATTCATTTAGGGGTTGGGTAAAATCAAATCCATCTGTAATAGTAGTTGTTATCTCGTCCTCACTATCATCAAAACCTTAAACACCCTAATCGTCAATTGCTTCCATATTTGTCATTTCATTAATGAACCAAGGTTCCCTCACTCTTAGTTTTATATCAGTCACATTGTGTTCCAGATAATGGTAGCCATCAGCTTGATTTGTACAAACATATGCAGCAAAATCATCTGCATCATCATTGTTTCTTATCTGAATTTTTTCCATCTATTTCTACTATTTTAGCCCAAGCCCTATAGATTCCTTATAACCACATCCCTTCACCAATTTCTTAAGTTCATAAATAGTCCATTTCTCAATGTGCTATCCAGAATCTAAGGTTTGAACCCCACCTCTGTAGAATAATTTGTTGTCATTTTTCCTTATAAACTCACCTCCATAGCGAAAAACAACATTAAAGACTTGCATGTTCTATGAAAGGTATTTTCATATTCAATGTAACGCCCAAGATTTCTTTTGGGATTACCGACCAACCCCACAAACCAACACGGGTCTTTTCAGCATGCTTTATCCTCACTCGCATGCTTTTAAGAAATTTCTCAGAAGGTCACCCATCCCAAAATTGCTCCAAGTCAAGCACGCTTAACTGTGGAGTTCTTATGGAATGAGATGCCGAAAAGAAGATGCATCTTGTTGGTATAGGTAGTACCAATTACTCTTTATAAGCCTTATACCTGCACAACCTCTGGATCCCTCTCATTCCGATGTGAATTTAGGTTTTCCCTATAAGCTACTATGAGTGTCTCATTGTCATGCCTCGTGCACTGACAACCACTCCCTCTCCCTCGGGTGTTACATGTAACCACTCTTCGCCCTCTTCGGCCTCGGGTGTTACATGTCTACCACCTTCCGCTTGGTTCGTCCCCGAACCACACCATACGGGGAGAGGTATGGCTCTAATACCATTTGTAACACCCAATACTGCTTTCGGGATTACCGACTGACCCCACAAACCAACACGAGTCTTTTCAGCATGCTTTATCCTTGCTCACACGCTTTTCGGGAAACTTCTTAGATGGTAACCCATCTCAGAATTGCTCCAAGTCAAGCACGCTTAATCGTGGAGTTCTTATGGAATGGGCTGCCGAAAAGAAGATGCATCTTGTTGGTATAGGTAGTACCAATTACTCCTTATAAGCCTTCATTCAACCATGCATTCTCATACTTGCACAACCTTAGGACCCCTCTCATTCCGATGTGAATTCGGGTTTTCCTTAGAAGCTGTTAGGAGTGTCTCATTGTCATGCCTCGTGCATCGACAACTACTCCGTTGCCCTCGGGTGTTACAAGTAACCACTCTCCGCCCTCTTCGTCCTCAGGTGTTACATTCAACGTTGCAACATTACAATCACTACAGCAAGAGAGTTTGAAAATGCTTACCTAAGACATTAGAAACAAAGATTTCAACCCTTCCGATGAATGTAAGAGCTTCAAAAGCTTCGTGCTTCGTCCTTCAAAGCTTTGTCGTTGTGCTTCGTCCTTTTTCTTTATCTTCTCCAATGACGTCTTTATCTTCATTTAGCATTTGATTTGGGAATGAAAATGTAACCCTAATTGTATAGGGGGGTAAACAAGAAAATTCCATCAATTACTGCCAACTAAACCAACAAACACTTGCCAAGTCAATAAAAATGCCAACTAGACCACCAAACACCTACCAAGTCATTAAAAATGAAAGACTCTATGCGCCAAGTGGCAGTTTGGGGGGGGGGGGGGCAAACATCCAAAATATTTACATTAGAATGAGGGATAAAAAACTAATACGGGGGGGGGGGGGGGGGGGGGGTGGAGGGGTAAATCGAAACTCACTAACTTTGCAGGGGGGAAGTGTATTTATTTGGATACAAATTTATTTCTCTTCATGTATTAACATTGAATTAGGAGAAGTGGATAAAAGCAACCCCTTCTTAAGGTGAACGATCATTTTCATCACTTTTTTTACACAAACTCTTTTCATCACTTATAACCAATATTCATCATCTACCTCAAGCACAATTATTACATTTCTTCTACTTCTACTTCTACTTTTCAACAACATCTTCATGGAAGAAATAGGTGAGACCCTAGAGGTGTATATGTATGACACGATCGTTAAATTCAGCGAGAATACACTACACAACCAACAAATTGCCCATGTATTCTGAAGAGTCCACATTAAAATATGAGGCTTAATCCAGAGAAGTGTAACTTTAAGGTCAGTGGTGGTGAGTTTTTGGGTTTTTACTTGACGGGGAGAGGCATAGATGCAAATTAAAATAAGAGTGAAACAATCATCCAAATTGAGGCACCAACTACAAAGAAGGAAGTGATGAAACTGAATGGAATTTTGACGAATATAAATGTGTGTATCCTCGATGTCAGTCCCACATGCCCTACCCCTTTACAAGCTATTAAAGAAAGAAACACACTTTGAATGGACCCTAGAACGTAAGCATGCATTTGTATCATTAAAGACATATTTATAAACTATGCGAGTACTATCCTTGCCCTCAACCACAAGGCCTTATTTCTTTATTTGGGTGTATCACATGAAGCAATTATTGTCATCCTTATGCAAGAACTAAATTCTATTCAAATTGGTTCAACTTTATATCCATAACCCTGGTTGGACCCGAGATGCAGTATCAGAAGATAGAGAAGTAAGCATTGGCATTATAGACTTCATCCAGAAAGATGCGAAAGTACTTTATAGCACATGCAATTGTAGTACAGACACATTTTCCATTGAAGTAAGTGATTCACCGCCCAAATCTCGCTGGGAGACTAACAAAGTGGTATATCGAGATGTCCCAGTTTGACATTTTCTTTGAAGCAAGAAAATCCTTGAAAGCCCGGTTGTTCGCATACTTCATTGCAAAAATTACATTGGGCGTTCCCAGAGTCGGCTCAAACATAGGTTGTATTTATAGAAGAATCCTTTAATAATCAAGGAAATAGGACTAATCTAATTTTAGAGAATGAATCCGCCTTAGTTATTTAAGTGTCCTTACATTTTAATTTCTCTACCACCAATAACCAAGCCGAATATGAAGTTATCAACGCCGATCTCACCTTGGTTACCAAAATGGGGGTAGAGAACGTCATACTACAAATAGATTCCTAGCTCGTGGTAACACAGATAAAAGGGAAGCTTATACCAAAGAACCATTGTTGTAATGGTATGTCACCTTGGCAAGGAAAATATTGGAAAGTATAATTCCTTCAAAATCTTGCACGTCCAAAGAGAGAAAAACATGAGAGTGAATGTCCTCTTTAAACTTGCTTGCATTGGGATCCTATAGAGTGAAGAATTCTAATGATTAGGAAATTCTAAGTGTTTGACAAGTGACTTGAAGAACATGAGAGGGTGGGGGTGGGGTGAATTATGGTATTTAAAATTTGCGATTACTTTCTTGGTTTTCTCAATTACACTTGAAATCGTGTTAGTAATTTCATGAGAATAGAGTGAATATTAGCGGAAATATAAAAATAGTAAGAGATAAATAGCATAAATTAAAGAGGATAAGGGTTAGAGAGATTTCACCAAAGAGTTATCCAAATTCGACTGAACGTTGGCCTAGTCTTGTCCCCAAGAGATCTTCTTGATATTTTGAATATAAATTTTGAGCATTTACAGGTTATGCCCACAAACCTTAATACAATATGATCTTGATATTTTACAGGATTATCCCCAACTAAATATAGCTTTTACCCAGACTAAACTAACGAACCATTTATAGATTTTCCAGGCTTGCCTCAATAATCAAACATAACTTTTCCTAGAAAAGTTCTAGAAAAACTAAAGTAGAGAATTTATGACTGGTGTACCTCACAAACCAAACTGAATTTCTCAAGAGTAACACACACTCGAGAATTAAAACAACAAAACGACATATATAATTTCTTCCTCACAAGTAATATTTCACTAAAAAGAACCACAACAATTTAAGTGAAAATAAAAATATTTCTAAAGCGAGAAAGAGAGAAAATAGAGAGATAAATTCCAAATATAAAGCTTTAGAAAATGGTATTAAATAAAGAGGAAGCGAGCCTCTTTTATATAAGAGAAGGAAAATCCAACAAAGGAAAAGATCCATGGGTGAAATTAAAGTCCCAGTCAATTGACTTCTTGTCTCAATCGATTAGATGATCAATTTTAACTGATTACCTTTACCCAATATGGAATACTGGGTAGAGAGCCATTGCAAGTCATTAAGACGTTGTTATAATCAATTGGTTAATCAATTAGGCCTTCTAAAATAGTTTGTCTTAATGCCCCAATCAATAGGCTACTTCAAAAAAGTAAATTCTAATCAATTAGCTTAAGGTCCCAATCAACTAGGTAGTTCAAAAGGCCTTTAAAATAGAGCGAATAGTTTCTTAATAACTTTGATGGACCTTGAAAACCTTTTTTTTTAGAATTTAAAGAGATTTAAAAATATTTGTGTGTGTGTGTGTGTGATAGATATATAGATAGATAGATAGATAGATAGAGAGAGAGAGAGAAAGAGAGAGTTGCCTTATTACTTAGGAGTTACTGTTTTACTCTTACAAAACTTTAGTCACTCAGACAAACATGACATGGAGAGATTTCACACATCCTTTATTTCACACTTTGAAGCTTCAAGACTTTCCAAATAAGCCGATCATATAGGAATTTTCTTGAATCTTCTTAGAGATGAGGCTTAAGATAACTTCATGTTAAATGCCATCATCAGAGAGTTGAAAGTTATTGTCACCGACTTCAACAATCATGGTTCTCATCATCAAAACTTTTGGAAGGATATTTTACGGGATTATCAACTTTATACATGCAAGCACATTGATCAACATTCTCCCCCTTTTTTATGATGAAAACACATCTCTCAGGTAGGTGGTAAAAGAGATCTAGATTGAGATGTAATTGGAGAGGTTAAAGACCCCCTTAATTAAGTTGAGAGTATACTTTACTCCCCTTGAGAATATATTTTCCCCCTTTGGCATAATCAAAAAAACAAAAAACAAAGCACATAAACCACATGGAATCAATTTAAGATGAAAACATATAGGCATATTAAACCATGCATGATTTGATTAAAATACCTAGTTTAGTTCTTATGAAAAAACTTTTTTCTTTAAGAAGAGGTTTAGTAAAAATATTCGCGAGTTTATTAGATGAGGTAACATATTCAAGTACGCGTTCCCCTTTTTCAAAATGATCCCTAATAAAGTGGTGCCTAACTTCAATATGTTTAACTCGAGAATAAAAGATCGAGTTTTTTCTGAGTTTTATGGCATTAATGTTATCACATTTTATCGGGAAAGCTCCAAGATTAACACCATAATCACTGAGTTATTGTTTCATCCAAATAATTTGAATGCAATAGCTACCTGCAGCAACATATCATGCCTTAGTTGTGGATAGTGCAACACTTAGTTGTTTCTTTCTATGCCATGAGCCAAGCGAGTTCCCATGTAAATGACACATACTACTTCTACTCTCCCTATCCAATCTGCACCCAGCGAAATCGGAATTGGTGTACCCAAAGTAAGTCTAATTTGCTCCCTTAGGGTACCATAAACCTATTTGTTTTGTGCATGAGAGAAATCTCATGATACATTTGAATACATTGAGACGTGAGTCCTTTAAGAATGCCTAAAAATGTGCACACATATAGACATTAAACATTATATTAGGACGAGACACATTTAGAGAAGAGAGCCTATCATCCTCGGTATTTTCTTTCTTCAACTGGTTTTCAATTTTCGTCCTTGTCAAGGTTGCATGAAGTCGACATTAGGGTTGCTATCACTTTGGACTTCTCTATATCAAACCTTTTTAAAAACTATTTACAATACTTAGCCAGACTTATAAAGGTTATTTATTTAGTCTTATCGATTTAAACTCCTAAAAAATATTTAAGCTCTCCTATCATTGACATCTCGAACTCGTTATGCATAATTTCAGAAAATTTCTTGCACAAGGATTCGTTAGTAGCACCAAATATGATACCATCGAGGTAAATTTAAACTAATAAGATATCATGTTTGGTTTTCTTAATGAAGAGAGTTTTGTCAACTTGTCCTATTTAGAACATGTTTTCAAGCAATAATTTCCTCAGACGATCATATCAAGTCCTATAAGCTTGTTTTAATCCATATAGGGATTTCTTAAGCTTGAAAATATGATTTGTAAAGGTTGGGTTAACAAAACATGGAGTTTGATCAACATATACCTCCTTTTAGATGTAGCCAATTGAAAAAAGCACTTTTTACATCCATTTGAAATAGTTTGAAATTCATGATGCAAGAGAAAGCCAATAACATCCTTATGGCTTCTAATCTAGCCACATGATCATAGGTTTCATTGAAATATATTTCTTCTTGTTCATTTTATCCCTTCATGGAGTCTAACCTTATTGCTTAAAACATTGCCAATTTTGTCCAACTTGTTGGAAAAAAACCATCAGGTACTAATCACTAGATTAGATGAAGCTTTTGGAACGAGTTCCTGAATGCTGTTTCGTCAAAATTGATTTAAATCTTCTTGCACAGATAAAAACCAATGTTCATCGATGATAGCTTTGTCAATTCTTGTTGTCTTAATTTACGAGACAAAAGTCACAGTTACATACCTTATTAAGGGATCGTCGAGTAGTGACTCCCTTAGAAATGTCTATAATAACATTCTGGATATAATAGTCTCTTGTTGACCTCCATTCTGTTGAAATACCTGGATCTTCTAGAAAAATATTTCTGATTTGATCCTAAATAAACTATTCTTCTTGATTTTTAATTTGGCCATTGTCTGATTCTTGATCATTTTCCTCCAAATTTGTCTTTTCCAGGAAACTTCGCAATCGACAACTTCTACTTCTAGATTCATCAAAGGTAACATGAATTGATTCTCCAGTTGTTAGATTTATTTTGTTAGACTCTTAAAGCTTTTCTGGAATTGTAATATTATACGAATATTCCTTCATCAGCTTTTGCGTCAAATTTTTTGAGGTTTCCTTCCTGTTGTTAAGGATAAAGAGTTTCCAACCTAAAACATGTAAGTGATAGTTATTCAACATTCTTCTTTTGTATAATTCATAAGGCGTCCTCTTTTGAATTGGGTTTATCAATACACGATTCATAACATAGCAAACGGTGCTTACTACATTGATCTAGAAGTATTTAGGAAGATTGGTCTCATTGAGCCTCGTCCTTGCAAGCTCTGCTAGTGACCTATTTTTCCTCTATACTACCCATTTTTTTGGGGAGTTCGTGGAATGGAAAAGATGTGTTGAATACCATTCTCATGATATACTTTTTTGTATTCCTCATTTTGAAATTGTCCACCATGGTTGCTTCTGATGGATGAAATGGTTACACCTTTTTCCATTATGAATAACCTTGGATAATTTCCAAAAGGCACCAAACACGTCTTGTTTCTCAGATAAGAACAGTGTCCAAGTATAGAGAGAGTAGGCATCCACAATTACCAGAGTATAAATGTTTCCACCTAGACTTAAGTTTCTGGATGGGTCAAAAAGGTCCATGTGAAGCAGTTGTAAGGACCGATTAGTAGAAACAATATGTTTAGCTTTAAAAGAGACCCTTACATGCTTTCCCTTTTGGCACTCATCACACAATCTATTCTTTTCAAAATGTAAGTTTAGAAAACTGGCTATGAGATCTTTTTAGACCAACTTATTTAAGTGATCCATGTTGATATGAGCTATTCTCCTATGACATAATCAAGATTCATCCTTGTTACTCAAGAGACATACATCATTTGAAGGAAATTTATTTAAATTCATTGTTTAGGTATTTTCACTTCTTAAGATTGTAAGTATAGTTTCATTTGATTTAGATTGTATGACCCTGTAACGAGAAGATTCAAAAGTTACACTGTTACATTTGTCACATAATTAACTTATGCAAAGTAAATTATGTTTAAGCCCTTTAACCAAGAGAACTTCCCCAATCGTTGGACAGTGGTACTTACCAATGGTATCAGCCCATAGAATTTGTCCCTTATTATTATCTCCATAAGAGATGGATTCACCTTCTTTAGGAAAGAAGGTGGAGAATAAGGTTTTATCACATGTCATATGCTTTGAACATGCAATATCAAGATACCATTTGGTGTTTGAGATTGTAAATAATTCATGCAGAGAAATGGTTAGTTCTTAACTTCACGTAACCTTATCATCTTAGGTCTTTTGTTGTTATTTTCATAAACATTCTTCTTATTTGTCTTAGAGATATAGGCATTTACAAGGGCAGATGAAATTTTCGCTTTGTGTTCACAGTGTTTTTTTGTAAAAATATGAAGGAGGATGTCCTTCTTTGCTTTCATGACTCTTCTTAATGAAACATAACATAACAAGTTCTTCTTTACTACAGTGGTTGCATTTTAAGGTTTTAAAATGAGAAGTGGATTAGAATTACAAATGTTATCAAAGCTTTTACTATTATTATTTGGTTCATAGCCAAGGTAAACTCTGTTTTTAGAGGCTCTTTGATTTCCTAACAAAAGATTCAATTTATCTCTTCCTTTGGTGAACTTGACAGGTGTTTTTTGACAATCTCAAATTTCATTTTTCAAATTATCACATTCGTTGCACTTGTTAAATTCATCATCTCCGTTTGAAATAGAAGAACTTTAAACTAGATAATTTTGTTTCTCTCTAAGGATTTCCATTTTCTCTTTCAAAGTTTTTATTTTTAATTTCAAGAGAAGAAATACTATCCTTGAATGAGGAGACAATTTGTTCTAGTATGCTTATTTCTTTTGTTAGATTCTTACAAATAAGAAAAATATAATGATAAGAGAAGTGATAAATTACTTCATCATCTTAATGATTTGTCATGAGGAAAATATTGGCTTCTTCTTCATCATCGTCTGAGGATTCCATATCATTGTCTTCCCGTGCAACATACATTTTCTTTCCATTTTTTTAGGCTTCTTGAATTTTACATGATATTCCTTTTTAGCAAGGGGAGAGTATGACCTAATGTGTCCTTTGTTTCTGCACTTGTAGAATGTTGGAATAAATGTTCTTTTTCTTCTTCTCATTCCTAAGGAATGTTTTGAAGTTCTTTACTATAAGAGACATGTCACCATCAAAGTTTGATTCCTCAGCCTTGAGTGCTAGAATTTCGTTTTTCTTTTCTCCTTCTTCATATATGGGGAGTCTTTTCGATTCCATTTCATGTTCCTATAATTTGCCAAATAGTATATGTGTATCCATAGTCGAAAAATTCTTATATTCATGAATCACAATGACTTTGGGTTTCCATCTACGATTTAGACATCTAAGAAATTTTATGACTGGTTCCTCATTTGAAAATGTTTTTCCCAGAGTTCTCATATGACTCAATATGGGTAAATTGTGTTTACATTTGATTAATGCTCTCTTCAGGTTTCATTCTAGAAACATGCAAAAATTCATCAAGACCGATGACGATGGTGATGACAATTTTTGCTTTTAGACCACACTACATATTTCTTTATCATATTTGGTTAAATCCTTTTTCTAGTTTGTTTACTATAATACCTTTAATATCGCGTGTAGGAACAAATAGACCTTCTTTCATAATCTTCCGAATACCATAATCCATCCCTTATATGAAAAAAATTCATTTTCTCATTCCATAAACTATACCCTTCTCCATTAAAGGATGGAGGTTTGTTTAGTAAATAGCTTGAAGAAATTTTGCCTTATGGGACGATTAGTCTTTAACATGAGTTAGACTTTGATGCCACTTATCTATAATATAAGAACTTTAATGGTTCTGGTAAACACAATTCTAACCCTTCCTATGTTGTTGCCACGTCACAATATTAAGGGCAACTTATGTCTAAAATCAACTATTTCCAACCAAGTTAAGGGCTAATTGAAACAGAACTACAGTTTTAACACTACAAACACCACTATTTTCCCAACAAGTTCCTGTACAATACCAAATAGTTGCAATTTTTAACTTTTCATGTAACTGAACTTGGGTATTGGAACCTGCACCTTACCGGCTTTGCTGAGAAATCACATGGGTGCAAATTTTATTTTCCAATGCAACACAACCTTGATCACAACGTCCGATGTTTTACCAGCATCTCACGACCATTTCTTCATCTTTATCTCAAATGGTTTGAAAATTGTCTACAAAACTCTCTCTCCCACCATCAAAACCTCTGCTCAAAATTTGCACTTCACCGGACATTGACCGTCGCTGCACTTTATGGCAAAACATTGATCGCTACGCTTGAGGTCTTATCTTGCCCGATCATCTCTTTCTCTTTCTCCCCCTATTCTTCTTTTCCCAATCTACGTATTTATTTTTCTCTTCCGTCTTCATCTTTTCTGTATGTCTCTGTTCTTTAACCTAAAAAGAACTTAACTCTCCAGATCTCATTGTTGATGATGGTGAGGATGTCACAAAACTTATGTTGCAGCGGCATCTTTAACTGAAGTATACTTGGTATAAGATTTTTTTCTTCTGGTTTTATTAAAGTTTCTTATTGTTGAAATATTCTTATGAAAAACTTATTTCATTGGTTGCAGTTTGTAGATTGGAGAAGAGTGAAAGTGAAGCCGTTTGTGAGTAACTACAGAGTGTTTAGGTTGCAGCAATCTATAGATTTTTTGGTACAAATGCCTTTGAATGTGTTTCAAGATAGAGATGGATTGCCAAGGATTGTGTTGACTGATCCAAATGGTTGTTCAACTGAGGTTGGTTGGTTTGTTTCTCTTTTGATTATGAGATTAATTAAGTTATTATAGTTTAATCACTTATCATATAAGTGATTATGTTGATTATATATGCTATGGTTATTACAATATTATTTTTTAATGAACATTTTTTAAAATACATTTAGAATAAATTACTGCATCTCAAAAAAATACATTAATGAAGTTATGACGATTTGTTTATTCTTACTAAACTCCATTTCAATAATTTTCCATAAGTTCGTTCTTAGTGTATTTTTTTGTGATGCTTATATACATGGTAGTTGAAATCCTAATTTTAATAGTAAAGTCCCATGATTTTGCAATTATACTTGCCGTCAACGATTATGAGTTTAAGCATAATCTTATTTTGGTGGGATACGATGCAATTGCCCCTGTTAATCGTTGAATCACATTAGTATTGGGAAACAAGTGTGAGTTGTGTTGTGAAACAAGTGTGAGTTCTAAGTCCCACATTGCTTAGAAAATTGGAGGTTGAACACTTTATAAGTGAGAGAATCCATACACCTATCACCTTAAGATTTTGGGTGAATATGTGGTGTCTCTCTCACTTGTTTGGTTGAGTCTTTGACCTTTAGGTGAGTGTTTGACCCAATGTGTATGCTTCCCCTCTCCTGATGTCCCATCAGTGGTATCAGAGCCTACTTCGAGTAAGGGACCGTTGATGTTACTTTAGCTTTGTTGTCATTTACCAAAGATCTTTCTCCAATTCTTAACAATAATATGCATTTCATATCAGTTTTTACTTCTCATTATATTCTTGGTTGGAGTTTTAAGGTTAATGGTCAAGCTCAAAATCTTGTGATTTCTGACCTACCAAAGTTACCAAGATTTGGTGAGAAAAAACAATCCAAATTTTAATTGTTGGGTTACGTTTGCTTTTGTTAAGTTTGGTTATCACAGATAAAAAAATTATTATTTATATTATAATAATTAAATATATTGATTTATAGAAATATATAATTTCAAATTTATGATATCTTATTCTTATAAATAAAACTACTCTATCAATATAATAATATATTTTCACAATTTTCCTATTTTTATGTTTACAATCAATATCCCATTTTTATATTTGCAATTAATATCATTTTTATATCATATTTTCACATTTATGAGAGAAAGTTTTATAATGATAAAAATAATAAAATAAAAAATATTAACGGATCAACTTCATCATTAATCAATATATATTTATCTATATAATATACAAAAATATACTTAAACGTAACACGAGAAAAAATGGGTAAAGTTACCCAAATACCCCACATTTTCGAAAAAATTCTCCAAATACCCCACGTTTTAAACAATTTCCCAAACTGCCCCAGTTAGGGCAAGGCTTTGTACATTGTCACCAAATGAAATGGCGACACCCCTTTAAGGCTACAACCCTGTCGCCAATTGTATTGGCGACTCCCTTTTGCCTTTGTACAGGGTCGCCAATTGCACTGGCAACTTGATAAGCAAGGGAGTCGTAATACAATTGGCGAGAGGGTTGTAGCCTTAAAGGGGTGTCGCCATTTCATTTGGCGACAATGTACAAAGCCCCGCCCTAACTGGGGCAGTTTGGGAAATTTTTTAAAACGTGGGGTATTTGGGGAATTTTTTCGAAAATGTGGGGTATTTGGGTAAAAAATTCGAAAAAATGTGTTATTGTTTAATTATTTATATTACTAATAAAGAAATAAATAGGACAAATATTTATACGTAAAAAGATATTAGACAAAAAAAATATAAGTAACGTATGAATTAAATGACATTAAAATTATATGTTTATATAAACAATTTATAATTATTTTATGATCACCAAAACAAAGAAAATAAAAGAAAATAATAAAAGAAAATAAAAATAAATATATTTTAAATAATGTATGAATCCAAACACGGGAAAATGTATTTATTTACGTTACTAATATTTATTTATAGAATTAAAATACAAATACTATGTTAATAGTTGATATTTATAAAACTAAATGATTGCATAAATATTTTTATAAACAAATTTAATATTTATATACGGGAAAATATACGATTGATCCAAATATTTGTAGATATGGAAAAACTATATTCATGCTCCAAATAAAAATAAAAAAATATGTTTTTCTTTTAAAAATAATAAACTTTCTTGGTTGAATAATTGTCTTTCTGTTTTTTCATTCTTATTACATTTTAGAAACAAATGTGCGTAACACACCATTATCCGTACAAACGCACGGGTATCTAGAATAGAATTCATGCTAATCTACGGAATTTTTTACGTAAATACCCCTAATTTTGGAAAAAGTTCCCTAAATAACCCATGTTTCAAAAATATTCCCAAAATGCCCCCATTAGGGTTTTGGTTTGAACTATGTCGCCATTGGAATTGGCGACTCCCTTGTAGAGGTCTAACCATGTCGCCAATGCAACTGGAGACACCCTTCCAAGTCGTCAGTGCAACTGGCGACACAGTGTAATGGTTAAACCAAGTCGCCAATCCAAGTGGAGACACCCTTCAAACTGAAAATTTTCACTATAAATAGGGGTGTTAAGCTTGGTTTGTTCCACATCTCTTCTCACAACTTTGTTTTACTAATAAAATGTATCGTCGTCGTTGGGGTAAAGTTATTTTTTTGCGAGACAAGCCACCGATCGACATGATGTTTTGGAACATACAAGGTATCAATCAACTTATTGTTGTATGTTGTTTAAATTGTTATAACAAAGAGAAATGCATTAATGAAAACATTTGGTTACAACAAACGAAAAGATAAGATAAATTATGATGCAGAAGTTCCTCCAACATTGGGACAATGTTTTTTGTTGTGGCCGGGCTGACGACAAATACTGCATAGTCGTATCATTTTATCAGCGATATCCATTTCGGTTCTTATATGCTTGCTGTTTGGGCGCCCTTTTTTCTTTCTTCTCATTTCATCGTTGTGCCAAACTATGTCACCTTGGTATGGAGGCCAATAATCCTCCATTGGTAGCACTGCGAAGCCTTTGCTGTATACATTCATAACATTAACCACCTTGTAAACATCAGATAGATAGCCATAAGCATCTTGACGAGCATGTGCGCATGCTGCAATGGCATGTGAGCAAGGTACACGGAGGGCCTGGAACCTGCCACAATCACACCAACCTCTGTTTAGCCTGACAGCATACGATAAATTGGGTCTCCCCTCATTAAAATCCATTATTTCTTGTACACTGAATGATTGCCTATGTCGGTCAAAGATTGTAACTGCATGTGTGCTAGCTTTGATAACATCATCCTTCATCAATTTCATAACGCTCTCACTGTATACTTGACCAGACGCTAACACTGCACTCCATCTTTCACCTCTTGTTGCGAAAAGTGATGCCAACCTATAATAGGTTGATCTCACCAAAGCAGTGATTGGAAGGTTTCTTATTCCTTTGAATACTCCATTCATGGACTCCACAAGGTTTGTTGTCATGTGACCCCATCGACAGCCCCCATCAAAAGATCTTGTCCACCTTTCTAGTGGAATGTTATCCAACCAGCTTCCGGCATCTGCATTTGACATCCTTATTTCGTTAAGGTAGTATTGAAATGTTGGTTGAGTTAGCGCATAACCAGCATTCATAACCTGTTTGCTAAGGTACTTGTCTTTGATTGCACGCATGAAGTTTTATTGAATATGTCTAATGCAATATACATGAGTATAAGGAGGATTATGCCACCCGTTATCATGGTTATTGTAAGCACTCTCTATAGCAGCATGTCTGTCTGAAATCAAATAGAGGTTGGATTGTGGAGCGACATGTGTTCTCAGATTCTTAAGGAAGAAACCCCAAGCAGAAGCGGCTTCACCCTCAACCAAAGCAAATGCTATAGGAAAGACATTACTGTTGCCGTCTTGTGCAACAGCCATAAGCAAGGTGCCCTTGTATTTTCCGTATAGCCATGTTCCATCAATTTGAATAATAGGTTTGCAGAATGCAAAACATCTTATGCATGGATGAAACGACCAAAAGAGACGGTGGAAGATGACATTTTCGTCAACAATGGTACCATCTGGCCTGCATGCCGGCACTGTCTGCATGATTGTAATAGTTCCTGGTGCGTATGTCTTTAGGGCAACCAAAAATCGAGGTAATTCCTTGTACGAATCCTCCCAGTTGCCAAAGACCCTTTCAACAGCCTTTGTCCTTGCAATCCACGCCTTCTTATAAGAGGGAGTATAATTATACCTCGTCACAATGTGAGATATGATTATACTCACTTTGACGGACGGATCCTTACTAACCATGGGCAAAATGTCTTGACATATCAAATATGCGCTTAACTTTCGGTGATCTTGGTCAATATTTGTCGCAGTGCAATTATGAAGTGGTTGTATGGAAGTTATCTTCCAGCAATCGCTTCTCTTTGTGTAAGTAGCTGAAAGTCGAAACTTGCAAAGAGGATTACGACAAATAATTACATACCTTCTCGAATCCGTTTTATGGACACTGTAATCAACAGAGTTATCCATGTGAAATTTTTTTATGGCTCGTACACAATCTTCCTTGGTTCGAAACATGTCTCCTTCTTTTAATTCGTTCCCTGACCGCATATAAGGGTTGTGAAATATATCTGCGGATGGTGCATTATTTTCCAATTCCATGTCTGTCATATGTTGAGGCGGACGATGGACATTATCGGGATGTACAGACAGTTCTTCGTCACCCTCATCGTTGTCGTTCAATATCTGATCGAGCAGTTCCTCGCTTCCTTCTTCTTCCTCATCAACGATGTCGACCTCTGCTTCAGCTTCGTCAAAGTATTCTGATTCGCTTTCATCTGAGTCTACACATGGTGACTGATTTATTACCTGAGACTGTTGAGATGAAATATTTTGTTGGAGATATGTATACAACTCAATTTTAGTGGATAAAACTTAACTTGGTTGGTTTAAAAAAAAATAGGGTTTCTATATATTATTTGTGAGATAGGTCCAAGGCCTAACTCGGACTCCAAACTTTGATGAAAATGGAAAAAATTTGTGTTTCTGGTGACAACAAATTGGACAAATGCCGTGTTTTGAAAACCAAAACCAAATATATCGGAGACATATGTTTCTCCGTTGTAATGTGCCTTAACAACATAACTCATTGCAGATGACATTTTGACTGGAGTTGTTTTGGGACAGACAAAGAATTTTTCTTGTTTGATAGAATGCATGCATGCATGCAAAGACATATAAATAATAAAAATAAATTCGTTAAGAATTCGCCACCTTGATTGGCGATAGCATGCAAAGCAATTAATGAAGTCGACGTTGGAATTGGCGACATGTTACGGTCTTTTATTACTGTGTCGTCGTTGGAATTTGCGACATGTTACGGTCTATTATTTTATTAAATTAATGAAAATTTTATGTCATTGTGCAAATAAAATCAACATAAACTAAAAAAAACAAAACACACCATGTCTCCACTTGGATTGGCGACTTGGTTTAACCATTACACTGTGTCGTCAATTGCACTGGCGACTTGGAAGGGTGTCTCCAGTTGCATTGGCGACATGGTTTGACCTCTACAAGGGAGTCGCCAATTCCAATGGCGACATAGTTTAAACTAAAACCCTAATGGGGGCATTTTTGGGAATATTTTTGAAACATGGGTTATTTAGGGAATTTTTTCCAAAATTAGGGGTATTTACGTAAAAAATTCTAATCCACGAGTTATTACATTTTTTGTATAATTAAAAAAAATAAAACTAAATATATTTTAAATAATGTATGAATCCAAACATGGGGTAAAATTTATGGGTGTTTGTGGTTCATGAACTGCACTGAATCAAACCACATTTATGGTTCAATTCAGTTTACAGTAACCATTTCAATAAAAATATAATTAACTGTTAAAATAGTTTCAATTCAGTTTAAAATTAATTTATAATCGGTTTGTGTTTATAAACTAGTTTATAATTAATTTGTAATTATAAACCAATTTTATAATTTGAACTCTTTTAAAATCAATTTTTTTAATTTGAAAAAAAAAGTTAATTTAAAAAATATACAATATTTGAAAAATATATTAAGAAAAATAATTTTTTTATTTTGTAAAAAAAAAAAAAAAAATTTTAATAAATTATTTTCATTTTATATAAAAATTTGGGAAATCTTTTGTTTATTTTTCGAAAAAAGAAAATTATAAATAAAAAAAAAATTGGGAAAAATATTTTAATTTTTTTTTTATTTTTCGAAAAATTCTTCTAGAATGGAAAAAATTTTAATTTTTTGAAAAATAAAATTCAGAATAATTCTTTTTTTAGTTTTCGAAAAAATATATTCCAGAATAAAAAAAGAAAAAATTTTATTTTTTCCGTCATAAAAAATTTCAACTTTTTTATTTCCGATTCCGAAAAAAAATTTTAATTTTTTTTATTTTTCAAAAAAAAATTCTAGAACAAAAACATTTTAATTTTTTTTTATTTTTCGAAAAAAAATTCCAGAATAAAATAAATTTTAATTTTTTTTTTAATTTAAAAATTTTCAGAAGAATTTTTTTTTTCGAAAAAATAATTTTCGGAATAAAAAACACAAATTTTAAATTTTTTTTTTCGAAAAATAAAATTCAGAGTAAAAAAATATTTAATTTTTTTTTATTTTTCAAAAAATTGAATTCCTAAATAAAAAAATTATTTTCAGAATAAAAATATTTTTTTATTTTTATTTTTTAAAAAATAATTTTGTTTTGATTTTTTTTTTAATTTTTTGAAGAAACAAATTTCAAAATAAAAATATTTTTGTATTAAATTTTTCAGAATAAAAATTAAATTTTTCCGAAAACAAAATTCAAACTTTGGGAAAAAATTAGTTTAAAACTTTTTTTTTTAAATTTAAATTTTGTGAATTTTTTTTATTAAGTATTATTTTTAATTATTTTTTAGAAAAAAATTAGAATATATATATTTTTTTAATTTAATTTGGGGATTTTTTTTTAATTATTTCCAATTTTTTTTTACTCTCGATAGTTTTTCTTCTTTTTGTATGAAAAAGTTATTTATATAATTAAAACAGTTTATAAATGAAAACTGGTTATGAACCGATTTTAAACTGAATTAGAATTGTTTTACTTAAATGGTTCAGTTCATTAACCATTTAAGTGATTCAGTTTTTATATGATGCAATGCAATTCAGTTTAGTAATATAGTTTGGTTAACCATATTTTTGCACACCCCTAGGATAAATGTATTAATTTATGTTACTACTGTTTATTTATACAATTAAAATATTATTTTCAAATACTATGTTATTAGTTGATATTTATAAAACTAAAAGATTGCATAAATATTTTTATAAATAATGGAAAAACAAATTTAATTTTTACATACGAGAAAATATACGGTTGATCCAAATACTTGTATATATGAAATAATTATATTTATGCTACAAATATAAATGAAAGCACATTTTTCTTTTGAAAATAATAAACTTTCTTAGTTAAATAATTTTGTCTTTCTAGTTTTTCATTTTTATTACATTTTTTAAACAAATGCGTGTAACATAACGGTACCCGTGCGAATGCACGGGTATCTCACTAGTTTAAAAAGTGACTTCAAGCACAAGAAGGGGACTGAATCGTGGTATTTAAGTTTTGTGATTACTTTCATGGTTTTCTCAATTACACTTGAAATCATATTTTTAGTTTCTTGAGAATATAGTGAATAGCAACGTAAATAAAAAATCAGTAAGAGATTAATAGCAGAAATTAAAGCGGACAACAGTTAGAGATATTGCACCAGAGGATTATCCAAGTTCGGCAAAACGTTGGCCTAGTCCTGTCCCCAAGAGATCTTCTTGAGATTTTAACTATAAACATTGAGCTTTTATAGGTTATGCCCACGAACATTAATACGATCTGATCTTTATATTTTACAAGATTATCCCCAACCAAATATAGCTTTTACCCAGGCTAAGTTAACAAACCATTTAGAGATTTTTCATGCTTATCTCAATAACCAAAGAGAATTTTTTCCGGTAAAGTTCTAGAAAACCAAAGCAGAAATTTTATGACTGGTTTATCTCACAAACCAAACTCAATTTCTCAAATGTAACACACTCTCTAGAATTAAAACAATAGCATGACATATACAACTTCTTCCTCACGAGTAATATTTCACTCAAAAGCACCACAACAACTTAAGTGAAAAGAAAATTATTTCTAGAGAGAGAAAGGGAGAAAATAAAGAGATAAATTCCAAAGAAAATGTAAAGCTTAGGAAAATGGTATGAAATGAAGGGGAGATGAGTCCATTTAATATAAGAGATGGAAAATCCAAAAAATGAAAAGATACATGGGCAAAATTAAAGTCCCAATCGATTGGCTCCTTGTCCCAACCGATTGGATGATCAATTTTTATCGATTACCTTTGCTCAATATGGAAATATTGGATAGAGAGCCATTACAACTCATTAAGATGTTGTTCTATTCGATTGGTTAATCAATTAGGCATTCTCAAATCGATTGGCTTAATGCCCCAATTGATTGGCCAATTCAAAAAAGTATTTCCAATCGATTGGTTTATGGCCCCAATTAACTAGGTAGTTCAAATAAGCCTTTAAAAGAGAGTAAACAGTTTCCTAATGATTTGGATCGACCTTGAAAACCTTTTTTAAGAGTTAAAAGAGATTTAAAAATATTTTTAAGTGTGTGTGTGAGTTGCCTTATTACTTAGGAGTTACTTCCTTAATTTTACAAAACTTTGGTCACTCAAACAGACACGACTTGTTGAGTTTTTCAAACTTTCTCTCTTTCACACTTTGAAACTTCACGACTTACCAAATAAGTCGATCGTATAGGCAGTTGCTTGAATATTCTTGTAGATGAGGTTTAAGATATCTTCAGATTAAATGTCATCATCAGAGAGTTGAAATCTATTGTCACCGAATTCAACAATCAGTGTTGTCATAATCAAAACTCTAGAAATGATCTTTTGTGGGATTATCAACTTTATACCTACAAGCATATAGATCCACAATAAGGAACCAAAGCATCGAAAATCCCGGAGCGACTGTGATGGGTATGGGAGACTTCTCCCATCCATCTTAGATATTTTATGCTATACATCAATCAAGTGGCACTCCCTACCGTTCCAATGGAGGTCACCTTGATAAAGAGAATGTCAAACTCATATAATTTGATAGAGGGGACCTTGTACAAAAGAGGCTTGTCAACTTCTCTTCTAAAATGCTTGGATGGGGAAAAAGCTCGTATTCTTATAGGTTTTGGTATCGTCGGTAGGTCTCCCAGTCCAACGATTAGGGGAGTTCTTTTGGTTAAAAGGTTAAAGAATAATTTACTTTGCGTAAGTCAATTTTGTGACAAAGTTAACAGTGTAACCTTTGATTATTCTGGTTGCATGGTCATAAAATCTAAATCAAATGCTACTTTATTTACAAGCTCAATAAGTGGAAATATCTACACTGAAAATTTAAATAAAATTCCTTCAAATGATGTATATCTCCTGAGTAACGAGGATATATATTGGCTATGGAATACGAGAATAACTCACATCCACATACACCACTTAAACAAGTTAGTCTGAAAGGGTCTCGTAGACAGCCTTCCAAATTTACATTTTGAAAAGAAAAAATTATGTAATGTGTTCCAAAAAGGCAAGCAAGTAATGGCCTCTTTTAAAGAAAAAAATATTGTTTCCATAGATCGACCCTTACAATTGATTCACATGGATCTCTTTGGATCATCCAAAACTGTAAGTCTTGGTGGAAATGTTGACACCCATGTAATTTTGGATGACTACTCTCACTACACCTAAACATTATTCGTATCTCAGAAAAGAGACGTGTTTACTGCCTTTCAAAGACTAGTCAAGTTTATCTAAAACAAAAAAGGAGTAAACATTGCATCCATAATAAGTTACCACAATGGAGAATTCAAAAATGAGGAATTATAAAACTTTTGTAAAGAGAATGGTATTCGAATTACATTTTCCACTCCCCAAACTTCCCAACGAAATGGGAGTAGTAGAGACTAAAAATAGATATCTAGAATAGCTTCCAAGGACGATGCTCGATGAGACAAATCTTCCTAAATATTTTTAGACTGATGCAGTAAGCTTGCTTGATATGTCAGGAGTCATGTCTTTATAAGAAAATTTATAAATTGGACTTCCTATGAACTATATAAAGGAAGAAAACCTAATATCTCTCATTTACATGTCTTTGGATGCAAATGTTTAGATAACCTTAGAAAATTGACGCAAAAGCTGATGAAGGCATATTCATTGGATATTCCACTTCGAGCAAAGCTTTTAGAGTATTTAACAAAAGAACCCTAACAATAGAAGAATTAATTCACGTTACTTTTGATGAAACTAACTCTAAAGCATTAGAGATAGAAGTGATTGATTGTGCATGTATTTTGGAAAAAACAAATCTGGAAGAAAATGACCAAGAAGTAAAACTACGTCAAAGTCAAAATCAAGCCATAGATGAAGAACATCTTTAAGATAAAATCATAGATACTCCTTTGAGTCATCAATATCTTCCAAAATAATGGATGACGACAAAAGACCATTCTATTCAAAATGTCATTTGAGACATCTCTAAGCGAGTTACTACTCGACGACCCCTTAATAAGGTTAACTTTGTGGCTTTTGTTTCACAAATTGAGCCAAAAGGAATTGATGAAGCTATTGTTAATGAACATTAGCCTCTTACCATCCAAGAAAAGTTAAATCAATTTAAACGAAACAAGGTTTAAGAACTCATTCCAAAAGCTTCATATAACCTAGTGATTCTTACCCAACGGGTCTTTCGCAACAAGATGGATGAATATGGAAATGTTTTAAGGAATAAAAGCCATACTTGTTGCAAAATTTTACAATCAACAAGAAGAAATATATTTCGATGAAACCTATGCTCTTGTGGCTAGATTAGAGGCCATAAGGATATTATTAGCCTTCTCATACATCATGATTTCAAACTATTTCAAATGGATGTAAAAGGTTATTTTCTTAGTGGTTACATCCAAGAGGAGGTATATGTTGATCAACCTCCGGGTTTTATTAACTAAACAATCTCTTAGAGCCTGATACAATCGTCTAAGAAAATTCTTGCTTGAAAACAAGTTACAAAAAGGAAAGGTCGATAAAAATATCTTTATCAAGAAAGTCGAACATGTCATTTTACTAGTTCAGATTTATGTTGATGAGATAATATTCGGTACTACTAATGGATCCTTGGGCAAGGATAATTTTGAAATAATGCGGGATAAATTTGAAATGACAAAGTGGGGGGAGCTTTGATACTTCCTAGGGCCTCAAATTCATCAAACTAAGGAAGAAACCTTCATCAATCAAGGAAAATATTGCAAGGAATTACTTAAGAGGTTTGACATGGAGAAGTCCAAAACAATAGTAACTTTGATATCAACATCGTGCATCCTTTACAATGACGAACATGGAAAAATAGTTGAAGAAAGAATATATTGAGGTATGAATCATATGATAGGCTCTCTTCTGTATCCCATTGCATCCCATCATGATATCATGTTTGTTGTATGTCTTTGTGCTCGCTTTCATGCATCCCCAGAAGAATCACATCTTAGTGCGGTTAAATGCATCATGAGACATCTCACTAGCACATAACAAAAAGGTTTATGGTACCTCAAGGGAGCTGATTGTGACTTAGTTAGGTACATATATTATGACTTTGCTGGGTGCATATTGGATAGGAAAAATTCCAGCGCTACATGTCACTTACTTAGGAACTCGCTTGTCTCATGGCATAACAAGAAAAAAAATCAAGTATAACATTATCCACAACTAAGGCAGAATACGTTGCTGGGGGAAGTTGTTGCTCTCAGATTATCTGGATAAAACAACAACTCAGTGATTATATTGTCAATCTTGGAGTTGTCTCGATAATATGCAACAACATTAGTGCCATAAACCTCATAAAAAGCCAATACTTCACTCTCAAGCCAAACACATTAAGGGGGAACTTAACCACTCCAAATTTAATCTACTTAGATTTGATTCTACCACCTCCCTGAGATGTGTGTTGTAATAATAAAAAGGGGGAGAATATGGATCAATGTGCTTACAGGTATGAAATTGATGATCTTAATACTGACGATCATTAGGATGTTTTGATGACGATAACGCTGCATGGGAGTCCTGGTGATATATCTTTCCAACTTCTTGATTATGGTGACTAACTTGAAGATATCCCAAGCCTCATCAAACATAAGATTCAAGGCTCTAGTAGTGTGCTTATAATATTAGAAAATATGGCGAAAGAGGAACATGAAATCTTCAAGATGCGAAAACTCACCTGGCCGTGTCTATCTGAGTGACTAGAGTCTTATGAAAGTAGGACAATAACTTCTAAGACACTAAGGCAACACACAAACACACACACACACACACACACACACACACACACACACACACACACACACACGCACACACACACACATATACACCACAAACACACGCACTTACACACGTGCACGCATATGTACGCGCGCGCTTACACACACACACACACAAACACAACTCATTTTTGAAGCCTATGTTTTTACTTAACAAAACACCTACAAATGTTTTGAAGACCTAGCCAATTAATTAGGAGACCTTCGGCTTGATTAGGAGAAGTTTTTTAACTATCTAATTGATTAAATACTAAGGCTGATTAATTAGATGAAGCATAATTAATTGTATAATCGATTATGACAATCTCTTAATGACTCGTAATGAATCTCTATCCAAACCTCCCATATTGGGAACAAATAATCGATTATTTTAAGCACCTAATCAATTATACTTAGGACCTAATCATTTAGGCGAGTTAATTGGATCATGTATCATTTCCTTTATGAACCAAATTATTTCCTATATAAAGGAGTAGCCTCTTCACTCCATTTTATAAAATGTTTTTAATAATGGTTTTAAACTCTCTATGAACCACTTTAGTATCTTCTCTGATGTTCCATCAGGAGGTGTGATGGCCCCGACATAACATATATCCTCGAAGAAGAACACCATTATTGGACATGTTAATCCACACACAAGAGAGAAGGGGGGCGTTTAATTGTGAGTTTCAGAAAAATAGTTGTTTGAAAAACTTCTATAATTATTTTGAGAGTTTAAAACCATTTTTAAAATGTTTTAGACATTAGAAGCGGAAATTAAGAATGTAGAAAATAAAATGTGGGAAATAAAGAGTTACAGGATAAAGAAGTAACACCAGGAATTATAAAATTCAGTAAAAAAGAAAAGACCTAATCCACTTCCCAAGATTTTTTCTTGAGAGTATCTAGTAAACAATAAGATCTTTTAGTAGGTTGAACTCTCAAACCCCCTTATATAAGGAAAAATGAAGTTTCTGGCTAACTTCCAACCAGACAACAAACAGTGAAGCGAAGCGGTTAATCTTCCTTCCAAACAACGAATTGAAACAATCAGTCTTCTTTCAAAACATAAACTTTAAGCGGTTAGTCCCTAAGCTAAACTGAGATTTTACACGAGCTTATCTTAAACTAAGGTGAGCTTTTAAACCAAGCTGAACTCACGAACCTGGAGGGGCGAGAAACACAAGAAAGGGGATTTGAATTGGGTTTCACCAAATATGATTTTCTTCTCCAATTTCAAACATCATAGTTAACAAGAATAAAGATAAATAGAACACCGTTATTTTTTATCCTGGTTCACTGTTAACAAAGTTACTCCAGTCCACCCGCCAAGGTGATTTTGCCTTCAAAAAGGACTTAATCCAATAATCTTGAAAGATTACACAAGTTACAACAAGTCTAACCGACCTTGTTGCAAAACACAACTTAGACTAACCGTCCTTGTTACAAACCATAATGGATAACCTCCATTGTCTTCTTGAGAATTCTGACTATACCCTAGTCTCTCAAGGAACTTTCAACCACTGTTGATTACAAATATGTGTATGAGGAAATGCTTCTAGATAAGCATATTACACAAGTTTAAGTACAATAACACAAAAGTGTTTATAGCAAGATATAAACAAAAGTTCCATGCTAATCTACAAAAACTATCTTAAAAATAATCTCTAAGAGATTGTGCAATGTTTGCGCATAAGTTTTGTTGAGCATTCAGCTCAACTTCTGCTTGGTTTATCTTAGCTTCACCTTGCTTGGGTTTTCTTCTCTTTGGCTCTTCTTGGCCCTTTTTCTTTTCATTGGCTCACTTTTCTTCTCTTTGGCTCTTCTTGGCCTTTTTCTTTTCATTGACTCACTTTTCTTCTCTTTGCCTCTTCTTGGCCTTTTTCTTTTCATTGGTTGCCCCATCTTTAATGCTTCAAAGTCTTCCTTTTATAGCTTAAGAAATAGATCCATAGGAGGGTATAATAGCAAACAAATTCCAACAGTAGTTTCCCAACGGTCACTTGAAGGAAAGGTCAACATCATAATACAAAAGAGTTGTCCTTGCGCCACCTTATCTATGTAGAGGTCACAGACTACTTTGTACTTTTATATTCATCAAATCACGCAAACCATTCTTGAGATTCTCTCTTCTAGTTCTTCAGAGGCTTTAGATGTAAATTTGATGAAGCATGTTGTAGAAGGATTAATACGTGTAACTTCAGAACCAAAGTCTTTAGAGTCTCCAGAACTCGTTTAGCAGAACCTTGTCTTTGGACTCTTCAGCACTTGGTCTTTAGAAATGACGTCTTCAGGAACTTCAGAGCTTGTTCAATTAGAAACTCGTCTTTTGAATCTTCAGAACTCGTTCAACACATACTTGTCTTCAGAACTTCGTTCAGTAGAACCTTGTCTTTAGAATCTTCAGAACTTGAACTTCATAAATGATATCTTCAGAAACTTCAGAGCTTTGTATTAGAAGCATTCTTGAAACTTGACTTCAACTTGTAATCAACATATGTTTTCTTCTAGAGTGTTTAGATCAAAGTTTGATGATGTCACGCACCCTTTTATCATAGTCAAATCCTGTTTAGCAAAAGCTACACACTAGACATAAACCATAGAGTACCAAATTGTTCTCTAAGATAACATGTGCAGTTATCATCAAAACTTAAGGCCAAATGTTGAACCAATCTTGTTCTTACAGAACCGTACCAGGGTTTTAATTGGCAGACTAAGAACCTATGAGATTTTATACCGGTATTATCTCGAACCTAAGAAAGATTTTAACTGAGCTAAGCTTATCAATAGAACCCGAGTTTTTACCAGGATAACTACAAACCAATAAGAGATTTTAAATTGGGCTAGTTTTGAAAGGGCTAAGCTTATGAGCCAAAACAACGACTTAGAATCTAAATTTCCAAACCAAAGCTCTTAAAGGGTTTAGCTTTGAACCCAAACAAACAACCCATAATGGAAAAATTATTTAACCAAGATAAGAATATTCCTTGGTAAATTTACAATTATGCCCTTCTAGAATACAAAATTTTTTACTACACAAAAAGAACTTTCTCGATAGCGGTACGGCTAAAAATATGCGAGAGAATGCTGAAAATATTTTAGAAATAATGAGGAGTGAGATAGTGAGCTCATGTTTCTGGATGTGAAATGAGAAGGGAAAAGCCTCTATTTCTAGGCTAGAGGGTGGTACAAAACGGAATTTTTCTTGGGCTAAAATTAATGAGGCAATCGATTAGCACCTTATTCCAATCGATTAGAAGCCAAAAAAATAATCGATTAGAAAATTTAAAAAGGAAAGAACACGTCCAGAGACGTTTTTGTTCATTGAGACGATGTCCCAAAAATTAAGAAATATAGGCTTTAAAACTTGTTTTAGTGTGTGTGCGTGTGTGTGTGTGTGCGTGTGTGTAACTGTAACACCCATATATAACAACATACATCAAAGTATATATATTATACATGAATCCAAGTATTTGGTACTGAAATACTATAAGTTCCTAGTTAACACATTATATACATTAAATGCCCTAAATACAAAGTCTAAAGTCTACGGCATAACATATATAAGATGTCCCAAAATGCACTAAGAACTAGATCAATACAATGATCTCAAAATAAAACGTCATAGCGGAAGCCATGCCATCTCAAAAGCTACGATCCGTAAGGAAAAGTCAAACCACTTTGTCCTTACCCTTCGCCGAACCTGTAGTACCTGTGATGTAAACAACAACGTGGGGTGAGATACATCAAATCTCAGTGAGTTTGCTATCTTATAGTCCTCTCGGGTTTACAAGGTTCTAACATCCTAACTCAAGTCAAAAGGGAAGGGAAGTGACTTTGAGTACACACACGCCATAAATGGATCCACAGTCGTGAGCCTGTTAACTCACACTAGTACCAAAGTAAGTCCTGAGCCTGTTAACTCAAGAATCTCGTTAATCAATAACCGTACCAAGGCATCCCTTTTTCCCGTCCGCTTCTACGTCTAGAAGACGATCCGATTCATGGATCCTTGTAGTTACTTGGCATACGAAATGGATTCGGGATCATCGGCCTATTAACCATGAACCGTCACTTCTCATGGCCTGTTAACCATCACAAGTCTCTTTACCATATAGGCTTCATTTGTACTACACACGGGATTCAAACCTGCCAAGTAATTATGCATACGTTTCAGAGGAGGTGCTCGAGTCTCATGAAACTACACCGTAAGATAAACTGGTTATGATTACTAGACACACGCCTCGACCTCTCATGCACGAGCGTTGTCACTATGTCATTTCCACACTAACCGACCATTGTTTACGTTAATATTCCTCACTCTACCTATTTCGTATTTTAGCATGCATATTCAATCATGTTAACAATAATAGCATAGGCATATATTTGTCAATCACATAATGGAAACACATAATGCAACATATCACACATTACACCAATTCACGATTCCCTCCGATTTATTTAATCGGGCAATAAACATATGTTTCTCACTACCATTAGCTAGAGGATGTTCATAGCTTCACAACGATACCAAGAATACTCACATCGGATAAACGAGTCAAAAGTTATGGAAGAAACAAATTGGGGGATCTGTCATGTTCGCAATGCGAAGAAGTCAGTGAGTGTTCGCTACTCATTCGCAGTGCGAAGCTCCCAGCGAATGCCTAGCCAACACTTGTTCGTTGCACCATTCGCAGTGCGAACGTCTGGCGAACAGTGGCAGAACCAAAACAAGCTAAAGTTCGCAGTGCGAACCACTGGCGAACGTTCGCCTTTCCATTCGCCGTGCGAACATCCAGCGAGTGCACGATTTCCCCTTCGCTAGGGATTCGCAGTGCGAATCTGGGAAAATGCAGAAGTTCTGCAGCGTAACAGCTGAGTTCCCATGGGTCCAAAACTTCACCCAAACATATCCAAACATCCAATAATCAAACACAGATGATTCTACACCCATATAGCTTATACTGCTCAGTTTTTAACACATTTCAACCGTTAAATTTCATCGATTACCAATTTAAGCAATTTCTCATAAAACCTAACTTAAGCTAAAATCATTTCTAACTCTAAAACTTAGGTTTCTATCTAGAACCCACCTTGAATAGATGATGATGGTGAAGATGATTTGATGAAGATTTGATGATGTTCTTGATGCTCTTGCTCTTGGACTTTTTCCTCTTTTTCTCTTCCTTTCCTTCTCTTTTCTTTCTCTCCAAAATCCTTTCTATCTTTTTCTTTGGAAAATGAAAGGAAAGAAATGATATAGGGAAAATATCATCAATTAGGAATACTACTAATTGTCCAAAAAGTCTCTAAAGTTCAAATACTTAAATATCTCAGAGTCAGATAATATTAATTGGATTTGCTCTAAGTTCAATAGTTACCCTAATTATCTCTGCAGATAATTTCTCAGAGCACACTGGGACTCAGTTGATCACAACCAATATTATCCAGAGTAAAATAATTTACGGGGTATTACATCCTCCCCCCTTAAATAGAAATTGGCCCACGAATTTAAAACAATTACCTGAACAGATGAGGATAGACCTCCCACATCTCCGATTCCAATTCCCAAGTTGCATCGCCCGGATGCGTCACATCCCACTGGACCTTAACAAGAGGAATCTCTTTATTCCTTAACATCTTAGTTTCTCTTCCGGTGATACAACTCGGTTGAGGCTCAAATGTCAAATCTGCTTCTATCTCAATTGTATCTGGTAAAATTGGTTGAAGAGGATCTGAGACAAATTTCCGAAGCTGAGACACATGAAAAACGTCGTGCATCTCTGACAGAGAAGGCGGTAAAGCTAATCTGTAGGCTACTTCACCAATTCTTTCCAAAATCTGATATGGTCCCACATATCTCGGACTTAACTTCCGCGACCGAAACGGTCCTTTCAACCGCAATCTCGGTGTAACCTTCAAAAACACGTGATAGCTTTCTTCAAATTCTAAAGGTCTTCTTCGGTTATCCGCATAACTCTTCTGACGATCCTGTGCTTGCTTAAATTTTCCACGAATCATCCTAATCTTCTCCGTAGTTTCGTGAATAATCTCGGGTCCCAACATCCTATCTTCACTAACTTCTTCCCAATACAACGGTGTCCTACACTTCCTTCCATACAACGCCTCATAAGGTGCCATACCAATACTTGCATGATAACTGTTATTATAAGAGAACTCAATCAACGGCAAAAGTTCTATCCAATTTCCCCCACTTTCAAGTACACAAGCTCTCAACATGTCTTCCATGGTTTGTATTGTCTGTTCCGTCTGACCGTCCGTTTGTGGATGATTCGACGTACTCAAACATAACTTCGTTCCCATGGCTTGTTAAAAAGCTCTCCAAAATCTCGAAGTAAACTTTGGATCTCTATCCGAAACGATACTAGTAGGGATACCATGCAATCTCACTATCTCCGAAACGAACAACTTTGCGAGATGACTCGCCTTGTAGGTAGTCTTCACAGCTAAGAAATGTGCGGATTTCGTTAACCGATCCACAATTACCCAAATCGAATCATAACCACCTTGCGCACGGGGTAATCCTACCGCGAAGTCCATCGAAATACTCTCCCATTTCCACACCGGAATTTCTAAAGGTTGCAACAAGCCACCCGGTCTTTGGTGCTCGATCTTCACTTGTTGGCACACTGCACATTCCGACACATACACCGCAATATCTCTTTTCATTCCGGACCACCAATAGTCCCTCTTTAAATCTTGATACATCTTCGAAGATCCCGGATGTATAGTAAAAGCACCCTTATGCGCTTCTTCCAAAATCCTCCTTTTTAACTCTGTGTTATCCGGAACACAAATCCTTCGGTTAAATACAATAACTCTGTCTGTAGCTCGCACAAAACCCGGTTGCAATAACACTTCTTGTAACTTCTCATCTAACCCTTGCTCTTGTTGGATTTCTTCCCGAAGAGTAGAAGTGATATTCAAATTTCCCATAATCACGCCATTAGGGGTCCAAACAAATTGAAGATTTAGATCTCGAAATTTTTCCAATATAGTATGCTCTAGCACCATCAACTCGGCATTATGCAACACCTTCCTACTCAATGCATCCGCCACTTTATTCGCTTTACCCGGATGGTATTTTAACTCCAAGTCGTAATCTTTCAAATATTCCATCCACCTCCTTTGACGCATGTTCAACTCCTTCTGATCAAAGAGGTACTTTAAGCTCTTGTGGTCACTAAACATCTAAAAACGTACCCCATACAAATAGTGACACCACACCTTCAAGGTAAAAACAATGGCCGCCAATTCTAAATCATACGTTGGATAATTCTCTTCATGGACTTTTAACTGTCGTGAAGCATAAGCCACTACATGTCCATCTTGCATTAACACACCTCCTAATCCCATCTTCGATGCATCACAATATACCTCATAAGACTTGCTAGGATCAGGAATAACCAAAACAGGAGCGGTCATCAATCTCTCTTTCAAGCTCATAAAACTTTGCTCACAAGCCGAATCCCATTCATACGAATAATCCTTCCGAGTAAGTCTCGTCATCGGTAAAGCCAGTTGGGAAAAGCCTTTAATAAACCTTCTATAATAACCTGCTAGTCCCAAGAAGCTTCTAACTTCAGACACATTCTTCGGTCTCTCCTAATTTATCACTGATTCAACTTTTGATGGATCAACCGTGACACCTCCCTGAGATATGACATGTCCAAGAAAATTCACCTCCGACATCCAAAACTCACACTTGCTTAGCTTGGCAAAAAGTTGCCTCTCTTGTAAAATGGATAAAACGATTCTTAGGTGTTCTCCGTGCTCTTGAGGGTCACGAGAGTAGATAAGAATGTCATCAATGAAAATCACCACAAATTGGTCCAAATAAGGTTGAAATATCCGATTCATATAATCCATGAAAACTTCCGGAGCATTCGTCACACCGAAAGGTATCACCAAAAATTCATAATGACCATAACGGGTTCTAAACGCAGTCTTTGGTACATCTGAACTCTTCACCTGAATCTGATGATAACTCGACCATAAATCAATCTTCGAGAACACACAGGCTTCTTTCAATTGATCTAACAAATCATCTATCCTTGGTAATGGGTATTTGTTCTTGATGGTGACCTTATTCAACTGACGGTAATCAATACACAACCGCATTCCACCATCCTTTTTCTTTACCAACAACACAGGAGCTCCCCAGGGCGAAACACTGGGTCGAACAAAATGCTTAGTCAACAATTCTTCCAATTGATCCTTTAATTCTCTTAATTCAAGTGGTGCCATCCGATACGGAGAAACGGATATTGGAGCCGTTCCTGGTATCAGGTCAATAGAGAATTCCACTTCCCGCTCTGGGGGAAGAGAAGTGATATCCTCGGGGAAAACTTCAGGAAAGTCACAAACTACAAGAATACTCAAAACTTGGCGGTTACCACCCTCCTCCTTAGTAAGAATCAAAAGAACGGATTTTTCCTCCTCAAACAAGAAATTAATCATTCCAACCGTACCTTCTAAAATAGTAGTTAACACATCCTTCAGAGTAGCCTCATTGAACGGAATAATAATTAACTTCTCCTCACAACCGATAAAAACCGAATTAGCAGAAAGCCAATCCATTCCCAGAATAACATCCACTTTCTTAAGCGGCAAACAGATAAGATCAATCTGGAAAACTCTTTCATTCACCGATAATACACAATTTGCACATATCAACGGCGTTTCAACAATCTCATCCATGGCAGTAGTAACCACCATGGGTGGAGACAACGGAACCGCTTGCAATCCAATCCGCTTTACACATTTCATCGATACAAAAGAATGTGTTGCTCCAAACTCAAATAACACAAAACAAGGATTTCCATTCACAAAACACGTACCAGCAATCAAAGAGTTGTCACCCTTTGCTTTCTTCGCATCTAAGGTATACACTCACCCGATATTCTTTTCTTGCGTCTGATTCCTCCTCTGAGGACAATCCCTCAATACATGGCCCACCTTATTACACTGATAACACCTTATTCCATCCCAACTGAACCTACCAAAATGATTCTTTCCACAAGTACGGCATACCGGAGGCGCACTAGTCCTGGAACTCTGAACTTGCTTCCCTTTGAAAGATTGTTGTTTCGGTCTAAATTGTTGATTCAATCTCCCACGATCACTTTGGTTCACCCTACTTAACTCTCTTTCTACTTGCACCTTCTTTAAGCTATGCTCCGCCACATAACACTGTCATAGCAATTCAGCATAGCTAGTAAATTCTCTCTGAGACACACTATGTGAAATTTCGGCCCTCAAACCAAAAAGAAACTGATCAATCTTCCACCTCTCATCAGGAGCATACATAGCCTGCCTAGAATAAGCAGCCATAACCTCTCACTTTTCCGCATAAGAAGCCACAGTCAAGTTGCCTTGTCTCAATTGTTGAAACTCGAATTCCTTCTGAGACCTTAAGGAACTTGGGAAATACTTCTCCATAAAAGTTATCTTAAACTGCTCCCATACTTTCGGTACCTCTTGAATTGTCATTAAGGCTGAAGCGCTTTCCCACTATCTCATGGCAGGACCCTGTAACAAGTGAGAAGCGAAAACAACCTTATTTTCTTTACTACATTGAACTATCAAGAAAATCCGCTCCATACCGGATATCCATTCATGAGCCTTTACTGGATCTAACCCTCCCTGAAACTCCGGAGGATTCATACGAATGAAATCCCTAAAGATTCCCCCTGCAACTTCAGGAACAACCACTGGAGGATGCATACCACCAGCCATTTGCTGTACCATTTGTTGCACAAACTGATTCTGCTATTGCTGCATCTGTTGCATAAATTGGTACAAAGGGGCATTCCCTTCGTCCCCTGGCGGATTTGTCCCTGCTGGAGTAGTTCTCGGTCTACCACAGTTGTTTCTGCGCCCGTCGGCCATGTTCCTAAATGTCATACAGATAGGGTTAAGTTGATCAGGCTCAATACCATAAATATAACACGTAAGACCAATGGCGACACAACGCATATGAAATGGAAAGAAACACTTATACTATTTCATGGCTAGGTCGAGGATACGACCTGCTCTGATACCAACTTTAACACCCATATATAACAACGTACATCAAAGTATATATATTATACATGAATCCAAGTATTTGGTACTAAAATACTATAAGTTCCTAGTTAACACATTATATACATTAAATGCCCTAAATACAAAGTCTAAAGTCTACGGCATAACATATATAAGATGTCCCAAAATGCACTAAGAACTAGATCAATACAATGATCTCAAAATAAAACGTCATAGCGGAAGCCATGCCATCTCAAAAGCTACGATCCGTAAGGAAAAGTCAAACCACTTTGTCCTTACCCTTCGCCGAACCTGTAGTACCTGTGATGTAAACAACAACGTGGGGTGAGATACATCAAATCTCAGTGAGTTTGCTATCTTATAGTCCTCTCGGGTTTACAAGGTTCTAACATCCTAACTCAAGTCAAAAGGGAAGGGAAGTGACTTTGAGTACACACACGCCATAAATGGATCCACAGTCGTGAGCCTGTTAACTCACACTAGTACCAAAGTAGGTCCTGAGCCTATTAACTCAAGAATCTCGTCAATCAATAACCGTACCAAGGCATCCCTTTTTCCCGTCCGCTTCTACGTCTAGAAGACGATCCGAGTCATGGATCCTTGAAGTTACTTGGCATACGAAATGGATTCGGGATCATCGGCCTGTTAACCGTGAACCGTCACTTCTCATGGCCTGTTAACCATCACAAGTCTCTTTACCATATAGGCTTCATTCGTACTACACACGGGAATCAAACCTGCCAAGTAATTGTGCATACGTTTCAGAGGAGGTGCTCGAGTCTCATGAAACTACACCGTAAGATAAACTGGTTATGATTACTAGACACACGCCTCGACCTCTCATGCACGAGCGTTGTCACTATGTCATTTCCACACTAACCGACCATTGTTTACGGTAATATTCCTCACTCTACCTATTTCGTGTTTTAGCATGCATCTTCAATCATGTTAACAATAATAGCATAGACATATATTTGTCAATCACATAATGGAAACACATAATGCAACATATCACACATTACACCAATTCACGATTCCCTCCGATTTATTTAATCGGGCAATAAACATATGTTTCTCACTACCATTAGCTAGAGGATATTCATAGGTTCACAACGATACCAAGAATACTCACATCGGATAAACGAGTCAAAAGTTATGGAAGAAACAAATTGGGGGATCTGTCATGTTCGCAATGCGAAGAAGTCAGCGAGTGCTCGCTACTCATTCGCAGTGCGAAGCTCCCAGCGAATGCCTAGCCAATACTTGTTCGCTGCACCATTCGCAATGCGAACGTCTGGCGAACAGTGGCAGAACCAAAACAAGCTAAAGTTCGCAGTGCGAACCACTGGCGAACGTTTGCCTTTCCATTCGCCGTGCGAACATCCAGCGAGTGCACGATTTCCCCTTCGCTAGGGATTCGCAGTGCGAATCTGGGAAAATGCAGAAGTTCTGCAGCGTAACAGCTGAGTTCCCGTGGGTCCAAAACTTCACCCAAACATATCCAAACATCCAATAATCAAACACAGATGATTCTACACCCATATAGCTTATACTACTCAGTTTTTAACACATTTCAACCGTTAAATTTCATCGATTACTAATTTAAGCAATTTCTCATAAAACCTAACTTAAGCTAAAATCATTTCTAACTCTAAAACTTAGGTTTCTATCTAGAACCCACCTTGAATAGATGATGATGGTGAAGATGATTTGATGAAGATTTGATGATGTTCTTGATGCTCTTGCTCTTGGACTTTTTCCTCTTTTTCTCTTCCTTTCCTTCTCTTTTCTTTCTCTCCAAAATCCTTTCTATCTTTTTCTTTGGAAAATGAAAGGAAAGAAATGATATAGGGAAAATATCATCAATTAGGAATACTACTAATTGTCCAAAATGTTTCTAAAGTTCAAATGCTTAAATATCCCAGAGTCAGATAATATTAATTGGATTTGCTCTAAGTTCAACAGTTACCCTAATTATCTCTGCAGATAATTTCTCAGAGCACACTGGGACTCAGTTGATCACAACCAATATTATCCAGAGTAAAATAATTTACGGGATATTACAGTGTGTGTGTGTGTGTGTGTGATTTAGCCGTATAACCTTACAAAAATCCCTTTGTGTTTTTACAAAAGATGGTTCGCTCAGGCGCGATAGGGTGAGCTTTCACACTTCCTCTCTTTCATACTTTGAAACTTCAAGACTTGTCAAGTAAACCAATCATGTAGACACTTGCTTGAATCTTCTTGAAGATGAGGCTTGAGATCTATTCCAATTGTGTACCCAACATTGAATGTAGAGGCGAAAATAGAGGCAACATCGAATGTCTCCTAATCCACCCACAATAATATGAATTGCCCCTCTTTTCCTTAGGAAGCATAATAGGTGGAATCTTCGTTCTAAAGAATACTGTCAATACAAAAAAGACATATAAATATTCATAACTCCATTCAAACATACCAATAATCGAAGTTCTAACATCTGGAACCCCCAAAACCTATTCTCTAGAGACCCTAATAATGAAGGAAGCGAAAGTAGGAAGAAAGTCATAGATTTTACCTCAAAATAAATGAGTTGATTGCCTATGTGTCACAGATACCACCTAACGATATGTCACAGATAAACCTAATCAAAGAATGATTACAAAAAAGCTTGCAAGGAAGAAGGAATTTGATGTTACAAAAGGGGAAAAGTTTTATAATTCGCAAATGAAAAAAAGCATAAAGAATGATACTTATGAGACTCTTATATGTGCCTTAGTCACGTAGGACCTTACAATCCATTGTATAGGGAAGCCAAAACCACACATCAACAGTTTAGTTCTCCTCGTGAGTTGTTCGAGGCACTCAAGTGTCCTAAGGTTAAAGAGACATCATTATTGACTAGTATAGTGAAATACCTTAGAAGTTCCTTGCAAAATGTTACCCATTACAAGAAAAATATTTAATGCACATGTTCCCAAAGAAAGTGACGTCTCGTCAAGGCTCTTCGTCTGCTTCTGTCAAGAAGTCGACTTAAAGGCATATGCGGCAAACCCTCATCCTACAAAGCAGAGACAAGGGCTCGAGGGGAAACTAGTATGAGCCGCTCGCAAGAGGAAAATCGACAGGCCCAAGAGTGCTACCATGTGATAAAGCGCGTGGATCAAGTGATCCATCTTTCCTTCATGAGTAGACAATTCGATCTTCTAGACACGTCAATCACTCTTTGATTAGATCCAAGTGTTATTCGCACAATGTGCCTCACCTCATGTGGGCTGTTTTAATCACTCTCAGTACTATATAAAAAAATGTCATTTCACATTTTCACCCTCACATTACTCCTTATTCTCTCACTGATTTAAACGTTGAAGTCTTAACCTTATAGACTAATCTCCTCTTCAGTTTTCCCGACACCCAAAACGCAAATCTATTGTAGTTAAACATTACGTTTTCATTTCATGGATCATTTTTGTGGTTTTGAATTGAACTAAAATAATAATAATAATAATAATATGTTTGTGTGTGTATATATATATATATATATATATATATATATATATATATATATATACTAAGTTTTTTTTTTCTTGCGGAAGCTCTTAATTCATATTATTATTTTACCGTTACCTATAGATAAACCTTTTCTCAGCATGCATGCCCAACGTGTGACCTTAGTTTCGTCTAAATACGCAATGATTCACGTTTTGCACACGCTCTTCTTTAGAAAACACTAGAATTTGTCACGTATCTGTTTGGACAATTGCTTGATAGAGAAATGATCCTCTCCAACGTGTATTATCATATGAAGCAATAGCATGCGAAAGATGCTCTACATATTGATCCCTTAGATATGGTATGCTACTTTTTCTTCACCACTATATACGCATGGTCCCATATTTACATTTGCTGAGGTGCTGACAGATTTAGGAGTAACAAAGTCTATCTTTTAAAATCCCACTATATTAAAGTCTATGTCTATATACAATCAATAATTCTTTCTAGAAGATAAATTATATCAACCTAGTTAAATTGAAAGTTCCTTTTAAGTAGATCAGACTCGTAAAAACTCAAAATTTTAAAACTATATAATATTTAATCATATTATCTTATTTTAGTATAATATCAAAATTTGAAAATTTATATAAACATCAATTATTAAAACATTCAAATGTCTTAATTTTATAATATAAAATTATTCATTCATATAATTGATTTATTTTTATTAAAGATATAAATGTGTTAAATTTGACACTATCTCTCTCTCTCTATATATATATATATAAAATTTAACTTTTTACAATGTTTTTTTTTTCTTTTATTAGATAAATAGGTTATAGGTTATTTTCTCTTTGGGTCATGATATGGTTATTGGGTTTAGTAGTTCTATATAATGTCTTTGGCCCTATTGGGTTTGTAACTTACATTTCATATTTTTCAATGATATGCATTTTCAATTCTTTTCCCGCCAATGGATTTATTTCATCTTCTTTCTCATACATTATAATAGGGTATCAAAAAAATATACTCACTTTTTCCATTTTTCCTTCTTCGTCGTCCTCAGCAGCTCCACCTTCTAACCCTTTCATCTCTCTTCTTTTATGGCTTCCGATGACGACAAATCACTTGTTAAAGAAACCCCCACGAAATCTAATTCTCCCAAGAATGATCCACCAGATCCAATTTTGAACCCTCGAAGCCCCTTTATCTTCATCCTGGTGAGAACCCCGGCACCACCATTGTCGCACCACCTTTAGATGACAACAACTATCACAACTAGAGCAAATTCATGCGGCGAGCTTTGACATCAAAGAACAAGCTTTCCTTCATCAATGGTAATCTCCCCAAACCTGCATTCTCTGACCCTAACTATGAGCTTTGGGATCGTGCCAACAGTATGGTCTTTTCTTGGATTAATCGCACATTTTCACCACACATCGTACATAGTACTATCTACTTCGATTCAGCGTTTGATCTCTGGGAAAACCTTCGAGAACGTTTCACTAAAGGTAATCATTTTTCTTTTCTCCGATCTTTTTCGCGATTTGCATTCTATTCAACAAGGAGATAAATCTTTACCCACATATTTTACCGATCTCAAGATACTCTGGGATGAATTAGAGGACTTGCGACCAACTCCTTCATGCACTTTCCCTATACCATGTACCTATGACTTGGCCAAAGTTGTGCACAATTTCAAATACATGGAGTACGTCACTTGTTTCTTGAAAGGTTTAAATGACAACTATCATAATATTCGTATCCAAATCTTGCTCCTTGATCCACTCCCAAGCATAAGTCGTGCGTATTCACTCATTGCTCAACAACAAGTTGCTACTTCAATTACCTTTGCACCTAACTCAACTATTCTTTATGCCAACATCACCAATCCTATAAGTAAAGGTAAAGGAACCTCTAAACCTTCTATGTTATGCACCAATTGTAGCAAAACTAATCATACAGTGGAAACTTGCTACTTCAAGCATGAGTTTCCACCTGGATATAGGAACAAGAACCCTAAGACTTCCTCTGAATCCAAGAACCCTCCTGCTCCAGGCAGAGACCAAGGCATTTCTAAGGAGGATTATCAGCACCTCTTGTTGCTCTTTCAACAGTCTAGGAAGGATAATCCACATATCAAGAATGACAAATCTTCCAACCCTGAAATAGGAGTAATCTTAGGTATTGATAATACAGGTAGTACCATTCAAATTCCTTCTATGTGAATCCTTGATTCAGGCGCATCTCATCATGTATGCCCTTATATTAAATGTTTTTTAGATATATATGTTATTACCCCTTTCTACATTTATCTCCCTAATGGCACTCATATGACTGCTATTTATTCTGGAACTGTTATTCTTAATGCTTTTATGCGCCTGCACAACATGTTTTATATTCCTGAATTTAAGTTTAGCTTGATATTCATCTCTAGACTCTGTCATACTTCTAATTATAGCATTTCCTTCTCACATAACTCCTGCTATATTCATGATGTGTCTACCAAGCAGATGATTGGACAAGTGACTCTTTATAACAACCTTTACATCCTTCATAAACACCCTGTGAACACTTTCACATATCACACTACTTGTAACACTGCTAGCATTAAGGATTCTGACAATGTAGATACTTCCTTATGTCATCATCGTTCAGAGCATCCCTCAAGTGAAGTTTTACATACTATGTCTAAAACTTTTCCTGTAATCAAATATCACAAGACTTCTATTTGTAACATTTTCCATATATCCAAGCAATGTAAACTTCCTTTCCCTATTAGTAATGTTGTTTCTCTTAATTGCTTTGATTTAGTGCATATGGACACATGGGGCCCAATTTCTGTTGCTTCTATGGATGACTTTAAGTATTTTTAACCATTTGTGATGATTTCACTAGATATACTTGGACTTTCCTCGTGACTAACAAATCTTACACTAGGCTTCATATTAAAAACTTTATCTCCTATTGCCATACTCAATTTTCTTATAAAATTAGAGTTATTAGGAATGATAATGGTACTGAATTTCTCATGCCTTCTTACTATGCTTCTCTAGGTATTATACACCAAAGGAGTTGTGTTGAAACACCTCAACAAAACTCCATAGTAGAAAGAAAGCATAGACATTTACTTAATGTCACCAGATCTATCTTGTTCCATGCCAACCTGCCTAAGTGTTTTTGGTCCTTTTCACTGTGTCATGCCACCTATTTGATCAACAGACTCTGCAGCCCTACCATCCAAAACCTCACACTTTATGAGCTCCTCTTCAATACACCTCCATCATACACTAATATTAAAACCTTTGGTTGCCTTGCCTATTCTTCTACCCTTACTAGACATAGAGATAAGTTGAATTCTAGAGCCATCAAATGTCTATTTTTAAGATTCAACATGGGAATAAAGGGTTACCTCCTGTTTGATATTAACAATAGATCCATCTTTATTTCAAGGAATTGTGTTTTTCATGAAAACATATTTCCTTACACACCTCATCCCACTCATCACACACATACATAACCTCTTTTAAACACAGACAACTATATTATTCCTTTCCTTTTTGATCACCTTAGCTCCATAGATTCTTCTACCACCACCCTACCTGACCCTGTAGACTCTGTAGGTTCTCCTACCAACATCAATAACACACCTGACCCTGTAGACAGTCATCATAATTCCCATAATTATCTTACTTCCCCTACCATACCTCAATCTTCCACTCCCACAACTACATATACCCAACAACATGATATTACACCCATGACTGACCTTGAAAGTTCTCCTGAGATTACTACCATAAGAAAATCCAGCAGACAGAAATCTACCCCTGCATATTTGAAAGATTTTATTTGTAATGCATTTCATTCATTTATTCTCTATGACATTTCTAAATATGTTTCCTATAATCATCTTTCACATGCATATTATTCTTTTATTTCTGCTGTTACGACTACCTGTAATCCTGTTTCTTATAAGCAAGCTAGTGCTCACCCTCATTGGGTCAAGGCCATGAAAGCTAAAATTCGAGCTTTGACAGCCAATCACACATGGACTTTCAACACCTTACCTCCAAGCAAGAAATCTATAGGATGTAAGTGGGTATATAAGACCAAATTTCATTCAGATGGTACTATAGAAAGGCATAAAGCTAGGTTAGTGGCTCAAGGTTTCAAATAAATCCATGGCATTGACTTCTTTGACACTATTTCCCCTATTGCCAAACTCACGATTGTAAGATTACTTCTTTTTATTGCTTCATCTTTGAATTTGTTCCTTCATCAACTTGAGGTTCATAATGCTTTTTTACATGGTGATTTGAAAGAGGAGGTGTACATGACTTTTCCTAAGGGTATTTCTGCCTCTTATCCAAATCAAGTAAGCAAACTTCTCAAATCCATTTATGGATTAAAATAGTCCAGTAGACAATGGTTTGTGAAGTTATCTAAATTTTTAATCACAAATAATTTCAATCAATGCTCATCTGACCACTCTCTCTTTATACATACATCCCATGAGCGTTTTACATTTATCTTAATTTATGTTGATGATCTTCTTCTTGCAGGAAATAACATGAACATCATCAACAAAATAAAAGATATTCTACAACATCATTTCCACATCAAGGATCTTGGTACATTTAAGTATTTTTTTAGGGCTTGAAGTAGCATGCAACATCTCTGGAATCAATGTTTGTCAAAGAAAATACACATTAAACCTGCTTTCCAACACTGGTTTACTAGGATGTACACCTTCCACAACTACAATGGCTCGTGATACCAGGCTGCTGACCACTGATGGTACACTACTACAAAACGCGCAAACAACAATGTCAGGTTTACAACAGATTCATATACACCGTTGTAATATATTAAAATTTTTGCGCCCAGTGAGTAGCTGAATTTATAAACAGTAATTTAATGACAGTTGTCTAACAAAACCGTAGTAATAAATGATGTGTAGCAAGCTTCGATTCTCAGCAGCTACATTTTTTTTCCATTTTTTAGAGTACGTTAAGCGTGTGTCACTTAAGTCCTTTATTTAAAAAATAAAATGTAAATGATTTTACAACGGTGAGTTAAAACAACCGTTGTTATAAGCTTGTGTCACTTAAATCCATTATTTAAAAAATAAATTGTAAATGATTTTACAACGGTGAAGGAAATCAACCGTTGTTAGAGGACTTATAATTCCACTACGGTTATGTTACCCAACCGAGATTAAAGGGTTTACTGGTAAATTAAAACAAAACTTATTATGTATTTCTTTCATAAGACGCCCTAGGATAGCAAGCGAGCCAGAGACGACAGTGGTGGCGTAATCTTTACCCTCTTCGTATCCATTCATTTGGAGCTCAAATCTTCACCTTCGAAGTACGACACTCTTCAACATATTCATTCCTTTTATCTTGGTTTATGTTGTATATGCTCAAATATTCACCCTCTTCCTTCATTTGATTCCTCAACTTCGAAGTACGGTACTCTTCAACATCTTCATTACTTACGTGCATAAGATTCTCAGTTTCGAAGTACGATATTCTTCAACATCTTCATTCTTTGTTTCTTTGTTTATGTTGTATATGCTCAAGTCAGTATGAGAGTACATGTTTCATATGCTTTAGGTTTAGATTTGCATATGCATATGCTTAAGTTTTTGGATTAGATTTTGTTGTGTCATTCACATTATTATACGTGTATAAATTTTAGAAGTTGTTATGGACCGTAGTTGGATGAAAGCCGATAGATTAGGTCCTGTTTATGAGAACAGAGTTCTTGAATTCCTTGAATACGCTGATAAACATCTTCCCGACAATAATGGTATCTTTTATTGTCCTTGTGTTATTTGCGCGAATATCAAAAAGGGTTCAAAGAAAGAAATATTCCACCACCTTTGTTGTGATAGTATATGTCAAAATTATATAATATGGACGTGGCATGGTGACATGGATAAAGAGGAAAGTCGAGCGTCACAAAGTCAAAGAGTGGATGAAGATGAATTTATGGAAGATCAACTAGAGGATATGTCCCGTGATATAGGGGAATCATCTTTTAAGAATGCTCATATTTATGATGCTTTATATAGTGATAAAGACACCCCTTTTATATAAGGGATGCACAGATCTTACACGATTGTCGGTGGTGTTAAAGTTGTTTAATCTGAAGGCAAAAAATGGATGGTCGAATAAAAGTTTCACGGAATTACTTGAATTGCTAAAGCAAATGTTACCAGAAGATAACAAATTGCTGGATTGTTGCTATGAGGTCGAGAAGATATTGTGTCCAATGGGTCTGGAGTATATCAAAATACATGTTTGTCCTAATGATTGCATATTATATTGGAAAGATTATGAAGACTTATATCAATGTCCGAAATATGGTGTGTCGCGTTACAAGCTGAAGGCCAACAATGGTGATGACAATGACTATGACAATGTTAGTAGGAAGCATCCTCCTGCTAAAGTGTTATGGTACTTGCCAATAATTTCACAATTTAAGATACTTTTTGCTAATTCAAATGACGCAAAGAATCTTAGGTGGCATGCAGATGAAATGACTCATGATGGAAACATTCACCATGTAGTTGATTCGTTGCAATGGAAGAAAATTGATTCGTTGTTTCCGAATTTTGGAGTTGAGTCAAGAAACCTTAGGCTTGGGCTTGCCACCGATGGAATGAACCCCTTTAGTAATCTGAGCATTAATCATACTTCGTGGCCTATTCTTCTCATTATTTATAACTTATCTCCTTGATTGTGCATGAAGCGCAAGTATATATTGTTAAGTATGATGATTTCTGGACCACGACAACCTGGTAATGTAACACCCCAAAATAATTATAATATTTATTTAATTGATTTATTATGAGTACTCGGTGTTTTGGTGAATTTTGGTGAATATTATGACGCATGGTGACTTTGTGTGGTGTTGTAGGGTAGTCTGAGTTAAGGGAATACTGAAGCATTTAGAATTAGTAATTAATTAAGATTATTTTATTAGTAATAGTAATAGAATAATTTGAATAATTAGATTATTATTTAGATTATTATTATCTTTATTATTTAAAATAATTAAGAGGACCATTAAGGGTAAGACGGTAATATTGAGAAGGTTAAGTGAGGATAATATGGGTAAATCATAATTAGGGTCCAAGGGGTAGGTTTGACAAAAAGGAAAAGTGGGAATTAGGGAAGTTATTCTGTGCAATCGTAAGAAGTGAAGAGAACAGAGAAAAGGAGGCTAGGGCATAGAGAACGAGAGAATCAACTGTAGAACCCCAAAAAGGAGAATCTTTTGTTGGAAAATTTGAGGAATATGTCTGATATGGGTTTATGGTAGACGTAGTTTATGTGTTCTATGTTTATGATGAATCTGTGATGAATTTCTGTGAATCTGTGTTGGTCGATTTCTGTTATGAATCTGGTATGTGTTGCTGTAACTGATGTGGAATTCGTGTGGATAATTGTTGCTGTTGTGATGAATATGTGAACAAAAACCGGATCTGTAATTGAGAAAATTAGAACTTGGTGATTAGAAGAAAATTGATGAAAATAATGAAGTAGGATAAAGACTTAGATCTGTGATGAATCGAAACAGTTTTTGGTCGGATATTGGAAGATCGAAGGTGTTGGAATAAGAAGTTTTTCGTTCAAATACGAAATCTGAGTTTTGGAGTGGTTTCTAGCCATACGCGTAACTGGGGGAGTATTACGTGTATGAAGGGGACACCCCCAGGGTGCTACGTGTAGCATACACACCCGTCCCCATGGCCAGCACGACCCTCTGCCAGTACGCGTAGCGTACGCGTAAGGAGAGCAGGGCCATACACGTAAGAGAGGTTATTACGCGTATGGGAAGCTGGGAATGAAGGGGCATACGCGTATGGGAAGCCATTACGCGTAGGGAATTCTTGGGAAAGGAACATTACGCGTATGGACTAGCCATTACGCGTAATTAGACATTGGAGGGAATTTCTGAGAGGGAAACCTTTTTGGTGATACGCGTAACAAGATGGGTAATACGCGTAAGGGGGCCTGGGCAAGTGGCCCTACGCGTATGATACGCAGTCCAGTGGGCGAGGAAGTGAGACATACACGTATGGGGCATGGCCATACGCGTATGGGCAGGGCTGCTGACAGATTTGCCCGTTTTTGCGATTTTTGTCCCGTTTTCGCTCGTGATGTAGTTTCCTTGAAACGTAAGACTAGGATGAGGTAATAAAACATGAGTAAACTAGTAATGTGGGTGAATAGAATAAAATCGGGAAGATTTTGACGTGACTATGATGACATGACAAATTGTGAGGTATAGTGACGAATCATGATGAGTGCGAATTGGTGTCGCATTTATGATGGTGTTAATGATTCATGCATGATGATGCAACCTTGACGATTTTATGACGATGATTATTATGACGCTTTGTATCATGCATTCATGGCATAGTTGGGACTCCGATCCATTTGGTGGCTTCAATCCCATTGTGTGGATTGAAGTGTTTTGTGACGTGCTCCAGTTCTTGTGTAGAATCAATCCTATTGGTGGGGATCTTTGAAGGGTGATGGCCTAGTGTTCATCAATTATGACGAATTGGTACCACATGCATGAGTTTATGATGTTGCATTTGCATACTGTGTGGCATTGCATTCTATTGATGTAATTTATGCGTTAATGATGTTTGTGAATGATTTGGTGATGTTTCTGTTGGTACTTTATATTTTGCTTATATCTTATATATTGATTCGTGATTACTCGCCCTGCCTGTTTGAATGTTGCCTCCACGTGGGTAACGTGCAGATGATCAGGTTCAGCTCTCTTGGCAGATGAAGATTTAGCATTTTGAAGTATTTTGATTTCTCCGTTGATTAGAGGGTCTTGCTCGGATATGTAACATCGGGTCGAGACGTTTGAGTCGAACGATTTACGTTCTTTTATTTGTTGGCATGATGATGTTCTATGAGTTTTGTTTTAATAAGTTTTTGGATTATAAACTGTTTTAAATTTTGATTTCGCTGCGTGATGTTTAAATAAATTCATGATGGTAAAACCCGTGTTACGGAGCAGGAGGTTATTTGATGTATTGTGACATAATGTGACGCCCCTTTTTGGGACTTTACTCTGATAAAATTGTTGTATTTATTCGATATAGTTGTTGGGTAGAAAAGGGTGTTACATTAGTGGTATCAGTGTAGGTCGGTCTGTCCGGCCAGGTTTTACATGATGTCAGTTCCCTGTCAGTCGACGAGTGTGGGTACACTGTCGATGTTTTGTTTCTTCTAACCTTGTAGGTGGTGTGCAGGATGGCTGAAAGAAATGATCGTGCTATCGCTGATTCGTTGGAGTCACTTGCTTAAGCAATGGCTCAAAACAATCAGAATGGTGGGGCTCCGGACGAGATTCGTGCTTTGGGGAAGTACCAGAGGAACAATCCACCGACTTTTGTGGGTACTCATGATCCAGAGAGTGCACAGAAATGGCTGAATATGATTGAGAAGATATTCCGGGTGATGGGGTGTACTAACGCACAACAAGTTTAGTTTGGAACTCACATGTTGTCAAAAGAGGCTGAGGATTGGTGGGATAACACCCGCCAGAAACTGGAAGACGTTGGTACTGTTATAACCTGGGCTGTGTTCAAGCAGGAATTTTTGGGAAAGTATTTTCCCGAGGATGCTCGTGCAAGAGAGAGGTGGAATTCCTTGAGCTGAAACAAGGCAACATGACTATGGTAGAGTATGCTGCAAAGTTCGAGGCGCTGGTGAAGTTCTGTCCTCACTACAACCATGTTGATGCTGAGGTGTCCAAGTGTCTCAAGTTCGAGAATAAGTTGAGGCCAGAAATCAAGAAGGGTATTGGGTACCAACAAATTCGCAGGTATACTGAGCTGGTGGATAAGAGTAGGATCTATGATGAGGATAACCGAGCTCGATCTGCTCACTACAAGCATCTGAGTGAGAAGAAAGAGAAGAGGAAGTATAGAGGAAAGCCTTATACGACTTCAGCTGACAAAGGGAAGCAGAAGGCTTCAAATGGGAAGAAGAGAAGTGGGGGAGCAGCTCACGCTTCTGTTAAGTGTTACCGATGTGGCGAGCAAGGCCACCATGCTGAGGTTTGCACCAATAGTGTGTTGAGGTGCTAGAGATGTGGTAAGGAGGGCCACAGAGCTACCGATTGCAAGGATGATGGTCAAACCTGTTTCAATTATGGTGAGAGGGGTCACATCAGTACCCAGTGTCAGAAACCTAAGAAGACTTCTACTGCTGCTCAGACCAATGGCTGAGTGTTTTCTTTGAGTTGTTCAGAAGTTCTGGAGAAGGATAACTTGATTCGAGGTACTTGTTTTATTAATAATGTTGAGTTGATCGCTATTATTGATACTGGTGCTACTCATTTGTTTATTTCGTTTGACTGTGATACTAGATTGGGTTTGAAATTATCTGATATAAATGGTAATATGGTAATAGAAACTCCAGCTAATGGTTATGTTACTACTACTTTTGTGTGTTTGAGATGTCCTTTGACGATTTTTAGGAAGAGTTTTGTGATGGATTTAATGTGTTTACCCTTGCACCAAATCGATATAATCCTTGGAATGAACTGGTTGGAGTTCAACCATGTTCATATCAATTGTTATAATAAGACCGTAGAGTTTCCTGAGTTTGGTGATAATGGAGAGTTGATGTTCTTGTCTGCTAAGCAAGTAGACGAAGCCTTGGTGTTTGCGATGTTTGCATCGTTGCAAGTTGATCGTGAAGCTTCGGGTGTCGAATTACTTGTTGTCTGTGAATTTCCAGATGTGTTTCCAGATGATATAAGTGATTTGCCTCCAGAAATTGAAGTATAGTTTGCAGTGGATTTAATACCAGGTACGAGTCCAGTGTCAATGGCTCCTTACCGGATGTTTGCTTCTGAGTTAAGTGAATTGAAGAAACAATTAAAAAAATTACTCGAGAAAAGGTTTGTTCGACTGAGTGTTTCTCCGTGGGGTGCTCCTATGCTGTTACTGAAGAAGAAGGACGGAAGTATGAGGTTGTGTGTTGATTATCGACAGTTGAATAAAGTGACTATCAAGAATAAATATACATTTTCGAGAATCGACGATTTGATGGATCAGTTAGTAGACGCCTATGTGTTTAGCAAGATTGATTTGAGGTCGGGTTACCATCAGATTCATGTTAAGCCTGATGATATTCCGAAGACAACTTTCAGGACGAGGTATGGTCACTATGAATACACTGTGATGCAGTTTGGAGTGTCCAATACACTTGGTGTGTTCATGGAGTATATGAATCAGATTTTTCATGAGTATTTGGATAAGTTTGTTGTGCTTTTCATTGATGATATTCTGATATACTCTAAGTCTGAAGAAGAGCATGCTGAGCATTTAAGAACCGTGTTGCAAGTATTGAAGGAGAAGAAATTGTATGGAAAACTGTCAAAGTGTGAGTTTTGGTTGAAGGAAGTGAGTTTTCTTGGCCATGTGATTTCAAGTGGTGCAATTATTGTGGATCCTTCTAGATTGATGCTGTGTTACAGTGGAAGACTCTGAAGTCTACTACTAAGATACGAAGTTTCCTTGGATTGGCAGGATATTACCGCAAGTTTATCGAGGGCTTTTCTAAGTTGGCATTACCTTTGACTCAGCTGACTTGAAAGGGTCAAGCTTTTGTGTGGGATGTAGCTTATGAAGAGAATTTTGTGGAATTGAAAAAGAGGTTGACGATCGCTCTAGTGTTGATTTGGCCTAATCCGAATGAATCTTTTATGGTGTATTATGATGCATCGAAGATAGGTCTTGGTTGGGTATTGATGCAGAATGGTCAAGTTATCGCTTATGCTTCCAGGCAATTGAGAGTTCATGAAGTGAATTACCCTACCCATGACTTAGAGTTGGCAGCTGTGGTGTTTGTGTTGAAAATTAGGAGACATTATCTGTTTGGCTCTAAGTTTGAAGTGTTCAGCGATCATAAGAGCTTGAAGTACTTATTTGATCAGAAAGAGTTGAATATGAGGCAGAGAAGGTGGTTAGAATTATTGAAGGATTATGACTTTGATTTTAATTACCATCATGGTAAAGCAAATGTAGTGGCTGATGCATTGAGCAGAAAGTCATTGCATATGTCGATGCTTATGGTGAAATAGTTGGAATTAATTGAGCAATTCCGAGATTTGAGTTTGGTATGTGAAAAGACTCCTGACAGTGTGAAGTTGGGCATGTTGAAGTTGAGTAGTGGTGTTGTAGTGAGAATCGGATATCAAGCTATTGAATTAACTTGAATCACAAAACATAAAATTCACCACCGGGCTTTAATTTATCCAAAGGAAAGGGTAAAGAACGAAAACCCTAAAAAAGAGAATCTAGGTTCGGGGGTTAGTTATACTAAGGGAAGGCACGTCTCAATCGCGCAGCGGCGTGAGACAAGGGAGTGAAGGATAAGGCTATCCTAAATGACGTGGCAGTCAACGGGAAAGGTCCTTTCCTTTGGAATGAAGGTATAGGCAACAGAACAAAGAGGAAAACTCGAGGAACAAGTGTGAGATAAATAACAATATATACAACAAATGCAAATTAAATTCAAAGTGAACATCAGGAATTGACCAAAATGAAAACTAGGATGGTCAAGATTAAATTCGAAATTAAATAAAGTAAATAAATAAATAAAATTAAATAAGTAAAATCTATTTAAAACCAAAAGCTAAACTAAATTCTAAATTATAATCTAATTGAAGGATAATCTATTAATTAGGGTCTAGTTGAAAACTAATTAACTAGTTAAAAAAATAATTAAAAGCAAGTTCTAAAAAAAAATCTAAGTTAAATTAAATCTAATCTAATCAAGAACTGATTGAACAAAAATCACCTCAAACTAAATAAACTAAATTATACTTAAAACTAAAATAAATTATATTTTAATTAAAACAAAACAAAAGGGTGTCTAATGAAATCACACGGGCTGATGCTTTCAAGCCCAACAGCTCATAAACCCAAACGTGAAAAATAAAAAAAGGAAAAAAAATAAACATCAGGTCAAAATGCCAACTCCCGTAAAATTCCTTCTTCTTCTCTTTCAGGAAACATCAATACGCCGCCGGCAACAAATTGAACTCCGCCGTCACGCCTGCGAGCGTTCTGTCTCTCTCTCGTTCGAACGTCACAGCCACCCTTACGACGTCGCACTTTCAACCGCCGACGACGCGTCTTCTCTCTCGTGGCAGTGTTCATCATCAACGTGCGGCAATGTAAGGTGAAGAGGAATGGAATCAATGGCTTCACTAACCTTGTTCGCTTTCACCCTCGCTACTACCTCGCTCAACCTCTCAAAACTTGCTCTCGATTAATTCATCTCAAACTCGACTCAGATTCGCAAGGCACAAACTCAACGCGTCCTAATCTCGTCGACAAACTGATAAGTCAACAAGAAAAAAAACAACTGAAAGTTCATTTGGGAAACGGAGTTAGGTACGGTTCAATACCTTGTCGTTGATTTCTGATTTACGCGTGTTGTTATCTGTTGTTCTTGTGCTCTTTGTTTCCAACCACGTCGCTGCTATTGATGATGCGCATGGTGATGAAAGTTGTTGCTTATGGCTCTCTTTTTTTGCAGAAGGTTTTGTCACTTTGGAATCCTTGTTGTTACATTACACTATCGCAGTCTCGTGTGGTTACGGCTGTGTTTTGTTTCAATGAAATGGTGATGAGGAGAAATAACAGGGTGGTTTGTTATTGGTTGAGGTGATGAAGAATGGGACAGTGATAGTCGAGATAAGGTGGATAATGGTCGAGATTGGAAGATGGTTAATGAAGGAGGGTGTTTGAAGAGGTTCTCTGAAGATGTTGGAGGAGAAGAGAGGGGTTTAACATCTATGGTGTGAAGAGTTGTGAAATGGATTGAAGAGTTATGGTTTTCTTTTCTGCAACATTCAAAGAAGAAGTCTCTAAGAAAATGAAGGTTAGTGTCCTTATTTCTACTCTTCCAGTTTCTCCTCCCTTTATTTAACAATTGAATAAGTTTCCTTCTGAACTTTTGTCTATTGTTCTTTTGGTGAGGTCTCCCTCAATGCATATTTTCTGGTCATTGTGTGTTCTGTCGTTGTGTTGCAGGTTGTTGTGCAGTAGCTGTAGCAGAATGAAAGGGATTGAACATGGTTTTCGTATTGGAGTGAAAGGCTATGTGTTGATGGTGTACGGTTTGTGGGAATTGCAGAGTAGTGCAGGTTGTGCTTGTTGCAAATTTTGTGAAAAAGGCTCCTTTGAAGCAGCTTAGTGATAGTGTACTTTACATGAAAAAATGTAATAGGTAGACCAAAGACACCCTCTTGTGCGTGTGATCTTCGCATGTATTTTCTGCTTTCTTGGACAAAGCATACTTGCTGAACAAAGGGTTTCCTAAAAAAAAACAAAAAAGTTTGGGCAATGGACTTATATTGCTAAGTGTATATTTGAGAACTACAAAAGTAATTGGTTTCTAAAGAAAATGAAATAAAACAAAACAACTATAAAATAAATAATATCACACAAATATCAAATGAAATCTAATCTATTTAATTAACTAAGAACTTAAATTAATTTAAAAATAATTGAAAAGTTAATTAGTTAGGAAGTAAGAAGAGATAAAAATAAAAATAAAAATAAATATAATTAACTAAGTAAATCTAAACTAACTTAATTAAAAATATAACTAATAAAAAAGAAAATTATGAATATGAAAGAAAATTAACTAAATTGATTCTAAATTGATTAAATATAACTTAACCAGAAACTACGAATAAAAATAAATGTGAACAAAAGGGTCAGACACCGAAATTATCAACGTGGAATAAAATCACTTGGGAAAATACAGTATTTGTCAGGTTTGAAATTAATTGGTGCCGATTTTTTAGTTTGACTGATTCGGTTGTAAATCCAATAGATTCATTCCAGCTGATAAATTGGGATATGCGAGATGATTGACTTAAAATGATATGCAAGAGATCGAAGAATCTAAGGGTAAAATTTGGGGTACAACAGTTGCCCCTATTTAAATAGCTTCACTGGACGACACGAGAGATGAGAATCCTCGGGAGATCAAGGTGAAAGGTATTTAAATATAGCAAACCGAAATTTTTTCCCTTAGGTGTAATGCAGATGCTAAGGACAGCTAACAGACATGCAAATGCAGGCATGCCATGAATCTAATATGATGGAATGATAAATGCAAAATGCAGACAAAAACGAAAGCAGACAGGGACAAAGTCCACATAATGAGCAATCACTCACTGGGGATGACAACCACACTGGGAAACTGAAACAAACTGGGAAACCTAAAGTGATAGAACAACTGGTTCAAGCGTGACCGACTGACACTTTAGAAAGAAAAGATAACACAGGATCCTCAATGGAAGTAGTACCGGAAAAACGGTCTCCACTGGGGAATCAAAAGTCACCATCCATGAATGGAAATGGTTGGAAAAGAGTCACGACATTCAGAAGATCATTGAATGAGGCGAGGAGAAAACTGGAAGATACATGAGACAAGCAAACATCAGAGGTATTCAGAAAAGCATTGAATAAACTCTGGGAAACAAACTGACAATAGAGACATTCAGAAGAACATTGAATGAACTCCGGGAAGCATATCTGAGATATTCAGAAAAGCGTCAAATAAACTCCGGCACACATCCAGAAAAGCATTGGATGGAGAATGGAAACAGACTTGAAAACATTCAGCAGCCGTTAACCAAAGTCAGAAGCAAATTAAAGACATCTAGAAGAGCATTAGATGAAGACAAGAATTCTGAAGATACATCCGAAACATTTAGAAGAGCATTAAATGTACGGGAAAAGGGTTTTGAAGATATATCTGAAAGAGCATCAGATAAGCAACATTATATCTGGAAGAACATCCGATGAACAAGGTCATATCCAGAAGAGCATCAGATAGACAAAAAAAGTGCTCTGGAAAAACATCAGGAGCAAAAGACTCAATCTGGAAGAACATCAGAAAGAGAGACACATCCGAAAAAGCATCAGATGATAAAAGCAATGTCATTCCGGAAAAGCATCAGAATAAACAAAGTGATTATCTGGAAAAACATCAGATAAGTTCTGGAAGAACATCAGAACAAAAGACTCAATCTGAAAAAACATCAGAAATAGAGACACATCCAGAAAAGCATCAGATGATGAAAGCAATGTCATTTCGGAAAAGCATCAGAATAAACAAAGTGATTATCTGGAAAAACATCAGATAAGTTCTGGAAGAACATCAGAACAAAAGACTCAATCTGAAAAAACATCAGAAAGAGAGACACATCCGGAAGAGCATCAGATTGTAAAAGCAATGAAATTCCGGAAGAGCATCAGAATCACAAAGGGGTATATCTGGAAAAACATTAGATAACACAAAGAGAGAGTTATGGGAAAACGTCAGAACAGAAGACTCGATCTGGTAAAACATCAGAGGAGACGAATATATATGACATCCAAGAACGACATTGGACACAGAAGAGGAACAAACATATCCGGAAAAGCAATCAGATAAGAAAGGTCATATATGGAAGAACGTCAGATAGACACGACAATATCTGTTTGGTAGGTGCCACGTAAGTTGGACTTTGACCACAAGGTAAGACGCGGATAACGACACGACCTCGGGAGAAATGCAAATGAGGATGAAACACTCATGATATGCATATGGTATATGAATTATGAAGATGATATATGATCAAATGCGAATGCAGATGCAAATGCAGACGACACAACTCGACTCTCTGGGAAGACAAGACTGGAAGACTGATTCCTCAACACGGAGATCACTGCCATTCTGCTTGGGAACTAGAGATGATATTGCTGAACACATCTCTGACACACTGGTAAATTGTATCCAAATTGATGGTCCTTGTAGGAAGGATGAAGAGCTGCTTGGGGATTCTTCAAATTAACTGCCCCAGATTAGCTGACTACTGTAGATGAACTTATCATGGCTTCAGCTTGTTTGATTCTTGACATGACTGCTTCACTGTGCACTGGGAAAACTTGCCCCAGTATGAGCCTTGAAAATGATTGTTTCACTGTACACTGGGAAAGCTTTCCCCAGTATGAGTCTTGAAAAAATCTTCTGTATAAACCAATTCTGAGAAGTCGCCATTAAACCACAAATCTTGAACTGATTCTCAACAGGATATGGAAGGAATTTGCCCCTGATTGGACCACCGACCAAGTTTCTTAATTGTTTGAAAATTCCTTGAGAAGAAAACTAGTTTGCAAACAAAAGTATTTGTACAAACATGGTAAATGCAGAGTTCATGCAACTTTTGAAATCAAAATCATTTTGAAAGAGGTGCAAAGTATATGGGATACTGGTCAGAACACGATAGTTCAAGACATTAAAGTGAAAAGTTTAAGCAAAAGGGTGTAATGCCCAAAATAGATGATCTGCAAAGACCTTTTGGAGTCAGTTTACGCAACCTTGCTGTAGTATGCTTTTAAAATAACCTTGCTTCAATTAGGTCTTTTGAGGGTTATAACGTGGCCTGGTTCACGGTTTAAGAAACAAAGGATAAAAGCTCAAAGTTTATTTGTGCCCACCCAATCTTCGTGATGTTCTCCAGTCCTATGCTCAGTTAACTCAAACTATGCACTCAGGTTCCCATAGGTTAGGAAATTGCACTGATGATAATAATGATGATGGTTCAAAATTCAATGGACTTGAGATGGCAGTCACTGCTTCTCACAATATTTTGTTTTTTTTATGAGGACCTCAGTCAACTCGTTTTATCTTTGAGGATTTTGGTAACCTCTTGAATGATTTTTGTTATCCCTAACTTTTGCCTGAACTGTGTCATTTGAGCTTACAGCCAGCGGGATGCCCAAATTTTTGCCTAAGTCTCCTTCATAGGTTTTGACTTAGCGGGCTTTTATTTTGATTTTTTCTTTCACTCTCTTTTTTAGTGACTGTCTGGCTTAATGATTACAGTGAACCATCGTTGGCGTTTGACTTGAAAGACATCTTCGACACTTGCTTGTTGTGTGCGAAGGAAAATTTGTGAATGTACCCTTTTGTTGAAAGGCGTCTCGCATGAAGCTCTTGTTTTTGAATGCATAATCAAGTTAACTGAGAACTACCCTGCCCCAGGTTAAGATTGTGGGTTTTTATTTGTAAAGAAAAGAAACTCCTACTTCTAGGCTCAAAGGGGTTAAAGAGGGGTTATCTTCCTTATGTCTCCAGTGTTTAGGAGTTGAAACAATGCCTTACATCGTCAGCAAAGTTTTAATCTGAAAGCATTCTAACAGCAATTTGGGTATGACGTTTTCATCATCCTCCCTCCAATCTTTGCACAATCAATAAGAAAGTGGACAAGAGAAAAATTTTTTTTTTTAAGAGAAAGCATTAAGAACTAAATAGCAAACACAAATGAATTGAATCAAAAAGTTGCAAATGCTCATTTCATTAATTTTGAAAGTACAAACATAATTTGAAAGCAAACAACTATTACAAAATAAGGAAAGTGCAAACAACAAGAAACAAAGTCCTAGTGACTAATCAAACACAAGGATGAGCTGTCCTGTCTTTAAGAAGTAGCTGGGCTGAAGTTGACTGAAGCTTTACTTGGCGTGCCCTGGCAGAGGATTGCTCTGAACATTGGGATTGTCCTTAAAGGAGAGGATTCCAGTCTTAATCAAATCACGCACTCTAGCCTTCAGTGCATAGCAATTTTCCAAGTCGTGGCCTGCGGCACCTTCATGGAATGCATAGTGGAGATCAGACCTAAATCCACCTGGAAGAGGATTTGGGGGAGGTAAAGGCCTTGTGGTAATCAGACCTTGTTCAACCAGATCAGGATACAGTTCAGTGTACTTTATTAGAATAGGATCAAATTGATTCCTATTACGGTACTGGTTTTGTCCTGCATCCGGATGTTGAGGAGCTTGAACTGGTCGTGGAACAGTAACCGCAGGAGTGATAGCAGCAACAGTAGGGTGAACAACATACTGAGGTTGAGGATGAGGCCTTCTTACTTCAAACATTACAACATTAGTCTGATCTTCCCTTTTCCTCTGAAAGTTCCCATAGGATTTCTTCACAGCATTGGAAGATTCAACAGCCTTGGATACTTTTCCCTTCTTAAGACCTTTCTCTAATCTTTGGCCAATAGTAACCAAATCAATGAAATTGGAGGAAACACTCCCAACCATCTTCTCCCAATAGAATGGGGATAGGGTATCCATGGACATTTCGGTTAGCTCTTTCTCAGCCAAAGGAGGTTCAACCTGGGAAGCCAACTCTCTCCAGCGCTGAGCATACTCCTTGAAAGACTCTTTATCATTCTGAGACATGTTTTGCAGTTGACAGTAATCAAGAGCCATGTCGAGGTTATACTTATACTACTTCATGAAGGAATTTGTGAGGTCTTGAAAGCTATAGATAGAGTTTTGTTCGAGACCCATGTACCACTTGGGTGATGCTCCACTCAAGCTGTCTTGAAAACAGTGGATAAGCAACTTCTGATTCTTGGCATGAGCAGTCATCCTGCGAAGATACATGACCAAATGAGCTCTTGGGCAAGAGTGACCCTTGTACTTCACAAAATCTGGAGTTACGAACTTAGCAGGTATAACAAGGTCTGATACTAAGCACAAGTTATCGGCATCCACATTAAAGAAATCAGTACCGTCAACGGCTTTGAGTCTCCTCTCTATGCTCTGAAACTGCTCTCGGATAACTTCAGGTTCAACAAAGTCTTCACGGTCTTCACCCTGAGCACTAGCAGCATTGTACTCACAGCGGGGATCCTCAAAGGGAGCTCGAATAGTCTGAACTATAGGTTGAGGTTCGGCAAAAATAGGAGCTTAAAACACTGGCTTAGCATTCTGACCAACCATAGCGGTAGATGCAATTGGTGGAGAGTAGTTGTGTGGCAAACTAAACTCGGGCCAAGTTGAAGGTGGCACTTGAACCGATGGAGGATTAGCACTTGAAACTTCCTGGATGATAGTCCTTTAGGGTGGCTCTCCCCTAGCAATAAAAACTTGGAGCATCTCAGTGAGTTTAGTCATGCTCGACTTAAGGTCATCGATCTTCATTCGGACCTCAACATTGTGTATATCTTGCTCTGACATCTTGCGTCTGTAATTAGCTCTAGTCCGGTATCGGTGTCGAGGAATCAACTTGACGACTAACAGACAAACACTGGAAAATAGAGACAATTGGAGATGAGTAACTAGACAAACAGACACATGCAATGAATCATGCAAAGATGCAAGATGATATGCAATGCAATGCAAACAGGATGTAAAACACATGCAACAGGATCAAAGGTTTGAGATCACGACATGGAGTCTGGGTAAAGAACCAACCACAGGGTGTGTACGAGGGTTCTTGTATCTGTAAAACAGGGTTCTAAGAAGTTCCCAGAGTCAATAACCCATCTTTCGGATTTTATCAACTTCCCAATTGCTCAGTGATCAATAAAATCCTCAAGAGAGTTTTGTCTGAGTGTAGTATCGCGTAGCAATCATTTAGGATTACTCCCTCATAATCATCGCACTACATCCTAAATAGGCCAGGTGGGGTAAAGGGTAACTAATGGTCATCAGTATCCCTGGCACCAAGGTTGAAAGTGGCAACACATTCACGATTGCTCGTTCAGCATATACCACCCCCAAGAGGGCCTCAACTGAGTGTGGAACCTCAAGTCAACTCCTTTGGGATTTCTCCCTCGAAGTCTCCTTGACTATGTCCATGATCCTATCATATGTGTATGCTCAAGTTCGGGTTAGGACTCATCCTCACCACTCAATAGTAACCACCCTGCATACAGAAAACCCAAGCACAACAGGCATATATACACAGATATAAATATAAAAACGTACAAGCAAGCAAACATATAAATAACACAAATACAAACAAGGTGGGCTTAACCCTCTTAGGGGAATTGATCCCCAGTGAAGTCGCCATTTCTGTTGCGGTGAGAATCAGATATCAAGCTATTGAATTAACTTGAATCACAAAACATAAAATTCACCACCGAGCTTTAATTTATCCAAAGGAAAGGGTAAAGAACGAAAACCTTAAAAAAGAGAATCTAGGTTCGGGGGTTAGTTATACTAAGGGAAGGCACGTCTCAATCGCGCGGCGGCGTGAGACAAGGGAGTGAAGGATAAGGCTATCCTAAATGACGTGGCAGTTAACGGGAAGGGTCCTTTTCTTTGGAATGAAGGTATAGGCAACAGAACAAGAGGAAAACTCGAGGAACAAGTGTGAGATAAATAACAATATATACAGCAAATGCAAATTAAATTCAAAGTGAACATCAGGAATTGACCAAAATGAAAACTAGGATGGTCAAGATTAAATTCGAAATTAAATAAAGTAAATAAATAAATAAAGTTAAATAAGTAAAATCTAATTAAAACCAAAAGCTAAACTAAATTCTAAATTATAATCTAATTGAAGGATAATCTATTAATTAGGGTCTAGTTGAAAACTAATTAACTAGTTAAAAAACTAATTAAAAGCAAGTTCTAAAAAAAAATCTAAGTTAAATTAAATCTAATCTAATCAAGAATTGATTGAACAAAAATCACCTCAAACTAAATAAACTAAATTATACTTAAAACTAAAATAAATTATATTTTAATTAAAACAAAACAAAAGGGTGTCTGATGAAATCACACGGGCTGATGCTTTCAAGCCCAACAGCTCATAAACACAAACGTGAAAAATAAAAAAAGGAAAAAAACAAACATCAGGTCAAAATGCCAACTCCTGTGAAATCCCTTCTTCTTCTCTTTCAGGAAACATCAATACGCCGCCGGCAACAAATTGAACTCCGTTGTCACGCCTCCATTTCTTCTCTTCGCGAGCATTCTGTCTCTCTCTCGTTCGAACGTCACAACCACCCTTACGACGTCGCGCTTTCAACCGCCGACGACGCGTCTTCTCTCTTGCGGCAGTGTTCATCATCATCGTGCGGCACTTTAAGGCGAAGAGGAATGGAATCAACGACTTCACCAACCTTGTTCGCTTTCACCCTCGTTACTACCTCACTCAACCTCTCAAAACTTGCTCTCGATTAATTCATCTCAAACTCGACTCAGATTCGCAAGGCACAAACTCAACGCGTCCTAATCTCGTTGACAAACTGATAAGTCAACAAGAAAAAAAACAACTGAAAGTTCATTTGAGAAACAGAGTTAGGTACGGTTCAATACCTTGTCGTTGATTTCTGATTTACGCGTGTTGTTATCTGTTGTTCTTGTGCTCTTTGTTTCCAACCACGTCGCTGCTATTGATGATGCGCATGGTGATGAAAGTTGTTGCTTATGGCTCTCTGCAGAAGGTTTTTTCACTTTGGAATCCTTGTTGTTACATTACACTCTCGCAGTCTCGTGTGGTTACAGCTGTGTTTTGTTTCAATGAAATGGTGATAAGGAGAAATAACAGGGTGATTTGTTGTTGGTTGAGGTGATGAAGAATGGGACAGTGATAGTCGAGATAAGGTGGATAATGGTCGATATTGGAAGATGGTTAATGAAGGAGGGTGTTTGAAGAGGTTCTCTGAAGATGTTGGAGGAGAAGAGAGGGGTTTAACATCTATGGTGTGAAGAGTTGTGAAATGGATTGAAGAGTTATGGTTTTCTTTTCTGCAACATTCAAAGAAGAAGTCTCTAAGAAAATGAAGGTTAGTGTCCTTATTTCTACTCTTCCGGTTTCTCCTCCGTTTATTTAACAATTGAATAAGTTTCCTTCTGAACTTTTGTCTGCTGTTCTTTTGGTGAGGTCTCCCTCAATGCAGATTTTATGGTCATTGTGTGTGTTGTCGTTGTGTTGCAGGTTGTTGTGCAGTAGCTGTAGCAGAATGAAAGGGATTGAACATGGTTTTCGTATTGGAGTGAAAGGCTATGTGCTGATGGTGTACGGTTTGTGCGGGATGCAGAGTAGTGCAGGTTGTGCTTGTTGCAAATTTTGTGAAAAAGGCTCCTTTGAAGCAGCTTAGTGATAGTGTACTTTACATGAAAAGTGCAATAGGTAGACCAAAGACACCCTCTTGTGCGTGTGATATTCGCATGTATTTTCTGCTTTCTTGGACAAAGCATACTTGCTGAACAAAGGGTTTCCTAAAAAAAAACAAAAAAGTTTGGGCAATGAACTTATATTGCTAAGTGTATATTTGAGAACTACAAAAGTAATTGGTTTCTAAAGAAAATGAAATAAAACAAAACAACTATAAAATAAATAATATCACACAAATATCAAATGAAATCTAATCTATTTAATTAACTAAGAACTTAAATTAATTTAAAAATAATTGAAAAGTTAATTAGTTAGGAAGTAAGAAGAGATAAAAATAAAAATAAAAAAAATACAATTAACTAAGTAAATCTAAACTAACTTAATTAAAAATATAACTAATAAAAAAGAAAATTATGAATATGAAAGAAAATTAACTAACTTGACTCTAAATTGATTAAATATAACTTAACCAAAAACTACGAATAAAAATAAATGCGAACAAAAGGGCCAGGCACCGAAATTATCAACGTGGAATAAAATCACTTGGGAAAATACAGTATTTGTCAGGTTTGAAATTAATTGGGGCCGATTTTTTAGTTTGACTGATTCTACTGTAAATCCAACAGATTCATTCTAGCTGATAAATTGGGATATGCGAGATGATTGACTTAAAATGATATGCAAGAGATCGAAGAATCTAAGGGTAAAATTTGGGGTACAACAAGTGGTATTCTGGAAGAGCTCAGAGTGGGGTAACAATCTGACTTGAAGTTGGTTGACCAGTTGACATTGATCAACCAAGGTAACGAAGGTGAATTCCGGATTGATGAGGTTCAGAGTCAGGGTGTGTGTCCCAGATGTTCCAGATGTTAAGAAAATCATTCTTGAGGAGGGACATCGAAGTAAATTGAGTATTTATTCCAGTGCTAAGAAGATATACCAGGATTTGCAGAAGTTGTTTTTGTGGCCAGGTATGAAGAAGGATATTGCAGAGTTTGTTTATGCTTGTTTGACTTGTCAGAAGTCAAACATTGAGCATCAGAAGCCTTTAGGTATGATGCAACCGTTGAATATTCCAGAGTGGAAATGGGATAGAATTTCCATGGACTTTGTGTCGGGGTTACCGAGAACTGCAAAGGAAAATGATTCGATTTGGGTGATTGTGGATATATTAACTAAATCGGCTCATTTCTTATCGATGAAGATTAATTATTCTATGCAAAAGTTAGCTGAGATGTATATTGAAGAAATTGTAAGTTGCATGGGATACCTTCGAGTATTGTGTCGGATAGAGATCTGAGATTTACATCGAGGTTCTGGAAGAGTGAATAAGATACTTTGGGTACTAAGTTGAGGATGAGTTCTGCATATCATCCGCATACGGACGGTCAGACGGAGAGGACTATCCAATCCTTAGAGGATTTGTTGAGGGCTTGCGTGTTGGATCACGGAGGATCGTGGGATAGCCATTTACTGTTGACCGAGTTCATGTACAACAACGACTTTCATGCTAGTATTGGGATGGCGCCGTATGAAGCTTTGTATGGGAGAAGATGTAGAACTCCTATGTGTTGGTATGAGTCAGGCGAGAGTGCTGTACTCGGACCTGAAATTGTGCAGGAGACGACTGAGAATATTAAGATGATCCAAGAAAGGATGAGAGCTTCACAGATTCGTCAGAAGAGTTATCATGATAAGAGAAGAAAATCACTTGAATTCTAAGAGGGAGATCAGGTGTTTTTGAGGGTGACACCAGTGACTGGTGTGGGTCGAGCTTTGAAGTCTAGGAAGCTCACTCCATGTTTTGTTGGTCTATATCAGTTCTTCCATAGGATATGGGAGGTAGCCTATCAGATTGCTTTACCGCCGTCACTTGCGCATTTACATGATGTGTTCCATGTGTCTCAATTGAAAAAGTACATTCTGGATCCATCGCATGTGATTCAGATGGATGATGTACAGGTGAAGGATAACCTGGCAGTTAAAGCATTATCAGTGCAAATTGATGGTCGTGAAATGAAGCAACTACGGGGTAAAGACATATCTTTGGTGAAGATGTTATGGGGTGGACCAGCTGGCAAAAGTTGGACTTGGGAGCGTAAAGATCAGATGAAGGAGTTGTATCTGACTCTGTTCCCTTCAGGTAATTTTCGAGGGCGAAAATTCTTTAAGTGTGGGAGATTTGTAACACCCCAAAATAATTATATTATTTATTTAATTGATTTATTATGATTACTCGGTGTTTTGGTGAATTTTGGTGAATATTATGACGCATGGTGACTTTGTGTGGTGTTGTAGGGTAGTCTGAGTTAAGGGAATACTGAAGCATTTAGAATTAGTAATTAATTAAGATTATTTTATTAGTAATAGAAATAGTAATACAATAATTTGAATAATTAGATTATTATTTAGATTATTATTATCTCTATTATTTAAAATAATTAAGAGGACCATTAAGGGTAAGACAATAATATTGAGAAGGTTAAGTGAGGATAATATGGGTAAATCATAATTAGGGTCCAAGGGGTAGGTTTGACAAAAAGGAAAAGTGGGAATTAGGGAAGTTATTATGTGCAATCGTAAGAAGTGAAGAGAACATAGAAAAGGAGGCTAGGGCACAGAGAACGAGAGAATCAGTCGTAGAACCCTAAAAAGAAGAATCTTTTGCTGGAAAATTCGAGGTATGGGGGGTTAATCCGGATTAATATGTCTGATATGGGTTTAAGGTAGAGGTAGTTTGTGTGTTCTGTGTTTATGATGAATTTTGTATAATGAATTTGTGATGAATTTCTGTGAATCTGTGTTGGTCGATTTCTGTTATGAATCTGGTATGTGTTGCTGTAATTGATGTGGAATTAGTGTGGATAATTGTTACTGCTGTGATGAATATGTGAACAAAAACCAGATCTGTAATTGAGAAAATTAGGACTTGGTGATTAGAGGAAAATTGATGAAAATAATGAAGTATGATAATGACTTAGATCTGTGATGAATCGAAATAGTTTTAGGTATGATTTTGGAAGATCGAAGGTGCTGGAATGGGAAGTTTTTCATTCAGATGTGAAATCTTAGTTTTGGAGTGGTTTCTGGCCATACGCGTAACAGGGGGAGTATTACGCGTATGAAGGGGACACCCCCAGGGTGCTATGCGTAGCATACGTACCCGTCCCCAGGGCCAGCACGACCCTCTGCCAGTACGCGTAGCGTGCGCGTAAGGAGAGTAGGGCCATATGCGTAAGAAATGCCATTATGCGTATGGGAAGTAGGGAATGAAGGGGAGTATGTGTATGGGAAGCCATTACGCGTAGGGAATTCTTGGGAAAGGAGCATTACACGTATGGACTAGCCATTATGCGTAATGAGACATTGGAGGGGATTTCTGAGAGGGAAACCTCTCTGGTGATATGCGTAACAAGAAGGGTAATGCGCGTAAGGGAGGCCTGGGCAAGTGGCCCTACGCGTATGATACGCTGGCCAGTGGACGAGGAAGTGAGCCATACACGTATGGGGCATGGCCATACGCGTATGGGCAGGGCTGCTGACAGATTTGCCCGTTTTTACAATTTATGTCCCGTTTTCGCTCGTGATGCAGTTTCCTTGAAACGTAAGACTAGGATGAGGTAATAAAACATGAGTAAACTAGTAATGAGGGTGAATAGAATACAATCGGGAAGATTTTGACGTGACCATGATGACATGACGAATTGTGAGGTATAGCGACGAATCGTGATGAGTGCGAATTGGTGTCGCATTTATGATGGTGTTAATGATTCATGAATGATGATGCAACCTTGAAGATTTTATGACGATGATTATTATGACGCTTTGCATCATGCATTCATGGCATAGTTGGGACTCCAGTCCATGTGGTGGCTTCAATCCCATTGTGTGGATTGAAGTGTTTTGTGACGTGCTCCGGTTCTTGTGTAGAATCGATCCTATTGGTGGGGATCTTTGGAGGGTGATGGCCCAGTGTCCATCAATTATGACAAATTGGTACCACATGCATGAGTCTATGATGTTGCATTTGCATACTTTGTGGCATTGCATTCTATTGATGTAATTGATGCGTTAATGATGTTTGTGAATGATTTGTTGATGTTTGTGTTGGTACTTTATCTTTTGCTTATATCTTATATATTGATTTGTGATTACTCACCCTGCCTGTTTGATTTACGACTCTTGTGAGATGAAGGCGTTGAAGTTGGTGATTCATATTCTAGGGGAAAGTTTAAGATGCGTGCAATGTTATTTTGCACAATCAACGACTTTCCTGCTTACGGTAACTTGGATGGATATAGTGTCAAAGGACATATAGCGTGTCATATATGTGAAGATGATACTTGTTATCAACAACTTGAGTTTGGAAAAAAAATACCATTTACCTTGGGCATTGAAAATTTCTAAAACCCGATCATCCTTATCATAGATTGTGGAAGGCTTTTAATGGAGAGCAAGAGTTTGATGAGGCTCCTGAACCTTTAATCGGGGATGAAGTTTATCAACGGAAGGAACACATTAATGTCATCTTTGGGAAGAGAGAAAAAGAAAAAGGGGCAATTGCGAAAAATATTTGGAAAAAGAGGTTCATTTTCTTTGATCTTCCATATTGGTCAAGTCTTGATGTTAGACATTGTCTTGATGTGATGCACGTGGAGAAAAATGTGTGTGATAGTTTGATTGGCACACTTCTAAACATTCTAGGCAAGACTAAAGATAGTAAGACTTCCCGTCTTGATATGGAGAAGATGGGTATACGAAAACAGTTGGCTCCAATAGAGAAAGGAGAAAGAACTTATCTGCCTCCAGCATGTCACACTCTATCTAAAAAGGAAAAGAAAATTTTCTGCGAGTGTTTGTAAGGTATTAAAGTTCCACAAGGTTACTCATCAAACATCAAGAAACTTGTATCAATGAAAGATCTCAAGCTAATTGGTTTAAAATCTCATGATTGTCATGTATTGATGCACAACTTCTGCCAATGGCTATCTGTGGGATCCTACCAAAACTGTGAGAGTAACTATAATGAGATTGTGCTTATTCTTCAATGTAATATGTAATAAAGTTCTTGATTTCAAAAAATCAGATGAATTAGAAGATGAGGCTGCCATAATCTTGTGTCAATTGGAGATGTATTTTCCTCCATCATTTTTTGATATTATGGTTCACTTACTTGTTTATCTAGTCAGAGAAATCGGAATTTGTGGTCCAGTTTATTTAAGGTGGATGTATCCAATACAACGATATATGAAGATCTTTAAAGGATATATGAAGAATCATCACCGACCGGAAGCTTTGATTGTTGAAAGGTACATCACAGAAGAAGCTGTTTAGTTTTGCACAAACTATTTGTCAGACGCAGATTCTATAGGAATTCCAAAGTCTCATCATGCTGTCACAGACGGAAGAGGTATTCAAGGTCTAAATGTTAAGTTAATGGCTCTGGATGTAGTTATTTAAGCACATTTCTATATATTGAATAATACTGATGAAGTTTAACCTTTCATAGATACTCACAAAAGACTTTTGAGGAAAAAATATCCCCGAATAAGTGACAAGTTGTTGTTGATAGAGCATAACAAGATATTCATAGATTGGTTTAATAAAAGTATATCTAATGATCATGGTGCATCCGATATACTTAAATGGTTGTCGTACGAGCCAAAATTTTGTGTCATTACTTGGACTGCATAAGACATTGGTCATTATACCTTTTATACAAAATCAAAAGATGATTGTAGTATAATGCAAAATAGTGGGGTTATGGTTGAAGCCGAATCGATGTATTTCTCTAGTGCGAAAGATAAGAATCATGTATTGGTAAGTAGCGCATTTTATGGTGTCATTGATGAGATTTGGGAGATTGATTATGTTGTTTTCAAAGTGGATTTATTTAAATGCAAGTGGGTTCCCGATAATAGTAATGGTGTATACATTGATGACTTAGGATTCACCCGGGTCAACCTTGGCAAGGCATCTTTTATGACCGAACCATTCATTGTGGCTTCTCAAGCAAAACAAGTTTTCTATGTTACTGACCCATCGGACATATCAGGGAAATGGTCAATCTTTCTCCAAGGAAAACACATTCCTCTTAGTGATGAAAGTCTTGATATTTCGTCCACACCTTCTTACACAACACAAGTTCCTACCTCATATGATGAAGTTGTAGGAAGTTACAATTATGTGATGTTATGTAATGTGTAAATTGTAGGTTGTTTATTTTGATAAATTGTAGGAAGTTTGTTTTGATACAATTGAATATGATACAATTATGTGATATTATGAATATGATACAATTATTTGATATTATGAATATGATACAATTAATATTATTGTGATAACTTTATCACAAATGTGAGTTGCATTTTCTGTTGTGATATGGTGAACAATAATACAGGTTAAAAAATGGGATTATATATAAAAGCAAGATGATATTTGTTAATCCTGCAGAAAATATAACAACGATTATACATCATAACCGTTATAATATCTCGCGCGCTGTCCAAAAAAAATAAATATCAAAGCGGCGCAGCTAGGAATCAAACTTAGGACCATTAATTTTATCACAACGGTCCTTTGGAAAACCCGTTGTGTTAGGGCGCGCGCTTTCTAGTTTATTACAACAGTTTCTGGGCCGCCATAGTAAGTATCATATATACAACGACACTCTACATAACAATGCCTGCGCCCGCGTGATTGTATATCTTTCCCAACCGTTGTTAAAAGGGTTTTTTGTAGTAGTGGTACTCCTTTGCACGATCCAACAAAGTATCGCAGGCTCGTTGGCCAGTTACTTTACGTGCTCAACACCAGGCCAGATATCTCTTACTCTGTACAATAACTCAGCCAACACATGAGTTGTCCAACTGTCATCCATTACAATGCAGATCTCAGAGTTCTTTGTTATCTTAAAGCTTCTCCAGGCCAAGGCTTATTTTTTCCTAACACATCAGTCCTTCAACTAAAAGTATTCTATGATTCAGATTGGGCAACCTGTCCTAAAACGCGCAAATCTATTACCGGATTCTGCATATACCTTGTAGATTCTTTGATCTCTTGGAAATTGAAAAAGAAACCAACGGTATCTAGAAGCTCCATTAAGGAAGAATACAAGTCCATGGCTTCCATAGTTAGTAAACTACAATGGCTCACTAACCTCTTTAAAGATTTTCCCATCTCATTCAAACAACTTACTCTTTTGTACTGTGATAATGCTTCTGCTAGGCACATTGCAAGCAACTCTTCCTTTCATGAATGTACCGAGGACATTGATTTAGACTGCCATTTGGTCAGTGAAAAGTTACAACAACAACTCTTCCATATTCTCCCTATCACCACCTCACAACAGTTAGTTGATGTCTTCACCAAGCCCTTGGATGCTAAGCCTTTCCTTTCAAATATCACTAAGCTTGGGCTTCACTCCATCTACCCCAAGTTTATGGGGGTATTAGATAAATAGGTTATAGGTTATTTTCTCTTTAGGCCATGATATATGTCGCGGCCGGCAAATATATCGAGTCGCCATCATATTTTTTAAGGAAAATAAATGATAAACCTAATATCATAATCCTAAGGTAGAGATCCCTACGGTTCGGGAGTCGGTTAAGTGAGGGGAAGGTATTAGGCACCCCTCACTTCCATTGTATTTAATGGGATCCACCTTTGAATTTAAGGTATACTTGTTTGTCTAAGTTACAGGAAAACCTAAGTTTTTTTATTAATTATACTCGCTAGGGTTTACAACCCTATGCCTACGTACCTTCAATTTGAAGGATCAGAGTAACTGTAGTTCACCTCCCTTATTCCTACCCCCTAATCCTATTCCTAAATCCCAAAACCTAACCCTAAACCCCAATCCACTATTTATACTCTTGGATAAAGAGTTATATCCCTTAAATCTAGTGTTTATACTCCTAGATGAGGAGTTCTATCCCTTATATCCCTTAAATCCCTATCCATTATTTAGACTCTCGTAGGAAGAGTTTTATCCCTTAATCCTTTTATTTATACTCTCGGATATCAAAAGTGCTATCCCTAAATCCTTATCCCCTATCCCTTATTTAGGCTCTCAGACCAAGAACTTTATCCCTTAATCCTTTTATTTATACTCTCGGATATCAAGAGTTCTATCCCTTAAATCTAGTGTTTATACTCCTAGATGAGGAGTTCTACCCCTTAAATCCCTTAAATCCCTATCCATTATTTAGACTCTCGGAGGAAGAGTTTTATTCCTTAATCCTTTTATTTATACTCTCGGATATCAAGAGTGATATCCCTAAATCCTTATCCTCCATCCCTTATTTAGGCTCTCGGACCAAGAGCTTTATCGCTTAATCCTTTTATTTATACTCTCGGATATCAAGAGTTTTATCCCTTATCCCATCCTTTATTTAGGCTCTCGGACCAATCGGACCAAGAGCTCTTAATCATTTTATTTATACTCTCGGATATCAAGAGTTCTATCTCTTATCCCATCCTTTATTTAGGCTCTCGGACCAAGAGCTTTATCCCAAGTTAAAATCCCTTAAAGAAAAATTCCTTAAATATCCTTTAGAAAGCAAATTTCTAATTTTCACAGAAAAAAGAAATAAAAAGTTAAACATGTCATTATGATAAAAAACAAAATTTATATCCAGATTAATCCAAATAAAAGAATAATATCTAAATTCCAAATAATCCCTAAAAAAATATTTATATCACAAAAGTAAAGTTAAATAAAAATTCAATTTATTTTTATCCCAACCCTATATTTTATAAAAAGTAAATTCCTTGAAATAAATCCTAAGTATAGATTTTATAAAAAATTAACCTAAGTATATAAACCCTTCATAAAAAATATAAAAGAAAGTAATTATTTATTTTAATACTAAAATCCTTAAAATCCTATTTCCTAAACCTTACTTATTAAAAAAACAATACTCTAAGTGAAAATTAATTAACAAATTAAATTAAGTAATTAATTTAATTGTTAAAAAGAAACTAAAAATTAAAACCTATTTTAACAATTTAAATTAAGTAATTAATTTAATTGTAAAAAAAAACTAAAAGATTAAAACCTATTTTAACAATTTAAATTAAGTAATTAATTTAATTGTTAAAAAAAACTAAAATGATTAAAACCTATTTTAACAATTTAAATTAAGTAATTAATTTAATTGTTAAAAAAACTAAAAAATTAAAACCTATTTTAACAACTTAAATTAAGTAATTAATTTAATTGTTAAAAAAACTAAAATGATTAAAACCTATTTTAACAATTTAAATTAAGTAATTAATTTAATTGTTAAAAAAACTAAAAAATTAAAACCTATTTTAACAACTTAAATTAAGTAATTAATTTAATAGTTAAAAAAACTAAAAAACTAAAACCTATTTTAACAACTTAAATTAAGTAATTAATTTAATTGTTAAAAAAACTAAAATGATTTTTAATCCCTTAAACATCCCTTAGCATTTTTATTCCAAATTAAAAATTCCTAAGAAAAATGATTTGATTCCAATTATCTTTTTAAAGTAAATTATAATAATAACTTCCAAATGAACAAACCAATTTTAAAACCCAAAATTGTTAAAAATAAATTTATAACAAACATAACTAAACCCACATTTAAAAAAATAAATAATTATTATAAATCCAAAATTATAAGAAACTTAAGTAAATTTTAATTGTATACAAAAAGCAAAATTAAATATATTCAAGTCAGATTAATCATATACACCAATACATGATTGATTAAGAACAAAACCCACAATAATTAAATCAGAATCCAAATCGCAATCCAAACAATAATTCAAGTGTAATTATATACGATAGATAATCAACGGTTTAGAGATATCAACCTGAAATGCCGTGACCCATTTAAACTGCTTCCCACTCCCCTTTCCCTTCCCTTTGTGCTCTTTCCCCTTCTTTTCCCTTTGTGTCTTTTTCCCTTCTTTGCCTTTTCCTCTTCTTTGCCTTTTCCTCTTGGTGGTGATTTCCTTGTATCCTTGTGTGAGATCTCTTTTTCTTTCCTTTTCCCTGAGATCTCTTTTCCTTAGGTTTAGGGTTTTATTGTTGAGGGTTTAGGGTTTTGTTGTTGAGGGTTTTGTTGTTGAGGGTTTTATTGTTGAGGGTTTAGGGTTTTATTGTTGTTGTTCTTCAATATGTGAGGAACAACAACTTTTGTCGTATCGTTTGTAAATCCCCCCTAAAAAGTGTGTAAATCTGTCCTATTTATAGATGACAATTATATTTAGAAAAAAATAATCTATCAACATAATCAAAAGCCCAAAAACTGATTTTTATTTTGTGATTTTTTATTAATCATGTTGATTCTAGAACATAACAATATTATCCAAAAAGTAAAAAGAACAAAATATTTTCTAATATTTTATATTGTATGAATTTTTAGGTATTTTTATGAATAAGATGGAAAAAAGTTAAAAATTAATATTTTTAAAAAATGCCTATTTAAAAATACGAAAATTAATAATAAAAAATGAAAAAAAAAACAATTTTTTGTGATTTTTTAAGATTTGAACGTAAAGAGAATAGTATTAGCTAATATCTAATAATAATAAAACATAATGAACCTAATTAATAAAAATAACAATAATCCTAAGCATTATTATTGATATAACACCAAACTGATTAATAAATAAATAGGAAAAACAATAACTATTTAACATAAAAATAAAACTGGTTCCTATCCTATTCACCAAAATTGGTCCCTAAATTAAAACCTAATAAAACCTCCTCCTACGTAGCCTAAATAAAAAGTTTGGTTAATTCTAATGAACCAATAACCTTAAGCCTAATTAAAATAAGTAAATTAAACAACTCAACATAATTAATTCTTAATACTTTAACCCCTAAATAATAATAAAAAAAATCTTTAAATCTAAACCTACATATTTCTAAAATAAATTAATATAACCCAAAATATAAACAAAAATTTATATTTACCCTAATAAAATAATTAATGAAACTAAAAATGGTTACACTTGTCAATAATGAAAAGACCAAACTCCCAAAATAAAACCCTTATACAAGATTAAAACAGAAATGGACCTAAAAGTGCTAACAACCTTAGAAGCCCAAAAACATCTAAATGACACCCCCCCATAGCACAAGAATCCAAAAATAAGTGAAAAAAACCTGGTCAAAATTTAGGGTACTACAGCTGCCCCTATTTAATCGTCTTCGACTCAGAAGGATGATGTCAATGAGCCTTCCTCCTCAACAGGAGGAGACGATTAAATACAAGAAGGACCCTAATTTTGACCACATGGTCAGATAGATACTACACCGATTATCCTAAGGTCCTTAGCAATAATCCGGTAGTGAAATATCTGATTGAACCCTTTGATGAAAACCCCTTTTTGATAAAAAAAATCCCTGGATAGGAATTTTTGTAGAACCCCTATTAAATCCCTTAATGAAATCCCCTGATAAAATCCCTTGGTGAAATCCCTAATGATGATTATGCATGTATGCATGTTTGCGTGTATGAGTGCATGTTAGATGCTAGAGCGTAGCGACATGACTGATGCATGACGTGGGCTGACGCCTCTTTTATGATATGTAATGCATGCGTTTGTCTGAAAACTTTTCATAACTTCCTGGCTCCCTGACCCTTGAAACTTTGATAATTATAGTAAGTCATGATACCCTTGATTCCTGTGACGTGCCATTAAAGAACCTCCCATGTTGGTTAAATTGTAACGTATATTCCTGTCAGTGTATAGACCCTATATCCCACTTTGGAAGAGTATGATCCCTTTGATGATTCCAAAAACCGAAGTAAAATCCATTTTCCCTTTTCAAAGTTTTTATTTATACCTGATATTTCAATGCATTATTTCACAATTAATCGACACCTTGTAATCAAGCAGACTAATTTAGGAGGCGGAGAAATGTATTTGAAAAAAGCAAATTTATTGAGAATTGGCCCGGAAATGGGCAATGATAAGTAAGGAGGGTAATTCTCATAAGGAGATATTACCGTAATATCCAGAAAAATATAAAATGGCAATAAGAAAACAAATTCATTTATGTCCCTATTAAATATAACACCAACTAATATCCCTAAGACTCCAAGATCACGACACTTCGTTTCTGAAGATGACAGCTAGAATGATTGCTCCCTTCTGAATTCCTGTTACGGGGTGACTCGAGTGTTTTCAGTCATATGCCTTTTAGATATCCCTAACTTTTGTCTGAACTGCTCTTTTTAGAGTCTTAGTCCACCGGGATGATATACCATTTTTTTCCGAATAAGCCGCCCTTAAGGGTTTTCGACTCGTCGGGTATCATTTTTCATTCAAGTCCCTAATTTTTGCCTGGATTGCTCCTTCGAGTTTTCAATCCACCGGAATGCCCTAATTTTTGCCTAAGTCGCCCGTTAGGGTTTTCGACTTAGCGGGCTTTTATCCTCTTTTTCTAGGCATAGCATTTTTTACCGAATCGGAGTTCACCAGTCGCGGTAAATCCGCTCCATCCACGGTTATTAATATTAGTGCTCCGCCAGAGGAGGCACCCTTCACGACATATGGCCCTTCGTAGGGTGGGGTCCATTTGACGTGGTGGTCTTTATGGATGGGTAATATTTTCCTTAACCCCAAGTCTCCCTCTTCGCGTAGGCGAGGACGAATTTCTTTGTCAAATGCTCTTTTAATTCCCTGTGGATATAACTACCCACAACCACACGTTTCCCTTAGACGAGGTTAGCTGATCGAGCCTAGTTTGCACCCATTATGCCTTATCCAGACTAGCTTCCTTTATGATCCTAAATTCCAATTGATAGCCCCTGTCCTTATGCAAACATAAGTTTCCCTCGAGATCCAGGTCTAGGTCCTTCATAGGAGTCCGAAGTTTCACAATCCATTAGATTCTCAAATATTACTAAGTACATTATAAGTGGTCTCCTTGGGACTTGTAGCACCAATATAGGTGGATTTAATTTTGTCCTTTTTTCCCTTTTGACTGACCATGGACCCTGATATTTTCCAGATCTGATTCCATAGGTACACCTTATGGGCTTTAGTCGTAACATGAATTTCCTTAACTGATCCAACAACTTTTGCAAGTTTGTTATGTGATCTTCTTCCTTTTGCGACTTGGTAGTCGTATCGCCTATATGACCCTCTATCTCCTTATGCCCCATATTACCATAGTCCTTTGATAAGTTACTCCTACGTTCTTTAACCCAACAGACGTTACCTTGTGACAAAAAGTCGAATTGCTTCTTGACTTCTTCCCTGATCTGGAGGATCATATCTGATCTAGTCCCCCTCAGCTTTTGCTTGATTGGCGTGCATTCTAGTTTGAGTAGTGGTTTATGCTCGACGATGCTTGTATCACGACCTGGCGTATCTTGGTATGACCCTGCAAACACGTCAGAGTGTCCTTGCAATAGCTCAATCAGTCTTTCCTTTATATCCTTATCCGAAGAAGCACGACTTTGACCTCTTTCCTATCTTCCTCAGTTCCCAGATTGATCACATCCACTGGTTCCTAGTGAGGTTGTATTTCCTTATCCTCTTGCCTCAACAGTCTGGCTAACTCTTCGGGAAGCTCACACTCGTCCTCATCACCCTCTTCCGCTTGGTTAATCGGTAATCCGAAGTCAGTCGAGATTATAGCGGTGTCATTTTTAATAGGTTCATTTTTTTAATTTGCACGAGGACGAAGATTTTTCTTTTTCCTTTTCTTCTTTTTGGAATGAAGTTCTAGAAATGAAAGTATTGAAAGAAAGTATATTGCCATTTTGAACAAAATAGAAAATGAAAGAAAAAGATCTTGATTGAAAACAAAATGCAATTTTATTGATAGAAATAAATCCAATGAAATAAAAGGTGGCCCTACAAAGCTTTATCCACCTGCCTTGGGCATAGCAAGGGACTTATTATTATTTTAAGGAAAAAGTAAATTACTTCAAAACAAAAATCATCTCAGAAATCCCGATGGTTCTCCAATTGTCGAAATTAGGCATTCTTTTCTTCCTCCTCCATTAAGGCCACACGATCCCAAATTCCGAATCCCAAACCATGGAAATCGCCTTCTAACCTTTCATTATCTGGTTTGTAACCCAGCCCAAACAAATCCTTCTCCTCAGGTGACTCCCATTGTTTGCCCCAGTTTGTTATGTCTCCCTTATTAATAAGGAATTCATCCCCCATCTCTTCCATGGCATTGATTGTCGCCCCAATGTGCCCTAGTAATGCATTATCTCCCAGATTTGGATCTTCAGGATCTATAACACCGACATCATTTTCCTTTGAGTTGTTTTCGGGGTACCCCTTATTGTTATGTTGGTCGGAGGATGACTGCCCAATCTTTCCTGTCTTTAAACCGTTCTCAATCCTCTCTCCAATGATAACCAAATCAGTGAATCCCGTTGAGACTGCCCCAATCATCCTTTCATAGTATAGCCCTTGCAGAGTTCCCATAAATGTATCTACTAGCTCGCTTTCCTGCAATGGAGGTTGAACACGAGAGGCTAGCTCCCTCCATCTTTGGGCATACTCCTTGAAAGATTCGTTCCCTTTTTGAGACATGTTTTGTAATTGTATGCGATCAGGGGCCATGTCTACATTATATTGGTATTGCCTTATAAAGGCACTTGCCAGGTCCTCTCAATTCTTGATGTGAGTCCTTTCCAGTTGTACGTACCAATCCAAGGATGCCCCACTAAGGCTGTCTTGGAAAACATGCATCATCAGCTTTTCATTTTTAGCATGAGCCCCCATCTTTTAGGAAAACATCCGAATGTATTTTTGGGACAACTAACTCCTTTATACATCTCGAAGTTAGGTGCCTTAAACTTTAGGAGGTACGACCACATCGGGCACCAGACACATTTCCAAGGCATCCACTCCAAGAACATTGAGCCCCTCCACGACCTTTAACCTTTCCTCAAGTGCTTTGTACTTATCATCAATCCTTCTCCTTTCCCTAACAGTGCTTCCTTTATTTTCGAAGGCCACTTGTCTCGGATTTTCACCCTCGTAGTTCTCACGTGGGGTAGGTTTGTAAGTAGTACGAGGTTTCCCATTGGAAATAGATGGGGCGACGGCTCCCTCGAGAGGTTGGTCAACAGTTTTGTGCTTAGTAGTTTCAGTCTCCTCACGTTCCAGATCATGGACAAACCTAGTAGGGTGTTATTGTCTTCAACATGAGAGGTAGGAGTAGGAACCTTTCTTTGCTGGCTTGACTTGGTTCTTCTGGCTATCAAATTATGGACGACAAGTGTCAGTTAATCAATCTGGCTTTTCATTTCTTCCACGTTCTCCTTGACAGTATCCATTTCTCCTCTTAGAGTAACCATATCCTTCTCCATCTGATCCATAGCTTTCCCTTGGTGAGTGCGAGGTCGGGAAGTCAGATTGTTATGCCTGAGACGAAGTTTAAAAAAAATGATTTTTTCCTTATATTGAATGCATGTTGATTATGAATGTATGAATATGAAGTATGCTAAATAATTTTAAAATTTTTATTTGGGGGGAACTCCAAAATCCGTTGTAGTTATAGATGAATATACCCAAAGGATGAAAACCATACACATCCAAATCCATTAGCCAATCCCAAATCCAAAATGCCTTATAACAATAACTCCTCGGGAACAACCCAAAACAATAATCCCAAGATGGAAGCTCCTGAACTTAAGAAGGTGTAAATTAAGTGGATGCCCCCAATGCCTTCTTCAAATGAGCTTTAAACTCCTCCAAGTATCCTTTCTTAAGCCCTTGCACTTCCCTATCCTCCTTGTAGTGAGGTGATGGATCTTCAAGGGGTACAACTGAGTTTTTTTTTGCTTGACCATTTTTCTTTTTCTTTTGATTATTTTTTTTGCTGTTTTTTCCTTTTTTGCCCCCATGCCCCTTTGTAAGTTTTTCTCCTTGTAAGTCCAAGTATAGCGTAAGAGCTAGTTGAAAATCCTTGAAGAGGAAGTCACATAGAGAAGGATCATAAAGTTGTGCAAAAGCAATTATGGCCCATACCTTCATAGGGGTCCCTAAGAGATCGAGGATCCTTCCATACTTGGGTGTAAACATCCTTTGAGCAGATTTGGCATTAAGTCTCAAAGGTCCTTGAGACTTTGTAAATCACCACTTAGCACTCTAATGCGTAGGGTAGCCATTTTGTTTGAATCCATCTTTCCCATATTCCTACAACGCATCTTGAAATTCCCCACAAAAATGTATATATGCAAAAAAAAATTTAAATGCATGATGACATGGACCCTTTGTTCTTTGGTTAAATGTTTTTTTGGGTTAGGGTAAGGTGAAAATGCAAGCATGCCCTAGCAAGGTAAGCTCCCTATGACAGGTTTAGATCTAAAGCTTATCTACCCAATCCCCTCACATGTAGGATATAAAAATTTGGACAGCATAACGGCCCCAAAATGTTTAGACTATACCCTTGTTTTACCATGAGAAGGAGCAAGCCTTCCTATGGTAATCCTTCGGGATAAGTCTCATTTGGGGTAGGAGCCTAGTAACAGCCCTTGAGGGTTGAATACATAGGGTCTCCATAGATTGGTGTGGGGTAGGTTAAAGATTCTCAGAGTCACGGACCACATCCAAATCATTCCACTACGTCAGGGGCTAGCCCTTTCGTGAGGACGACTTTGGAAGGATCTACTCTGAGTGTGGCATCAATGCATTGTTGGGGATGTCGCATCCCCCCCAAAAACATTTCCGTTCCACTTTATGTTCTAGGGTTATCCTCCAAGCTTTGAGTTTTAGCTTCACTCCTTTTTTTTGTTTGCCCCAATCCCTTGTATAATGACAAAATAAAAAAACAAAGGGTTAAATAAATAAAAATATGAAATAAATAAAAAAATACATAACAATAAAATAAAAACAAAATAAAAACATCCAAGACAAACAAATCCCTAAATCCTAAGGCTAGGAAGGACTATCTCTAGGAAGGAATCCCCAGCAGAGTCGCCAGCTGTCGCGGCCGGCAAAAATATCGAGTCGCCATCATATTTTTTAAGGAAAATAAATGATAAACCTAATATCCTAATCCTAAGGTAGAGATTCCTACGGTTCAGGAGTCGGTTAAGTGAGGGGAAGGTATTAGGCACCCCTCACTTCCATTGTATTCAATGGGATCCACCTTTGAATTTAGGGTATACTTGTTTGTCTAAGTTACAGGAAAACCTAAGTTTTTTTATTAATTATACATTTATACTCGCTAGGGTTTACAACCCTATGCCTACGTACCTTCAATTTGAAGGATCAGAGTAACCGTAATTCACCTCCCTTATTCCTACCCCCTAATCCTATTCCTAAATCCCAAAACCTAACCCTAAACCCCAATCCACTATTTATACTCTTGGATAAAGAGTTTTATCCCTTAAATCTAGTGTTTATACTCCTAGATGAGGAATTATATCCCTTAAATCCCTTAAATCCCTATCCATTATTTAGACTCTCGTAGGAAGAGTTTTATCCCTTAATCCTTTTATTTATACTCTCGGATATCAAGAGTGCTATCCCTAAATCCTTATCCCCTATCCCTTATTTAGGCTCTCGGACCAAGAACTTTATCCCTTAATCCTTTTATTTATACTCACGGATATCAAGAGTTCTATCCCTTAAATCTAGTGTTTATACTCCTAGATGAGGAGTTCCATCCCTTAAATCCCTTAAATCCCTATCCATTATTTAGACTCTCGGAGGAAGAGTTTTATCCCTTAATCCTTTTATTTATACTCTCGGATATCAAGAGTGCTATCCCTAAATCCTTATCCCCTATCCCTTATTTAGGCTCTCGGACCAAGAGCTTTATCCCTTAATCCTTTTATTTATACTCTCGGACATCAAGAGTTCTATCCCTTATCCCATCCTTTATTTAGGCTCTCGGACCAAGAGCTTTATCCATTAATCCTTTTATTTATACTCTCGGATATCAAGAGTTCTATCCCTTATCTCATCCTTTATTTAGGCTCTCGAACCAAGAGCTTTATTCCAAGTTAAAATTCCTTAAAGAAAAATTCCTTAAATATCCTTTAGAAAGCAAATTTCTAATTTTCACAGAAAAAAGAAATAAAAAGTTAAACATGTCATTATGATAAAAAACAATATTTATATCCAGATTAATCCAAATAAAAGAATAATATCTAAATTCCAAATAATCCCTAAAAAAATATTTATATCCCAAAAGTAAAGTTAAATAAAAATTCAATTTATTTTTATCCCAACCCTATATTTTATAAAAAGTAAATTCCTTGAAATAAATCCTAAGTATAGATTTTATAAAAAATTAACCTAAGTATATAAACCCTTCATAAAAAATATAAAAGAAAGTAATTATTTATTTTAATTTTAAAATGCTTAAAATCCTATTTCCTAAACCTTACTTATTAAAAAAATAAAACTCTAAGTGAAAATTAATTAACAAATTAAATTAAGTAATTAATTTAATTGTTAAAAAGAAACTAAAAATTAAAACCTATTTTAACAATTTAAATTAAGTAATTAATTTAATTGTTAAAAAAAACTAAAAAATTAAAACCTATTTTAACAATTTAAATTAAGTAATTCATTTAATTGTTAAAAAAAACTAAAATGATTAAAACCTATTTTAACAATTTAAATTAAGTAATTAATTTAATTGTTAAAAAAACTAAAAAATTAAAACCTATTTTAATAACTTAAATTAAGTAATTAATTTAATTGTTAAAAAAAAATGATTAAAACCTATTTTAACAATTTAAATTAAGTAATTAATTTAATTGTTAAAAAAACTAAAAAATTAAAACCTATTTTAACAACTTAAATTAAGTAATTAATTTAATTGTTAAAAAAACTAAAAAAACTAAAACCTATTTTAACAACTTAAATTAAGTAATTAATTTAATTGTTAAAAAAACTAAAATGATTTTTAATCCCTTAAACATCCCTTAGCATTTTTATTCGAAATAAAAAATTCCTAAGAAAAATGATTTGATTCCAATTATCTTTTTAAAGTAAATTATAATAATAACTTCCAAATGAACAGACCAATTTTAAAACCCAAAATTGTTAAAAATAAATTTATAACAAATATAACTAAACCCAGATTTAAAAAAATAAATAATTATTATAAATAAAAAATTATAAGAAACTTAAGTAAATTTTAATTGTAGACAAAAAGCAAAATTAAATATATTCAAGTCAGATTAATCATATACACCAATACATGATTGATTAAGAACAAAACCCACAATAATTAAATCAGAATCCAAATCGCAATCCAAACAATAATTCAAGTGTAATTATATACGATAGATAATCAACAGTTTAGAGATACCAACCTGAATGTAACACCCTGTATAATATTCATCTAGAATAATACCATACAAGTGTTTTATTTGGTACTGACACATCAAAAGTGCCTAATGACATAGTTCACATACTTGTCCATTCTAAAATAATGATACAACATATGGCACAAGGCATGGAAACTAGCCAAAAATAAAATCTAAGAATAATATACAATATCCTCAATTGTATACAACAACAAACAGAAAACACAGCGGAAAAACTAATACTGAGCTTCTCTTGAAATATCCAAGCATAGCTCCACTTGTAAATCAACCTGCAATCCGAACCTGAAATATAGCAACTATAGTGGGGTGAGATACATCAAATCCCAGTGAGTTCCCTATCTTATAAGTCCTCTCGGCTTTACAAGGTCCTATCAATCCTAACTCAAGTCCACGGTAAAAAGGGAAAAGGACCTTGAGTTCACGTATTCATTCTTGCCCTATATGGAAACATGCTCACGAGTTCTCTAACTCTAGTATCATCAAATGATATCTCTCACGAAGGCATCTTTCCCCGGCCAACCCTACAAGAGGATTCAACACGGGTCACGGATCCTTAAATTCGTAGCCAACCATTCTCGGCCAACCATTCCAAAGAGTTTTCGACACGAGTCATGGATGCTAAGGTAAATAACTTTCCCCGGCCATCCACAAAGGGCTCTTCAACACGGGTCACAGTTATCTACACATAGTACTTTCCCCTGCCAGCCCACACCAGGGGCCCTTCAACACGGGTCACTAATACCATCTTCTAAGCAACCTATCCGGTCATCCACAAAGAGGATCGAAACGCGGGTCACAGTTACTTAGGTGACGATTACCCATCGCAATCCCTCATGTTCCATACTAGGGTCTTTCACTCCTCTAGGCCAATCTCGTCACAGATGCAGCTTCCTACATCAGGTGCCCGAACCTTGCCATCTAGAGTTATCTATCACAATTCTATTCACAATCTAGAATTATAACATCTTAAATATGACATTTGCTTTGGGATAAAGTTTCCTCACTCTACCTAATTCATATTTTAAGCATGCATATTCTCTCATTTACAATTCACAAATAGATGGACATGGTATACTCACAAATATTACAAGTAAACACATGTAATCACACATCACATAAAACATCACTTTTCACATTTACATAGTTAACACAAATCATAGGTTTCCTCCGATTCATCAATCGGGTATCATATCAATAGGTCTCACTCTTATCCCGTAGGATATTCCACCGCTTACATCGGCTATAAACATGCCACGGTCGGATTTACGATACAAAAGATGTCAATTCCGACATTTCACAAAACATTACTTTCCTTCATTTCCCACTAAATCATTTATCCCACATTTCACAAATCATTTATTTCACAAAACATCATAGCTTTCTAATGACACCAAGAACGTCCCGATCCGAGTTACGGATCAAAAGTTATGAAGGAAAGAAAACTGCACAAACTGACATGTTCGCTAGGCGAACCTCCCAGCGAGCGTTCGCTTCCGCCTTCGCTAGGCGAACAAACTGGCGAGTAATCAAACAGAATGCTCCCAGACCCAAAACACCATAAGTTCGCTAGGCGAAAGTCTGGCGAACCTTCGCCTTCGCCTTCGCTAGGCGAACGTGCCAGCGAACACCTTGGCAGAAAGCTCCCAGAGCTAAAACACACTAAGTTCACTAGGCGAACCCCCGCAGCGAACATTCGCTAGGCGAACGTTCGGGTTCGCTAGGCGAACCATGCGAAACCCAGAAAAATCAGCAGCGCTGTTATGGGTGATTTAGGCCAAAAACCAACATTGCTTCTACCAAAACTCATCCAAATCATACCAAAACATAACCCAATCATACAACAAGTATTCTACCCATTTTATATCACAATTCATCCGTAAGATTTCATTGATTCCACAATTTGTCATTTTCTCTCAAATCTAACCTAAGTTCCAAACATCAATTTCTAGAACTTAGAGTGTCTAACTAGAACCCACCTAAAATCCGAAGAGGAGTTTGAAGAAGATGATGAATCGATGATCCAAGCTTTTCCTTCTTTTCCATTTTCCTCTTCTTCTTCTCTTCCTTCCTTTCTTCTTCTTACTATTTTTCTTCTTTCCTTTCTAATATATATATATATATATATATATATATATATATATATATATATATATATATATATATATATATATAATAGAATCCCACAGGGTAAAATATCTCCAATCGATATTTTGTCGTCTCAACCAATTGATCAATTATTAGAGTTACCTTAAAAATTCTCTTTCGGACTAATAATTATTATTTCGTCTCCTTAATAAAATAATTGATCTCTTCTGATATCCAATTGAGCAATTAAATAATACGGGGTATTACACTGAAATGCTGTGACCCATTTAAGCTGCTTCCCACTCCCTTTTCCCTTCCCTTTGTGCCCTTTCCCCTTCTTTTCCCTTTGTGTCTTTTTCCCTTCTTTGTCTTTTCCTCTTCTTTGCCTTTTCCTCTTGGTGGTGATTTCATTGTTGAGGGTTTAAGGTTTTATTGTTGTTGTTCTTCGATATGTGAGGAACAACAACTTTTATCGTATCGTTTGTGAATTCCCCCTAAAAATGTGTAAATCTGTCCTATTTATAGATGACAATTATATTTAGAAAAAAATGATCTATCAACATAATCAAAAGCCCAAAAATTGATTTTTATTTTGTGATTTTTTATTAATCATATTGATTCTAGAACATAACAATATTATCCAAAAAGTAAAACGAACAAAATATTTTCTAATATTTTATATTTTATGAATTTTTAGGTATTTTTATGAATAAAATGGAAAAAAGTTAAAAATTAATATTTTAAAAAATGTCTATTTAAGAATACGAAAATTAATAATAAAAAATGAAAAAAAACAATTTTTTGTGATTTTTTAAGATTTGAACATAAAGAGAATAGTATTAGCTAATATCTAATAATAATAATAAAACATAATGAACCTAATTAATAAAAATAACAATAATCCTAAGCATTATTATTGATATAACACCAAACTGATTAATAAATAAATAGGAAAAACAATAACTATTTAACATAAAAATAAAACCGATTCCTATCCTATTCACCAAAATTGGTCCCTAAATTAAAACCTGATAAAACCTCCTCTTACGTAGCCTAAATAAAAAGTTTGGTTAATTAGTAAATTAAACAACTCAACATAATTAATTCTTAATACTTTAACCCCTAAATAATAATAAAAAATCTTTAAATCTAAACCTACATATTTCTAAAATAAATTAAAATGACCCAAAATATATACAAAAATTTATATCTACCCTAATAAAATAATTAAAGAAACTAAAAATGGTTACACTTGTCAATAATGAAAAGACCAAACTCCCAAAATAAAACTCTTATACAAGATTAAAACAGAAATGAACCTAAAAGTGCTAACAACCTTAGAAGCCTAAAAACATCTAAATGACACCCCCCATAGCACAAGAATTCAAAAATAAGTGAAAAAAACCTGGTCAAAATTTAGGGTACTACAATATAGTCATTGGGCTTAGTAGCTATATATAATGTCTTTGGCCCTATTGGGTTTGTAACTTATATTTCATATATTTTCACTGATCTGCATTTTCAATTCATTTTCCCGCCAATGACTTTATTTCATCTTTTTCCTCATACATTGTAATACCTTTCGTAGTGTTCTTATAGGTCTTGACAAAACTAGAAAAATAAAACATGTTAAAACAAAATTTTCGTTAAACTTTATTATCTTTTGTTGTTTGGAAAATAACAGTGGTTTTCTCCAAAATATGTTGTAATTAATTCTTCAAATTTTTAATTATTTAATGTAGAAATTAACAATATTTTATTAAAAGGTGTTGTTAAATTTGTAAATATTAAAAATATTTTTTTTAATAAAAAACGTTGTTGGTTTAATTTATTTTATTTTATAAAAATACTATAGTATAATAATGCATCTAAAAAGTATATTTATACCATATACATTCATTACATTTCAAAAAATATTGCATCAATAATACACATTCATAATATATATAATTAAGTTGAAAAAATGAAGTTATATTATAAAATAATGTTATGAAATCTGATGCCTTGGAAACAAATTATAAATTGTTTCTTTATGATCAAGAAACACACAGGGATAGAAAAGATGGTAAAAGAAGAAGAACAACAAGGATTGGTTATAACTGTTATTCTTTATTTTCTTTTCAAATCAGATTACGAGTACTCAAGAATAACAAATAATCCTCTCACCCTAATTAGGATTTGTCACACTTATGATGAGAGACTAGTATGCTATTTATAATAAAATCTAACATACTAAACTAATGGGCTTTTTAACAATTACCCATTATAAGCTAACTTAGGGTACAAGCTAACTTAAATAATTGGACATAACAAACAAGCCCAATTGGACATGCTAACAAACCTAGAATTTCCGACAACTACATGTTTGACCCTACTTCGACGACATCATGTGAACGGCCTTCGACTGCATGCCGTCTGTCGAGCTGTCGAACCAAGAAGCTACCTTCGATCATACTAGAGTTCGATCCAATATCTCACAAATCTCCACCTTGGAACAAACTCTATAACATCAAGGAACAAACTATATTTCTTCATGCAACTTTATCAACTGCATACAATGGAAAAACTTGCAACTGGGTAATGTCTTGGTAATCATATTAGCAGCATTATGATCTGTCGAAACCTTCAGTACTTGGACTTCTCCATGTTCGACTACCCCTGTGATGAAATGCAACCTCACATCGATGTGCTTGGTTCGCTCATGATAGACTGAATTCTTTGACAGGTGTATTGCACTTTGACGATCACATTTAACAATGATAACTCGAATTTGAAGTTTAAGCTCCTTTGCAAAACCTTCAAGCCATAATGCTTCCTTCACAGCTTCATTTAGGGTGATATATTCTGCTTCAGTGGTTGATAAGGCAACAACCTTCTGAAGTGTTGCTTTCCAACTAATTGTTGTGCCAAACATAGTGAACACATATCCAAAAATAGATTTTATGGAATCCATACAACCTGTATAATCAGAGTCGACATATCCTTCAATTACTGCTTTACTATCATCACCCAAGGTTCCACCATAAATTAGGACTCTTTTTAGAGGCCCATTTATGTACCTTAGAATCCACTTCAATGATTTCCAATGAGCCTTTCCAGGATTCGTCATGTACCTGCTTACAAGACTTATTACATATGTTATGTCAGGTATAGTACAAACCATATCATACATCAAAGAACCCATTATATTAGCATATGGAATTCTATTCATATAAGCTTTTTCGACATCAGTACTTGGAAACTGATCTATACTTAGCTTGAATTGAGGGTTTGTCGGAGTCACAACACGCTTTGAATTCAACATACCTAACTTTTCGAGAATCATATGTAAGTATGACTCTCGAGATAAGCATAATTCTGACTGCTTTCTATCTCTTTGGATGTCAATCCCAAGATCATGGACGCAACTCCCGAATCTTTTATGTCGAACTCCCTATTGACTTCAGCCTTCACCCACATTATATCTTCAACATTGTTGCTTGCTATTAGAATATCATCCATATAAAGCAACAAAATAACAAATGAATTTCCAGGTCAAAATCTGAAGTAAACACAGTGGTCGAACTGGCCTCTAATGAAACTTATGTGTGCCATGAACTTGTCGAATCTTTTATTCCACTGTCTAGGATATTGTTTCAGTCCATATAAAGATCTATTCAGCTTGCACACATAATATTCCTTCCCCTTTCGACATACCCTTCAAGTTTCCTCATCAGGATTGTTTCATCTAGATCACCATACAAGGACGCAGTCTTTACATCCATCTGTTCTAGCTCAAGGCCGAACTGTGCCACCGTGGAAAGCGACATTCAAATGGACTTGAGCTTCATAACAAGAGAGAACACTTCATTAAAGTCGACACCTTCTTTCTGAGTGAAACCCCTAGCGACCAATCTTGCCTTGTATCTCTTCGACGCCACTCCTTTGATACCTTCCTTAACTTTGAAAATCCACTTACAGCTTACTAACCTGGATCCAGCAGGTTTACTGATCAGTTCCTAGGTGTTGTTATCATGAAGAGATTTCATCTCATTATCCATGGCCTTCAGTCTTATTTTCACTCCTCGTAATTTCCTTATACTCTCTAGGTTCTTCGTCTAGAACCTCACTTGCAGAGATTAAGGCATAAGCTATAAGATATGCATACCCAGGTCTCTGAGGTGGCTTGATGACTCTCCTCGACCTATCTCTTAACAATAGGTAGTCATCGAAATTTTCATCAACTTCCTCAGTATCTTTTGCTTCTTCTTCGACTTCATTTGGGATACACAATTCAGCATCAACATGCTCCACCTCAACAGGAATCTCTCCCTCTTCTAGCTCTTCGTCAGCATCATCAGTTTTCTTGAAGGTAATTTCAACTTCATTGAAAACTACATCTCGACTGGTGATACACCTCTTGTGACCTGGCTCTAGGCACCATAGCCTATAAGCTTTGACTCCTTCAGGGTATCCCATGAACATGCATTTCAGAGCTCTAGGTTCGACCTTGTCTTGCCTAATGTGAGCATAGGCCACGCAGCCAAATACTCTCAATTTGTCGAGATCTAGTGGATTTCTCGACCAAACTTCTTCAGGTGTCCTCATATCTAACGCAGTCGAATGACATCTATTTATCAGATATGTTGTTGTCGAAACAACCTCAGCCCAAAACACCTTCTTTAACCCAGCCTTAGTCAACATGCATCTAACTCTTTCCAAAATAGTTTGATTAAGCCTTTCCATCAAACCATTTTGTTGTGGAGTACATACAGTAGTTTTGTGCCTTGCAATACCTGAGTCAGCACAAAAGCTGTCGAACGCCTCATTGCAAAATTCAAGGCCATTGTCAGTTCTCAACATCTTGACCTTTCTGCTAGTCTGATTTTCGACCAGAGTCTTCTAACCTTTGAAATTCTCAAAAGTTTCATCCTTTAACTTCTGGATGAATACCCATAACTTTCTGGAATATTCATCAACTATGGATAGAAAATACCTTGCGCCTGAATGTGATGGACACCTCGCAGGCCCCCAAAGATCAGTATGGATGTAATCAAGGGATCCATATGTTCTTTAATTGCATTTATTGAACTTCACTCTGCAAGATATTCCAAGTACATAAGGTTCACAAAATTTTAGTTTTTCGACTTTGTCTCCGCCAAGCAGATTTTATTTCCCCAATTCAACCAGATCCCTTTCACTGACATGGTCCAATCTCATGTGCCAAATTTATGTCTTCAACAAAGGTTTCGTGGATGCAACATTTGTCGAACCACTTACAACTTCAGCTTCAAGAGTATACAAGCCTTGTTTCTTCACGCCACTCAAGACTTCCTTCGACCCCTTCATGACTTTCAGGACACCTTGCTTTCCTTTGAAAACATATCATTTCTTGTCGAATTCACCAAGAGAAATTAATTCCTCTTAAGGTCAGGTACATACCTAACCCCAGTCAATAGCCTTATTGACTCATCATGGAGCTTAAATCTTACAGATCCAATACCTGCAATTTTGCAAGCTTTATTGTTTCCCAACAACACTGATCCACCATCTTGATCACATAATTCTTCAAACACATTCTTGTTTGGAGTCATATGCCAAGTACATCCTGAATCTATAATCCACTCTTTGCAAGAGATGCTGCTTGAAACCACAAGGATATCAGATGATTCATAATCATCTTGCACAATAGCTGTATTACCATTGTCCTTACCTCCATGATTATTCAGGCGCTTAGGACACACTTTTCTTGTATGACCCTCCTTCTTACAGTGATAACATCGAATGTCAGATGCATCACAATTATAATACTTCTGCTGACTTTGACCCTTCTTCTTGTCGAACTTGCCATCTCTCTTTATGAATTTCGCCTTGACCGACAGGCTTTCACCAATCGAAGATGGCTTGTGCTTATTTCGTTCGTTCAAATCCTTCAAATAGAGTGCTGACTAAAACTCTTCAAAGGTCATAGACTCTCTTCCAAACAAGTGAGTTTCTTTGAAGTGAGCATATGATCTAGGCAAAGCACACAGCAGTAACAGCGGTTGATCTTCATCATTAATCTTGACATCGATATTTTTAAGATCAAGAATCAGCTTGTTGAACATATCTAACTGCTCAGCCAAAACTTTGTATTCACTCATCTTGAATGAATACAGAGCTTGCTTCAGGTAGAGGCGATTGACCAACGATTTGGTCATGTACAAACTTTCGAGTTTCACCCATAACCCTGACACTGTCGTCTCCTTTGAAATCTGTCGTAGAACCTTATCACTAAGGCTCAATAAGATGGCATTGTGGGCTTTCTCTACCATAATCGTTCTTTGTTTTTCCGTTAACACATCGTCCATGGATGCAGCTCCCTTCAACGCTTCCAAATAACCCTGCTGAACCAGTAGGGCTTTCATCTTCAAGTGCCACACACCAAAATCGTTCACTTCGGTGAACTTTTAAATCTCATACTTTGTTGAAGGCATCTTACTCCATGCTCACCGCACCAATTTGTTATGAAATTTGATGCCTTGAAAACAAATTATAAAATGTTTCTTTATGATCAAGAAACACACATGGCTAGAAAAGATGGTAAAAGAAGAAGAACAACAAGGATTGGTTATAATTGTTATTCTTTACTTTCTCTTCAAATCAGATTACAAGTACTCAAGAATCACAAATAACCCTCTCACTCTAATTAGGATGTGCCACGCTTATGATGAGAGACTAGTATGTTATTTATAATAAAACCTAACATACTAAACTAACGGGCTTTTTAACAATTACCCATGACAAACTAACTTAGGGTACAAGCTAACTTAAACAATTGGACATAAAAAAAGCCCAATTCGACATGCTAACAAATCTAGCATTTTCGAAAACTGCATGCTTGACCCTACTTCGACTACAGCATGTGAACGGCCTTCGACTGCATGCTAAACGTCTGTCGAACTGTCGAGCCAAGAAGCTATCTTCGATCATACTATAGTTCGATCCAATATCTCACAAATAACAACCTACATTGTTAATCAATGCTTTTCAAGCTTTCTACAATTAATTATTCATCTCATGCTCTAATACATTTAGAATTTGATTCAATGATTATAGTTCTTTTATTAATACTTCCTTCTTTTACCAGACCATTGTGCAAAATAATGTGGTTGTTGACAAATTTCAAATTTCCCTCATGATCATCATCATCTCTGACGCTTTTCGGCATATTTAGTGATGCTTTTAGTTGTTGAAGCTCAAATTTTGTGTTTTATTGCATATCTAGGTGTTTTCAACTTCATTTGTTCATGCTGGAGTGACTTTGAGACTTTCAATTATTGTAACTCTTGCAACACATCAAAATAGAAATATCAAAACTTTCCACTTATTTTCTTCATGCTAAATTGACTTTAACTCTACTTCTTTCCTTTGTGCAAAAATAACTTAATAAGGCATCAATAATCTTCTTCATAACTCTCACTTAACACAATAACATCATTGAATATCGCCTTATATAGATCACTGGCTGTAATCTCTTGTCTTAAGATACAAAAATTTGCTATAGCTAACAAGTATATATAAATATCTAATGAAAAATATTTTTTTAGTGTAGTAGCTCACAATATTTGTAACACCCCAAATAATACTTATTTAGAGTCGTATTAAGTAAAGCGTTAAAATTTGGTACTGAGTAAAATCATTGTCTAATTGACATCCAAAAAATATATTGATTCAGACACACAACATAATACAACAAATGTCCATTAAGATATAACAGAAAACACAACAGAAACTATCCACAAGACATCTTGGTCTTCAAGCTCCAGAGGTCTTCTAGCATGATCTCCAGCTTCTGCAACTCACTTGAAAATCAACAACAGTATTAGGGTGAGGTTACTAAATCTTTGTGGAGTTTGATATCTTATAAGTTCCCTCGGCTATACAGGGTTCTACTACCTTTTTCGTACCACTAGTACTCCACTCACGTATAAGGCATAAAACTAGAACAACAAAACGACTGCACTTGTCATGTAACTCAAGGGTGATTAATCTATTTGTCAGATATAGTCGATGAGATACTATACCTCCACTGTATTAATTACACTCTCTATTAGATATGGTCAATGGAATACCATACCTCCACTGTCCAGACTGCACTGTCTACCAGATACGGTCAATAAATTTCAGACCTCCACTGTATGGATTATACTATCCACCAGATATGGCCAATGGATTCCAGACCTCCACTGCGTAGAACAGACTATCTACCATATAAAGTCAATGGATTTCAGACCTCTAGTGTAAGGATCACACTATCCACCAGATATGATCAATGGATTCCATACCTCAACTAAGTAGAATACACCATTCACCAAATATGGTCAATGGATTTCAGACCTCCATTGCCTAGAATATACTATATACCAGATATGATCAATGGATACCAGACCTCCACTGCGCAAATTACACCGGAGTCCTTTCCACCAGATATGGTCAATGAGATACTAAACCTCCATTGTACGGGCTACGTTATCCATCATATATGGTCAATGGAATGTCAGACTTCCACTGCATGGAATACACTTGATGGAGTTACATCTTTGACAAGTCTAAGACCTTGACATTCATATGATTACTCTACTTTATACCAGACATTCATCCTAAGATAAAAGAGACATCATTATTGATTAGTGTAGGAACATGCTTCATAAGGTCCTTGTAATATGATACTCAATATAGAAAAGACACTTAAAACACTTGTTCCTAATGAAATTGGTGTCCCATCAAGATTCCTTACTTACTTCTGTCAGCAGTCAGCCTAGGGGCGTACACGGCAAGCCCTCGTCCAACAAAACAGAGAGAATGGCTTAGGGAGCAAGTGTTATGGGTTGTTCGCAAGACTCATATCAAAGGCCCAACATCGAAGTCAAGCAAAAGAACGCGTGGAGCACGTTATCCCTGATTCCACCAAGGGCATATGATTCCATCCTCCAAACCCATCGATCATCGCCTGATTAAATCCAATGACTATCCATACAACACACTTTACTCCACACAGACGATTTTAACCGTTCACACTATATAAGGAAGAAAATGCATCATTTCAGATATTTAAATTTATTCTCACTCTCACATTACTCATCATTCTCTTAGTGACTTGGGCGTTTAAGTATTAACTTTAAAGGTCATCCACCTCTCCGTCGCACCGGAAACTTGCTCCACTAATCAAAGATCTCATCTCACCATTTCACCAATCATTTATGGTTTCCAAACCCAACAAAAAAAAATTATACTGATACTACTTAGATAACACTTAATTCATTTCTCAAGTTTCATATTGGTAATAAATAGAAGTCGTAAAAAATTTATATAAAATGACACTTTTCATTAAAAGTTAATAAGTCAAATTTTAATTTTTATATGATATGAGTTTAATTCAAAATTCATTGTACTACCTAGTATAAACAACTCATACCTTTCTAAGTCAAATTTAAAAAAAATATAAGTCATCAATATCTCTAAAATCATATATTTTTATAAAATGTAATCTCAATTTTAATTATAATTCACTATGATTTCTTTCAATTTAGTAATTTAATGATTAGAATTTTACCTTTTAAGAATAAATAAATATGATATCGCGTATTAAACAGATTAGACCTCATATAGTCATATACACACAATCACATAATTATGTTATATATATATATATATATATATATATATATATATATATATATATATATATATATATCAATTGAGCTAAATTAATAGAATCGGTGATATTCTTTAATGAACTTAAACATGTTGTATTTGGACTATTAAAGTTGATAATAGAAATAGTGTTCCCTCTTTGAATTACTCCTACCATCTCCCATTATTTTATTTTCTCTTTATTCTTCAACCATTCAAATGTGAGATTCAGAGCTATATGCCCCCTTGGTTTGGTAGCATGTGTGATGGTGAGTGGCTTCCACATGGGTCCACAAAATCATCTAATCATAAGTTATGTAAATGGTGATACTATACCATTAACTTTATAAAGCCTAATGCTAATTTCTATCATTTCGTTTATAAAAAAAGGCTACATTTCTATATATAAAAAAAGTCAAATGCTATACTAATACTCTAATGTTGGACAAAGTTCGCTGGAGCCAAAAGCAGACATTTACTTTTGTTCTTGTCTAATTCCTTGTACTCCATTGACAGCATGAAGTCCAAAAGTGTTGTTAATAGGTAATACAATTATGGGACAAGTAGTGGTTAATTATGGACAAAATGGAGTTAAGAACTTAAAATTAGAAAGGTGCTTTTCACAATAACCTTTTGTCTAATCATATGTTCATGTGCGCGTTAGGAGAAATCATGGGTTAGGTGTGGACAAAAGGCTATCACAAATAAATATTGGTGACTTTGATAAAGGGTTCCAAATTTTGATAATGGTTGGAATGTGAACCAGGGAAAGTGTATTTTCTATTTTAAACACTCCTTGTCATAATTATAAATTAATTAATTTGTTTATTTTATTTAACAACTATATATTTAAAACAATGTTTTGATAATTAGTCCTAAAGTCGAACTGGCGAGACCTCCCCTTAAGTTCATTTGGTTTAACTGATTAAACATATGCTTAAACTATTTATTATTTATTATGTGGTGCAACAAGAAAAAGAAAGTGTTTGATGAACGAGCTCTTTAGGTGCGGCGGTGAGAGTTTTAAGTACGGTGGAATAAGAAGGATCAGTAAAATTAACACTTTAACGCTCAAATTAGTGAAGTTAAAGAGATGTGGTTTTAGAGTGAGTGAGATAATACATATAGATGACACATGGTAGAGCTTATATATGATCAACATTTAACTGATTTTCTCTAACCTGACATGTAGTGCAGAGAGTCGTCCGATCAGATCTAGCTGTAGCCAATGTACCCGTAGCTAATATTAACTGTCCAATCTTTTGATAAGGTCTTGTGTGTCTCTCTATCTATTGCATCAAGATTTTTAAATTAGACTTGATAGTTGGGTCTTTCTCCTTAAACCTTTGATTGTCTAGGAAGATTTAAACTTCATAGATAAGTAATATAATAAACTTAATAAAATAAATACATCAAAAATTTATTACAAACTTAATACAACAAGATCAATGGTATTAATAATAATGCAATATAATGATATCCTTAATATCAACCTAATTCAAGAACAATTTGAACAAATTAAATATCAACCTTAATATCTAACTCAGGAGGACATCGAGATAGAGCAAAGTCAATACCATTGGGAGCCACCTATTTAAGGGTGAGTGAAATGTAAAGTGGATGCTGATTTTAATACCATTAGAAGAATCACAAATAGAGGGTGGTGTTTTAGAAACAACTATGAGAGATTTATTAATACAGGAGTATCTTGAGATTTTGGTCTTTACTCAATCTTAAAAACTGAAGCAAGGGCAATCAAAGAAGCAATCCAGACAGCCACCTACTTGCATTTAGACTTTATCATTTTCAAGAGCAATTCACAAATGGTGGTCCAAACGATTCATTCGGATAAAGGTGGTAATTATGAGTTTAGTATGATTACATCTTTTATTAATAATTAATCAATTTGTAATCTCAACTTTAAGGTAAAGTTTGTTAAACGTCAAGCGAACTTGGTTGTCTATTTATTGACGAAAGCGAACAATTATTGATCTAAACACAGTAGTTTCCATTTAATTTTCATTTATATTCAACAATCTTCTATTAATGAAATGCATTAAATTTTCTTGAATAATAAAAAAATAATAATTGTAATGAAATAAGATAAAATAGTTCAAACCAAAATTAATTACAATAGAACATAGTATCTAAAATAAAATATCTAAAATAAAAATCAAATGATTCAAAATATCTTATAAATTAAATATGATAAGATATAAAAAATAAACAAAATAATATTCTTAAAATACTTAAAATAAAATAAAAACACAAATTTAAAAAGTGAAGAAACGTAAAACTATAACGAGTGAATATAAATTGAATGACGAAGGGCAAATCATAGTTGTCTTTAAGTCATGGTTGAATGATGATAGTCGGTCTTAAGAAGAATGGCGGTAACAATCAATATTGTCTTTAGGTTGGGAAAAAAATGAAATATGTAGCTATGTAAGAAAGAGATGACATGATAGAACATAAAAATTTATGTGACGGTAGAAGAAACGAGATTTCTTTATTGTAAAAGAGAAAGTGTTTAAATTTTATGTTAATAGAATATGGTTTTTTTTAAAAAATAAAAAAAAGGTTAGACATGGCAATGGACGGATCAGAGACAACTTTTACGTTTCTCAAATCTAAATTCTAAAACAATCTTTGTTTCCTGCTTCATTTTTTGTCGATGATGGAGAATTAAAACTCAAACTCGTCTCAAATGAGTTTGGATATCCCTCTATTTAATGAAATCAATTTTTTTAATAAAAGTATTTATTTTTTCAAAATCAAATTACATTATAAATAATAAAATAAAACAATTTTAAAAAATTTCATATATATTTAAAATATTTAAATAATAAATATAAATCAAAATATCAAAACATTAACTATATATTTAATATTCTAAATTATTAAAATTAAAATAATAAAGTATATAATAAAATTCATGAAACGTATTTATGTACGGGTTCGAGATGTGTACCAGTGTCCTCATTATCCGACTCGTTCCCATATTTTATAATCTGAGAAAATCCAAACACGAATCTAAACCCAGTTAAAACGAGTTTTTTCCATTAAATTTAGGGTGGAGTCGGGTGAATATACGCGGGTATAGGTTATGTTGTTTGTCTAGTTACATGCATTTATTTGGACCGAACGACTTTACAAAATCGACTCCGATTTTATGATTCAAACCATTCAACCCAACTTACAACTATTTTAGATCACCAATAATTGGAGGGAGTAAAGCATTAATACGGGATCATGTGGCTCCTTCCGGATCTTGATCCATCTATGTTTTGATTTAAGAACAAGTTCCATGTCTTAGGTTATTTGGATTTACAACTTGAAGATTCTACCTAGGTTTTATGCTGTTTAATTAAAGGTTAACATTATTGTTGTGCTACTGACACCTTTCCGTTACTCATTTCTTATTATAGTTTTTCTTTTCATTTTTTAAACCTAACAAGTAAGTAAAGGTTTAGATTATTTTGGGTATAATTTAGAATCTCCCTGTTCCTTGTTTACTCAAGTGGCAATTTGAAAAATGACACCATGACCATATCACCCATATTTTAACTTTAATTTTAATGTTGTTGAAATATAGCGATTTGGAATTATTTATGCGATTGTTATTAAATTTTTGAGAGAAAAGTTGAAGAAACTAAATATTTATTAAGTATTCACATTATTAAAAAAAAAGAATAATGTCTACTTGCGAGATTTATTTAGGCATTCAATATATATATATATATATATATATATATATATATATATATATATATATATATATATATATATATATTGTAAAGGTTGAATTTAATTTCTAAATATATGATTCATATAAAACTATTTTATACACACATATCAATATGTTTGTATTTTTATAACAAGGCCAATATATTAGAAAAAAAAAAAACTGATAAAAAAGGAGACCCAGTTAGTTTCGGGATTAAGAGAATCTAAACAACTGCAATCTTAATCTATTCTTTACAAAATTATTTCAAATTTTGAGAGGAATGAAATCAAAAAAAGTGAGCGTGTTGGTGTTAAGTGCAAAGTTCGTCAAAAAGCCGACACATGAGTTGCATTCTCTATAGATGTGTGTTATAACTAAGTTAGAAAAGTGATTGGGATGAATACAAGAGATCCAACAATTTCCAAACTTCGATGGAACCAAAGATTAGTTGGAGAAAGCTTTAGCCACGAAAAGAGAATCGGTTTCAAGCCATAGCTTCGTCCAACCTCTATTAATTGCAATCTCCATAGCTTTAATATGAGCTCCAAATTCAACATGAAAGGGATAAGCACACTTGAGTCATTAAGCATAGGCCAGGACAAAGTTATCAAGATGATTACGGAAGATGCCACTAACACCTACACCAGTAGAATCGTGATCAAAGGCTTCACCAGTATTACATTTGATCCAACCATTAGAAGGGGGAGCCCAAAGAACTTCTTTAATGGAGGAAGGTTTTGGAGGCTTGATAACTACTTTGAAGACTTTAATGATATAAAACTCTTTCATATTAATGAAAGAAGCCTTGGAAGTGTTGTTGCCCGATAACATAACCTGCTGCATAATCCTCTTCTTGGAGTTCCCAACTGTAGGTTTATTCCTGCCATGTTTTGAATCATTACGGGCTAGCCAAATCTCGGCCAAAGTGTTGATGATAGTCGCACCAACAATAGTTGCAGCTTGAGGCGATGAATTGTCGCAGAGATGCAACCAATCTGCAGTGGATAAGGGTGTACACGGGTTCGGATGGACTGGGTCCAGCGTTACCTCTTACCCAACTCGTTTAAACTTCAATGGATTGAGTTCATCGTTTTACCTGCAATTTCATTGTCAAAACCGACCCGTTTATTTATGGGTTTGGTTAGATTGGGTTCACGAGTTGTGTTTTAAATTAAAATATATATATTTTTAATGAATTTTTTTCAATTTAATTTTTGTAACCCAATTCATTACAATTACGCTCATTTTTAACATTTAAATTGAATGAAACACATCATATAATGTCTAATAAAATTCATCAGCACGACATAACACTTAATAATAGTATAAAATTCCAATAGACACGTAATTTTCATAAAATATGTAAGTTGAAAATGACGCAAAATAAAATAAGAAACAACATTTAGTCTTAAAATTACGTAAACTAATCAGTCTAATAGTATTATTGGTGGAGAATAATTTTTTTTGGCAAAATTATGGTTAGTAGTGAGATATTAATTTTATACTTTTATTTATAATAATAAGAAAAAAAAGAAATTAGTAATATCACATCAATGGGTTGGTGTAGCGAGCGATTTTGGACGCGGTTCTTAAGCGCTGGTCGCTCTCTGCGGTTGAGCTTAAAACTACAGGTCGATTCATTTTTTATCCTATTGTGAGCTGATGAAGGAAGGGAAATAGATGTCTCCAATTAACCCTGCTTTGCATACTGAGTTTAAACAGCGGTCTGTTAGGTTACGAATGCTATCAATGTGGGGGGGCCTTTGTACTGGTTATTTGTATTTTCGCCAATACGGTTTCTTTCTTTTTATCTGGGCAGAAGGTTTCTGGCGGGGAACTAGGATTAGGATGTTAGGACTGATGTTTTTGAATTACTGCTTTTGATATGGGATTTTGGGTTTTTGTTTAGTGTGCTCGCTAAGATTTTTCTTTCAATCTTATGCCTACGTATTCCCGTTTATCCAAAACAGGGAAATCAGAGCGTTCGTAGTTCCTCCTAAATGATTGTTTTTGGTGTCTTGTTCAAAGCCCAAGACGTGAAGCGAAAAGTGGTTTGTATCTTGTTCAAAGCCCAAGATGTGAAGCTGAAAAGTCTATTTGTATCTTGTTCAAAGCCCAAGATGTGAAGCTGAAAGTCTCAACTTTAGAGAGAATTTGTCATCTCTAAAGAGGGTATGTTTGTCACAACTGTTTATAAAGGAGAATTACTTTAACCGGGATATGTGAATCCGACAATGCCATAATTTCCTTTAAAAGGGATTTTAACCTGAAGGAGAAGACTTTAACTCAGTGTAGAGCAATGCTATCTTTCCTTAGGAATTTCTCATGCTAAAAGAGGGACAGTGGCATGGGTGTAGATGATCCAGAGGCTTGCCGCTTACAGCGATTAGACGAAGGGAAAAGAGTTGTTGATGTTTGTGTACTGTGAACGAGGCACATCTTTGATGTTAAAAGGTTAATTGGATTAACCAGTGGTTTTCTTATATAAAGCCTAAGAGGAGGCTATTATATGTCTCGTACAAAGCCCGAGAGAGAGGCTAAAAGGTTTTGACTCAAAGAGGGAATCTTTTGGTATCTCGTATAAAGCCCGAGATGAAGGCGATTTGACTCAACAAGAGAGTTTTTGTATCTCATATGAAGCCTGAGATGGAGGTTGTTGTTTATTTGGCTCAATAAGAACCTTTTTGTATCTCGTATAAAGCCCGAGATGGAGGCGAAAGGGGCGATTGACTCAACGAGGGAGTCTCTTATGTGTCTCGTACAAAGCCCGAGAGAGAGGCTAAATGTTGTTTGGCTCCGCTGGGGAGAATGATTGTACAAAGCCCAAGAGGAGGCTATGGTGACTGTTTCAGTTGAGTGACAGGTCCAGTATACTGATTTTTAAAGAGAAAATCAGTTCTTATATGAGCAACACTGTACTCAGGGATTTGATTCAAGGATCCGGGTTATTCCTGTTTTTTTAAGGAAGCGGGAAATCCAAAGGATATTGAGACTATCTGAGTCTGCGGGTTTCCTTCCTATTTAACGAAGGGGTCACTTGAGAATGTCTTTGAGACTCAAGGAAGTTAGACTGTCCGTGTCTTAAGTTTCATCTTTTGTACTATGCTTTAAGAAACAGTAGTAGACTCTTTGAAAGGACTGTTCTATGAAGATGACTAGGTTCTGTTCCTATACCTCTAGGAGGTCGTCGAGACAATTTGTACGAAGCCCAAGAGGAGGCTGGAAACTTTTAAGAAGCCGACGGGTCCTTGTACTAAGCCCAAGAGGAGGCTATCATTCCCGGGGGAAGAGATCATTATACGAAGCCTAAGAGGAGGCTGTGAATACTTCTAAGAAGCCGTAGGGTCCTTGTACTAAGCCCAAAAGTAGGCGGGGTTGCTTTTAGGAAGCCTGTGGGTCCTTGTACGATGCCCAAGAGGAGGCCGATGCTTTTAAGAAGAACGTGGGTCCCCAAATCTCGAGAAATTCAAGGCAATTCTATTAACCGAGAATAGATCAAAGTCAGGAAAGTTCGAGAATTTGGAAGAAACTCAAAGATGCCATTCACGGAGAATACATTCATCTTTGGGAGTAGAGTTTCTTGACAATTCCTAATGAGGACAGCCAAAGAGAAGACTGTATCTGGTGATCCTATTTGGGATCTAGTTGTCTATTTCTACGAATAAATGAAACGGCGTCACCTAGTTCTAGACGTAGTCGCCGGGGAAACTCCAAATATCTATACTATTATTACACAGTTGATATGAGTTTATGAAAGAAGACTTACAGTGAAACAGCCCCACAATACAGTTATGTGTATATGAAAGCGGTAAATGAAAGCGAGTAAACACTTACTCGGTTGTAGAGCTTCCATGTTGTTTGGTTAGTTGTTCAACAAAGAAAGATTGAAAACAACAATATATTCAAAATCACAGGAGAAAGTGCTTTGAAGTAAAAAGATTTGGGGCTTACAGCTCAAGGAGAGGCCTAGGGTTTTATCAGTGAGCGCACTGTTGAATTTGTACAGAGGGACTTATACAAGTGACTGAGGCCCAAAATGTTTTCTGTACAAAGGGATAGGTCTTACACTCTCTCAAGAGGCCCAAGTGAGTTTTAGGAAAAGAGTGGGGCTTATAACACGAGGGTAGGCCCAGTTGATTTTTCGTTTGAAATGGCGATCGCGCCGAGATTTTCTTTTAACGCAGAGGGACTTATACAATAAGTGAGGCCCAAATGATTTTGGTTAAAAGGGGATTGGGTCTTACACTCTATTAGAGGCCCAAAAGTTTTGAATGGGTCTTATAGCTCAAGGAGAGACCCAAGGTTATTTTTCAAAAGGCGACGATCGCGCAGTTTGTTTTTTACGGTATTGGGACTTATACAATACACTGAGGCCCAAAAATGGTTTGGTCAAGAAAGGATTGGGTCTTACACTCTATTAGAGGCCCAAAGTGTTTTGAAAATGATTTATGAGGGTTGAATTAATCCAAAAACCCTAACTTGTTTTCAAAAATGTATTTAATTGAATAAAAATTCAATTAAAATGATCAAAATTGTTTAACATATGAAAAACAAATTGTGATCTTGGATTAATGCTTCAAAAATTAAGTATTGACCTACAAAATAATTAGAAAGCATTAAAAGTTGCAAAATCAATGTAGAAAAAATGTTTAAAATGTCAAAAACAATTAAAATATTAATTCTTTGCAAAAATATCAATTATATGAAATAAATAATATTTTTGGGATTTTTTGATAAAATAAAATATTTTAACATTTTTGTGAATTATTAAAAAAAAGAATCAACTCAAAATCATTAAAACTCAGAGAGAAATTAATTTTTGAATCAATTAAACAAAATCACAAAATTCAAATATTTGAATTATTCAAAAATGGCGCCAAGAACAAGCTGAAGAACACGCGCGTGTTCTGGGTTTCTCAGATTTGCATTTTCTATCCAATCTCCCTAAATACTTGATTATATCATGCAATCCACATATCATTATGCTCGTCTCAACCTCACGATCATGTCTATAACACTTAATTTCATTTAAATTAAACATAAAACATGAAATCACGAAGAAACCTCAAGAACCCTAATTTCTGCATGAAGGCTAGGATTTTTGATACACGATTCAAACAATGCAATTAATTGAGGGAAAACATTCCATGCATGATTATGAACATATGGCCAAATTATTGTGCAAGGAAATATGCATAGATTGAGAGATGACCAAGTATGTGCTTACCTCTAGACCGTGACAGCAAGTGCAATGTGATTTTTGATTTGGAGGTGTTACAGATGAGTGGTGATGATCTGAACAGCTTCCCTACACCCTATGGAGTGTGTTTGAATGGTTGGACTTGATTGGAATTGGCTGGATCACTTTGTGGTACCTCAACTGCACTTTGGTTAAAACCTTGAGTAACCAGCTGGTGATTTTGTGAAATTGGTGTTTCAGAAGTGATCTAAGTGTTTGATCAGCTCATATGTGATGTATGTGAGGTGTGTGAGTGATTGGTTTGATTGGAAGAGCTCTCAAACTCAAAACCCGATAGTGACTTGCCTTAGAAGGCAAAATTGGAGTGAAAGAAGAGATTTTGAGGAAAGCATCTGTTTGATGGCTTTGGTGTACTCAAACTGATCACAATTGAGCTCTATTTATAGTAGAGCAAGTTTGTTTTGCAAGGAATAGTGAATGGCAGCTGGTAAGTAGGTTTGGCCAATGTTGGCAAATGAAAATCCAAGTCTCCTCTAGCCATTGACTAGAGGTTAGGGCACAGAGCTTTGGTTCCCTTGGTCTTGGATAAGTCTTGACTGATTTCAGATGAGAATGGCTCAGTCCATGCCACCTTGATGCTTCCATTGAATGCTTCAATCCAAATTTGGAGTCTTGTCCCTATTTTGGCCATTCTAGGTTCAACATGCTATTTCTTGTTCCATGGACTTTGGAGGCTTGGCTCAGTGATTGTCCCCCTTAGATTCAATCCTCTGAGGTGTCCAAGTGGATAGGAGTGTTTGGATTTGCACAATTTTGGCAAATCGAGCAAAATTGCAAATCTGCCTTGCCTTTGACAGATTTCAGCAAGGCAACTTGACAATGTCATATCTCATGGGGTAAGTTGAATTTGGCAATGTTCTTGGCCATTTTGGAAAGCCCTTACATGATACAACAACTGTTTGAACAAGTTTGGTTTTGATCTCTTCTGATTCTAAGTGAAAAATCCCTCTACATTTGGCAAAAAGTGAAGCAAAATCTGACTTAGTGAAATTTTCACTAAGTGTTGGAACAAAGTGTGATTTCTTGATTTTGATCACTCCATAACTCAAAATCCTTAATGAATTGGACTTAGGTCTAGTTGAAGTTTTTGTATAGGGTAATGAGGGCTACAAATCCATCTTTAGATGAGAAAAAATGGCCATGTGGTTAAGGAGTTATGATCCTCCAAAGTTAGTGTATTAGTGGTACTTTTTCCATAACTTAGAAAAATTTCTAAGTTTTATGGTTACCCCTTTTACAAGTTATCCAACTTTTCTTGATTTTTCTTGATGAATGATGATTAAAATCATACATTAACATCATTTTAGGGTTAAAAATCCATTTTGGTGAAAAATCTCAAAAAGTCAAAGTTAACTTTTGTGCACAGTTGACTTTTTATCAGATGAATTCCAAATTGTGCAATTCTTCAGGAAATCATGTCCTTGACCTAAATCAAAATTGATGGACATGTTCCATGGGTGTCATAGGGTATATTGAGGCATGTCCTAGGGCTTGGGAGCATGTCCTGGTCAAAGTTACAGTTGACTTTTCTCGCGAAACCCTAATTGTGGTGCAGATGAAATTGAGATTTGTTGCTCAAGCTTCTTGGATTAATCCATTGTTCTAAATGGATCAATATAGTTCATTAGAGACCCTCAAACCCTCTCTTGAGGTCTTGGCTCATGGTTTGTCCCAAAAGTCAACTTAGGGGTGAATTAGGTCAAGAAACCCTAATTCCTGATTTTTGATGAATGCATCCCCTGAGGCAAATTTTACTTGATGATTGGGTCCATGAGGTTCCATGGAGTATATTAGGATATGTTTTGAATAATTGGCTCATGCCTAGAGGAAAATTTCCCTTTGGAGGCCCTGGTCGACCAAAACCCTAATTTGGTGACACTGTCGATCTTGAGACTTGATCCACCTAGAAGGGGGCAGCTTTGTGCTTAATCCTTGGAGTGGGAGTCCTTTTGATCCACTGTGGATGCTTGAGAGGTTTAGACAAGTTGAAGATCATGTCATTCCTTGATTGATCCTTTGTCTAAGGCTCTGAGAGGGCTTGAGCCCTAATTTTTTTATTGTAGTGGATGCTCACCCATCTTTGGGGAGACTGATGAAGTATGATGGTTCCTCCATATTGTGATGATGATTTGTACAATGATGGGAAATCTTAGTGGTCAAAATTCGGGGTATGACAGATGCCCCTATTTAATTTTCTTGGACCCGAAGGTGTGAATGACGAAGGCATTCGGGCATTCGGGGTGCAAGAGGATTAAATATCGGAATACCCAAAATTTTGATGGCTATGAATGGTGGATCGCATCCATCTTCTTTTGCTGAGCAATAATGCTTAGAAAAGGTAAACTTCCCCTCGATCCTAGTCTTCAGCCAAGGAATTGGTCTTAGTTTTTGATTTAAACTTCCCCTCGATCCCGGTTTCCTACCAAGGAACTGGTCTTAGTTTCTTTTTGGAATAAACCTCCCCCCGATCCTGGTTTCCTACCAAGGAACTGGTCTTAGTTTCTTTTGTCAACTTTCCCTCGATCCTGGTTTCCTACCAAGGAACTGGTCTTAGTTTCTTTTTGGAATAAACCTCCCCCCGATCCTGGTTTCCTACCAAGGAACTGGTCTTAGTTTCTTTTGTCAACTTCCCCTCGATCCTGGTTTCCTACCAAGGAACTAGTCTAAGTTGCTTTTGTCAATAAACTTTATTGACAAGGGACGCTATGCGTAGCAATTTTCCTCAAACTTTTCGTCGAATTTTCCTGGAGAGATGCCATTTGAGATGAAAAAGTTTCGATGTAAGACTTGCTGGGGAACCCAGTCGTCTGAGTTGTAGAGGTGCACAAACTTCTCTGTTGGAGATGCCATTTGTCAATTCTACTAGGGGAAAGCGAGTCTCTTGAGAGACTGTTTCCACTTGGGATCTTACATCATACTTTTCTCGGGATCTTCCCGGAGAAATGCCATATGATGGGGTCCAATTTTGAGGTGCCGATGATCTTTTCATCAGCGGATTTTTCGGAGAAATACTGATGTACTGCCGAACCTTTGCTTAAGAGGCTTTCTCTAGGGATTTTCTTTAATCCGGGAAAGCAAGGATACCATCTTCAATGGCGAAGAGTGACATCTGTTGAAGGTTCTCTGGCTCTTCAGAGGTTCAAGTTATCAAAGTGGTCGAGTGCCGACTCTGATCTAAAGATATACTGGTGGCGAGATTGTTCAGACACAACGTTTCCTGACGAGGAAAGAACTGACAACTCGATTGAGAGGACTCCTATCACTAAGGGACAAGACCGGCTAGAGTGATAGCGATGCAATAAGAAATGTAAATGCAAATCAATAATGCATGATGTATGTATGTATATGCGGACAAAACTGACGCGACACACAAACTAAAAGATGAACATGACTGGATACTCAGCCATCGCGGGGCGTATAGAGATATCGCTGGTTCAAGATAGCAATTCCACCTTGCTTAGGAAAGATAGTCCCCGTTGGGAGCACCGTTGATCGGGCTTAGGAGATGAGAACTCGGCCGAGGCGTGTCAGATGAAACAAGGTCTCTGACACAGTTGATCCCTTCATTCAGGCGTACTGGTTTAGAAGGAGCACTTTGATTCTGTACTTTGAAGTTTGCTTACTTCTGGAGAAGCGGTGGGTGTTCTTTTGATATTCAACAGTCAAAAGAAAATGCCGACTTTATTTTAAAAGCAGAAAAAGTTTTAACAAGTAAATTCATTTTTGTTTTATTTCAAGAATCGTTGATCATGTTAAAAACGTCATTCTGTAAAGCTAAAACAAATAAGAATTACAAACAAAAGCACAAAGGCTCAAATTTTATTGATAAGATGGAGATCAGCCAAACGCGTGATTCCAAAGAGTAATTACAAAGTTAGAAAATGGTAATTTACAGGAAAAAGGGCTACGTTGAAACATAACGACCACTATCCTTCTACCAATCTTGAATTCAGGGCATCCAGAGCTTCTGTCGAAGATGACCTTAACTGGAGTTTTCTTCCGATGATGTAACTGCTGCTGCTGAGGGACTTGCCTCTGTTGAACATAGTTACTTGCCATTATCCCTAATTTTTGCCTAGATTGTACTGTGATGTTTCCAATCCACCGGGATGATTTTTTTTATTTTGTCTCTAACTTTTGCCTGGACCGCCCTTTCGGGTTTTCAGTCCACCGAGACATTTTTTTTTCAGTTTAGGCGAAGTATTTCTTAACTACATAAACATTTGTGGGGTAGGCAAATTCCTCTCCGTCCATGGTTGCAAGTCTCAAGGCGCCGCATGAGAAAGCTTTCGTGACCACGTAGGGGCCATCATAATTCGGGGTCCACTTGCCCCCGAGAATCAGTGAGAAATGATTGTATCTTCTTGAGCACGAGGTCTCCTTTTCTGAAGACACGAGGTCGGACCTTTTTGTCGAACGCCTTCTTCATTCTCTGTTGATACAACTGACCATGGCATAGTGCCGTTATTCTTTTTTCTTCGATCAGATTCAGTTCGTCGTGTCGACTTTGACACCATTCAGCTTCGGTGAGCTTAACTTCCATCAATACTCGGATTGACGGGATCTCTATTTCTATGGGGAGCACTGCTTCTATGCCATACACTAGAGAGAAAAGGGTTGCCCCTGTTGAAGTGCGAACAGATGTGCGATAACCGTGAAGAGCAAAGGGTAGCATCTCGTGACAGTCTTTGTAGGTCACAACCATCTTTTGAACAATCTTCTTGATGTTCTTGTTAGCCGCTTCTACCGCTCCGTTCATCTTGGGTCGGTAGGGAGACGAGTTATGATGTTCAATCTTGAACTCTGCACACAACTCTTTCATCATCTTATTGTTCAAGTTAGATCCATTATCAGTAATGATCTGGCTCGGAACACCATAACGGCAGATGATATTGTTTTTGATAAATCGGATCACCACTTGTCAGGTTACATTAGCGTACGACGCTGCTTCGACCCACTTGGTGAAGTAGTCAATGGCTACCAGGATGAACCGATGTCCGTTTGAAGCCTTGGGCTCAATCATGCCAATCATGTCGATTCCCCATATGGAAAAAGGCCATGGGGAAGAAAGAACTTTGAGATGTGATGGCGGTACATGAATTTTGTCGGAGTATATCTGACACTTGTGACACCTCCTCATGTACTTGTAGCAGTCGGATTCCATGGTCAACCAATAGTACCCTGCTCTGAGAATTTTTCTCGCCATTGTGTGTCTGTTGGCATGAGTGCCAAAGGACCCTTCATGAATTTCTTTCATAAGCATGTCTGCTTCTGGTCTGTCGACGCATCGGAGCAAGACCATGTCAAAATTTCTCTTATAGAGAGTGTCACCGCTCAGGAAGAAGTTTCCAGCCAATCTTCTGAGGGTTTTCCTGTCTTTTCTGAGTGCCCCTGATGGGTACTCTTATTTCTGAAGGAAGCATTTGATATCGTGATACCAAGGTCTGTCATCTATGACTGCTTCAATCGTGAAGATGTAAGCAGGCCGGTCAAGGCGCATTATGTCGATCTTAGGTATGTCATTCCATTGACCTACACTAATCATGGAAGAGATAGTGGCTAGAGCGTCAGCCATGTGATTCTCATCACGAGGGATGTGATGAAACTCAACTCTGTTGAAGAAGGGTAACAACCTTCTTGCATAGTCTTTGTAAGGAATCAGTCCTGATTGGTATGTGTTCCAATCTCCTTTTATCTGATTGATGACCAAGGCTGAGTCGCCATATTCGTCGAAGTTTTTTATCCTTAAATCAATCGCTTCCTCGAGACCCATGATACAAGCTTCGTATTCGGCCTCGTTGTTTGTACATTTGAACGTAAGTCTAGCAGTGAAAGGAATGTGGGTGCCCTGTGGGGTAACAATGATTGCCCCAATTCCGTTTCCATATTGATTAACTGCTCCGTCAAAGATAAGTCCCCATTGGGAACCTGGTTTTGGCCCTTCACTGGGTAACGGTTCATCGCAATCTTTCATTTTTAAATACATGACATCTTCGTCTGGGAAGTCAAACCCGATTGATTCTTGATCGTCAATCGGTTGATGAGCCAAATGATCGGCTAAAATACTTCCCTTAACGGCTTTCTGAGCGTGGTACTCTATGTCATATTCTGATAACAGCATCTGCCAACGGGAAATTCTTCCCGTGAGAGCAGGCTTTTCAAATACGTACTTGATTGGATCCATTTCGGAGACCAACCAAGTAGTATGACGAATCATGTACTGGCGAAGACGTTTGGCTACCCAAGCCAAAGCGCAGCAAGTTTTCTCGAGCATTGTGTACCGAGTTTCACAGTCGGTGAATTTCTTGCTTAGATAGTAGATGGCAGACTCTTTCCTTTTGGTTTCGTCTTGTTGGCCAAGTACACATCCCATTGAGTCCTCTAGGACTGTGAGGTAAATGATCAGTGGTCTTCCTTCCACTGGAGGTGATAGAATCGGCGGATTCAACAGGTATTCCTTAATACTGTCGAATGCGGTTTGGCAATCTTCTGACCAAACGCAATCCTGGTTCTTTTTTCAGTAATTTGAAAATCGGCGCACATGTGGCGGTTATAAGGAATATGAATCTGGAGATGTAGTTCAAATGTCCCAAGAATCCTCTGACTTGTTTTTCAGTTTTCGGAGAAGGCATTTCTTGAATGGCCTTGACCTTGTCAGGATCAACCTCAATTCCTTTCTGGCTGACAATGAACCCTAGTAGTTTCCATGAACGGACACCGAAGGTGCACTTGTTGGGATTCAAGCGGAGCTTGAATTTTCTCAAACGTTCGAACAATTTCGACAGATGTTCAACGTGCTCACTCTCTGTTTTTTATTTTGCAATCATATCATCGACATATACCTCGATTTCCTTATGTATCATGTCATGAAACAGAGTAGTCATGGCCCTTTGATAGGTTGCCCCGGTGTTCTTCAAACCGAACGGCATTACCTTGTAACAAAAGGTACCCCATGGGGTAATGAACGAAGTTTTCTCCATGTCTTTCGGCACCATTTTGATCTGGTTATAGCCCGAGAATCCATCCATGAAGGAGAATACTTTGAACTTTGTTGTGCTGTCAACCAACATGTCAATGTGTGGTAAAGGAAAGTTGTCCTTTGGACTTGCCTTGTTCAGATCTCTGTAATCAACACACATTCTGACCTTTCCGTCCTTTTTGGGAACGGGTACGATGTTGGCTAACAATTGAGGATATTCAGCTGTAGCGAGGAAACCCGCGTCAATCTGCTTTTGTACCTCCTCTTTGATTTTGATGGCCATGTCCGGGTGAGTGCGTCTCAACCTTTACTTTACTGGCGGACATTCCGATCTTAACGGTAAGTGATGTTCCACGATGCTGGTATCCAACCCTGGCATATCCTAATAGGACCAAGCGAATACATCGGGAAATTCTCCGAGAAGCTTTATCAAACTCTCTCTGGCAGTTAGACTGAGCAGTGCCCCGATCCTGATTTCTTTTCTCTCTTTTTTTGAACCCAAGTTTACCGTTTCCAACGGCTCTTTGTGAGGTTCAATAGACCTTTCCTCTTGTCTGAGTAGTCGGGAGATCTCTTTTGGAATTTCGTTGTCATTTTCTTCTTCAGCCTCGAATACCGGGAACTCAAAGTTGGGAGAAGGCATTGGATCGTATGTTTCAACGGGGTTTAAAACAAGCAATCTGCATGACGTGATGATTCGTGTTTAGAAGAGGTAGAGAAAATGCAAGTGTGTGCAGTGTTTTATTTTATTGCTTGTTTTTATTTGAATTGTTTTTTAGGATTACCATTTTCTTTGAAAAATCAAAAAGAGAAAACAGCAATTAATGCGGAAATTACAGAACGACGTTATTTTATTAATGAACAAGTCGATCCTTGAAACTACAGCCCTATAAAACAAAACTCTGTCGCTTCGGGCAAAGCGAAGAGGGAAATTTACAGAAAGCGAGCCCTATCAAAACATCTGTTTCACCTGGGCAGGGTGAAAGGTTAAAGAGGGCAATTACTTTGACTGTTGAACGGTCTTCGGAACCTCGACGGCAACCCATTAGCGGCGAACTCCTCGGTGAATCACAAAGTCTGGCACCTTCCTTGATTTGTCTTCAGAAATGACGCTGATTTCTGGTGGAGCGGGATCATTGGAATCTGTCTCCCAAGCAGAGTTATCGTAGGAGAATTCCTCTGTTGCATTTCGCATAGCATTTGTGCTCTCAGCTGTATCTCCCCATCCAGTTGGCTGGATGTCTTCGAGCCTGATACAAGAGCTTTCGAGAGCGGTGTACTTGACCATATAGTCGTATTTTCCACTTGGTTCTCCCAGAGTGTCCTAAACTTCTTTGGAACTGGAGGGGTCATCCCTCTCGATGACGTTGACCTCGGGAAAAGCATTGTTGATGAATTCAAGTCCTATGAACGTTGCGAATTCACCTTCATGTTGAGTAGTTTCCGAATGACCTGAGTGTTGATCCCATGACATGGTGGGGACACAGGTATTCTGTTCAATGACGGTCAGCTGATTTTCATTACTCGACTGACTTTCTTGCCCCAAGTTTCCTGGGTAAGGTTGCCACATTGGCAGACCATCCATTGGGCCATAGTAATTGTAGTCAAAGTTATCTTTCATCGGAGTGTCTTCCTCTAATGAATTTGGCGGAGCGCGGCATCCTTCCGGACCATAATCCCCGTAGATCATTTCGACATCTGATCTTGGTATAAATCTCGGACTTTCTGTAGGAAAGCAAAAAGGCATAGGTACCTCTTCCTGAGACATATAACCGTCCTTGTTAAGGTAGGACTTCCACTCTTCATCTGTGTCAGAGGGATCTTCCTCATTGATAGCATGTACTGCCTGAGACACTGGGTGGAGGAAACCTCCACTGTGGAATAAGTTTTGAAGGGGATGAAGACTTTCATTGTTGGCAGCTGTCCGGGTACAGATTGCAGAAAAACCAAGACCCTTCTTTGTTTTATTGTCAATTGGAATGACAAGCTGCCCCCATCCTGTCGTATCGGTACTCTCGACCGCTTTAATAGCATCTTTGTATGAGGAAATCGAGGTTCCTCCTCTGAACTGATCGTCTTTGCTTACCGACAGTGCTTGGAACTGCGTTCTAATAACCTCCTCGGGTTCTATACCAGCAGATGATGACAAGTTGCTTACAAGCAAGGCTTATTCCCCACAAACTATGACAAGTTGATCGTTCTTGACGAACTTTAGCTTTTGGTGGAGGGTCGAAGTGACCGCTCTAGCCTGATGTATCCAAGGTCTTCCTAATAAACAACTATACGTTGCCCGGATATCCATGACCTGGAAAGTAACTTGGAAAGTGTGAGGACCAAAAGTTATGTGAAGATCAACTTCGCCGATAACCGTTTTTCTGGATCCGTCGAATGCTTTGACGACAACCTCGCTGACTCTCATCGGAGGGCCCTTGAATGATAATTGCATCAAAGTGGACTTCGGCATAACATTCAGGGCTGACCCTGTGTCTACCAGTACGCTGGCTAAAGCATCGTCCTGATAGTTAACTGTGATATTGAGCGCCATGTTATGACGGCGACCCTCTTCAGGTAATTCCTCATCACTAAATCCCAAATTGTTACAGGAAGTGATGTTAGAGACAATGCTATCGAACTGTCTGATTGTTACATCCTGTTCCACAAAGGCTTGCTCCAAGACTTTCTGTAGAGCCTCCCTGTGGGCTTCTGAACTGAGTAACAGTGATAATACCGAGATCTTTAAAGGAGTCTATAACAGCTGATCAACAATGTTATATTCACTCCTTTGGATGAGCTTCAGCATCTCATCATTGTTTTTTGAAAGGTCGGGATTACTGGATTGACCGACTGGGGGATCGGGAGCTTCCGGCTGAAGTTCCTTCTCTTTGTTAGATTCCACAACCCCTCGGTTGAAGATTCTACCACTCCGTGTTACTCGACTGATGTCTGCAATGTTCACAACGGAGGGTAATGGAATTTCCTTTTCATTTTCAATTATTGTTGCACCGTATTTGTAAGGGATCGCCTTAGCTGATTCATACGGTAATGGTCCTGGTAGATAGATGACTACAGGAGCCTTCTAATTTTTCTGACCATCATAAGTGATCTCGATCCATTCCCGATTGGGAACCTTAGATTCGTCAAGTAGAGGAATAATGGCGAAAACATCCCTGGTCCTGTTATGACCAGAGATTATGACAACATCCTCAACTTGCTCGGCAAGGTAGTTCGGCGACCAGTTAATGGGTCCAAAACCCGAATATGGATGAATTTCTCCACAATCGACCTGACCCTGAAGAGCTGCTCCCACAAGGTAACACCCTTGGTTACTTTCCGAACAGAGGTTACAACTGTCATAGTTGTGTGGTGGCACCTGGCCACGCCCACTTTGAATACAATGTAACCTCACTAGGTTAGCTTCCACTGATCGGACATCCTGACTTTGACGCCGAGTGGGGTTTCTATTACTGATACTAATCTGCTGAGTATCTTCATCCATGTAGATTGGCATCCACCAATGATTTAACAAGTGCTGAAGTGCCTCCTGGACAAGGGTACAACCTCGATCGTTTTCGCAACCAGCTTTACAGCTTTGATAGTCATGTGATATTAAGAATCCGAGTCGGACCTGCTCAGCATGTAACTCTACCAGGTTGGTATTCATTACGCGAATATCGAAGATCTGAACCATGTTGATTTGATAGGAGTTCCTATCATGGTAGTCTTGGATCCATCCAAGATCCATCTGACACTGGAGAGCTTCTTGTATAAAAGAGTATCCCTGTTTGTTTACCGAGCAAATCAGACAAGAACTGTAATCGTGCCACAGCAGATTATGATACTGGCTTTGCCTTGAGTGCATCGCCACCAAGTTGACATTCATTATACAGATGTCGTGGTTTTGAATGACATTAGAATTCGTGTAGACCATGTTAACTCCACGAACTCGGTGCTCCTGGATCCATCCGAGATCCATCTGTTCCTGTAGGGCTGCTTGCACCACAGAACATCCTTGGTTGTCTTTAGAGCAGATATCACACTGGTGATAGTTATGAGGTGGCACATGGCCATATCCGCTCTGTCTACAATGCATCTTAACCAAATTGGTTTTCAACAAGAGTACATCGTGAATTTGATAGACATCGTTAGTCTCTTTCTCAATCAGGTTGACGGCAGCCTTCTCATGTTGAGGCAGCGGGTTCGTGAGAACATTGGGATTCGTATCTTTGAAGGATAAGACCCCGCTCCTAACAAGCTTTTGTACGTCGGACTTGAAATTGAGACAAGTCTCTATGTTATGCCCTGAACCTCCTTGATGATAAGGGCAAGTTTGATCCACCTTAAACCAAAAAGGCGGATTTTCCGGTACTGTAAGAGGAGATTTAGTCTGAATGTGCCCCTTAGCCAGTAGTAACGGAAACAGTTCTACATACGTCACGGGTATAGGATCAAATCCTGGTGGCCGTGTTGTACGGTTGTTGTTATATGGAGGACGAGCCTGCTGAAGAGGCTGTTGTGTCCTTTGTTGGTCAGGTTGGCTCTCGCAACCTGAGGTTGATACGTAGGAATAGACGCAGGGTTGATAGCAGAAGTCACAGCTGCTACCGGTTGATAACGTCGTCTTTTCTTTTCGAGAGAGATATTCCCAATATCTTGCTCTTTTTTCTTAGGGAGAGCACTACCATATTTTTTAGTACCGCTCGTCGATCCAGTGCCTTTTACCAAACGTCCTTCTCGGACGGCTTCCTCAAGACGTACACCCATGCCGACCATTTCGGTGAAATCACTGGGCGCACTGGCAACCATTCGGTCATAGTAAAATAAGCTTAAGGTCTTTAAGAAGATCTTTGTCATCTCTTTTTCCTCAAGAGGTGGACAAATTTGAGCGGCAATTTCACGCCACCTTTGAGCGTACTCCTTAAAGGTTTCCTTGTCCTTTTGCGACATCGATCTGAGTTGATCTCTGTTGGGTGCCATGTCCAAATTGTATTTGTATTGTTGGACGAAAGCAGTACCAAGATCTCTGAATGTACTGATCGTAGTATGGTTTAAACCCATGTACCATTTGAGTGCGGCACCGGTTAAACTATCCTAAAAGTAATGAATCAGTAGGTCCTGAATCTCCATCTGGGCTGACATCCGCCGAGCGTACATCACCAGATGGCTTTGAGGGCAAGAGTTACCCTTATATTTTTCAAAGTCGGGCACTTGGAACTTGTGCGGGACTTTCACATTTGGGACCAAGCAGAGATCTGCGGCGTCCTTTCCAAATAGATCCTGACCGCGAATGACCTGCAGTTCCTTCTGCATTTCCAAGAACTGCTCCTGGAATTCATCCATTCTATCAAACATAGTTTCCTTCTTACCAGAAGGTGTTGGTGGAATCTGTCCTTCCGGGACAGTGTGCACCACAGGGGGTGATACCGTGACTACGGCAGCGAGTCTTGGCATTTCCCGAAGTTTGTAACCTTCAGGAGTCTTCAGTATGCCCCTGGCATCTTCGCTTTCCTGAAGTTTGTAACCTTCAGGCCCAGCGGCTTCTGTTGCGATTCCCTGATCTTCAGTGATCGGCAGAATATATCCTTCCGGGATATAGTTAACATGCATGCCCCAAGGACGATCTTTCGGTATCTGATACCTAGGATCATACCTCTCCACTATGGGCGTTGAGGTGATCTCTGAGATCACAGTTCGTTGTAGCTGAGCTTCTGCCATGGCTTGCATGTCGTTACGAAGCTTTCTCATATCCTCTCTCAGAGCGTCGATCTCTTCTTTCAACTCTCTATTTTCTTCCTCAAGATCATTCATCTTTTTCTGACGATTGGCCCGAGTATTGTACGAATGAGACAGTTTGACTCTAGAATCGAGACACAAACGTGAGATTCATAGGTAAGAAGAATACGCGATGTGAGAATGATGAATGCAATGATTATATTAATTGTTCTTTTAGTTTAATCAAAATAAACTTCGACAATTAGATTGCAAATATCAAACGGTGGGGAAACTCCTTTTTATTGAATTCAAAGGATTACAGAAATAGAAATATAGTAGATTACAAAGTGCAGAAACAGAAACCTAAACTAATGGGTCCTGAGTCCTCTCTGAAGAGAAATCAGGTGCCGATTCTGGTATCTTCCTTTTCTTTGACCGGGGCTCTTGGGCCGTTGTCGGGTTGTCATTCCTTTGCCAAGTGAAAGCAGCGAGCAAATTCCTCTGGTCATCTTGATTATCTACAGCATGTTGCTCTAAAATTTCAATCAGAGCATCTTTCTCTTTCAGTAATTACTGTATTTTGATGCACTCTATGTCGAGGGTGAGGTACTTGTTCTTTCAAGACCTTCTCTCCTTTTGAATTTTGTTGAGAGTAACCTGAAGCTTTTCAGTTTCCGGCATGAAGTACATGACAGATTCCCTCGGCGGAAGAATTCCGTAACGAGGATAAGGCATCTTTAGCTTGAGAGCTCTAGTTTGTACCCAATGGAGATAAGGCTCCACCGAGACACAGTCCGATTTGCCTAGAGACTCTCGTCCTTTCTTATGAACATGCTTCCAAGCGTGCACTATTTCCATCTTCAGTGCTCTGTCATTTTCTCCTTCCTTGAAGAAAAGACCTTCCAGATGAACACCCAGTGGGATGTGTCTCATCGGGTATCCAAATTGACGGAGAACCAATACCGGATGGTAGTTGATTCCTCCTTTAGTTCCTATAAGGGGTACATTGGGGAAGTTTCCACAACGGTCAATGATCCTGATTCCATCATAAATCCTATTACACCAATCTATATCAGAGTTGGTAAGAGACATGATCTTCTGCGACCAACGTAAGGCACTCTTGCAATCCCAAAAAGCAGCAGACTTGGGCAAGTGAGAGATAAACCATTTGTAAAGCAAAGGTACAGAGCATGTGATCTCCCCTCCGCTGTACAAATTCCCCAAGTGTACAGAATGATACGCATCTGCGAGCAGAGTCGGCACAGGATTTCCAATGAGAAAAACCTTAATAGCGTTAATATCGACGAAGTTATTGATGTTAGGAAACAAAAATAACCCGTAGGTGAGCAAGACAAAGATGCTTTCAAAAGCAATCACGTTTCCTATACTGGCAAAATATAGGGCCTTCTTCGTCAAGAACTGGGCTGGCAAACCTTGGATGCCACCCTTAACGGTCATGTGAGCCCTGACCTCAGACTCGTCCAAATGAATTGCTCTTGCAATAGTCTGATTCTTTGGAATTTCTTCCAGTCCAGAAAATGGAGCTCGATCCGTAATATGTAGATCGATCAGGTGAGAATACTCCTCCAGCGTTGGTGCAAGCTGGTAATCCGGGAATGTGAAATAGTGATAAACCGGATCATAGAACTGAATGAGTGCATCCATGATTCCCTCAATCACATGGACTCTTAATAGTGGTAGCAAACCTCCGTGCTTGGCTCTAAAAGCCTCAGGGTTAGTGATCATCCTCGCTAACTTCTCAAATCCTCTAGTTTTGGAACCTTGAAGGTATACTGGTGAGTTCTCCTTCTACTGAAATCCATTAGTGCAATCCTTTTCTCTGATATTTGCAATCACAGTCTTAGTTTAATTTGAAAAACAGAGAGACTAGAAGAGAAGTTTTTTTTTTAATGTTTTAATGTTTTTTAGATGAATGCATGAATGCAGCACACAAAAACATAGAAAAAACATGGGGTCAAAGGGTCGTTGTCATGAAGTCAAGGCTCTACCTATCCCCAAAGGTTTATACTAAGGTGATTTTTGTACCTGTACTCATTATCATTAGCTCCTCCCAGGAAAGCAAAACAACAAGCGGATCGCCAGCGAGTTGTAGAGCTATCTTAGAGTAAGTGCCATTCACCGAGAATAGATCACCAGCCTCAAATGAGGGTAGTATCGCGCAACAACTATTTTCGATAGTTTCCGCACTACGAAAGGGTTTGGCTCCTCAGTTTCTCAGACTTAACAACCGGCCCATTGTCTAGGTGAGAGAATGGGTTGCGTTGGTCAGCCTCCACTGAGGTTGATGGTCGACCCTGTCGCCATCACTTATCTTAGGTGTATACTCATTCTTTCCACATACGGCATCACCCGCATTTCCATTAGCAGAAAAATAAACATGTATAGCAATTAGGAAAAGCAGTATATATATTTGTCCTAAACATCCTAGACCTATGAGGCTAAGAATCCTAAGTTCCTGACAGAAAATGGGTTCCCCGGCGGAAGCCCCAATCTGTGGTATTCACACAAGTGGAGAAAAAGGAAATCAGAAAAACAGAGACCGGCCCCACGGTGGGCGCCATTTTTCCTGTAGCGAGCGATTTTGGACGCGGTTCTTAAGCGTTGGTCGCTCTCTGCGGTTGAGCTTAAAACTACAGGTCGATTCATTTTTTATCCTATTGTGAGCTGATGAAGGAAGGGAAATAGATGTCTCCAATTAACCCTGCTTTGCATACTGAGTTTAAAAAGCGGTCTGTTAGGTTACGAATGCTATCAATGTGGGGGGGCCTTTGTACTGGTTATTTGTATTTTCGCCAATACGGTTTCTTTCTTTTTATCTGGGCAGAAGGTTTCTGGCGGGGAACTAGGATTAGGATGTTAGGACTGATGTTTTTGAATTACTGCTTTTGATATGGGATTTTGGGTTTTTGTTTAGTGTGCTCGCTAAGATTTTTCTTTCAATCTTATGCCTACGTATTCCCGTTTATCCAAAACAGGGAAATCAGAGCGTTCGTAGTTCCTCCTAAATGATTGTTTTTGGTGTCTTGTTCAAAGCCCAAGACGTGAAGCGAAAAGTGGTTTGTATCTTGTTCAAAGCCCAAGATGTGAAGCTGAAAAGTCTATTTGTATCTTGTTCAAAGCCCAAGATGTGAAGCTGAAAGTCTCAACTTTAGAGAGAATTTGTCATCTCTAAAGAGGGTATGTTTGTCACAACTGTTTATAAAGGAGAATTACTTTAACCGGGATATGTGAATCCGACAATGCCATAATTTCCTTTAAAAGGGATTTTAACCTGAAGGAGAAGACTTTAACTCAGTGTAGAGCAATGCTATCTTTCCTTAGGAATTTCTCATGCTAAAAGAGGGACAGTGGCATGGGTGTAGATGATCCAGAGGCTTGCCGCTTACAGCGATTAGACGAAGGGAAATGAGTTGTTGATGTTTGTGTACTGTGAACGAGGCACAGCTTTGATGCTAAAAGGTTAATTGGATTAACCAGTGGTTTTCTTATACAAAGCCTAAGAGGAGGCTATTATGTGTCTCGTACAAAGCCCGAGAGAGAGGCTAAAAGGTTTTGACTCAACGAGGGAATCTTTTGGTATCTCGTATAAAGCCCGAGATGAAGGCGATTTGACTCGACAAGAGAGTTTTTATATCTCATATGAAGCCCGAGATGGAGGCTGTTGTTTATTTGGCTCAATAAGAACCTTTTTGTATCTCGTATAAAGCCCGAGATGGAGGCGAAAGGGGTGATTGACTCAACGAGGAAGTCTCTTATGTGTCTCGTACAAAGCCCGAGAGAGAGGCTAAACGTTGTTTGGCTCCGCTGGGGAGAATCATTGTACAAAGCCCAAGAGGAGGCTATGGTGACTATTTCAGTTGAGTGACAGGTCCAGTATACTGATTTTTAAAGAGAAAATCAGTTCTTATATGAGCAACATTGTACTCAGGGATTTGATTCAAGGATCCGGGTTATTCCTGTTTTTTTAAGGAAGCGGGAAATCCAAAGGATATTGAGACTATCTGAGTCTGCGAGTTTCCTTCCTATTTAACGAAGGGGTCACTTGAGAATGTCTTTGAGACTCAAGGAAGTTAGACTGTCTGTGTCTCGAGTTTCATCTTTTGTACTATGCTTTGAGAAACAGTAGTAGACTCTTTGAAAGGACTGTTCTATGAAGATGACTAGGTTCTGTTCCTATACCTCTAGGAGGTCGTCGGAACAATTTGTACGAAGCCCAAGAGGAGGCTGGAAACTTTTAAGAAGCCGACGGGTCCTTGTACTAAGCCCAAGAGGAGGCTATCATTCCCGGGGGAAGAGATCATTATACGAAGCCTAAGAAGAGGCTGTGAATACTTCTAAGAAGCCGTAGGGTCCTTGTACTAAGCCCAAAAGGAGGCGGGGTTGCTTTTAGGAAGCCTGTGGGTCCTTGTACGATGCCCAAGAGGAGGCCGATGCTTTTAAGAAGCCCGTGGGTCCCCAAATCCCGAGAAATTCAAGGCAATGCTATTCACCGAGAATAGATCAAAGTCAGGAAAGTTTGAGAATTTGGAAGAAACTCAAAGATGCCATTCACGGAGAATACATTCATCTTTGGGAGTAGAGTTTCTTGACAATTCCTAATGAGGACAGCCAAAGAGAAGACTGTATCTGGTGATCCTATTTGGGATCTAGTTGTCTATTTCTACGAATAAACGAAACGGCGTCACCTAGTTCTAGACGTAGTTGCCGGGGAAACTCCAAATATCTATACTATTATTACACAGTTGATATGAGTTTATGAAAGAAGACTTACAGTGAAACAACCCCACAATACAGTTATGTGTATATGAAAGCGGTAAATGAAAGCGTGTAAACACTTACTCGGTTGTAGAGCTTCCGTACTGTTTGGTTAGTTGTTCAACAAAGAAAGATTGAAAACAACAATATATTCAAAATCAAAGGAGAAAGTGCTTTGAAGTAAAAATATTTGGGGCTTACAGCTCAAGGAGAGGCCCAGGGTTTTATCAGTGAGCGCACTGTTGAATTTGTACAGAGGGACTTATACAAGTGACTGAGGCCCAAAATGTTTTCTGTACAAAGGGATGGGTCTTACACTCTCTCAAGAGGCCCAAGTGAGTTTTAGGAAAAGAGTGGGGCTTATAACACGAGGGTAGGCCCAGTTGATTTTTCGTTTGAAATGGCGATCGCGCCGAGATTTTCTTTTAACGCAGAGGGACTTATATAATAAGTGAGGCCCAAATGATTTTGGTTAAAAGGGGATTGGATCTTACACTCTATTAGAGGCCCAAAAGTTTTGAAAGGGTCTTATAGCTCAAGGAGAGGCCCAAGGTTATTTTTCAAAAGGCGACGATCGCGCCGTTTGTTTTTTACGGTATTGGGACTTATACAATACACTGAGGCCCAAAAATGGTTTGGTCAAGAAAGGATTGGGTCTTACACTCTATTAGAGGCCCAAAGTGTTTTGAAAATGATTTATGAGGGTTGAATTAATCCAAAAACCCTAACTTGTTTTCAAAAATGTATTTAATTGAATAAAAATTCAATTAAAATGATCAAAATTGTTTAACATATGAAAAACAAATTGTGATATTGGATTAATGCTTCAAAAATTAAGTATTGACCTACAAAATAATTAGAAAGCATTAAAAGTTGCAAAATCAATGTAGAAAAAATGTTTAAAATGTCAAAAACAATTAAAATATTAATTCTTTGCAAAAATATCAATTATATGAAATAAATAATATTTTTGGGATTTTTTGATAAAATAAAATATTTTAACATTTTTGTGAATTATTAAAAAAAAGAATCAACTCAAAATCATTAAAACCCAGAGAGAAATTAATTTTTGAATCAATTAAACAAAATCACAAAATTCAAATATTTGAATTATTCAAAAATGGCGCCAAGAACAAGCTGAAGAACACGCGCGTGTTCTGGGTTTCTCAGATTTGCATTTTCTATCCAATCTCCCTAAATACTTGATTATATCATGCAATCCACATATCATTATGCTCGTCTCAACCTCACGATCATGTCTATAACACTTAATTTCATTTAAATTAAACATAAAACATGAAATCACGAAGAAACCTCAAGAACCCTAATTTCTGCATGAAGGCTAGGATTTTTGATACACGATTCAAACAATGTAATTAATTGAGGGAAAACATTCCATGCATGATTATGAACATATGGCCAAATTATTGTGCAAGGAAATATGCATAGATTGAGAGATGACCAAGTATGTGCTTACCTCTAGGCCGTGACAGCAAGTGCAATGTGATTTTTGATTTGGAGGTGTTACAGATGAGTGGTGATGATCTGAACAGCTTCCCTACACCCTATGGAGTGTGTTTGAATGGTTGGACTTGATTGGAATTGGCTGGATCACTTTGTGGTACCTCAGCTGCACTTTGGTTAAAACCTTGAGCAACCAGCTGGTGATTTTGTGAAATTGGTGTTTCAGAAGTGATCTAAGTGTTTGATCAGCTCATATGTGATGTATGTGAGGTGTGTGAGTGATTGGTTTGATTGGAAGAGCTCTCAAACTCAAAACCCGATAGTGACTTGCCTTAGAAGGCAAAATTGGAGTGAAAGAAGAGATTTTGAGGAAAGCATCTGTTTGATGGCTTTGGTGTACTCAAACTGATCACAATTGAGCTCTATTTATAGTAGAGCAAGTTTGTTTTGCAAGGAATAGTGAATGGCAGCTGGTAAGTAGGTTTGGCCAATGTTGGCAAATGAAAATTCAAGTCTCCTCTAGCCATTGACTAGAGGTTAGGGCACAGAGCTTTGGTTCCCTTGGTCTTGGATAAGTCTTGACTGATTTCAGATGAGAATGGCTTAGTCCATGCCACCTTGATGCTTCCATTGAATGCTTCAATCCAAATTTGGAGTCTTGTCCCTATTTTGGCCATTCTAGGTGCAACATGCTATTTCTTGTTCCATGGACTTTGGAGGCTTGGCTCAGTGATTGTCCCCCTTAGATTCAATCCTCTGAGGTGTCCAAATGGATAGGAGTGTTTGGATTTGCACAATTTTGGCAAATCGAGCAAAATTGCAAATCTGCCTTGCCTTTGACAGATTTCAGCAAGGCAACTTGACAATGTCATATCTCATGGGGTAAGTTGAATTTGGCAATGTTCTTGGCCATTTTGGAAAGCCCTTACATGATACAACAACTGTTTGAACAAGTTTGGTTTTGATCTCTTCTGATTCTAAGTGAAAAATCCCTCTACATTTGGCAAAAAGTGAAGCAAAATCTGACTTAGTGAAATTTTCACTAAGTGTTGGAACAAAGTGTGATTTCTTGATTTTGATCACTCCATAACTCAAAATCCTTAATGAATTGGACTTAGGTCTAGTTGAAGTTTTTGTAGAGGGTAATGAGGGCTACAAATCCATCTTTGGATGAGAAAAAATGGCCATGTGGTTTAGGAGTTATGATCCTCCAAAGTTAGTGTATTAGTGGTACTTTTTCCATAATTTAGAAAAATTTCTAAGTTTTATGGTTACCCCTTTTACAAGTTATCTAACTTTTCTTGATTTTTCTTGATGAATGATGATTCAAATAATACATTAACATCATTTTAGGGTTAAAAATCCATTTTGGTGAAAAATCTCAAAAAGTCAAAGTTGACTTTTGTGCACAGTTGACTTTTTATCAGATGAATTCCAAATTGTGCAATTCTTCAGGAAATCATGTCCTTGACCTAAATCAAACTTGATGGACATGTTCCATGGGTGTCATAGGGTATATTGAGGCATGTCCTAGGGCTTGGGAGCATGTTCTGGTCAAAAGTCAAAGTTACAGTTGACTTTTCTCGCGAAACCCTAATTGTGGTGCAGATGAAATTGAGACTTGTTGCTCAAGCTTCTTGGATTAATCCATTGTTCCAAATGAATCAATATAATTCATTAGAGACCCTCAAACCCTCTCTTGAGGTCTTGGCTCATGGTTTGTCCCAAAAGTCAACTTAGGGGTGAATTAGGTCAAGAAACCCTAATTCCTGATTTTTGATGAATGCATCCCCTGAGGTAAAATTGACTTGATGATTGGGTCCATGAGGTTCCATGGAGTATATTAGGATATGTTTTGAATAATTGGCTCATGCCCAGAGGAAAATTTCCCTTTGGAGGCCCTGGTCGACCAAAACCCTAATTTGGTGACACTGTCGATCTTGAGACTTGATCCACCTAGAAGGGAACAGCTTTGTGCTTAATCCTTGGAGTGGGAGTCCTTTTGATCCACTGTGGATGCTTGAGAGGTTTAGACAAGTTGAAGATCATGTCATTCCTTGATTGATCCTTTGTCTAAGGCTCTGAGAGGACTTGAGCCCTAATTTTTTTTATTGTAGTGGATGCTCACCCATCTTTGGGGAAACTGATGAAGTATGATGGTTCCTCCATATTGTGATGATGATTTGCACAATGATGGGAAATCTTAGTGGTCAAAATTTGGGGTATGACAGTTGGGTCAATGGGTCTGCGGGTTGCGAAGCTCAAACTCGATACCCGAACCAAAATTGTACGGGTTGTTACGGGTTGGGTTGGGTATACCCATAAATGAATAGGTTCGGGTAATGTATGAATTGATTCGGTTTGAGTCAATGGGTTCGTGGGTCCATCCGCATCCATGAACACCCCTAGCAGTGGAGGTATGAAAGGTGGATAAACCCAACCTGCCCATAACCTAGTTCCAAATGTCCATGGTGAAACCACAATCGAAGAATAGGTGTTTAATGGATTTAGTAACAGAGCAACAGAGAGGGCATCTAGAGGCTAAGGAAAAATCACGCACCATTAAAATATCATCGGTGGGGAGATTTTGATGAAGAATTCTCCCGGCCAGCATAACACGACTAGGCGCGATATTGGGATCATAAAGAGCTTTACACCAGGTGACCTTTAGGGGAAGAGAAGATTTGAAATTGTATGCCTCCATTAAATCCAGCAGGCCACTATTAGTCTTGCTCCAAAACAGAAAATCTACAGTATTCTCCGGGCAAAAAACGAAGTTCTCCATCAAAGGGTGGAGAAAGGAGAACCACTTAAACCAATTATCATGGGTGTGCCAAGAGCCTTGCTGAAATAAATATGCAACCAGGATGTTGGGTTCGATACCATATTGAATAAGAGAGAGCGGATTCGTGCGAAAGATGAGAGGATCCTCGGCCCAAGAATCCAGCCAGAATCTGATTTTATCGCCCTTTCTAATGGACCAACAAGAGTTTCAAAGTAAATTGGGAATCTTCACTTTGATACTAGTCCAAATGATGGATGAAATGTGATGATTAATGAATCCATAAGGTCTATCTATTTGCTTTTTAGGAAGAACAACCCAACTATCATTACAATTAATGAGATCCCAAAGAAGTTTGAGATTTCCAGCTTCATTCAAAGTGATGATAGACCTAAGACATAAAACCCTGTTATCCAAAGGTTTACAAACTTTTTTCCAAGCCACGGTGCAAATTTTCCTAATGTTGATACTGCCAGACCAAATGAAGTTACTACAAGCAGCCACCAGCTTTTTGAGAATAGAAATAGGCTAAGAGTATATGTTAATGGAGTAAACAAACATACTATGAATAACATATTTAACCAATGTAAGCCTACCCGCCATATAAAGGTAAGATCCTTTCCAATTAGAGAGCTTAGAAAGAATTATGTCAGCAATGGGTGTCATGTGGTTTTTCTTCACTATACCCTTGAAATGAGGGACACCAAGATAGTTGAAAGGAATATCCCTATGATTGAATCCATTTAGCCTAATGATTATGTTTCTTCTTCTGTGAGATAAATGGCTATAGAAAATGTTGGATTTTAAAAGATTGATTACCTGATGTCATACCCCAAATTTTGACCAACAATTGTCGAAACCTGATTGTGTTTTCACTTTGTATCATCTGCATATCATATCATCTGTTTTTGTCATGCATATCGTTTGAATTATCAGTCAGAATATATACGTTGAAATCTTCGTCTTTTTTGGTTAATTATGCGAAAAATCGATGAACGGACGTGTTTTTCAATTAAACTCGCAAATGTCCATTATTCATCTATCTTTCGAACGATTTAATCAATATCCCAATTTTGTTTTATTCTCGCACATAAAATAAAAAAAATTGAATTAAATGAAAAAAAAATGTGTATATACATATTTAATTTCGTATTTTCTTTATATATATATACTTACATTTTTTTCTACCTTGTTTGTTTATATATATATATATATATATATATATATATATATATATATATATATATATATATATATATATATATATATATATATATTCCAATTTCCATTCTTTTTAAGAAAACAAATATAATTTCATGTATTTTTGTTTTTTATATATCTTATTTTTAGTGAATTTTTGTTTTATACAAATTTTGTTTTTATATAAATTTGTTTTATATGTCAAATTCAATTTTGTTTATATAACATAAATGGTTTTGTTTTGTATACATAATGTTATAACAAACTTTGAAAATTTGAGTCAAGACTCATCATCTCTTTTGAAACTTAGGAAGCAAGTCTTAGGACTTTGAATCAAACTTTGAATTTTACATTTTTAAATCATTTTTGTATCTTCATTCACAAGTTACAATTCTCTATAAATAGAGATTCACAATTCATTTCAAATTTACACCACAAGTATTGACTTGTTCATTCTACACTAGCTCACATATTTCTCTAGTATAGCATAACATAGAAAAAAAGGGGAGAGAAACAACTCATGAGGGCGGTGCCCTCCTTTCAAATTTACTGCATAATTTTTCTTTGAACTCACTTTACACTTTGCACATATTGTTTTCATGAACACACACTTTGTTCATACATAAACCATTTGCACATACATGCCGGAATCGCAATCGCCCAGAACCACCACCTTCCGCCGTCGCAACAGCCGAAGAAGAAGAGAGATAAGCCGCTAGCCACCGTGATCTAACGCAACACACAGAGATGGAGGCGCACCATCGACGGAGAACACACTTGCAGAGGCGGTCGAGATCGAATCAAAGCAAGAACCGTGGATGAGGAAAAACGATCGAAGGATGGAACTTTATGGTTCTTTCTCTGCTACGTTGAAAAGTGAAAGAGGTATGAGTTTTATCTCCTTTTCAATTAAACTGATAAAATACATTACTTCTTTTTTATTTTTATTATCAATTAATATATATGAGCTCAGTCCATCTTGATCTATAAAAAAAAAAGAAGAAAACAAATCTGCTTTCTACACCCTCATTTTAATTCAGCTCATCTCTATTTTTATTAAGTTAAAATTTATTAATTGTTAATTATTGTGTTAATAATTAATGCGGTTTAGTATGTTTTACTAAATACATTTTAACTAATTAATCATCTAATTTTTTAATTGAATATTATTCGATTATTTGATTTTTCGTGGTTTAGAATTACTTTCAATAATTTGTTTGTAATTAAATATTTGTTTTTCAATTTACTTTGTAATTTCGATTCAATTCTAACCACTAGATGAGATCAAGGGCATTTTTATGCGATCTTTGGTTTTCTCTGCTTGTTTGGTTTTCCATTTGATACAGAAATTCTTAATCGATACCTCGAAGATCATTGGATGATCAGCTGATGCTTTGAGTTTTGTCGAGGACCTTGGGGTTCGTTATATCGCTTCTGGAAGTCTGAGATGAGGCATTGGACCTTGCTCCAATAGGTAAGTTTTCTTGAACTCATTATCCATGTTTTTATTCACACGATGCTTTGCCGTGTATATATTTTGAGAGGCCATGATGATGATGATCTTTGAGACAGTGGTTTGGAGAGCATTCTTGGCGCGATCTTGAGAGGCCATGATGATGATGATCTTTGAGAATTGTTTTGATCTTCGGTTTCCAGGGAAAGAAAGATGGGGAGAACAATGATTCCCACAGACGGCGCCACTGATCGTGAAGGCTGGATCAGATCCTGTAGAAGTGGGCCACCAAGTACGTCTGGGATGCTGGTCGTATAGAGAGGAGGAGAGGGTGTACCTGCAAGGCACTCCGACGCTCAAGTAAGAAAGGGTCAAAGAAAAAGGGGCAAGTACAAGTGTTAGTCCGTAGGGTGAATATTGGATACCTGACCCTCTCAAGCGAGAGGGTTTATATAAAGCCCCCAGCGCGTGGCCAACAGTCCTATTTTCGAGGCGGAATAACCGTTTTCCCAAAGAATAGGTAACTACCCAAACTAGCCGTTATGTCGGGAAGAGTGCCCGAAACTAGCCGTTATGTTGAGTACAGGCATAGTTTCGGGCACCTGCCCTTAACTATTCAGGGAGCAATCAGAGTCGTGCGTAACGGGCAGTGATTCCGGGGAGGAACGATGCATTCCTTTCCCGGTTGGAGGGGCAGAAAGGTAACTTTTGCCCCCTTGTGGGTTGGACTTAGGCGATTTGGGCCGCTCAGGAGCAGAAGCTGATTGGGCCGTGCCCAGCCATTGGTCCAGTCCAGAACAATAACTTTAGGGTAGATTTCCCCTCTCGCCATCGTGCGATTTAAACTTCATTTTCTGTAGTTCGTGCCCCGTAGGGGCGAACTACGATTGCTCTGATTTCTCAAGATACCGTTTAGAATACGTAGGCATAAGTCTCTAAAGTCTTAGCGAGCAACCTTTTCTTTTTTTCCATCGTCTCTTTACATCCGACGTTTTCCCGGATATTCGTATTTTCAACCTCTTATTTTTTATCTATTTCAATCTGACGTTTTCCCGGATATCTGCGACCTTTTTATTTTTATCTCTTTCAATCCGACATTTTCCCAGATATTTTCGACCTTTTATTTTTTCATCATCTCTTTACATCCGACGTTTTCCCAGATATTTGTATTTTCAACCTCTTATTTTTTAACTCTTTTTATCCTATGCTTTCCCGGATATTCATATCTGCAATCTTTTCTTTCAATCCGGTGTTTTCTCGGATATTCATATCGTTTCTTTTCAAAACAACTTTTCTTGTGATTTAAATTCAAATTCATAATGTGTTATCAAAACTTTCTTCAATTCCTTTGAACAACTAACAATACAGCTATGGAAGCTTGCTCACCTGTAAGTTTTTATCAGCTTTAATATATATAACTGTATTGTGGGAAGTTGCGCATGGTTAGTCTTCTTTCATACCATTTTTATACTTGTCATATATCAACTGTATATATACTAGTATAGTTATTTAGAGTTTTCCCCGGCAACTAGGTCTAGAACTAGGTAAAGCCATGTTGGTCACTCTTTAAATACAAACAAAACTAGATCCCCATAGGATTTCCAGAAATAGTCTTCCCTTCTCTTGGGGTTAAATAATATGGAACAAAGAGAAAGGCAGTATTCTCGGTGAACCTTTTCTCAGTCTGTCACCCCTAGAAATTGTCAAAGAAATTCTACTCCCCGGAGTTGATCTATTCTCCGTGAATAACATCTTTTGAGTTTCTTCCAAACCCTCGAACTTTCCTGGAATGATCTCTTCTGTGAATTGCATTTCTTAAATTTCTCTTGGTTTGGGGACCCACAGGCTTCCTAAAAGCATCCCCGCCTCCTCTTGGGTGTTGTACAAGGACCCTCAGGCCTCTTAAAGGTTCTCATGCCTCCTCTTGGGCTTAGTACAAGGACCCGACGACCTCTTAAAGGTATAGGAACAGAACCTAGTCATCCTTTGCTAGAGCAGTCTTTCTAGAGTCAAAACATCAAACCAATTTAGGGTTGATTCTCATCCCTTAAAACATCAGCCTCCTCTTGGGCATCATACAAAGGTAAACCTTTCATACCAGTAGACTTGGACAATCTCACCTCCTTTTGGATCTCCAGAAACCCTCAAGTTTTCCTAAAAAACACAGGAAAAACCCTTTCCTTTTATTTTTCATCCGACGCTTTCCTGGATATTCCTTCTATTTTCATCTGACGCTTTCCCGAATATTCCTTCTATTTTTATCCGATGTTTTTCCCGGATATTTATATCTCAATCTTTAATCTTTTCAATCTTTCAATCAATTCCCACAAACACCCCTTTAGCTTCAATCTTGGGCTTTAAACAAGACACCAAACATCTTTTTCCTCCCATAAAATAGGAGGAACTACGAATGCTCTGATTTCCCTGTTTTCTTTAACGGGAATACGTAGGCATAAGATTGTGAAATCTTAGCGAGCACACTAAACAAAAACCTTAGGTCCAGTACCTTACCAAAAACATCGAAAAACCCGAAAACAACAAAAATATCTTTTCAACATCTCTCAACCTTCCCAAAGGAGAAACTTTCCCATTTTAGAACAGATAAACACCAGTAAGTAGAAAGCAGTAAGGAAAGCTGCTAATAACCCATGGATAACCATGTATAGGATGGGTAGTTGACAACTCCCCATTGTATAATCTGACCCCGAACTCCCCAATCTCTTAGCATTTGTTAAAGAAAACATTTACGTGCAAGGTTAGTTTGAGATAGCTTCCCTTTCCTTTCCAGCTTCATAGGATAAATAAGAAATCAGAAAGTAGCACCCAATCCCATCCGCATGCAGATGTGGGCGGTCACAAAAACCGCACTACAGAAAAATGGCGACTTTGCTGGGGACACAAACTAGGATTAGAATTCCAAAGAGGTCTAGGTTGTTAGAGATTTTTCTATATACTAATATATATATATATATATATATATATATATATATATATATATATATATATATATATATATATATATATATATATATATATATATATTGCTTTTCCTACTTGATATCCGTGTTTATTTTTCTGCTAATGGGACTGCGGGTGATGCCGCATGTGGAAAGTTTGAGTGACACCTAAGATAAGTGATGACACTAGACGGGTAATCTTACAGGGAGTGACTCCCAAATAAGAGACCTCGGTCGACCATTGAATCAGTGGAGATACCCTTTGCGATTCAATGCCTATACGACTTCGGTTGTTGAAAGCAGATTGTTCGATTGTGGTTGTCCATGAAACTGAGGATTTAGTAGGCTAAGACCTTGTTACTATTTTGTAGTGTGGAAGCTATCAGAAATAGTTGTCACGCGATACTACCCTCATTTGAGATTACTCTAAGGTATTGCAGCTCGCTCGGGTGAACCAGCCTGCTGTTGTTATCTCAATAGGGGTCAATGATTTTGAGGACAGGTACAAAAAATCGCCCGTACAACCTTTGGGGATGGGTAGAGCCATGACTTCATGACACCGAACCTTTGACCCCATGTTTTTTCTATGTTTTTGTGTGCTGCATCCATGCATTGCATTTGCATTCCTTGCATATTTCATACATACGTCCGGGTCATTGACAATTTATTCCAACCTTCTGTCTTTCAGTCATCTGTAAGTCGTCAAACTGATTCCTCATCACCGATACGGGACTAGAGCTAACGTCAGTCACAAAATGTCAGAACAAGAAGTGCACAACGTAGAGATTAGGATGGAAATACACGATCTGAAGTCAAGCATGACTAATTTAACGGAAATGCTTCAGGTCCTAATTGCCAGAGGAGAGCCACCTCAGAGGACTGTCATCCAAGAAATCACGAGTGCTGCTATTGAGCCTCAGCCTGTTCAGATGCCACCATTTACATGGCCGAAATTTGGATTACCTCACGACTTCATTCCACAACAGGTCACTACCACTTTGGTCGGTCAAGCTCCAAGACCAGAGTTTCAAGTCCCTATTGTCTCAGAACCTAGACCTCTGGTACGGACTGCCATAATTCCCTTTGAGAATCCTAACTTTGATTACAATGCTAGTGCTCAAAGTGAGGATAATGTGGACATTGAGCCTGAAGATGCCAATGAACAATATCAAACTTTGGAGAAAAGGCTCAAAGCTGTGGAAGGAAATGACTTCTTCAACGTTGATGCAGACAACATGTGTTTTGTGTCTAACCTTGTCATGCCAGCCAAATTTAAGACCCCCAAGTTTATAAAGTACAAAGGCAACTCCTGCCCAAAGGCTCATTTGGTTATGTACTTTCGTAAGATGGCTGCCTACACCAAAAACCAGAAGTTGCTCATCCACTGCTTTCAAGATAGCTTAAGTGGAGCTTCACTCAAGTGGTACATGAACCTTGAACGAAGCAACATTCATTGCTTTCAGGATCTTATCAATGCTTTTATGAATCAGTACAAGTACAACATGGACATGACTCCAGACCGTCGTCAACTCCAGAACATGACTCAGAATGAGAAAGAATCTTTCAAAGAGTATGCTCAACGCTGGAGAGAGTTAGCTTCTCAGGTCGAACCCCCTTTGGCTAAGAAAGAGCTTACCGAAATATTCTTAGACACTTTGTCTCCCGTCTTTTGGGAAAAGATGATTGGCAGTGTTTCATCAAACTTTACAGACTTGGTCATCATTGGCCAGAGACTTGAAAAAGGCATCAGGAATGGAAAGGTCTCTAAAACTGTTGAATCTTCTAACGTTGTAAAGAAACCCTATGGGAACTTCCAAAAGAAGAGGGAAGATCAAACTAATTCTGTCTTGGTTGAGGATAGGAAACCTCATTACAAACCTCAGCAGCCTAATCGAGCTCATATTGTTGCTATCACTCCTATGTTGGCTGCTCGACCAGCTCAAGCTCCTCAACGTCCGGCTGTTGGACAAAACCAGAACTACAATATGACTCACTTTGATCCTATCCCAATGACGTACACTGAACTGTACCTTATTTTGGTTTAGAAAGGAGCAATTACTACTAAGGCAACACCTCTTCCTCCAAATCCACTTCCACCTGGATTCAGATCTGACCTTCATTGCGCATTCCATGAAGGAGCTGCGGGCCACGATTTAGAAAGATGTTATGCACTAAAGGCTAGAGTGCGGGATCTGATCAGAGACAACCTCCTTTGCTTTCGTGACACTAATCCTAATGTCTAGCGCAATCCTCTGCCTGAACATAAGAACTGAAACTTCAATCAACTTCAACTCAGTTACTTCCCAAAGACAGGGCAACTCATCCTTGTGTTTGATTAATCACTGACCTTGTTTCTGTCTATTTTACATTTTCCTTGTTTGTATCATATTTGATTTCAGCTTGTTTATCTTTAAATGTCAGTTTTAATGAAATGAGCATGTACAGTATTTTGATTCAAATCATCTGTTTATTCACATCTTTATGCTTTCTCTTTCAAAAAACAAAAACATTCAAAAAAAACTTTCAAAAAAATGCACTTCTTTTCAAATTTTTTGACTATGCAAATATTTGTGGGAGGATGATAAAAATATAATACCCATAATTGCTGTCCGTATGCTTTCAAATAAAAAACTTTGCTGACGATGTAAGGCATTTTTTCAATTCCTAAACACTGGAGATATAAGGAAGATAATCCCTCATTAACCCCTTTTAAGCCTTGAAGTAGGAGTTTCTTTCTTTGCAAAAAAAACCCGCAATTTTAACCAGGGGCAGGGTAGTTCTCAGTTTAATTTGGGTTGTGTATTCGAGTTCAAAAAGCTTACATACAACAAACAGATGCTGAAAATGTATTTCAAAAGCCAGTGATGGTCCGTCGTAATCATCAAATCAAGCAGTCACTTTCTTTCTAAATCAAAAAGAAAAAGCCCGCTCAGTAAAAAAAAATCTTAGGCAAAAACTAGGGCATCCCGCTAACTATAAATTAAAAAAAAAGGGTCAGGCAAAAGTTAGGGATAATACAGAGAAGAGGTCCTTAAATCCTTAATCTTCAAAAAGTCCACAAAGACGAAAAACAACTAAATGTTGCAAAGAAGCAGTAGCTGCTGTCTCAAGACTTCTGGACCATCGTCATCACTATCATCAGTACAATTTTGAAACCTTTTGGAACCTGAATGCACAATTTAAGTTTAACTGAGCATAGGACTGGAGAACATCACGAAGTTGGGGTGGGCACAAACAAATTTTGAGCCTTTATTTTTTATTTTTTTCATAAACCGTGAATCAGGCCACGTTATAACCCTCAAAAGACCTAATTAAAGTAAGGTTATTTTGAAAGTATACTACAACAAGGTTGCGTATTTTGACTCCAAAATCATTTTTTGCAAATCATTTGTTTTGCTATCATACCTCTGTTTTACTTTTCATTCAAAATGTTTTAAATCGTCGTGTTTTTAACCAGTAATCCATATTACTGTGCTTTTTCTAAACAATGATTTTGTTTTCAAATTTTTTTACATGAACCTTGCATTAAATTTGCCATGTTTAAATAAACATTGTTGATTGCAAACTAGTTTTTCTCTCAAGGAACTTTCAAAATAGTTTAGAAACTTGGTCAGTGATCCTATCAGGGGCAAGTTCTTTCCAGAGCCTGTTAAGAATCAGTTCAAGATTTGTTCAGTGCAAGTCCTTCTCAGAATTGGTTTATTTCAGAAAACTTTCAAGACTCATTACTGGGGGCAAGCCTTCCTAGTAAGCAGCATACAGTCATTAACATTCAAGCTGAAACAATGATCAGTTCATCTACAACAGTCAGCGAGTCTGGGGCAATTTATTTGGAAAAATCCCCAAGCAGGCTATCCAGCTTTCCTCCAAGGATTATAAACTTGATATAGTTTATCAGTATGACAAAGATGTGTTTAACAAACAGCATTTTCAGTCCCTAAGCAATGGCAGTGATCTCTGTGTTGAGGAATCAGTTTTGTCTGTCACTCCCCAAAAGAGTATAAACTTGTTGGTTTTCACTCTTCAAAGAGTCTAAACTTGTTGTCAGCATTTCATTTACATTACATACATTTAATCATACATCATGACATTTTCATATACTATGCATTCAAGAGTGTTTTAATCCTCATTTGCATTCATCAGTGGTCGTGTTATTATCAACATCTTACCTTTCTACAAAGTCCGACTTATCTGGCACCAATACTTTTATGTCTTATCTGATGTTCTTCCAGATATAACTTTCTTTCTTCATCCGATGTTCTTCCGGATATGTCTATCTGTTCTGATGCTTTTCCAGAATATTTCTCTGTGTCTACCCGATGTTCTTCCGGATGTATCTTTTGGTTTTGAAGTTTTTCCAAAACCTGTTCTGATGTTTTTCCAGAACTTTCTTTGTTTCTATCCGATGCTCTTCCGGATATGTCTGTCAGTTCTGATGCTTTTCCATAACTTTCTTTGTGTTCATCCGATGCTCTTCTGGATATGTCTCTTTTATTCAGATGCTCTTCTAGAAACTCTTTACATGTCTATCTGATGCTCTCCCAGATATGACTTTTTCCCATCTGATGTTTTCCAGATGTAACTTTTGTTCTGATGTGCTTATCTGATGCTTTTCTGGATATGTCCATCATTCAGCCAGTCTTCTAAAAAAATTTTCCCGTACATTTAACGCTTTTCTAAATGTTTTGGATTTACCCTCAAAGTTATTTTTAATACATCTAACGCTTTTCTAGATGTTGCAGATATGTTTCCCAGAGTGTGTAACCTCTTTCGCATCTGATGTTTTTCCGGATGTCTGAATCTCTGTTCTAGGGTTTATCCCTTTCTTTCCAAATACTACTGAATACCTTTAGTCGCATCGGCAAATTTCCACAATATCTTATATCACAAGAAAATTTTGTTGGTCTGTCTCCTGTGGCATCATTCCCCACAGTGTTCAAAAGTCTTCCATTCATCACATATCATTTCATCTACATTTACGGTCAAAATTTTAGGTACTCTGATTGAAATTCTGGTATAACAGATCCCAGATGTCCTACATGATGTCGAGATATCTGGTCTGACATAAACAGCAAGGCAATTATAGTCAATTAAATAAGTTGATGAAAAGAAAAGTGCACACAGAATTTGTTCACCCAGTTCGGTCTAACAACCTACATCTGGGGGCATACCAAGCCAGGAAGGAAGTCCACTATTAGCAGTATTAAATAACAGACTCAACAATACCAGTTGACAATCTACTCACTTAATCCCTACCCAATGACCCTTCTACCTAAGTTCTCCCTAGGTAAGAGACTCCATCTCACTTCCAATCATCGCAATGATGTCTAGCAGTCAACATCTCAATCACTGCATCAACAGCTTGATTTCCAACAACTCTCTAAACACATAAAAATAGAAGACACACTCCTATAACAATACCTAGACATGACCCTCATGACTAAGAACAATGCTTAGAGTTGCTTAACAGCTTCCTCTAAGACCAATACATCTCTTACCTACAGGCTTAGAGATAAACATGATGACCATCCCACAAACCGGGTGGTTCATCAAACAACACAGCCCTTATAGTTTACATGATGGCTGGCCTACTAAAACTAGGTTACAATGCTTCTATTTATAACCTATTTCCCAACTGGATTTGGGCATTCAAATCACAACAAATCAGCTGCTACAAATCTGCAAAAGATTCTGCTATTAAATAGATCTTCAATTAAATCTTCAATTAAATCTTCAATTAAATCTTCAATTAAATCTACAATTAAATCTAATTATTCTCCATATCTTTTTGCATGAAAATAGTAACAATATCTGCTCAATATAAGATTGCAACAGAATATATTTGTCCCATGATATTCGCCTGCAATCTCTCCACCAGATCTTCTCAAAACACACTTAAACAAATGCAGCCCTAGAAAACACATCTGACTGATGTTCTGATGTTCTGTCAACTGATGTCAAGACATCAGGTTTAATATCAGCATACAAAACAACAACCCTTCTGAACTTAACATCAACTCAATGTTAAGAACTCATATTAAGACATCAGACATATGACATCATTAACAACACCAATGTTTTACCAAAATTCCAGTCAATACAAGAACTAACAATCTCCCCCTTTGGCTAATTTTGGCTAAAACAATCTCAGCCTACACCAGAGATACCAACCGTGGAAAAACACCATACAAATTAACATCAGCACACAACTAGCAACAACAACTCCCCCTTAAAACTGCATCCAGCAAAACAACTGTACAAACTACACACTCCCCCTCAAGCCTAGAACCACAACAGACAACTAGGCAACAGCTAGACACTCTCCCCCTTTTTAGCCACAATTGGACAAACTCTGAATCTGCCAACAAAATCTAGACTCACCAGCTACTACTGTATATTCTCCCCCCCTTTTTGGCCAAAAATTGACAAACATTTGTGTAAATGTATACTTCTGATTCAATCCATTGACACACAAATCTATAGAACCAGGTCTAAACTGTCAAGTACACCATGAACTTCACCAGTAACACAATGTCACGACATCTCGTCTGACATTACAATCTGGATAAACAACTTCTTCAACAAAAGATCAACTCTCCCTATCTAAGATAACCAGTGCTCCTTTGCAAGAAGAACAACTTAAATGAATGGAAAACATAAGACTCATCTTCATGTCTTCACGAGCTCACCCTCTGTTCAACACACCTGCTGAACGCATTCACAAAATGCTTAATCCTCAAACAATTCAAGTACCACACTAGTACAGACAGAAGTTTTCCCCTTATATTTCACAACTGATGCTCCTTGACCAGTACATCATAGCATTTGGAAAATCCAGACACAGTCTTCATCCATCCAGTCAGGAATGCTTCACACAATCATCCACAAGTTCTGAAGCACACTCACAATGCCTTCCACTGAACTCTAAGTAAACTCCTCTTACTTAGAATTAATAACACACATCAAGACAAGTGTGACATCTCCCATCAACAAAGACCCTCACAAAGTTTTTCCAAAACTGCATAAAATTGTCTTCAGACTTCTCCTCAGAAGCATGTGCGCACATGATACAAACAATTAGCTTCACATGGCTAGAACCATTCATGTCCACACCAACATGCCATCCAACAGCCTAATGTCATAACATGTTATCTGACATTATCTCCTCATAAGAGGCAACCAATCTCCACAAGCTTGATCAGCATGCAAGCTTCACAATATATGCACCTTTGCTGCAGAATCCATAGACAAGTACTCCCCCTGTCATGGTTGACTAATGCTCTAGATGGAGATGAACATTTGAGCACACTTTCTGAGCACATTCACATATTGTACTTTCACTTTTGGAGAACACAACCAAGTATCCTGACTTGTTTGACACTGCTCACAGACTCCATAAATTCTCTGCTTTACTGAGATCTAATCTCTTCAAGAGATACTTGTAGCAGAAGAAGGAACAACTCTCTAAAAAATGTTCTGATCAGATCACATCACAATCCCTCTACCATTACATCCACCGGTAGTTGTTGATACTAGTGAAGTCTTCAAAATTAGTAGTCATGCTTTTCCAGAACAAACTACTAAGAACAAGACCAGAATCTCCACATTCTAATTCACATAGTCAGAAACATCTCTTCTGACAAAAATGCTTGAGCATCCAACTCCACGTGCACACTCTCAATCATCTTCCAAATATAACCATCAGCAATCATGATGTTACAACATCACCATTCAACAACATCTTTTGGGGACATCAGCTTCTCATTACCATTCAGAGGACTCATTTCGTATAGAAGTCCTTCAAGAAGCTCCCAATAAAACACAGTCAGAGCAGCTTATTCAGGTTAACATACACACCTGAATCCCATGAGCTCGCACACCCTCTCTGAAGCAAAGAGTTCAGACTGCAAATTAGTATACTCACATGATTCCCTCTTGGTTTGTTATCTTCACATGCTCCAAAGCTCCACATCTTGCCAGGCTGATCAACTATTCTCTAGCATGACTTGACAATAGGGCTATGTCCCCTTCACAGGCTTTTCTTCTGCCTTTAGCGATACACATCCAATCATCTATCTTTGACATTTGGATCAATTGATGAATATCCACATTCAGACTTTCAAGCAATCAATACCTGATCCACTTCAGTCTTCTCTACATTCTCCTTCCAAAGCAGACCTTCTACTTCATCATTCTCCCATATGATTAGGTAGATTCTCTTTAGATACAATGTAGGTAATCATCCCAGATAATGTCCTATCACAAGTTAGACCATCTTCCACACACCAAAACATCAACACCATGATTCTTGCTATGCTCCACCAACTGGACTTACTCTAGCATAGTAATCCAAAGAACCAGAGGAATAAACTCTCATCCACCTTCAAGAAAAATAATCTCCTTGAGTCTTCAACTCATCACCCTTCAGCCCAAGAGTAACGTGTTCCAAGATAATCCTCAATAATAACCAACTGCCACACTCTGATTATCTTGATTCTTCGAATTCACTTCTGAGATCAACCAAATGCCACAGTTTGATCACCTCAAGCATGAATCCTCATATGAAAATAGCCAAATGCCACATTTTGACCTTTTTCATGTTTGTCAGAACTCTCACAAAGATATCCTGATCCACCAAGGAAACCAGATCTTCAAGTCACATGTTCCAATTGCTCAATAGCAAACACACTTAGACTCCCTAAGCCATGGTCACGTAACATCTTCTCCTTCCTGCAGCTCCAGCAAACTGCCATGAGAACGATCTTTTTGAAGCATCCTATTATTCATTCCTGTAGATCACCCTATCAAAAGCTGATGTGCCACATCACCAGTTGAGACTTCTGATGTTAAGCTAGATGTCAGAATATTATGTCACCCAACTGTTGAATTCAGCTCTACCTTCTGCCACTCAGAAGAACCTCCTCCCTTTGCAGAAACAGATTTTCATGCTCTCATAGACTTGATTTAACAATCAAGTTTGAGTAGATAACCTTCATCCTGCTTAGAAACTCCAAAGACTTCAAACCTACCCCATCTGAATCTTCAGAAAATAAGTAGTCCAAGACTACCCCATAGCAATACTAAAGAAAGTCACTTCCCTTAGTAGAGTCGTCAGTAGAAAGCCAGAGATAACTGCCACTTATCCTCGACCTTCACAACCAGAGCAAACACCATGCTCCAAACCACTTAGATCAGAAATAAACTGATCCAAGTTGTAACCAACAAGATTATGATGTCTACATAGTCTTCCGTCTTCATCTTTAATAGCACCACCATCTGGACAAGTCATTCACAATACTTTCTAGGAACATATGCTAAGCAATAATCCCAGGTCAACACCTAGGCGACTTGTGAGCGAATGTAGAACCCCTCCCATGATTCTCCAAACCTCTGATGAAAAGATGTTAAAACAATTGAAAGAACATCCTTAATCTTGTCTTTCAAGGATAATCAATTAAATACTTGTGAATATCACAAATAGCAATTGATCTTAAATCCCTGTGGTTTAACCCTTCTTTAGATTTTAGCATCTTCTGAATCTTCTTCATGACAACCATTATGACAACCATTCATACCACAAAAGCCTTCCAGGTTAGGTCAGTGTCTTGATCTTTCACTCCATCCTGAGCAAAGAACTGAAGTGATGTTTCAACATCAGTTCCGACATCAGTCTAAATCACATTAAACATCTAATAGGATTTTGAGACTACAACCATAGTAATCCACACATATCTCTTGCAGCGAACACACGAGAACATATCAACATCTGATCAACTTCCAAGATCAGACCAACAAAACTGCAGTACCTTGCATAACACACTCTTCCAGAAGCTTCTTCTTATAAGCACAAGGTTCAGACCTCTTATCTAACTTAAGAGTGATAACATACCATAGATAATCTGCTACTTCCAATCCTTCAAGCCACAAAATTGAAAGAGCTCACGCATACACCAATTGACCACAGGCTGATTTACAGTGCTACTGCACACACACTCTTGGATGCATTTTACCTATAAAGTCCTCAGACATTTTAGCTTAACCAAGGATCATCTCCTTCTCTTCTGCTATCAAGATTACTACCTTTTCTTCAACAAGCTCCAGCTGAGATGCTATGACATTATAAACAACATCTCAAAAATTGTTCAACTTCACAGCTTCAGTGATCCTTCAAAACAGCTACAATCTAATAGGACTTTGACTCAGCATTTACCATAAACTGCTGATGTGTAGCGCGAAGTCGAGACATTAGGATTGACATATCAAGCTCAGCTTCTTTCTTGATGAAACTTCCTCCAGTTCATGATTTTGAAAATCAGAAACATGTATCTTCACAAGAGAATTCATCTTCATATATACCAGAACTACATTGGACGCCATAAAAATACTTAAGAGATAACTTATCAAGATCTTCACTCCCGCATGAAAGATTTGACAGTGATACTCTTTTGCTTTGGCTCCACCCTCTTCTTTCATCATCAAGAAAATTGAGAAGGAAGGAATCAGTGTTCTGGACAGATTTGTCTTTAATACCTGATTTGAAATATATTCTTCTTCTGCTGAGGAGACCAAACTCTAAAGTCTTTCCAAGAAAATACCTTCCTAAAGTCTCACCACCAGAGACACAAGAAACAACCAGGGTTACATCAGATACCATGCAGCAGAACACACAACAACTCCTCAACACTCTTCAGGCACTACTCAATAATCCTTGCACACCATCACCATAATCCAAGTGCCAAAAAAAGTTTGAAAATAAATCAAACTCACAACAGCAGTTCCCCACCAAAGCTACACACATGATAACAACAGACAGGTCCAATATATACCCTGTCATGAATAGTTCATCCTTCACTTCAAGGGATCAAACAAACAACTATATGAACTGACCAAGTCCATAACTCGGCAAAACTATCTTTCTTGCTCATGAACCAGAAAGTATCTTCCCTAGATCTCATCCAGAAACAGACAGGATGCCTGCTCTGATACCAATTGAAATTCTGGTATAACAGATCCCAGATGTCCTACATGATGTCGAGACATCTGGTCTGACATAAACAGCAAGGTAATTATAGACAATTAAATAAGTTGCTGAAAAGAAAAGTGCACACAGAATTTGTTCACCCAGTTCGGTCTAACAACCTACATCTGGGGGCATACCAAGCCAGGAAGGAAGTCCACTATTAGCAGTATTAAATAACAGACTCAACAATACCAGTTGACAATCTACTCACTTAATCCCTACCCAATGACCCTTCTACCTAAGTTCTCCCTAGGTAAGAGACTTCATCTCACTTCTAATCATCGCAATAATGTCTAGCAGTCAACATCTCAATCACTGCATCAACAGCTTGATTTCCAACAACTCTCTAAACACATAAAAATATAAGACACACTCCTATAACAATACCTAGACATGACCCTCATGACTAAGAACAATGCTTAGAGTTGCTTAACAACTTCCTCTAAGACCAATACATCTCTTACCTACAGGCTTAGAGATAAACATGATGACTATCCCATAAACCGGGTGGTTCATCAAACAACACAACCCTTATAGTTTACATGATGGTTGGCCTACTAAAACTAGGTTACAATGCTTCTATTTATAACCTATTTCCCAACTGGATTTGGGCCTTCAAATCACAACAAATCAACTGCTACAAATCTGCAAAAGATTCTGCTACTAAATAGATCTTAAATCAAATCTTCAATTAAATCTTCAATTAAATCTTCAATTAAATCTAATTATTCTCCATATCTTTTTGCATGAAAATAGTAACAATATCTACTCAATATAAGATTGCAACAGAATATATTTATCCCATGATATTCGCCTGCAATCTCTCCACCAGATCTTCTCAAAACATACTTAAACAAATCTAGAAAACACATCAGACTGATGTTCTAATGTTCTGTCAACTGATGTCAAGACATCAGGTTTAACATCAGCATACAAAACAGCAACCCTTCTGAACTTAACATCAACTCAATGTTAAGAACTCATATTAAGACATCAGACATATGACATCATTAACAACACCATTATTTTACCAAAATTTCAGCCAATACAAGAACTAACACTGATATTTAATCCTCTTATACCTCGAATGTCTAAAACTCTTTGCTAGTCATACCTTTAGGTCTAAGAAGATTAAATAGGGGCATCTGTCATACCCCAAATTTTGACCACCAATTGTCGAAACCTAATTGTGTTTTCACTTTGTATCATCTGCATATCATATCATCTGTTTTTGTCATGCATATTGTTTGAATTATCGGTCAGAATATATACGTTGAAATCTTCGTCTTTTTTGGTTAATTATGCGAAAAATCGAAGAACGGGCGTGTTTTTCAATTAAACTCGCAAATGTCCATTATTCATCTATCTTTCACACGATTTAATCAATATCCCATTTTTGTTTTATTCTCACACATAAAATAAATAAAAAATTGAATTATATGAAAAAAAAATGTGTATATACATATTTAATTTTGTATTTTCTTTATATATATATATACTTACATTTTTTTCTACCTTGTTTGTTTTATATATATATATATATATATATATATATATATATTCCAATTTCCATTCTTTTTAAGAAAACAAATATAATTTCATGTATTTTTGTTTTTTATATATAAAATACAATTTTGTTTTATATCAATTTTGTTTTTTATATATCTTATTTTTAGTGAATTTTTGTTTTATACAAATTTTGTTTTTATATAAATTTGTTTTATATGTCAAATTCAATTTTGTTTATATAATATAAATGGTTTTGTTTTGTACACATAGTGTTATAACAAACTTTGAAAATTTGAGTCAAGACTCATCATCTCTTTTGAAACTTAGGGAGCAAGTCTTAGGACATTGAATCAAACTTTGAATTTCACATTTTTAAATCATTTTTGTATCTTCATTCACAAGTTACAATTTTCTATAAATAGAGATTCACAATTCATTTCAAATTTACACCACAAGTATTGATTTATTCATTCTACACTAGCTCACATATTTCTCTAGTATAGCATAACATAGAAAAAAAAGGGGAGAGAAACAACTCATGAGGGTGGTGCCCTCCTTTCAAATTTACTGCATAATTTTGCTTTGAACTCACTTTACACTTTGCACATATTGTTTTCATGAACACACACTTTGTTCATACATAAACCATTTGCACATACATGCTTTACAAAAATACATTCACTTTCTGCAACTCTGTTACTTTTAACAGTATCACTACATTAAATATTTTTGGCAAACTTAAGAAAAGAAAACCATAACAAGTATCAAAGGAACATGGTGCAGCGCACCACCCCTGTCTTATTTCTCTCTGTAGGAGTTCACCCTGCTATAACACATGAGACTTCATTAATAACTCTTGTCACATACACACAAGTTTCCTCATGAAGCTCACACATAGAAACTTGTTGTACCACCATCAAGCTGCAACCTTCACGCAGCAAATCCAAAGCAACGCCGAATTTGACAAACTGCAACAACAACAACAACAACATAGCAGAAACAGGTTTGAATCCAAGAAGGAGAAAGAAAGGGAAAACTCATAATTATGCAAAATTCACATAACAAAAGCAACCGATGCCGACACGAAGAATTCAACAATCTTCACCTGCAGATTCAAAACAGCAACAATTACCCTGCAATTTTGACAAGTTCATCAACAATTCAGAACCATGAACACAATTTGATTCAATCTCATATCTATCAATCTAATTTCAATTAATTTCATCAGATTTCATCAATCCCTATTTCTAACCCTAACTTAATCCAATTTGTATTCTTTCAGAAATTTGAAAAGAACATAAAACAGAAAGTTGAATCAGAAGAAGAACAAAGCCAAACCTTCATTGAATTCGTGCCGGAATCACAATCGCCTAGAACCACCACCTTCTGCCATCGCAACAGCCAAAGAAGAAGAGAGACAAGCCGCTATCCACCACGATCTAACGCAACACACAGAGATGCAGGCGCACCATTGACGGAGAACACGCGTGCAGAGGCGGTCGGGATCGAATCAAAGCAAGAACCGTGGATGAGGAAAAACAATCGAAGGATGGAGCTTTATGGTTCTTTCTCTGATACGTTGAAAAGTGAAAGAGGTATGAGTTTTATCTCCTTTTTAATTAAACTGATAAAATACATTACTTCTTTTTTTATTTTTATTATCAATTAATATATATGGGCTCAGCCCATCTTGATCTATAAAAAAAAAACAGAAGAAAACAAATATGCTTTCTACACCCTCATTTTAATTCAGCCCATCTCTATTTTTATTAAGTTAAAATTTATTAATTGTTAATTATTGTGTTAATAATTAATGTGGTTTAGTATGTTTTACTAAATATATTTTAACTAATTAATCATCTAATTTTTTAATTGATTATTATTCGATTATTTGATTTTTTGTGGTTTAGAATTACTTTCAATAATTTGTTTGTAATTAAATATTTGTTTTTCGATTTACTTTGTAATTTCGATTCAATTCTAACCACTTGATGAGATCAAGGGCAATTTTATGTGATCTTTGGTTTACTCTGCTTGTTTGGTTTTTCATTTGATACAGGAATTCTTAATCGATACCTCGAGGATCATTGGATGATCAGATAATGCTTTGAGTTTTGTCGAGGACCTTGGGGATCGTTATCTCGCTTCTGGAAGTCTGAGAAGAGGCATTGGACCTTGCTCCAATAGGTAAGTTTTCTTGAACTCGTTATCCCTGTTTTTATTCACACGATGCTTTGCCGTGTATATATTTTATCACATGATGTTTTTCCATGTATCCAGTTTTCACGATGTTTTTCCGTGAATGTATATTTTATCTGTCACAATCTTATGCCGTGTATTCATTTATTCCGTGATGTTTTGTCACGTATGCCTGCTCCCTTAGGAACTCTTAGTTCAAATTTAATTTTCTATTAGGTTTGAAATAAGACAGACGTTACGATATTCAACCAAGCATGATAACTTTAGGGTAGATTTCCCCTCTCGCCGCCGTGCGATTCAAACTTAATTTTCTTTAGTTCGTTCCCCGTAGGGGCGAACTACGACTGCTCTGATTTCTCAAGATACCGTTGAGAATACGTAGGCATAAGACTGTAAAGTCTTAGCGAGCAACCTTTTCTTTTTTTCCATCGTCTCTTTACATCCGACGTTTTCCCCGATATTCGTATTTTCAACCTCTTATTTTTTATCTCTTTCAATCCGACGTTTTCCCGGATATCTACGACCTTTTTATTTTTATCTCTTTCAATCTGACGTTTTCCCGGATATTTTCGACCTTTTATTTTTTCATCATCTCTTTACATCCGACTTTTTCCCGGATATTTGTATTTTCAACCTCTTATTTTTTATCTCTTTTTATTCGATGCTTTCCCGGATATTCATATCTGCAATCTTTTCTTGCAATCCGGTGTTTTCTCGGATATTCATATCGTTTCTTTTCAAAACAACTTTCCTTGTGATTTAAATTCAAATTCATAATCTGTTATCAAAACTTTCTTCAATTCCTTTGAACAACTAATAATACAGCTATGGAAGCTTGCTCACCTGTAAGTTTTTATCAGCTTTCTTTTGTCAGCTTTAATATATATAACTGTATTGTGGGAAGCTCCGCATGGTTAGTCTTCTTTCATACCCTTTTTATACTTGTCATATATCAACTGTATATATACTAGTATAGTTATTTAGAGTTTTCCCCGACAACTATGTCTAGAACTAGGTAAAACCATTCCAATCCCAATCCCATCCAATTGCGAAATCTTAGCGAGCACACTAAACAAAAACCTTAGGTCCAGTACCTTACCAAAAACATCGAAAAACCCGAAAACAACAAAAATATCTTTTCAACTTCTCTCGACCTTCCCAAAGGAGAAACTTTCCCATTTTACAACAGATAAACACCAGTAAGTATAAAGCAATAAGGAAATCTGCTAACAACCCATGGATAACCATGTATAGGATGGGTAGTTGACAACTCCCCATTGTATAACTTGACCCCGAACTCCCCAATCTCTTAGCATTTGTTAAAGAAAACATTTGCGTGCAAGGTTAGTTTGAGATATCTTCCCTTTCCTTTCCAGCTCCATAGGATAAATAAGAAATCAGAAAGTAGCACCCAATCCCATCCGCAGGCGGATGTGGGCGGTCACAAAAACCGCGCTACACCTGACCAGATGCAGTGGAATATACCTTGAAGATAAAGCAACGAGTTTTGACATTAGATATTTTAGCATTGCAAAATATAAGGATTTCATCAGCATACATAATATGTGAAGGCACAAAGTTTCTTTTAGAAGTTTTAATGAGGTGCAAAGAGCCATCATCCACCATTTTGGAAATGAGCCTACTCAAAACATCCTCATCCAAACAAAAAAAGGAGGGGGGATAAGGGGTCACCTTGTCTGACCCCTCTATTGCAATTAAAATATCCGTAAGATTGCCCATTAAAGTTGATAGAGAGAAAAGTAGAGGAAATAATAGTTTGAATCCACTCACAAAACAAAGGGCAGAAACCGAAACATTTGAGAACATTGATGATAAACTCCCAACGAATGGTGTCAAAATCCTTGGAGATGTCTACTTTTAACGTAATATTGTCGTATTTTTTTTCTTGTCCAACACATTTATAGCCTCTGAAGCCAGACAAATGCAGTCCCTAATATTTCTATCAGTGATGAAGCCACACTGCTTATTTGAAACCAGGAAAGGCATTATAGATGAAAGCCTGCTAGCAATAATCTTGAAGATGATCTTAAATTTGAAGGTGCAAAGGGAAAAAATATTAATATAATGAGATTTAGATGTGAATGATAAAATTCAAATCAAGTAAAAATGGAAAAAATATTAAATATATAAAAGAAATGATCAATAGCTAATAGACTTTAAAAGAAAACTCTTTTTGAACATCCAAGTGTAGGTGATGCATCTTTATTAGATTTAAAAAAAAAAATATTATTTTAGAATCTTGAGGACAATTTCAAATGAATTTGGTAGTAATGATAGATAATGAAATCAGACTTTTGATTTAGTTGTTATTTGATTTATCTTTTGTCTGGGCCTTTTAATTATTATCCACTACTAGTATGTGTGTGTGCGTGCATGTGTGTATGTGTGCGTGTGTGTATGTGCGTTTGTGTGTGTGTGTGTGTGCGCGCGTGTGTGTGTACGTGAGCGTGCATGCATGCGTGTTTGTATGTGTGTGTTTGTGTGCATATGTGTACGCGTGCAGGTGTGTGAAGGCAAGCACGTGGGCGTGCGCATCGATGTGCGTGTGTGTGCGTGCATGCATATGTATATGCGTGTGTGTGCATGTGTGTATGGGTGTGTGTGTGTAGTCTGCGTGCATGCATGCTTGCGTGTATGTATATACGTGTACGTGCATGCGTGCATGTGTGTAGTGTATGTACGTGTGCGTGCGTTCGTGTGCTTAGGTGTGTGTGTGTGTGTGCGTGTGTGCACGCGTTCGCGTACGAGTGCATATGTGGTAGGCATGCGTGCATGCGTGCGTGTGTATCAGTGTGCGTGCATGTGCAAGTGCGTGTGCACACATGCGTGCTTTTATCTATACGTGTGTGCTTGTGCGTGTGTGTGCTTGCTTGCTTATGTGTATGTGTGCACGTGTGTGTGCGTGCGTGTGTGTGTTGGTGCGTGTATGCATATGTGTGTGTGTGTGTGTGTGTGTGTGTGTGTGTGTGTATGTGTTTGTGTGTGTGTGTGTGTGTGCGCATGTGTGTAGTGTGTGTGTGTGTGTTTGTTTGAGTGTGTGTGTGTGTGTTTGTGCGCGTGTAGGCATACATACGTACGTGCGTGCGTGCGTGCGTGTGTGTGTGTGTGTGTGTGTGTGCGCGCACGCACATGCATATCAAAAAAATGAAACGAAATTATTTTTATTAGTTAGTTTATCTCTTCTCTAGTATAGAATTTTAAAGTTTTCATAGATGTTGTTTTTGATGAAAAGTTAATGTTGAAGCAGTCAGTTGCAACAGATGCATCAGCATCTGAAAAAGAAACTTCCAACATACAGGTGATTCAGGTAGATATTGATCCGCCACCAATGAACAATTTCAGGTAGTGCCTGAACAACAAGAGGAACCAAGCTCTGATACCACTTGTTTGGGAGTCCGGGGAACGCTAGAAGTGTCAATGAGCTAAATGTTCATGGATCCAAGAGACTTTGAAATCACATAGTCACCCAAAACCTTAAATTGTCAAGATCAATAAAATTTCATGTCTATACCTCACATGTAACCTTCCCTTCCGATGAAACCTGTGATGACCTGTTCAAAAGATAACATACCATGTTAACTGCCTAGAAACCTTTTGATAGTCCATCATTTAACAATAGACTTCTCTCCTTTTTAGTTAAAGACATATTCATTCTCTCTACCATACTATTTTGTTATGGTTTCTTACAAATTGAAAAATATCTTTGAATACCATGTTCATCATAGTACCTCTTGAATTTCAAATCAGTATACTCTGTCCCATTATCTGACCTCAAATACTTGATTTTTTTGCCTGTTTGATTCTCTACCTCTGCCTTCCATAACTTGAATTTGGTGAAAACTTTAGATTTCTATTTCAAGGAACATACCCAAACCTTGCGAGAAAAATCATATATGAAAGTCACAAAATACCTAGAACCACCCATGGAAACCTCTTTGTTAGGCCCCCACACGTCAAAATGCACATAGTCTAAAGATCCCTTTGTTTTGTGCCTTCCGATCTTTAACCGAACACAATCTCCAACTTACAACTACGAACACCCTTCAATATATGTCTGTTATGAAGTTCCATCATCCCATACTCACTGAGATGACCCATACACATATGCTAGAGTTTAGTTGCATCATTATAACACTCAACTAATGTGCATCACTTACAACAGTGTTCCTAACAATTTGTAGATGTTACATGCAGTCCTCCTTGCTCTCACCACACTCAATGCACCCTTGCTAATCTTCATAATGTCCATACCTCCATCAAACTTGTAGGAGAAACTACTTTCCTGTAGAGTACCTAGAGTAATCAAGTTTTTCCTCAATTCTAGAATATATCTAACTTCGTTCAATGTTCACACACCACCATCATCTATGAAATTTTAAACTTGTTCCATTCTAGTGATAGTACAAGATTTATCATCACCTAGATAAACAAACCCAAAATTACCTAACCTCAATGTAGTGAACCGTTCCCGGTGTGGCTTCATGTGGTAAGAACCAACAGAGTCAAGAATCCACGTATCTATGCATTTGCTGGATGAAACACAAATATATTTGCTTCACTGTAAGAATCGTTGATTTGAACCACATTTGCATAACTTTATAAGCCATACTTTCTGTTTGGACAATCCCTCTTCCAATGCCCAATTTGTTTTTAACTATAACACTCAACTATTTTTTTTATTCTCATATTTAAACCTATTCTTTCATGAACTTCCATTACAATTATTCTGCCCACGATCTTGACCCCCCTTCACCTACAGAACGTCACCTTGAGTTCCTTCATATACACTTTGTCTCCTTTGATAATGAGACAAAAGTGTATCGATAATCACTTTAGGACTGATAGTGTATTTCCTGTAGATAAGATTAGTCACCAACTGGTCATAAGAGTATGGTAACAAGCAGAGCAATATAATTACCTTATCTTCGTCATTAGTCTTCACTCCAAGCCTCACTAGATCGGTGATTATGTTGTTGAAGACATTGACATGTTTTTGCAAATCAGATCCTTCCTACATCTTCGAAAGGTATAGTCGCTGCTTCGCGAACAATTTGTTCATAAGCATCTTGGACATATACTGACTCTCCAATTTGTTCCAAACCTCTTTTGGAGTCGTCAGGTCCAGGATAAGATACATCAACTCATTTAAAACATGTAGATGAATCAATCTTGCAGCATTCTCTTTTATCTCAGCCATTGAGTATCCTCTATGTCGTTTGGTTTAGTCGCATACACCGCCTTCTGAAACATTGTTGAGCCATCAGATCCTTAACCCTCATTTGCCATAATTCAAAATTACCCATCCCGTTGAACCTTGTTACTTAGAATTTCACGCCAGGGTTACACAAATGGTGTTAACGAGTTCAAGTTATGGGATCCAATTAAAAAGAAGATGGTAATCAACAGAGTTGTTGTTTTTGATGAGCAGTTGAAGTAGTCAATTGCAATAGATGTATCAACATATGAAGAAGAAATTTCTAACAAACAGGTTCTTCCGGTGGATGTTAAACTGCCACTAGTGAATAATTTGCAGATAGTGCCTGAACAACAAGAGGGACCAGGCTTTAATACCACTTATTGGGGAGTCTAGGGAGTGCCAGAAGTATCAATGGGCTAAATGTTCAGGATCCAAGAGACCTTGACACCACATATCCACTCAAAACCTTAAGATTTTAAGGGTATGATTCATTTCTCATACATATCAAACATTTCCTCCATTTCTAGTCGATGTGGAACTTAACTACTCACACTTGAAACCTAATAAAATATATTATTATTTAATAGTATAACAAATCATGTGTTTTTAAATTTATTAAATGATGTAAAACACATCATGGTATAATAATAATAATAATAATAATAATAATAATAATAATAATAATAGTAATTTGTATCTATTTTTCTAGAATAAATAATAATAACTATGATGATCATGGTTAGTTATCAGATTTCTTAGTCATACAATTGAACTTATATAAAGTCAACCTTTTAATGAGAATAAGATATGATCGCTTCTACACCAATAAATGAACTCAAATTTTACTCCGAGTAAGATTTTTTTAAGAAAGTTGTTGTGATAATCGATGACAAGAACAAAGTAAAAATGTGAGAAAGAGAGAGTTTATTGATCAAAACAAGAAATTTTCGAAGAGAGAGAAAAGAGAGAAGAAGATATAGAAAATAGAGTTGGTTATGGCGGATATTGCATTCACTTTCTCATTGAGCGTTAAATGATTGCAAGTGAAACAAAATAACAACCAGCCTCTCTCCTAACAAGTGAGAGAGCAGCCTATTTATATACTTATAGCATGTATATGTTATGTATGAAGATAACACTTATACATGACATACATAGCTACTACATAACAGAATACATAAGTTATCTTCGACTACTGCATGCTTGAAAAAACTTTGACTAAAACATGCACATTCGACCCTATCAAATTCTTAAGCTACCCTTGTTGAGACTGGAGTTCGGTCCAATATTACAAATCTCCACCTTGGAACAAACTCCAAGACATCAAGAGAATAAACTAGCTATCATCATCCAGTTTTATCAACTGCATACAATGGAAAAGTTGCTACTTGGCAATGTCTTGGTGATCACATAAGTAGCATTGTGATCACTTGAAAACTTCATCACTTTAACTTCTCTCCTTTTGATTTTCTCCCTGACAAAATGCAGTCTAACATCAATGTGTTTGGTTCTCTCATGATAGGCTGAATTCTTTGACAAATGTATGAAACTTTGACTATCACATTTAACAGTGATTTCTTGACCTTGAAGTTTTAGTTCTTTAGCAAACCCTTCAAGCCACAATGCTTCTTTTACAGCTTTAGTGAGGGCAATATATTTAGCTTCAGAGCTTGATAAGGCTACAACCTTCTGAAGTGTCGCTTTCTAATTAATTATTGTACCAAACATTGTGAAAACATATCCAGAAAGAGATTTTCTGGTATCCATACATCCTGCATAGTCAGAGTCAACAAGTCTTTCAACTTTGTTATCATATCCTTTGGCTCCATCATAAACCAGGACCTTGCACATAAATCCTTTTATGTATTTTAGGATCCATTTCAAGGCTTGCAAGTGCACCTTTCCAGAGTTGGCCATGTACCTGCTTATACGGCTCACTGCATAAGATATGTATGTCCTGGTCCTTCAGTATGCCCTTTCGACTAGGGATGGCAAACAAATCCGGACCCGTCTGGGCCCGCCCCGAAATTAACGGGGAAAACCCGATCTAATTGGGTGCGGGTGCGGGTGCGGGTGAAACCCAATTCTTAACTACGGGTGCGGGTGCGGGGGCGGGTAGACACTAAGACCCGCCTGCACCCGCCCCGCCCCGCCCCCGGATAATGCATTTTATTTTAATTCCCTTATTTTACTTATTTTAATATTCATTTATTAATTATATTTTTAATTAAATTATTAATACCCCTATTGCAATTAAAATAATCAAATTTATCAAGTTAATATTTATTTACTAATTAAAATTTTAATTAAATAATTAATTAATTTATTAAAATAATTAATTTTTTAATTAAAATTATTAATTTTTATTGCAATTAAAAAGAAATTATTTTTTTGCGGGTGGGGGCGGGGCGGGTGCGGGTGCACCCGTTCACTACTGGCGGCGGGTTTGCGTGGTAAATTTTTACCCCCGGTTGGATTTGGGGGCGGGGGCGGGTGTGTTACATGGAGGCAGGTGCGGGTGCGGGTATAGTTAAACCCGCCCCCGCCCCGCCCCGTTGCCATCCCTACTTTCGACTTTAGTACTAGTACTTTGATTAATACTCAACTTGAATTTTTTATTTTTCGGTGTTATAATAGGTTTTGAGTTCGACATATCAAACTTATCGAGAATCTTCCTTAGATATGACTCTTGATATAAGCATAATTTTGACTACTTTCTATCTCTCTTGATGTTGATACCTAAAATCCTGGTTGCAGCTCCAAGATCATTCATTTCAAATTCCTGGTTAAGTTCAGCCTTCACCCATATTACTTCTTCAGCGAGGTTTCTTGCTATGAGAATGTCATCCACATAGAGCAATAAGATGACAAGTGAATTTTCAAGTGAGAACATGAAATAAACACAATGATTCAAGTTGCTCCTTGTGAAACCTATGCGTTCCATGAACTCGTTGAATCTCTTGTTCCATTACCTAGGAGATTGTTTCAGGCAATATAGTGACCTATTCATATTGAACACATAATTCTCCTTACCTTTTTCATCATACTCTTCAGATATCTTCATAAAAAATTATTTATATAGAAAAGCAGTTATAGGTCGAACCTAGCCACCATAGCAAAGAGCATTTTAATGGATGTGTGTTTTACAACAGGAGATAATACATCATTGAAGTCCATTTTTTCCTTCTGAGTGAAGTCCATTGCAACTAGTCTCGCCTTGAACCTTTTTTAAATAACTTCTTCAATTTCTTCCTTTACTTTGAAAATCCATTTACAGCTGACTAACCTGGCCCCTGTAGGTTTTTCGATCAGCTTCCAGTTGTAGTTATCATGAAGAGATTTTATCTCATCATCCATGGTTTTCAACCATTCCCTCTGATTTTGACTCCCATAGCTTCTTTGTAATTTATATGTTCTTCATTGAGAACCTCACTTGCTCAAATTAAGGCAAAAGTTATGAGGTATTTATAACTAAACCTCTGAGGTGGTTTGATGACTCTTCTCGACATGTTCTTGCCAGTAGGTAGTCATCAATGGTTTCCTCATTTTCTTCAGCATCTCGTGCTTCTTCAGCAACTTCATATGGATTTTCATCATGACTACGCACTTCATTTCCCAAGTGATCTACCTCAACAGGAAACTCTTCATGTTCTTACTATTCTTCAGAGATCTTTGTATTTTGACCAGTGTCGTCAGTTTTCTTGAATGTCAATTCTGCTTCATTGAAAACCACACCACGACTTGTGATACACCTCATATAACCTGGTTCTAAGCACCACATCTTATATGCTTTTACTCCCTAAGGATACCCAAGGAGCATGCATCTCAGAGCTCTAGGTTCGACTTTGTCTTGCCTGATGTGAGCATAGGCTACATAGCAAAATAATCTAAGATTGTTGAGATATGGTTGATAACCTATATCACAAACATAAATATTTGTCGCTTAATATATCAAAAGCATGGTCACCATTATCGTACTCATCGTAAATATAGTTCAAGTTACCCTCTCTATCGAGATCTAGGATGTCCTAGTCCAAGAGAACTTCAAGTTACCCTCTCTAGTTACATTTGATGGATTGATCCTCATGAGCATGTCATTGCCATCAATACATAGATGGAACTCATATGCATAACAAATTCTCTCAAGTGAAAGCTTCTCTTCGGAATCCCGAATAAGACGGCCTCACGGTGCTATAGGAACCTCCTCATGTTTAATGTATTTTGGGAACATTATGAGCCCTTATACAAATAATAAATGAATATTAATGAAGTCACCAACAATGTGATAAACTCTAACCAATATATGTTTATGGGGCACTTTGAGAATGAATTCAAATCCAAATATCTCAACAAATCCCTCACCAAAACCCCGCAGAATCAATGGAGGAAATAATGTCTAGGGAAGGGTGTTATGTGAAGGGAGATTAGTATAACATAGTGATGAGAGCCATAGTCATGAAGGAATGCAAAAATGGAGGATATTAATCCTCTAGTTATCATAAAAACAACTTCCCTGAAACAATCATAGATATAAGAGCATTCAAACCTCCTAGAAGGTCGGAGGAGAACTATACATCACTAAAAACCATGCTAGAACAAATAATGTGAGAAGTGTTTCATACCAAAGTCATTCCAAAACCCTCAACCGTTAAATTGGAGGTGATGAGGAATGAGCCCAACAAGTGGGAAAAGTAAGTCGAACATCTCGTTCAAAAGGACATCTGAGGAGACACGTCTAGGGTGAAACATACAACTTTAGATCAAGAGGGCGTGATAGGCCTATAAGTCCCCAACCTAGAAAATAAATAGAACCATAAGAAAGGAATGGAGAAGAATCCATTCGACATACACTCAACACCATAAGTAGATGTTTTTCTAGAGAAGACGAGTTGTGTTTCTCGCACAATATATATGCTTGTCAAGTCATGCACATCATAGATCCACCCTTAAAGCCCTCACCCAACTTCTGGGGCCTCGTTGTGCCCTTTAAGAAGTTAATGTGTTGTCTCGGGTATCATCTCTTCCGAAGAGGTATCATTGTTCAAAAACTATATTGCCAAAATTGAATTACAAGATACTTGGCCAAATCATTCACCCCACATTAAATGTTATGTTTTAAAAGTGCCTAGTGAAATCACTAGGCATGTAGATGTGAGTGGTTAAGAAAAGTCATAAGACTCCATAGTCCCCAAGCATAAGGCCTATAGGGGTGAAGCGGTTAAAATACATAACAGTCCAAAGTCTCTCAACAGTGAGGTCTATAAGGGTGAAATTCTTAAGAAAAGACATAAAAGTCCATAGTCCTCCCAAGAACGAGGCTTGTATGGGAGAAGTGCTTAAAAAATTAAATGAAAATCTATAATCTCCTAAGTATGATGCATTTATGGGGAAAGTGATTAAGAAATGACATAATAGTCCATAATCCCCCAAGTGATTAAGAAATGATATATTCTTTACAATCTCTCCCTTTTGATGATGACAAACTCTTTGAATTTAAGTTTTGATAAGATTGAAAAGTCTCATCCTAAGTTGTGTGTTTGTCTCTTTTGTTCATTACCAGGGAGCACATAAACTTTTGGTTGCTCCATATAAACCTCCTCATCGAGATGTCTATTTAGGAATATTTTTTTTACATCCATTTGATGAACTATAAGGTTATGCAAGGAAGCTAATGCAAACGAAACTCTAATTTCATTGTGCTTGCTATTAGTGCATATGTGTCAAAATGACCAACAATCCATGGAGAACCTTCCTCGTGAGGTTCTTAATTTGTGGGAATCTTGAATTCCTTATCCTCCATGATAAGGTTATCAAAATTCCACATCTAGGATTCAATAATTACATTAGACTCCAAATTCAAAAGTCTATATGATTTAAAGTTATAGCCTACAAAAACATATTTGATCCCACAATAACTCAACTTGTTCCTTTTATGGTTCATGTTCTTATAATAAGCTACACAGCCCCCACACTTGCGCTCTGCCTTTCTATACCTCATATGGAAAAATATTATTTTTTTCTTCAAAAGAATTATATTATATGACATAAGGACTTTGTGACACAACAAATTTTATGTCATTCTTCCATTATCAATAAAATATTTAATAATAATCATTTTACTTTGAATTTATACTTCTACTTGTATATATCTAAAATATATTCAATGCATTCAATATTCATAGCAATCGACAACCATGATCATGACTTTTATTTTGTAAAGAGGTTTAAAACATAAAAGTCATGTACACCATATTAACTAACACTCGTTTATTTATATTCTCTTAAAACAAATATTTTATTGTGTTGTGAATTGATATCGTCAAGAACAAACCAAAATATGAGAAAAATATTGAGTTTCTTGAACAAACACAAGAAACCCTATTAGGGTTTACAAAAGGGAGAGAAGAAGGAAGAAGAAGAATAAGATTTGGTTAAATCTGATTTTCTATTTACTTTCTCAATAAGGGTTAAAAGATTACAAGTGAATAGCAACAATTAACCTCTCTAAACAACATATGAGAACTAGTCTATTTATAGACTACTAAGATAACTTAGGATACAAGATAACTTAACAATTGAGCTTAGAAGTAATGCCCAATTCGACATACTAACTTAAATTACAAGTTAATATATTTTGACATTATGATCGAACAGACTTCGACTACAGCATACACAACTCATGTCAAACCATGAAGCTACCCTTGTCGACACTAGAGTTTGATCCAAATACCACAAATCTCCACCTTGGAAAAAAACAAGATAACAAGGGAACACACTAGCTTTCATCATGCAACTTTATCAACTGCATATAGGGGTACTTAGCAATGTCTTGGTGATCATATCAGGAACATTGTTATCATTCAAATAAAGAAAATGTACAAATTACTTTTAATATCAAGATGACCAATAAATAACTTTTTCATATTAGCATGCATATATAATATGAGATAAGTGATTTTAAATTGGGTTAAATATGTTTTTGGTCCCTATAAAATTACCAAATTTAGTTTTTGGTCCCTATTAAAAAAATAGCGTGTTTTGTTCCCTACAAAATAATTATGCACGCATCTTTAGTCCCTACGTGTTTTGAATGATTATTTTGCAGATATGTTTAGAACGTTATAAAAAGTTCCTCAAAAAAAAAAAGGAACTCAAAATTTGATTTATAAGTCGAGATTTTCATTACTTTTATCATTATGTTTTGAAATTTAAAAATTTCATATTTAATTCTTCTCATTTTAAAAAATTATATAATTTGGTAAAGAAACATTTTATAGTAATCTAAACACGTATGAAAAAAATTATTCAAAATTTTAAAAGTTTAGGGGTAATTAAATAGTTTTCAAAATTTTAGAAAATAGCAAGGACTAAAACTGAATGCATAAAAATTTTGTAGGGACCAAAATATGTCATTTTTTTATAGGGACTAAAAATAAAAAGTGAGATATTTATAGGGACCAAAAACATATTTAACCTTTTTAAATTTAATAAGTTATTTCACAAATAACAATACAATTGAAACATGTCCTTTAAATTATTATTATTATTATTATTATTATTATTATTATAAGTCAATGGATCGAGGCTAGAATCGTAAATGAAATCACTTTCCTTATAAGTATTTCAAGCACTCTCATATGTCTTAGACTTGAAATGCGGGAATACCCAAGATAATTCAACTTATACTCAAGTTTGTATAAGACCGATGAAAACTCTAATATAGGGAAGATAAAATCTGAAATTTTGTGTGAAGAAGATAAGTTTTTGTGTTTTATTTTTTTGAATCTAGAATGCTCAATTTATAGGCTAGAGTAGTGTTGTTTCACAAGGTTGCGACCCTTGATGAAACACACACTTTCAGCAACACTTTTACCAAATGTTGCACTATTTCACCTAATAAGCACTTTTACTAAATGTTGCATTGTTTCGCCTACAACAATATTTTCAAAAGTTGTATTGTTTCGCCAACAACAACAGTTTCCAAAGGTTATACTGTTTTGCATTCTGCAATACTTCACGAAGTGTTGTCTATTTTCGAATTCAAAATACAAACCGCCTACTGCAACACTTCGCACGTGTTGCTTATTTCTAAATTAGAAAATTAACTTTCACTTGCATAATTTTTTGTCATTTTAAAACACATTTGTGAAATATTGGATCGAACTCTTGTGTAGCATGTCGTCAAAGTCTGTTCACATACTGTTGTCGAAGACCTACATGTTGTAGTCGAATTGTGTTCTAGTATGTAGTTGTCGAATTGGGCCTTGTGTCAAGGATCCAATTGTTTAAGTTACCTTGTACCCTAAGTTAGCTTGTAATGGGTAATTGTTAAAAAGCCCATTAGTTTAGTATGTTAGGTTTTATTATAAATATCATACTAGTCTCTCATTCTGTGGTGTGACAAAACGTAATTAGGGTGAGATGGTTATTTGTTATTCTTGAGTACTTGTAATATGTTTGATAGAGAAAGTAAAGAATAACAGTTATAACCAATCCTTGTTGTTTTTCTTTGTTAACCCTAACCCTTTGTGTGTTTCTTGCCTATAAAGAAACCTACTATACTTTGTTTAAAGGCATTCTAATTCACAACAAATTGGTGCGGTGAGCGTGGAGAAGATGCCTTCAACAAAGTATGAGATTGAAAAGTTCACCAGAGTGAACGATTTCGGTCTATGGCGCTTGAAGATGAAAGCCCTACTGGTTCAGCAGGGATGTTTGGAAGCGCTGAAGGGAGAGGCAACCATGGACGCTGCGTTAACGGAAAAAGAAAAGATGGCCATGATAGAGAAAGCCCACAACACAATATTGTTGAGCCTTGTTGATAAGGTTCTTCGACAGGTATCAAAGGAGACTTCGACATCAGGGTTATGGTTGAAACTTGAAAGTTTGTACATGACCAAATCTATGGTGAATCGACTCTACCTGAAGCAAGTTTTGTATTCATTCAAGATGAGTGAAGACAAAGTGTTGGTTAAGCAGTTGGATATGTTCAACAAGTTGATCCTTGATCTTGAAAATATTGATGTGAAGATCGATGATGAAGATCAAGCACTGATGTTGTTGTGCGCTTTTCCCAGAACACATGCTCACTTCAAAGAAACTCTCTTGTATGGAAGGGAGTCCCTGAGCTTTGAAGAAGTTTAATCAGCCTTATATTTTAAGGACTTGAACGAATGAAAGGAGCATAAACCTTCGACGGTTGGTGAAGGTTTGGCCGTTAAGGGAAAATTCTTGCGAAAGGATGGTAAGTTCGATAAGAAGAAAGGTAAAAGTCAGCGGAAATCTTATAGTGGTGAGACATCTGGTATTCGATGCTATCAGTGTAAGAAGGAGGGTCACACAAGAAAGGTGTGCCCTAAACGCTTGAAAGATCATGGAGGTTAGGATAATGGCAACGCAACCAATGTTCAAGATGGCTTCGAATCATCTGATGTTCTTGTGGTTTCAAGTGACGACTCAAGAAAAAAGTGGATTATGGATTCAGGTTACACTTGACACATGACTCCGAACAAAGAATTGTTTGAGGAGCTATGTGATCAAGATGGTGGATCAGTGCTACTGGGAAACAACAAAGCTTGCAAAATTGCATGAATTGGATCTGTGAGATTCAAGCTCCATGATGAGTCAATAAGGTTATTGACTAAAGTCAGGTATGTACCTGATTTGAAGAGAAATTTGATTTCTCTTGGTGAATTCGACAAGAAGGGATATGTTTTTCAAGGAGAGAAAAATATCTTAAGAGTCATGAAGGGGTCGACGGAAGTCTTGAGAGGCGTGAAGAAACAACACATGTATATCTTTGAGACTGAAGTTGTAAGTGGTTCCACAAATGTTGCATCCACGAAGCCTTTGTCGAAGATAGAAATTTGGCACATGAGATTGGGCCATGTCAATGAAAGGGGTCTGGTCAAATTAGGGAAACAAAATCTGCTTGGAGGAGACAAAATCAAAAAGCTGAAATTTTGTGAACCCTGTGTACTTGGAAAATCTTGCAAAGTGAAGTTCAACAAAGGCAAACAAAGAACTCATGGATCCCTTGATTACATCCATGCTGATCTTTGGGGGCCTGCGAGGTGTCCATCACATTCATGAGCAAGGTATTTTTTATCCATAGTCAATGATTATTCCAGAAAGTTATGGGTATTCATCCAGAAGACTAAGGCTGAAACTTTTGAGAATTTCAAAGGTTAGAAGACTCTGGTCGAAAATCAGACTGGCAGAAAGGTCAAGAGGTTAAGAACCGACAATGGCCTTGAATTTTGCAATGAGACGTTCGACAGCTTTTGTGCTGCCTCAGGTATTGCCAGGCACAAAACTACTGCAGGTACTCCACAAAAAAATGGTTTGGCAGAGAGGTTTAATTGAACTACTTTGGAAAGAGTTAGATGCATGTTGACTAGTGATGGATTAAAGAAGGTGTTTTAGGCTGAGGTTGTTTCGACATCAACATATCTGATAAACATATGTCCTTCAACTGCGTTAGATATAAAGACACCTGAAGAAGTTTGGTCGGGACATCCACCTAGTCTCGACAGACTGGGAGTATTTGGCTGCATGGCCTATGCTCACATTAGGCAAGACAAGGTCAAAACTAGAGCTCTGAAATGCATGTTTATGGGATACCCTGAAGGAGTCAAAGCTTATAGGCTATGGTGCCTAGAGCCAGGTCACAGGAGGTGTATTACCAGTCGAGATATAGTTTTCAATGAAGCTAAGATGGCTTTCAAGAAAACTAATGATGCTGAAAAAGAGTTGGAACATGGAGAGATTCCTGTTGAGGTGGAGCATGTTGATGCTGAATTGCGTATCCCAGATGAAGTCGAAGAAGAAGCAAAAGTTGTTGTCGAAGAAGAGGAGACTGATGATGACTACCTGCTAGCAAGATACAGGTTGAGGAGAGTCATCAAGCCACCTCAGAGACTTGGGTAAGCAGATCTTATAGCTTATGCCTTAATCTCTGCAATTGAGGTTCTCGACGAAGAACCTAGAGACTATAAGGAAGTTATGAGGAGTCGAAAGAAGACTGAATGACTGAAGGTCATGGATGATGAGATGAAATCTCTTCATGATAACAACACCTGGGAACTGATCAAGAAACCTACTGGAGCCAGGTTAGTCAGCTGTAAATGGATTTTCAAAGTTAAAGAAGGAATAGAAGGAGTGACGTCGAAGAGATACAACGAAAGATTGGTCGCTAGGGGGTTCACTTAGAAATAAGGTGTCGACTTCAATGATGTGTTTTCTCCTGTTGTGAAGCATAGATCCATTCGAATGTTGCTTGCCACTGTGGCACAGTTCGACCTTGAACTAGAACAGATGGATGTGAAAAGGGGAAAGAAGATTATGTGTGCAAGCTGAAGAGATCTCTATATGGACTGAAACAATCTCCTCGACAGTGGAATAGGAGATTCGACAAGTTCATGGCACACATAAGTTTCATTAGAAGTCAGTTCGACCACTATGTTTACTTCAGATTTCGACCTGGTAATTCATTTGTCATTTTGTTGCTTTATGTGGATGATATTCTAATAGCAAGCAACAATATCGAAGATGTAATGAGGGTGAAGGTTGAACTCTATAAGGAGTTTGACATGAAGAATCTGGGAGCTGCGTCCAGAATTCTTGGGATTGACATCCGAAGAGATAGAAAGCAGTCGAAATTATAGGCATACACACATAAGATTCTCGAAAAGTATGGTATCTCGAATTCAAAGCCTGTTGTGACTCCGACAAACCATCAATTCAAGCTGAGTAGAAATCAGTGTCTCAGTACTGATGTCGAAAGAGTTTATATGAATAGTATTCCATATGCTAATATAATGGGTTCTTTGATGTATGCTATGGTCTGTACTAGACCTGACATAGCATATGCAGTAAGTCTTGTAAGCAGGTACGTGGCAAATCCTGGAAAAGGCCCACTGGCAAGCATTGAAGTAGATTCTAAGGTACTTAAATGGGTCTCTGAATAAAGTCCTAATTTATGGTGGAGCCTTGGGTGAAGATAGTAAAGCAGCAATCGAAGGATATGTCGACTCTGATTATGCAGGTTGTATGGATTCCAGAAAATCTATTTCTGGATATGTCTTCACTATGTTTGGGACAACAATAAGTTGGAAAGCAACACTTCAGAAGGTTGTTGCCTTATTAACCACTGAAGCAGAATATATCGCCCTAACTGAAGCTGTGAAGGAAGCATTGTGGCTTGAAGGTTTTGCAAAGGAGCTGAAACTTCAAGGTCGAGTTGTCACTGTTAAATGTGATAGTCAAAGTGCAATACACCTGTCGAAGAATTCAGCCTATCATGAGTGAACCAAGAACATTGATGTGAGGCTGCATTTTGTTAGAGGGGTAATCAAGTCTGGAGAAGTCCAAATGCTGAAGGTTTCGACATATCATAATGCTGCTGATATGATCACCAAGGCGTTGCCCAGTTGCAAGTTCTTCCACTGTATGCAGTCGATAAAGCTGCATGAAGAAAACTAGTTTGTTTTCTTGATGTTAGAGTTAGATTCAAGGTGGAGATTTGTGAAATGTTGGACCGAACTCTAGTGTAGCATGTCGTCAAAGTCTGTTCACATGCTGTTGTCGATGACCTACATGCTGTAGTCGAATTATGTTCTAGTATATAGTTGTCGAAGCCGTCGAAAATGATTTAGATGTGAACCAAAAACATGGACCTTTTTATCATGTGAACTAACCTGCTCCTCCCCATGACCATGAATCTGTGAATCAAGATACTTCAAAAAAGCCTTAAACCAATTGAGTAGAGTGATAGTGTTAAATAAAATCATTTGCTTGAGAGAGAGTGTGGAATTCTCATTCCCGTGTAGAGATATGTCAAAGAGATCTTGCAAAAATTTGATATGGAGAATTATAAAAAAAAAATTGCATTCCAAGTACACATGAATGCAAACTTGGTAAAGATGAAAATGAAAAGGAGGTTTATGCTAAATACTACAAATAATTAGCAAGAAACACGTGTATCTTCTTGGAAAAGAAAGAAATCAAGCTAATTGGTTGGCCCAGTTTTAACTATGCAGGTGATCAAAAATGAACTTTTGAATATCAAGTTGCTGATATTATGACCAAATGTTTGAAGATGAGAAACTTTTACCTCATTAAAAATACCCTTAAAATGTATGACTAAAATTTGTTTTGATTGTTGTAAACTGTTTTTTAAAATTGTAAATAAGTTTAAGAAAGATAATGTTAGTAATTAGACTCCCACATCATATATAATACTACTATTTCTCATAATGCATAAAGGCACAACATCGCATTTTGTATAATAAAAAGTTAGGGTTAAATAAGTTTGGAATTCTCCTAAATATCTTAAATTTCGTTTTTAATTTCTTCAAATATTTCTTTTAAAGAATGATCCTTCTAAAATTTTTTATCCATAGTTTTGATCTATAATACTAAAACTGTCGTTAATTCAGTTGTTAAATAATAAATTATCACTAAAATTATTACTAATTCAGTCGCTAAGTTATAAAATTCGTCGCTAAGTTATTCGAGGGACGAAAAGTGTAGATGTAAAAATTTAGGAGAACCATTTTTTAAAGAAAATATTTTAAAAGATTAAACAACTAAAATTTATTTTAATTGTTTTAAACTGTTTTTTAAAATCGTAAATAAATTTAAGAAAGATAATGTTAGTAACTAGACTCCCACATAATACATAATAATACTATTTCTCATAATGTAAAGTAGCATAAAAGCACAACATTGCATTTTGTATAATAAAAAGTTATCATCATTATTTAATACTCCATCCGTTTCAAAATGACTGTCGTTTAAGATTTTTGCACACAGATTAAAGAATATAATGATATTGTAATAAGATATTGCACTTTTATTAAATTAGTCTTATTAATATGTTGGAAACAGTGTACAGAGTAATAATTATATAACACAATTGGAAAAATAACAATTATTACTACATTGAAAAATAAGAACGACAGTCATTTTAAAACAAAATTTTTTCCTTAAAACGACAGTCATTTTGAAACGGAGGGAGTACTATTTTTCAAATGTTCATGTATAGAATAATCATTTAATGGCATGTGACTCAAATACTATTTTTTAATTTATAGAAAATTACTTTCAAATTATATTTATATATCAAATTAGAATATATTTGTATGGAAACAACTTAATTTTCTAATTTCCGATTTAAAAAACTAATTTTTAATTGTCCATTCTTAACTATTTATCGATTCATTCTTAATTTATTATATATTTTCTTAAATATTTGTATCTTTAAATATCTTTACGTTGTACATGAATTTTGCAAGAAACCATTTATTAATCAAACTTGCTTTTGAAACTTAAAATAAAATAAACACCAATCAATTATCCAAATGATAAACTCCAGTAATTTTATTGGCATTGTAAGAAATTTAAGTAAAGCTTGACTCTTAGACAAATTTGAGGCGTGATTAATCAAATGTAGGATGTGAATAATAATATCATCAATTTTAGTGCGCAATGGTCGAAACTCGGCCTAATAAATCAAGTCCGAACGAAATGTAATGGGTCAATCATAGTATGTTTTGGGTTTCTTCAAATAAAAATGGAAATTGCTCTTCCCACACTTAGAATTGTTTCTACACCATAGTGAAAAACCAAAATTACTTATAAAATACATATGTATACTTTTTGACATATTCCATTCACATAATTGAGTCGTAAGTGAGTCAGGCCCTTATTTTATGTTAAAAAATAATACGGAAATGCATCTTTGTATAGCTTACGGAATTGGACCTCCAAACAAGTTTTTGATCAAAAACGCGCCAAACTCATCTCCTTCCTCATTTCTAACATATTCTCACAAACCCTCTCAATATCTCAAACTCTCTCAACCCACTTTCAAGTTTCTACTCTCAACATCCAATCAATCAAAGTGTTCAACATCACACTCACATTTGATAAATTTTTTATTTCTTTATACTTTTGATTTCTATATACATGCATTTGTAGAAATTTAGCATTAAGTTGTGTAATAGATAGTTTAGATAGGTTATTTAATTGAACAATGTGTTTGATAGATACTTTAGATGAGCAATGTGTTTTTTAGAAAGTTAAATATACATGCATTTATGTCATTTTCGTTTTATTTTAGTTGCAGGTTAATATGGAAATACACTTCGGTATTTTCTCAAATTTTGACTTTCCCAAAAATCCATAAATCTATTTCCATATTTGTTTTTTTTTTGTATTGTTTGGCTTTATTTTTATTGTGTTTCATCTGGGTTTTGTTTTTCCTACTATGCATTGCTTGTGTTGTTTATTTATAGGTTTTATGTCTAATAATTAAAAAGAATTGAGGCTCGACACTGTCGCAACATGCATCAATTCGCAGGGAAAGAGCTCGACCCTCACAACCACTTGTTGGTTCTAGATCGGTTGATGTAAAGACGTCAACTTCCACGATTCAGGCATATATGACTCCGTCTTCCTATAGGAGGCATGTGTCACTCCTGATGCCCCAAAAGCCCACCCGTCCAGGTTAAGGCACCCTAGGTTGATGCATATTCCAATCCAGGGAAAATTATTAAACCACTATAGGATTACCAGAGATGAAAAATTGGATATGATTGTGACCTATTTGGAAGCAGACCCAAAGGATGCCTGAATGAGATAGGAGACACTCGAGGGTGTCATGCTATATTTGGATTCTAATAGATGTTATATGCACACCGACTGACCGAGGAAGAACATATTGATGGTGATGATGAACAAGTTATGCAGCATATGCATTGAGAGCATACATGTTGTACTTGGTTGGCACGTTCATATTTGTGGACAAGGGTGCTTATTCCGTGGATCTGGTTAACTTTGATACTTCACTGACTTAAAGCATATTCATGAGTACAACTGGGGGTCGCTTGTTTAATATACAAGTACTCCAAGTTAGTTGAATTTTGTATGTGGGAGACCAAATAGATTACAGCTAGCTAAACGTTGTTGACAGTAATATATTCAAATTTTTAATTGTTTACGTACCATTTTCATAACACTTGTGCTACATCATTACTAATAATTCATATGTACCATTTTTAGGCACGGATCCTCCAGCACTTCACATGCATATCTAGTTGGTCATATATTGATACCTATATTGGGGATATGTCATGTGTTTGTGCATTAGTCCCACTCAGAGGGAATCAGGCAACCAAGCCTTTTAGAGTGCATCTTGACCGCACATTAGTACCTGATGATATACATTGTTAGTTGTACAACGATCACCGATAAACTCATCCCTTGGATGACATAACCTTGTACTCGGGATGTATGGCTTATGGGTCACGTTTGATGTATCCTCATCTGCCTGAGCGCGTCAAACACCAATTCAGGTATATGCAATTTGTTCCAAGAGACCCCTCTAATTTTGCTTATCTTATTATGGTCCATAGAGATGTAGATGCCATCTATGACGGTTTCCTTAATCATCTAGTACCGGCTAAAGCACAAGGTACCGTAGCTCCTAGCGACTCGAGTTTTGCATACAACTACGTCTAGAAGTATTATAGAGTGTCACATAATTATATGACATCAGATACTCCGGGAGATCCACCTAGGTTATCATCAGGAGATATTAGAGGAGAAGCAGGCTAGGGAAGATCATGTTGTTAATGTGTTGCCTGCATGTCGTCATATTATATATCTTGTGTGAGTGGGTATAGACAAATGAGTCTTTCTGGAAGGCTCTCATTTGAGGGACAATGTAGGTGTCATTCTTACTAAGACAAGAACGACATTTCACTATAGGAGGCAGCGAAGGAACGTGGGGGGTCTGACATGCGTAGTAGTATATTATTTATATTATGGATAATATTATCGTTTCTAATTTATTTTGATCGTATTATGTATTCAGGATTGATTCATTGGTATATAACACTTTCATTTAATTTGATAAGTGTATGGTTTAATTTATAAAAAAAAAATATTATGATAGTATAGTTATAATAAGTTGTCTATTACATTGAAATATTTATAAAAAAAATCAAAAATTACGATCTAGGGTGAATACAAAGTTGTATGCCCGTAATTTGCTATGGCCATGCATCTCCGGATCAATTTATGTCAAAATGAGAGTGTCTCAGTTAGGAATGCATAAGTGCATATAGGGTGAATACTAAAGTGCATCTATGGACAATTTTCAGGCGAAAAGAGAGGTGTGACTCAATTACGCATGCATTTGGTGTGAAATAGGGGTGTTCGAAAATGCATTTTCGGATTCGTAGGGGCATTTTCGAATTTCCTTAGAGTGTGTTTGGATGATGTTTTTGAGAATTTTTAAGGAATTAAGAATTTCAAGCAATTTAAATGATTCAATTGAAATCCATTCATTTTTAAATTCTTTTGTTTAGATATAGTATTAAAATGATTCATTGTTAAATTTTTGGGGTAATTTTCATGAGTTTTAAAACTTTTGAGCCAAATTTAAAATATGAAAAATAGGGACCAATTTGCGATTTTTGGAAATTTTAAGGGGTTAATTTGTAAAATTTGAAAATTATTAGGGACTTATTTGCAATTTCTTGAAATTTTAGGGGTGAATTTGATATTTGCATAAAATATGAGGCCATCTTGCAAAATTTGAAAATTTAATAATAAACAATTTAACATTTGTATTATATAGATAGAATGGGCAATTTCAAATTCTTTACTTTTTGGTGTCATTTGAAATTTCTTAAATTTAACATTAATAAAATACTTCATAAATTTACATCATTTTTACAATTCTCTATATTTTTATCCAAACAATGGATTTTGGTCAAGTCATTTAAAATTCTCTCAATAAATTATTTTTCCTCATTAAAATGTTTCATCCAAACACGTTCTTAGGGTGTTTCTCCACCACTTAGGACGGGAGAAGTAATTCCCAACAAAAATTAAGGGAATTATTCATTACATTCCATACACTACTCTCAAATCCTATGAAAACCCGAAATTATTCTTTTGCACCGTCCGAAGATTGAATTCAAACACACCTAAAATACAACAACCTAAAGCTATATTGGATAAATCTGAATCCAAACTCTAAATACATCCTTGAGACATTATTGTTGGCTCATTTTCTATGTATATGTGACAACAAATGAATGAATCTAGATTTCAATCTTCAGATACATCTCTGGGACAATATGTTTGACACATTTCCTTGTATATTTGATAACAGATGGGCAAATTTTTATTCCAATATCCATATGCACTCAAAGACACTATATTTGGCACATTTCTTGATACATTTGGTAACAAAAGGGTATATCCCAATTCCAGTCATTCACATCCCTTGGATGACATAACCTTGTACTCGGGATGTATGGCTTATGGGTCACGTTTGATGTATCCTCATCTGCCTGAGCGCGTCAAACACCAATTCAGGTATATGCAATTTCTTCCAAGAGACCCCTCTAATTTTGCTTATCTTATTATGGTCCATAGAGATGTAGATGCCATCTATGACGGTTTCCTTAATCATCTAGTATCGGCTGAAGCACAAGGTACCGTAGCTCCTTGCGACTCGAGTTTTGCATATAACTACGTCTAGAAGTATTATAGAGTGTCACATAATTATATGACATCAGATACTCCGGGAGATCCACCTAGGTTATCATCAGGAGATATTAGAGGAGAAGCAGGCTAGGGAAGATCATGTTGTTAATGTGTTGCCTGCATGTCGTCATATTATATATCTTGTGTGAGTGGGTATAGACAAATGAGTCTTTCTGGAAGGCTCTCATTTGAGGGACAATGTAGGTGTCATTCTTACTAAGACAAGAACGACATTTCACTATAGGAGGCAGCGAAGGAACGTGGGGGGTCTGACATGCGTAGTAGTATATTATTTATATTATGGATAATATTATCGTTTCTAATTTATTTTGATCGTATTATGTATTCAGGATTGATTCATTGGTATATAACACTTTCATTTAATTTGATAAGTGTATGGTTTAATTTATAAAAAAAAAATTATGATAGTATAGTTATAATAAGTTGTCTATTACATTGAAATATTTATAAAAAAATATCAAAAATTACGATCTAGGGTGAATACAAAGTTGTATGTCCGTAATTTGCTATGGCCATGCATCTCCGGATCAATTTATGTCAAAATGAGAGTGTCTCAGTTAGGAATGCATAAGTGCATATAGGGTGAATACTAAAGTGCATCTATGGACAATTTTCAGGCGAAAAGAGAGGTGTGACTCAATTACGCATGCATTTGGTGTGAAATAGGGGTGTTCGAAAATGCATTTTCGGATTCGTAGGGGCATTTTCGAATTTCCTTAGAGTGTGTTTGGATGAGGTTTTTGAGAATTTTTAAGGAATTAAGAATTTCAAGCAATTTAAATGATTCAATTGAAATCCATTCATTTTTAAATTCTTTTGTTTAGATATAGTATTAAAATGATTCATTGTTAAATTTTTGGGGTAATTTTCATGAGTTTTAAAACTTTTGAGCCAAATTTAAAATATGAAAAATAGGGACCAATTTGTGATTTTTGAAAATTTTAAGGGGTTAATTTGTAAAATTTGAAAATTATTAGGGACTTATTTGCAATTTCTTGAAATTTTAGGGGTGAATTTGACATTTGCATAAAATATGAGGCCATCTTGCAAAATTTGAAAATTTAAAAATAAATAATTTAACATTTGTATTATATAGATAGAATGGGCAATTTCAAATTCTTTACTTTTTGGTGTCATTTGAAATTTCTTAAATTTAACATTAATAAAATACTTCATAAATTTACATCATTTTTACAATTCTCTATATTTTTATCCAAACAATGGATTTTGGTCAAATCATTTTAAATTCTCTCAAAAAATTATTTTTCCTCGTTAAAATGTTTCATCCAAACACGTTTTTAGGGTGTTTCTCCACCACTTAGGACGGGAGAAGTAATTCCCAACAAAAATTAAGGGAATTATTCATTACATTCCATACACTACTCTCAAATCCTATGAAAACCCGAAATTATTCTTTTGCACCGTCCGAAGATTGAATTCAAACACACCTAAAATACAACAACCTAAAGCTATATTTTATAAATCTGAATCCAAACTCTAAATACATCCTTGAGACATTATTGTTGGCTCATTTTCTATGTATATGTGACAACAAATGAATGAATCTAGATTTCAATCTTCAGATACACCTCTGGGACAATATGTTTGACACATTTCCTTGTATATTTGATAACAGATGGGCAAATTTTTATTCCAATATCCATATGCGCTCAAAGACACTATATTTGGCACATTTCTTGATACATTTGGTAACAAAAGGGTATATCCCAATTCCAGTCATTCACATCCCTTGATGACATAACCTTGTACTCGGGATGTATGGCTTATGGGTCACGTTTGATGTATCCTCATCTGCCTGAGCGCGTCAAACACCAATTCAGGTATATGCAATTTGTTCCAAGAGACCCCTCTAATTTTATTTATCTTATAATGATCCATAGAGATGTAGATGCCATCTATGACGGTTTCCTTAATCATCTAGTACCGGCTGAAGCACAAGGTACCGTAGCTCCTAGCGACTCGAGTTTTGCATACAACTACGTCTAGAAGTATTATAGAGTGTCACATAATTATATGACATCAGATACTCCGGGAGATCCACCTAGGTTATCATCAGGAGATATTAGAGGAGAAGCAGGCTAGGGAAGATCATGTTGTTAATGTGTTGCCTGCATGTCGTCATATTATATATCTTGTGTGAGTGGGTATAGACAAATGAGTCTTTCTGGAAGGCTCTCATTTGAGGGACAATGTAGGTGTCATTCTTACTAAGACAAGAACGACATTTCACTATAGGAGGCAGCGAAGGAACGTGGGGGGTCTGACATGCGTAGTAGTATATTATTTATATTATGGATAATATTATCGTTTCTAATTTATTTTGATCGTGTTATGTATTCAGGATTGATTCATTGGTATATAACACTTTCATTTAATTTGATAAGTGTATGGTTTAATTTATAAAAAAAAATATTATGATAGTATAGTTATAATAAGTTGTCTATTACATTGAAATATTTATAAAAAAAATATCAAAAATTACGATCTAGGGTGAATACAAAGTTGTATGTCTGTAATTTGCTATGGCCATGCATCTCCGGATCAATTTATGTCAAAATGAGAGTGTCTCAGTTAGGAATGCATAAGTGCATATAGGGTGAATACTAAAGTGCATCTATGGACAATTTTCAGGCGAAAAGAGAGGTGTGACTCAATTACGCATGCATTTGGTGTGAAATAGGGGTGTTCGAAAATGCATTTTCGGATTCGTAGGGGCATTTTCGAATTTCCTTAGAGTGTGTTTGGATGATGTTTTTGAGAATTTTTAAGGAATTAAGAATTTCAAGCAATTTAAATGATTCAATTGAAATCCATTCATTTTTAAATTCTTTTGTTTAGATATAGTATTAAAATGATTCATTGTTAAATTTTTGGGGTAATTTTCATGAGTTTTAAAACTTTTGAGCCAAATTTAAAATATGAAAAATAGGGACCAATTTGCGATTTTTGGAAATTTTAAGGGGTTAATTTGTAAAATTTGAAAATTATTAGGGACTTATTTGCAATTTCTTGAAATTTTAGGGGTAAATTTGATATTTGCATAAAATATGAGGCCATCTTGCAAAATTTGAAAATTTAATAATAAACAATTTAACATTTGTATTATATAGATAGAATGGGCAATTTCAAATTCTTTACTTTTTGGTGTCATTTGAAAATTCTTAAATTTAACATTAATAAAATACTTCATAAATTTACATCATTTTTACAATTCTCTATATTTTTATCCAAACAATGGATTTTGGTCAAGTCATTTTAAATTCTCTCAAAAAATTATTTTTCCTCATTAAAATGTTTCATCAAACACGTTCTTAAGGTGTTTCTCCACCACTTAGGACGGGAGAAGTAATTCCCAACAAAAATTAAGGGAATTATTCATTACATTCCATACACTACTCTCAAATCCTATGAAAACCCGAAATTATTCTTTTGCACCGTCCGAAGATTGAATTCAAACACACCTAAAATACAACAACCTAAAGCTATATTTTATAAATCTGAATCCAAACTCTAAATACATCCTTGAGACATTATTGTTGGCTCATTTCTATGTATATGTGACAACAAATGAATGAATCTAGATTTCAATCTTCAGATACACCTCTGGGACAATATGTTTGACACATTTCCTTGTATATTTGATAACAAATGGGCAAATTTTTATTCCAATATCCATATGCACTCAAAGACACTATATTTGGCACATTTCTTGATACATTTGGTAACAAAAGGGTATATCCCAATTCCAGTCATTCACATCCCTTGGATGACATAACCTTGTACTCGGGATGTATGGCTTATGGGTCACGTTTGATGTATCCTCATCTGCCTGAGCGCGTCAAACACCAATTCAGGTATATGCAATTTGTTCCAAGAGACCCCTCTAATTTTGCTTATCTTATTATGGTCCATAGAGATGTAGATGCCATCTATGACGGTTTCCTTAATCATCTAGTACCGACTGAAGCACAAGGTACCGTAGCTCCTAGCGACTCGAGTTTTGCATATAACTACGTCTAGAAGTATTATAGAGTGTCACATAATTTATGACATCAGATACTCCGGGAGATCCACCTAGGTTATCATCAGGAGATATTAGAGGAGAAGCAGGCTAGGGAAGATCATGTTGTTAATGTGTTGCCTGCATGTCGTCATATTATATATCTTGTGTGAGTGGGTATAGACAAATGAGTCTTTCTGGAAGGCTCTCATTGGAGGGACAATGTAGGTGTCATTCTTACTAAGACAAGAACGACATTTCACTATAGGAGGCAGCGAAGGAACGTGGGGGGTCTGACATGCGTAGTAGTATATTATTTATATTATGGATAATATTATCGTTTCTAATTTATTTTGATCGTGTTATGTATTCAGGATTGATTCATTGGTATATAACACTTTCATTTAATTTGATAAGTGTATGGTTTAATTTATAAAAAAAAATATTATGATAGTATAGTTATAATAAGTTGTCTATTACATTGAAATATTTATAAAAAAATATCAAAAATTACGATCTAGGGTGAATACAAAGTTGTATGTCCGTAATTTGCTATGGCCATGCATCTCCGGATCAATTTATGTCAAAATAAGAGTGTCTCAGTTAGGAATGCATAAGTGCATATAGGGTGAATACTAAAGTGCATCTATGGACAATTTTCAGGCGAAAAGAGAGGTGTGACTCAATTACGCATGCATTTGGTGTGAAATAGGGGTGTTCGAAAATACATTTTCGGATTCGTAGGGGCATTTTCGAATTTCCTTAGAGTGTGTTTGGATGAGGTTTTTGAGAATTTTTAAGGAATTAAGAATTTCAAGCAATTTAAATGATTCAATTGAAATCCATTCATTTTTAAATTCTTTTGTTTAGATATAGTATTAAAATGATTCATTGTTAAATTTTTGGGGTAATTTTCATGAGTTTTAAAACTTTTGAGCCAAATTTAAAATATGAAAAATAGGGACCAATTTGCGATTTTTGAAAATTTTAAGGGGTTAATTTGTAAAATTTGAAAATTATTAGGGACTTATTTGCAATTTCTTGAAATTTTAGGGGTGAATTTGACATTTGCATAAAATATGAGGCCATCTTGCAAAATTTGAAAATTTAAAAATAAATAATTTAACATTTGTATTATATAGATAGAATGGGCAATTTCAAATTCTTTACTTTTTGGTGTCATTTGAAATTTCTTAAATTTAACATTAATAAAATACTTCATAAATTTACATCATTTTTACAATTCTCTATATTTTTATCCAAACAATGGATTTTGGTCAAATCATTTTAAATTCTCTCAAAAAATTATTTTTCCTCGTTAAAATGTTTCATCCAAACACGTTCTTAGGGTGTTTCTCCACCACTTAGGATGGGAGAAGTAATTCCCAACAAAAATTAAGGGAATTATTCATTACATTCCATACACTACTCTCAAATCCTATGAAAACCCGAAATTATTCTTTTGCACCATCCGAAGATTGAATTCAAACACACCTAAAATACAACAACCTAAAGCTATATTGGATAAATCTGAATCCAAACTCTAAATACATCCTTGAGACATTATTGTTGGCTCATTTTCTATGTATATGTGACAACAAATGAATGAATCTAGATTTCAATCTTCAGATACACCTCTGGGACAATATGTTTGACACATTTCCTTGTATATTTGATAACAGATGGGCAAATTTTTATTCCAATATCCATATGCACTCAAAGACACTATATTTGGCACATTTCTTGATACATTTGGTAACAAAAGGGTATATCCCAATTCCAGTCATTCACATCCCTTGATGACATAACCTTGTACTCGGGATGTATGGCTTATGGGTCACGTTTGATGTATCCTCATCTGCCTGAGCGCGTCAAACACCAATTCAGGTATATGCAATTTGTTCCAAGAGACCCCTCTAATTTTGTTTATCTTATAATGATCCATAGAGATGTAGATGCCATCTATGACGGTTTCCTTAATCATCTAGTACCGGCTGAAGCACAAGGTACCGTAGCTCCTAGCGACTCGAGTTTTGCATACAACTACGTCTAGAAGTATTATAGAGTGTCACATAATTATATGACATCAGATACTCCGGGAGATCCACCTAGGTTATCATCAGGAGATATTAGAGGAGAAGCAGGCTAGGGAAGATCATGTTGTTAATGTGTTGCCTGCATGTCGTCATATTATATATCTTGTGTGAGTGGGTATAGACAAATGAGTCTTTCTGGAAGGCTCTCATTTGAGGGACAATGTAGGTGTCATTCTTACTAAGACAAGAACGACATTTCACTATAGGAGGCAGCGAAGGAACGTGGGGGGTCTGACATGCGTAGTAGTATATTATTTATATTATGGATAATATTATCGTTTCTAATTTATTTTGATCGTATTATGTATTCAGGATTGATTCATTGGTATATAACACTTTCATTTAATTTGATAAGTGTATGGTTTAATTTATAAAAAAAAATATTATGATAGTATAGTTATAATAAGTTGTCTATTACATTGAAATATTTATAAAAAAATATCAAAAATTACGATCTAGGGTGAATACAAAGTTGTATGTCCGTAATTTGCTATGGCCATGCATCTCCGGATCAATTTATGTCAAAATGAGAGTGTCTCAGTTAGGAATGCATAAGTGCATATAGGGTGAATACTAAAGTGCATCTATGGACAATTTTCAGGCGAAAAGAGAGGTGTGACTCAATTACGCATGCATTTGGTGTGAAATAGGGGTGTTCGAAAATGCATTTTCGGATTCGTAGGGGCATTTTCGAATTTCCTTAGAGTGTGTTTGGATGAGGTTTTTGAGAATTTTTAAGGAATTAAGAATTTCAAGCAATTTAAATGATTCAATTGAAATCCATTCATTTTTAAATTCTTTTGTTTAGATATAGTATTAAAATGATTCATTGTTAAATTTTTGGGGTAATTTTCATGAGTTTTAAAACTTTTGAGCCAAATTTAAAATATGAAAAATAGGGACCAATTTGCGATTTTTGGAAATTTTAATGGGTTAATTTGTAAAATTTGAAAATTATTAGGGACTTATTTGCAATTTCTTGAAATTTTAGGGGTGAATTTGACATTTGCATAAAATATGAGGCCATCTTGCAAAATTTGAAAATTTAAAAATAAACAATTTAACATTTGTATTATATAGATAGAATGGGCAATTTCAAATTCTTTACTTTTTTGTGTCATTTGAAATTTCTTAAATTTAACATTAATAAAATACTTCATAAATTTACATCATTTTTACAATTCTCTATATTTTTATCCAAACAATGGATTTTGGTCAAGTCATTTTAAATTCTCTCAAAAAATTATTTTTCCTCGTTAAAATGTTTCATCCAAACACGTTTTTAGGGTGTTTCTCCACCACTTAGGACGGGAGAAGTAATTCCCAACAAAAATTAAGGGAATTATTCATTACATTCCATACACTACTCTCAAATCCTATGAAAACCCGAAATTATTCTTTTGCACCGTCCGAAGATTGAATTCAAACACACCTAAAATACAACAACCTAAAGCTATATTTTATAAATCTGAATCCAAACTCTAAATACATCCTTGAGACATTATTGTTGGCTCATTTTCTATGTATATGTGACAACAAATGAATGAATCTAGATTTCAATCTTCAGATACACCTCTGGGACAATATGTTTGACACATTTCCTTGTATATTTGATAACAGATGGGCAAATTTTTATTCCAATATCCATATGCGCTCAAAGACACTATATTTGGCACATTTCTTGATACATTTGGTAACAAAAGGGTATATCCCAATTCCAGTCATTCACATCCCTTGATGACATAACCTTGTACTCGGGATGTATGGCTTATGGGTCACGTTTGATGTATCCTCATCTGCCTGAGCGCGTCAAACACCAATTCAGGTATATGCAATTTGTTCCAAGAGACCCCTCTAATTTTATTTATCTTATAATGATCCATAGAGATGTAGATGCCATCTATGACGGTTTCCTTAATCATCTAGTACCGGCTGAAGCACAAGGTACCGTAGCTCCTAGCGACTCGAGTTTTGCATACAACTACGTCTAGAAGTATTATAGAGTGTCACATAATTATATGACATCAGATACTCCGGGAGATCCACCTAGGTTATCATCAGGAGATATTAGAGGAGAAGCAGGCTAGGGAAGATCATGTTGTTAATGTGTTGCCTGCATGTCGTCATATTATATATCTTGTGTGAGTGGGTATAGACAAATGAGTCTTTCTGGAAGGCTCTCATTTGAGGGACAATGTAGGTGTCATTCTTACTAAGACAAGAACGACATTTCACTATAGGAGGCAGCGAAGGAACGTGGGGGGTCTGACATGCGTAGTAGTATATTATTTATATTATGGATAATATTATCGTTTCTAATTTATTTTGATCGTGTTATGTATTCAGGATTGATTCATTGGTATATAACACTTTCATTTAATTTGATAAGTGTATGGTTTAATTTATAAAAAAAAATATTATGATAGTATAGTTATAATAAGTTGTCTATTACATTGAAATATTTATAAAAAAAATATCAAAAATTACGATCTAGGGTGAATACAAAGTTGTATGTCTGTAATTTGCTATGGCCATGCATCTCCGGATCAATTTATGTCAAAATGAGAGTGTCTCAGTTAGGAATGCATAAGTGCATATAGGGTGAATACTAAAGTGCATCTATGGACAATTTTCAGGCGAAAAGAGAGGTGTGACTCAATTACGCATGCATTTGGTGTGAAATAGGGGTGTTCGAAAATGCATTTTCGGATTCGTAGGGGCATTTTCGAATTTCCTTAGAGTGTGTTTGGATGATGTTTTTGAGAATTTTTAAGGAATTAAGAATTTCAAGCAATTTAAATGATTCAATTGAAATCCATTCATTTTTAAATTCTTTTGTTTAGATATAGTATTAAAATGATTCATTGTTAAATTTTTGGGGTAATTTTCATGAGTTTTAAAACTTTTGAGCCAAATTTAAAATATGAAAAATAGGGACCAATTTGCGATTTTTGGAAATTTTAAGGGGTTAATTTGTAAAATTTGAAAATTATTAGGGACTTATTTGCAATTTCTTGAAATTTTAGGGGTGAATTTGATATTTGCATAAAATATGAGGCCATCTTGCAAAATTTGAAAATTTAATAATAAACAATTTAACATTTGTATTATATAGATAGAATGGGCAATTTCAAATTCTTTACTTTTTGGTGTCATTTGAAAATTCTTAAATTTAACATTAATAAAATACTTCATAAATTTACATCATTTTTACAATTCTCTATATTTTTATCCAAACAATGGATTTTGGTCAAGTCATTTTAAATTCTCTCAAAAAATTATTTTTCCTCATTAAAATGTTTCATCAAACACGTTCTTAAGGTGTTTCTCCACCACTTAGGACGGGAGAAGTAATTCCCAACAAAAATTAAGGGAATTATTCATTACATTCCATACACTACTCTCAAATCCTATGAAAACCCGAAATTATTCTTTTGCACCGTCCGAAGATTGAATTCAAACACACCTAAAATACAACAACCTAAAGCTATATTTTATAAATCTGAATCCAAACTCTAAATACATCCTTGAGACATTATTGTTGGCTCATTTCTATGTATATGTGACAACAAATGAATGAATCTAGATTTCAATCTTCAGATACACCTCTGGGACAATATGTTTGACACATTTCCTTGTATATTTGATAACAAATGGGCAAATTTTTATTCCAATATCCATATGCACTCAAAGACACTATATTTGGCACATTTCTTGATACATTTGGTAACAAAAGGGTATATCCCAATTCCAGTCATTCACATCCCTTGGATGACATAACCTTGTACTCGGGATGTATGGCTTATGGGTCACGTTTGATGTATCCTCATCTGCCTGAGCGCGTCAAACACCAATTCAGGTATATGCAATTTGTTCCAAGAGACCCCTCTAATTTTGCTTATCTTATTATGGTCCATAGAGATGTAGATGCCATCTATGACGGTTTCCTTAATCATCTAGTACCGACTGAAGCACAAGGTACCGTAGCTCCTAGCGACTCGAGTTTTGCATATAACTACGTCTAGAAGTATTATAGAGTGTCACATAATTTATGACATCAGATACTCCGGGAGATCCACCTAGGTTATCATCAGGAGATATTAGAGGAGAAGCAGGCTAGGGAAGATCATGTTGTTAATGTGTTGCCTGCATGTCGTCATATTATATATCTTGTGTGAGTGGGTATAGACAAATGAGTCTTTCTGGAAGGCTCTCATTGGAGGGACAATGTAGGTGTCATTCTTACTAAGACAAGAACGACATTTCACTATAGGAGGCAGCGAAGGAACGTGGGGGGTCTGACATGCGTAGTAGTATATTATTTATATTATGGATAATATTATCGTTTCTAATTTATTTTGATCGTGTTATGTATTCAGGATTGATTCATTGGTATATAACACTTTCATTTAATTTGATAAGTGTATGGTTTAATTTATAAAAAAAAATATTATGATAGTATAGTTATAATAAGTTGTCTATTACATTGAAATATTTATAAAAAAATATCAAAAATTACGATCTAGGGTGAATACAAAGTTGTATGTCCGTAATTTGCTATGGCCATGCATCTCCGGATCAATTTATGTCAAAATAAGAGTGTCTCAGTTAGGAATGCATAAGTGCATATAGGGTGAATACTAAAGTGCATCTATGGACAATTTTCAGGCGAAAAGAGAGGTGTGACTCAATTACGCATGCATTTGGTGTGAAATAGGGGTGTTCGAAAATACATTTTCGGATTCGTAGGGGCATTTTCGAATTTCCTTAGAGTGTGTTTGGATGAGGTTTTTGAGAATTTTTAAGGAATTAAGAATTTCAAGCAATTTAAATGATTCAATTGAAATCCATTCATTTTTAAATTCTTTTGTTTAGATATAGTATTAAAATGATTCATTGTTAAATTTTTGGGGTAATTTTCATGAGTTTTAAAACTTTTGAGCCAAATTTAAAATATGAAAAATAGGGACCAATTTGCGATTTTTGAAAATTTTAAGGGGTTAATTTGTAAAATTTGAAAATTATTAGGGACTTATTTGCAATTTCTTGAAATTTTAGGGGTGAATTTGATATTTGCATAAAATATGAGGCCATCTTGCAAAATTTGAAAATTTAATAATAAACAATTTAACATTTGTATTGTAATACCCCATATTATTTAAATGCTCAATTGGATATCAGATGAGATCAGATGAGTATCTATGTGCTCTATCTTTAGTAAATTGGATTAATGGAATCCTCTAAGTACTTTAAGTATTGACATTTGGGGATCAATAGAGCAACTAATGAACTCTGAAGAGATCAATTATTTTATTAAAGGGATTAGTCCTAGAGAGGATTTTATGGTAACTCTGATAATTGATCATTTGGTGTGAGACGATAAAATATCAATTGGAGATATTTTACCCTATTGGATTTATAGTATATAATAATAGTATTATATATATATGTTATAAGAAAGAGAAAGGAAAAAGTTGGTAAGAGAAAGAGAAAGTGGGTGAGAAGAAGAAAATAGAAAACGTGGGAAGAAGAAAGAAAAGGAGAAAGGAAGAGAAGAAGAAGAAGAAAAGGGAGAAAAAAGGAAGAAAAGAGAAACCCATGGATCATCATCATCATCTTCTTCAAACTCCTCTTCGGTTATCAGGTGGGTTCTAGATAGAAGCTTTAAGTTTTAGAGTTAGAGATTGTTTTAGCTTAAGTTATGTTTTGTGAGAAAATGCTTAAATTGCTATTCGATAAAATCTAACGGATGAAATGCGATATAAACTGCATAGAATACTTGTTGTTATGTTTGGAACATGTTTTGATTGATATAGTATGGTTTGGGTATGTTGGATTGGGTTGAATTGAATGGGTTGGATTATATAAAACCTAACTTTTCATATTGAGGAAAATTGGTATTAATTTGGTAAATGTGTGGGAAGGCTTTTTAGTTGTTAAAATATTGTAGTATGTTGAATTCTGAGATCGCAGCTTTTTACGGAATCGAAATCGGAGGTCCGGAAGTCATTTAACGATCGAAAACTGAGTTTTTATCAAACTCTGCGCAGTATGCGTCGACCTGAAGGGCTTTTGCGTCGACCTAAAGGGCTTGCGTCGACCTATAGACTCGACCTGAGCACACCTGCGCGTGACACAAATTTTCCAAAATGTCCGATTTTGTTTTCTTCATAACTTTTGAACCGTAAGTCCGTTTTGACCCCCGTTCGAAGCGTTGGAAAGCTAATTTTATGCTCTTTGTGATGGTGAGGTAGAAATATAGTTATATGCTATGGATTTATAAGAAAATATAGAAATGTAATGTATGTGATTTTGTTTCCACCAAAACTCAAGGATCGGGAATCCGATTGATGCGAGTCCAAAGCCTTCGGAAAGATAATCCAATAAGCTAGTGAATGGTGATGTGAGACCATGATTTAACCAAGGATGCTTGGTAGAGAATAGGATTGGCTTGTGTACCTTAAAATGTGCGTGAACTACTATGTGAAAAGGGATGTTTTATGTGATGTGTGATTATACGTGTTTACTTGTAATATTTGTGTTATGCATATCTATCTAATTGTTGTGAATTATGAATAAGAGAATATGCATGTTAAAATGAATTAGGAAGAGTGAGGAAACTTACCCCAAACCTAATGATATAATTCTAGGTTGTGAATAAAATTGTGATAGAAACTCTGGATGGCGATGCTCGCGCATTCATTGGCGAGTTCTGGCCTGGAGTAGATAACCTAGATGGCGATGCTCGGGCACTTGATGTAGAAAGGTACATCCGTGACGAGTAATGGTCTAGGAGAGAGTAAACACTAGTATGGAACATGTGTGAACTTTTGTGATTATAAGAAAAGGCGAATGTGGCCTTATGATTGTCGAATACAATCATGTTTGTTTGTGTGTGATCACATAATCGTAACCGGTTATCTTAAGTGCAGTTTCATGAGTCTCGAGCTCCTCTGAAATGGATGCACAGCTACTTGGCAGGTTTGATTCCCCGTGCTGTACGAATGGCGCCCATGGAGCGTATGCTTGTGACGGTTAATGGCCCGTGTGAAGTGACGGTTCATAACGGTTAATGGCCCGTAGAACCCGAATCCATTCGTATGTCAAGTAGGTTACAAGGATCCATGACTCGGGTCGACTTCTAGACGTAGAAGCGGACGGGAACAGGGGATGCCTTGATGTGGTTATTGATTAGTGATACTTTTGAGTTGATGAACTCATGTCATGTTTCCATATAGTGTGAGATTGTGTACTCAAAGTCATTTTTCCCTTCCCCTTGACTTGAGTTAAGATTGATAGAACCTTGTATAGCCGAGAGGATCTATAAGATAGGGAACTCACTGAGATTTGATGTATCTCACCCCACTATAGTTGCTTTATTTCAGGTGTGGTTAGCAGGATTGATTTACAAGTGGAGCGATGCGTGGATGTTTCAAGAGAAGCTTAGTTAAGCTTATTTTCCGCTGTGTAGTATTTTGTTGTATACAATTGAGGATATTGTATATTATTCTTAGATTTTATTTTTGGCTAGTTTCCATGCCTTGTGCCATATGTTGTATTTATGTTTTAGAAATGGACAAGTATGTGGACTATGTCATTAGGCACTTTTGATGTGTCAGTACCAAATAAAACACTTGTAAGGTATTATTCTAGATGAATATTATACAGGGCGTTACAGTTGGTATCAGAGCAGGTCGTGTCCTCGACCTAGCCTTGAAACATCATAAGTAAATCTATTCCTGCCTCTTAAGTATGTCTTGCCAGCATGAAACTTAATATCATACTATCTAGTGTTGGGCCTGATCAACCTAATGCTATGTATGTGATAGGTAGAATCATGGTTGAGCGACCACGAGGATTCCGAAGTGTTGTCAAAACTTGTGCTGTGAGGGTAGGCTCAAGCCAAGAGTTAGTAATGATGAGTTTTGGTCAACTCAGTTGAGGTTTTAGTATAAGTCGTGCTTTGGGGTGGCATGGAACTGAAGAATGGTGTGTTGTTTAAGCAATCCTTTGGAAAGGATGGAGTTTGAAAGTTAAGAATCTCTAGTGGACGATTGGTTAAGGTATTGAGGAATATGTAAAGTCGCTAGTAGAGCTGGATTGACCATTGGGGTGAATAAGGATTTCAAGTAATCTCATTCCGAGGAAAAGAAAAGTTGTTTTGTGGAATGTGTGATGTAAGGTCCGGAAGTGAGATAAGTTTTGGTGCTTTAGTTTCTAAGGTTGTTATGGTATCTTAAATGAACGAGAGTACCTTAAGGAATGTGTTCGGAACAATATCTTCCGACTGGTTAAAGTTGAGAGTTAAGGACGTTCGGCTGTTGTGGGAACTTAAAGTAGTAGAGAAGTGTGTGAAGGAACACAAGGATGTGTTTACATGCTTCAAGTGAGACAAGTGTGAGCCGAAAGAAGAGTAAGACATGAGTTGTGTATCTTCAGTTATGCGTGGAGATTAAGTTCAGGATAATACTTCAGGTTTTCCGTTTTCAGTAAGAGGCCAATTTGGGATTTGGTAACTTACCCAAGGAAGGGTATAAGGTATTGTGTTGGAGAAAGTTTGGACTTCATTTAGTAATAGAAAGTGTATTGATATGGACCGGAAGTAGTTTGTATTAAGAGACAGAGTAAGTATCTTGGATTGAAGGGAATCTTAGTAAGATGGTTTTATATTTGGACCTAAGAGGATTACCGTGGAGAGCAAAGTAAACGTGATATGGAAAACGGTATTGATGGTATGTTATGAGAAAGTTACACCTTGGTATTAAGAACAAGCGTAGTGGTAGCACCATGGTAACAAGTGTACGTGATGGGTTCTTATTCTTGAGATAAGTGTGAAGAGACATACCTTGTGGAACAGTGAGTATTGTATTTTAAGAAACAGGATTGTGGTAAAACAACGAGAAGCAAAATCAGGACTTATTACGGACTAAGTGTAAATCATAAAATGATTTATACCGGAAGGGTTTTGTAACTAGTTGATGAGAATTGTCGGTTGCGAATCTTCCATTAAGTAATTTGGTGTAAGTGGGATGTGTAATGGGTAGTGAAAGGTAAGAAATCCCGGTTAGTGTGTGCGAAGTGATAGAAAGGTTCTTCAAGAGGATGCATTACCCCGATCTATTTTCAAAGTATAGAGAAACTTCTGTATTTGTGAATGATTAGATTATTCGGAATCTACCTTTTGTTGGACTAAGGACGTTGTTGTCTTATTTCTCACCAAGAAATTCAAGTGAGGGAATAAGGTTGTGTGCTCGACATGTTATGTCCATCGCTTTTGTGGTATCGTATAATGGTAGTGTGTTGGGTTTTGCTTGTGGACGAATTAAGTTGAATTGTGGCAAAAGCTTTAGAATGTTGTCATTATTGACTTCCAGCCAGTGTAGTTGTTTGGGCAGAAAGATGAACTATCCCACTGAAGTTTTAAATAGTGACCGCGTCCGAATTTGGAATTTTACCTTGTTACTTGGTCGATCATTTGTTTAGACGACAAGGTAGTTTGACTTTTGGGAAAGTAATCTTGTGAACTGTGTTAAGCGTGAGAAAGTCTTAGGTGCATTGTTATTCTTACTGTTGAGAACTTTAAGGACGAAGTTAGAAATGCTCACAAGGTTTTTATCTCACAAGGAATGTGTTGGTGTTATGTAATATTGGTTGAGATCTCGTGTCAACAAGGAATTTTTGAGTAAGTCGGAAAAATCCGTAAGAGGAATCGATTTGGAATGCGGTAATCAAAAAAGGAAGTTGTTAAACTACTTTTGGATGAATTATTTCGAGTTTAGAATGGATTGAGAAGTGTATATGTTGTGGTTGTAACAGTGTAACTCCTGCATCTTTATCGTCTAGAGAGTGTTGGACGGATGATAAGACATTGTGTGTTGCCGAGGAAATTGTTCTACCTTTGGACGTTAGTAAGTTCGTGTATCGTTGGTTAGTGAGGACCCCAGTGGATAAGTGTGTTCTCCGTGGACTGATAGCTAATTGGTAGTGCTTAAGAATGCGTGGTGTTCCACTGTTAGAATTTGGATTGCGCAGTGGAAGGTGACAAATGAAAGGGCTCAGTAGTATTTATAAGAATCGAAGGAGAAATTGATTATAAGATTGGAAATAAGAAGATTTTGTTCTAAGTGTGCTACCTTTTGGTGTGATACAAAAGAGATGAAATATCGGATTGAATGAGTACAGTGTATAGCATCCGACTTGATGGAACTAGTAAAGAAGTTGGTTGACGAATTTCGAAGTGGTTTTGAACATTAAAAGATTTATGAAAAGATAACTGTCGGTAATTGCTTAAAGGAAAGGAATCATCGAATTATCTCATGAGAATTTGATGGGTGTTGGTTATCCTGAATTTGAGATGAGGTGTTACGGTTTGGTTTGTGACTCGGTAGAGGAATGTAGAATGGTACACTCCTTCCGAGATAGGATGCGACTAACTCTTTTGTATGGAACAACAGAGGAATTATGGAGGGCAAGTTGAAAGTTAACCCAATATTGGAACAAGAGTATAATTAAGGACGCGACGTTTGATAATTCGTGAAAATAAAGATTTTAGTCTGTGAAGTTAAGTTGGAATTGGAATACGTCAATATTTAAACAGAAGTAAAGATTAAGTGTGGATCTAAGACATTGATTCAAGTTGTGATTATTGTTGAGTGAAGGAAATTCGGGGGCGAATTTCAATTTAAGGGGGGGAGAGTGTAATACCCCATATTATTTAAATGCTCAATTGGATATCAGATGAGATCAGATGAGTATCTATGTGCTCTATCTTTAGTAAATTGGATTAATGGAATCCTCTAAGTACTTTAAGTATTGACATTTGGGGATCAATAGAGCAACTAATGAACTCTGAAGAGATCAATTATTTTATTAAAGGGATTAGTCCTAGAGAGGATTTTATGGTAACTCTAATAATTGATCATTTGGTGTGAGACGATAAAATATCAATTGGAGATATTTTACCCTATTGGATTTATAGTATATAATAATAGTATTATATATATATATGTTATAAGAAAGAGAAAGGAAAAAGTTGGTAAGAGAAAGAGAAAGTGGGTGAGAAGAAGAAAATAGAAAACGTGGGAAGAAGAAAGAAAAGGAGAAAGGAAGAGAAGAAGAAGAGGAAAAGGGAGAAAAGAGGAAGAAGAGAGAAACCCATGGATCATCATCATCATCTTCTTCAAACTCCTCTTCGGTTATCAGGTGGGTTCTAGATAGAAGCTTTAAGTTTTAGAGTTAGAGATTGTTTTAGCTTAAGTTAGGTTTTGTGAGAAAATGCTTAAATTGCTATTCGATAAAATCTAACGGATGAAATGCGATATAAACTGTATAGAATACTTGTTGTTATGTTTGGAACATGTTTTGATTGATATAGTATGGTTTGGGTATGTTGGATTGGGTTGAATTGAATGGGTTGGATTATATAAAACCTAACTTTTCATATTGAGGAAAATTGGTATTAATTTGGTAAATGTGTGGGAAGGCTTTTTAGTTGTTAAAATATTGTAGTATGTTGAATTCTGAGATCGCAGCTTTTTACGGAATCGAAATCGGAGGTCCGGAAGTCATTTAACGATCGAAAACTGAGTTTTTATCAAACTCTGTGCAGTATGCGTCGACCTGAAGGGCTTTTGCGTCGACCTAAAGGGCTTGCGTCGACCTATAGACTCGACCTGAGCACACCTGCGCGTGACACAAATTTTCCAAAATGTCCGATTTTGTTTTCTTCATAACTTTTTAACCGTAAGTCCGTTTTGACCCCCGTTCGAAGCATTGGAAAGCTAATTTTATGCTCTTTGTGATGGTGAGGTAGAAACATAGTTATATGCTATGGATTTATAAGAAAATATAGAAATGTAATGTATGTGATTTTGTTTCCACCAAAACTCAAGGATCGGGAATCCGATTGATGCGAGTCCAAAGCCTTCGGAAAGATAATCCAATAAGCTAGTGAATGGTGATGTGAGACCATGATTTAACCAAGGATGCTTGGTAGAGAATAGGATTGGCTTGTGTACCTTAAAATGTGCGTGAACTACTATGTGAAAAGGGATGTTTTATGTGATGTGTGATTATACGTGTTTACTTGTAATATTTGTGTTATGCATATCTATCTAATTGTTGTGAATTATGAATAAGAGAATATGCATGTTAAAATGAATTAGGAAGAGTGAGGAAACTTACCCCAAACCTAATGATATAATTCTAGGTTGTGAATAAAATTGTGATAGAAACTCTGGATGGCGATGCTCGCGCATTCATTGGCGAGTTCTGGCCTGGAGTAGATAACCTAGATGGCGATGCTCGGGCACTTGATGTAGAAAGGTACATCCGTGACGAGTAATGGTCTAGGAGAGAGTAAACACTAGTATGGAACATGTGTGAACTTTTGTGATTATGAGAAAAGGCGAATGTGGCCTTATGATTGTCGAATACAATCATGTTTGTTTGTGTGTGATCACGTAATCGTAACCGGTTATCTTAAGTGCAGTTTCATGAGTCTCGAGCTCCTCTGAAATGGATGCACAGCTACTTGGCAGGTTTGATTCCCCGTGCTGTACGAATGGCGCCCATGGAGCGTATGCTTGTGACGGTTAATGGCCCGTGTGAAGTGACGGTTCATAACGGTTAATGGCCCGTAGAACCCGAATCCATTCGTATGTCAAGTAGGTTACAAGGATCCATGACTCGGGTCGACTTCTAGACGTAGAAGCGGACGGGAACAGGGGATGCCTTGATGTGGTTATTGATTAGTGATACTTTTGAGTTGATGAACTCATGTCATGTTTCCATATAGTGTGAGATTGTGTACTCAAAGTCATTTTTCCCTTCCCCTTGACTTGAGTTAAGATTGATAGAACCTTGTATAGCCGAGAGGATCTATAAGATAGGGAACTCACTGAGATTTGATGTATCTCACCCCACTATAGTTGCTTTATTTCAGGTGTGGTTAGCAGGATTGATTTACAAGTGGAGCGATGCGTGGATGTTTCAAGAGAAGCTTAGTTAAGCTTATTTTCCGCTGTGTAGTATTTTGTTGTATACAATTGAGGATATTGTATATTATTCTTAGATTTTATTTTTGGCTAGTTTCCATGCCTTGTGCCATATGTTGTATTTATGTTTTAGAAATGGACAAGTATGTGGACTATGTCATTAGGCACTTTTGATGTGTCAGTACCAAATAAAACACTTGTATGGTATTATTCTAGATGAATATTATACAGGGCGTTACATGTATTATATAGATAGAATGGGCAATTTCAAATTCTTTACTTTTTGGTGTCATTTGAAATTTCTTAAATTTAACATTAATAAAATACTTCATAAATTTACATCATTTTTACAATTCTCTATATTTTTATCCAAACAATGGATTTTCGTCAAGTAATTTTAAATTCTCTCAAAAAATTATTTTTCCTCATTAAAATGTTTCATCCAAACACGTTCTTAGGGTGTTTCTCCACCACTTAGGACGGGAGAAGTAATTCCCAACAAAAATTAAGGGAATTATTCATTACATTCCATACACTACTCTCAAATCCTATGAAAACCCGAAATTATTCTTTTGCACCGTCCGAAGATTGAATTCAAACACACCTAAAATACAACAACCTAAAGCTATATTGGATAAATCTGAATCCAAACTCTAAATACATCCTTGAGACATTATTGTTGGCTCATTTTCTATGTATATGTGACAACAAATGAATGAATCTAGATTTCAATCTTCAGATACACCTCTGGGACAATATGTTTGACACATTTCCTTGTATATTTGATAACAGATGGGCAAATTTTTATTCCAATATCCATATGCACTGAAAGACACTATATTTGGCACATTTCTTGATACATTTGGTAACAAAATGGTATATCCCAATTCCAGTCATTCACATCCCTTGGATGACATAACCTTGTACTCGGGATGTATGGCTTATGGGTCACGTTTGATGTATCCTCATCTGCCTGAGCGCGTCAAACACCAATTCAGGTATATGCAATTTCTTCCAAGAGACCCCTCTAATTTTGCTTATCTTATTATGGTCCATAGAGATGTAGATGCCATCTATGACGGTTTCCTTAATCATCTAGTATCGGCTGAAGCACAAGGTACCGTAGCTCCTAGCGACTCGAGTTTTGCATATAACTACGTCTAGAAGTATTATAGAGTGTCACATAATTATATGACATCAGATACTCCGGGAGATCCACCTAGGTTATCATCAGGAGATATTAGAGGAGAAGCAGGCTAGGGAAGATCATGTTGTTAATGTGTTGCCTGCATGTCGTCATATTATATATCTTGTGTGAGTGGGTATAGACAAATGAGTCTTTCTGGAAGGCTCTCATTGGAGGGACAATGTAGGTGTCATTCTTACTAAGACAAGAACGACATTTCACTATAGGAGGCAGCGAAGGAACGTGGGGGGTCTGACATGCGTAGTAGTATATTATTTATATTATGGATAATATTATCGTTTCTAATTTATTTTGATCGTATTATGTATTCAGGATTGATTCATTGGTATATAACACTTTCATTTAATTTGATAAGTGTATGGTTAAATTTATAAAAAAAAATATTATGATAGTATAGTTATAATAAGTTGTCTATTACATTGAAATATTTATAAAAAAATATCAAAAATTACGATCTAGGGTGAATACAAAGTTGTATGTCCGTAATTTGCTATGGCCATGCATCTCCAGATCAATTTATGTCAAAATGAGAGTGTCTCAGTTAGGAATGCATAAGTGCATATAGGGTGAATACTAAAGTGCATCTATGGACAATTTTCAGGCGAAAAGAGAGGTGTGACTCAATTACGCATGCATTTGGTGTGAAATAGGGGTGTTCGAAAATGCATTTTCGGATTCGTAGGGGCATTTTCGAATTTCCTTAGAGTGTGTTTGGATGAGGTTTTTGAGAATTTTTAAGGAATTAAGAATTTCAAGCAATTTAAATGATTCAATTGAAATCCATTCATTTTTAAATTCTTTTGTTTAGATATAGTATTAAAATGATTCATTGTTAAATTTTTGGGGTAATTTTCATGAGTTTTAAAACTTTTGAGCCAAATTTAAAATATGAAAAATAGGGACCAATTGGCGATTTTTGAAAATTTTAAGGGGTTAATTTGTAAAATTGGAAAATTATTAGGGACTTATTTGCAATTTCTTGAAATTTTAGGGGTGAATTTGACATTTGCATAAAATATGAGGCCATCTTGCAAAATTTGAAAATTTAATAATTAACAATTTAACATTTGTATTATATAGATAGAATGGGCAATTTCAAATTCTTTACTTTTTGGTGTCATTTGAAATTTCTTAAATTTAACATTAATAAAATACTTCATAAATTTACATCATTTTTACAATTCTCTATATTTTTATCCAAACAATGGATTTTGGTCAAGTCATTTTAAATTCTCTCAAAAAATTATTTTTCCTCGTTAAAATGTTTCATCCAAACACGTTCTTAGGGTGTTTCTCCATCACTTAGGACGGGAGAAGTAATTCCCAACAAAAATTAAGGGAATTATTCATTACATTCCATACACTACTCTCAAATCCTATGAAAACCCGAAATTATTCTTTTGCACCGTCCGAAGATTGAATTCAAACACACCTAAAATACAACAACCTAAAGCTATATTGGATAAATCTGAATTTAAACTCTAAATACATCCTTGAGACATTATTGTTGGCTCATTTTCTATGTATATGTGACAACAAATGAATGAATCTAGATTTCAATCTTCAGATACACCTCTGGGACAATATGTTTGACACATTTCCTTGTATATTTGATAACAGATGGGCAAATTTTTATTCCAATATCCATATGCACTCAAAGACACTATATTTGGCACATTTCTTGATACATTTGGTAACAAAAGGGTATATCCCAATTCCAGTCATTCACATCCCTTGGATGACATAACCTTGTACTCGGGATGTATGGCTTATGGGTCACGTTTGATGTATCCTCATCTGCCTGAGCGCGTCAAACACCAATTCAGGTATATGCAATTTCTTCCAAGAGACCCCTCTAATTTTGCTTATCTTATTATGGTCCATAGAGATGTAGATGCCATCTATGACAGTTTCCTTAATTATCTAGTATCGGCTGAAGCACAAGGTACCGTAGCTCCTAGCGACTCGAGTTTTGCATATAACTACGTCTAGAAGTATTATAGAGTGTCACATAATTATATGACATCAGATACTCCGGGAGATCCACCTAGGTTATCATCAGGAGATATTAGAGGAGAAGCAGGCTAGGGAAGATCATGTTGTTAATGTGTTGCCTGCATGTCGTCATATTATATATCTTGTGTGCGTGGGTATAGACAAATGAGTCTTTCTGGAAGGCTCTCATTTGAGGGACAATGTAGGTGTCATTCTTACTAAGACAAGAACGACATTTCACTATAGGAGGCAGCGAAAGAACGTGGGGGGTCTGACATGCGCAGTAGTATATTATTTA